>CM029778.1:12614721-14020971 GCA_017562165.1 Ectropis grisescens | reverse complement strand
CAAATGTTGACCCTATACGTTGCGTCGTTGACGTGATTGAACAACAATCATTTATAATATTAGTATGATAGTAGGAAGGAAGGTTTTCTTCTTTTATAATATTAAAATTAATATCCACTCTGTAATCAGATGTGAAGGGGAATATCTTCTAATCGGAACACACTCGGGGTACATCCGTATGGTAAGGATGCCTACCGAGGAGGAAGACAATCCAGAACAACACTATATGACTTGGAAGCTGGCTATGCAGAAACTGTTAAAGAAACTAAAAGGCAGGAGGTTGGCTAAAGAAGAGGTTGGTAGCACAATATTTGGACACATGCTTTGCAAAATAATAATAAGCTAATTTCCTCAAAGAAATTCTCCCAAAACAGATAAAAAAGACTTAGAGCACCAATTAGTTTATTAATTAGGTAACTACTAGATGTCCATACTTATCATACATCCTACATAGTAAATATACTAATATTATCAAGCTGAAGAGTTTGTTTGCTTGAAAGGATCTCGGGAACTACTGGTGCGAAGTTAAAGATTATTTTTCTGTTGGATAGTCCATTTATCGAAGAAGGCTATACTTAGGCTATATTTATAACATTACGCTACCGTCAATATGAGCGGAGCATGAATGAAGAATGTAGAAAAACGGGAAAAATATTCATTTTTGAGAGCTTTCGTTGCGTGCGTTTACGTCCACTGAAGTCCGTGACAGCATGTGTCTAAGATTGCGTCATTATAAACCTTTGCTAATCAAATTTTGTTCTAGTTTCGTTATTTAGTTTTAAATCTGAGTTGGTATGACCAATTTACGACAGGAGGCGTAGCAATGCGCGAAGGGTCAGCTAGTAATAAATATGTAGCCTACAGCTCTCAGGGCTTACTACGTACCTACATATCCAACGATGAAAGATTTTTTTTTCAATCAGTCTAACAGTACCTGAAATTAGCGCGTCCAAACAAAAACTCTTCAGCTTTATTATTTAGCAAGTAATTAATTAAACTTGGAATTTACTTGAAACTTAATTAACGAAACGAAACGATGTTTCTTTCAGTTTCGGTCCAAGTTATTTTCTAGGGTCATTCTCAAATGTCTAAACGAGTTTTTTTGTGAATATATAGCATGCGATATTGTTTCAAAATAATAACATTCAACCGCTTTCATTTTCACCTCTCCGTGACGGCAATGGCAGGGATAAAATAAATGTTTATTTTATTACATTTACCTGCAAGAAACTATTCTATTCTTCATTATAGTATCGCAGGATCATTTAAATGCTTCCGAATTTTTTGTTCAGCTCAAGTTTTACTGAACTCATCACTGTACAATGTACATAAGCACGATGTTATAGCTTAATTATCCACCTACTCTACATATTTTATACCATTCAAGTACTTATTTGTAGCTATATAGTACTATTTGTATAGTATTTGTGGTATTTTATAGTAGTATTTGTAGTATTTTATAGAAGTATTTGTATTTTTATTATAAAATATGTATGGATATATTACATGGATATTTGTATGGATTTAGTGTACTATTTAGCTTCAAAGCTTCACTTGGCACTAAGTCTGCCATAAAAATAGTATAATTTTTCAGAAACAACCGACGCCTCGTGTAGACTTTGTCGACACGTACTACTTGCCCATGCACGATCGATACACGGGCGCCATCAAGTGTCTGGCGTTCAGCGCTGATGGAGAGTAAGTGAATAAGAAAAATGATGTTTAATATATAATTTAATCATATATAATTTAATCGATTCCAAAATGTGTTAGACTTTGCGTGTTTTCCATACAAACGGACGTACTTATTGTACAACAATGGAACACGCATTCACGCACTACGCTGCGTGGTGCGTGACAGTGTGATGGTTGCCTTACTATGCGAATAAGTATTTAGAGCTGTTTCTGAGGCAAATGACATCAAACAAACAAACTCGACTATCCGTGGACGAGATGCTCTTGATAATTTGGTTTAGTAAAAAAATCTATTTATTTTTGTAAAGAATCATGCATTATTTTAGGACCCAGATTAAAAGACTAAAAATAGAATTTATAAATACTTAAATCAATATTTCCGAACTCGCAACCAATTATATTGCCCATCGATAAGATTTGTGCAATATCGACCACCATACCAAGGTAACCGACATAGCTCAACGCATTAGCAAACTGAAGTGGCAATGGGCTGGTCATATCTCTCGTAGAACCGATAACTGTTGGAGTAGACGCGTTCTTGAGTGGAGACCACGAATCGGCAAACGTAGTGTAGGACACCCTGACACTAGATGCGAGTGACGATATACGGAAGACAGCAGGCAGTGGATGGAGACGTACAGCTGAGGATAGGGCTGAGTGGCGAGCCATGGGAGAGGCCTATGTACTGCTGGAGTGGACTAAGATAGGCTGATGATGATGATGAAGATTTGTGCAATATCGATGTTTGCCAATTTAATTTCGTTTTTGTACTTAAACGTATTGATTACATGATGACGACAATACACAAATATTATTCCAGAAATGAAATAATCCAACATACTAGTAGCAATAATTGCACATACTAGTTTTATGACACCCCGTCTAGGATAGGGCACGCTTTTTTGTCACCTGGTATACCAAGGGTTAATATTGCCTCACTTTGCGAAGGTACTTTTTGTCACAATCAGTTTAACAATAACTTCGAATCACACATAGAGTAAGATATAAACAAATAATTAAAATAAGTATAAAGTAAGTTTAAGTAAGTAAATAAAAGTAACCTAGACCTTAATGTTCCTTTTTAGACGTCTTTTCTCATGCGGATCTGATGGAAATATTTTTTCTTACAACATCAATTTCGATAAACCATTATTCCCGGTGCCAGAATTACCAGCTATTGAGGAATTGCCTGTAAGTAATAATAGAGAGTTAATTTTTTTAATGGTTTATCTATAGTTTCATAAACGTGTGATATTTCAAAAGTAATATATGTGTATCACCTCCTGAAACCCAAAAATAGGACATCGTGATTGTTAACTACGAGTAACACGATTGTTTACAGAAAGTAGATAAGGCACAAGAAGCAAGCACCATGGAAGGTGAAATGATGTCCCATGAACAACTGAAACAAAAAGAAGAGTATGATAAAATGATGGCCATCGCTAACGCACACAAGAAACGCGTCCGGGACCAACTAACCGCGATCACTTTGGAATATAACAAGATTATAAAGGCGTAAGTTCAATCTTTGGATAAAATCGGCCTTATGACTAAAAACTCATGGAGCGATTTCTAGCCGCGCCCGCCGCGGTTGCGATCCCCGCAGCTTCTGCAGAATGCAGATATGCCTATGTAACATGTAAAAATTCCGCAGCCAAGTGGCAAAATACGGGAACCCTTATCGATTCGTCATATCTGTCTGTCTGTCTGTCCATCTGTACGTACACAGTTACTTTTATCCGAATATATTAGAACTATACTGTTGAAACTTTTGGTTAGTAAAGTAAAAGCTAGTATACTATACAAAGACACAACATACTTAAAGTATTATTATATGCTATGACAAATTTCAAATCTAGGATTGCCACTTCCGCAAAACGTCAGAGGTTTTTTAATTAGCTTGTGTAACTTGGCCATAAAGAAAGTACCAGACTAACCAACACGTCGCGTCGTCGTTCAAAAAGATGATCGTTTTTTCTAGAAATATTTTTGTTCAGGAATCGCATGCTGCCAGTGTCTCAACAAATCGACGTTACGATCGACCCTCGGCCACTGGTCGTCCAAGAGCGAGAGCTCGAAGAAGCCAAAGCTCTGACTGTTAGGAAACTCGCGCACCAGCTTGAGGCGTCAGACCTGGCTCTGCACAAAATGTATCACCGGAACATTATACAATTGGATGTGTATCCCTTCACTCTGAAAGCGATAAGGTAACCATGTTTAATATTACTACTCGTTTTTTGAAGGGAGCAGCAGGGAGAGCCTTTATTAACAAAACTAAATACAATGAGAAATACTCTACACTACATCCCTACCTAACTACTTACACTAAGCACACCTGAATGATCCATAGACCACTGTAAGTCTACAGATAATCAAGATGGGATCTTGAACAGCCCACAGTCGGAAGCGTACCCAGCATGCTGGTGGCATTACCACGCTGAATGGCAATGCTTATGCGTTGGGCCAAATATACGCTAGCATTTTGGTCACGCGTCGCGTCAACCAAGCGCTCGGAAAGGTTTTTGAAACTACTCGTTTGTTTTTTAAATCAAATCATGCTTTATTTACACACACAAAATTTAAAACAATATTCACAGTACAAATACCATTTTGCATAAAACAGAGAAGGGTTATTATCCTACTAACCTTACTTCCTACTTATATTATATTTGCGAATGTTTGGATGTTTGATGCTCAATCACGTCATAACGTCTGAATGGATCGGGTTGAAATTTGAAACACAGATTATTATTATCTGGAATAACACATAGGCTACTTTTTATCGCGAAAGTAACGGGACCGTGAACTGCGACAGTAAAACCGCTGGGCTCATCTAGTTTTTTGTGTTTCGATGTTTCTTTGTAAATAAAATACCAATTTTGTAAACGTTACAGTTAATTTATAGTATGTAATCTATCTGAATAACGGCTGTACGCGGACAATGTTTTGCAAGACCCAGTATCTACCTTTCAGTCCACCCTGTCTTATTTTTCAACTAACAATGCCCCGTAGTTTTTTACCCACGTGGTTCCCGTATCGTAATTTTCCCGCAATAAAAAAATATCTGTGTTTCAACCTAACCCGTTCAGCCGTTTTGACGTGATTGGCCATTCATAACACGCACACATACATAGTTCTTTTAATTATTTTCTTCATTCAATCATCTTATTCACTATTTTTTGTTAAACTATGGATTATCCTTTGCTTTTAAATCAAGTTTCGTCTGTTACTATCCGGAGGAGGGTATTGTTTCACCATAACGTAGGTTTTATGCTAGCTTGAGTAACAATACTTCTCAACCTGAATTATAAAATAAGGACCGATAATTTGCATAACTGGTGAATTTCAAACATTTGTACATCATCCCCACAGGGATCCACATGTTACAATAAGACCGTTACGCCAGAAGAATCTTTCAAAAGTATTCGTAGCCCAGCTTGAAGAAGTACATGAAAAGATGGCTGAAGCCGCTTTAAAGGGGAGGTAAGCTCTCGAAAACAGTTTTATTTAAAACGAAATAAATGTACTTACAATGTTGCTTGGTCAGTTTTGGATCATTCTCTCGTCTCTGACACATTCTCCCAATCATAAGCGCAACACTGCAGAAGACATGATACTGTGCAGAGGGCAAAAGCAGCCTCAAAAGATGCCATATCTTACCGTTTACTGTCATTGTGACTTAGTTGGTAGTAAGTAATTCTGCCCGCTGCGCGGAAGGAGAAATTTGACTGTTTATGTGATGACAACAAATATGAGATGTTTAACAGTGATCTACAGTTTTGTAAATTGATATCTACGAAATACGGCATGCTTCCAATGGAAAGGACTACTTCGAGAGACTTCAGAATTTTGACTTATAGACCCGAACCTCTTTATTATGAAATGTATAATGTATGTTCACATTAATTAAGAAAACACTATAAACATCTTACTCGATTTATCTTCTTATTATTCATGCCTACCAAAAGGAATATGAATTTGTTGGAGTTAGCTGAAAAAGAGTTGTCGTAAGTATCTATAATAAATTCATTACTTAGTCTTGTGTTTGAGACGTGTTCTAATATTGGCTTAATGATTAAAATCACAAAATTATTTAAGAAATTTGAAGGTTCTGTTTATATTTTTCCATTAATTAAAAACTGAAAAAAGCTTGACTTAGAGGCCACGGCTTCATTCGAGTATCTGATGTGCAGAGTTAAAAATCTAAGTTAATGTTCTGCAGAACACTAAAGCTGCTGAACTGAGAGGGTTCTTATTTATCATCATGAACCAGTTTTAACATACATACAAAACCTGCGCTTTCTCTTTACATTATATGATTATGTTTCAGTTTAATACCTGCTAAATGTCCAGCACTTTAAACAATGACACAACCTAAATAGATAGAATAGAAAACTTTTATTCGTGATGCGACACATACTGCATACGTTTTATATATACATATAAGAAGATAGATTTATGCAGAGTATTATTTTATCTCAGTCTGAGTTTTCAGAGTTGAAGCTCTTCAAATTGATCGATTATAAACGTTTCAGGCGCGCAGGGTCGACCGCACGTAGAACTATGGTCCGGAAGGCCTCTTGGGGCCCGCCGCGAGTTGCCTCTTTCCTCCTAGGGCTGCCACCGCATCGGCCGCATCCGCTCAAGAAAGCTATCCGAAATTACTACAAACGTCTACGACGACACCATTTACAGTTTATAGAGGTACCGTTAATTTTTAACGAAGACGAAATTCTAACGCAAAAAACAGTACTACGAAGTGATGCTACTCTTTGCTTGTGCTACTACGAACCACTACAACACTAAACTTACGGAGAAATTACAAGGCATAAGTAGGGATGAATCATCTTATATCTCTAGGTGACGAGCGCAGTTTATTGCAAGGTAATGATTTGTGCTCTTCATCTTCCAATAGCTCATTTTTATCAACATTTTTATCAGCATTTTTATCAACATAAGCAATAGGGGTGTTACCAATTTTTCGGAATTGCTTTTATTTTCAAGAGTGACATTTGTTTACAATAAAAAAAATGCAGAGAAGTATACAATCTAGTCAGTCTTCGACAGCTAAGAGCATATATCATGTAAATCTAATACAAATAAGATTCAAAGTCGAATGACCGAGTGGGGAGGACGGCGTTACGGTCTTCCATCCCTCATTCTTGTGAACATAAGAAAGAGATGTACGATCACTAAAATTCGGTCCCCAGGCCCGTGATAAAAGCTATGCAATAGCTTAAAAACATTGTAAACATAACGTAGGACTTAATCATGATTAATATGAAATGATGATGAAATAATAATTATTATTTAATTACCTCGACGTTTCCGCAACGTTACAACCACCGTGGTTACGAGAAGATCGTGATTCAAATCCTGTCTTCTGTTCAAATCGCGAAAGCTTAAAAGCTATAAATACTTTTGCACCCATTGCACCCAGTCACCATGACGGTGCCTAATAAAATAGATGCTTGCCATATAAATCATAGACGAGGTTATCAATGATACAAAGATATTTATTAAATTCGTCTATGAAATTAGGTCTACGAGTTACGAGTTTGGGTACTTAAAGTGGTCTCACTAGTGTCAACCGTGGATAGCATACATACTTTTTTGGTTTTGCCTTGAGAATGCGTCATTAACAACAGGCAAAAGCGATGAATTGAATAATTGAATTGCAGAATTCATAGCATAAACATATCTTAAAAAATCATTGCAGCCATACCACGATCAATTTATGACTGATGATTTTGTTTGTAACCTGCAGTGGACAGAACACCAGTCCCGTAAACCAGACCCCAACGCGCTACCACCAGGCGCAGCCGAAGCGCTGCGCGAAGCCGAGGCTACCATCGGCAATCGCCTGCTCAAGACACACCCAGACTACGTTGCTCCGCCCGGCCATCAGACGCAGCTGCGCATCTGCCTCACCCGGAAAGAAGTTAGTCACAAATACATTCTGCAGTTTTGTGGCTCTGTAGTCATACCGAATTGCAACCACGTGATAGGTGTTATACATTGCAAAATTTGGATACTTGTTGCTTAATTACGTCGGAAGGGCTCAATGGATGGGGTTGACATTTTGGGACACAAATAGTTTTGGGACTTGGAACTTTTTGGGTTTGGGAAACCTAGAGTCTGGAATAGCACGTAGGCATATTTTCATCACAAAATAACGGGAACGGGAACTATGTGGGTAAAACAGGGAAGCGCTGCTAGTATTTCATAAATAACAATCTTCACGAGTGTTACTTAATAAGAGTATATACGGAACTCCGGTATCTGCTAGAACGTACTAGTTTTCCAAACACAAACTTATTTTTAACATACGGTGTTATTATGTGCGATTGGATTTTACCAGATCTACGATAACAAGCACGAGTTTAATGCCAAACTGCTCGAACTCCGTGAACACAAGCTAAAATTGGTGGAACTTATGAAGGCCATCGGAGATCGACTCGCAGAGATCCGAATCGAGATTCCGCCCAAGTTGGCCAAACATCCACCGCATGTTCCGGAGATCGATGATGAAATGGAGTTTCCAGAGAAACATTTGGAAGTAAGTAGTCTTATGGAACTAACAAGCAGGCAATGTGTGTACTCAACAGAAGACTGGAGATTGTTGGTAGCAGTACAGTACTGGTCAATATTTGAACTTGAACTAGCTCCAAAGCCTATTTTACTGTTTTACTTTTATTTTGTTTGCAAACTTAAGCGGTAGACTATTTTAAGTCAGCAGTTCATATGGACCCAATCCTTACTGATGGGGCTCGTTTCTCCTACTAACAAGGTTTAGATCATAGACGACAACGCTGGCTAAGTTGCAGGTTGGTAAACTTCACTACTTTTTGAAGAGTTAAATCAAAGAGTTTACATATGCTACGTATAGAGTTAGATTTTCGGCACGGTTCCTTTGTGTCAATCGTAAAAGTAGTAGCAGGTGAAGTACATACTTTTTATGGCAACAGAGAAATCTGCCTCGACAAAAGTAAGATACGTCCACAAGAGCGACAAGGCATGAAAGATGCTACATGCTACCCGTGGTTTCGGTGCAAAGCGTTTGTGCCAACTCTATACGTAGTATATGTAAACTCTTTGAGTTAAATCTTCTATGGCAAACAAGGTCCGATTATTCCGACGACCGTCCCGTGCTCAGGCACGACCGTTCCGTG
Organism: Ectropis grisescens; assembly: GCA_017562165.1. NCBI lineage: Eukaryota > Metazoa > Arthropoda > Insecta > Lepidoptera > Geometridae > Ectropis > Ectropis grisescens. The sequence continues at coordinate 14,012,104 of CM029778.1, read as the reverse complement.
ACCAGGAAGCAGGTTTCCTCATGAGTAAGCGTTCAAGTATTACGTAACGCAATATTTAAAGATTTTATACCCATCATAACGGACCCAAACATTTTTTAACACCCTTCCTCTCACTCTCCGTAAACATTACATAACATCAAAGTGATCGTTTTTACATAAAAGTCGCCACACAAGTAGCCAACTAGACAGATTTTAATTTCCCGATTATTTTTAAGTAAAATGACGCACCGTAACATTTCACATGACACCCTCTCATCCTAAATTGCGTTACGTAATACTTGAACGGCCCCTGATATATTTTTCTTTGCTGTTTTAACCGACTTCAAAAAAGGAGGTTTCTCAATTCGACCGTATTTTTGTTATGTGTGTTCGCGGATAACTTCGTCGTTTATAAACCGATTTTGATGATTCTTTTTAACCCCCGACCAAAAAAAGGGGTGTTATAATTTTGACGTCGATGTCTGTCTGTCTGTCTGTGTGTGTGTCTGTCTATGGCACCATAGAGCTCAAACGGATGGGCCGATATCGATGCGGTTTTTTTTATTTGAAGGTTAATATCCGTGCGCATGTTCTTAGCTATGTTTGGTTAATATCAATTCAAGAGGGCTGCCTCCACAAAATGGCGGACAAATTATTTCTTCACAACCTACCTCAGTATGGGTATCAAATGAAAGGGCTTGACTAGTAGAATACTACACATTATAAAAAAATCAAATCCAAGATGGCCCCCACCACTTAATGGCGAATTATATTAATTTTTTCACTACTACCTCAATATGGGTATCAAATGAAAGGGCTTGACTAGTAGAATGTTGTACAGATAACAAATCCGGAGTAGTCGGGGGTTAGTCAAAATTTTTCATTTTGTTCTTGTTTGTTGTTAAGAAGATATGCCAAGGGTGGTACCATGATAAGGAAACCAGGATCTGATGACGACATCCTAGAGAAGTCGAGGAAAACTTTTTTACTTTATAAGTTTTCTGTTGAATGTCGGTTCTTTTTTGTTAAAATTATTAAGTTAGCAGCATCACGCATAATAGGTATGACTTCGAAAAGACAGTAATGTGTGTCAAATCAGCGGCTCCAGATAGGCAGTTGCCGTTTTCCCGACTTAACTAGCCGTAACGTCAACACTTACAATTATAATTATTATTTTGTCAGATAAAACCTGAACCAATAACGAAACCGTCAGCATCGAGCCGACCTCCTACTACAAGGAAGTCAACCGTAAGCGATCGCAAGCCCGCCGCTGCGATATACCCGCAACCAAGACAAAAACAGCCCAAAGTGCCACGTTTTATACCCTTAGAAGGTAAAAAACAAGAAATAGTTTTTTGAAGTGGAAACTTCTCTTGGCGCGCCACAGACAGTTGTTCGTGGGCTGTGAATTGAATTCTAGTGTCACGCTCGGGAATGATAAGAAATCTTCGTGTAAACTTGAGATCATGACCATGCTTATGGCCACGGGTTACACCTGCGTAGTTTCCAAAGTAAGCTATCAAATTCTGAGTTATAAGATTTCACTTCTATCGGCAGTTCCTATGACTGCAATTTTTTAATTAGTGCAACGATGAATTCGGAAATCTATTCAATAAGTGGATATATAATATTCTAACCTAGCCAAATAAGTATGTTTAACCTTTCAAGGTTTAGCTTGTCTGAAGTATACATAATACTCATAATGATAAATTAAAAGAAAACCAATAAACTCTAATAATACAATAAAATAGATCATAAAACAGATCATAATAGGCATGACGACTCATTTTTGATTTAATGTGTCATCAAAAGGCTTCTTAACAACTAAAACATAGGTGAAAGAATTACTTTATTCTTCTAATGTAATAAACTTCTAAACTTTTAAAATCACAATTTTGGACTGTCCCAAAAACGCTTTATACAAAAACACTACAGAAGCGTGATGTCACTGTATCGTATTTTCTATGCGTCGCGCCGGCGTAAAGTTTGTATGTTAGCTATTTATATATTAAATATTGCGTTTAGGAAACTGCAGGTCTACTACGAAGTCCGATAAAGGATATATCGGCCGAAGTTATGGACGTTTTATACCACGAAACACAATCGGTCGGTTGATGACACAAAAACTGTCAAATCAGCGGCGGTCGGGATCGAAACGACCGATCAGCGATCAGATCAACCAACCGATTGTGTTTCGTGGTATAAAACGTCCATAACTTCGGCTGATATATCGTTTATCGGACTTCGTAGTAGACCTGCTGGTTTCATAACAAAATTCACTTGAAATTGAATGGGTTATCCAATGGTAAATAAATTTTCTAATAATTTCGTTCTTTTAAAATGGACTTGCCCGTCTATCTTTCAATGATCATAAAGTACATAAAATAAACAAAAAAACATCAAAATGTAAAATTGGTACATATTTTAGCCTATTTAAATACTGTCATTGTATCAAACATTTAATTAAAAATAATTTAATTTAATTCCAGGATCAATCATGCCTATTACAATATATAAGAAGTACAATTTGCATGATGGGTGATAAATATAGTAACGACTAAAATTGTTCTTAAATTTTATTTGAACTAAATACAGCTGTTAACATTTCAGAAACTCACCCGTTAGTGACAACTTGGGAACTCTTAAAGGCGCGGCCAGATATGGAAAGTACTCCGATGGAAATAGAAATTCGCGAGAGGCGCATTCAAAGGTTCTGTCAATTATTTACATAGGTATCAATGTCTTACACTCCTATTTATATACGAGTACACACACTATTATCATTAATCACGCTATGTAATTGATGTGATATGGTGGCGTGAATGCACAACATTACAATGCGTTTCATTTGCCATGTTTACTGGTAAATCTAATATACCTACATGTAAATGTGTGGATATTTGTTGCTCAATCACGACGGAACGGCTGAATGGATCGGGTTGTAATTTAAAACACACGATTCTAATCTGAAAAAAAAAACAAATCTACTTTATATTGCTATGAATTAAAGAAACTGGAACTACGCGGAAAAACCACAATGTGCAATAGTTAGTATTGTAATAAACAAGCATGATCTGAGAGCCACGTTTTATATTACTAGTGATGTCAATTTCCAGGCACCTATATCAACAGGACACCCTGTTGTCGGACGCAAAAGTTGCAATACAACAGTTCGATTCTCGCCTCAGACAGCTGCAGAGAGAACGTATTCGAGTCCAAGTAAGAGTTAAATCACTAAAATAATGTTAATTGTGTCATTGCGCTCATCTTTGTTTCACGCGTAATATTTTTCCAAAAGAAAAGTACGATATTTTTTACCAATGACGATAGTTAACGTAATAAGTACACCACCCATACATATTCAAGAAAAAAATGCATACGTGTGGGTATTTCGTATGTCATCATCGCTTCTGTTCCAGGAGAAAAATCAACTTCTGGAACTGCACCTTTTCCAGTTACACAGAGAAATGAACGTTTTGAACAAATTCGAGGCGCACGAGGACAGATTAGCAGAAAGAGTGTATTCTAAACTTATGCAGGTAGATAATGATGTTTTCTATGCCTATCTTGCTTGGTATAAACTTCTGCCTCTGTTGTTTGTTATTCACTCACAATCTTCAACTTGTAATTTTCATTTTTTTAGTAGTAGGTATCAAGGACAACATTGGACATTAGTTATGAGGGTCTTCATTTCAGATTTTGAAATGAAAACTATTCTGATACCTCCAGGCCACGTGGTTCGACTGCGTAGTTCGATCAATCGGACCACGTGAACTTTTTTTCCCGTTTGTTCGATCAGTCGAACCATGTGGTTTTGAGATTCCTGATAGTTCGATCAATCGAACCACGTAAACTTTTTTTTCCAGTTGGTTCGATCAATAGAACCATGTGTTTTTAAGACTCCTGATAGTTCGATTTATCTGACTATGTGGACTTTTTTCAATAGGTTTGGTAAATGGAACTTAGTCAACCCTTGTAAAATTGCTAAACTTAGATAAATACAACAACACAATAAGCATAATTATTTTAATCTTCATTTAACCATGTTACATTTTTACTTTACTTCGTAACGTTTCCAAGGACATTATAACTTTATATACAGTAACTAACATTAATAAACTCTTTTTGTACAAAAAATTAAACCGTCTTCAAAACCACAAATAGGCACATACTTAATCCCAAGTTTTCTTAGTCCGAGTTAATTGTGCCTGTGAGTATACTTCGATGAATCGAACCAGATGAACTTGTCATAGTGGTTCGACAATGGAGTCGAACCACGAGGTCCCAAGAATTAGTAATTCACGTGGTGCGATTCTAAAATCGAACCAACAGGAAAAAAAAGTTCACGTGGTCCGATTGATCGAACTACGCTGTCGAACCACGTGGCCTGGAGGTTCTGATAACATTCCCTCAAAGATTGTGTGTACAACAGATGTTGACTGGTTCTTTGCTATTTAAAAAAAAAACTTTGAAGATATGTTTCTATTGCTAATATGTTACTTCATCATATGATTCAATTTTAGGTGCGTGGAGTCCAAGACCTGATCCAAGATTGCGAGCACCGCATAAACGAGCACATTGAGAATAAGGAATTGCTCGGCATCGAGTGTGAGGAGATACAGAGCAAGTTCAAAAAACTGATACAGGATAACAAGTTCGCTGACTTCTTGCGGAGAATTTTCAAGAAAAAATACCGGCCACCCAGGGTTCACGATGATGATGGTAGTATAAAATAGTTCGCTAGGATAGTTTGCAGTATCAATCTATGGAGTCCCTATTGCCGGGACACGGGGTTTCCACTAACCAAGTAGGAGGAGCTACCAAATTCTGAGTTATAAGTTTTCACTTCTATCGGCAGACCCTATTTTTCTTGTAAGCCAATTTTTTGTGTACAATAATAACCGACGAATAAACCGTACCGTAATCCGTATATATTACGGATCTTTTAGACATTTAATCCAATTCAACCAAAATATATTACATCCCAGAATCATCTGAATCGGAAGAGTCTTCGTCATCGAGCGAAGAAGAGGATGAAGGCAGTTTGGACAGCCGCGACATTGGTCCCATACGTCTGGATCCTAATATTTGCCCCGAAGGCTGTGACAAAGAAATCTACGACAAGACTTTCGAAATGAGAAACATGAGGTAGATTAAAATTTTAAGAATTGTAGTGACATGACCCTTTGGTTTAAGGTGGTTTACGTGACTTTGTCGGTTCGAACACCGGCGATGCTTCTGAGTATTCCAGGTACAGATATGCAATTTTCCCATTACCTATGGTTTTGACGGTGAAAAAACCCGTCGTAAAGAAAGTAACATGTCCCAATAAAGGCTATTTTAAGAATATTTGACAATCACAATAACAAACCAAGTACATCTGGCCAGCGTGGTAGAGTGTGGCCAAGGAAAGAGGCAACTAGACAGTTACGTTGTGAAAAAAATCCAAGTGAAAAAAATCCAAGAAGAGCAACCTAACGTCACTTTTTGGTAATGAAATTTAGTATAAATATAATTTTAATCGTATCAAATAAGTATAATTTGTTGGGCGCTGAATAGTACCTATTTACCCTAAAGTATCTATTTATCTAATCACAGACATAAACGTGAGCAAGAGATGATAGAACAGGACCATTTAGTAGAACTTCTTCGTAAGGACATCGAAGCTCATAACAAGATCAAGCGGAAGCTGTCCGTTCAGTTGGAAACGAGGAAGAATGAGCTCCGAGAGTTTATGGTAACAATGTTATTTCAAAATGAAAGCTCAAAAGGCTACTAAGGCGAAAAGGTACCGGTTCGCGCGGAGACCGCGACACGAGACCGCGCGAACTTGTACCTTAAGGGGTCTATGGATTCTTGGATTCCAGCCGGCAGAAAGTTATTTCTATTTTTGATAGACATTTGCTTTACAGCAAAGATTGTAGAGCTCTTCTTCTTCTTAGAAAGAGTTCTACAATTTTTGCTTTGCAATTTAAACTTAAATTATGAAATATCATCAACAGCCCACTAAATGTTCCCACTGCTGGGACACGGACCTTGTCTCGCAAGGAGAGAGTTAAGGCCATAATAATAAATTATCAAATATCAAGGTGGCATTTAATAATTTAAATTGTATTCATCCTACAAAAATTTGCGTAAATCGTTCGAGCCATTTCTCTTCAATTTTTTTTTTTTTGTATAGTTCTTTTAATTTTAGTTGTATGTTTGTTACGCGATAGCACGGCCAATTATGAATCGATTTTGATGATTATTTTTTTGTTTGGTAGATTAGTAGGTAGTTCAGAGGTGGTCCTTTCAGAAATTTATCGAAATCGGTGTAGTGGTTTAGGAAATATGAACAAAAAACAGCAAAATTTTATCGAAATCGGTGTAGCGGTTTTGGAAATATGAACAAAAAACAGCTAAAATTTACCTCGATGATGCTTACTGTTGAATATGATGCATATGCATAACCAGCCCACCAAATGTTCCCACTGCTGGGACACGGACCTTGTCTCGCAAGGAGAGTTAAGGTCATAATAATAAATTATCAAATATCAAGGTGGCATTTAATAATTTAAATTGTATTCATCCTACAAAAATTTACGTAAATCGTTCGAGCCATTTCTCTTCAATTTTTTTTTGTATAGTTCTTTTAATTTATCTGATTATCAGCTGTTGGGAAATCGAATGTTATAATTAGTTAGAGAAGCAAAGCTGTATGAACGAAGTGGACCAAGTGGTGGTGCTCCGCTACGATCAGATGCGCGCGTCCGCTGTGCGCGGCTGCACCGGCCCACAGGGGCTCTCCGGCGCGGTCGTGTTCCCAGAACAGCTCCTCGCTAAGCTGAGGACCAGAGTGCTGGAGCTGCAAGAGGAAATCAAACAGCAGAGGATGCGAATGAAGTGAGTTAAAGGGAAAAATAAAATAGGCATAGAATTAGAATGAAAATGTTCCCTACTCCCTAGTTCCTTTTCTTCTCCTAATCCAAGATTCATGTAAAAAAGAAAACAAATGACAAAGGTCACGGACCCCGGAGTCTGTGGAGTGCTAAATTAAAAAAAAAAGTTAAAGGGAATATTTGGAATTATAACTGGCGTCCTCGTGACGCCATCGTTCAGTTTTTTTTAAACTTTTATAGGTTTACACTTGACCGCCATCTCGCCTGATTTTGTCCTACTAAATTGTAGGGTTTGGTAAAATTGTCAACCCGGACCAAAATTTGTATTTAATAGTAGTGGTGGACATTTTTCACACAACACCATCTAGTTCCAAACTGTACAAAGCTTTGAGTTAGTTTGAGAGCCAGATAGCTGATAATACACTTTTATAATTGTAAATACATGCTTATTATACACACAAACACCCAGCTACATACATAATAAATATTTGTATTTATTACACAAATATTTGCGCTGGCTGAGACGGAACCTACGACCTACGGCTGTGCAGGCAGACATACCACCAACTAAGCCACTAGGTCAGTCAATAAGTTGTTTGTGTATAACAAAGTTAGACCCACAAAGAGACGCCGCAGGATACTCATATATTTTAGCCAAACCGTAACAAAATCCTTTTGTACTGAACAGCTTTGTGATTTTTTCAAGATTAGTTGCATAATTACATACCTACATACTATAATATAGTACGCCTTTTATGCATATTTTTATAGTATGTCTTTTTAGGTTAAGGAGTTCTACCTAACTGTTTTATTACATCTACAAACTTTATTTAGTTTGCGGTGAGATATTGTTGTGTCAAAAATGTTCACCAATTTATTGGAGATCTGGTCTTACATGTCTTTACATGGCTTGACCAAAGACAATAACCTACTTGGCTGATCGTACGACTTCTCCTGCTTCGCTGTTTAGTATCACGATTGCTCTGTTTAGCACAATGGGTACACGTTAATGTCTTTCTTTGCATCCTGCTCTGTCCTATGAAGTTTGTATAACTCTATCTCGTTTTGTTCGATCATTCGTGGAAAGAAAAGCACGTCACACGGATGTTCGCTTATCACAAGCGCGGTATTGTACTTCGTCCTGCGCCTCCGCTGGGGAGTTGTGTTAGTAGGCGAAATTCGTATCATCGCCGATCAACAGGGTATCTAATCAGTGGGATTAGCATTGCTTAACTGAGCTTGGAATGAATATGATTAATGTAAGTAAAACCAATATTACCGCTAATCTGTACAGGATCAATCGCACGCATTTATTCCGTATGAACATTGACCTTCGTGCGATGGAGGCGCAAGCGACGGAAATACACGAAAAGATGCGTGAAGTTCTTACTCGCAAGCTCGGGAAACCACGGAAAGTGGACAAGACCCTCGACGATGTGTTGAGACAAATGGCACGACGACACAAGTTTTCGGCAACATTGGGAGCCATGCCGCAAGTTCAGACACAGTTGCGAGCATGGCGGGTAAGTTAACTTCATGTTTATGAAACTCAGAATTACATAATGAAATACAAAAGTCACTAAAGTCTACAGACTACAGATATCACGAACAGTCCTTGAATGTGTCAAAATGGTGTTTACATTTTAAACCATTGTTATATGCAATACCCACTTTATTGCAAATTATGATTAAGTTGATGATTCAGATTTGTTAGACATCAGTTATAAAATCACACTAGTGACCTCCGAGATTATTTAACAACATCCTGGGTTGCTTAATTTACTACACAAATATTCTGTGGCAAAGCCTGAAAATACCATTCCATGATTCCTTAACAAGTTGGTCACATTGTCTTACAGGAACGTCATAGTGAACTGGAGCAGAAATATCTTAAGTCTCTAGAACAGTTTTCGGGACGTCTGCGACTCGCTGCGGCTTTACAAGCAGATGTTCTACCTCAAAAGGTTTGGCTTAAATTTCCAAATTAGGTATCCTACTAAATAATTCAGCAATTAATATTATATATGTTAAAGTTTGGTTTCTCACCCTTCAAATCAAGGAGCCAATGACGTTTCATATACGAGCCAGTGAGTCGTTATCCCGTCTTTTTAATAACGCTAAAAATTCTTCAAAGAAATACTTACGACCGGCAACTTCACCTTTGTATTGGGGTTCCTTGATGGTTTTTTGGTGATAGATTTAGGTTATTTTGTAGTGGTACCTAGAACTCTCTGCTGACTCCGCTTGGACAAGTACCACACATTTGCCAGTTATTTACCGCCAAGCAGTAATGTGAAAACATCACTATGTTGTGGTTTGAGTGCCAATGTTTCCAGTAAAATTACAGAGCATAGAGATACTTCATATTATACCTACCTCTGGGTTATGAGCGCAGTGGAGTGATAGATGATTTGGACTCTTCATGTTTCAATAGCTGCGTGTCTCTGCTATTATGTGGCAGGCATGTTGCTTAATTTCAGGTTCATGTCTGGCTCGTCTCGTCATTCTATATTGTAAAAAGACACAAGAAAACCACCTTTGAAGTGGATTTACATACCCCTTTCCGCATCGCAATATTAATTCAGTCGTTCCGCTTGTAGCCACCGAAAGACCCAACTGTTATGTCTGGAGGGTACCAGCCGAGCCACTACCAGCGGGACGTGGTGCGTCTGCGCATCGTACGCAGTCAACAGCTGCAGCAGATAAAGGTCACCTAAAATTTTACTGTTTTACTGCGAAATTTTTATGCTATATTTAATAAATGCACGGGTAATGTGTGATATGGTCGGTCCAGTCTGACAAGGAGTTCAAGGAGATTACGTGCACGTAGTTTTGTTGAAAAAAGACCACAGGGTGCGACTGAAATTTAAATCGGAATAGATCGACCACATCACACCTATTGCCTATTCTCAGTAGGCGATTGACTTTAATGAGTCTATTCAATCAGGCTTTGAAGGAGGAGATCTCAGGTCTCCGCGTGAAACCGTTGTCGGATAATTCGCTGGCGCCCTCTTATACATATTCGTACCCGGAAGACGATCGTATTTATCTGAAACTGGGTCCGGGAATGGGCAGAATAAGGAAACAGAGATACTTCCCCACGTAAGTCAAGTTTGCGATTTTTTATATTGCATTTCAATGCACGTAGATATAAAATGTTTTTTTTAGATGACTATAATTGATTAATTGATACATAGGAAACTTCTTGGAGTCTTCTTTAACTCCACATTGTCTTAAGACAAAAAAGTAAATTTGTGAGTCCCGCGGTGACTTGGTAAGTATATACAGTGCTGAAATTTGAATCCGGATAGTGAAAATGGTCAAAAATTCAAAGTTACTACCTACCTACCTACCATGCTATGGAAAGAGCTACGCTCGGCGTTTCTTATTCGCGTCCGGATTCGTGATAGGATTATCCGTAAAGGCTTGTTCGCATTAGGATAGCAAATTAGTCTAGTAGAGAGTAATTTAGTAGCTAAAATACTCGCTACTATTCAAAAATCGTTCGCACCGTGCTTTAGTACAGTTCACAAGTGAGTAGCGTTTCACAGCATAAAGATCCTACAACGCATTTGTTTGAAGTTATTTTTCTCTCCAAACTAATTCGACAAGTTCGAACCTGTTTAATCGGCGAGCCAATGAGCGCACCGCTCGCAACGAACGCGTGGTGGGGGGTGCTACTCGCCCGTTGAAAATAGAACAAAATGGATTGACTCGACTAAATCACTTCCTAAATTACTCGACTAAATTTTCACTGTTCATACACGTTTAGTTGCTAAATTACTCGCCACTAGGCTAAATTACTAGCCTAGTGCGAACAAGCCCTAAGGGAACTAAGGTTTAGCGCATTGGCAAGCTGAGAAAGAACATATTTTTTAAGATTGTCTCGTTAGCATTATTTTTAAAATGCAACACCTATATTACAAAACTCGCGGATTCAGATAGACAACTTTCTTCGTAACTGGTATTGAAAAGTTTTTTTTAATTTGGAGATTGAAAAAATTTTAATACCTTGGAATTGTAAAAATCGGCTGTTCATTACAAAAAAAAATCCTTTTTGAGCTGCCATCCAAGGCTATGAACACATAAACAGATTTTCTGCTTAACTCTGTAATTTACATCTTGTAAGATATATTGTATATGTACTACACAATTATTTTTCAGAACACCACTAGGGTCAAAACAGAAGAGTGTGAAGGATGTGAATATCATGATGCTGCTGTTCGACTGTCTGGATGCGATGCGAGTCTCTCGAGATGACGCCAACGCTCTTCTAGAAGACCTCACTACGAGACTTCCAGATGTCATTGCTGGGTCAGTTCTAATTAAAAAAAACAGAAACCTAAAGTTACTTATTGACTTAACTTGCCTACCTTTCATGAGAAATTGGAGGGACTCGTTTCACTCAAGTTACCATTAGAAATACGGTTATTGGTAATTTGTTTTCAGAGATTTGGGGATGGGGATATGATAGTTAGTTGGTGTTACACGTGGGTATTTTTAGTATAACTAAGAAAATATATTAACAAGAACAAAATTAAAAAATTTGATTAACCCCCGACTACCTTAGATTTGTTATCTGTACAACATTTTACTAGTCAACCCCTTTCATTTGATACCCATATTAAGGCCATTTTGTGGTAGCGGCCATCATAGATTTGAAATTTGTTATAGTGCAAAGTATTCTACTAATCAATCCCTTTCGTTTGATACCCATATTGAGGTAGTAGTGAAAAATATTGTATAATTTGCCATTTCGTGGTGGCGGCCATCTTGGATTTAAAATTTGTTATAGCGTATATTGTACTCTACTAGTAAAGCCCTTTCATTTGATACCCATATTGAGGTAGGTTGTGAAGAAATATTTTGTCCGCCATTTTGTGGAGGTGGCCATTTGAATCGATGTTAACCGAACATAGCTAAGAACACCCGCACGGATATTAACTTTCAAATAAAAAAAACCGCATCGAAATCGGCCCATCCGTTTGAGCTCTACGGTGCCACAGACAGACAGTCGGGGGTTAAAAATATAAACATGACTGCAAAAACTATATTGCTAAAGTTAACTTTTGCATAAATATTGGTATAATATATTATATTTTTTTACATTATGTATTAACGTTATAAAAAGTTTACTATAGCAACGTAGAATTTCCAGCCATGTGTGATGTGTATGTGTGCGTCGTGCATGCATGAATACCTACGTGTAAGTGTGCGTACATACCATAAAAAATATTTCATACTGTACAAGGATTGATACGATTTGTATATTGCTGGGACACAGGTTAACCTAAATTAATAATATTGTAGTTTTATCCAGCAATCATCTGACGCATATTCATAAGATGTTAAAAAGTTAATTTGGTCTGATGTTGCACAGGTCGAAAACCCGTTTCGAAGTAATTGATGTCCTAATGAAGAAATGGCTGCTGAAGTATGGTGGAGACCCGAGCCACTACAAGAATCGAACGCGGGCATTCGACGCGCTCGCAGCTGTAGCTGACCGCCTCATACGACAACATGTTAGCTTTTATAATATAATTATTTGTTTATGTGGTCTGTTGTCATTTGATCTCTCAGACTAGGATGTCTATCTACCACCTAAGGACAAGTCTTACTTTATTATTATATTACTGTCTCTTTCCTTTTTGCTTGTAATTATAGAGACAGCTATAGCAAAGCCAAGTCCGATTTATTTAGGCGGAAGAAGGGCTGTTTCAATAAAACGCGCTGTAGATGATTTTGAGAAGTAATGAATAAACATGCTATGCAATCTACATATACTAATATTGTTTGACCGCGCTTATCTCTGGGACTATTGGACCGGTTTCAAAAATTATTTCCCTGTTGGATATGTTCGTGATCCCTGAGAGCTATGGGATATATTTTATACGTACTTTGAGTGAAACCGGGATGGACCGCTAGTTCTGAATAAACATGCACCCCAAATCCAAAAACAAATTTTACTGGATTTAGCCCAACAAAACTGGTACAGAATTTGTGTAGGTACAGACAAGCTAACCTCTAGACTTCGAAGCTAACCTCTAGACTCTATTCCTAACGTAAATTACGCTACTGAGCTGATCTTAAGACAGTTACATCAAAAACACTGCAATAACGCGTTCTTGGAGTAGGACGCACGAGAAACGTGTTGTACGACTTTATTATACCGCCAAGCTACTGCTTCCGTACATTACTATGTTCCGGTCCTGGAAACATTGCCCTGAAGGGCGAAAGCGAAATTACAGGGCTTAGAGATATAACATCTTAGATCTCTAGGTGACGAGCGCAATGCAGTGCTAGGTAATGATTTGGATTATTCATGTTCCAATAGCTGCTTGTCACTGTGCTGTCATGGGCGTTGGCACGCTGCTTATCATCAAGCACATGCCCTGCTCGTCTCGTCAATATTTATTTTAAAAAAAATCATCTACCGTCTTCCACTCCTCCAGCTATCTTTCTCAAGCCTGTTCCATTTAAGTTCAGGATCAACGCACGATGGGACTATGTCGTTCTACGACGTACAAAATCAAGTATTGTTACCATCAATGGCAAACGATTAAACATACTAGCTTAATTTGTTTTTGATTATAGATGGAAATGATGGAAGGCGCTACAGCTGAGGCTCACCAAGCGATGGAATCTCTGGAAGCAGCGTTGAAGGATGTGTCTGATGAGAAAGAACCCTTGCGGGATCGCCTTGGCCCTGCGCTTGCAGCTTTACTCGCTAGCACCACGTTGGAAGACATTGGTATCTATGCTATTTTCACGATTTCAGTTTAATTCATTTTCCGGCGTTTTGCTGGAGTAGCTATGAAAGTATAGGCAGTTTGCGGATAAAGCTCGAAATCAGATAGACCTATTTCTTGTAAAATGTACTTTGTAAATGATATGATATGATAATGTATCTGCTGAAACATGCGCGGTCCGAAGAGGGGTCACAGGGGACATGACAAGTATAAAAATCTAAAAAAATTAAAAATCTAATAAATAAAATACATTGACTATTTTTTAACGCGGGAAAACAACTGAAACGGGAACTACGCGGCTAAAATCATGGGGCGCTACTAGTAAAGTATTTTACTCGATTTATTGTATTTGCACTGGTGACCCCCCCTCAACTGAGGCTGCGTACTGGTCCCTCACCAAAATTCGAAGCTGGGACCGCGCCTGTGCTGAGATCCCTAGAATTACGAATATAACTTGTTAGATAATAAAAGATTATATAATGTCCTGACATTATGTTTCTAAATGGAACTGAGAAAATTTTACTCCATTTCAGAGAGCACAGAAACGATGACGTCGCTGGTAAATTCACTCATAGACAAGGAGTGTCCTTTGACGGCGGAATCCATAGCTCATATTCAGATTACACATGTTATCGACGATATTAAAGGTAACAAGTACTTGTGAAAAAAATACATATTTATATATATATACGAGTATATACAATTACAATACTCTCTCTGCTATAAAAAAAGTCTGTTCTAAATATGTTATATTATGTAAATTTTCTAGACTGTGGTATATCAGCGACTGAGGAAGACCTGACCCACATCGTGGAGTTGGCTCTGACGTGCCTGCGCGCTCAGCTCGTGGGCGCGAAAGAAGCCGAGGAACAACAGCTCGAAGTCGAGAAGGCCATGTCCGCGACGGACAAGGTAGGAACTTGTTTCTTTATCTGGTCTAATGTCTAAGTTCAGGTCTGCCGGCGAAATTATAGATTCAATTCGCGCCTAGTGCAAATATTTCTGTGATAAATATTTGCGCTGCGTCTGGATGTTTATATCTATAATAAGAATGTATTAACAACTATATACTTACGTATTATATCAGCTATCTGGCTTAGTATATGACTAAATATTGTTGTGTGAGACATGTCCACCAATAAAAAATATCAACCTATTTTTCTTTAGTCATTATTATCGATATCTTATGTCTGACATTTTGCGTCATGTTAAGCAACGATTTGATCTATGATCAATCATAAAGTAGCCGTCGCAGGGAAAGAAATTGAGTAGAAAGAGTGATGATTGAGTGAAGTAGTAGAACACCATAAAGCAAACTATAAATACGCCCCCTTTTAACGTTTCCTATGCTGGGTTTCGGGGCCTCCTCTCACAAAAAGAAATTCGCCACGCCAGGTACTAAAAAGATGTCTTTCTTGCTGTACATGCTGGATTTCTCTCAATCTTTTTGACGTGACAACTCGACCCTTCCACTCGGGCATGGTTAGCCCGCCTAAGAGCGAGAGAGACAGACATAAAAAGTGAAAGGCACGCGTCCCTTCCGTAAAATTATTTTACCACTCAAAGTCGTTGTCACGTAAAACTTTCGCCCGTATACCGACTTTACAGGCAACCAATTTTTATTTGCATTTGGAAAAATATTCAGAGGTGCAGGCTTATAATTAGAAGAACAAAAAGTAACAATATCTGGTTACGTTTTTGGTGTAACTTAAATGTAAGTAGTATAATTGTCCTTTCAGAATATAGAAAGTATCCCAGAGCCTCCGGAGCTGGACCATCGGCGCACAACACGCTTCATTTCGACTCCTGAATTCCAAACGGTCGACCAAGCCGACGCCGAACTCCGCCGTTCTCTTCACAAAGAGATGCGACTAGCTAAAGAATTATCCGAAAGCGCTTCAGGAGCAGAGAAATCCGAAGATGCCGAAGCAAGCGATGAAAAATCCACCAAAGTATCAAAATCGGCATCATCCAAATTGAGCCCCACTAATGTGGCCGAAACAACATCAGATGCTAGGACGAAGAAATCGCAATCTACCGGGGCTATTCCCGATCCCAAAGGTTCGACTATGGATGTCGGAAAATCTAAGTCAGCTGAAAGTGTTGGTAAAAAGTCATGAATATCTGACATCGCTAAGGTGTCTGATGATGCAGTCAAAGCGAGTGGTGCCTCATCTACTATTGAAAGAATGGAGGAAGAGAAAGAAACTGAAGAATCTCTCGAAATTTTACACAAAGATTGAGAGTTGGTTAATAGGGCTAAATTGCTTTTTACTTTGTAAAATATTGTAGCCTGAGCCAAATGAGCCCTTGGATAAGCCAAATAGGTTTTCCTTAAGTATTCATTTCATTTCTATTTCCTGTGATGTTGCTTTTTTCCAGTATTTTATATATACATACGTAACCGACAATCTTTATCTAATCCGGAATTTCCTATACCTAGGCAATGTATAGAATACCTAAAACATGTAGGTAATGTATGAAATATTATTTATATATTATATATTGCCTAGATCCTAGGTATTCTATACAATATCAATTCCACAGCCGGGAATGTATGTAAATGACGTAAGGATTTAACTCTGGGTGGGCTCCTGCCAGAAGCTCTGCGGTCAGCCATGATTCTTGGCAAACTCGGCATACTCGCATGGCTCGCTCCACTCAGGACCTCCCTTGAGCTTCTGGCTCCCGCATTTTATTAATACACTTTGGGGGTAGTAGCGACAAGATTAGGTGGAGTCGGGGTGCTCCGAGTCGGGCTATGCATAACAATGATAAATCAAGATCTATTTATTTATTTTACTCATTGCCGGTGGAACACCATGTACTCTATACAATCCATCGGAATTGTATTCATTGAATATGTACAGTATGTAATGGACAATAATATTCATAATATTTTATACATTGCCCGGACTCCCGGACTGCCCCAGGTATTTTATTTCTATGCATTGCCTAATTATTGTATGCAACACCTGAATTATACAGATTTCCGATAACATATGGGTAGATGCCTTAGTAGTAATTATTGTCACTTGAGAAGACATAATATTAGTTACAAAAGTATACTGTATTGGTAATTTAAGTTCTTACGATTTTCTCGAACTGAAGGAGATAAGGTGAGCTTCACAAGAGCTTTTATGCACGTGTCTAAAGATTAACATTTTATCAGTTCTGTGTTGGCTTATATGGTTTATGATTTCATTAAAGTAAGATTTTATGAGTGTGCGTTTTTATTTTTTTAGGAGAATAGACTCTTTTCAGTACATTAAGGGTAGGATTTCATGGAGCGGTTTCAAATCGAGCACGCGCGCGGGCGCGAACCGCGACGGGCGACGATTTTTTTTCAAAACTCACGAGACCGCTGATTGTAGCGGTTCGCGCCCGCGCGCGGGCGCGGTTGGAAACCCGCAACGTTCGCGGGCGAAAACCGCGCGGACGTGCGGTTGGAAGTCAGTAGCATAGCGTAGGGAGGGCGGTAGGGGCGGCCCGCTCTGGGCGGCACTTTTTAGGGGGTGGCAAATTTTAGATTAAATAATAATATATTTATGGTTAGGTTTTTCTGCCAAGGTAGGCATTTACGCTGCCTCGCGCGCCCTGATGCCCTACTTTGTGCGGAATCGTGCCACAGTGCAGAAATAACACTAAAATATTGAATAAATTGAACTAAGTACTAGTTTAAACTTATTTTTAGTTCAAGATTTGTTTACAATTGTGATAAGAGTTTTGTTTCTTTATAAACCAGGAAATATTTCTCTACACTCGTAGGTACACTAAAATTAACCTTTTCTTTTTTGACGCTTTAAGTTGAGACCGGCATTACCAATTCCATTCATTATTTAAAATGTTGCCTTATACGTTGTAGATTTGTCAAAAAAAAAAATGTGCAGAAACTTAAGTAACGATACGGTTGCGTTAATGCCGATGATAGTGGAAGAATATGATATGGTCTACGACGGCGCTTACTTCTCTAACAGAAACAAATTCACTCTCGACTCGAAAATCCCAAGGTTCGAACCATCACAAAAAAACTCACTCTGGCAATGCGTTTCACAGCCTAAGTAGTCCTTAGGCCTAGAGGTGGAGATAAAACTCTTTGTTAGATTATTTAATCAATAATGAACGATGTTGATTTTTTCGAGCAACGAGCAACACGATCGAGAACCTTTAATTTAAAAAACCCGACTGCAAAAAATCAACACATAAAAAACATTATGTACTATGTGATGATACTTTGGCGATGACACTAATCTAAGAATATCTTAGTTATCAAAATCCAGGCGTTTGGAAGAAACGTGGAAATAAAGAAATTTAAAAACATACCAGATACACTCGAAAACCATATTTCTTCTTTCAGTCTCACTAGAACTCAATAGATCTAGTGACAAAGTCAAATTCATTTAGCCTCATTATTATATTACATTATTTATTACAACTAGTTCCCGTTATTTTCATGTGATGAAAAGTAGTCCATATGTAATCTATCTAATCTGCAATAAACTTATATTTTATTGCAGATAATAGATTACAAGCAAGCAAATACTTGATGTATTCGAGAGGTAGAAAACCCCTATCCTATTTTACAGAATAGCCTACAAACACTAAAAAGTACAAAACATAAAATAAAAAAAAACATAAAAAGTTACGTTTAAAATAACCGACTTCAAAACCAAAAAAAGCATACATTTACATTTATTAAAGGAATACACCACCCAGGGCATAAAAAGACAGAAACTAAATTAATTAAATGTTTTACTCAACATCATCGTACTTCACATCCTATTGGGACCCATTACGAAAATCTATATGACAAATAAACTGATATGTTTTAGATATTCATATTTTAATTTATTAAATCGGAACATGTACATAGTTGATTTTAACTTCAATCTGCGTAGCATATGATCCTGTTAGGGCGTAGCAATACATTATGTATGTGGACTATTACAAGTTTAGTAAGAGACTAAGACATCATTCACATGTTTTGGTGCGGTTATGTTATCAGATGTGTTTGTAAAAACTTGTGTTCAGAAAAACCGTAGGTATTATGTGAAACAAATACTTATAAGCCGATATTCTGTATAAATGTAGTGAAAATGTTGCCTACTTACTCGATTTTTCGTATCAATTTCGTATCTGTATAAATGTAGTGAAAATGTTGCCTACTTACTCGATTTTTCGTTCAGCTGCGGGAGGTCACGATAAGCCAGCAGCCAACTTTTCCTCCTAAGATTTCCGTACCCGAGCAATTTCAGATGGCAATTTCTGGATGTGGAAAGCTTTTAGCCGCATTCTTACTAGGTTTTTTAGATAGCGCATGAAACAGGCTACAATAATATTACACAATATTTCAGAATTTCAGGGGCCGTCAGGTCGCAGTATTGAAGGAAACGTGGACTTGGCGAATAAAAATTTCGTTAATTTTTCATGAACTGATTTGAAGGTTAAGGAATCGTTTAGCCACATTCTCACTATGTTTTTCAGGTAAAATAGGTATCATTCTATTGGAATAATACTAAAAACTTCAGTATTTCAGGGGCCTACAGGTCGTAATCGAGCATGTTGCGTCATAGAGTCAAGCTTTTTCACCACTCATGTTCGTGCGGCAGGTTTAGGGTTAAAGCGGTATAAAGCCTTATCTCTGTTGACTTATTTGGATAGTATATGTATAGATATAGATGAAATGATAAGATTTCTGGCTAGTTTCAGCTGTGGGAGGTCACGATAAGCCAGCAGCCAACTTTTCCTCCTAAGATTTCCGTACCGGAACAATTTCAGATGGCAATTTCTGGGTGTAGAAAGCTTTTAGCCGCATTCTTACTAGGTTTTTTAGATAGCGCATGAAACAGGCTACACTAATATTATACAATATTTCAGAATTTCAGGGGCCGTCAGGTCGCAGTATTGAAAGAAACGTGGACTTGGCGAATAAAAATTTCGTTAATTTTTCATGAACTGATTCGAAGGTTAAGGAATCGTTTAGCCACATTCTCACTATGTTTTTCAGGTAAAATAGGTATCATTCTATTGAAATAATACTAAAAACTTCAGTATTTCAGGGGCCCACAGGTCGTAATCGAGCATGTTGCGTCTTAGCGTCAAGCTTTTTCACTACTAATGTTCGTGCGGCAGGTTTAGGGTTAAAGCGGTATAAAGCCTTATCTCTGTTGACTTATTTGGATAGTATATGTATAGATATAGATGAAATGATAAGATTTCTGGCTAGTTTCAGCTGTGGGAGGTCACGATAAGCCAGCAGCCAACTTTTCCTCCTAAGATTTCCGTACCCGAGCAATTTCAGATGGCAATTTCTGAGTGTAGAAAGCTTTTAGCCGCATTCTTACTAGGTTTTTTAGATAGCGCATGAAACAGGGTACAATAATATTATACAATATTTCAGAATTTCAGGGGCCGTCAGGTCGCAGTATTGAAAGAAACGTGGACTTGGCGAATAAAAATTTCGTTAATTTTTCATGAACTGATTTGAAGGTTAAGGAATCGTTTAGCCACATTCTCACTATGTTTTTCAGGTAGAATAGGTATCATTCTATTGAAATAATACTAAAAACTTCAGTATTTCAGGGGCCTACAGGTCGTAATCGAGCATGTTGCGTCTTAGAGTCAAGCTTTTTCACCACTCATGTTCATGCGGCAGGTTTAGGGTTAAAGCGGTATAAAGCCTTATCTCTGTTTACTTATTTGGATGGAATTTGTATAGACCTAGATGAGATGATAAGATTTTTGGCTAGTTGCAGCTGCGGGAGGTCACGATACGCCAGCAGCCAACTTTTCCTTCTAAGATTTCTGTACCCGAGCAATTTCAGATGGCAATTTCTGGGTGTAGAAACCTTTTAGCCGCATTCTAACTATGTTTAGTTTGTTACGCATACATTTGTTAATAAAATTAGTAAACAAGTGTATTAAATTTTAGGGGCCGGCAGGTAGTAATCGGCTAAAGAAAGCGTTACTGGCAATCCTCTGTGTTAGTGTGTTAATATAGTTAATTTGGTTTGTTTCGGAGGATTATAAGGTTTTATATATCACGTTTCACCATTTTCTTTTTGGGTTTAAGGCATCAGCATAAGATTTATCGATTTTAGCAAATTTCATAAAAAATACCATTTCAATTTGGTCGGATAATATGGCAGAAACTTTTGGCTGCCAACTTCACACCGGTTAACAACGGTCTGCTTCGGTCACCGAAACTTGTTAAATTTCAAACAGTATTTGAATTGAAATAATACGTTTTCTAATAAGTTACGGCTGGTCTAGTAAGTTACAGCTGGCCTAGTCAGGAGAACGGCGACTGTCGATCCGGAGACCCAGGGTTCAAAACCACGCGCACCACTATCTTTTCAGAGTCATGTTCGTAATGCCGGTAATTAAAACGGTGAAGGAAAACATCGTGAGGAAACCGAAATGTACCTAGAATCTAAGTTCTGAGTCATATGTCATCTACCAACCGACACTAGGCCAGCGTAGTGGATTATAGCCATGACTCTCTCCTTGCGGGAGAAGGCCCCGACGCCCAGCAGTGGGAACATTTGATGGGTATTAAATGGTTATTTATTATACTAATATGTTTTCTCCTAAAGAACAAAAATCTACTTCAATGACAGGTAATTTAATTCTGTCATTTGACTAAATTTTATAAGGAAGCTATTATGGCTATGTCGTACAAATAAGTCAAAGCTGATTTTAGTTTTTTGTTGATATTTGAAAAACTACCTTTCTGTTTTCGATATATGAGATCACCCCTGAAGTATTTTCTATCAAACAAAAAAGGAATTATCAAAATCAATTCACAATTAGCGGAGTTATCGTGTAAAATCGAACCAAATAAAAAAACATGCAACCCGATTGAGAACATCCTCCTTGTTTGAAGTCGGTTATAACCGAATGATGTTTGTTTTCCACACAAAAATATATTTTTGATAATTATTCTTTCATTCAAGACGACGCGACGCGATCACGTGGTCACGTTCTAGAATCTGGAATCTATTCTGTGGATCGTCTGTGAGACACAGAATACTTAGAAGTTAGTGTGTACCGAACGCACCGCGCGTGTCGTTATTATTTAATGTTTGTGTAATTTCCGAACCATCGGACCGATAATGTTCAAATTTTGACGGGACAGTATTAAAAATGTGGTTTTTCTAACAAAAAAAAACAAAATTAATGAAATTAAACAACGCAAACATGAGTTAAAACCAAATACACATTCTGACTTTCACCCCCTCCCGCAAAAAAACCGATCAGAATTTGGGGATCAAAAGTAGCCTACAGCAATGTCCTTAGTATAAACTAAAATCATGCCAAGTTTCAGCTGAATTGAATCAGTAGTTTCGGCGTGATGCGTGATCCCTATACAGAAAAACAGACAGACAGACAGACATGAAAGAAAAAAATGCAGATTTGCCATCACTGTCGAAAATAGAGTCTTCCAAAAAATTTTTTTTCAAAATATCTTCAATGTACTGAATTCGACCCGTTACAGTTTTATTATAAGTATAGATGTAAAAATATCATTACAGTACCTACGCGAGATAGATAAAGAGTCGATTAAGATTTTCAAAGACGGTAACAAAACTTACTGAAATGTCGGGTCGGCGTTATCTCTTTAGACTCTAGAGAGATATGCCTTACGTGTATGCCTTAACCCAGAACAGGTAGCTGCAATAAACGCTAGGTAAATGCAATCGAAGATATACTACTCGTAAAACCAGCAGAGAGACCAAGATACTGCTCTTCCCAGTTCCAGGGGAAGCTTTAAAAATCGTTACAGGAATAAAACTAACACGTATAACTTAACTAACTAACTAACGCAGATTATGCGGGGCACGGTAGTTTCTACACATAACAGGTTCAAGATGATTCGGTGCAATCAATCACAAGACCCGTCAAAAGCGTCTTGTAGTTTATAACATTACTACAGGAACAAATCATTAAAAAACATAGTTTTTACGTATAGGTACTTTTATTTATTTATTACAAAACGATAAGATTAAGCATTGGCGACGATCCAGTCAGTGTATTGCGAGACGCGAGCGTTGACACCAGGGTAGAATGCATCAGCGCATCCGAATCCCCAAGAGGTGACTCCTACGATGATGTCGCTATCGTAAGCCAGAGGGCCACCAGAGTCTCCCTGGCAAGCGTCCTGAAAACATAAAATCAGCTCTTCAACTATCTTTCTAATACTGAATGAATAGCTTTATTGTATCCTAAACGCGTAAATCTCTACAATTGCTAGTCTGACATGACGAACATTTTTCCATGTGAAAGTTCAGTTCATAAGTATACCTATTTACCACTATCCTTCGTCTTTCAGGACTCCTTTAAAAACAAAACTTCAAAGACGTCCCTAAAATATAAATACAGCGACACCGTGTGGCAGAACTAGATGGTTCACCATATTTAGGTAATGCCTAGTATTACCAGGCATACAATGTACACCCCCGACAAAATACTTTAAATCAATTTATCGCTAATCTCGCCGACACAAGTTAAAATATTAAAAAAAGATCGGAAGAAATCTTGCCTTGCCACCGACATCGAGGATGCCAGCACACAACATGCCGTCAGTAATGTCGGGCCAGCCTCCGTAGCCGGGCAGAGTCTTCAGGTAAGCGTAGCGTTCAGCGCACAACTCCTGGTTGATTACGTTGATGTCGACGTGTTGGAGCTGTTCAGGAGAGATTCCACCGCTCTAGAAAGAAAAAAACCACTTTCATTAGGCCATGAAAGAAAAGTTTCAAATACACGATTCGAATTAAATTTCACTTGTGAATATTTTTCCATAATTTACTACTACAGATGCAAAAATATCTACCTATATGCCAATGACGAAGGAATACATTCTAAGGATACCTGTTCCCCGCATAAGTTTAAGCACTTAAGTTATAAAAAGTCTTCAAACGCAACTTTGCCAATCCCTTCTATAAAATGGAATCCTGATCCAAACAAAATAATTATGCATTATTTTAATTATCAGGCATTTTTATGATCTCATCATCTGGCTCCTACTTTTCGAGGCGTGTCCGTGCCGGTTACTGACCATTTCGAGCTTTTGGGCGTTTCTCTGTCATCTACCCTCAACTTTGGCACATATATTGAGTCTAAGGCTAAATTAGCGGCCAAAAAACTAGGTGTCCTCTCAAAGGTGCGAAGATACTTCAATTCTGAACAGTTGCTCACGTTATACAAAGCACAGATTCGCTCCTGTATGGAGTACTGTTCGCACCTTTGTGATGGATCGGCTAAGTATCAGCTGGGGACTCTGGAATCGATTGAGAGACGTGCCAAAAGACTCATAGGCAATGACGCTCTTGAGCGTAAAAGACTTCAGTCTTGATCGAAAATACGTTTTTGGCCAATATTCTGAAAAAGTTATAAAGCCTATTATTATTGTAGAAAATAAAATTTCCCATCTTTTGTTGCCAGTAAACTTTTTTTTCGAACTTACCGATTACGATTTATTATGTCAAATTTGATGATAACAATGTAAAAATAATAAGATGTGAATTCTGTTCCCAGTAGCATAAACATATCCCTTTTTACCGGAATGGAAGAAGGTTTATGTTTTTCGCGCGTATCTTTTATGTTTGTAAAACTTTTATTTCCACATATCTTCCAAACGGCTGGATGGATTTTGGTAACTAAGATATTCTAAGACTAGTCTGACTCGCCAAAGTGTCCTTAGATAGGTAATATTTTTTTACGTGTAGAGTTTTTTGTAGTTGGTGTTTTTAAATTAAAGTTATTCTATCATATTGCTTGTTGCTCGAATAAACAGCACCGTTCATCATCATGATTGAAGAGTTGAACGAAGAGTTTGGTCTCCACTTTTGTAATAAGAACAACTAAGCTGTGAAACGCATTGCCAGAGTGGGTTTTTGTCGAAGGTTCGAACCTTGGGGTTACGAGGTACTCTGTGCTTGTTTCTATTAGAGAAACAAGTTCCATCGTAGACCACATCATTTTCATCCACTATTATCGGCATCATCGCAATCGTAGCATTAAATGGGTTGTAAATCGTAAACGGTAAGTTTTACAAAAAGTTTACTGGCAACAAAAGATGCAAAATTTTATTTTCTACAATTATTGTTAAATATATAGTTTCCAAAATATCGGCTAGTAAAACAGTTTTTTCAATTGGCGTTGAACCTCTACCTGGATCTGTGAGCATTTTGTAATTTTATGCTCAGTAAGCGATCTTTACCTCATAGAAAAAAAATGGATTAGAAATTTAGTGCAAAGTTGATCAAAAACCCTTCTATTTTTACTGGCCTTTCATTACGTTTCAGCACATTTTTTTTAATTTTTGACTAACTTCTGTATTATTAGGAAACATTTTAAAAAGATGCATGAAATTGGAAAAGCCGTTCTCAACTTATAGTGTGACCAAAAAGAAAAGGTTGAGTTTTGTATATCTACGAGTATAGATACATTTAATATTTCTTCGTTTATATATAAAAAAAACTCTTATCACTTCACAATTCACAAAATTGTTATCACTAGTATAAACAAATCTTGAACAAAAAATGAGTTTAAATTACATAGTCCAATATTTTAATGTTATTTCTGCACTGTGGCACCGATTCCGCGGTCGGTGACGGTCGCGAGAACAAGACAGCGTTAAATGCCTAATTTGACAGAACCACCTGGCCTTAAGTAAGTACTTTTAGTTTATGATTTCCATACCTACGTATTGATAAACTTTGAAACACTTGTCAAATCGTACGTTCCCCGAAAGGTCTACTTAGAATTCTCCAAATCTACTCACACTACAGTAAACACCTTAAGTAACCGTGCTACTTTGGACTATGTTTCAAAGTCAAAGTACTTGCTGCTAACAGAGGGCTAGAAACGTATTCGGTATACAATAAAAAACAAAAATACTCACGGAAAGTGTGCCCCATCCAATGGTAGTGACAACGGAGCCGTCAGGAAGCGCGTAGTTGGAAGCTGGGATGCGCGCGGGCTGCACATTATTCGAGAAGGTAACGGGATTAAACAAGTGGATGATGGCAACATCGTTATCCAGGACCGGCGTATCGTAGCTGGGGTGTATAGTGATGCGGGACACCGAGTGGGAGGAGCCACCGCTTGAGGCGAACGAAGTTCCCAACAGCACACGCCATGATGATGGAAGGTCACCTCTGTTACACAAAGATTTCATCAGTTCACAATATAGGTTTTTACGCTTTTTTAGAGTATTCAAAAATATTTTCGCAATGGGGAATCAAGCAAGTCTTACACAGTAACTCTTTCTCTGCAAACATATATCGCAAAAATAATATGATAAGTAAATAAATAAATAGTAGGTACATTCTGGTGCAGATGGAGAAGTAAAAGTTTGCTTAAATACATACTAGGAAATTTATGGAAAATACAGTTCATGTTATATATATTACTTATAATGTATTTCATCTTCTATAAAAGGATTGAATACAAGTTGAAATTTAATTTTATTTACCGACTTCAAAAAAGGAGGTTTCTCAATTCGACCCTATATATGTTTTTTAAATTTCAAGTTGAAATTTAGTTTTGTTCCAAGAGTTTAGATTTATTTAAATACTTTTATAGAAGACGAAATACATTAGGTTTATACTTCCATTAGATGGTGTATTATTTAGTAAATTCTTCCAACTTCTTTGAGTAAATGATGAAATGATTTTTTAACTTCTTATATATGCATTCCAATTTTAAATCTTGCAACTATGCAAACATCAATGCAAAATTCAATCATACTAGTATTCTAATCGTAGGCTGAACAAAATTTTGGGAAAGTTATTAAAAGGACATATCACCATAATGAGATGCACTATCTTTAAACAGCTGAATGTGTCCTTATAAACCATACATCTGTATTAAATTATGATTATTTAAAGAACAAAATTGTACGTACTCGTAGCAGTGAGCAGCGGACAGGACAACTTGAGCATTGAGTAAAGAGCCACCACAGGATTGCATCCACCAGACACCAAACCAGCCGTACTGCATGTTGGACATGTACGGGTAATTGGCCACGGTGGTCGGGGAACCACCTACGATGCGGTTCATGGTCTTTGGTACCGCTGAAAATAAACATCACGTTTTTTAAACTGCAAAAGGATCTTGTTGATTATTTTTTTATAGTATGGAGTGACAAGACGAGCAGGGCATGTGCCTGATGGTAAGCAACATGCCTGCCACACAACAGCACAGTGACATGCAACTAGTGGAACAAGAAGAAGAAGAAGTCCAAATCATTACCTAGCACTGCACTGCGCTCGTCACCCAGAGGTATAAGATGTTTTATCTATATGCCCTGTAATTACCACTGGAAACAATGGTCTTCAAACTGGAACATAGTAATGTTTGCACACTTGGTGGTATAATAACTGCCAAAGGTGTGGTGTTTCCCCAGACGGACTCTCCAAAGGGTCCTACACTCCGCGAGGCATAAGCTGAGCTTTGCATTTGTGTGAGTGTACATGGATAGTGTAGGTGTGACAACCGGCCTTAGGCGCGGCGCCATTCTGTCTCGCCGCGGTCCTGCTTGATTGATCACTCACACTAATGCCAAGCTCAGCCTATACCTCGCGGACAAAATTTCAAGCTCCTGCCTGATTGGTGATCACTCACACTAATGCAAAGCTCAGCTTATACCTCGCGGAGTGTACCACTACGTATTCATAGAAGGAATAAGTAACGGATAGATCCGTAACTGCTTAATGTTATGACATTTCTAAAAGTACCTACTTCTGTAAGTATTTTATCGGAAAAGCGGTCAATTCGAAGTAAACTAGTCAGTACAAACAAAGGTATTCTGACCAACTTCATTTATTTCATATATTCATTGTATTTAACTATATATTATATATTCATTGTATTTAACTTTCCTAGTGCTGAGAGTTACTAGATGACCTTTGAACGTTGAATAGGGTATTTAAATAAAGTTAAACTTATGTATGTAGTAGTGCTAGAACTAATGCAAGAATATTGTCACGTTATAATCATCATCATATCTGCAGTCTGCAGACGTCCACTGCTGGACATAGGCCTCCCCCAAAGATTTCCATAATGGCCGATATTGTGCCGCCTCCATCCACCGACTTCTCGCGAACGAGACAATATCATATAGAGTATTATATGATCGCATCGGAATGCCAAGGATGTTAAGAAACCACCACGATACCGGAGATTAAATGTTCTAAAATCTTAAAAAAGAATCTAAAACGATTAAACGATATTTGATCTTGATAGAGTTCAAGATACTTACCCAGAGCGGACCCCAGAAGGGCTAACAGAATGAGGGCACGCATCTTTAATTGGTTTCCTGTGACTTGTGAGTGTAACGCTGTAATTTTACTATATATACTACTCTTATCGTCGGTATAATTAATATAAAACAATCATTTGAATCAAATGATTACAACTAAGGATTAAGATCAAAGTATTAACAGTATCATATTAATCGCTCGTAACGGTAAAAGTAGGTAAGATATAATACTTGCTACTATATTTTATATCTACGAATGTTAGATACCTACCTATTGACGTATACGTATTTATACATACAGTCCAGTACGTAAGTAGGTACTTATCTAACACTGCTAGGAAATCGACCTAATTCGTAAACTTTTCGTCTTCTTTAGAAGGATTTAAATTCATCTAAACTCTCGGAACAAAACTAAATGTTAACTTCATGTCCATCTGTCCCATGAGTAATATAACTCAAATTGTAATAACGAGATAAGTACCTACCTACTTAATGAAATGTTCATGAAATATACAATTTGTTATACAAGAGACAATCCATTAGGGCATTTTTATAAGCTTTTATTCTACTTGACCTGTTACTACATACTAATAGGCCAAGGAGCAAATCTTGCGAGTTTAATTAGAACCACTTCCTGCCGTTAGATTAGGTTGAAATTTAGTATACTTACGTAACTTCGGTGACAATGCAATAATATGGTACCAGGAAGGTAGCCATAGGAACTCCTAAACTAAACGAGATAAATCCATCGGATTTCGACTCGTTTGAATAATCTTGACAAGCACTTTGTGCTACATGACAGCCAGGGTCTCAAGATGGTGTTGGAAGGTGGTCATAGGAATTCCTAAACTAAACAAGATAAATCCATCTAATTTCAATTCGTTTGAATTGTCAATTTGGTATACTTACGTAACTTCGCTGACAATGCAATGATATGATACCATTAAACTGATCTCAAGATGGAGTCGGAAGGTGGCCATAGGAACTCCTAGACTAAACAAGATAAATCCATCTAATTTCTACTCGTTTAAATAGTTTTGGCAAACACTTTTGTGCTACATGAAAAGCTTGTCTTTAAAAAATGTTTTTTTTAACCCCCGACCAAAAAAGGGGTGTTATAAGTTTGACGTCGATGTCTGTCTGTCTGTCTGTCTGTCTGTGTGTGTGTCTGTCTGTGGCACCGTAGAGGTCAAACGGATGGGCCGATTTCGATGCGGTTTTTTTTTATTTGAAGGTTAATATCCGTGCGGATGTTCTTAGCTATGTTTGGTTAATATCGATTCAAAATGGCCGCCTCCACAAAATGGCGGACAAAATATTTCTTCACAACTTACCTCAATATGGGTATCAAATGAAAGGGCTTGACTAGTAGAACACTATACATTATTACAAATTTCAAATCCAAGATGGCCGCCACCACAAAATGCCGAATTGTAGTATTTTTTTCACTACTACCTCAATATGGGTATCAAATGAAAGGGCTTGACTAGTAGAGCAGTTTGCACTATGACAAATTTAAATCCAAGATGGCCGCTACCACAAAATGGCAAAATAGGGGAAAGTGGGGGAAATACGAACACCTAAGGGGAAAACTCAAATAAAACAATGATATTTAATCACAGAACTTCTTTAATTGTTTAATTATAAAGTTTAGAAATCTATGTAACGAATTTTAAACGACAACATTTATATTTTTTAATAAGGTATGAAAATATTAATAAAAAACAAAACTCTTAGTGTTCGGCTTTCCCCGACATTAGTCGGGTAAACACGAACACCAAGTGGGGTAATTACGTACGTAACATTAATAACGACAGTGATCACATTCGTCGGTACAATTCTCGTGAGCCCATTTTCCACACTCGTAACATATTATCCAGTCTTCAACGGGGGGTTCTATAAATTTTTGTTCACAAAAAATACAAAAGAAGTCTTCATTTCTCTCCTTTTTTTCCTTTTTCTTTGGTATTATGACTAGGGTCGTTAAATTCTTTTATATTTATGAAATTCTTTAATAGTCGTTTAATTTCTTTATTCAAACTACATTTCTATATCACTACATTTTAGTCTTTTTGTTTCAAATCCTTTATTTTATTTTCTTTGTTTTCTTCTGCTTTTGCTCTTTTTCTGTTTTCCTTTTCTTCTAACTGTTCTTTTGAAGGTGAGCTCGTCAGAATAGTTGATTTTCTCTTTCTAATATTGCGTTTTGATACTTTTGGAGGAATCACAGGCAATTCAACAATATCAGATAGATGAACTTCATGTGTACTTACTTGTGTTTTCGCTTTATGAATTAGCAAGACCTGTAGGGGATGCCTGGACATTAAACTCTTCGATACTGTGAACTTGGGGTACTGCAGTCGTATCAGCATTGGGAACCTCTTGAACTTGTTTCTTGGTTATTTACGAGTTGGGTATTCGTATCAATGGTTTTTGGTGGGTTCATTGTTGTCTGTGCGTTATTTTGGGATATGTTTGGCTCAATTGGATCGAATTCAATTGGTCAAAGGATATATTCCTGCAGATCTGAAACCACTTGCTGCTTTTTGGAGGTTACTACATCCATTAAATGCATTCGTAAATAATTCTACTATGTCGTGTTATGTGATGGGCTGTTCAAATCGATCTGCCATGTGAATCATACACTCTTGATTGTATGCTGTCTTGATAGCGCCAAAATATGTCAAGTCCAAAGGTTGGAGTTTATGTGAGGTGTGTGGTGGCAAAGTCAGCATAATTTTTGGAACATTATAAGTTTCTGCAGCTTTGCCGATGATAAGTTTATTGGTTTGAACATCATCTATAGTCATTTTGAGATCTTCTAGACTGTATTTCGTCACTGTTTTCGTTTTGTAATTACGAGGCATCTGCAACAATTAGATTAACCAACAAAATGATGGGGTAATGACGAACGGTCGAGATTACCCGACATAGAGTGTTCGCCTTTATCCCACCAAATCGAAAAATAAATATTGAAATAAATATTTTAGGTTATACTACTTTTGCCGATTGCGTCATTGTTATTTGGCAGCTTAATATGTAAGTATTCCAGTAAGTAAAAGTTAAATAAATATTGTTAATAAAAATCAAGTTATGTCAAGTTGAATTTACGAAAAAATTACATCAAAATCTTGCAAAATATAACAAAATGCACACCTTGTTAAGTACGTGCGTCCGCGTCTCTCGGGTTGTTGACTGGCACTAGTGGTGGCGTGATCTCCAAGATGGCGACAAGTGAAATATGCCTACCCCTTTCTAATACATCAGAACCGTTGCGTTTGGGTTTACCCCGCGTTCGCGTTTACCCCACTCTCCCCTACATTTCTTTTTTCACAACTCCCTTAATATGGGTATCAAATGAAAGGGCTTGACTAGTAGAGCGTTATACAGATGATGCGAGATCCGAGGTAGTCGGGGGTTAATCAAAATTTTTAATTTTGTTCTTGTTTAAGTTAATATTTTATTCTGTGTACAGATGGGCAAGTGTGTCATGAGCGCAGTGCAGACTATTCATGTTCGAACAGATAGTTATGTGGCGCTGTTACCTGTGTTATGGCCAGACATCTTGCGCATCATTATCATTATCCTGCCAATATTATATATGCAAGAGTTTGTGAGGATGTATGTTTGTTACTCTCTAAGGCATAAACTACTATATTTATTTCGTAAGCTGTGAATTGAGCTCAAGCGTCACGCTCGTAAATAAAAGAAAACTTCGAGTGAACTCGGGACCATGGTCATCTAGAAATGGGTTAGCATTTATCAAGCAGCTATCAAATTCTACAAAAATTATAAGTTTTCCTGAAGTTTTCACTTCTATCGGCAGTCCCAATGATTGCCAATTTTTTTAACTAGCCACTCTCGTGGTTTTACCCGCGGAGTTCCCGATCCCATTATTTTCCCGAGATAAAAAATTTGGCTTCCTTATTATTCCAGATGTGTATCAAATTTAATTAAAATCCCCTTAGTCGTTTTTGCATGAAAAAGTAACAAATATAGGTCCATCCATACTTTTTTTACAAACTCTTAGGTAGTTTATATTAGTAGACTTCAAAAAAGTAGACTAGCGTGAAAATAAACCTGGCAAAAATAGTATTCTATTTCACCAAAAGTGGCGCCATTGTTTCATTTTATTTCTGTATCAAAATGAAACATCGACGCCAGCTTTAGCAAAATTGAGTACTAATTGCCAGCATCTTTGGTTGTTGACAACGAATAGTGAGTGATGATGGGTAAAAACGGCTGGCGTTTACCACTTCCTACAACCGACTAGAGAAAGAGTAAGCTCACTCTTCCCAACGATAACATAATTCCGTTAAATTCGTCTTGAAGTTTGGGAGGGCACCTCGCACATCCGTAGTCTAAATCTATGATATAGGGTTGCGGAGTACCTACACCTGTACCAAGACAAAAAAGGTGCATTTCTCTATGTTGTCTTTCTCTATAATCTCTATGTTGGGCCATCCATAAAACCGGAATCATCACCTGGCCCGTAGATTCTGTCGAGATTTACGACTCAACAAAATGGACTAAAGTCATCAAAATCTAACATTAATATAAATTCAGCGCCATGTTGTTCCCAGTGATATCTTCAATGGAGCGTGCTTACTAGAACTAACCGATTCACTCTCTATTTAAAGATATCATGATCGTAACAATTGGGATAAATCCAATGTGGCAACGCATTCCACAACCTATAGTCCGTTCCACGTAGAGGTGTAGAAAATGTAAACAAAGGTGCTACTATGACATAAAAATCGTTTAACCTTAGTATTTTTCTAAAACTGTCTTAAAATATTTTTCACAAATATGATACGACTTTACTGTGATCTTAAATACAACATACTTGGATTTGTATTGATCAAATAATGATTTATTAACTTATCTTGAAAGTTATAAATAGTAATAGTAGAATGTGGTAGATACGGTTTTAAACAGTGGCAATTTGATCTATGTTTCTCAAACTGTGAATCCCAACAAAACATAAATGTGAAGTGAAAGACGAGTTCAATATTATGATATTAAAACCAGCCAATTTAGACTGCTTTTAATAATCATCATAAATTATAAAAAGAAATCATAATTTAAGGGTTTAAAACTAGTCTATGTTATTTTATAAATAAATTTTAGAACTGACCATTTAAGACCATTTAGATCTCTATTCATTAGTCGTTGAAATCAACAAACAAGGCATATAATATCATAATACTGAACTTTGATCTCACTTCACTTAAGTATACGCATGTTTCTGATGGGATACCATTACTTTTTGCACGGAAATTATAAGACGTTTACCTAATGATGTCTATTTATTCGCAAGAAAATCTACTGATACTTATTATAAGTGCAAAAGTTTGGATATACGTTGCTCAATCAAGTTGGAACAGCTAAACGGCTCAGGTTTAAACGCGGAACACGATTAGATTATAATCTGGAAAAGCATAGGTACTTATAAGTTTATTTTTATGGAGGGAAAGTTACGGAAAAGGGGGTAAATTTGCGGGACGCTGCTCACATAAGCAACCCACCAAAAGTTCCTTGCTGGGGCTACAATTCTTCCGTATTGGTGGTGGATGACAAACCTCTCTGACCTCGATTTTTTTTTAGGAAGATGCCAGTTTGCTCAAATGTTTTCTTTTACCGTTAGCAGCATTACGCTCATGAATTCGAAAAGGCAGAGGTGGGCATGAGATTAGAACCAGGCACTGCATCTGCGTATTGGCGTGACAAGACCATCCGAGCCGAACAATAACTTAATGTTAAAATAATAAATGTAAACACAACTTAATGTAAAAACAGAACGCTCATTAACAAATTTGTTTGGATGTAAAAATCTTATATTAGGATAGATGAAAACACTACCCAGTATTCTATACATTTTAAAATTAATTGCAACAGCGTTTTGAATGAATTACACCTGTGGTAGGTGTAATTCATTCAAAACTATATCAAAAAAATATCCAATGGGACACTTAATATTAAAACTATTTGAAGCTTCTCAGAATGAGTAGGAATAGTGCCACCAATATCTTTTGTGTGCCACAATTTTTTTGTCATTTTACTTACCTTATTTGTTTGTTACGGAATCAAGTATAAGGGCCACGTTAGCTAAATACTCAGACAGGATTGCTTTTTTTAGTTTAAGTATAAAACGTAGATCAATAATTATAGCAAGGAATAGTATATAGGTTACCACTTATATAGGTACACCACTTTTTATTAAGACAAAATAATAGCAATGGCAGCTACACAGGTAGTAAGAACTACACTACTGATGTGCTGGATTGTGAAAAAAGTACATCCACGGATACGGATCTGAATGTGGATATATATACGAGTATCTAAAGCTGCGCTAGTAGGCTCATATCAGATTTGGCTGGGCAGGGAGAGAAAGACGAGTAGTGAAGGTGAGTGTTGATGTACGTCAGAAAAGGGCCCCTTAAACCTACGCCCGAGTCACAAGTTTCGGGATCTACTCGGGATTTCTGTCTCTCTGCCACACGATGGACCCGGCACCCGCACGGTGAATCCATGGAATGCTAAGAAGATCATCTCATATATGTATATAGCTCATTAAATTTAAGTTTACTAAAAAGTCAGTCATTTCATATACATAATAAAAAAGAAATTTAAGTGCTACATAACAAAACAAAGCTGTACTTAATAATTAATATAAATAAAAACTGTTTATATGTTACTATTGTGTTCCATGAACCAACCACCCAAGTTATTTTTGTATTAATGTTTTAAACTTATGTGCGCCACATATTTAATAAACGTATAATTATAAAATAATAGAAATAAGACGAAGAAGAATAAGAAGGTTGGAAACGGACTTATTGGAATATATTTAACCTTGTTATGTGACGAAAATCTAAAAGGGCAAACAGAGACGCTTACAACGCTTACAACTATCTTCTAAAACAAAGGTTGAGAAATGCTGGTCTGTCATATTGAGAGTGACATTGATTTGTTTACATTTTCTACACCTCTTCGTGGAACGGACTATAGGCCTTCTTACCACAAACGGGGTGGATATTCCAAAGACACGGACGAAGAGGTTTGACTCTACGTTTGTGATAAGAACGTCTAGGCTGTGGAATGAGTTGCCTGAGTGGGGTTTTCCCGATAGTTATAATCTTGGTGTCTTCAAATCGAGAGTGAATCGGTTTCTTCTTAAACACGCTTCATCGTAGACCGCATCGTCGCTTAACATCAGGCGAGATGGCGGTCAAGTGTAAACCTATAAAAGTGTTAAAAAAAAGTAGAGTCGAACGTCTTCGTTCGAGTCTTTGGTACATCAACCATGACATGTCGCCCTTTCGAGCTACTAAACGACGTCTTTAGTTGACTTAAAAACGCACTACACCTAAATATTAGTTATGTTAGATATCATATGGTGACAACACTTTGTTTTTTTTATTTTGTACTATTGCGTACTCTTGGTGTACAGGGCACGGAAATGCAATTTTGTCTTGCCGGTCAAACGGTTAACGTGTGCGTTGCCTACCGTTGCGTCTATTTATGCGCGTTTGTTGCCTATGTAACAAAACATACATTCACAAATTAAATGCATTTCATCCAATTCACTTACTAGCATGTAGAACACAATAAAACTCAATGACGTTCGGTACATAGTATTTATTTTAATTGGAATGTCCATTATAATAATTTACAGAGCGTACTTAACTAAATAAAAATTAACTACTTAAAAAATAAACATCGACCTCGCTACGAGAAAAAAAAATCAGTTACAAAAAATATATGGAGGTTAACAGTATAATAGCTTTGGTTACGTATAATAAATATGCATTAAACTGATGCACAATTTTGTAAAATTAATTTTGTTTCGGAACAAAAGTCACAATTTTGTAACAAAACTTATTTAAAAAAACTCTAACCACTAAATATGTCAAGTAAAATATAAAAAATACAATCGTCTTACCTCAAAGACCATGATCTTAGTCCGATTTAAGATATATAAAAAAATTGAGTAATAACCTATAGAGACGCTTATAAATATGGTGGGAATACGTAATAGATAGCCACATACATCTGATTTTCACATGTCTGTGTTGGCAACAAGGGATAGTCTAACAAATGTGTTACAAAACTTTTAGTAAAAAAATATGATTTTAGTCCTACTAATGTTATAAAAATGTCAAAGTTTGGATGTTTCTTAATCGAACCGAGCTGGTTGCAATTTGGAACACAGATTACAATTTAGAATAGCAAATAGGGTACTTTTTATTGTGAAAATAAAGAGAACAGGAACTACGCGGGTAAAACCACGGGGCACAGCTAGTTTTTGATAATCTTGCTTTCAAATGCTTTCAAATTACAAAACAAATTTTTATAACTTTTCGCAATTTCAATTCATTTTTACAATTTTATACGAGTAGTTAAATATCAAACTGAGTCAACTCAATTTTAACCTAAAACCGCACACTAATTAGATAAATTTATAATAATCCTGCTAATATTATCAATGTTAAAATTCGGATGTTTGTCGGTCAATCACGTTGGAACACCTGAAGTGATTGGGTTGACATTTGGAACACGGTTAGATTACAGTCTAGAATAGAACATAGACTACTTTTTACCGCGGGAATATAACGGGAATGGGAACCACGCAAGTAAAACCGCGGGACACCGCTGGTATTAAATAAAAAATAAATATTGTGGTTATACTCCTAGCATTCATGCTCCCCAAATATAGGCTAAATAACTGTTGACGTGCCAGCCATCGAACGATAACTGGCACGTCAACAGATCACTTCAAACCTTTGAGGATTTTGGTTGGTCTGAGCTTCAAACTCATGCTCGGAACTCCGTAGAGGTTTTAATCAGCGTAAATGATTACATACAAAAACAAATTAATAAATGAACTATGTACGATAAATTTATTTTTTTACTAAATTTGCTAGAAAATCTCAAATGTTACGATGTAAGAAGACGGCCATGTTTGAAATTTAACGAGTCTTTTAAGACTTATCGCAATGTAAATGTTTTATAATTACCCTTCCGAAGTTTCAGTACCATTACAACGCAGTCCCAGAATACGAATCTTGCCGTCATTAACCCCTACATAATACTTTTAATGTGATTTTTATCGCTGTTTTTATAAATTATTAAACTTCTAATATTGAAATTTTGAATTACTGTTGAATTTTTTGGACATTTTACTTACTTTCAGAATAGAGTCTAGTTCTTACTAATAAGAATATTATGCAACATAATGTTTAAGATTTCTTTTTAACTTATTATATTGTAATTTAGTATATTGTAATCACAATCTTTTGAAAAACGATCTAAAACCGGTTTAAATCAATTATTAATTAGTTTTATGTACAACATAACAATGTAGATGTCCTTGTTTACCTACATATTGAAGATAAAACATTTCTTACGAAAAACATTATTAATTAATTTCTTTCGTTATAGGTTATTGTAAACATAATTACAATACATGTAAAAAAATGTTCCTAAAAAATGTTGGGTTTGCGTGCTGTGAATCTCTCTTTCAATTTTTCAACTCACGCCCATTATATCAATTGACGTGTATACAACTGTAGTCCTTATGGTTACAAATTTATATTTAGCTAAGTAATTACGTAACATTATGAAGCCATTACAACTAATACTGTAACTTAGACAGTAATTTACTCTACGTAATACTAAAGTTGTATTAAAACATTTGGTTCATTGTCGTAATAAAAAAATATTCCCTCAAAGCTGCCTAACCTAGCGACACAATAAATAATAATCAGCCGTATAATGGCAAAACATATCAACACAAAACTATGATTTCAACACAAAACTATAAAAAAAGTTGTACGATTGATATTTTAATTGGGGATAATCATTCAAATCGCAAGCATATTTGTAATTTTAATTCAAAAATAACGGCTTAAAATTAGCTTTGTAATTTCACAATTTCCACTTTTGGCAAATTAACAAATATCTCTAACAAAACGAAAAATGTTGACCTTCAATACCCTTACAGCCCTTAAGATGGACCCGATTTACAAAACAAAATGGCTGATTAAAAAATACGCAATAAAATTCAATCTATACCAATATTACTACAAACATTTGTTACAATACTTAAAATATATGAATATATGCTGTCAGCTAAGAAATGTTGTTCTGAAAATATGCAGTTAGGTACGTTGGCTGCATATTTAGATTGTGATACTGTCTCACAGTTAACAGCCACGAAATCCCAACTAGAGAAGGCACATTATTTCTGTAAAGCGTGATGTTAGCACGACCACAACACAAAACAATGTAAGCATGAGCCGCGTGCTTACAATTCGAGTATGCAAAGAAAACGACGTTTTCGTCAGGCTTGGAATAAAAAAAATTGGGGAAATAGAATGGGACTATTCTATCTACATTTATACTAGCGGCCCGTTCCGGCTTCGCTCGGATATTGCCATGTAAAGACAAATAATCGGAATTAAAACTATCCTATCTTTCAAGTTGGATCAAACTGCACACGGTGTGCAAGTTTTATTGGAATCGGTTGAGTAGTTTAGGAGCCCATCGCGGACAAACAACGTGACGCGTAATTTATATATATTAGAGATAATTAGACTGATAAGACTTGAAGACAAATTTTTTGTATTATGTTTTTAACATCACGTTTCGAATACTTATATTCTCATATTTTTTCGACATTTACTCGTACTTAGGTCAAAGATGTTAACTGCAGTTAACGATGTCGAGAAATGAAGTTCTATTAATTAAACTATAAATAATAATTAAGCGACGAGTTACTCGCGCATGATTTGGTCGTATTGGTATGGATGGAAGATTTCGACTAAAATTTACACGGGTCGTAGTCGCGCACGTTTCAATCGCCGCATTTCATAAACTTTATTGCGGGGTTGTTTCGGGTTGACCATATCACGCGTGAGTAACTCGTCAATTTATTAAAAATATGTAACAACCACGTAAGTCTTCATAGTCAACTTAACAAATTGATGTTGTGTTTATATCCTATAGTAAAATATCTAAAACCTAAAAGAAAATTACGAATAGATCGAGTGCGCGAACATATCAAACAAAAAAGACTAACCGTTGTCATCGTGTTTAATTCTCAAACACAAAAAAAAAACAATATTGGAAATAAAATAAATAATACACGATAAATATAACGCCTAATCGTTACCTAGCCTAGTAAAGCTCTCATGTATACTATTAATAAATTAAAACCTAAACTCGACAATACTCGCATTCATAAATGGATTTAAGAATTTTATCATTGTAATTCAAGAATACTGGTGTAAATCTGTAAATATCGATAAATAATCACCAACAATACAACAACAAAGTTTCCTATTTTATTAACTTATCAAAATGCCCTAAGCTAGAATTATTTCATAAAATAAAAAATAGTACCTATTATGGGAAGAATTCTGTGACATTACTTTTATAATTCGGAGTTATTATTATTTATGCGCCTGGATACAAATTATCCAGACGCAGAAATAATATTTTACAAAAAAATTACATTGCGTTGATTGTACGAATTTTAAGGCGATGATACTATGAAAGGTGAGCACAACCCTAAATTATACTATTTTTTTCTGACCGACAGCATTATTGAACGAAAGCAGTTGACACAGCGTCGCTAAACATGGTGGAATAAATAATAATGATAAGAAACAATAATTATTGTGTATTTATAATTACTTATTCGTTGGGGAAATATAGAGAATAGAATAAGATATTACTGTAAACATTTGGCAGGTATCGAGTAAATTGAACATTAACAATATTAATTGTAAGACAAATAACTACTATTATCCTCATAATATTACTTATATCATATATCAAGGCTAATATTTATACTTGATACGATTCCATTCGAAAAACGAATCAAGTTGTACACTACTCAAAAGATATCACTATTAATACACTTAATTGGTGTTCAGTTTCCAAAAATCCGTGGGAATATCGTTACATCTAAATATTTAAAGAATATTTATCTATATTTAATTTACATCTGACATATCGTTACAAATATCGTAATTCTAAGAAAAGAAATTAACATAATCAAAAGCGCGACTATATTCCTTTTATAAAATTATTATTTTTAGGGCAATCTTTTAACAATCATAATTACTAGATTCCGCCTATTGTTTTGAAGTGCGAAGACATTTATTAGAAATATGTATACCATTCCTGGTATTTATAAATGGGTAATAAGAGCAACGTCTGGAGATAAAGTTTACAGGATACTATAAAAGCACCATCAGTTAGCAAAGAACAGGTGTAAAATCAGTACATTATAAACATTATTGTTAATTGTTACTGCTATACCTAGATAATAACGCTACATTTAACTCCACTGCAAAGATAACGATCAATAAATAAGTGATACCATGTAATCATCGATAACGCACGTAATGTTCTAATATCAAAATCAACATTTTTTTTTTATTTGCGCCAAAACAAACGTTTCTATGAAAAGGCACGTAATTCATAAGATATAGCGCGATCATTTATTATTATTTATTTACATTGTTTCATAAGATATTTCATTGGTGTTTCCGTTGTTTCTTATTACTAAGCGTACACCTAGCAAAGCAGTCAGAGGGGTCGATTTTGTTGTACCATTCACTTAACAACAATCTGTTGTGACGATTTTATAACAAAAAAAGTCTCCTTGAGTTGGATTCACGAATTACTTTATATTCTATGGGATAATTCAACTATTGATTCAATTGTTTTTAGGCGTACGGAATATTATTTTAACATCATAGGCTAATTAATTTGCTGTTAAATATTACTTATATAAATTTGTTGGTCATTTTTGTTTACTTTTGAAAAAAATTAATTAGATTTAGTTAGGTGAGTGGTCTGACAGAATCAACAGCATCATTTAATATGTACAGGCTGTCTGGTCACCATTTTCCAAAACGAAAGATTTGAACATTTTACACAAGAGTCTTAGAGCAACTTGTTTGGATATAAATAACTTTTCCGCAGTCATTTCCCTCAAGTATTCTGCATCCAACTTTTGAATTAATAGTCCTAATTCCAAAGATGGAAACATCAATGTACCCCAAACAAATACACAATTAGAAAGATAGTATCATAAAGGTATTTTTATTAATGAATAAAATATCCATTTAGTTTCAACATTAGTGACCGGACATGCTGAAAGAATGTCGTTTTTACAATTAATACTTCAATCCTATGTATGAATAAGGTATCTTATCAAATAGCTTTCATTAGCCTTCTCCGCGATCTTTGAACCTTTTTGTGGATTCATGGCTGGTTGCATTAATACATAGACTATCATACATACAATACATTATCGAAAATATTTTAGAATATGTTTTGATTGTGCCAAAGAGTGCTTTACCCGAACGCTATTTAGAAATTTGATCTCGATTATTTAGGATGAGTAAGTATCCAAAACATGTTAGCCTCAGTTCTAACCGCTATAGAGAAATTGACTGTTTTTACTACATTTTTATTCCAGTTTTCTGCTTTTCATCTTGCTAATATTATTAACGCGAAAGTTTGTAGAATGTATGTTAGTTACACTTTCACGCAAAAACTATTAAATTGATTTAGATGAAATTTGGTACATAGATGGTCTGCAATAACACATAGGCTATTGAAGTGAAAACTTCTTTCGGCGCGCCTAGACTGATTTTTCGTGGTCTGTGAATTGAATTCTAGCGTCACGCTCGGTATGATAAGAAATCTTCGGGTAAGCTCGAATTGACCATCTAGAAATGCGTCAGCCAATGCGAAATACTGACGCATTTCTATATGGCCATGCCATGATGGCCAGGCCACGCCCTCCGGTTTCATACGCGTAGTTTCCAAAGTAAACTATCAAATTCTGAGTTATAAGTTTTCTGTTCTATCGGCAGATCCTATGACTGCCAATTTTTTTTTTACGGGAGGTTATAAGGACCAGGAGCTAAGCGGGTGTAAACCATAGGGCATTGCTAGTTTTTTTTTATATTTCTAATAATTTGTGTACAAACCAGCCATAAAATAAACCATTAATTAACACGTTCTTTCCTTGCGCCCGGGGCACAAACGGCTTACGGTAAACGTCTAACTTGTTTGCAATCAAAACTTTACTATGTTTGGGATGAAAGAATTGTATACTAGTGTTATACCTAAAACCAAACTCATGTGTTAATTTTCTCATTCTGAAATTAAACTACTTTTTACTCTACTATGACAAAAATACTATCAAAACGCCACAACAGCAGCATATGCCGTATGGTAGCCATCATTTACTGCTTCAGAATATTCCATTTAAATACAAAAATACATAATCCAATAATAATTAATAATAATATAATAATTAATCCAATTTAGGCCTCGATAATCACTATTCTTAATTACTCCACATGAAATAATTAAACGTATAGATTTAAAGAGATTTAGTATCCCTTATACAGCTATTTATTGGCGGGCTTATAAATCGGCTACTGATAGCTTGTTACACGCAGATTATCGTTGATCCTGATCGATGTAGCTACTGTGCTTGTGGATTAGATATCAAATAAATTATCTGGGTATTCCCAATATTTTGTCGTAGGCACTATCTTGAGATAATAAATGTATACTTTTAATAGGTACGAACTTAATTAGTCGTAATTGTTTTATTGTATATGCTGACAACAAAATATTCGTAAATATGGTTTTCGTAGTAATAGGACTCTTTGCAGTCCAGGTGGGGATGTAGCGCACCTTTGCTATTTATTCTACCGCCAAGTAGTAATGTGCTAACATAATTGTAGTGGTAGGACTCTTGGCAGAGTCCGCCTGGGGAAGTACCACACCTTTGCCAGTTATTCTACCGCCAAGCAGCAATGTGCAAACATTACTGTGTTCCGGTTTGAAGGGCAATATTTCCAGAGAAATTACAGGGCTTAGAGATATAACATCTTAGATCTCTGGGTGACGAACGCAGTGCAGTGCTGGGTAATGATTTAGACTCTTCTTGTTCCAGTAGCTGCGTGTCACTGTGCTGTTATGTGGCAGGCATGTTGCTTACCATCAGGCACATGTCCTGCACGTCTCGTCACTTTTTATGAAAAAAAAATTATTGATATTGAAATTAAAGATATTTTACAGGGCATAGAGAAATCATCTTAAATGTCTGGGTGACGAACGCAGTACAGAGCTAGATAATGACTTGGACTCTTCATGTTCCAATAGCTGCGTGAAACTGTGTTGTTATGGGCAGGCTTGTACTTCACCTTCAGGCATATGTCTACTTAATTTAATTCGTGACATTTATGAACTTAAATTAATTCTGCACAAGCTTGTTTTTTTTTGTAGCTATATGTTATACAAGCTATGTAAACACAAACAAAAAAAAACAAATCTTGCTACCTTGTCCATATCACGATTAAATGTACTTTATGTGTTAAGACTAAAATTACTGCCTTATGTCTTCATCTACCTCTAATGTTGACCCTCAAGATATAAAATATTACAATATAGTAAACAAAAACTAAAGTCACACCTGAGCTTGAACTCAAAAATCAAAATATACGTTTATGTGATGAATGTAGTGGAACGGGCGAGTCAAAGTGCTTCACTGGCGATCGACTGTCCGTTTGAGCCACTG
The DNA here is from genome assembly GCA_017562165.1 of Ectropis grisescens. Taxonomy (NCBI): domain Eukaryota; kingdom Metazoa; phylum Arthropoda; class Insecta; order Lepidoptera; family Geometridae; genus Ectropis; species Ectropis grisescens. The sequence goes on along the minus strand of CM029778.1, from coordinate 13,968,610 downwards.
CGTGAATTGCCGAAGCTGCCAAACGGCGCGTTGAGACTCCTCACGTAGCCTGACATTATGGCGACGCAATCTACGCACCTGCGGAAGAAGAATAATGGTTATAAACATTTTGTAAGTGCGATTTTCAGAGATACAAAATTAGTTACAGCTAAATCCTATTCAACGTAATGAAGCCGAGACAAAATCCGGTTCCGAAATAACGAATCCGCATAAGCTACTGACTAAGCGAATTGACCTATTTATTTATTAGTGAAAGGCAGTGCGGGGATGCGATGTCCTTTTCGAATCATTGAACAAATTGTAACTAACATATATGTAGGGCGCCAATTAAGGTTTATTGCAATGTGTATTTTTTTGTGTTGTTACCTTTGAAGAACTATATTCTATTTGTATCTAAAATAGCCTACTTTTTTGTGGCGCATTTGACCAGCATCTGATTGTTCCTGATTAAGCAACCGTCTCGTCGAAGATGACGCACGCTGATCTAGAAGTAATCTATTCACTCTGACCTTTATAACTTCTATATTATATCTCGCATGGGACAAGGAAGCCGGCCGGAATTATGAGACGTTTTCAAGTTTCAAATGGGCCTTTCAAAGATAGTTCTTTATTTCACCATGCGTGGCGCCAAGCTATACTAATATTATAAAGCTTCCTCTTTTTTTGTTACAGGTTTTTTGTTTGAACGCACTAATCTCAAGAGCTACTTACCGATTAAATAATATATTTTACTGTTGGATATGTACGTGATCCCTGAGTACTGTATATAGGCTAATATATAAAAATGTTGTGTTGGTTTGTGTGCGCTTCAAAAACTCTAAAAGTTCTGCACCGAACGAGCTGAAATTTTAGAGTGATATATAATCCGCATCAAGGATTGTTTTTATCTCATTTTTTGCATTACAATGTGCCACAGCGAAGCGTGGCAGGGTACAGCTATAGATTATGTACCACGGGCGAAGCCGAGGCGGACCGCTAGTATTTCATATTGTTGAGAAATTTAACAAAATGAAACATTCCCACCCCGCACTTGGCGAAATTGAGGACTACCTTTCACAGATCTATTTGTATCTTGAAAACACCTCATTCCATTTTAAGACTACGTGTGAGGAATCTGTAAAATCATTTAGTACAAATTTTGAGAAAATACACAATGTGTAGGTTATATCTAGGGCGCCGACTTGTGTATTGGAAACGGGAAGGTGAAATAAAGTTATGTATTATCGCGAATATTTTCCTAGCGATATTGCGCAGAGAATCAAAGATAACATACAGTTTTGCGTGCTAATGCGCTCAAAGCATAATATGCGTCACGCAAATGCATCGCATCGCTCATACATCGCATGATGAGGCATTCATTCATAACATCGATACCAAAAGTGATAAGCAAACAAGTCTGTACTAACAACTGGATACTTCGACTTTGCGAAATTCGATCTTCTAAGAAGCAGTGTGTTGTATGGAAAATTCTCCTGCAAATCTTGTTCTTTGTAGACTCTTTTTGGTTCCTGTTGACAAACTTCTGATTCATGAAACAATAATTAAATTATTTTCTCATAATGCGATGATCACAAAACTACTCAACGATCGACTGTCCTCTGTCGCTAATTCAATAACATTTTCCAATTCTTTATATTTTATCTCAATCAATTGTCGAGAAGCCTGATTTGATTGATTTGAATCAGGTAATGATGAAATCTATAAGCGTATTAACGTTTACAAAAAATACAATTATTATTATTAGGGCGTACTGTGTTTCAAACAGGAAAAACTTTACCGTATCTACGTACCACCTAAGTAAGGCCTAGTATCGAAAATATTGTTTTTTTTTTATAGTTTTTAGTTCAAGTTTAAGGAACTTACCAACAAAACCGTTAAGTCCCCAACTTTTCAGTTTAATGGTGTATATCAGTTAAGGCAATTTATACGTTTCTGCGAGGGACACAGCCTCTTTCAGGATCTATCAAAAGAGTTTTACTTCAATAAGTCATCAGTCGGCCGACTTTAGCATCAGTTCCTCAACCAAGGCTCCCCAAGCCCTAGTTCAAGTGGCTCAAAACCAGCTACAAGTGGGTAGCTGTTAGATTCCCTGCTGGGATGGAAGACCACTCCTTTGGGGAAGCCAGGTCGTTACTTGGCTTTTCCCTGCCGTCTGCAATGCCACCCATCTAAGGAACCCTTGCGCTAGTCCTCGTACGAGACACGACTCGTTGAGTACAGTCAGTATTGTAAATAGAAGTAAGTATAGTGAATGCATTCAGGTATGCTTCCACGAATTCTCTACATAAGGGCAAATTTAAATAAAATATAAATATTGGTGGACAATTCACACACAACACCATCTGACCCCAAACTAAGCAAAGCTTGTAATATGGCGGCCAGATAGCTGATATAATACATAATATATAGTTTTAAATACATACTTATTATACATAGAAACACCCAGACGCAGTGCAAACATTTGAATTCATCACACAAATATTTGCACTGGGTGGGAATCGAACCCACGACTCTCGGCTTCGCAGGCAGAGTTACTACCCACTAAGCCACGAGGCCAGTCAAGTCAATTAATATCTGATCGATAAAAACTGGCACGTGCGCATGATTGCAAAATTGGCGGGAAAACAGCTATCGGGTTACGTAAGTCCGTAGTTTACGTTTCGTCTTTTGAATTGTCACCTTACTTGTACCAATATAAGCCCATCACTCAAAAGGGCGTTTCAAGACTAACGGCATCGTTTTTTATAAATATTGTACTTCAAATCTAAACAAACAGATTCAACACTTGAGTATAAGTGTTATTGGAATGTTAGGTAATTTAGGAGCTACTTCATCATAAATTATATGGAAACATAGTGAGTTTGTTTTTAATTAATTTATACCGTAACACAATAACGAAAAAAAACTGCATTCAGTAGCACAAATTCAGTTTTTTTTTGCCCAAAGTTGGGTTGGGCAGTAAAAGTTATCTGCTCAGTTTACATGAAGCATACTCCAAGCCTGTAGTAGCACTGACCTCGTCTTCGAGCTGTCGGCGGTGTGAGTGCGCGGCGGTCGCGTCGGCCTCGAGAGCGGCGACGCGCGCCGCGAGCCCGCACCCGCAGTTGGCGGGGACGCTGCTAGGCGTGTTACTCGCGGCCGGAACGCTGTTCGCCGGACTCGTTGACTGAATCCCTTCCGGCGCCTGTTAAATACAACCGTTATTTTTTGGTTTTGAAGCGAAAATTATTTTGGCGCACCGCACTCAGATTGATAGGTAGGTTAGAAGTGAGGCTGAACCGTCACGCTGTGAAGCGAAAGGTTCGAACGGGTGAACTCGAGACCACCAAGTGTGCCTGAGCGAGAAAGATATAGAGATATAGCTATTGTTTATCTTGTTATACTGTATAGCTATGTTTATTTTGATTTGTTTCTCATTTATTCTATTAATACGATCCACAACTGATGCTAAACATGCCTGCCCATAACAGCACGCTGTCACGCAGCTATTGGAACATGGAGATACGAAATCATTACCTAGCACTGCACTGCGGTCGTCACCCAGATATATTAAATGTTTTATCTCTATGGTTTACAATTTCACAGGAAACATTGCCATTCAAACTGGAACACAGTAATGTTTTCACATTACTGATTGGCAGTAAAATAACTGGAAAAAGCAGCAATAAACAAACCCACGGTTTTTCCTATTCCCATAATTTTCCCACGATAATACGTAGCCCATGTGCTAATCCAGACTATATTCTAAAATTGTACTCCAAATTTTAACCCGATCCGATAATCCGTTACAATATGATTGAGCAACAAACATCCAAACTTTGTCTGTTATAATATTAGTACGATTTGCTGTGTCAGATTTAATTTACTGACATCAATTTGGTTATCAAGTATATTGTTCAAGTTTCGCATAGTCGCTCGATTTATCGGTGTATAAAAAAGAAACTTAGATCTCGGAGACGTGAACTATTCAAAGACAAATCAAAACGCATCTTACAAGATAAGCAGCCATAGCATAATTTGAGTGGAGACCCAAGCCCAGGTATTGGTGGACATTTAATTTCACACACAACACCATCTGACCCCAAGCAAAGCTTGTATGGGACATAACATAACATTAGATTTGATACAAAAGCTACATTCATATTCCGCAGATAAACCCCAAAGTCCAAGAAGAAAAAATTAACAATTAAAACAGTGTCTATAACTCTATAACTTACACGTACATATAATATAGTAAGAATGTGTGTTTGTGGTAAAACAGGCTAAAAGTGAAGTCTCTGGCATATTACTTGATAAGAGAGAAACAAATAATTTCCACCAGAATACCTTGTTTAGAGACACAACACAACGTCTGCAAAATCAGATCTGACAAACTCACCGCAGTTACGTCTGTCCAGCTATCGTTGGGGGGTTCGCTCGCGATTGTATCTAGAGAAGGGTCTGATGCGTCCATGGATGGATACTGGGTTTCTTCACAGATCTAAAATTAAAACCAGCAACATGAATGTAGCATCAACATGAACTAATGCTACTGCTGCTATTCTAGAAAACTATGGACATTTTTGTCTAGTCAGCGTGACAAAAATGATTCTAGCCCAACAAGCAACAACAAGAAGAATCCCCCTTATTTATTACCCAAGTCAACCACTATATGAAGCCACTCTAGTGTGGGTTTATCGCACCATCCTTGATGCCCTAGTCAAGTCCCTTTCAACTATTTCAGCATTAGTTACCGAGTATCCTGTCCTACTGGCTTTTCTATCAAAGGTGCATGTCCAACTTGGAGTTGTCTTGTGATTTCTGTAATTCTAATCTAAAACAACGAATTTTTTTACTTACAGTGCGACAAACTTATCTTTTGTATGAACCGATGGTGCCACGATAGAAAAGTCTTGCCACCTAATACAAATTTAGACAACTTCCGTGTTTTTAATACTTGTAACTCAGTAGTTCCGCTTTCGCCCGTTCTACAGATAAGTTGGTGGCACTGTACAATACTAAATCCATGGCGGTAATGTATCAATCCACACTACAAGAAGTCTCTTTGAGGTAGCGGTATCGACTTGATTGACATGCAATTTTCTACAATATTGCCAACTACACATCAATCTAACATACCTGCAACATGGCTCGGGTGGCAGTGTGGACAAGAGTGGCCCAGTCGAGCGCGGCAGCATCAGGCAGAGGTAGCGGGGGCGCACGAGAGACTCCTCCAGGCGTCATACTCCCAGGCGGGACCCCTCCTGCAGGCATTCCTCCCGGTGGGGGAGCCACTGAAGGAACGATCCCTGTAGTCGGGTGTGGAGGCGTCATCGGCGCGTTAACCCGCGGTGGCTGTCCTAACTCCGCGTCCATTAGCCGCATTAGCTCTTCCTGTATGAATTAAAAACGTTTTTGAATTAAACTACGAGTATATGACAAGTGCGAGTCGGACTCGCACATGAAGGCTTCCTAACTACTTAATAGATCTCATTCAAACCAATTTTCGTTGATAGTTTACATGGTATTGGACATCATACACTTATTTTTATTTTTGTCATTCTCTTATTTCTCTTATATTCGGTTTACAGAATAGATATATTCCGTTCAGAAATACTTACCTATTTAGTTTTAGTGTTTAGTTACAAAGTTATATGACACTTTTATTGTTCGTCATAAATCGAAAACTATCAATCTATAAAAATATAAAAATAATTAAAAATCTGACTTCGTTCACGTACTATTATTTATACAATGTCTATTCCCTGAGGAACTCAATATTTTTTCGGGACAACACGTATTCTATAGCCTATAAAATCTATTTGAGTTCCAAATTTCAGCTTGATATCTTCATCATTCTAATCATCCAAACATTAAAAAATGAACATCCAAGTATCCAAACATCCATTCATCCAAACACCCAAACATCGAATCATACAAACATCTAAATATCCAATCATCCAACCATCAACTTCCCCACGCATAACATGAGCAGGATACTAACGGTGAGCGAGGTGGTGTGCGAGGAGGCGCGCTTGGTGCGCGGGTGCCTGGTCTCGGGCGCGGCGTCGTCGTGCGAGCTGCGCCGGCGCACCGCGCTCTCCGCCACGGGGGGACGCCAGCGGCGACCGCCGCCCGCTGCGTCCCGACCCGCCTGACACAAACCACACAAACATATTAACACAATTTCAAGTTATCTATACTAATATTATAAAGCTGAAGAGTTTGTTTGTTTGTTTGAACGCTAAGATCTCGGGAAGTACTGGTCCGAATTGAAAGATTCTTTCTCTATTGGATAGTCCGTTTAACGACGAAGGCTAAACGGACTATCCAATTAAAAACTATTAACATAACGTTAATAGTAGTATCAATAGAAACGGAGCATGAATCAAGAATGTAACAAAAACGGGATAAACTATTTTTTTGAGTTTTCGTACCGTGCTTTGATATGACAGCATGTGTCTAAGATTGCGTCATTGTATGTAAACCTTTACTAACCAAATTTGTTTCTAAATCTGAGTTGGTACGACCAATTTCCGACAGGTGGCGTAGCAGGTAGCTAAAGAGGTATTTTGATTGAAATCGATATGCTCAGGAATGACTAAACCGATTTCTAAAATTGTTTCCCCCGTTGGATATGTACGGGATTCCGATGAGTGCTATTTATGTACCACGGGAGAAGCCGGGGCGGGCATCTAGTCAAAGGAATATAGTTCCTAAACTTTCGCGGTTTGAAGTCATTTTGTAAACATTACTATAAATAGGAGTACAATTTTTTCCCAAAATTGAGCAAGGGCCTCTATATATAGGGGGCATAAGCAGCCCACTACATGTTCCAGTGCTGGAACTCGGGGCATTATCTCGCAAGGAGAGCGTCCTGGATCCGCGGGAAAACCACTGGAACGACCACCACGAGGGTTAAATTGCGGGGCGCAACTTGTAGGTGAATGCTCTTTTACTCGTCATATTGTATCATTACAATATGTGACCCTTACAATTCTCAATTACGCCACAGATGGCGCCAATGCTGCAGTTTACTTTTTTAATTTTTTCTGTTGGTAATTTATCTGGCAAACTAGGAATACCGCATCTTTTCCGTACTAATATTATAAAGAGATACAAATAAATAATATTTCACTATTTGAAACAGTACCTGGTTGACCGAGCCTTGCTCGGTTATTTTAAATGATATTTAGGCAGGTACGAATTACGCAGTGGTGAAATATAATACAAAAATAAAACAAAGTAGCTTTCCGCTGTCGCTCTGTCCCTATGTATGTAATGTACGTCAAGCGTATTTGTAAAATGCGCCTTCGGTACACGACCATTAGATGTATTTTACACCTACGGTTAACGTCCGTTAACGCGATAATTAATGGTATTTCCCGTTAGTGTGGCCCCAGCATAAGAATATGTACTTATTTAGATACGAATTAGTGGGTTCTCAGTAAAAGATTTTCTCAGAAAAAAGAAAAGAGACCCGAGTGTAACCATCATCAGGATTCGAACAGGGACCTGTTGACTCCGAGGGCGAGTATATTCCGTCTGAGCCATTTAGACTTAAAGAACAGTGGCGAAATAAGTTATCATATTCTAATGACATTGTAGGAGTTTTTCATTGACTAAAAACGCGCATAAAATGATGTTTAAAAAAAAATAAAACCTAGCTAGATCGATTTATCGTCCCCGGAACTCTCTGTATATATAATTTCATGAAAATCGTTCGAGCCGTTTCCGAGATTCAGATTCTATATATATATACCTACAAGAATTGGTCGTTTAAAAGTATAAGATACAGTTATCTAGATGGTTAAATCCCATGAGAATCAAGATTGTAACAATAAATACCTTTGTTCATTAGTATAACGCCAAGCAGTAATGTGTTCTGGCATAAAGGACAATGTTTGAGAGTAAAGAGTCTCTTCTTATATTTTATATTTCCAGTTAAAGAGCACAGCGCAGTGCGAGGTATGATTTGAAATCCTTCTAATAAGTGTGTCCCTGTGTTGTTATGGTCAGACGTGTCGCTTACCATCACGCACATGTCCTGCTCGTCTCGTCACTCACTACTATAAAAAAACAATAAATTCGTGATGTAGTTTAACTGACCGGTGCCATATCCAGAGCTATCGGAGCGAGGGGGCGAGTGACCTCGCTCGTAGGCCCGCCGCGGCCGCCCCGGGTGCTGCGCGTCGGCCCGTCCTATTGGCGCCCACTCCGAACACACCGAGTCGCACTGGCACTTAGAACTGCTCGCGAATGTCACCGTCACCTACGAACAACACAAACAAATATTCCGAGAGCTGGTACCAAAGTATTTGCGGCAAGCAGAACTTGTCACACACCTCCCTTATTATACCCCAACACGGAGCTGCAGACCAGCCATTCTATCGCCTAACTAAATCGCCTTTCGCGTTGCTAATGCGGTCTCTATCATTTCAAGCGAAAAGAAAAGAGCGAGAAATGTCAAAGCTAAGACATTTTTCGTTCGGCGGTAGACCCCCTGGCTGGTGAGTAGCGGGCCAAAAGGAATGTGATGTGTGATATGTAGTGGTAAGTCTCTTTGTAGAGTTCGCCTATGGAAGTACCACACGTTTGACAGTTGTTCTACCGCCGAGCAGTAATGTGAAAGATCACTGTCCCAAGATGGTTTCAGTGAAGTTACAGGGCATAGGTATAAATCATCCAATATCAAGGTGACGAGCGCAATCCAGTACTGGAATGATTTGTACTTTTCATGTTTCAATAGCTTTGTCGTAGTGGTGTTATGAACAGGCGTGTTGCTGGGCTGCAACACCTTTGCCATTTGAACAAATGCCTTGGCTTACCACAAGGCAACTGTTCTGCTTGCTTTGTTACTCTATACTATAAAGAAAAATACAAAACAAAGTTTTTGACGAACATATCGTTCCTAAGACATTTTTAACCGACTTCCAAAAAAAGGAGGAGGTTATCAATTCGACCCCTATGCTTTTTTTTATGTATGTTACCTGATTTCTCGAGAACCTCTGCACCAATTTTAAAATTTCTTTTTGTGTTCAGACGGGTATGCTTCCCGAATGGTCCCATATAAATCTTATCGAATCGGTCGATCGGTCAGGTGGTTTTTGAAATATGAACCATAAACTAAAATTTGCGTAAAATTTTCTGGATGACGTAGTTGAAGATTTCACAAAAGTTATGAAACTCGATCCTGTCAATACGAAATTGTGTAAATGGATTAATGAAAACTTGTTTTTAACCCCCGACCAAAAAAGGGGTGTTATGTCTGTCTGCCTGTGTGTCTGTCTGTCTGTGGCACCGTACAGCTCAAACGGATGGGTGGCCGATTTCAATGCGGTTTTTTTTATTTCAAGGTTAATACCCATGTTCTTAGCTATGTTTGGTTAATGTCGATTCAAGATGGCCGCGTCCACAAAATGGCGAACAAAATATCTCGTCACAACCTACCTCAATATAGGTATCAAATAAAAGGGCTTGACTAGTAAAATACTATACACTATAACAAATTTCAAATCCAAAATGGCCGCCACCACAAAATGGCGAATTATATTATATTTTTCATTACTACCTCAATATGGGTATCAAACGAAAGGGCTTGACTAGTAGAATACTTTGCAAAGTAGGCACAGGTAAGTAGTATCTCTATCATAATAGTACCTGTTAGATTTGGCTGGCACGGACTTCAACTTCAGGTATTTGGAGTCGGTTATATAACAAGTGATTTGATTAATTAGTGCATAGACCGTGACGGGGTCGGAGGTCTTGAGCAGGTCGGGGCGTGATGCAGCGCAGTTAAATAATAATTGGAGTGGGTAATACCAACGATCAGCGGTGCGCTCTCGTAGTTATCGGAGTGGGCAATACATATGATCAGTAACACATATTACTTCTAATTATAATTCAAGGTGGGGGTGATTGAGCTGCACTGACGTCCCGCTAGGGGTGTACTGTACACTAACCAGCTTACTTAGCCAGCCTACCCAAACCAGTCTAGCTCTTTAAAATAGCGGAGCACGACCTTGGGGCGCGTGCACATTTGTGAGTTTTTTCGAGTTCTCAAGTGTTATTGAACTATATCAACTATAACAATTTAAATTATAAGGGAGACAGTGATTTTACATTTTTCATTTTCCATTATCCCGCCAAATATTTTTTTTAGTACATTTTTTTTATATTATCTTTAATTTTAACGTGGTTTATCTCAAAATAAACACCGATTTAAGCAGACGCCATTAAAACCAAATTAATGGGTATACCTTACCAAAAAAAAAATCCCTCAAAAGCCCGACCGCAAAGTTAATTTTGTTGATTTTCGTCATTCGGTGTAATATAGTTCCCAAAGTGTATCAAGCGGTAATGCTAGTGGTTGGTAGTGAACTATACCGTGACGGGGTTTGAGGTCTTGAGCAGGTCACCGAGCTGGTCGTGGTGCAGCGCAGCCAGATAATTATAGTGAGTAATATGACTAATGATACGTAGGTACTCGTATTTAGATAATTGGAGTGGGTAACATGGCCAGCGATTCGTATTTAGGTAATCCCGGTGGTTGGTAGATCACTGACCGTGACGGGGTCGGATGTCTTGTGTAGGTCAACGAGCTGGTCGTGGTGCAGCGCAGTTAGATAATTAGAGTGAGTAACATGACTAATGATACGTAGGTACTCGTATTTAGATAATTGGAATGGGTAACATGGCCAGCGATTCGTATTTAGGTAATGACGGTGCTTGGAAGATCACTGACCGTGACGGGGTCGGAGGTCTTGAGCAGGTCGACGAGCTGGTCGTGGTGCAGCGCCACGGTGGCGGCGCGGCACACCTCCAGCAGGCGCGCGCCGCGCCGCATGCCCGCGCGCGCCGCGCAGCCGCCGCCCTCCACGCCCGTCACCAGCCCGTCCGGCTGCACGTGGAAACCTGCAACCACATCTATATATTAATACCGTGTTACACGTGTATACTCCGAGCCGTTTTCCTTGTATTCTCCTAATCTTTGTGTGTATAAAAATAAATGACAAAGTTCACGGACCCCGGAGTCTGTGTGAGTTGCTAAATTAATTTTTGAAGTGAAAACTTCTTTTGGCGCGCCTAGACAGATTTTTCGTGGGCTGTGAATTGCATGCTAGCGTCACGCTCGGGTATGATAAGAAATTTTCGGGTGAGCTCGGGACACTAGTACGAGATAAAAAATATACTGAACAAGCGCGTCAGAGCGAGTAAGATAATATTTATAAACAACTGCTAATTGCTAAGTATTGTCTCTGTGTTAAGTACTTTTATGTTTTTTTATCGCGACACTAACTTCTGGGTACTTGCCACATTAATTGAACCTGTCACAAAATATTAAATTTGCATTTCACATCCATTGCAAAAAGTTTTTGTTGTAATATATTACTGTGTTATCACCGCACTTACACTACGTAAACACACAAAATGATACCTATTTTGATCACAGTACTTACACATACACTATAACACAACATATTTATGCATTTATAGCGAAATACCTATAAAATAAATAAATAGCAAATACTGAACGAATTTACGAGTCAAATGCTATATCCGACCCGCTTAAAAAAATGTTTTTAATTTATTCTTGGCTGTGGATACTAGTCATTCAGCCGCATATAATTCTCGTGTTGCTGTGCTTATTGTGTATTTTTTTTATTTCAAATTACGAATCGTTTTTATTTTTAACTAGATGTCCGCCCCGGCGTTGTCCGTGGTACATTATATAGTACTCATCAGGGTCCCGTACATATACAACGGTGAAAGAATTACTGAAATTGGTTCAGCCATTCCTGAGAATATCGCTTTCAAACAAAACACCTCATCAGCTACCTGCTACGCCATCTGTCGGAAATTGGTTGTACCAACTCAGATTTAGAAAAAAAAATCGATTCGCAAAGGTTTTATATTCAAGAGGTATGTAATCTGTGATATTCATTGACGCAATCTTAGACACATGCTGTCATGTGTCATGTCAAAGCACGAAAAGTACGAAGACTTTCAAAAAGCAATATTTTTTCCCGATTTGTTACATTCTTGATTCATGCTCCGCTTCTATTAATAGTAGCGTTATTTTCTATAGCCTAAAGCCTTCCTCGATAAATGGACTATCCAATAGATAAATAATCTTTCAATCCGGGCCAGTACTTCCCGAGATCCTAGCGTTCAAACAAACAAACAAACTCTTCAGCTTTATAATATTAGTATAGATTATTAGAATTATTTAGTAGTGTTTAAATAGTTAAGTATAATTTATTTTAGTTTTACTTCTGCCGTGCGTTTATAAGCGCACACATTTTTTTAATGCCGATTAATGTTAAAATTAATAACTCAGAATTTGATAGCTCACTTTGGAAACTACGCGCGTGAAACCGGAGGGTGCTGCTAGTCTAGAATAAATCTTCAAATCATTGTCGTCTAAATAAGATATATGGCTATGCTTTTAACGGGACGATGAGCTTCATTCACAGCCCACGAAAAATCTGTGTCTGGTGCGCCAAAAGAAGCTTTTACTTCAAAAACTGGAAGCAAACACTTTGTTATGAAAATTGAGAGGACGGAGGAGTATGAAATTTTCCACACATGAGTTTATACAGAGAAGGAGCGCAGTACCCCGCACGCTCTCCCGCGGCGGTAGTACCCCCGCGTCACATGTAACGTTACCTAGCTGGCTGGCTGCGCCGCGCTCGAGCGTCATCTCCTGCAGCGCGGTGGCGTGCAGTGGCGCCACGGCGGCGAGCCGGCGCAACAGAGCGTCCGTCGCGCCGAGCACCCGCACGCTCTCCCCGCGGTGGTAGTACACCCGCGTCCAGCCGCCGCTCACAACCCACCCTGTACACACAATCCATACTAATATTATAAATGCGAAAGTAACTCTATCTGTCTGTCTGTACGTCTTTACCGCCTAAACCAACCAACAGATTTTGATGAAATTTGATACATAGATAGAATAGATCCCGAGAAAGGACATAGGCTACTTTTTGTTCCGAAAAAAGGGTTGAAAGGGTTAAATAAAATAAGGGATGAAAGTTTATATGGAAAACTTCGTCATTGTTGAAAAACTATGAAACTTTACGTCTAGATATTTAACACGGAACCATAAAATGTATGTTTTAGCAGTTTTGTAGTTTCGAACTGTACCTACGGGAGTGGTATTGGTGGTAATTGGGGGTGAAAGTCTGGAAGTTCAATATTATTGAAGATAAAACCATGAAACTTTGTATCTAGACACTTGAAATGGAGTCGATAAACGTTTGTTCCAGCAATTTTATAATTTCCAACTATACGGGGATACTTATATTAGGGGATTTTGATTAACGTCGCGGAACATCGCAGGACGCACCGCCGGCGCCGCGCGCGGCGCGACGGGGCGTGGCGCCGCGCGGCGTGGGAGCGGAAATATCGCTAAGTATGCTTACCCGAACGGGCAGACACGTGAGGGCAGACGACTGTGACACACGCGTCCGATATAGATAGATAGATAGATAGATAGATAAACTCTTTATTGCACTTATTTAGAAAACAAAATAACAAAAATATTCAAAACTTAAAAAAAAAAACAAAGTAGCAATTGGCGACCTTATCGCTAAGAGCGATCTCTTCCAGGCAACCGCAGTATGGAAAAGGAGATAAGAAGAATAAGAAGACGGGGAAGTACAAATAATGAGTGGAGGATACTTATAATTCTACAATTTGGAAAATTAACTATACTACTTATAATATATAATTAAACTACAATACCAATTCCACTAAAACATGCTACATATACTTACATATTAATAACTGTACACTCTAATACATAAATACGAATATAACATACACTAATAGATACATAAATATCATGTTTTACCAATGGAGATTTATAAAATAGATTTAAATTATATAAGATTAAATAAGAGTAACGATTTCAAGTAATTGATCACGTAGACAAATATAGTTCATTCACCAGTTTCTTGAAGGTGGCTAGCGATGGAGCTTGTCTGGTTGATACTGGCAAAGCGTTCCATAGTTCAGTAGCCCGAAAAGCAAAAGATTTGCCGTAGAAATTTTCACTGCGTGCTGAAGGCATTTGGAGCACCAAATTGTTCTTGGATCGAGAGGCAAAGAGTGTGCATCGCTCCAGAAAGTAAAAACATCTTTCAGATAACGAGGTGATGAGGGGTTAAATAATACATTATAGAGTAGAGACAAAGTATGAGCATTCCGACGAAGGCGAATGGGGAGCCACTTGAGCTGCATACGAAACTGAGATACGTGATCATATTTGCGCAAGCCAAATATAAATCTTATGCAATAATTTTGGAGACGCTCAAGTTTATTTAGCTGATCTTCATTGAGGTCGAGATAGCAGATATCTGCGTAGTCCAAGATGGGAAGAAGAAGAGATTGTGCAAGCGCAACTTTAGTAGTAGTAGGTAAAAATTACGTAATCGTCTCAAGATCCACCAGAAGCAAATAATTTGCAACTGATAGCTTTCAGGTGAGGTTCCCAGCTTAATGTACGATCGAAAATCACGCCCAAGTTTTTGACTGATTCGCTGAATGGTATAACTATCCCGTTAAAAAACTTTTGGAACGGAAATCCAGTCGACTCTAGAGATCATGTAAGGACTCCCAATTACTATAACTTGAGTTTTAGAGGGGTTAACATTCAAGCCAAAAGAGTTGCTCCAGTGGACAATTTGTCGTAAATCAGCGTTCACCAGTTCAATGGCAACATTAAGATCAGAGAGCCGTGCTTGAGAATAAATTTGAAGATCGTCTGCATAAAGGTGGTAGGAAGAATTAAGGTTTTAGAAATCGAATTTATGAAAATAGCAAAAGAAGTGGTGATAGCACGCCGCCTTGAGGGACACCAGCATTTGTACTGCACCAAGACGATAGTACATCGTCGAGGTGAATACGTTGTCGGCGTCCATACAAGTAACTATGAAACCAATTGATTACTGACGGAGATATGTTAATAGAGCGCAGCGTCGCCAGCAAGATATCGAAATCGACGGCGTTAAAGGCATTACTGAAGTCTAGCAGAGCTAGAACAGTAAGCCGGCCGTCGTCCATACCTTTGCGAATGTCATCGGTGATCTTAACAAGAGCGGATACAGTGCTATGCCCTGGACGGAAACCGGATTGTAAAGGGTTTAAGAGGTCTTGCCTGTTTAGGAATTGGTTAAGTTGTGAGTGGACAAGACGCTCAAGGACTTTGGATAGAAAAGGAAGAATAGATATAGGGCGGTATTCGGAAAAGGAGGTAGGATTAGGTTTCTTCGGCAAAGGAATTAAATGTGCATCTTTCCAGATTGTCGGAAAAACACCACAGGTGATGGATTTATTGAAGATTGCACATAGGACAGGAAGGATGACGTCAAGGATGGGCAATAACATGTTCCTACTGATACTATCACCGCCAACAGCGTTGGAGGAGATCGACACAACACTCTTCTTAACATCACCTTCAGTGAATCGATTGAATGTAAATTGAGAGTAGTCAGGAGATGGGGTGGCAGATAGATGATTTATAGTAGAATTTTTTACCGCTTCCGTTATAGAGGAAGCAGAGGAAAAATGACGATTGAGGGCATCTAAGTCTAATTTATTAGGGTAGAATTTGGACGTGATTTGCCGACTCCCATAGACTTCAGAAATTTCAGACTTTGCCTGGATTCTCATTTTGGACAGATTTGTGGACATGTCGGCGCATTGCATCTCTACACACCTTGTTGCAGCGATTTCGGGCCTGAATGTATTTATCTTTGTTAACCTCTGTAGGACGTGACTTATAACGCGATTTTGCTGCCGCCTTTTTGTGCATGAGGATCTTGATTTCGTCGGTGAGCCAAGGGGCAGGAAGATGTTTGATTTTAATCCTACGTAGAGGTGCATGAATATCGTATAGTTCTGTAACGAGCTTATTAAAAAATGGCAACTTGTTCATCCACTGAAACGGCGTCAACAACGGGGCTCCAATTCATTTTTTTGGCGTCTTTGAGAAGTGATTCATGATCCATACTACTAAAATTGCGATGCATGACGATTTTAGGTTTTGATTTAGGGGGACGGATTTTATAAGAGAGAAATATTAAATCATGGTATGAAAACTCATCAGCAGAGTGCTGACCATGTGAGGCAATATTATTAGGGGAAGACACTAACATCAAATCTAATAAAGATGGGGTACTATTAGGGAAATGATGAGTAGAGCTGAGAGGAAGAATATGCAAGTTGTATGATTTAACAATAGATTGTAGTGAAGAGGAGCGAAGATCGTTTTTTAAGGAGGCAAGTATTGAAGTCACCCATTATAATGGTGTGATTGTAAGAAGGAATAAGGTTATGTAAGAGATTTTCAAATGAAGAGAAATAGTTGACATTTTTGGAGGGGCTATAGTAGACTCCGAGAAGAACTTTAGTATGTGAAAGAAGAACTTCAATAAGAAGATGCTCGCCTGCACAAGCTGGTGGTGGTTGTGGCGATTTGCTCAAAACCAAAAAAGGAATGTTATCCCTTAGGTAAATAGCCACACCCCCACCGATACGGCCGACGCGATCATTTCTTATAAGTGTAAATCCGGGGAGAGAATATGAGGTCGAAGGAAGACAAGGTCGAAGCCAGGTTTCGGAGACTAAAATAGCATGGACATTATGTTGATCAAGAGACGCCAACATTTCAGGATATGAAGCCGGAATGCTCTGCGCGTTAATATGAACAAGGTTAAAGTTTTTAGGCACATTTGAAAAGGTGTTATCCAGAAAGACAGATATTGGTTCAACACCATTGCAACTTTGATTGCTAACTGTTGAACCGGATGAAGCTGAAAAATATTCGTCATCGCTGTTGCAGTCATCGTCACTAAATATATTGATCATGATACTATATAAAATATATATAAATGTATATATATAATATAATATAAATAAATATTAATAAATAATACTAATAATAACAAAAAAGTTTGAATACTACTACATACCTGTCGGGTTATATGAGGGATATATGAGGTTTTTCGTTAGAAATTCCTTTATGTTGACTGAATATTGCACAGATTTCTAAACAGATGAAACCTTCGTGAACGACACTGTGAGGCCAGTAATTAGTTATGATGCGTGACAGCTCTCACCGACGTTGTCAAATTACTCACGTTGGTGTGCGTGTAATGTTCCCAGTCTTAAGAAAAAAAATCCCACTATTGTTGTCTTAGCTTCGGAAATCTTCGCGTATAATAAACACATATATAATAATGTTAAAATAATTTATTATTACACCCATTATATATAATGCAAGGATTTCTTGTTATTACTATTTCCATCCTATAAAGTTAAGAATTTTGATTTAGCATGCAACTAAAAATTCGAATATTCGTACAGAAAATTCGGAATAAAAAGACAACGCCGAATAATAGTAAAAGTCATGTGTGTGTTTATTTTGAGTATTCTATCGGAGCTTTTTTGTGAAATTTCGAATAGTATGCTTGATAAAAGGTGGCAACTACGTACTCATTTAATATCGGTGAACACAGGAGGTGCAGATAATTTTTGTCAACTGATTTGATGTTGGGGGGCCAGATCATTCAATTTGTTTACTATCCAATCTTTGTCTGGACGCGTGTCGCAAACGAAAAGTTCACCTTTTCAAAAATGTTGATACAAACCAACGAAAACCGTCTAAGAGTTTATGTAAATCAGTTGAACATTATTCACATCGCCACCCAAAGTTACGTCGTCCAAATACCTAACGTTTACATTGGACTAAAGATGTTAAATGATAGAGCAAATGGCCAGGACGAAGGTCGCATGGCCGAAGATTCACCAAGTTGATAGCCAACGGAAGATAGCATAGGATTGTTTTGATAGTTTTGTGGGTCTGCCATAACATTGCCAAAGAAAATTGTAGAAATCAAGAATTGTATTCTTCACTTCGGACAACGGGGCTCCACGATCAACCAAATTAAAGGCGTTTTTGACGTACACCTTTAACAACCCTCTCCAATTTTGGACAAGGAAAGTCAGGACAGAATGAACAGCAGCCTCACGTCCACTCAGAGAACCAAAATCAAGTTTGTGCGACAGGGAGCTCGAAAGTGCAACGCTTTATACCTACAACCTACCTTGGCAGCAAGGCCAGTATATGTGGTGCCAACAGCGATTGGCCTGATCCCAACATCTTTTTTTGGGTAAGTATGTACGCACAAATTAGCACCGTATAAAACTTCCACAATGCCACTACTGACTCGTCCAGATAACATGAGGTTGATTAAAACGATTAGATCTCTCAAAAGAACTCGCCTACTTTTTTAAGCTCCACTATACCTACTTATAAGAATTAAAACTTGCTTCATAACTATAGTTTTCATCAACACTATTAGTATTTTTATAAACACTAGTAATGACGTGGATTTGTGCTAGACATCGATTGGCATTAAATTAAAAAATACGATTATAAAAATAGGGGTTAAAATAGAATAATACGATATACTTAAGGACATAAATAATTTGGTCTACGAGTATCTTAAAAAAAAATTATAATCTATATTTTACCTTAACTTTAGGGAAAATAATTTCAGTTTAGTAGAGGAACACTAACCAATTTTCGTTGAGGTGTTGTGTTTCTATTCATCAATCGAAATTAAATCGCCTAAATTATACAAAAAGCAGTAAAAAATATTCAAACTTTCCTATGAAATGATATTCCTCTTTCCTTTTCTTTTTTTGGGAACAATGTTTGCAATGTTGGGAGACACAAGACGGCAAAATCTTGTACAAAACTTAAAATCACACGGGACTGCCGTACGAGACGGAAGTCCGTTTCGTACTGACTGGAGTTTGTATTTGCTTTGGCGTTTGATATTTGCTTTCTGGACCTAAGGATCTGTGTTCTGCACGTTCCATCTGCCTTTTGTTTTAGAAATCTGTGGAATATTGATTTCAATTCGATTTACACGATTTTATTATTATTAAAAAAAACGTGAAATAAATAGTATATTTAGGTTTTTGGGTCAGATTTTTTAGTAATTGTTTTCTTTAGTTGGGTGATTTTACTGCTTGCTGATTTTATTCGTCGTTATTATTTGTTCGTATAGGTACATATAGATACTATAAAATTTGTTGGTACTTAAGTATAGGTTTTATTAAATGTCGTTGTAAATTGTATGAGCAATTTTCGTGTGTATTTTTTACTGGGTGTTTTGTCCGATCAATCTTCTTAAAAAGTTATACTTTTAAATAAAATAGGTAGGAAGAGTCTATTCAAAGAAAGATTGTTTTTTTATGTTAAAACAAAGATTTTAATTAGTGTCAAAAAATTACAAATTTAACCCATTTTCTAAACCATTTTCTGAGTTCTTAAATATTATAGGTTATTTAGGAGTTTTAAAATTCTATAAACGTAAATAAGTTAGATTCATAATAAGTAATAAGAGGCTTTTCTGTGGATTTACGGTAATTAAGTGTAAATAATTTTGTGAAATTGTGTAAATGTGTTTTGTTTTGTTTCCTAATCACATTATCACAATTCGATTTAGTTAGTTAGTTGCAGGGTTTTGTGATTATTAAAATAACTTGAAATTAGATTCTTTAAGTTTTTGAGTTAGATAATTAAATAGGTACTTATTTTTTTAGTTGTGTCATTGTATTGCTTTTTTTATTCGTCATTGTCATTATTTTTTTGGTCGTACATCTGGATGCTGTAATTTGGTGGTTTTGGTTTGTCGTAGTTAATTTTAAAACTAGTTTGCGTGTGTATTTTCGTGATTCTATAGTTTAGTGTTATTTTGTGTGTGTATTTTTGTGATATAGTTCTTTATTGTTGTTATACACATAGTTATTTAGTGTTGTTTTTCATTGTTCTTAAAAAATAATACTTTAAAAAAATGTATTAAGTAAGTCTATTAGCTTTGATTACTTTCTTAAGTTAAATACATATTGTTAGTTATAGGTACTTAGTATAGAAGTTTGTTTATTGTCGGTAAAAATAATTGAATTATTTAAGTTCTTACATTCATAGGAAGCCCTTTTTTGTATTCGCTGAAATAAAATGAAGTGCAAATAGTTTTAAAGGAGGTTTGTTAAATTTTATATGTTTTTTAATCAAGAGGTAGGTAATAAATTTAATTCGTGTATCTACTATTGTCTATAGTATATCATTTTTTCTTTGTTTAATAGGTACGTTATTTTTGTTCTAATATGAAGTTATATATATGAAAGTTACTCTCTCTGTCCGTTACCGCCTAACGCCTAAGCCACCTAAAGAGTTTGTTACAATTTGGTGCACAGATAGACTAGACTTAGGAAAGGACAACGGCGACTTTTTATCACAGAAAAAAGAGTTGAAAAGAGTGGAAATGAGGAGTAAAAGTGTGCATGGAAGGATCTTTGCACTCTTTGTATGCTATTTTTAACCGACTTCAAAAAAGGAGGAGGTTATCAATCCAGTTGTATATCCAATTGTGAATCAATTTAGATGGTTATTTTTTTGGTTGGTAGATTATAGTTCAGAGGTGGTCTTATAAATTTTATCGAAATTAGTGCGGCGGTTTTTGAAATATGAACAAAAAACTAAAATTTGCGTTCATGTAATCAGACGATACATCTACTAATAGACTCTACAAAAATTTGGTGGACCGTCCCAATATGATTTTAAAAAATAAAGTCTGTTTTTGATTAATTTTTTGAGAACATCGTTTTTTTTTTAATTTGTCGTGTAAATTGTACATTAATTAATAAATATAAAACTTTGACTTAGACCGATTTTGATTAGGAAACGTGAATTTGTATGGTAGTAGAAATACGAGTAGGTACTGCCTTAATTACTTTAATAAATATGTGGCGCGGACGAAGTCGCGGGTAAAAGCTAGTGTGTTATATATTTTGATACAACATCGAGTAAAAATATCTGGTACTTTCTGGTTCGCGGGCAAATTGACCGATCGTTTGGTTTTGCTTATCGTTTTTACTGTTTATTTTGTTTGGGATGTCTTAGAATATCTGTGTTTTAGTTGTAAAAAAATATCGTAAAATCCATTTTATTCGTTATCTTGGCCCGATATTCCTTATTTTTGTCTAAAATTCATGAAAAGTACGGATCCGTCCATAACTCACACACACACACACGCCGGGAGCGCTCGAATGTGTGCGTGTCAAGGGTATTTAGCCAACTACAAGCTGCATACGGCTATGTAAACATTCTATGACGTCACGGAATTTTATCGCCGCGAAGTGGTTTTTTAGGTATTTTTGTCAGAGTATTTTCCGAGTTTTTTGTTATATGGTATCCACGTTTTTTAGATTACCGAAAAGCATATTGTTTTGTCATTTTGAAAGATATATTTTTATGCCAGAAAACATTGTTTATCATGTCAATAATTGTAGAATCAAAATCGTCGGATTTTATCACGAAAATTCTATCATTCCTGACATTTTGCCTCATTGGGAAAAGATTTTTTTAATGATCGGTTCTAATATTATTTTTATAAAATTCCTGAATATATTTTCTATCGACCAGTATATAAATATAAAGCCTAGATACTAAAATCCTACCACACAAGAGTTTTGAAAGAACGGCCCTAACGCATGCAATTTCTGTTCATCGCCAATTTCTGGAGTATGATTCCGAGTACAAAATATCAAAATATTAGTATGAAAGCATATACATTTTAGATTTATTTTATAAGAAACATATAAAGCTTTTTATAAAAACATAAAAACGAATACATAAAACAATTCATTTTCAATACAAATACTCACTTTTTCAAAATTATAACTATTTTTCAACTTTGGGTACAAAGAGAGGTCCGTGTAAAATGAAATAATAAACTATTTTCGTACAAAAAATTAAACCGACTTCAAAACCACAAATAGGCACTCAAAAGCGACTTCAAATAGATGAGTGAGTAGCGCTTATAATAATGATTTTAGTTTATTTTTCGCTTTTGAGTGCCTATTTGTGGTTTTGAAGTCGGTTTAATTTTTTGTACAAAAATAGTTTATTTTACCCTTTTTAGTGTACAAGAACAGAATTAAATTTTTTTATTAAACCCTGACTACCTTGGATTTGTTATCTGTACACCTTTCTACTAGTCAAGCCCTTTCATTTGATACCCATATAAAGGGAGTTGTGAAAAAAGAAATGTATTTCGGCATTTTGTGGAAGCGGCCATCTTGGATTTGATTTTTTTCATAGTGCAAAGTATTCTACTAGTCAAGCCCTTTCGTTTGATACCCAAATTGAGTTAGTAATGAAAAATATAATATAATTCGCCATTTTGTCGTGACGGCCATTTTGGATTTGAAATTTGTTATAGTATTCTACTAGTCAAACCCTTTAATTTGATACCCAAATTGAGGTAGGTTGTGAAGAAATATTTTGTCCGCCATTTTGTGGAGGCGGCCATCTTGAATCGACATTAATCAGACATAGCTAAGAACATTCGCTATGGTATTAACCTTGAAATAAAAAAACTGCATCATATGTTTGAGCTCTACTACGGTGCCACAGCAGACACACAGACAGACGTCGACGTCACTTATAACACCCGTTTTTTTTGGTCGGGGGTTAAAAATAAGTTTTTATATTAAAGCATATACACAATTTTGTATTGACAGGGTCGAGATTCATAACTTTTGTGAAATCAACAACTACGTCATCCAGATAATTGTACGCAAATTTTCAGTTTTTGGTTCATATTTCAAAAACCACTTGACCGATTTCGATAAGATTTATATGGGACCATTCGGGAAGCATACCCATCTGAACACAAAAATAAATTTTAAAATCGGTGTAGAGGTTCTCGAGAAATCAGGTAACATACATAAAAAAAAATATAAAAAAACATAGGGTTCGAATTGATAACCTCCTCCTTTTTTTGGAAGTCGGTTAAAAATACAATACAAAACAAGTATACATCGTCTTATAGCTTATTTCAATAGCTTTATGATAAAGTAACTCAAATCAGCCTAAATATAACTAATCTATCACAAGATATAAAATAATACGCAAGGAGCGAAGGCCGTGCGCACGCGCTTACTATCGCCGATTCGAGGTGTGAAGGCGAATTTTCGCAATTTTCGGATTTTCCGTTATCAAAAGGTTAACAGACTGAATATTTTTCGGCATTATAGAGAGTGGTCGTTAAATAGAGATCAATAAAAGATAAACGTACAAGAACAAAGTGGTATTAGAGCATGGACATCAGATGCACACTCACTGAAGTGTATAAAAAATCTAGTGACCCAAGTGCAACTTCATCATACAAAACCAAAAGACAACATTTCTTAGCATCATTCCAAGTACGTCATTCGAAATAATCACGTGCTTGATAATAAAAACTAATATACAGCAAACAAAGGAACATACATAGCGGTAGGTCTTATGTACTTTGGCACTAAAGGTCTCTCGTATATACCAGTGGGGCACAAACCGAGCAAGCTGTTAGTCGGCAGCACGAGTACAATCTGCCGCGTACTATCTTCCACAAACACAACGCTATCGGCCGAAACTCCCATTATGCAGTCGAAGAGAACTCCGCCCGCGCCTTCGTCTTGTACTTGTACCTGAAAACAAGATTAAAAAAAATAACAATCTTTCGTAGTACTTGTGTAGTGTGAATATCTCAAAGAAATCGATTCAATCACAACTTGAAAAAATACTAAGGTTTAGATATAAAAGCGTAAATTATATTCTTCTGTTGTTATAACTTTTTTTTTAAAGTCTACTATGCAATAATAGTACAATTCTGGTACAAGTCTGTAATGTTGGTGATTACCGCTGAGGCGCCATTGAGACCCGAGCCGTTAGGTGAGAGTTTCAAGAGAGCCGAGGACAGTAATTAATTATCAATACACATGTGTATCATACGACATTTTTCAACACACTTGTGAAGAAAATAAAATAAAATATAATTTTCTTAAAAAGTTTTGATACAATCTTTTTTGTATCAAAACTTTTTTAAGAACAAAGCAACTCAACCAATATAATGGAATAAAAACTATAAAACTTGTGAATAATAGCAATGAAAAAGTCATAGTTTGGGCCTTATATGCCTAATTGCGGTGAAATTAGAGCGACTTAACAAGCAAGTGTGTTGAAAAATAAATAACTGTATAATAGTAGATAAATTGTTAGTCTCACATGAAAGCACAGCGCCCCGCCGACCAACACGTCGTTGGTACAGTTGTCGACTCGAGCGACCACCGTGTTGTTGTTGGTGGAACTGTTGCCGCTCTTCATGAGCAGAGATGAGAATATTGCTGCAACAAATCAACATTTTATTGAGATACAAAAAAACCTTGTTACTTAGAATGTTATTATTATACAGCACTAATGTTGTACATTACGTCACTTATTTAGCTACAGATATACTGCTATTACGCATGACTAGAATTAGGTTGAAAATTGTTTTTTCTTATTCTCCTTTTCTTCTCCTAATCCGAGATATATTTAAAAAAAGAACGCAAATGACAAAAGGTCACGGAACCCGGCGTCAATTCCATTAAATTTATTTATTCGAACCATTATTTCAAAAGAACACTTGGTCATTTACCATTTTATAAGTAAAGACTTTGTGGAGTTGCAAAATTACAAATAAAAATAAATAAAAGACGTGGCATGACTAACTGAAGATTGTGTTTTTCAAACAAGATGAATATTTTAACCGACTTCAAAAAAGGAGGAGATTATCAATTCAGTTGTATGTTTGTTACGCGATAGCACGGCCAATTATGAATCGATTTTGATGATTATTTTTTTGTTTGGTAGATTAGTAGGTAGTTCAGAGGTGGTCCTTTCAGAAATTTATCGAAATCGGTGTAGTGGTTTAGGAAATATGAACAAAAAACAGCAAAATTTTATCGAAATCGGTGTAGCGGTTTTGGAAATATGAACAAAAACAGCTAAAATTTACCTCGATGATGCTTACTGTTGAATATGATGCATATGCATAACCAGCCCACCAATTATTCCCACTGCTGGGACTCGGGACCTTCTCTCACAAGGAGAGAGTTAAGGCCATAATCCACCACGCTGGCCAAGTGCGGTAGATGACACATGACCTCGAAAGATTCTAGGTACATGTTGGTTTCCTCACGATGTTTTCCTTCGCTTCGCCGTTTTTAAGTTAGCGGCATTACGCACATGACTTCGAAAAGACAGCGGTGCGCGTGGTGGGATTCGAACCCGGGGGCTGCGGATTGGCAGTCGCCCAGTAGCGTAGCGTGGGGGGGCAGGGGGCCATGGGCCCCGGGCGGCACACGAAAGGGGGCGGCGAATTAGCCACGTAACGAAAATATTACATTGTACGATTGAGAAAAAAATACTTTTTCCAAATCAAATCCGCAATGTTACGTGTGCACCAAAAACGAAATGAAACGCCAAAGGTGCGAAAGAGAAGACGATAACCGCCCGGCGCGGCGCGACGGCGCGCGAGTCTTCCCAAACGCGAACGAAGTAGATACTCACTCGTTCAATCAGAAAAACAATAACGTTACAATTCATTACGCGAAGACTTTGGATTGGAAGTTTTGATTGCACTAAAAACGCATACCTATTTTCATTTATTCAGAAACACCGTAGAACAAGTACATACGATTCAAGGATAGAGGTAATTAAATTTCTTTTTAATTCTCTTCAGGATTTCTTTGTTGATTTTCAATGTTTTTTTGATTGTGATAGATATCTAATACGATTGTACCTACATAATTCCATTAGCCTACCATATTTTTTAAACCTAGTCTAGTCAATAAAATGGCATTAGCTGGAATATTTTTTTGGAACAAAGTTCCTTACGGCAGGCTTGGAGGAGATTGTTACTTATATAGACAAAAGTAAGCTTTATTTACATTGTTTTAGAAGTAAATTTTGCGTACTTAATTGAAATTTCAAACAGATTACTGCCAAGATTATAACGTGAAAAAATCGATACATGATACATGTCACAATTTGTCTTCCAATAATAGAGCTTCGTCTAAAGTAAAAACTATGCGTTGCGTAAAGCGCATATGGCCGCAAGTCCAGTGTGACCAGATTCAACATTTTATTATTTTTTTGGTTTATTGGTGGAAGTCTGTATTTATACGTTTATTTTGGATTAAAAGCTACGGCAGTACTATAGAGGTGAAGAAACGTTAGAAAAAAACAACAGGTTTAAAACAAAACTTTAAAAAACAACCAAGACAATTAAATTGCTATAGAGTTGCAATCTAAATAAAGAAGAGTAATTAAAAAGTAAAACACACTTTTAAAAAAATTATTACAAACAAAATTTAATATTTTATTATACATAGAATATTATTATTATTTACTAGCAGCACCCCCTGCTATACCCACATAGTTCCTGTCCTCGTTATTTTTTCGAGATAAAAATTAGCCTTTCTGCTCTTTCAGACTATAATCTGTTTTCCAAAAATATGTTCAAAATCGACATTGAATCGTTTGCAAATTGTTTAGAAAACGTCTTTTCTTATTATTATAATAACACGGCGCTGTGTTCATGCCATGTCTATATTATTATTTAAGCTGGAGCCGTTTTAATGACGTAAGCAAAACAATTATTTTTGCGGCTCAATTTCTGGATAATAATATTCCATGAAAATTAAATGTTTGTGTTTTTAATAAACCTTTCGGCGCGTCTCATCAATGGTATCTCCGGAAAATGACGATTTTCAATAGATGTCACTAGCGAAGCGTCGTGTCTCTATGGCTCTGTGAAAGCGGGCGGGAATTTTAAAAAGAAGGTAAATCGTGGAGACTTCGACCTTTATAACTACAAGTCCAGTAAACTAAACATATGTTTCTCTTCAACCAGGCTGAATAAATGGAAATCGTTTGCATAATGTGAAAATCTGTTTAATTACCTACGAAATAAAATTAATCATTGTGAGCCGACGATATTTTATCGGGGTCTAAAGCTCCTAAGAAAATTGACAACCCTTTTCCGTTTCCGATCCGTTCAGACGTCATGACGTGATTGAGCAACAAACATCCAAACATTGACATTTATAATATTAATAGGATAATAGGATTAGGATTGTGAAAATGTTAAATAGCCTAGCGTTACATAATAAGCTTTAGACCATTACCCATTAATACAGTGTCATGACTTCTCATAGATACGAGTATATTTTCCTTCTGGACCAATGCTTGGTAGTTTATCTTCAATTGCAATAATGTGTACGATATCCATTAAGTCTATCGAATGTAATACTTGAACTTTAAATTATTTATAATTAAAGAAGGGGGCGGCGAATTTTCGGGCGGCCCCGGGCGGCGAAAAGCCACGCTACGCCACTGCAGTCGCCGTTCTCCCGACTAGACCAGCCGTAACTTGAATATGGTGAAATGCCTGAATTTAATTTCAAATTAAAGGGATTTTGTTTTTTTGAAGAAAATAAATTATATCAAAAACTTTTGTTTTGGTAAACGGTTCAATTCTACAAGACTCACAGAACTTCTGTCCAGATTCAACTGTGGTGGCGGTCACGTAATTCTTAGCTAAATCCTTCAGGTACTCTTGTCGCGTCCGCGTAGCCATTGTACTAAACTTTGGTGATTGTATCGCTGCATTCTCGCCATTTATAACCTGGAAATAAAACGTACAATACGCGTCAGCACGGATATCAGGGGATATGCCTTGAGGGCGTGGCAGTGTCTTCTCGATACGCTTAATATGACCGCATAACTCTGACATTTGTTCTGTCGCTCTGAAGCGCGTAGAGAGTACGCTGGCGCGTTAGTGATGGGTTAATGGAGTTTGCCGACGTGAAATTTCTTCGAAAATTTATTCGGTAATTTACATGGACAATGTTCGTTTTTTTCATTTTTAATTACCTATTTTCCCATGTTTTTTTTTACTTGATTTATGATTATTATTAACAATATATACAAAGAAATAAAACTGGAGCATTTGTATGTAATATCAAATTAACAATTGTTTACTAAGTTAAAATTAAAGTATGTACGGTACCTATACCTAAAAAAACTATTTTAAAACTTTTTGTCTATCTTGTTTGTTCCGCTAATCTACCAAACAGCTGGACCAATTATGACGGGACTTTCACTACCAGACAGCTGATCGTCTAAGGCATAACTTTTTACGTTTTTTTAACGTGTTCTTTTCTCTTGCTTGATGAAAATAATATGTTAATATTATTGCTAGCCTAGATTATCCCACTGCTGGGATTATCTCTTCCGTCCTTGCAGATAGCCCAATTCACGGCATTAGGATTTACGGCGTTGGACAGTTTGAGATATAATTTATTACTTCCATGCCCCGTAATTTCTCTGGAAACATAGTCCTTCAAACCGGAATAAAGTGATGTTTATTTAAGCCTATAGCTAAGCTATAAGCTATATTTTATTAAAAGTCCCTTAAAATTAGTCCAGCCGTTTCAGAGATTACCCAGTCTAAGCAGGAAAGCAAAAAAATAATAATGTTTTTTTGTCATTGGTATCGTAAATCCTACTACCTAATATTACAAATGCCAATGTTTGGACTTTTGGGTATTTGGATGTTTGTTGCTGAATCCCGTTTAAACGTATGAATGGATCGAGTTGTAATTTGAAATACAGTAAGATTATATTTTGGAAGAACACATAGGCTTAGGCTACTTTTATCTCGATAAAAGAACAGGAACGAGAACTAAGCGGGTAAACCCGCGGGGCACTGCTAGCTAGTACTTTCGTATACATTTAACGTAAAACTGTTAATTTGAAAAATGCAAACTGATTCCTACTCCAACTTTATACATTTCTTTATAGTATAATACATGTCGTACAGGGTATCAATTTATATATATATTTACGCATTTGAATATTAATAAAACTTAATAAATGTAAATATAATAATACAGCCCAAAATAAAATGTCGAATAAATTTTGCAATCACTAATTTCAATCCCTAGTTACGTGTGTGAGCGTTGAGTGACTCCTTCTACATAGACAAAATTATTTGTTTATACAGAAATGTTCCGCCTATTTTATGTATGTTGTCATAAAGAGCGCAATCATAATTCTTAGTGTGCTTGCTAAAATATGCAGTTGTGTGTCGTAATTATTACTTTTGTTTATGTAGTAATTATTTAGGTGGGAGGAGACTGGAGACACTAGGTTTCGAACTAAATTCGCATTCAAGGCATATCCCCCGAATATCCGTGTGCGTCAGTATAAATATTAGGTCAAGCAATACTGAAAAGGAAACTTAATACATGAACAACTTTAACTATGGGACAACGCTGAATGGGGTTATAAGCCATTTGCAATCTCCATACCGAATTTGAACCATAACAGTGTAAGATGGAAAAATACAGATACTTTTACATGCGTTCACACAAATTTGGCACGAAATAAACAAAAACTACCTACTAGACTACAGGCCCGTGAACAAAATTTATGGGTCATATGATATACCAGGAGCCAGGAGACCTATGTAGGATGATAGAAGGGTATAAAGTAATAAGATTTAGCACTATGCCGTCACTTGTAGGCTGTCCAACTGAGTGTAGTTGAAGCGTGGGGGTTCTAAACCTTGATCATTTCTCCTTGTCGCATGATTTTTGTACGGCATTGCGAAATAATGTATCTTATGACAATCTCCTGGTGTAACATATGACCCATACATTTTGTTCATGGGCCTGCAGTCTATACCTCTTAGGATTATTTTAGTTAATTTTGATGACTTTATGAATTTATTTAAAAAAAACATAATGTAAATACCAAGCGGAGTTAAATAAAATTCACACGGTTTCGCCCGCATAGTTCCCGTTACCTTTATTTTATAGCGATGAAAAGTAGCATATGTGTTATTCCTAATTATAATATTATCTGTATTCCAAATTTTAACCCGACGCGTTCAGGCGTTCTAACGTGATTGAGCCACAAACATCTAAACATCCAAAGTTTCGCACTTACAATTTTAATAGGATATTAAGGTCTTACCTTGCTTAAAAGTAAATCCGTAAACGCTTCGCCCTTCGGATAGACCGCGCCATCTTTGATCGGCGGTCCAAATAAAGGCACTTCTTTGGCACGACTTACTGCTATACTGTAGTGTGTGTTCTCCGTACACGGGTCTATGGCCCTCACCACTACAAACACATGCTGAAACTGAGAACGAATGTTTCTAGGCGTAAACGGCGCCGCACCGGGTTCTTGGAAGACTACAGTCACTATATCGTTCCCTATATGCCGTTTCCGCAACAACTGCTGCCGATTATTCGGAGTATAAGGCAGCATAGTCGACACGTGAAACATTATCTCGCAGCCTTGGTGCGTCGCGAATACTGAATACAAGCCAGTCGAGTCAGTCTTATTGTCTAACCCCGCTTTATATTTATCAAACTCCTTTAACCGGACAGTGTGTCCCAGCATTTGCAGGAATTCGACGAAAGCGGGACCCGCTTCTTGGTTGTTGTACATTTCTTCCTCGGTGGATTGTCCGCTTTTGCAGTACATTACTCCGACTTTGTAGTGTCGGGTGACGCATTGCTCGTCGAGGCGTAATAGTTGCTCCTCTGCGCCGCTGTTTGGTATGCCGAGTCTGGAAGTAACAAGTTATGATTTAACTCTCTGCAAAACAAGTATACATTAAGTTACAAATGTAAAAACCCCCTAACGCTCAGTCTAATAAGCCAGTTTAAAATTTTAGGACACACGTTTATATCTAAGTGAAGCAAATAGGTACCCATTTTGCGTCTAAGACTCATATCTCAGATGACAAAAGAGATGATAACTTTGAAACAGCAGAATCGATTTTAAAGATATAAGAGTATGAAGAACACCCCTGACTAATTCACCTTTCAAACAAAATCAAAATCGGTACCTACTTCCGTTCGAGAGCTACGATGCCAGTGGCGTCATGCCACACAGAGAGAGAGAGATACGTCAAACTTAAAACATCTGTCGTTTTTGCGTCGGGAGCGAACACGGTACCGCAAGGTTACCGCATTTGGAGACGGTTGTACTGAAACAATATCTACTACAAAATATGTACAGAAAACTCTGAAGCAGTCTAAAAAAACCGTTTTACCTACGAGTTCGATTTACGAATTATCGGTGAAAAGCGGCTAATAAAATTTCACCATTGTCGTTTCGTGACTCTTTAGAGAATCTTACGAATCTGTCTAGGGAACTACCAAACTTTCACCAGTGTTTCTACAGCGAAGCAGTTGTGCGCAACCATCACTGTGTTCCGATTCGAAGAATAGTGTTTCAATAGAAATTTAGGACAAAGAGATACATCATCTTATTTTTCTGCGTAACTAGTGCAGTGCAGTGCCTAGACGTCGATTTAATATTATGTACTTAAACAGTTTCGTGTAACGATGGTGCTATGAGCACGGGTGCTGCATCGAGTAGGTACATATCTTGCTCGGACTGAAGATCCTCTCATTTTAACAGTTAATTTGTAGAGAGTACCATTAAAGCAACATGTTCAGGAGATTAGATTATTCGAGAAAGTAAAAGTTGTTTAAAATGATATACTTTGAAAGTACAAGCTGAATAAGTGACTACATAATTTTCTTCTTTTTCGGAAGGAATCCTGAATATTACAGCTTGAATGGCATGACTATGATTCATACATAGAAGTAGTACAGTTTATCTCATTTCAGCAAATTTACTCCCGGATTAAATTACACCGTCTAGATTGAATTTCCTCGACATCTAGTCTTAAATTGATGGGAAGTGTTACATTCTTCTTATTTTCGTCCTATAAACACAGATTATATATATCCTTCCCTATGTGCATATAAATAATTACATACTATACTTTTAATAATACAATTGTTTCTGAACACAATGGCACCCTATTTTTCCTGACATAGTGTTATGTATCCTAACATAACTAATTTTACTATTGTTGAGCAAAAATCAGGCCAAGCAAGTTAGTTACACGACTATCAAAAGTGTAATATTTTTACATAATTAATTCGTAATTATAAATTACAGGATATTTTCCAATTTGGTTTCGTTTCATGGTATACCCGTGGTAGCCTAGTGGAAAGATTGATGGAATTCACAGTCATGAGGTTGTAGGTTCGAAGCTTGCTTGCCACTCTTAGGTAAGTATTTTTACGATTGCAGATGTACCTACTTTCGTCACCACTTTTTAAGGGCGGAGGAAAACATCGTAAAACGTCGAAACCGACGTGTCCCAAGAAAAACTTCGTTCGAGAACATGCGTTATTTTCCAACCCAAATAAATTATGGCCTTAACTCTTTCCTAGTGAGAAAAGGACCCGAGTCCTATCAGCGGGAAGAAATGATCTGATTACTTTAAACACTCAGGTAGAGTTTAGGATGACACCGCTTCGACAGCTATCCGCAGCATCAGCGATAATAATCAAAATCTTATTTCCTTTCACCCTTGCTTCTAGTCCTTTGTTTTTTTTACGTAATTGAGTGACGGTATGAGCTACGAGCATGACATATGCCTGATGGTCAGCAAAATTTGTAACAGCACAGTGTCACGCACCTATTTGGAAGGTGAAGAGTTCAAATCATTACCTACCACTACACTGAGCTCGTCACCCAGAGATATAAGAGGATTTATACAAACTGGAACACTGATGTTTGCACATTACTGTTTGGCAGTAGAATAAATGGCAAAGGTGTGGTATATCCCCAGGCGGGCTCTGCAAAGAGTCCTATCACTACAGAAACATCCACATATCACTACTGATAACAGAATACTCAGAATAGGCATAATGACAAAAAACTAATCAGTCCATCAGTTAGATTGTGAAAAAATATTGTAACGTATTTTTTTAATGCTGGGGCCACACTAACGGGAAATGTCATTAATTATCGCGTTAACGGACGTTGACCGTAAGTGTAAAATACACCTAATGAACGTGTACCGAAAGTGCATTTTACAAATACGGTTAACGTCCGTTAACGCGATAATTAATAGCATTTCCCGATAGTGTGGCCCAGGAATAACAAATAAATAAGTAACGAAGTTACTTACTGTGCTTAGAATATTCGAGTGACGTCACTTCAATGTACCTACGATTTTAACTTTCTAATTTTTTTATAGGGTTTAGGATCTAATATATAGATACAAAGATACTAAGCATAAAATCACAAAATGCTGTCAGATCCAGGTGGATCAGGAACTTAACTGGACGTGGACGGGGCATACTGTGAGAAGACGAGAGATACGGTGTAAAACTATAATGTACTGGTATCCGAGAAACAGAAAGAGAAACCGAGGAATATCATTTAGGAGATGGGTGAACGATAGTAAAGCAGTTGCAGGCAGTACATGGACCAGAACCACTGAAAACAGGAGTCAGTGGAGGCAGTTGGAGGAGGCATGTCTATAATAGACAAACAGACAAAAATAATAATAATTTAACTATGTATCTATATTAATTAATTAATTAATACTAAGTATTATTTTAACCCTATATCATTAAAAAATTGTTTAGAACAATACATTTTTGTTCGTTTCATTAATGATTATTATTAATCATTAATCAAATGAATCAAAAATTATTGTGTATGTAAAATTTACATATATGTCTGAACAAAGAAACTTTTCATTATATATATTTTAAGTGATATAAATATATTAAAAATTATGTAATAAAACGAATATTTATGCCCTATATTTTTCCATGATCTACCCGACGGACTAATTAGAATTATATATATTGACCCAGTGATCATAGTTGATCATACATACATCTGAACACTCACCTTAAGCAATTTAGTTGTAGTTCAGGCGCGACATATTCCAGAACATCTTTAGTATTGTATGTAGAGCTATTGTTAGTCGGCTTGGCTGTAGGTATAGCGTCTTCCAACACCGATCCCCGCAACGTCAGAAGCTCTGAAGTCCGCACTATAAGCCGAAACTGCCACGCAAGCTGGGAGAGAGGTGCGGAGGCATCGCCGCCGCCTCGTCGAAGCTCTACACGCTCTTTCTTGATGGATATCGCGACTGGACCCAGGGTCTCGTCCATACCGAACCAGTTATGATGGTCTGGAGAATGCAAATATTGTATGGTGAGTGCAGGTAATCAATATTTGTATATATGTTATCCTAGAACTGAGATTAGTACTCAATCACGGTATAAAACGTGATGACACCTCGCCTTTTAACCAGCACAACACACTAAACACTTTACGGACAATGTCTATAATGAAGACTATGACACAGAAGTTAACAAGGGAAGGTGTGGAGTAAATCAATACATATTTAGATATTATTTATCCTATGTGGCTCTCATCGTATAAGTTTGCTTATACCATAAATAATTGTTAATACATATTTATGGTACACAGCAACACCAATACACAGAACAAACATACGTATTCGTCACACAAATATTAGTCCCTAGTGGGAATCGAACCCACGACCTTCGGTTATGTTGACAGAATTATTATGAACTGAACAAACAACAAGGCCGAGTGGTAAACATATACAAATTATTTTATTTTTTATAACATTAACACATAATTTGTGATGCCATCAGGTCTGAACTAGTACATAGCGCTTAAGATATTGAGTCCGAGATTGACTGCAGACTGCAACTGTACATTTATGCGAGATAGAATATCTGATAAGGCTAGTTCACTTATGTGTTTTGTTTTGGTACTATCTGCGGGTACCACACTACAGGTGCTGCAGTCTGCGGTCGCACGCCGCAGTTCTGGCGCATTTGGAATCATTTCCATAGTGATGCAAAGTAACTAGTAGTTAGTAGTCGTTTGCAGCCCGCAGCTGCACCTTGCGGCCTGCGGTCCGTCTTGGAACTGTTATTTTACCTTTACACTCGTAGTAATACATACCTTGCTTATAGAAATACATCCTATAATAGGAGGCGCCCTGGTCCTGACTCTCGATGGGTAGCGGAGCGAGCGAGCGGGCGAAGGGGCAGCCGGTCTTCCAGTGCGTCTGGGGCGGAGGGAACTCCAGCATGGAGAGACCGTAGGACGCACGGGGCCTGTGCCACCCGCCCGCCTGACCGCCGATGGCACCGCGCGCCGTTCGCCAACACAATGACACGCAACGTTCCTCCTCGCCTGAAACAGGGGTTATTTTTAATCAATTACGCATGCCAGCTAAAAAAAATATCTGTCCGTCAGATAATAAAAAAATATTGTACACGTATTTTCTCCTTTCTTTCACAAACAAATAATGATGAAGACACAGAACTTAGTAGTTACGAGTGACGTCACTTCATGGTTCGATTTTTACGAAGACGCGACGTCACAACCCCCGATTATGGAAGTTTAATGATCTTTGCCGATTTTAAATATTTTGATAGAACAAAAAATATGTGTCCCATATTTTTCCATAATCTATTTGACGGACTAATTACAATGATATATTTATGTCCCAGTTATCATCCCCATTATAATATGATGTACATAATAGTAGACATAAACTGGATAACTAAACTACTAGACTAGACGTAGTAATAACTGAATTTATTAAGTCGAAATTTAGAATGTTTGATTCAGAAAGAAATGGAGAGTACATTAGAGACAATTCTTGTTTTCAAAATTCTACGTAAAGTCACGGACATCCTATCAATACCTCCAAGGTATACTACGCCAACTATAAAATTGTAGTACATAGGTTTACAGGAGGAGCATGTAATGTCAGTAGTTGCTATGATTTACAAAAATATAAAGTGCCATTTCTTTTGACAATGTTTCTTTTAGTTCTTAGTGTTGGCTCTTAGAGTCTTCGACGATTCGTTGGATGTATCAATATGCTATCCGCGAATTTGCGTCTAATTTAAAAAACAACAATTCCTTAGAGAACTCGTGAATTTTCTGGAATCAAAAGTTCCAAATTTCAACTTCATACATTCAATTATTACGACGACTACTATGCAACTTTCAGTTTTACGAGTTTTATATTAGGTTGAGGCAGGATTTTATAACAGTGGTTTTTAGACATTTCAATAGATAGCCTATTCAAATAATTTATCAAGGAAATCTTATAGATGCAGTGTGAAACTTTGAATACCTAGATTATACACTATACATGTCAAGTATTTAGAAAAACACATTTTTCAGACATGAAAGGATAAAGTTACAATTATTGTATGGATTACACTTTGCTAATAGGATAATAAACAGTAAGTAGTTAACATGATTATGCTTGTAAACGAGGCGAACTACTATCTTATCTTATACCTTTAAACGAGCTAATCTTGTAGGTATATATTATATATATATAGAAATCTGAATCTCGGAAACGGCTGGAACGATTTTCATGAAATTATGTATACAGGGGGTTTCGGGGACGATAAATCGATCTAGCTAAGTTTAATTTTTTTTAAACATCATTTTATGCGCGTTTTTAGACAATAAAAAAACTCACCTCACCCTACAATGTCATTTAAGTTTAAGTCTAAATGGCTCAGACGGAATATGCTCGCCCTCGGCGTCAACAGGCCCCGGTTCGAATCCTGATGGTTACACTCGGGACTTTTCGTTTTGTTATTTTTTTTCTGAGAAAATCTTATACTGAGAGCCTTTTATAAACGCATTTAATTCGTATCTAAGTAGGTCTAAGTAGGTCATCACTACGTAATTCGTACCTGCCTAAATATCATTTAAAAAAACCGAGCAAAGCTTGGTCAACCAGGTACACTCCGCGAGGCATAAGCTGAGCTTTACATTTGTGTGAGTGTACATGGATAGTGTAGGTGTGACAACCGGCCTTAGGCGCGGCGCCATTCTGTCTCGCCGCGCTCCTGCCTGATTGGTGATCACTCACACTAATGCAAAGCTCAGCCTATACCTCGCGGACAAAATTTCAAGCTCCTGCCTGATTGGTGATCACTCACACTAATGCAAAGCTCAGCTTATACCTCGCGGAGTGTACTACTAGTATTATTAAAGGGAAAGTTTGTACATATATTTGTATGTATGTTTCTCAATTATTCCAGCAAACCTACCCACTGAAAGCATGGACGTTTAAAAAAAGTCGAACGTAGTCTCGCTAAAACAAAAACTGTGTCACTAGAGTCGGCCACATTTGCACGTGTGCGTTGTCAGGTTGTC
The DNA here is from genome assembly GCA_017562165.1 of Ectropis grisescens. Taxonomy (NCBI): domain Eukaryota; kingdom Metazoa; phylum Arthropoda; class Insecta; order Lepidoptera; family Geometridae; genus Ectropis; species Ectropis grisescens. The sequence continues at coordinate 13,931,613 of CM029778.1, read as the reverse complement.
ACTGTGTAATGACCCACTGATGTGTGCGTGTCACCTTGTATGTGACAGCGCACACGTGCATATTATGTGGCCGACTCGATGGACACAGTTTTTGTTTTAGCGAGACTACGTCCGACTTTTTTTATACGTCCATGACTGAAAGTATCTCCATAAAATTTGGTACATATACATAGTTGACAGTAATAGTCTACACATAAACTACTTTTTATCTCGAGAATATAACGGGAATCAGGAGCTACGCGAGTGAAACATGGTTGCTGCACTACGACATATAAATTATCCATCCATTAAGCAAGAGTGTTAAAGGTACTGTTTGTTTTCACTATTATTTCTAGCCTAGCCTAATACTAGGCTAGTATGTATCTTTCACACTCTTATCTTAGTATGTTATAGGTATGTATTGTAGAAATTAACAGTATTATAATTTAAGACCATGCTGGGAAAATTTCCTTTAGCCAGCCAATGGTAAATAAATAAAGGATTTTTTTATTCCTTTATGGTTGAATATTGCGACCAAAAGTCTATAATAAATGTATTACACAACTTATTCATATCATTTATTTTATTTTAACATGCAAAATACCTAGGAAATATGAAACACCCAACTTTATATTGTTTATCATTAACCTTTTGATCACCACACTGAAAAGATTTTTAAAAACAAATAAACCAAGCTTTTCTTTTGATAAATCTGAAGAAATCCCATTAATATTAAATCTCAAAGTTTGTATATTTGTATGTTTGTTACTCAATCACGACGGAACAGCTGAATTGATCATGTTAAAAATTTGAACTAGTCTTGTAATGCACATAGGCTATTTATACTACGGAAATATAATGTCCCGAAAAATGGGGGTTAAACTGAGGTTGTTGCTTGAATGACATATAAAGGAGTATATTTTATAACATTTAAATGTTCCCAGTACTCCATAATATTATTTTTTGAGAAATGGTACATCAGAGGAGATTTGATCTTTCAAATGTTACTGGAGCCAACACCAACTTTTGCTTTCACTAAGCATTGATGCATAGGGCAATATGACTACAGCAATCAATAGGTTAATTTGTATAAGTACATACTGAGGTAAGAGGAAACTACAAAATAAAACACCTTATTTTATTTACAAAGGTGTTAATGTGGTGATTTTAATTAAGTACATATTATTATAGTATTATTATTATGACCTTGGAATTTATTCGTACCAAGGTACCTAATATTTAATCCTACTAATATTTTATATGTGAAAGTTTAGATGTTTAGGTGTTTCGATGTTTGTTGCTCAAACACGTCTATATGACTTAAGGCATTAGGTCGAAATTTGGAACCCAGCTAGATTATACTCTGGATTAGCATATAGGCTACATTTCATCACGGGAAAATAAACAGAACGCGAACAGGAACAACGTGAATAAAACCATGGGGCACTGCTAGTAAGTATACACATATTTTTATATGATGGTACCTACCAGTACCTACTCGTAGAAGTTGACCTCAGATGGCTTCTACTGACCACGATTAAACATTTGTACTCAAATATATGGTATACAGCGGTCTATCTCGCGGTTTTACCCACATAGTTCTCGTTCCCGTTATTATCCCACAGTAAAAAACCGTTTAGCCATTCTGATGTGATTGAGCAATAAGCATCCAAACAGTGACATTTATAATATTAGTAGGATTTCATCCAATTAGTTTTCATTCCAGTGGTCTAACAATATAACTACAAAAAAAAACATAGGAGTCGAATTGATAACCTCCTCCTTTTTTGGAAGTCGGTTAAAAAAACTAACAATTAAGTACTGTCAGTGCTAACAACAAGTTTCCACATTCTTTGAATGCCCCTTTGAAAACTCATCTGGTAGTTCTTACCCCAGACTCCGCATCCCACACCACTTGTCCAAAACCACTCACCACAACCCGCTAACCCCAGACTAAAGCTAGAACATACTTTGATACTCTGGAATTTCTGTGACTATATCATTGTTTTTTTTTTTGCCACATGGTTGATAAAAAGTGACACTTCACAGCTTCCATGGTTGAATTTATTAAAAACTAGTTTTAACCCGTGGCTTTGTTTGCGTTCTGTAAGTTTCTTATGGCAGGTTCCCACTTTGATAAGTACCACGACTATCAAATAATAACTATAATCCTTAATAGCCCTTAAGGTTTATTCCATGCGTTTATGTAAAACATCCATCCAAACTTTAATATATTTAGCCATTTAGGGATTGAATTTAAAAAAACGCTATAACACATTACCCACTAGTAAGACTTGTGGTGTGGTGTGTCTTGGCAGAGTCTGCCTGGGGAAGTACCGCACCTACACAGCAAACGCTGGCTGAACCCTATGAGCTAGATCAAAATAATGTGCTGCAATATTGTACCCCTTCAAAAAGTCTGCATTAGTATATAACCCTCAATAACCGTTTTTATTAGTACTTATATTTGGTATCAGCATTGTACCCGTGGGAAGCCAGGACGGATTGCTAGTTGTATATAAAGCAGTAATCGTATCTCACAAAGATAGAAAAATGCACTCTGTGTCTGAGGTATCGATCGACATACAGCATGGATAGTACGTGTTGACTTAAGTCAAATACCATAAAAAGAGGTTAAATTACCTATTAATTTTAAACAACTGTTTCAATTTGATTTCTGAACGACGGCGAGACAGCAAAAAACTTATATGCTCTTGGTATTAAACTCTTTGATTAACACTATATTTTATACTCTTTCAAACTTGTTGCGCTAAATCAGCTGGTAAGTAACTCTACTTAGTCTGTGATTGGCTGAAATTTTTGATCAGTAATGTCAAATATTTGACTGGAAATAGTGTAGAACAGTTTATATGAGAAAATTAAATTGTTATTTTTAGTATCTTCTTCACAACTTTTCCATGTTTTCTCACCGTTTAAACCTTTCCTGAGCTACGAAAAACGTTTCAAAACCAAAATCAGCCAAATCGGCCCAGCTGTTGTTGAGTTTTAGGCAGACCCATGAACAGCAATTTATTTTTATGTATATAGATAGAATTATAGGCTACGCAGAATAGGCTGCTAGTGTTGACTTCATCACATAACACAATTTACCATCTAGGCTTGGGATAGAAATCAAACAGCACTAGCCGGCTACAGTAACCAACAACATAATATTACAAATGCATACTTAGATAAAAAAAAATTGGGTTCCACATCTAATTAGTACTTTTGGCATTGCAAGGGAGATCAATACAATCATATAATAAAATGCCTAAACAGTTTATATAGCCCCAACTTACCATAAATATCCCAGTGCAAATACATAATAACAACATCAAGTCAGGAAAACATACAAGTTCACATGTTTAACTACGTAGAGAACAAGCAAACAATTACCTTAAGTAAACCTGGTCTTTGACTGTGAACATAATGGAATGCATGAAAAAGTTGGCATTTGTAATTCACATAGTGATCGCAACTGAGTGTTCAATATTAATGCATGACTTCACAAGCAAACACTGTTGTAATTACCCATTCGCATTCATTAAGGCAATATTTTCAATGGTTGAGCAAAACTGTCTCAAAGGAATTGGCAGTGGTCAAATGAATAACAATTAATAACAAGACAAGGTCAAAACCTTTGTTAATGAATTATTCATCACTATATTTTCAGTGGGGAGGTGGGGGTTAGGCTATAAGCAAAGTTCATTGCCAAGGTTCAAGCTCTTGGGGTCACAGCCCCAGAGGAATTAGGGATCAGTTGTATCAGGCCCTTTCAGCCCCTTCGAGCAGAATCTTTACTTGCAAATATAGGAAAAACAGATACCTTTTCGAAGCTAGAAACAAAAACTAAAGTCACTTAGCTGAGTTAAAGTAAGAGACGGGTCCATATTATAATATTAAAAAGTCCGAACACCAATATTGGAAGTGGTGTGAGGTAATCTTCAGAAAACCACCAATAGTTCTCAAGATGGTCATTGGCTATGTAGTTATCTAGTTAATATTCATTCAATTTAAGAAAATCACAAAGAAAGATTGAACTTCTATGTGGAAAATTGAGTTTGCCTTACAATGATTGTGTTATCTCAAACACAGAGAACACCTAGAAGAAACCTATTCACTCTCCAATTTAAGACATCCAGATAATACTCACTCAGGAAAAGCATGAAACTATATGTTTCATAATGATTACATGAAACACATATAACTTATAACAACCTTCTTTTTAAAATGTAGGTAGGTTAAAAAATAAATATGTAAAAAATAATCAAAAGGGATACAACATCAAAATGGTGAAATGTGCAGAATTTCTTTTCCATTCACGATGTAGTAGAAATTTTTATGCAAACTGGTTTTATGATCCATTAAACGCACAGGTGATCCTTTCAATGATGATTCACCCATGAGGAATGCCTAACACTAACAGACATACAGAATAAGGTGATTTCTGACTATGACTGTGGTTTGGGCTTAAGTCATTAATAATTCAAAGCTCAGTGAACAATGCCAAGTCTGAGAACAATATTTTTGTGTCACCTTATTCACAGATGACACAATACTCAAGTAGTAAATTGTAAAGAGTTTTTCTTAACTGCTCAGCACTGCTAATATGGCAAAAGTAGGCCTATAGGCTGATTAGGTTTCTCTTATTTTATAGGTATGAAAAACACAGGTACTTAGGTAAGTAACAAAATAAACATAAAATACTAATTAATGAAGAAATTATCAATCAAAACCTTTAGCTTTAATGAATAAGCATGGTTATAGCTGTGCAATTAAATGATTCTAAGTGATAGGTCAACTCACCACCAAGTTCATTCCTGAAGAATGGGCAGCTTTCAACAAGATCATTTGATCGCCCATCTCCAGTATCAGGTACAGCATCATCTCCTGGAGGTAGCCCTCGAGTTGCCAGAAGGGACGCAGCAGAAGCTCCAGTGGTTGTATTCCTTCTACGGCTAAGTAAGGCTCCACGGATCTCTGCAGCATAGCTAAGATTGGCCATCAGAGACTGGCAATCATAATGAGCAAACTGCCTTCTCTTGTTATCATTAACAGCAGAGAATGATGAGTCTTCGATAGGCTGGCGAGGTTGAACGTTCGCTGCTCCACCCCAAAGCTTATTGAGTTTAAGACGCGGCTTGGGGCTTGCGCTGGCTCGGGGCGGAGGCCCATCGGCGTGGTCGCTGTTGAGTACATCTGTGAGGCGCTCGCCGGCGCGACCCAGCCCCGGCTGCTTGTCTGGCGCCGACACGCCGTTGTAATTGTGCACCATGGCGGGCAGCCGTTCGCTGCCACCGCCGATCACATCGATCGAACCGTGGCTCCCATACTCGCGTCGTAGCCCGTTTCCGGATGGATGCTCGCCGTATATCAAGTCAAGACTCGAGTTACTACGGTAAATAACATCTCTTGCTTCCTTTCTTCTATTATCCGGAGCGTACATGGCATTATTTTGTCGCTAGAGCCCACCTTACTTCATCTTTCAATTTACTTTCTAACAACTGCTGAATGTATACACTTCAAAGTTTTCACCATTAGAAGTAATATACTAATACAATTGTAAATTTTCCGCAGCAGTTAAAACTCAGAAATGTTGGAGTTATTTTGTAACAAATTTCTTGGTAAAATGTTTTGTGCTTATAGAGAATCAATCTACAACAAGATCACTATTTTTTTGTAAGACACTGTATAATTCTTTTATGGGCACTTTTACATCGAATTAATACATAAAAATCATCGAAAAGTTATTTTGAAGACAAATCGCGTAATTTGGGAAGTCAATCAACCACCACATACACAACAAAAAAAGTAATAAATTCATTCATATTTTACGTCAACTTTTATTAAACTACAACGACTGTGGACGACAACGTAACCGATCGACCGACACGACATTATGCGATGGAAATAACGAAAGGATTAAACGACACACTTGGGCGAGAACGAAATAGTCGAAATACAAAAATTGGTTGTCTGACTTATCTGTAAAGTGGGTTCGTTTTCGTTTACGAACGATAGTTTAACGTGACCAGTGTTTCCACTTTAATAATTTCCTTTCCCCTCGCCTCAATTAAGATTTCCCCTTTTTTCCCTTCAAAACGTATTCTGGTATAGTTTTGGCACCTCGGGAGAGATTCAAATTTTAAAATTGCAAACAATCTCAATAATATTTAAGCTTTCATGCTTATTGGAACTGGTATCTGTATAGACTAATTATACGAAATGGAAATTTTTCCTCAATATGACGAAGTTTTTGTATTTGTTTTTGATTAGGCATGATTTCCCCTTTACATCTCTTTCCCCTTTTTCTTCCCCTCTGGAGCCTAATTTCCCCTCAAAAGGGGAAGTTCCCCTCATTGTGGAAACACTGAACGTGACACCGTCAACAAAACATTGATAACATAACGGGACACTTTTTCGTTCATCGATTTATAAGACGTGGTCACATCAAAAGGAATTATTGACATTCAATGTGTAGTAACCACTTTCAATTTTTATAACTCATCATTAACAGCTCCCTAAATGTTCCCAAAGCTGGGACTCGGGGCTTTCTCTCGCAAGGAGAAAGTTAAGGCCATAATCCACCACGCTGCTCCAGAGCGGGTTGGTGGATGACACATGATTTCGATAGATTCTGTGTACATGTCGGTTTCCTTACGATGTTTTCCTTCACCGTTTTAAGTTAAAGGCATTACGCACATGACTTCGAAAAGACAGTGGTGCGTGTGGGGTTTGAACCCGGAGTCTCCGGATCGGCAGGCGCCTTTCTCCCGACTAGACCAGCCGTAACTTTGTAGCGAAGCGTGGCACATTGTAATGCAAAAATTAGATAAAAACAATCTTTGATGCGGATTATATATCATTCTAAAATTTAAGCTCGATCGGCGCAGAACTTTTTGACTCTTTGAAGCGTACACAAACCAACATAACATTTTTATATATAGATGTACTCATATTTTACTGATATAGTCAAAATAAAATTACAAAGTCTTCAATTTTTTTATGAAATACAAAAACACGTAACAAAAAAATATATGTTACTGGTCAAACTCAAACTGTAGGTACTCATATATTTAATTTCTTAACGACAACTTTTCACAACATTCATTTTTAGGGTTCCGTAGCCAACTGGCAAAATACGCCCCTTATAGATTCGTCATGTCTGTCCATCCGTATGTCACAGCCACTTTTCTCCGAAAGCATAGAATAGATAATATAGATAGAACGGACACTCCCCAACCCCCACCAATTTCAAGCTTCCTCACCCCTCAGGCCGTTTCGGATACGCTAGGAGCACTCAACGAAGGGCTGGTATCGAACATCTAATTCCTAACGAAATATCATCATGGTGGGTTGTTGTGCTGTTTACGGCTGTCCGTCAACTAAACGGGACAAGATTAAAAGCTTTATTTAATTTCCTAATGATAAAATAACGTAAGATTAGAAACAATAACGTTGCTTTATAATATTACAAGCTTTGCTTAGTTTGGGGTCAAATGGTGTTGCGTGTAAATTGTCTACCAATATTTATTTATTTATAATAACGAAGTCAATTTTAACTCAAAGTTCGTAACTTACATAGCCAGTAACTTATGTGCCCAAGCATGGATTGATAATGCCTGGAGGAATAATTATAGTGACAGAATAAAGTTTCCTTCATGGGTAAGTGTAAAAATAAAATGCGAATGTGTACCTACTAACAGAAATACATATCTAAGTAATTACCTGATCTAATTTATCATCTATTTCATTTCATTTTACGCGGCAATACAAACACCCACAGATTTCGGAAACAATTTAGAAATCTGTGCAAACACCCTTTTAATTAGAATAATATAATTTGGTTCCATTCTATTTATGTAACTCAAAATTATAGCAAGATTGTAGACTACTTTACGTCACCAGGTGAACTCAAGGGGCACAACTATTCAATAAAACAATTCAGTAGCCCTAGCTCTAACGCACACATTCACGCGTGTGTACGAACGACATCTAGGAGCTACCTACTCTTCACACAACTACGCAGTTGTGTGAAGCAGGTAGCTCCACAGTCGCGTTTGTATGGAATTTTAGTGGAGTGTCCGGGGTGTGCCGAAAGTATAAGATATATACTATTGAAACTAGGTAAGTAGATGTATTCTGTGAACCGCAATAAAATTTTCATACAAAAAATAGAAAAAAAACAATAAATTTTAGTTGTGCCCCCTACTCAGAACTGAAACTCAAAAAAAAATATCCATCAAAACCATACGTGTGTGTTATTTATGGATAGGTCTTCAAAAATGATGTTAAGGTGCTAACCTAACAAATTTTTTTTCTAAACTGAATAGTTTGCACGAGAGACTCTTCCAAAGTGATAAAATGTGTGACTCCCGCCCCCCCCCTCCCCCCTGTAACTTCTAAAATAAGAAAATGACAAAAATTAAAAAAGTGTATGAAGTCCATTACCATGTAAACAAAAAAAATTGGTTTGAATGAGATCTAATAAGTAGTTTTATTTTAATACGTCATAAATTCACTATTGTTACAACACTAATTAAAGTAACAACGAACTACAAGACTTTTTATCAGTACGCAGACTCAGGTTTTGGGGGGGTCACAAGTAAAAATACAATAAATCGAGCAAAAAATACTTTACTAGTAGAGACCCACGTTTTTCCCCGCGTAGTTCCCGTTCTAGTTGTTTTCCTCCGTTAAAAATAGCCTATGTACTATTAGATATTTTTAATTTTCTAAGGTTTTTTGTTTAACGTATGGGAGGGGGTCATGACCCCTGTGACCCCCCCCCCCCCTTGGACCGCGCATGGAACCAAGATACCGGTGATTATGGCTGCAGAGTGAGGAACCTCTAAAATTTTCAAAGAAGGAAATTTCAAAGTGTGGAGCGCAGTTTAAGTGAAATTGAAATGAATCGGTTAGGTTAATCTAGAACTGTGACCAACAACACATGAGCCGAGCGAGAGAATCGAACGTGCCGCGGCAGCGCCCGGCGAAATGCCAGAACCAAATTGCTCTGGTTTCAGTACACAGAGCACTTGAGTGTATGTAGCTTACATTAGAAAAATAAATTAATTAAACCTGTATAAATATAATTTGAATTTGATTGAATAGGTACCTTCTAGGTCAACGTGCGTCATCTGCGACCACACCGTCGCTTACCATCAGGCGAGTTGGTGGTCAAACGCGGACCTAAGCGCGATAAAAAAATTATCCCAAATGAATATGGCATCCTTGTAAATAATATTCTTAAAAATTTGATCGACGACTCAGTATAGCAGCTTTGTCGATATCTAACACACATACTTAATTACTTACAAACACTTTACAACTAGATTAATATTACTCTAACTGGAATATACGCTACATAAAAGTTGGCCTTTTGAAACGTAACATTATAAAAGACAGACTAAACGTACAGTTGGCAAATGTTAAATTGAGAAATAAAACAAAATTATGTGATAAGTTTGGCAAGTGATTATTAGGAGAAAGAAAATTCTGCGAAACGTTAGTTGGCAAGTGATAATTGGCCAAACAATTTTCGGCGAAAAGGCAGAGAACCCAGTTTATCGAACACCATAAAACTTAAAACATACCTACTAACGTAAGGAAATTAGTTAGATATGTAACATAGTATAGTTCTCGTTGTAATTATGTTAGGTTTGTTGAAAAAGCTCTGCGCTGCTGTTAAAAAACACAGCAAAACAAAATTGCCTGTTGTAGACCAATATACTTTGTCGTGACATAAGCCGATCAATATTGGCAGAACCTTAGATTTTATTGATGAATTGTAAGTTTTCACTTCTATCGGCAGTCAAATTAGCAAGCATAGACTAGTCTACGACAGCCATTTTTTAAATTTTTAATCTCATCGGAAAACCAGTACAGCTTGTACCATGGCGGCCAGAACACCCCGACACTACAAATACTTAAATTCATCACACAAATATTTGCACAGGGTGGGAATCGAACCCACGACCCTCGGTTTCGCAGCGACAGTTCCTACCAACTAAGCCACAAGACCAGTACACAAAAAGTATGTAAATACAACGGTCTTCTGCCATTGTGTCAAGTAACGTATAATAAATATAACATCTAAATATTATTATGTTTGAGAGTATTCAAATCGTTGTAGTGCAAACAAAAGAAATACAGTCAGTGTCAGTGACATTTGAAAATATTTTCAGTCGTCACTGTCAGTTTGTAAAGGGCTGTCAAGATCACTTTCCATTTTTTTACTTAAGATATTATGTTACCAGTTTCAGAACATTTTTTGCATAATAGGGGAAGATTTATTCCTTACAACTTCCAAATGGGGCGTTTTCGAGATGTAAAAAAATGGGTCAAAGACAGGTTCCTCAATTCCAACATGTGCATGTTTTATTTTGTTTGAGAATTTTCACTAAAACAAACAGTGGTGCCACACTTGGCAAAATTTTTAACTATCTTTGACAAGTCAATTTGCATCCGGAAAACGCCTCATTAGTAATACTTATTACATTAGGTACCGTCAATCGGTATATTTTTTTATCAAATTCATCAAATCGCTGTTTGAGTCGACGTATCGATACAGGGATGACGAGTTGATCCAAGAGTTCATCTGTAGTGATTAGCGAAGTCCAAAATTTAAGCCATATGCCTTTACAGCAGCAGCAGTAATCGTTGTTACATTATACATGTATGGCCTTGTTAACGGAAACGAGGGGCGTCACGCAGCGCGTGTGGCGTGGTGTCTCGTAGCGCGTGATACGTTTTTTTTGTTTACAGAGTGGTGGTGTGTGTAGCGGCACATTACATTGCACGCGTAAACATAAAAATCTAACAGTATGCGATCTTTTATAACCGCTCGCTTGCCCGTCGCTGCAAACCGCGCGACGCACTATGCCCCGCCCCCTGTAGCGTTGCTAGCCAAAATGCCCGGCAAAAAATATTTGCGCACCTCGCTATGCCCCGCGGATTTTACGCTTGCGGCGCGCGAGTCGAGATTCACGCAATCGTTCCTTGTGGATCAATTTGTTTTGAAAGATTATAAAGTGTTATATTTTTTATATTTAATATTAAACTAGCTATACAATATTGTCTTTTGTTTCTCCGTTTACGATTCTTGTGAAGAGTTATGGTATGTTGAAATTGAGATAGCGCGTTTCAAAGCTCGTCTTTTTTAAAAGCTCATAAGTACCTCTAAAATTGAAGCGATGACATATGGGTTTTAATCTTTGATTACGTGTATTATCTGTCATTTGTTTGTTGAAAATAAATTTAATAGTAAAATCAGAAAAACTAACATACACAGCCCGCACTGAATCAACACTCAATGACAAGATTGACAAGGAAGGTTTTTTTTTAATTTCTTTTCTTTTTTCTATGGTTTAGATACTCTACTGGAGTTAATATGACGGGAACTTTAACATAGAACGAGATAAATAATACAAACTAAACCCTAGAGGAATAAAGACGAGTAAATTAAACTTTTTCGACCGCGGGAGCCATGTTAACTACAGGTTGACACGGGCATTTTGGGAGTGCGGCGCCATGTCAACTACTAGTTAACACGGGCATTTTAGACTGAATCGCGATGTTAACTACTAGTTGACACGGGCATTTTAGCATTTGAGATTTGTTAACTACTAGTTGACACGGGCAAGCAAGCGGTTATAGAGACGATCGATCAAATCCTACTTTTCGACGCTGACGTTTGCTTTGTAAGAATGTAAGATTCCCAAATAAAACTGGCAGAAGGTTCCACCGTGGGCATCATTTCAAACAAACGTATGTAAAATCACTTCTGCGTAAACATCTAATAAAATAATAATAAAAACATTTTTTAATTGCGTAAGACAAATTTAATAAAAGTACATTATCAGTAACCTTATCCGATTACGATTTTAACACCGGTATAAACCGATTACTTTGGAAAAAACTTGTTTTGTAACAGGTTGTTTGTTCTTTTAGGTTTTATTCTATATTTCTCTGAAAATAATCACAATTACAGTCAAGTTAACTAAATATTAGAAAATAGTCGTTAAACGAACACAAAATGTAACCAAGAAATTATATTTTTGATATGTAAACTTTTTTTTTGGAGCACCATAGACAGATTTTTCGTAGGCTGTGAGTTGAATTCTAGCGTCACGCTCGGGAATGATAAGAAATCTTCACGTAAACTCGGGACTATTCCTATTGGCTATCTAGAAATGCATCAGCATTGCCCATTGACTGACGGATTTCTGGATGGCCATGGTCATTGAGGCCACGACCTCCAGTTTTACGCGCGTAGTTTTCAAAGTAAACTATCAAATTCTGAGTCCTAAGTTTTCACTGCTATCGGGAGTTCTTAAGACGGCAATTTTTTTTTCATCTTTTGTTAAAATATCATAATCCTGATTGATAAAATAAATGCGATGCCGGATTTTGGTGCCTTTTTCACGCTGTTATATTGACCGAATCTTTTTATTTTCATTCAAAATGATGTAGCCAACATATTTTATTTTGACCACTATACTTAAACTCAGTCCAAGGGAGTTAAAAGTATTATAAGTTTTAATCATATGAATTAAATTCATATTTTTATACTTATACCCATGACGAGAGAATATATTTAGGGACTTCTCTATTTCAGAAAAATCTAGCAATTCCACTTTTTTTCAATTATTTCACCACTCGACGTTTGACTTGCTTGACTTGATATGGACGGGACGGGGCAGACCTTTCGGAATCTTTGTTGTTTTGTTACTATTTCTTTTGCTGACAGCATATCGCACATCTAGATCTAAAGGGGATCAACTCAAAAAAACACTTTTTTCAGAAAACGCGAAAAACTGATTACTGTGTCCCTGTGCACTGCAGAAGTATTCTGATAAGAAATTATGATTTTAAACGCGGCTAGACAAAGTATGTTACATGAAACTCGTGTTTTTCTTATGTATTAGGGCTAAAAATTGGATTTTCTGAGTTGTATCTTTATTGTTAACCAATGTTTGTATATTTTGTTTGTTATTTTAAATTGAGCCTGTGTTGTTGAATCAAGTTCTTAGTTAGCTCTTTTTTGATGAGTAACCAGAAATTAGGAATGCAATAGAAAATTGAATTATTTATAATTTGTTCGAGCGATAAATTGATTTGTGTCCAGCAAGAAGGGGTTTGTGGGATGATTAATTAGCAAAAACACACTAGTAATAATGGAATCAGTTAATATTGTTTATTAACAGTACTCATAAATCAACTCATGACAGTCTCTTAGGTTAATTATAATTATTAAATATTTAACTTGCTTATAAATATTTAATAAAACCTCCTCCCAAACAAAACAAACACAATAACTCAAAACAAAAACGAACCTCCGTTCTAAACAGAAAAGCAATGAAAAGAAATGCACATTGAAAATCACATTTGGTTTATAGAGATAGAAATTACTTTCTATGTTCTTAGCATTATAATTGAACATTGCTATTATTACTTAAAACTCACATTATAATGACTAAGACTAATTAATAATCAATTTTAAACTTACAAATAGAATAAAAATTTAATAATAAAACTGGCTTTTTGAGATCATCGTCATTGAAATTACGATTACTTACTAACATTTTGAACTAATGGACAGGTTTGGTAAGTATTTCGCTCAACATAAACTAATAATAATATTACTGTAGATTATAATAATGGCACTTTGAGATCATCGTTGTTCAAATTACGATTACTAGAAAACTAAACTAACTAGATAACAATTATGAAGCTAATCATCAACACTGCTTAGAAGGTTCTTATAGTAAGTATCATAATAAGATTGCGGAATAACCTTAAATTCTATGCGCTCCTGCGCATAAAATTTAAGTACCGATATTAATAATAATAATAATAATATAATACTTTATTACACTACAAATAAACAATAAACCTTAATGCTAATACAACATTTTAAAAAGAACAGAGAAGCTTGCAGAGTAATGGGCGGCCTTATCGCTTAAAGCGATTTCTTCCAGGCAACCTTATTATGGAGAAACGCTTAGAAATACTTATTTTGTAGTGTGGGTGGTGTGACTAATCATACCAGAAATATGCATACAAACAAGAATATAAATACTTATAATAATAAATAAATACTTAAATACATACATACATACATATAAACGTACACATAATATATATAACTAATTTAAAGAAAAGTACCTATTGGGAAGAGGAAAGGTAATACTGATATATGAGGTTTTGAAAATTGGAAGGACTTAGACTGTCTAATAGAGAGTGGGAGAGCATTCCACAGTAGAACAGCTTGTACCGTGAATGAGTTGTTAAATGAGAGGTTAGGATGTGTAGATGTAGGAAATTTGAGTTTAAGGGTGCGGGTGGAGCGAAGAGGACAAGATTTTGGCTCAATAAAGTTGAAACGCTTCTTTAAGTATAAGGGAGTCGTAGGGTTAAACAAGATCTTGTAAAGCAGGTAGAGTATATGTGAATTACGGCGAAGACGGATAGGTAACCATTTGAGCTTTAGGCGAAATTGAGAAATATGGTCATATTTGCGAAGACCAAATATGAACCGAATGAAAAAATTTTGTAAACGTTCAAGTTTGTCTAATTGCTCTTCAGTCAAATCCAGATAACAAACGTCAGCGTAGTCCAATATCGGGAAAAGAAGAGATTTTACAAGCGCAGTTTTAGTAGTGATAGGAAGGAAATTACGTAGCCTCCTAAGAGAAGCCGCAGAACTAAATATCTTCCGGCTTACTTCCGCCAGTTGAGGACCCCACGATAGTTGTCTGTCCATAAGGATGCCTAGATTTTTGACGACTTCACTAATAGCGATGGCAATGCCGTCAAACATCACCTGGGGAAGATGGAACCAATCAACCTTCGAGATCATTCGGGAACTCCCAATTATGATGGTTTGTGTTTTCATGGGGTTCACCGTGAGGCCAAATGATCTGCTCCAGTTTAACAAGCTATTCAGATCGGTGTTAGTAGCTTGGATAGCCTCATGTAGTTGCTCCAAAGGGCTTGTGTATAAATTTGTAAGTCGTCTGCATACAGATGGTAGGATGAAGTTAAATGTTTTGTGATTGAATTTATAAATATTGCGAAAAGAAGTGGAGATAAAACGCCGCCCTGTGGAACGCCGGCAGAGACACTACACCATGAGGAATAAGAGTCATCAATACGAATTCGCTGTCGGCGTCCAAACAGGTAACTGCGAAACCAATCAATTGCCGATGGAGATATGTTAAGAGAGCGAAGAAGCTCCAACAAAATGTCAAAATCGACATTGTTGAAAGCGTTGCTAAAGTCTAGTAGCGTCAGCACAGTCAGCTTACGATGACCAATACCATCTCGAATGTCATCGGTAATTTCCGTAAGAGCAGTAACAGTACTATGCCCAGCACGAAAACCCGATTGAAAAGAATTTAGAAGGTTATTTTAATTAGGTAAGAGGAAAGTTGTTGGTGTATTAGGCGTTCTAAAACTTTGGAAAGGAAAGGAAGAATAGAGATAGGACGGTAATCGGAGTAGGATGCGGGGTTGGGTTTTTTAGGAAGTGGAGTAATCTGGGCTTCTTTCCATATAGTTGGGAAAATGCCTGATGTTACGGAGTAATTCAGAATGTGCTGAATGACAGGAGCGATTTCGTCGAGTATAGGTATGATCATTTTGCGACTTATGCAGTCGCTACCAATAGCATTGGATGAGATAGATTGAATGCTCTTCTTAACATCACATGCGGTAAATTGATTAAAGATTAAAGGGTCATAAACGGGAGGACTTATAGAGAAAATGGATTTAAGAGTCTGATCTTTTAGTGGTCCGTTGAAACTGGAAGAAGTGGAGAAGTGTAGATTCAGCTGATTGATGTCTAAGTTTTTTGGAATGTTATCGTGACGAGATTAACCAACTCCCAATGACCTCAAAAATTTCCAAACTTTTGCAGGATTTTCATTTTCAACAGATTTTTGGATATGTCGGCGTTGTGCGTCCCTACATGCTCTGTTGCAGACGTTACGATAATTAATATACTTTTCCTTAATCTCATCAGAACCAGAACGGTTTTCTTAAGTTTGTTCTTAGCGACTAGTTTTTGTGCATTAGTACTCGGATTTCATCAGTCAGCCAGGGGGCTGGCAAATGCTTCATTTTTACAGCGCGGAGTGGCGCATGAACATCAAAAATTTTATTTAAAATGTCATTGAACTTTGTTATTTTGACATCCACGTTTTCTGCACTCCAAACATCAGACCAATCAGTCTCTAACGCATGTTTTCGCGAGTCCTCAATATTAATACTACCAAAACTGCGCTGCAAAAGAATTTTGGGTTTCAATTTAGGTGGTCGAACTTTATATGAGAGAAAAATTAAATCGTGATGAGAAAGATCATCTGCCGAACACTGGCCGTGTTTGGCAGCATGAGCAGGAGAAGATATAATCATTAAATCTAAAAGAGATGGTGTACAGTTTGGAGGGTTATGAGTTGCGTTAAGTGGGAGTATTGTTAAATTTAGAGACGTGGCTAGTGACAGAAGCTTACGAGACCGGTAATCTTGCTTAATCAGGCAAGTATTAAAATCACCCATAATTATGGTGTGATCATATGAAGTGGATATGTTTTCAAGAAGTTGTTCAAAAGATGTGAAATAATTAACCTCACGAGAGTGTGGATAAAAAACTCCAAGAAGTACTTTAGTGTGGTGCAGTTCGACTTCAATAAAAAGATGTTCACCGGCATCGGGTGGGGGCGGTTGTGCGGACATACTAACAAGAGTAAAGGGGATATGTGTACGGAGATATATAGCCACGCCGCCACCACCTTTACCAACACGATCATTTCTAATGAGCCGAAAACCAGGCAATCCCACGGAGTTAGACGGTAGAACAAGTTTCAACCACGTCTCAGAAACTAAAATAGCATGAATATTGGGGTGTACGAAGGACGCAAGCATTTCTGGATAGTGAGCCGTAATACTCTGTGCATTTACATGGAAAATATTGAAGTTTTTGGGAAGGTCTGATATCAGTGACTCAATAGAGTCTGACAAAGTTGGAATACTGCAAAAACTGCTCACAGTATCGTTGTTTGAGGAACATGTCAGGTAGTTAGAGACTTCACTATCACTATCTGACATTAAATGTATACAGAGGTACAATGTTTATAAAATATATAAAAATATACAATAAAAATATATATAACAAAAAAAAACTATTTTTAAAATAATATTAAGTTTTGTGGTAAGTAGACTTATCACCTACCTGCCCATTGTGCAGTGTTATTATATTACACAATATACAATTATACTTATACACTGAATTAATAAATAAACTAATAAAGTAATTAATAAACTAATAAAGAGATGTCACTAATTTTAGAATGAGAGTCTATCCATTTAAAATATAAAATAAAATTTGCATTTGTTTAGTAAGTACCCGTCGTGCACTCCTAGAGCATTTTCGAAACTAATATTTAAAATCTACACGCACAATGGTAAAAACAGAAATAATAATAAAAAAAAAAGATAAAACAGTAGATTTTGTCACTGTCAAATTGACGTTGACGCAGCTGACACGTAACGTTCAGAGAATTGACTCCGAGCACCTACAATTTAATTTAACCACCATCGCATCGCCAGCCTATCCATAGTACGGCCTATAGCGAAACAACTGACGTCCACATAATACAGTACAAGAATTGTCTGAATTTGTAATAGGTAGCAACATTTTGCGATCGTGGCACCATTGCTGATTTACTAATTTGCTAGTTTGCTACAATCTATTTAATAATAAGGTGGTCGTAACATATGAAAAAAATATTATTGTTACACTTGGTTCGTATCTTCCGAACACACCTTTTAAACAATATCTATATCTATGTTCTGTCAAAATAATTACAAATTTACAATATTACAAACGAAAGAAGGCAACTAATAAAATATTTTTGAAGAATTGGCACTAGAGTAAGGGTACTTATTAACAACAACAAAAACGATGGTAGATACAGAAAACGGAAACAAAACCTAACTAAACAAACGAAAACAGAGAACTCAAAAAATAAAATAAATATATCAGTGAAAGACTTGGAAAGAACTCGAATCTGTTATCTGCTACTTGTTTTATGATCACGTCGTGATTTCGCGCTCTTCGAATCCTTCGCTGCAGCAACCACCAACCTTCCCAGCGGTGCCTGTGTTGTTGAGGCTGATGATTGTGGTAAAACCACCGACCGGCTCCGTTTCACCGGCGGCGTAGTGGCCGATGGCTGCGGTATGGCGGCGAGATCATCCATGTTATTAATTCTGTGTCTGATGCCGTCGGGTCCTGAGACAAACACACTTCCATCTCTCGTCCAGCACTTCGTAACACCAAAGCGCTGACGAGCTGCCTGAAACAGGTCGTGGCGGGTCCTCGTTAAAAACTCGGATACTGTGATACCCGAGCCTTTAAGAGAGCTTTTGGCTGACCAAATCTCATCCCGAAGTCTTATGTCTCTAAGCTTGAAAAGAACTGGTCGTGACTTATCAGCAGCTAAACGTCCCATCCGATGGCACCGGACAATATCAGCAGATGAAAAATTGGCAATCTTCAACCGTTGTGATACTATCTTTGCTACTGTTTCATTTGCCTTTTCATCTTTCTCTTCAGGAAGGCCATGCAAGAGCAAAATCTTCCTGCGTGAGCGCATCTCGTTATTATCAATCTGTTGTGCCAGAATGCTAATCTGTTGTTGGACTGTCCGGAAAGTGGCAACAACAAAAGCCTTGAAAGAATTAAATTCTGCTGACAGACTATCTGGGCTCTGCGGAGAAGGACTTGGCAATTGTACCTCGATTGAGTCCAATCTTTTATGAAAGGTGGCCATCATTTGATGAAAAGACTGTTGAATGGCATCCATAGTGTAGTGTGTTAGTGATAAAAATATGTTTGTTTTGTTTTGACAAATATCTTCAAGTGCAGTGTATATAAAGAGGAGATAACACTCACAGACAGGTAGGCGGTATCAACAACTGTGTTAATACATAAAACTTGTAAATTTACAAACTTTTACTAATTTTAATGTAATTAAAATTGATTAGTATTCAAATAAGATGTTTATACTTTGACACCTACCCACTTTTTTGATATTTAGGCTTTATTTGGAGCGAGTGCCGAATTATAAACTCTCTTTGCCTTTCAAGGTCACCGATCTCCCAATATGCCTCAAAAACATGTTGCCTTAACACTTCGTCAAGCTTGTCTTTACATTTTAATCTACATTTTTCTCCACAGGTTGGTCCAACTCTTCTCTCTTTTACGTTTTTCTTAGACTTAGATACATACTTAGATTGGTACGCTTTGCATGAATTTCGTAACTTTTTTGCGACATTAGTCTTCCACTTTGTTGGTTTGCGTACCCTCTTTTTACCCTTTTTTTCAACTCTGGAATTTTCGTATTCGTTTCAACAACATCAACAAACAGCACTTTGCTCATTATCATTTTCTGTATCTGATGAACTACTAGAAGAACTTGAACCACTGCTGCTACTACTGCTAGTGTTAGACAAAGACGACGATCTTGATGGAGGTATAATTTTAGGTGAAGTTTGCGAGCCAATTGAAAATTAGGATCCTCGTCGGAATCATCAATATCACTTTCATTGCTCTGGATTGGTGAAATATAATAAATTGGTGTGCCCGAACTTTGTTGCTTAGACGTGCTGGGGATAGATAATGTATCAGCCATTGATAAGGCAGGACGAGTTTTCTGAGATGAGACTACATCACTAGTTGATGTTGTCTTCAAGTAATCTTCCATGGTTTCATGTCGTAGAAGGAGAAGTAGTGATAGAAGGAGTAATGTTTTCTTTATCCCTTGTTTCATGTGTAGAAATAATGGAAGGAGAGATGATTTCTTTATCCCTTGTGTCATGTGTAGAAATGAGGGAGAAGTGATGTTTTCTTTATACCTTTCTTCTATCATATTTACTAAAATCGGCCACGTCTCATTGTTTTCCTTAAAAGGGTCAATATTTATATTTATTAAACATACTCAAAAGGTTTTCTGTACCACAGTTGTGTAAATGGCATTAAATTTGGTATTTTTGGCCCCATTAGCGATATTGTAAAGTAAAATTTGGAGAATACCATCTAAAGGGAGCTAACTCAAAATTTGCATTAAAATCAAAACGAACCCATTGAATTCAAAGGTAACAAAAAAAGAATAACAATTTGAAGAGATCCTTCTAGCTAATCACAAAATAATATAATTAAGATAAGTTTTTAAAGAGTTTTAAGCATTTAAAATATGAGTCAGCAAAACAGAGTCAACTCAAAATTAGAAAATGATTCATTAATATGGCAACAACTCAAATTAAAAATAATAAAATTGCTCACCTTGCCAGCAATACGGGTTCAACTTAAAATGTTGTATTAATTTACTCAGCACTAACCACCTATAAAGCGTTAACTCAAAATAGATACCATTGAAAATGTCAACAATACAGGTGTAACTTAAAATAACCTTAAATTGTTTCCAACGGGCACGTGCACTTCCCTCGTATTTTCGATTACAACTAGCAATGTCCTTGTTTTGGCGGGAGGTAAGCGGGGGTGGCTCGTTCAACAAAAGGGAGACTCTGCGCCATATAGTATCGAGTAGCAGAGATATTTATAAACCTGTTTTATTGGTCGATAGGTTCTCGGTTCGGGAATGCGATAGTGTGCATAACTCGATTTGGACGATTTTTGAGTTGACCCCCTTTAGATCTAGGTGTGCGATATTGTCTGAGAGACGATAACCCGTTCTTAATGATGGATGTAAATATTTGGATATTTATGTTCAGATACACGTCGAATGCTCAATATAATATTGTAATCGGTTCTTAAATATAAAACCGATAAATATCATTTTTTCTAGGTTTTCATATAGGGTTATGTGTCAGTAGTCGGTTCTCTAGGGAGGGAGGGTGAATGGAATTAAAAACTTGGCAGCACTATCTACTGTTTATGTTTTATGCTATTTGTCCCATAGTAATGATGTGATCTGTGTTTAACTTTGCCTAAGATCTGTGACTTTGCCTGAATAGTAGGTAAGGTACCTCTGCACAATAAAATATTATCTACATTGTACAAACGTTTGAAAATTTAAAACATAACTAATATAATTAAAACTTGTTTGAAAATAAAACAAAGTTCGTATATTTTTACGAGTTGAGTTTTCAACCGAAGAAATTTGTACAAAATAAATAGGATCACTGCAGACTGCAGTCGACACTTTACGTTGATCGTTGAGTATGGATTTACTCAAGTCACAAGAATACAAATAAGACTTCAAGCGCTGCAAAAACAAATGTTTTACAATAAGAATGGGTAAGTGAAGAATACTGATCAAAGAAAGTTATACATTATAGAACACACAGATAAGTATAAAAAAAAATTGTAACTAAATCATCAAAGCAAATCTTCTAATAAATTAGTTAAAAAATAACCAAAACTACCTATTTTTTATTTATGCAAAATGTAAGGTTGCATGCACCCTATTCTCATAGTCAATTAACTAATATATTTTATTACTAGTTAGCTTGATTGGTTGCGGTCTATTTGGACTGAATGTTATATTGTACTATGACCGTAATGAACAAATCTTAAAATTACCTTTTCCCATAATGACTGATTTTCGAAATGTCTTTGATGTGTAATGACTGATAATCATTATGTCTGACGGGGCATGTACAATCAGGTGCAACATCAGCACTTCATGCTGGAGTATGTTATACTCTGGTCAATACACTGACAATAAAAATATCATTGTTTCATCAAAGTTCCATCACCAAAAATGTCCTACTCGTGTTCTCAACATATTTTCTACCAGTTAGTGTCGCAGTATCTTCTCTTCTTCGTCATATTATTTCTGATCTTAGATCTTTTGAGTGACGACTGCACTGGAGGTCTAGGTACGAGTAATGATTTGAACTTAATGTTCCAATAGCTGCGTGACGCTGTGCTGTTATGTGGCAGGCATGTTGCATACCATCAGGTACATGTCCTGCCGTCTCGTCTCTCTATACCAGGAGAACCCCAAACTTATTTTATCTGCTGCCCACTTTGAGAATAAATATTTATTGCGTCCCAATTTTTTCACATGCTTAAAAACCACTATAATTTCAAATTCAATTAATTATTGTTAGCTATATTAGTGGGGATTCAACATTCAGTTGTGGCTTTTAAGAAAGATTTTTCTTATCTGATTAATTGATTACACTATATATATATATATGTAATATATATTTGCATCAGATTTAATTTTTATCACTAAATTTTCATCAACTATCATCCGGTTCATCATACTTATATTAAACTTAAGAATAGAAATTGTCTTTTTTGTATAAAATTATTTCATTTTAAGCTTTTAAAATAAAATGTTACTAACTGTACTTCAATTTGACAGTTTTATTTCCGGCATACTAGAATAAGCACATTTTGAAAATCAGTCATTATGGGAAAAGGTCATTTTAAGATTTGTTCATTACGGTTTTAGTACAGTCCAAATAGACCGCAACCTTTTGATTGATACCCAGCATTTGGATAATTTTAATTCAATAGTGAATAGTTTATTACAATAGTTTTGGGTTGGATATAACTTGAAAAATGATTGAAAGAATAGCCTCATTTGTATAATAAATCACTACAATGTCCATTTCGAGTTTCGAGAGGTGCATACTGAAGCTTGTGCCTTATTCTTTCATAGCTCACACTCCGTAATTTACTTACAATGTGTTATGCGATTCCGAAAAATGGGTAGTATACTTTTTAATTTTCAATGCTAATATTGTATCAAAATATGTAATAATTACATATATATCTAATGCTTGACACTAATCTATATGATAATTATTATCGTACAGTGATTTGATTGTTCATTTTAAATTTCAGAAATAAAATTTTTTTTGTATGTTTGTTTTGTGTGTAAGTTGTTTTTAAGTCAGTTATGTGTAAATTGTTCATTGAGAGGGAACCAGTATATTCCAAAAATGTTTAGTAGTCATTTGTCCTGTGTCATGTCCACTCTCTTCTTAAGTAGTTGGCAAGAACTTGTCAAAAATAATTCTTCTTTTGGTCTTGGTTATGTCAATCAAACAATTGATCTTAAGTTGTGATATTGTAAAATGGTAGTATAAAACAGTAATCATTTTTCTATCATTATTTATACTTAGATAAAGAAGTGCTGAACACAAAAGAGGCTCCATCTCAACAAGTTTACATCATACAGCTGGACCACAATGCACAGTTTGAATCTCAATCCATACCATTACATATTTTGGAAAATGTAAGTTGTAATACTTATAGATTCTTTATTTCATCTTTGAATACAATCAATCATAGTCCAGACTATTTTAAATAGTCCATGAAATTCACACAATGACTTTTAAGAGAGTACTTGTATCTTAAGATGTTTAACTGTAAGCAAATGTGAATTCAGTCATTATATCAAGAACAGAAAGCAACTTAGATCAATTTATAACTTAAGAACCTAGATACGTAAGTATGTAGGTACATGTATGGTAATGGACCAGCCTGCGTAGATAATCTACCAGCTTGTACTAAAAAGTGTGCATTTTGTCAGGATTTCAAATCCTGGACCATTATCCTTGTTTCCAAAGACCTACAACTTGGAATGTCATCAAGTTGCGAGTTAATAAGTACCTTCTAGGACTATAATATGCTCCATATTTTGTAACAAAAGTTGTTGTTTGTTGCCACCTACTGTGCCACTGAACATGAATGGATAAACATTAAAAAAGGTCATACTGAATGAAACCATATTACTGTATAAACTGCCGATATATTGATCTTAATTGTACAAGTGATGCGGGGCGAAAGACTGCTTGCTCGCCGCTGCTATCCACTTATATACTAAATCTTACATTGTAAATACATGCTGTCATATGTCAATTTGGCCAACCTGGCAAGTTGGCGGTCAAACGAAAGCCTATTCTTTTTTCTTTAAAATTTTGAAGAGGCAAATTAGGACATGAGTCTGATTGTCTGATATATTATCTTGGACTATTTTTATATTTATGTTATATTTTGCATTATTCATTATGTCAATAAATTTCAATAGACCGTTGAGTAGCTAACTTCAGGGTGTCAGTTTTTCATCACGGAGTGCGCAAGCATCTTAAAAGTATTTTTTTCCAAATGCACCACAAAAAGTATAACTTTTATTGTATCTTTATTTATATTTTTCCAGGACTTAGATGCAGATCTAATTCTACCATTGTTGCAACAGAAACATGGAGAACCTTTGCAGCTTTTTGTTGGTAATCAAAACCTTATTATTTACTCTAAGGCAATTATCAAAAGCATTTATTAATCTCCTGAATATAAACAACAAACTTGTGTGTAAAATTGAGATGATTGTAAAAATATTTTTGCTTTAAAAGATATTTAATTGTTTCAGAATCTCATAAACCATTATTATCAGAAACGGTAGTAAATAATTACAACAAACAAAGAAAAGATGTACAGAATAAATTACAGCTGAGTGTACAAACACAGGCTACCTCTGTAAGTGCTAGTAATCCTGTGCAATCATTCCTTAGTTCCACACAGAGTTGTGGATCATCTTATCAAAACATAAGAATTCCACATCAATTACCCATTGTTGTGAAGGTAGAACCAATTGAATCTGCCAATGAGTCAAATTTTGACATAGCTAGCAAGATAACATCAAAACAGAAAATAAAAAATTATGGTAAGTTCTAGAAAAATATTATTTATAGCCTGGGTTTGACTGGCCTCGTAGCTTAGTGGGTAGTGACTCTGCCTGCAAAGCCGAGGGTTGTGGGTTCGATTTCCACCCAGTGCAAATATTTGTGTGATGAATTCAATGTCAATGTTTGTACTGTGTCTGGGTGTTTCTATCTATAATAAGTAGGTATGTATTTATCTGGCCGCCATAGTACAAGCTTTGCTTAGTTTGGGGTCAGATGGTGTTGTATGTGAATTGTCCACTAATATTTATATTTATTTATTTTTTATCTTAATAATATTATAAACTTGTAGCGCTCCGCGGTGAAACTCGCCTAGTTCCCAATGCCGTTATTTCTCTGGGATAAATCTGCATACCAAATATTTCATCCAGTTCCCTTCAGTAGTTTTGGCTTGAAATAGTAACAAACATCCATACATACGCACACTTTTGTATTTATAATATTTATTTGGAAGTAGGATTGTAGCAGATATTTAGATCATGTTGATTGTAGATCTTACCTACTATTGCTGTATATAAAAAAAACTTAGAATGTTAGTATTAACAGCGTTAATGCCTAATGTTGTATAATACGTCACCTCACAAGATTTCACCCACCCAAATACGAGTAGCATCTAACGTGCACGTTCCGCTGCACTGCTACACCACCGCCCCGACGCAGGTGACGCAACCTATAAGATCTTTCTCTACCAAAGAGGAAGTGACTAAAGAAGCTTTTATTTTTAAATAAATACACGGGTAATTCACGTTTGATGTAGTCAGTCCAGTCCGACTTGCGTCCCATATGCCACGTGCGTGCATATGCCTTGAAAAAGGTCGCTGGACGCGAGAGAAACTTAAGTGTGACTGGACTGACTATATCAAATGCGAGTTACCCATGTATTTATTTAAAATGAGTAATAACCATGTTAGTTTTTAAACTAAAAAGATTTTATTTGTTATTTCAGTTCACATATCCGATACTAAGGCCCCCCCTCGAGCCGTAGCAGTATTGCCAGCCGCTCTACACTTCAGAGGCAAACTGATACTACCAAGGAGGACATTATCGTCACGTATTAGATTCGGTCCTGTGCAAGGTAATCTAATATTTTCGACCCCGACGCCAAAACGACGGGTTTTATAAGATCGACGTGTCTATGTGCATGTGTGTGTGTCTGTATGTGGCATCGTAGCTTCTAAACAGATTAAACGATGTTTTTGGTTGAAAAGTCATTCGTTGGGAGTGTTCTTAGCTGTATTAGATGAAAATGGCCAAGATCCAGAACAAGGTCCAAGATGGCCGTCGCTATAAAATGGCGGATTAAATATATTTTTTGCCTCCCTCAATATGGGTATAAAATGTAGTAGAATATAGAAATTTTCTATTATTATAAATGGCCAGCTCCCCATTTTTTTATTAATTTGTTTAACTTGTGTGATAATTTATTTTAGGTATAAGCAAAATTATCACAAAATCAGAAGCTAATAAAATGGTATCATGTACAACAGAACCGGTGTTTCTTCTAAACCTTGACAATGATCATGTTATACATATAGACGTTTCGGATAAAGGTAAGTTAAATTTGCTTTCTCGAAATTGATGACATTGACACAAACATAAATACTCTTTTGTTTATTGCTAAAGTTTGTGGTCAAATTGAGAACTTTAATTTTGTTATTTCGACTACTTGCTGGCTAGTATATTAAAATTTGTTTACATAATATTATATTGGTACAATTAGTAATAATCTATACTTATAATAAAACTGTAACGGGTCGAATTCTGTACATTGAAGATATTTAGAAAATATTTTTTTTGGGGCACTCCATAGTCGATACTGATGGCGAAACTGCATTTTTTTTCTTTCATGTCTGTCTGTCTGTCTTTCTGTATAGGGATCACGCATCACGCCGAAACTACTGATTCAATTCAGCTGAAACTTGGCATGATTTTAGTTTATACTACGGACATTGCTGTAGGCTACTTTTGATCCCCAAATTCTGATCCGTTTTCTTGCGGGAGGGGGTGAAAGTCAGAATGTGTATTTGGTTGTAACTCATGTTTGCGTTGTTTAATTTCATTAATTCTTTTTTTGTTAGAAAGAACACATTTTTATATTGTCCCGTCAAAATTTGAACAATATCGGTCTGTTGGTTCGGAAATTACACAAACATTAAATAATAACGACACGCGCGGCGCGTTCGGTACATACCAACTTCTAAGTATTCTGTGTATCACAGACGATCCACAGAATATCTAGATTCTAGATTCTAGAAAGTGCCCACGTGATCGCGTCGCGTCGTCTTGGATGACAAAATAATTGTCAAAAATATATTTTTGTGTGGAAAAACAAACATCATTCGGTTATAATCGACTTCAAACAAGGAGAATGTTCTCAATCGGGTTGCATGTTTTTTTATTTGGTTTTATTTTACGCGATAACTCCGCTAATTGTTAATTGATTTTGATAATTCCTTTTTTGTTTGGTAGAAAATACTTCAGAGGTGATCTTAGATATCGAAAACAGGGAGGTAGTTTTTCAAATATCAACAAAAAACTAAAATCAGCTTAGATTTATCTGTGCGACATAGTTATACCTTCTTATAAAATTTAGTCGAATGATAGAATTAAATTACCTGTCATTGAAGTAGATTTTTGTATTTTGAAGAAAACATATCAGCATAGTAAGTAGCAGCATAAACAACCCATTAAATGTTCCCACTGCTGGGCGTGTCGGGGCCTTCTCTCGCAAGGAGAGAGACAAGGCTATAATCCACCACGCTGGCCCAGTGTCGGTTGGTGGATGACATATGACATAGAACTTAGATTATAGGTAGATTTCGGTTTCTTCACGGTGTTTTCCTTCACCGTTTCAATTACCGGCATTACGAACATGACTCTGAAAAGATAGTGGTGCGCGTGGTTTTGAACCCTGGGTCTCCGGATCGACAGTCGCCATTCTCCCGACTAGGTCAGCTGTAACTTACTAGACCAGCCGTAACTTATTAGAAAACGTATTATTTCAATCCAAATACTGTTTAAAATTTAAAGGTAGTGTTCAACAAGCTTCAGTGACCGATGCAGACCGTTGTTAGGGCTCCGTACACAAAGGGTAAAAACGGGACCCTATTACTGAGACTTCGCTATCCGTCCGGGCTGTATCTCAAAAACGGTGATAGCTAGACAGTTGAAATTTTCGCAGATGATGTATTTCTATTGCCGCTTTAATCATGGCGGAACGTATCAAGTGATCGGGTTGAAATTTGAAATAGAATTAGATTACAGTCTGGAAGAACATATAGGCTAAACATTGCCTATGTATAATTACTCTATGTATTACGTAACAAACATCCAAACAGTGACATTCATAATATTTACAGGACAACGTTGAAACGGCTGAACATATTTTGATGGAATTCGAAACACACGTAGTTTGAACTCAGAAATAGCAAATCGGTTACTTATAGGTTACTGTGACGTAGGAAAGACTAAAGAAATTTGGTAGAAAATTGAAACAGAAATAACTCATAGTCTGAAATACCACATTTATGTATTTATTACCTATCAACCTGAAAAGAAGCATGGGCCCTAAGGAAATAAATATTAACTATCACGTCAAAACGGCACAACGATATGGGTTGACATACGAAACACATATACTCGTAGTTTAGAGTCTAAAATTTCACATGGGCTAATAAGTCTACATTTTCATTTAACTCCATATTAATATAAGCATATATTTTCGTAAGGAACTTGATGTGATGGTAAGGTAAAAGCCAAAAATGAAAAATATATGCACCCGTTTTGGCGTAGATAATATAGGTGATTTGCGTTCACAATCAAAATAACAAGCAACATAATATTCTCATTAGACGGCGCTAATGCCACTAAAGCACTAAAGGCCATTTAATTCGATGTTTTGCTATTGTGGCATGTATTTTTTTCTTTCATCACTAGGTGGCGTTACTGGTATTCTAAATTGTACTAATAAGTTTTTGCTGCTAAAAGGATTATGATGCCAAATTTGGATTCTTTCGTTCTTGATTTTTTTCTGTGTTACCTACAATTAAATTCATACATTAACATTTCACTAGGACTTGGCTTAGATTTACGGGTTCAACTTGCTTGAATATCATTAAAACTCAAAATTTTAATTATTTTGATTCCACACAGGCTTCGTTCAAAATTTTACGCCGGCGAAGTCGCGGGTAACAGCTAGAAAACAGCTTGCGGATAAAAAGAAATAGGTAAGTAGGTATCAGATCATGCACATTAGCTTCAGACTTTTCATAATGTATCCTATAAAAATCCTACAAACTCAACAATTGCGGCTATGTTCGATACTACGAAACCTTACTAAGTATGTTTGATTTTGTTTAGAAAAAGAAAAATAAAGATGATAAAATTAAATAAATTTTTGTGTGGAAAAACAAATTCACTCAAACTCAAAGGTTTTTCAATGACTACTTATCCAAATGTTTGACGTACGATACTTCCAATTAATGTATAAGTCAGTAACATCTGCTTACGCGAACGAAGTAGCGGGTTCAGCTAGTATTAAATATTGGTGGTATTTCACACACAATACCATCTATTCCCTAACTAAGCCAAGCTTGTATTATGGGAGCCAGATAGCTGATATAATACTTAAATATTTTTTTACTTCATCATCATCATCATCAGCCGCAAGACGTCCACTGCTGAACATAGGCCTCCCCCCCCTAGATTTCCACAACAAACGGTCCTGCGCAACCTGCAACCAGCGGTTTTCAGCGACCTTTGTGAGGTCATCTGTCCATCTAGTGGGAGGCCGTCAAACACTGCATCTTCCGGTTCGTGGTCGCCACTCGAGAACCTTTCTTCCCCATCGGTTGTCAGTTCTGCGAGCGATGTGGCCTGCCCATTGCTACTTCAGCTTGCTTACTCTTTGAGCTATGTCGGCCACTTTCGTTCTTTTGCGAATATCCTCATTACGGATTCTGTCGAGCAAAGAGACTCCGAGCATAGCACTCTCCATAGCTCCCTGTGTGACTTTGAGCTTCGTTATGAGGCCCACAGTGAAGGACCACGTCTCAGTTCCATAAGACATCACTGGCAACACGCACTGGTTAAAGACTTTCGTCTTTAGGCATTGGGGTATTTTGGACTCAAAGATGTGCCGAAGTTTCCCGAATGCTGCCCATCCGAGTTGGATCCTTCGCTGGACCTCTTTGTCGAACTACATACTTATTATACATAAAAACACCCAGGTACAGTACAAATATTTGTATTCATCACACAAATATTTGCACGGGTGGGGATCAAATCCACGACCCACAGCTTCACAGGCAGACTTACTACAGTTAATAATATAATTACACATAATATATTATTTATTTTCATTTATTATTTTGACTGGTCTAGTGGTAGTAGCTCTGCCTGCGAAACCGAGGGTCGTGGGTTCGATCCCCACCCAGTGCAAATATTTGTGTGATGAATTCAAATGTTTGCACTGTGTCTGGGTGTTTCTATGTATAATAAGTATGTATTTAAAACTATATAAGTATTGTATCAGCTATCTGGCTGCCATCACACAAGCTTTGCTTAGTTTGGGGTCAGACGGTGTTGTGTGTGAATTGTCCACCAATATTACTCATAAAATAATTGTTTTAATTAATGTATGATTGTACTACTGCAACGGTATGCAATCCTGTTTTTGCTCTTTGCCACAGACAAATCAAACTGGATGGGACTTCTGCCTGTCGGCGAAGTAGCGACACAAACCACTCCCACAACAGCAAATCTTTGGCTATATGAAGAGAACAATGAGCTCTATGCGTTGACTGTACAGCCTATAACGGCGAGAACTCCGCTAAAGTTGGGCTACAGTAAAAAGTATTTTGAAGATCACATAAGAAGCAATCAGCCTGTTTTGGACCTTGAAACTGGTAATTTACAATAAACTTTTATAATTTATTTTAATACTGCTGTAGTACACCAAAATAAGGGCACACCCCTGACATCTTTTTTTAAACTGTTTTGACGATGCGGTCTACGATGAAGTGTGGTTACCTAGAAGATACCGATCTACTCTTAACTTGAAGACCCACTCAGGTAATGGATTCCATAGCCTAGATATTCTTATCACAAACGTAGAGTCAAACTTCCTAGGTAGAATCTATAGAACGTCAACCATGACAATACATAATGTTACTTTTCCACCTACCTACTAACAGTTCGATAGAAAAAAGAGCAAGGTAATACGTACATCGAGCAGATCAGTGAAATTTGTTAATTACAACGAATGTAGCACCGCACATCTATTCCGATCATGTTACTCGTTTTGTATATAAACTTGTATAAATAAATCAATGGGTAATAATAGTATTATAATATGTTTTTGTGCAGTAAATAACGTGCAATGGTGGTGCAACGAATGTAACCGCGCCCTGCCTTCAGCGTCGCTTTTACAACGTCACACGGACGTCTATCATAAGGTGAGTTAATCAATTTCCTACTACGAATACGTAACGAGACAGTATGGTCACCATGGAACAGAAAACAAGTTATTTTCTAAGAGTTTTGTATCTTTTGTTTATTATAAAGTCAAACTACTTTATTCATAAATGTATAATTTACACGTCTATTAATAAAAAACAAAAACAAGAGTTTTCAAAGTTTGAAAATACCACTTTACTGTATTATAATATTTTTTGGACAGAAAACTGTCAAGCATTATACGAGTACAATATGAGTATGTCTTTATTACAATTGTACTGACCCATGTCAAATTTATTTCTTTACATTACTAGCTGACCTGGCAAAATTCCTACCACCATATTTTTTTTCGTCAACATTTTCAAAATGATCTGCTATACAAACCTTGTCGCGACAATAACGTATACATAAAATCATCCAATTTGGTGCAGTCATTCAAAAGTTATGAGCGTACATACATTTCGAAGATCCATTTTCAAATATAAAGATTAGTAAACTTGTTATTTGTGTATAATTTAGTCAGTGAAATCCGACCTAAGCAGTTTCAATCGCATTCGACGGCATTTTTTTATCATTGTTTAATTAACTCGAAGTTACGGCAGTGTTACAACACTTACAACGGCCGGTCACGAGAAGACTAATGTACTCGAGACGTCCTTGTTTGACGTCTGGCAGAATTTCATGTCCAATATAAGCATAATATACATAAGCTACGGTTCCAATAATAATTGTTATAAGTAGTAGTTTTATTACACGGAGTGACGCGCAACTTACTTGTAGTGACCAAGTGTAAAAAACACGCTAAGTATGTGTGCATTGAAACAAATATCCACGCCCGCGTAGGGCGGTACTGAGAGCGTCCACAGACACGCACACATTCACAGCGTATTCGTGAACGTCGTAACCACAAGTAAAGCTCGTGTCACTTCGTAAGATAAAAGTACTACGAGGGTCAAACTGAAAGTTCTTAGAACTGGCCACTTATAAACAATATAATAAAAAAATAATTCTATAATTTGAAAATAGAACTCTTTGCCAATATTACTGAGTATATACTTCATTCATTTGTCATTTGTTTTACGATTTGGCGGCAAATTGAAAATTGTCTGTGTCACGTCAACATGAATTTAACACGAGAAAATTTTCGTGCAATGATTTTTTATGACTTTCGATGTCATTTAAGTCAACAAGAATGTTATGATAGACTACGATTGGCCTTTCACGATGAAGCCCCATCTCGTGCGACTGTTTACAACTGGTTTAATGAGTTTAAACGTGGTCGCACTAATCTCACTGATGATTTACGTGAGGGACGGCCTTCTACGGCGACGACTGAAGATAACATCTGTGTTGTATGATAGAGACTGACAAAAGAGTGACCTATCAGCAGATTCGGGCAAGCTTAGGCATCGGTATGAGACAAGTGCACAAAATCCTACACGAACATTTAGCGGTCAGGAAGCTTTGCGCCCGGTGGATACCTCATAATTTGACTGAGGCTCAAAAACTCCATCGTGTGGATTGGTGCCGTAAAATGATTGAAAGATTTAACGAAGGTGACTCAAATACTGTGTTCGACATACTAACAGGTGACGAAAGCTGGATTTACTGTTATGATCCTGAAACCAAAAGACAATCTGTTCAGTGGGTGTTTCCTTTCGAGGAGTTGCCAACTAAAGTGAAGAGAGATCGAAGTGCGGGGAAAAAAATGGTGGCCTCGTTCTTTGGAAGGATAGGTCATTTCGCAACAATTGTGTTAGAGGATCAAAAAACAGTTTCTGCAGAATGGTACACTACCAATTGTTTGCCACTTGTCTTGAAAAAGTTCGAGAGAAACGACCTCGCAGTAGGATCCTCCTTCACCACGACAACGCCTCATCGCACACCGCCAAGCGAACGATCGACTATTTGGCGACATCAAACGTTGAATTACTGGGTCACCCGCCGTGTAGCCCCGACCTCGCGCCTTGTGATTTTTATTTATTTTCAAAAATTAAAGAAAAACTTAAAGGAAAGCGGTTTATGAATGCTGAAGAAGCGGTGGCTGCGTATCGCGATGCCATTGAAGAGACCCCTAAGGACGAGTGGGCAAAGTGCTTTTCCCAGTGGTTCCGTCGCATGCAGCGGTGTATTGACGTGAATGGACAATATTTTCAAAAGATATAATAAAACTAATAACTGGCTAATGTAATCAGTTTTTGATTTTCTAAGAACTTTCAGTTTGACCCTCGTATACATAGGATTTACTTGATTTCTAATTATAAATAAATATTGACGGACAAATATTTTTGTTTCAGGATACACTAAAGTCACATTGGTCGTCGTATCGCTGTAAATATTGTAGGAAAACATTTGGAAGGATCTTTACGTAAGTATGTGGCTTGTCGGTAAACCGTAGTGAAAAGTGGATATGATAACCAATCGGAATTGTATAATGAATAACGAATGCGTGCTGCTATGTATCTTAACTATGTACAATTTAAAAGTATATTATTTGTCCGTTTTGGCTTCCATAGTAAAAGCGTTGCTTTATTTAGGGCTAGATGATGCTTGGAAAAGTGTTAACAATATTTATTTACTTACTTATTTTTTAATTAAATGTCTCATGTTTATTTATGTGTAAAATATTTCATTGTTTACAGATTAAAACGACACATGCTCACAAATTGCACGAAGAAACCAAAAAAATCAACGTAGGTGCCCATTGTTTACTTTTTATCAACAACTGATATAAGCATATTAAGGTCTGATATAATTAAACTGAATATTTAAATAATCATTCCCTTAAGGTCGATTTTCCCGTGAACTAATAACATGCAAGCGGTAAAGTATGATGATGGCTATTCATTCTCGCTTCCATACTTTTACAGCGAAAAAAGTGTTGAGTCAACCGAAAAGAATGCTGATTCAGAAATCAAGTCTATCATGGAAGACCACAGCAGGATACCGTCAGACGAAAGTTTCCAGAACTTCACAAACAATCTAGATTTTTCTACGAACCTCTTCGATACGGATAGAATAACCCTCGATATATCACATTCGAGAACGGATGGCGATGTAAACGATCTGAATCCTTACGGTATCCCGTTTAGAGATGAAAATGGTTTGAGCAACGATTTAGGATTCGCGAAACTGAGTGATGGAACCGAAACTTTGCAGAAAAATGAGGTTGGTGGTTGAGGTTAAACTATGAATGACTACATTGTCATTTATCATAGTCACTTTAGTTAGATTAAGGTTACCTGTGCCTATTCAGATACCTGTAAAATTTGTTTGTAAATTGAATGAACTTAAAATCCTCGATAAGATTTAACGAGTAGGTACTACACAGCAACTCAATCAAGATCAGGCTCGTTGATGTATGAAATACTACAGTTACTTGTTTAAGGATTCAGATAAGTACCAGCTGAAGGCACTGGAGTGGAGAGAAGACAAACTGGTCTTTTTAAAACGGCATATTCTTGAACATCAACGCAAAATGTTCTACCTAACCGATTTACCACTGGCTCGTAGATTCGTTTCCAGTATTGTGAACACCCCCAGGGTTTGGGTTACCTTGCTGCTTTCTTGTTTCCTTCGACCAATAACCTGGGTGTTTTCAATCTGATAATAAATTTACCATTTTCGGCTACAACGACGTTTTCCACCAGGCGAGCCAAATGTAGGCCTGTTTTATTTAGTAAAAAAAACACACTTCACTATAAGAATAAAATCTGTGTTCTAAATTTTAATTAGATCCGTTCAGCCGTTCCGACGTAATTGAGTAACAAACATCCTAACTTTCGCATTCATAATATTATCAGGATTTTTGTATATATATATTTTTAACCCCCGACCAAAAAAAGGGGTGTTATAAGTTTGACGTCGATGTCTGTCTGTCTGTGTGTGTGTCTGTCTGTGGCACCGTAGAGGTCAAACGAATGGGCCGATTTCGATGCGGTTTTTTTTATTTGAAGGTTAATATCCGTGCGGATGTTCTTAGCTATGTTTGGTTAATATCGATTCAAAATGGCGGACAAAATATTTCTTCACAACCAACCTCAATATGGGTATCAAATGAAAGGGCTTGACTAGTAGAATACTATACACTATAACAAATTTCAAATCCAAGATGGCCGCCACCACAATATGCCAAATTGTATTATTTTTTCACTACTACCTCAATATGGGTATCAAATGAAAGGGCTTGACTAGTAGAGCACTTTGCACTATGACAAATTTAAATCCAAGATGGCCCCTACCACAAAATGGCGAAATACATTTCTTTTTTCACAACTCCCTTAATATGGGTATCAAATGAAAGGACTTGACTAGTAGAACGTTATACAGATGATGCGAGATCCGAGGTAGTCGGGGGTTAATCAAAATTTTTAATTTTGTTCTTGTTGTAAATGTTTCGCAAAATTTCAATCCATGTTTTTACTCTGTCATTATCATTTATGTTCTCATTTTTGTCTTTCCAGGGCAGTGAAGAAAAAAAGACGCCCATATTAGATACATGTTCGTATTGTAATCAGGTGATTGTGAAAGAAAGCAAAAGCAAGCATTTAAGGTAAGAAATAAAAACAGATGTCTTTTCTTGTGCTAGAAATTATGTTGATTTGGAAATTACTCATTGAAAAAAAAATTCTATTAATTCATTAATAGTTTGACCAACATTTTGAGTAGGTACACTGGCAAAATTTGCCCATGTTTATTGCCAAGACTAATCAATTTTTGTCGTGGTGTCAGTATATGTTATGTGGACGAATTCTTACCATTAGGCACACAATATAATGTTCGTATCGATCGTCACTCAATGTTATAAATAAAACTGTCACAGTAAACAAATTAAACATATTACTTCTGATTCACAGACAATGTCCGTCGAGATTGATATGTGAATGTGGGCGTGTATTCAGGCACAAGAAAAGCCTGGCCATACACATACACAAATCACACCCTAACACACAATCGGAAAAATCAGTGAGTACCGCAAATTTTCCTTGTCGAATTATTTACTACCTATATTCTTACCACATTAACAATTTTTCACCATAATTTATTTCAACCACCAACTTTAACCGGATAAAATAAATCTATGTGTTAATTCAGGGAATATATGTACACTTAATGTTTCTTTAATTTCATTCTAATTCGTTCAGCCAGTGCAGAGATACGTGGGAACACACATACACGATAACAAACACAACTTTAGTGTGATAGAAAAAGTACTAGATTTTTTTAGTAACTTTGACTTTAGTAACTTTCTGTTTTCAGGGTCAGACGCAAACAGAAGATGACAAAGAATTGGCTTACAAATGTCAAGAATGTTTAATAGGTTTTAAAGTAAGTTACCACACGACTCATGACGAAAACACCACTGAAAAATACAGAAAATATATATAAGTAAAACTTACGTAAACAAATATGCTTAAAACACATTTTTGAACTAGCTGTGCCTGCATAGTTCCCTTTCCCGTAATTTTTTACATAAGCTTCTTTTCCCGGTATAAAAAGTAGCTCTTGTATTTTTCTAGACTATAATCTAACTGTGTTCAAACTTTAACCCGATCTGTTATAAGGCTGGCCGCACACGCGCAATAATAATTATTGTCAATATAATATTTTATGTATTGTCCATAATATTGCGTGTGTACGGCCTGTATTGCGGCATTGTTCAATATATGTGTATATATTGTAATGTTCGGGGCCAAATATGGATGAGAATCTTATATTTTCAATATTACAACGTGATTGAACCACAAACATCAAAATACCCAAACATTTAAACATTGACATTTATAATATAAGCAGGATGATAATATGACAAAAAAAAATTTGCAGCGTCGCGGTATGCTAGTAAATCACTTATGGCGCATACACAAGATGATCTCCACGATGCCAGTGGAGAAGAAAGTGAAGCACTATCCCTGTGTCGCCTGCCCCAAGGTCTACCGGAGCGCTACCAAACGGAACAGACATGTCAGGGTGCATCATCCAGGTACCTACCTATAGTATACACAGCCCCACTCTTAGGACTTGGGAGGCTTCTCTCGCGAGGAAAGTCATGTGTTATGTGTGTAATCGCTGTTTTTTTTTGTGACATAATAAAGTGTTTTTGTATTATTACTGTGTTTTCCTCTGAATATGAGTTAAACACAATACATAAGTACGAAATAAGAAACAATGGAACATGGCATGAGTGTGTTTCCTGATCGTTATAATTTGATGCAGCATTAATAGATTTGCTATGTAGGCTGTTTGTTTGTACGTAGAACGTAGCCGAACTTAAGGTCTGTTCAAACTTGAAACGAAACTATCCAACTGCGTGCTTGTGTACGTAAATGAAGAATACGCATGCATGCACGTAATTATGAAGGCTGGTTTAGTCGGGAGTTAGTGAGTCGGGTGGTTTATCTGTTTCGAATCTCACGCGCAACAATGCCCTTTCGAAGTCATGTGGGTAATGCAGTTAACTTAAAAACAGCGAAGGAAAATATCGTGAGGAAACCGACATCTTCTTAGAATCTTTCGAGGTCATGCGTTATGCACCAACCGACACCGGGCCAGCGTTGACCTTTCTTTGTGAGAGAAGGCCACGTGGAACATAGTGTTGTGAAACATATTAAATTGAGCAGCTTATGCTTATGCACGAAATTATTTGTACGAATATTTGTATTAAAGGGAATTTAGGTGACACAGTTCCTCATTCATCTAGGTGCAGAGAAGCTAAGCGGCCAAGCCATAGAAGGCGGCGTCAAGTCTTGTCAGCCGGCCTCTTGCACGGAATGTCCGCGCCAATACGCTACTCGAGCCAAATTGCTGCAACACATCCGCGCTCAACACCCTCACTTAGTGAGTTCTTTATTACTATACTTATTACTAATATAAATAATCTGAAGCTATACGGTATGTTGTCAGCACAAAATTGCGTAAGTATTAGTTGATATTTTTGTCTCGTGTTTTCAGGCGAAAGAGGCAAAGGTGATGGCTAAGTTCGATTTTGTGAAATGTCTCTAACAGAATTATCTTTGACAGGTCTATTTGGCTTGGGCTTACCCTGGACCGTCATCAACTCTGACATTAAGCGATACGATGGGCCGTTTTTACCTAAACGAAACCGATTCAATCTCGACTTGAAGATATCGAGAGAGTTTCCGAAAGCCAAAAAACGACATGATGAAGTTGAAGATAGTTGCGCGTTTTTATTAAAGGAACCTATGGTAGTTTGGCTTCTACTGCCTAGCCTATCGTAGTTTACTGACTAGCCCAGACGGAGCGTTTGATGTTCGTCAGTATTAATAGTTGTACGTCAAATAGGGATGTAACTTTTCGGAACTGCTTTTATTTTGAAGATTGACGCATGTTTACCGTAATAAATAACATTTTATTTTAAAATATTTGTATTTTCGATGAGTAAAATATGCAATATTAGACTAATTTTGAATTTTGCCGCTAAAACACTAACAACTGACATGACGTCACTAGTCGCAAAACATTGGTTGCGATTCATGCCTGTATGTCCAGTTTATGTGTTTTTTTTATAATTACTACTTGAATACAAACAATCAAAATCGTCGTCGCTAAGATCGCAAACTATAATAAAAATGCAGAAAAGTAAACAGTTTAGTCAGTTTTCGATAGCTTGTTTTGCGGCAAGTGACGTAATAATTCATATTGGTGTTTCCAGTCACGTGACAACAGATTAAAAATATAGCATTTAAAATCATTTATAACAAATTTATTACGTAATATTAAATTATAAAAATGTATTTT
The DNA here is from genome assembly GCA_017562165.1 of Ectropis grisescens. Lineage (NCBI taxonomy): Eukaryota > Metazoa > Arthropoda > Insecta > Lepidoptera > Geometridae > Ectropis > Ectropis grisescens. The sequence goes on along the minus strand of CM029778.1, from coordinate 13,892,691 downwards.
TCGATATTCTATTAATACAAACTTTCATAAAATCAACATTAAACATTAATTTGTGATTAGTGTTAACATCCCTATTACGTGGCGAGCAGGGTCTCCGCCTCGATCTGACCTGTAATGGTTAGCGCGACGTAAAAACACTAAATACTAATAAAATCTCTGCTACCACCCAACATAAAAAACGTTTGGAACATTATCTTCAAATCTAAACAATCTAAAGGAATAATGGCACGGTACCTTGTGCAAACGGAGTCCCGGAGTATATGTAGATAAAAGTGTATATCTAAACCTTCCCACGAATTAACCCTTTGTTCCCCGTGTATCTAAGGTTTATGATGTGTTGTGTACGTACATCATCTTATTTTTAAGAGTAAAACATCTTATTGTTTCAGGCAAAATTAATCAGCATACAAGAAATGGAAAAGAAGACAAAAAAGAGATTGAAGGCACTTTACGCAGTAAGTTGAATACACTGAAATTACTAGAAGATAAAATTACTAATATTAATTAACTAAAAAAAAAACTAAGAAAATAATAAATTGTTCGCAGAACAGAGATGTCAGCGAAAAGTACATTCCTGCTTCAAATCCACCGCAATTCGAATATTACTGATATGATATTATAAAATATCAATTTTGTGATACGAGTGTTTAGAGTCGATTTGTAATTCAATGCAGAAACCTAGTAAACTAAAACATAAAATTCCTAATTTTTTTTTATAATAAAATGACTCTCCGCGGAATCCTTTTAGGAAAGTAGAAGCCCACTGTTGCTAGTGATACTGCCGTCAAGCAGTAATGTGCGAGCTTTACTTTGTTGCGGTTTTAAGATCAATGTCGCCGGAGAAATTACAGGGCAAAAATATAAACCATCTTATATATTTGGGTGACGAGCGCAGTGCAATGTTAGGTAGTAAGTAATTTGGATTCGTAAAGTGGATTCAAACAGTGGCGTGGTAACTGCAATAGACAGGCGTGTAGCTTACCATTAGTCGTATTCATTTCATCATTATCAGCCTTACTCGGCCCGTCACTCTGTAGGATAAAAAAAAAGTTTATCAAAAATAATTCAAAAGCTTACTGGTAACTAGCGTTCGCGCTAACATGGCTTAAAGTTAAACGACTGGTTTTTGCCAGTTTCTGACAAGAGCAATCATGAATGAAAAGAATAATGAGTTTGCTAGGTAACGGCCGTTAAAATTTCATTTTTATAGTACTTAACCTAGAGTTATGGATGATAAGCAACACTCTTGCCCATAACAATACTGTGTCACGCAGCTATTGCAACATGAACGGTCCAAATCATTATCTAACACTGCATTGCGCTCGTTACTCAGAGATATAATATGCTCTATCTTTTTGTCCTGTAATTTCTCCGGAAAAATTGTCCTTCAAACTGGAATTCAGTGATGTTTATATTGCTTGGCGGTAGAATAACTTGCAAAGGTGTGGTACTGCCCCAGGTGGACTTCGCAAATAGTCATATCACTGCAAAAACTGGCACTGCATACTGGCATTGTTGTTGTTCAATATATATATATATATTATTTTTAAACCTTTTTTTACTAAGTTTCTGCATGAAATTTTGAAATCGATCGTTAGAAAAGTAAGCGTATGCCTATTTTATAAATGTGATATTAAACTCGCCGGATTAATATTAAGATATACTTAAAATTTGATACTGAATCATTAGGATAAGCATCTGATGAATAAAATTTACTAATTTTATCTAATTTTTACTGAGAACGAGTCTCTTCTTATCTTCGACAACATGACAGCGTGGTTCTGATTGGTGAGATGGTTGGATCGTGCTTCGAGCAAACGAAGGCGCCCCTTTATATCGGCCAGTAACAAAGCCGCGCCCATTGAGCGGTCAAGTGTAAACTATAAAAGAAAAATCTCGCTTAGGGCGCTGGTACTTAATGCCAACACCGGCACTGTCTTCAGCCTGGCCTCATCTTTTCCGACGCCACTGATGTGCCCTTAGATAGATAAGTAAGTAAACCAGGTTATAGTAAGTAAATAGATCAGGCTTTTCCGCACGATTTCTTTGTACCAATCGTAAGCAGATGACGTGCGTACTTGCTATGGCAACTGAGTGATGTGCCGCGACAAAAGTATGACGCTTCCACAAGAGCGACAAGGCAAGAGCGATCAGACCCGTGCTTTCGATGTAAAGCGTTTGTTCCAACTCTATACGTAGTATATGTAAACACTTTGGACGTGCCTTTGAGGCGGTAGATATGAGTGATAAATGTTTAATAATAATTAATATTGGCGTAAAAGTTCGTCAAGTTTCTTTAAGAAAATGAAACATTCTCGCCACCTTTGGCGTAATTGTGAACTATTTTGTAGGTTTTTAAGTTTTTATCATTCTAAAAACTCCTCATTCCTGAACACACAATGCTTTTCCCTCGCATGCTCTAAAACTCTAAACGAACGAGTAGTCTTTAGACACATGTCTCCAAATGACTTGCAATAAGTTTGATGTGTAAAATGTACCTAAATTTTGTCACAAATTGACCTTGACAAGTGGAAGTCCAACAACAAGCTTCTATTGTGCTCTGCAACAGCATCATTAAGGACATTTTACATATCAAACGCATATCGTAATCTTGCATCAAAGTTACCATAAACTGGGAACAACAGCTAAAGTAGCAAGTTATCAGTAACATTCACCCACATACATGGTTTAACCATACACCACCATAAACATGGTTTCTGCTATAAAACTTGGATCCAGCCAGAGATATACAATAAAAAAGAAAATGATAGCGTATACTTATAAAAGTCGTCAGGGATGCGAAGTCGTTTCTTGATCTTCCCTACCGGCCCCGGCGCGGCGGCGGGCAGCCCAAGTGATGATCCTGTATCGTCTGAGATTGCATTGGCCCTACGAGATGTAGTACGTAGGTAGTACGTATATAGTAATTAGGTGTGTATGAAATGCCTTCAGGTATGCTCTACGTATGTGTGTAAGTAAGGCTCTGCGCCTTCCGCTCTAGCCCAAAATTCGGTAGATTATCTACCTGTACTGCTCGCATCTTTGGGATGGTTCGGCTAAGTATCATCTAGAGACTTTGGAAACGATCGAGAGACGTGCCAAAAGGCTCATAGGCAACGACACTCTTGTGCGAAAAAGACTTCAAAGTCTTGAACATCGCCGAAAAGCTAGCCTATCGGTTTTTTTATCGGGTACACTTCGGAGAGTGTGCGACTGATTTACATGATCTAATACCACCTTGCCCTTTTTTCTATCGGAATGCTCGTAGCTCGAAAAAGCTAGATATCGTTTCATGGTTGATGTTCCAAAGACATGAACGAAGAGATTTGACTCTACTTTTGTGATAAGAACGTCTAGGCTGTGGAATACGTTGCCTGAGTGGGTTTTCCCTATTGGTTACAATCTTTGTGTCTTCAAATCGAGAGTGAATCGGTTTTTTCTAGGTAAACACGCTCCATCGTAGACCGCATCGTCGCTTAACATCAGGCGAGATGGCGGCCAAGTGTAAACATATAAAAGTTTAAAAAAAACCTGAGACCAACTAACTAACATAAAAGAAACATTTAAAGAAACATTAAAAAGAAAAGTTTACCACAATTGTTTAAATAAGGCCTTTTTCCTATCGAAATATAAGATGTAGGTATTCAAAATATCTACCTAATTTAGTTTACGGACATGACGTCTGTCGCGTTAGCTGAAACAGAGAAATATAAATACGATTTATATTTGTTTTTTGGCCGTTTATGTATGTAGGTATGTAAACTTAAATGTCGTATCTCATGATATGTTCTTAATGATACCTAATACGATTGATACCGTGAGAATGTCATGCTCCAGTAGGTAATTAATTCAACATTCACATCAGGCGGCCGGCCACCCGTGTCAGTATTGGTGCTCCAACTATTCAGGGCTGACGGCCCAGCATAAAATTTTTGAAGCAAAAATTGTTTTTGTGTCTGATAATTATTTATTCAAGTGTGAAATTGTGTCGTGTAAGTAGTAGTTTCATATGGAAACTAGTAGGTTTTTTAATAAAGAGTGCCGAGACGAGCAGGACATGTGCCTGATGGTAAGCACATGCCTGCCACATAACAGCACAGTGACATGCAGCTATTAGGTACTTTTGCCTTCGATATAATCTCATAAACGAAGACAAATCTATGAAAAATATAGTTATACTAGCTGTACCCTGCCACGCTTCGCTGTGGCACATTGTAATGCAAAAGTTAGATAAAAATAATCCTTGATGCGGATTATATATCATTCTAAAATTTCAGCGCGATCGGTACAGAACTTTTTGAGTTTTTGAAGCGTACACAAACCAACATAACATTTGTATGTATAGAGATTAGCATCGCCGCGTGGTTTTACCCGCTTAGTTCCCATTCACGTTATTTTCACGCAATAAAAATTGCCTACGTGCTGTTCCAGACTATATTCTAGTTGTATTTGAATTTTCAACCCAATCTGTTCATACGTTCCAACGTAGAGACTAGAGAGCAACAAACATGTAAACTTTCCCATTTATAATACCCATTAGTAGAATTTACATCCGCTATTGTATTCCTAATTAAATCCCGAAATCTAATACATTAGATTATATGATATAATCATCTGGTGTCCTTAGAAGAATTAATTGCACATGTAACTTTTCAGTACCTACCTACGTGATGTATTCCATTACTGACATGTACGCAGAAGGCTTCTCACGGGTATTATGGGAAATACCGTATTCCGAAAATAATACTTTTAGCTGGTTTAGAATACTTGATCAAGTCAGCTTTTGATAAAACAATCAAATCCATTCATATGGGAGTTATGAAGCCGCAACAACCCACAATATACGTCAAACTTATGTAGGTATAACCCCTCTCCTTGTGTTGGGCCAAACAAATTGTGTAAAAAGATAATTTTAACTAGATTAATACCTAAACATAAGCCATCAAATTTCATCGGGATAAAGGTTCCCACACAAACACATAATTATGTAGATACACTTTATATGGCCCTTTGATAATATGGAACAAAAATATATATGGCATGAAGTCGGTTTTGATTTTGCTGTAAAGTGCAACTTATGAAATTTTACTTACAGTTAAGTCCATAATACCTAGTACTTGCATCAACTTTAAATCGTCTTACTTTTTATTTCGTTTATAATAAACACATTCCTAATCGTCTCGTTATAACGGAAAGTTCCAGACTTAGAGGCCTATAAAAAACAAATAAAAAAAATCGCTAATCGCATTCACTATATTTACATAGTGGACACCGGTTTATCGAGTTTGCGGTTTTGTAAACTTTGTATCACAACAAATTCATGCGTCATCTGTTATCTAATCTCTATTATATAGTTATAGTGTCGCGCTCTGACGAGGTCTATTTACCACTTGAGTGAGCGAGATAAAAATTCCGCGGGGTTTCTGTGCTATTGTACCGAGTATTCCCGAATTATTGTTTTAAACTTTATTTGTACTGCATCAGGAAATAAACAGAAAAAAACTAAAAGGGTTTTGTTGTGATACATTTACAGAACAAAGAAAGTACGAGGTAGACCGCGCACAGTGCCAGTTGTTTCTCACGGCGCGGCGGCGGCGTATTGATTTTGCGCGTATGGAAATGTGTCATAGTGTACATAAGTGATCTGTTTTTTAATTGAATTTAGTGGTCGGGCATGCCTGGACAGTCAATGGGATGTGTGAATTGTGTCGGAATGGATTATGATGCAGAAGATGGACTCTTACCTCGGGAATTTATCGAGTATGACTTCGCCGAAGATGCTCTGGATTTTGAGGTTAGTTTGTTGTCTATGAACATTGTTTTTATTATTATACGCCCACAAATGTTGAAAATTGATAAGTACCTAAGTATCTACTTACATTAACACATGGACCAAATCTTTTGTAGTTGTAGAGTGTAGACTTACATTAAAATATATTTGATACTAAATAATAGGACATTTGTGTTGTTTTTGTTACATGTTTCAATAGTTTCAATAGTTCAATAGTACAGCATCCAATACTTATTTATATCTTATGTCATAACGTCATTGTACAGCACTTGCCTTGCATTAATTTGTCTTACGATTTCCAGTATGTACTTAGTACACACATTGACTTTTTTTATTTAGCCTCAAACAATTCTGATAAAAGTAGTGGTAAAAATTCTGTAATTGGTGTAAGTACCTATACAGGTATAAAAATTAATAAATAAATATTGGTCGATACTTTTAGACAAACCATCTTCTAGTCTCAAATTATGCAAAACTTTTACTATGGAAACTAGGTAAGTAGCTGATGTACTTAATACTTTTTAATTTGTTTTATGAGTTTATAGGTATTTATTATACGCCAATGTGCCAAGATTGATATCTTAGACTAAAGAAAACCCATTCAGACTGCAGCTAAGTCGAGTTCATTGCCCTCTATTTCTTACTTGACTAAGCGGTAGACGTACTAGGTACATGATGTCGAACAAAGAAAGCGTTCCAAGTTTACAATTATTAGGTTCCTATACATGATCATAACAGAAGAAAGGCACAGGGCAAAAATGTTGTCTTTGTTAAAAGATTCCTTTAGTAATAGCATCATACCTTTTCCTTTAGGAAAAAACACAGGTAGATTTGACGTGGTTAACTTCTGCTTACTCGTTAAAAGATTTTAGATTTAAAATAGCTAGTTTAAACTCAATAAGCACAACGAAATCGATATAATTGGAATAGGTTTTAAATTGTTTTCACTCCATGTTTGCAGGGATTATTAAATTTCGACTCAATTAGGTAGGTTAGCGACGCGACCTACGCAGCTTAGCGAAGTTAAGCGTTAAGCATAAAAAAGTTCAGAAATCAATTTCTTTATTTTAAAGTTATGTAACTGAGATCTGATAAAACTTCAGAAAATCACATTACCTACCTACTTAGAAATAATTTATTTTCTCCGAATAAACAAAAGACCGACTTCATATTAACATTAAATTCAGGCATACCACCGATTTCAATAGGAAGCAATCACTCAGTCATCGAGGTAACGAAAGTAAATTAGTTGTTTTTTGTTCATATTTTCAAAACTGCTACACCGATTTCGATAAAATTTATATGGGACCACCTCTGAACTATGATCTACCAAACAAAAAAGAACCATCAATATCAATTCACAATTGGCGGCGCTATCGAGTATATACATACAAAAAAAAATTGGCAATCATAGGAATTTGTAACTCGGAATTGTATAGCTTACTTTGGAAACTTCGCTGGAGAAACAGGAGGGCGTTGCCATGAGCAGCAATGGGAATGTTTCTAGATGACCATTGGCCATCGAGTTTACCCGAAGATTTCTTGTCATTCCCGAGCGTGACGCTAGAATTCAATTCACAGCCCACGAAAAATCTGTCTGTAGCGCGTCAAAAGAAGTTTTCACTTTAAAAACATACAGGCATCACATTCAAGTTAGCTGAAGTTAATTTTCAACTAACTCATCTAACTCTGGTAACCAGAGTCTGGTTGTTATTCGTCTGTTTGAGTCACAGGTTAGAAAGGGACGCAACATCGGTGACGAAACCAAAACAAACAGCGGTTACAAGTTTTTGCTGGACGAAGTTTTCAAGTCGGTAGGTCGGTAGACAGACGTACGTAGGTGCGGAATTAGCCCGAGTTACGAGCCGATATTTACGGAATGTAGTCGCGAGTGCAACTGCACTAGTCGAGGAATTAGTGACCGTGTTTCCTTCAGTGGCTTTTTGTGAAAAATGGTTTGTCTGAGAGGAAAATGCGGCTGTCGTGCGTTTTGCCGAAAGCTGTTTTGTCGTGCGTCAAAGAGTGATAGCGACAGCGACGTGAGCGAAGAAATTACTCCTGATGTTGTTTTGGTAACTTTTTTATTATGTGTGATTTAAACTTGTGTCGTGTCTTTTGTTCAGCACTTAATTGTTTCTATTCAAATGTTTATGTTTCTAACAATACGTTCGGTCAAGTTGAGTGTGAGGCTAGCAAAATGGAACATAACTAGGTAACTTTTAACTAAGGAAAATCTGTAGATATAATGTAGTTTGTGTCACCAACAATATTTTTTGTGCTTATCAGTTGTACATGAGAAATTAGTTTGCGAACGAATGCATTAATGACGTGCTTACGATTTTGTTGGATTACGAAAAATAAACTAAGTAGGTAGGTAACTAGTATTTTTTGCAAATAGTATACTTACATAGCATGATTAGGTATTACATACTTTGCATGGGTTTAACTCGTATTTCAGTTCAGAACGAATACTTTGCGTAAACCTGTATTGATGAGGATGGTAAAAATCAAATATTTGGTTTTGTTACTCCTGTTAGTGTACGTATCCCACATTAATCTATTATTACTTATCTTGTAAGACTTCATACTCAGAAACTCGACTAGGCTACTCGGGTTTAGTTTAGTTCAAAATCTACTCATAGAATTTGTGTTTATTACGCTTGAAGGCAATAAAACTGAGATCTCATTCCAAACGTTGATTTAATTTCACGATAACATAAACCCGACGATCAAAGGAAAGTAGTAAACATAGCGTAAACATCTTGCCCAGTGAGTGCGCTCAGTACAGATGCTCCGCTCCAATCGCGTCTTAGTTCAAGAATGAGTTCTACTCCTACTAGAATGTGTGTAGGTATGTCAGATTATTTTCACAAAAAAAAAGTTAATAATAAAACCATTATTTTTTTGTTGTAATTTCTATCACCTTCAATTTTTTGTACAGAATAACAAATAGTATTGAATGTAGAGATGTACAAGTAGAAAAGCTGACCCTATCATGAAGATATCGCGCCAAGAAGAGAGATAGAGAAAGAATAAAAAATCACATAATATTTATTTAATACATACGTTAATACTCGTACTGTTACATTCGTTATTCAAGGTCATGGTCAATGATGTTACTAAATAATGTAATGTAATGAAAAGTAAGGGAACTCACAAAATTACTTACGAATGACTAACAGGTAGGCACCTGATGTATGGACAACCTGAAGCCAAGTGCATAGGCTTCCTAAAAAAATACGATCGACGTAGAATAATATACGTTTAGATTTAAATAGATATTTGTCAAAATTAGCCTAGGTAAGTTATTTTTTTCAATTTGTCCGATTGTTACAAACATTTTATTCCAATCCTCGTAGAACCTCGAGGTTTTAAACGCATAATTCCCGTCCCCGTTTTTTTCTAACGATAAAAGTGTGTGTTATTCTTTCAGATTATAATCTAGTTAGATTATAGGTAGTCTGTTCTAAATTTCAACCCAATCCGTTCGTTCAGCCAGATTTATATTAATTTCGAGAATTTAGGATAAAATGTATATTTATCTATTAATGTGTATTTTGTATAAATGTTGATGTCTTGTGCTGTATGTTAATTTTGTATGTTGAAATCAAACTTTTTTATTCTATACAAATTCAATAATTGGAGTCAAATAACCGCGTGTATAACCGCGGGACGCAGCTAGTCTGATAAATGTAAATCTGGATGACCGACACCTATTTTATTTTCGTCGGCTGCCCGAAGGTTGGTGCTAGGTGATGTCACCGCAGTTTTTGTATGATAGCAATTTTCCCAGCAGCTTTTGTTTTCCTTGAGATAACCCCGGAGTGGATCATTGAAGTATGCTCTCAATTTGCGGAAAAGCAATTTACCCAACTATGCAAAACATGTTCGTATTAATAGCACCGCAAACGATAATAAATGAAAATTAGCATTATCCTTATATGTATATGTACGCACAGCTTGAGGATAATTAAAAATAATGAGATCAAGTAGCCACAATCTATTTGTTATAATCGATTAGATATTTGTAAGCGTAAATATTGAAATACATTAAAACTGGCCCTGAAAATGACAAACTAAGGTCGCACTTTTAAAGTCGACCCTATCTTTGACGGTTTATCTTTCGTTTGATTATCTGTGAAAAAGAAGTAGATGTTAGAAGATAATACTACTATTGTCGCGCTCGGAAAAACTGATAGAGATAAGAGAATTAATTTTTAACGCTGCACGCTCACATATTCAAATAACGACATGATGATGTTGGCTGACAACTGTTTCTTCAGAGTAAATTTTTACGAAGACACATACCACTTACACACCGACGCCCAAATCTTACACACTGAAGTTATTTGTGCGATTTTTATATTACCTCTGGCATTTGGGCTCACGTGGCCTCCACTGCCTAGCCAACTTTTGGGCTAGTGCAGAAGGAGCGTTAGTTCCCGTTGTAGTAAAAATTATAGAATTATACCTAACTTCTTGCGTGCGTATACAAACAAGTACACCCTCACACACATTTTTGTACAGATCGCTCATTGTATTCTTGCCCACCAACATTTATTTGTTCAACGGTTGTCCGTTTCAGATACTACATTGAAAGCTCATCATGTAGGATAGCAGTAGTAATTTTCAAATCAGCATAAGTAGTCCACCTTATGTTCCTACTGCTGAGTCTTGGGGCAACCTTTCTCAAGGATAGAGTCGGTACCATCCACCACGCTGACCAAAAGCGAATTGTCGACTAACCTTGAAACATGTCTTTCTTCATAGTGGTTTCTCACAATATTCCTTTATGTAAATTGAGTGGTGATGACGGCATTCGAACCTAACACTGCACGCTTGTCAACTCGGCCGATCTGGTCACTAGACAACCACGGCCTCTATAATATTCAACAGTCGATTCTTAAAGTTATACGTGAAATTCTGTAAAGCAGTAACCACATCGATCCAATTTCATAACACCAATAACATGGCGCCAGCAACCAGCAAACTGAAAAATGTGATCGATTGACCCAGTCACGTAAACTACCTGTATTGTACAGTACCTTCTTATCGAGCGGATAACCTTAACCCATACTATATTTAAAGATTTTAGTCAGTCACAAATTAACTTAAGAACGTAGTTTTATCGTTTGTCGTGTCGTTATCGTTTTATTCTCGAGTCAGGGGTTGATTGCGCTATGAGTTTACCACATTAGTACTTGCTAAATCGATTACAAAAGCACGTGGAAGATAATAAACAATGAGTCTGGAAAAATTAAAAGTCGTGAAATGATGAGCGCACTTCGGATTGGCGAAAAAGTCACTACGAAAAAATCGGACATAGTAGATGCCTTCAAGGTTTATTTTGCTGATATTCCATTAGAGACAACTAAACATCTAACTTCGTCTCCCTCTCTTGCAGAAAAATTGTTGACAGAAAATGTTGATTGTCCTTCATCTACATTTGAATTTCATCATGTTACTGCCACTGCAATACTAAAAACGTTCAAAGATATTAAAGTTAAGAATACAGAGGACTTATGGGGATTATCTGTTAAGGTACTTGAGGGATTATTAATAACATTGCCCCATATTTAGCAGAATTATTTAACGAATGTATAAAAATGGTACATTTCTGACATGATGAAATATAGTAAAGTGATACCTCTGTTTAAATCTGGAGACAAAACGAACTTGGAAACTACAGACCCATCTCGGTTTTGCCTTGCATCAGCAAAATATTCGAGAAACTTGTTCTCCAGCAACTTTTATCTTACTTTAATATTAATAATCTATTACATAGTAACCAATTTGGATTCACAAAAGGACGTTCCACTACCGATGCAGGTATTGAACTAACTAATTATATATTGAAAGCCTGGGAAGATCATCATGACGTTCTGGGAGTATTTTGTGACTTATCAAAAGCTTTCGACTGTGTTCATCATGACACTCTTTTAAAGAAACTGCAGTTTTATGGGGTTTCGAAACCAGCTCTAAATTTCATTTCTTCATATCTTAAAGACCGTGTACAAATAGTCGATGTTGACGGTGTGCAATCAAATGAGTCGCCTATAAGAATGGGTGTACCACAAGGTTCCATACTTGGACCTTTCTTGTTTCTTATATACGTTAATGATCTACCTTTTATGATAAAGAAACATAAAAATATAGAAATAGTTATGTTCGCCGATGATACATCACTTCTATTCAAAATTAAGAGAGGAATAAACGATTTCACTGAAATAAACGTACTTTTGGACATTGCGTACAAATGGTTTGATGCAAATAATCTAGTACTTAATCCAACTAAAACGAAATGTATAAAGTTCACACTCTGCAATGTAATGTGCGGTAAACTTGATATAAGACTGAAGGATGAACTTATCGAACCTGTACAATCTACTTGTTTTCTGGGTATTTCAGTAGATTCAAAGCTTCAATGGGGTCCTCACATAGAGAGACTAGCTGATCGACTCAGTTCAGCTGCCCACGCAGTTCGTCAAATTAAAAAAATATCAGACGTTGCAACAGCTAGGCTTGTTTATTTTGGCTACTAGTTATGTTCGCCGATGATTAAGAGAGGAATAAACAGATTTATTATGTGGTTTGATGCAAATAACTAGGATCTTATTATATAAGACTGAAGGATGAACTTATCGAACCTGTACAATCTACTTGTTTTCTGGGTATTTCAGTAGTTCAAAGCTTCAATGGGGCTGAGGACAGATCGACTCAGTTCAGCTGCCCACGCAGTTCGTCAAATTAAAAAAATATCGTACGTTGCAACAGCTAAAAGAGCATCTTATTATGGGGTTCGGCTGCGGACCTTTGTTTTCGTATTGCAAAAAGAGCAATCCGTGGTCTATATAATTTATCACCTAGAGAATCAGTACGGGAGATGTTCAAAACTATTAACATATTAACAGTCCCTTCATTGTATATTTATGAATGTATAATGTATGTAAGAAAAAATCGAAGTCGTCTGCAGAAATTAACTGATCTGATCCAAAAGCGCACCATAAACACAAAATTGTATTTCCTAAGTGCAGACTCAGAAAACAAATAACTCTTTCAAATGTAATGGTATTCGCTTCTATAATGCAATCCCTGTACAAGTGGAAGGCCTCAATGAAACCAAGTTTAAAAATGAAATAAAAGCTACCTATTGAGCAAGGCATATTATAATATAGACGACTTTGTTAAAGATAGTAACGTATGGAAGAGAAATGTGTCGAAATTAGAATCTTGTAATAAGGTAAAATAATAGATTTTAAGACTTTTGATGTTACATTGTTTGTACTAATGTAGTATCTGTATACAATCGATATTATATAAATCAATAGATGTGCCCTGAGCGTCTCTATGTGTATCGTAAGTAGTTTACAAACAACCAATATAGGTACTATAATCGCTAGCGGTGATTTGCTGTGGTTCTACTTATTTTGGTTGTTGACAACGAATAATGATAGGTAAAACATCCAGCGTCCACCGCGTCCTGCAACCGACTAGAACGGAAGAGTGAGCTACTCTTCCCAACGTTGACATGATTGCATGCGCTGTGAAGTTTGGGAGGCCCAATTGGGCATGTATTTACAACTAAATCACTTCCATAGGTCACTTCCATGGTTACATTTTATCCACGGAACCAGAGGAAATGACATCCACGGATGGGTGTGTATAGAGACTTTTTTTTTTTGAAGCATAGGTATCTTAGATTATATTTGCTTATTATTACACAATCTATAGAACATACAGATCACAAATATTTTTAGTTCTTGCAAAACAGGGTGCTCACACCCACGGATGGGACATTTACGTGTTTATTTAAATTGATTACTGTGTGTATTGATAGTAGAAAACTTTTTGTTTATATTGTCTTCGACAAAGCCTTTACCGCTGCATGTAATTGACTAGGCCCCTTTACAGCTGCTTTATTCTTTTGACGTTGTTATTTTATCATATTATGTACACAGATTCTTTGCCTTTTTGTAAATGACGTTACCAAGTGTTCTTATGAATTTATGGTATGAATAAATGAATTGAATTGAATTGAATTGAATGTAACTGTGCTCCAAATGTCAACCCGATTCGTTCAGCTATTCCAACGTGATTGAGCAACAAACGTCCAAACTATCTCATTTGTAATATTAATTGGATGAACGATAGGTGCCAAAGGTCCTAATGCAGCCGGCTCCAAATTAATTCATCGCATTAGCAGTCCGACGGCAGCTTCTACATGTATTATTCTATTTTCTTTCTTCACCGTCCATATCTTATAATTTGTGTCAGTTATATAGCAGTGCCTTATAAAATAACCCTGGCACCAATTTGAGTAAAGCTGTACCTTTGATGACCTCATCTGGATGATTCAGTCTTAGCCGGTAACCGCGCATTTAGTAGAAAACTAGCAGTCACATGTTTTTTTTGTTAAAATGAGAAATGCCCATATTGTCTTCGACAAAGCCTTTTTACCGCTGCATGTAATTGACTAGGCCCCTTTACAGCTGCTTTATTCTTTTGACGTTGTTATTTTATCATATTATGTACACAGATTCTTTGCCTTTTTGTAAATGACGTTACCAAGTGTTCTTATGAATTTATGGTATGAATAAATGAATTCGTGCTAACCCTGGCACCAATTTGAGTAAAGCTGTACCTTTGATGACCTCATCTGGATGATTCAGTCTTAGCCGGTAACCGCGCAATCGTGCTATGTTTTTTGATTACTTACGTGGTCAATTATAGGTAGGTACTGGATACAATTAATAGACAATTGAAGTTATAAATAAACTAGCAGACCCCCGCAGTTTCATTCGCGTAGCTCCCGTAACGATACGCGATAAAATGTAGCCAATGTGGTATTCCAGACTATAATCTGTGTGTGCCAAATTTCAACTTGACGCGTCCTGTCGTAAATTACGAAATACTTCCCTGCATTCAATTTTATCGAAAACTTTTGAGTAATTTTTGAAAAATTTACAAAATAATGTTTATAATGTACAGGACTTAATCACGATTTAATTCATTGTTTAAATACCTCGACGTTTCGGCAGCGTTACAACCGCCGTGGTCACGAGAAGACTGAAAATAAGTATTTATAAAAGTTGCATTCATAAAGTCATTGACAACATTTTCCTTACCTCAAGAAATCTTGGTGTTTCATTAGGATAAATGAATTAGCTTACCCATATCCCATATTACAAGGTATAGGTACCTACTACCTATATTGCAGTCGGTAGTTCAGGTTCTCATATTACAATTTTTTTTTGTTAATTGTCTTTATAGGTACATAATATTAATAATACATACCTATAGCCATGTCATAAACCTTTAATGACTCACATGAAAACAATTATAATTAGCTGCAGTAACAACAGATACATTAGTATAAATAAAACTTTTATTTTGTCTTATTCACGATGATACACAAGTAAAGTAATTAAACATGTTAAAATAATTTAATATACCTAAGGCTCTGGTATCTGCGAGTACTTTATCGTATTATAATTTTTATAGCGTAAGATAACGTTGATATTGACTTTCACACGTTTATTTTGTTTATTTCCTCGTTAATCGTTATTTCTTTGTAACAATTTGTGCCGTATAGATCTGAAAATTAATCCGTGATGAAATTTAATTGTTTGATAAAATGTAGAGTTTTTCGAAAGCGCCGTATAAAAATTGTGTGTGGCTACTCTAAATGTTAACTGTTTAACGACTACTTATTTGTTTAATTGTACTAATTGAAACCATTAATTTTTTAGAACCAGTTAGCAGAGGCGAGGGAGGTGAAATTCGTCCAAACATTGACTGAACCGTTGTCTATAGGATCTCACGTAACATGCACAGGCACTCCATGTGAAGATTTACCGTGGTAAGAATAATTATTATTTTTACTAAGCTTCTATAGCCGCGTTGTACTTTTTGGTTATAATAAATCTTATGGGATTGCGCACCGACATGTTAATTTAAGGCAGTTTACTGTCAGAGCGGCAGAGGAGCAGTGGGGGGGGGGGTGCGTTTGGCGCTTTTGTAACGAGTGAAACCTTTGATAAAAAATAAGTAAATATTAGTAGTAGTAATTGTTACACACAGCCCGCAGTACCAAACGGGCAGCAAACGCGCGCGTGCATCCTCCTTGAAAAAGACCGCGAGACGCGGTCGAAACTCGAGTCGGATTGACCGACCATATTACACGTCAGTTACCCGTTTACCCAATAAATTAATCAGGGGTTTCCGCACGGTTCCTTTGTACCAATCGTAAGCAGATGAGGTCTATGTTAGCTATGGCGACATAGTGATGTGCCGCGACAAAAGTATTTTACTTCCACAAGAGCGATCAGACCCGTGCTTTCGGTTCTAATCTATACGAAGTAAATGTAAACTCTTTGGGTGAAACTATGTGAGTTCGCGTCATCGATATACGTAATAGCAGTTTATCTATAGCTGTACGCTAGGTGACATATTGTGCAACATTAGTGCTGTTTAATAGGCACCAGAATTCTAAGAAAACGTATAGTTTTCAGTTCTATCGGCAGTACTTATGACTGCCAATTTTCTTATCACATCGAACGTACATACTCGTATTTATTTTTCCTGCATATATCTACGTTTTGACTACAAGTCCTCGCGCTATTTCATATCTGTTTGTATTTCGCACCAAGAAATACAAACATGTTCTGGGTACTACACCTTCTATCGGTTATCAGTTTCATTTGGTTGTTTATCTTTACACGACCGCACACGAAAGAGGGTAATGTTTTATATGATAGTTCACCACCTAAACTTAGCCGTGACCGATTCTATTTGTGTTTTCGATTCTCGATTTCGATTTTTCGATTCGATTCTCATATACATCCAAGCATCCTATTTTCTATTAATATTTTAAATACGAAAGTCTGAAAGTTTGTTGCTCAGTCACGTCGGAATCGGAAGGGCTGTACAGATCTAGTTGAAAGTTAGAAGAATATAATTAGATTATAGTTTGAAATAACATAAATATAGGTAGGCTAATTTTTATCACAGTGAAACAATAGAAACGGGAAATACGTGGGAAAAACTGTGGGGTTCCGCTAGTATAATACAGTATACTCACATTTATCACCAGCTCGTTATTTACTGTTTACTCAGAGATAAACTTAACGCGCAAATAAAATCAGTAATAGGTGCAGTTTATGGACGCTGAATCACCAGTTTTATCAATAACTTCCTTCCTATTCCAATCTATAAGTATATTCTACATTCCATACTTATATGTTCACAAGTCGTAGAAAAACAAAAAAATAACAAATTACGGTTACATGGTACGGACGTTTTTAATGAAGACGATGTATTGAATAAGAATTTATCAAGTTGTAGACTTTCTTAAGAGACCATAGAACGACCCTAATATAAGTATAGGTGCAATTGGAAAACGACAAGGTCAAAAATAAATAAGTACACCTTTTTTCCCCAGGGAAAATCCATTACGGATAGACCCCTTGGGGGGGGGGGTGGGAGCCAGTGGTTTTGAGGTTAAAATTAATATACCCACAAATATATACATTATCAAACTACCGGAGTGCGGGGGTTGCGGTTGTGACGTCACCCTATCGTAAAAATAGTACCATAACGTGACGTCACTCGAAACTTCTAAGCACTGTATCTTTGTATTTTTGTTTGTGAAAAATAAGAATTAAACCGCCCAAGTGCGAGTGGGACTCGCGCATGCAAGGTTCCGTACCATTAGCAAATAAACGTCGAAAACCTCTTTTATTGTATGGGAACCTCTTTATTATTTATTTTATTTTAATTAATTACATTTAAAGATAACACAAAACTAAATATTCTGTGAATAGTTAAAGCGTCTACCTGTCACCGTTATTAGTATCGAGTATGAAACGGTAAAAAAATCAAGTTTGTTGTATGGGAATAAATAAATATTTTTATTATTTTTATTTTTACTATGTATTTGTTGTTATAGCGGCAATAGAAATACATCATCTGTGAAAATTTCAACTGTCTAGCTATCACCGTTCTTGAGATACAGCCTGGTGACAGACGGACGGACGAGCAGCGAAGTCTCAGTAATAGGATTTACCCTTTTGGGTACGGAACCCTAAAAAAATATGTGGACAATATTTTTAATAATTTAAGGCCAGGTAGTTCTGTCAAATTAGGCATTTAACGCTGTCTTGTTCTCGCGACCGTCACCGACCGCGGAATCGGTGCCACAGTGCAGAAATAACATTAAAATATTGGACTATGTAATTTAAACTCATTTTTTGTCCAAGATTTGTTTATACTAGTGATAACAATTTTGTGAATTATGAAGTGATAAGAGTTTTTTGATATATGACCGAAGAAATATTAAATTTATCTATACTCGTAGATATACAAAACTCAACCTTTTTTTTTGGTCACACTAGAAGTTGAGAACGGCTTTTCCAATTTCATGCATCTTTTTTAAATGTTTCCTAATAATTCACAAGTTCGTCAAAAATTAAAAAAAAATGTGCTGAAACGTAATGAAAGGCCAGTAAAAATAGAAGGTTTTTGGTCAACTTTGCACTAAATTTCTAATCCAATTTTTTTCTATGAGGTAAAGATCACTTACTGAGCATAAAATTACAAAATGCTCACAGATCCAGGTAGAGCTTCAAACGCCAATTGAAAAAAACTGTTTTAGCCGACATTTTGGAAACTGTATATTTTGACAATAATTGTAGAAAATAAAATTTTGCATCTTTTGTTGCTAGTAAACTTTTTTTTGTAAAACTAACCGTTTACGATTTATAACCCATTTAATGATACGGTTGCGATGATGCCGATAATAGTGGATGAAAATGATGTGGTCTACGATGGAACTTGCTTCTCTAATAGAAACAAACACAGTGTACCTCGTAACCCCAAGGTTCGAACCTTCGACAAAAACCCACTCTGGCAATGCGTTTCACAGATTAGTTGTTCATATTACAAAAGTGGAGACTAAACTCTTCGTTCAACTCTTCAATCATGATGATGAACGGTGCTGTTTATTCGAGCAACGAGCAATATGATAAAATTAATTTAAAAACCCCGACTACAAAAAAAACTACACGTAAAAAAATATTACCTACTATCTAAGGACACCTTGGCGAATGAGACTAGTCTTAGAATATCTTAGTTACCAAAATCCATCCAGCCGTTTGGAAGATATGTGGAAATAAAAGTTTTACAAACATAAAGATGCCTACGCGCGAAAAACATAACCCTTCTTCCATTCCGGTAAAAAGAGACATGCTTATGCTACTGGGAACAGAATTCACATCTTATTTTTTTACATTGTTATCATTAAATTGGACATAATGAATCGGAATCGGTAAGTTCGAAAAAAAGTTTACTGGCAACAAAAGATGGGAAATTTTATTTTCTACAATAATAATAGGCTTTATAACTTTTTCAGAATATCGGCCCAAAACGTTTTTTCGAGCTGGCGCTTGAAGCTCCACCTGGATTTGTTATTATTTTGTGATTTTATGCTTTATTTTGGTGGTGTCACAAACTTGGAAAAGAAATAAAAAAATAAAAATTCTAACAAAATCATACGTGTATCTATGGAAAGGTGTTCAAAATTGTATTGAAGTTCCTAACATTTTTTTTGTAAACTGAATAGTTTGCGCAAAAGTCTCTTCCAAAGTGGTAAAATCTGTATGTGAGGATATTTCTTCCAAGTACTTATACCATCCAAGTACTTATACTTACAATACTACAAAGAATTTACCTAAATGGCATCTAAATGTTAGGGGATTTACGCAGGGGATTTCTCCCCTCTCATTATTTCCTTATCCCGATTTTCCGGACTCTGATTTAACGGACGAATATTTTACCGATACTTATCTATTTTGCATTGCATCCGCATTGAATTTTTTACTGATGTGGTATCGACGTCAGTTTTTTGAGACTCCCCTTTTGGTCTACAACATAAAGTAAACAGCGTACTAATTAGTATCAACGTCTATTTGCAATTCGAATGAAAACGGTGTCAAAAATCAAGATCATAGCGTGCTCCACTAGTAATACCTACTGATATTGTTATACTGTGGCACTATGATCGTAATATTTAAAATTTATCGGTTGTCAAAATTGCAAAATCAAGCACAGGCCCGTCGTCCGTGAGCGCCGAAACGCGACTGATCAGGCTTGCCGAACGGCGCGCTATATATATATGGTAGATATTAAAACATAGTGAATAACTGATACTTTTTATCAAGTCAAACTCTGCGAATGCATCTATAACTTTTTAGTGGCTTTCGGTGAGTACAAAAATTTATAAAAAAAATTCATTAGTTTAGTCATAAACTTGAAAAAACCTTTTGAAAAGGGGTAACTTTGGGATTTTTTTCTATCAAGTAAAATTCATTTAATCGTGTTACTGACTGCGAATTGCACTAGATTACTAGATTAGATCCTTAACTAATACATAAAATTTTTTCAGAGTTTAATACACTATTTTAAAGGTCTTAAAGTTGTTTTAAAAATTCAAAATTACGACCCACACGCCCTTAACTGACGGACTACTACTTTTTTAGTCGTCTCGCCTATTCTAACTTGTTTCGGTAAACGATGGGAAAAATTAGGTTCGTAAGCAATTAAAATTCGTCTGGCGTATACATCAACTAATTGAAAGTGTGACTTCATCTTATTGAACAACGTTTACATTACATCGGATATTGTTCAAACAAAAATACTAAAATCGCAAAAAAAATTAGATGTGGGGAAGAGGGTCCATAATAAATACTTACCGGCCTATTTCCAAACCTACCAAATACAAACATATGTAAATACGGAAAAAATATCGATTTGTTACAGGAGATGACCACGAACACCGTAATACTAGAATCACAAAATTTTATAAGATTAACTGGGGTCCGGGTGGATGACCTGGGGTGCAATGGGCAGTCTGGGATGAGCGTGCCAGGGTAGATCTGGGCCGGGGGTGTATATGGGCGTGTCAAACGTCTTATGCCAGGAAGGTAAAGGCTCGATTAAAAATAAAATGTATTTTTGGTTCACTAATGTTTCACAAACATTTTTTGACAAAACATCACTTTAAAACCAACTAGTCGTATAATATTAATTACGAAAACTTTACACCACAAAAATGTTTCATTTTAAAAACAACGTTTTGCATAATATTTATTTCATAAATGTCTTACATCAACAAATGTTTTATTTTACAAACCATCATTTTATAACCATTTATCCGGCAAACGTTACATTTAGACAATGCATCGAATGATATTTTGTTATTTGTACATTTTTTGTTTCACATACTATTCATTTTACAAATTTAACATTTACCAAAAAAATCTTCCGTTGTGAAATTAGGTACAAAATCATAAAAGTACCCATTAAATTGTCCATAGGAGTTAACCGTTCTGATTAGGTCCTGTCACAGAGTTTTGACCTAACCTGTCCGATTAGGATCTATTACTAAGATTTGACTCGGGTGGGCTCCGCCATAAGCTCTGCGGTCAGCCCTGAGTGTCGCTTCTCCATACTCGGCCTGCGCTCCACTACGGAGGTCGCCGGCTCGCTTCGCTCGCCACCTCCCCCCTTCGCTACGCTTGACCTCGCATGGCTCGCTCCACTCAGGACCTCCCTTGAGCTTCTGGCTCCCGCACTTTTTATATACACTCTAGGGGTAGTAGCGACAAGACTAGGTGAAGTCGGGGTGCTCTGAGTCGGATCTGGGTCCTAAGTTACCTAACCGGTCCGATGAATTAAACAACTTTTTATGTATTTTATTTTCAGAAAAATCCAGAGCAGTGGCATGGCCAAAAATTTGCCAATGATGTAGAATTTAATTTTAATTTTGTTAAATGAAATGTTTTTATGTTTAAGTTGTTAAGTAATTAAAATATAATTTGAAATGTTTGTCAAACAACACTCTGTAAAATAAAAATGTGTCAAGTGTTGGTTTTGTTTTTAAACATTTATTAGTTAACTAAAATATTAAACGAATCAATTGTCAAATAATACGTTATGTAATGAAAGTTTGTCAAATAAATATTTTGAGATGTAACCAATTTGTGAAATGTTTTTTGTGTAATAATCATTTGACGACCCGTGAGTTTGTCGAACGTTGGTTATCAGGTGCACATTTGTGAAAAAAAGTTTTTCAAAAGAACGGATACCATTTTTTAATGTCCACCCTATAACGTCCTATCTACCCTAACTAAAATTTAGTTATTACGTTACTATACAATAATTAGACATTAATACAACTAAATTCCCCCAGGTTTGCGATAAACATCGGCAGTGGCGACGCGGAGTCGGGCCGAGGCGAGGTTGCGGTACATTTCAACGTGAGACTTCCGCAGTGCTACGTTGTACGGAACACGAGAAGACATGACAAGTGGGGAGTCGAAGAGACCACCGCGTATAGGTTAGTGTAATAAAATATTTAAACCGACTTCAAAAAAGGAGGAGTTTTTCACTTCAACTGTATTAATTTGTAAATACGAGTATTAAGGCGTCCACATTGAATCTATCGGAGAAAATCGACTCGGGTATCTCTTCCCTATTAGCGAATTTTCTTTTTCTTAGAAAGCAATTTTAAATCATTTAATTCATTCATTTATGGCATATTAGAGAGAGAAGTTTTATGCCCAGTGGTGGGATAAGAAATACTGATTATGAAAACGATAATTAAGGGTTTTTAATTTATTATTGTTTAAGATATTTTCACTTAAAATTACTTTGTTTACTACTACGACTAAACTGATACTACGATTCAAAATAGTTCCGTTCCAAATTCAATCAAGGCATATCGGTTCAATGCCTTAACATAATGGAGGGGAATTTCGAGCCTTCTACATGATAACTAGGTGATTGAACTGCTCGGCACCTTCAAGGCGATCGTGTTGTTACATAGACTACCACATACTACATTCAGTCATTTTAGGATTCATTACTAAACAATTATCTGACGATAAAAGTAAGATCATCGCAATACATAACAGTTATAACTTTAAACTTTACCAAACTAAATATAAACAAAATTGAAATATTAACATTGCCGAAATTGAGAACTACATATCTTTGACAGGTAAATAATTGTATTTGAATTCTGAAAACGCCACATCAGTAGACGAGTGAGTAATAACGGTCTAAACTGCTACAAAATATATACCTAGTAGGTACGAGAACTCATTTTGTAAGTCTATAAATAAAGTTGTTGATAAATGAATAAAAGAAGCAAACGTATTTTACGTAAACATTGTTATCGTAGCATTCATAAAAAAATATGTGATAAATAGAAGGAACATAAATAAGAATAGTTGGTCTGCCACCAAAATAACAAGTTTTTTTACCAGCACGTCCTAGGCAAACTCAACTTAAGCAAAGTTTGTATACTATAGAAACCGGCTAGGTTTTATAATATTTACAAATGTAATTTAAAGTAGATACTAATAATACATAGAAATAATCTGACGCAAACATTATTCATCATTCAATTGTTTGCCCTGGGTAAGAACTGAATCCACGATCTATGACTCTGTGAGTAGACTCACTACCAGCTGATCAACGTACCCAGTCTGTAGTGAAGAAAAGACGAAAACGTAGCTACGATCCTATGACCTAGTTCAATGCTAACTGTATAGTAATTATCACCAGCTATATGCAGGATGTAGGTCGTAGACTAACCTGTACGAGTAGGTACGCTATTTTATTTTCCATAGTAACTTGTTAACTCGTTACCATACACTTCGCGCGCGACTAAATAAGTGTCAAGGTAATTTGTACTCGTAGATTTTTCCCACTGTTTGTTTTATAGTTACTTTAATTACGTATTACTTCAGCATTACCTATTATTAGAATTCACAGTCTTCCCCATCTCAATGCTGGCCCTGTCGTATAGTTAATCAGTTTCCTACCTACTATAATTATATATGTAAAATTTTGGTTATTTCTTGCTCAATCTCGTCGGAACTTCTGAACGTATCGGGTTTGGAATAAAGTTAGATTATAGTCATTAACAGACAAGAGATAATATATGTTATGTCTTAAATTGCTTAGTTTGGGATCAGATGGTGTTGTGTGTGAATTATTGTCCACCAATTGTACTCCAATAAAATATGTATACATATAAATCCAGTGTCATGGTGTTAGTTCCCATTAACTTTTCACCAAGTCAATGCCCCCCCGCATTCCAGCGGTTTTTAAGCGATATTTACTCGATCTTAATAAACAGGTAGAAACTTATCTTGTGTACTTAGTTGGATTTATCAAAACAGGATAGTAAGGGAACCTGGAAGATAGTAAAAGAGCTTTCTAATTATAGTACGGACAGAATTTCTTCAAATGCTTTACTTAAGATTAAAAATACTCCAGAAGCGTCGTTGACTGAAGTTAATAACTATTTTACGTCAATTGGTAATAAATTGGCTAACCAAACTCTAAGTAAATTAAGTAAAACTGACATAGAGTTGGCATCTCTAACATCTAATTCTCAAAATAATCCAATTCACTCGTTGTCACTATTTTTGACGGACGAGGTAGAAGTTTCCAAAATAATTTCTAATTTAAAAAATAGTAGAGCAGCTGGTCAAGATAACATAACCACAAATTTAATCAAATCTTGTTCAGATTCATTGGTGGGGCCTATTGCGCACTTATGTAACCTCAGTTTTTCGAAAGGTGTTTTTCCGGAAGCTTTTAAACAAGCCATTGTGTCTCCCATTTATAAAGCAGGCAATAAAATTGAACCCTCTAATTACAGACCAATTTCACTCTTACCTGTTTTATCTAAAATTCTTGAAAAAATTGCAAACAAACGTCTCATGTCTTTCTTAGAAAAAAAAAATTATTGGCCAGTAATCAATTTGGCTTTCGGGCCAAAAAATCCACTGATGATGCAGTTCTTAAACTAACCACCCTTCTCACTTCGTACTTGGATCGGAATAGGAAGTGCATTGCGGTCTTTTTAGACCTCCAAAAGGCCTTTGATACCGTATCGATACCAATACTTCTTGCGCGTCTAAATAATACCGGTGTGAGAGGAATTACAAACGCATGGTTTTCGTACTATCTTTCAAAACGTAGCCAGAGAGTTAAAGTTGATAAGTGTATTAGTAATAGTGCTGCGTGTAGCTATGGCGTACCACAAGGATCCACATTAGGCCCCACATTATTTCTTGTATACATCAACGAATTATGTAAACTAAACTCTATCAATGCAGAAATGTTGATGTTTGCGGATGACACAGTCTTGGTTTTCCAAAGTGATACTTGGACGGATGTCTTTAAGGAGGCCGAGCAAGGGCTATCAAAGGTGATTTCATGGCTCGAATACAATTTACTATCCTTGAACGCATCCAAGACGAAATACCTATCTTTCAGTAAAACTAACTCAAATAGACCGCCTAATAATTTACGTATCAAAGCACATGTGTTTCCTTGTAATATTTTAAAGGAACATAATAATTGTAATTGTAATATTTTGGATAATACAAAAAACATTAGATATTTAGGCGTTATAATTGATGAAAAATTGAATTGGGGAGCGCATATTAAGTTTGTTGCAAAACGTGTTAGAAAATTGATACATGTTTTCAAAACACTAAAATTTGTAGCAGATGAATTGTTACTGATTCGCACCTACAAATCTTTAGCTGAATGTGTTATAGGGTATTGCATAAGTTCCTGGGGAGGTGCCGGACAAACAATTATGCTTACGGCAGAAAGAGCTCAAAGAGCTCTATTAAAAGTTGCAATGAACCTAAGCTTTCGACATCCAACTACAACGTTATATGAAAAGTGCAAAGTGTTAACCGTGAGGAAGCTCTTTATTTATCACTGCATTCTTAGATATCATAGAGATACAGTTCCCAACAATCTTAAGACTGATAAAAGGAAAATTAGATTTTGTGTACCGGTTTACAACTGTGAAGTGGCATGGAGACATTACCTCCATATGGCACCCATATTTTATAATAAAATTAATAGTTTGCAAGATATACGAAAATTAATCTCTTATAACCTGAAGAACGTCACTCTCAATTGGTTAATAGGCTTTGATTATGCTGATGGCGAAAAACTAATGAAAAAAGTGTTATAAGATACACATAGTCATTGTTTTCATTATATTTATTTGTATTTTGTTCAATAAATTATCTTATCTTATCTTATCTTATCTTATAGATGATGCTGATGGAACCTATGGTGTGGGAGTCCGACTCGCACTTTTTTTCGGCCGGTTTTTTTGCACACTGTACTTGAGCGCCAAAATGACGTCACATGATCAAGCGTATAGTTAATGTGACCGCGTTGTAGTTAAATATGTACATGTACCAAGGATACCAAACTACTCCCAATCACAATCTTTTCAAACGTACGCTTTACGTGATTCAGTCTGTTATTCAGGATAAAACATTTTAGGAAAATAGGAATGTAATAAATGTAATTAGGATATGCAGTCTATATTTGTACATGAGTTCATATGCTTTAAACGTAGGTAAATTACATTCTTCACTAACATCAACCATATAAAGGTAAAACTACCTGTTCATTAATTTTCCTATTAATAATTCAGAATTTGTAGCATATTTTACATGACATTTACATGTAGAGAGACTTCATTCGATTCGAACTCGCCACTGAATACTAGCTTAATATAATATAGCCTCGTGTAAACAGAATTAGCATGCTCCAAGATAGGTCAGCAAGCCAAAATATTGAAGCTAGCTTGCTATCCTCGCTTGAAAAACTAGCTTCGTGTAACCCAAGCATTAGAGAAAAAAATGATAAACTAGACCTGAAACCTAGTTATCTTAAATTGTGACTTTTCCCTTATATCTATGTATATTACTTACCTACTCGTATGTACGATGTAAATACTCGTACATATGAGTGTATTGTTCCCATTGTCATGGTCACATCTGTTAGTTACAGCGTAGGCTGTGGTATTGTATTTAAAACTGATGAATCGTCTGGTCGTCAAGTCAAATCGGACTGAACACTATTATATTCGAAATATATTTTACATCCCATTAGGCTGGCGTTGTGCCAGTAGCTCTGTATAACTTACAAAGAAAATATTGATCGAGCTCAATTAACGATGCGGCTTGTGAAAAACGTGTACCCTGGCCCCATTATTAATATACGACTAAAATGCCCATTTTAGTTTAAATACCTTTTAACAACTTGTGCATAATGAGAATGGCCATAGTCTTCTACCAAAATGGAATTAACTTTTGTCATTTCTGTTACACATTTTTATCATGGAGGGTTTTTCAGAATATCAGACGAATGCAAAAACCTGTCAAATAGTTCTTAATTGCGCTACATAATGCATTGAATGTTGCATTTTGTTCAAATATTGTTATTTTGTTAGATCAATTTGGTGTGTCAATGTTCATAATAATTATAATATAGCCCACATAACATTTAAACTTCTTATCCAGGACTTCCAGGTTCACGGAGATGGTAAAGGATAGGCTATATAACATTGGTCTGTGAAACCGGGGAGCCCTGCTAGTGTGCTAGTACTCTAGTAATATTATAAATGCGAAAGTTTGGATGTTTAGAGGTTTGGATGTTTGTTGCTCTATCACGTCGGAACGTGTGAACGAATCGGGTTAAAATTTGAAACACAGAGAGAGTATACTCTGGAATAACACATCGTAATTTTCGTCGAACTTCTTCGACTTTAAAACAACGGGAACGGGAACTACGTGGTTGAGAGAGACTTCGGGGCACTGCTAGTATAGCACCTATATGTACTGTTACACTGAATCAATACCCGATTGAATAGACCATTGTCACGCGAGTCATTAGCCCCTCCCTGTGATAACGCGCACCTTACAAGGTTTATTGGCAGCTTGATGGTGTCTCCCAAACACTATTATAGGATTATTGGGATATATTCCTTATTTATTGTCGTAATATACGATAATGCAGAAAGACTGATATAGGTAACAAGCCGAAAAATATTTAATACATCTGAAATGGCATAAAAAGCTGGATACCTAGTCGCATATGATGTGTAATATTTAACGTGAACGTTGCTGAAAGACAACCTGGCCTATAATAGAAGGGTTGCTGAAGTGTAGTATTTTTGAAAGTTTTTTAAAATATTTTGTTTTTTTTTTTTCAGAAAAAATAATTACCTATCTTGAGATAGATCCATCCCTAACTTCTTCCGTGTAGTAAAACTGTTTAAACAATATCTTGAATCTTCGTACATTAAACAACGTATTGCCTTTGTAACGTATCGTATTTGTAACGTGTTTTGGTATTTTTAATATATTGTTTTTTCATGACCCTAGAGAAAAACAAAAGGAAACAATTTCCATCAGATAATTGTATGGCGTAATTGAACCTGAGTTTCCTTTACCCCATGGGAACAAAACGTTCAGTATTGCAATTTAGTCCTCCAGGTAGAATATCAGTAAAGTTGTTTTGTAATTTCGTTTTAGACAGTTTATTGTTGTGAAAAAATGTACATACCTACTTACGCATTTATTTTAAAAAATTTGTGGGGATAAATAGATAGGAAATGGTTAATTCGGAAAAACTGTTATTTTAAAATTCACTTCAAGTTTTTCAAACATTTTCCTTATATTTTCCAGACCGTTTCCCTTCAAAACGGGTCGACCGTTCACGATAGAAGTGCTGGTTGAAGAGAAAGAAACTCTATGGGCAGTGGACGGGGAACATTACGCTAGCTACGCGCACAGAACGCCCAGCCCTTTGACAGCGAACTGGGTGCAAGTGACTGGCATTCGAGACGCGGCGTTGAAGATTCAGAAGACTGATATATATCCGACTTTAGCTCCCGGATCAGATGAGGTAGGCTTACAATGTATTCTTAAATAACTGACTCCAGAACCGCTATTCAGACTAATAAATTATGAACTGAAATAATGTCAGTGTCGCGATACTAGGTACATTATGATTTCATGTCTATGAACAACTCAGACCAACTATTCTATCTTCAAAGTTGAACGACGGTTGATTATTTGAAAATTCTTGATACTAAAATCGCCACAAACAAAGGAGGATGGGCGGAAGGCTCAGACAAATTAAAGGCGGAAAGTGAAACATATTTAACGACATACCAAATATTAAAAAAAAATCGTTAAAATAGTTTTGTCCATTAAGAACATAAGTTGGTACTATACTCGTAGTTAAGTTGCCATGTGTTGTTTTTGTTTTGTGTACAAATGTTCAATGCTTAACCAAGATAGTTGCTCGGTTCTCTTTGCTAGGTGTAACAAAGCTTTTCACCTCTTTGTTATTGGCTACCAGGAATACAGGCCTTGACATTTCAAACTGGGGCTGGTAACAAATTATGTATGATATTATATTATCTGGGATTCAGTTAAGGTTTACTTTTATGTATTAAAGTTTAAATTTATTTGATTCGTTTCGAAGGTTATCTTTAGAATCTCACCTTTAAAACGGCCTTTTTAAACCCCCTACTCTATGTGTCGTTAAGTCAAAATATAGGACAATACAGATATTAAATATTGTTTGACTACTTACTGAAGACGACCATCTAAGTACGTTACTCGTATGTACTGTATGCTTAAATTTGAACTGTAAAGACAATTTCGGTCCACCATAGCACAAGGTCAGCCTAGTTTGGGGCCTACTATTACATAACCACTACTAAAGATCAAATAGTAATCAAAGCAAGGTGAGCACGAAGCACAGACTAAGTAGAGAATACTCTGCATCAAGGAGTGGAACTGTAAACACTTAGATCATTAAGTTTTAGTAGTAGGAGGTGCTTAGGAGCTAGGAGTAGTGCGGGGAAGCCAGTTGAGCTACCGTCAAGGAGTAATATGCAAATATTATTGTGTTCCGGTTTATTTTCAGCTAACTTACAAAATTTGAGTTATAAGTTGTCACTTCTGTCGGCAGTTCTTATGACTGCCAACTTTTTTCTCTGACCAAAACGTGCTAAACGCTCAACAAATGTTCACTTCTAAAATTTAAATAAATTTACACTTTGATATTTCAGGTACCAGTAAGGCCCAGTTTAGACTGTTCGGCGATTGGTGAGGAGCCTAGCTGGCGGCACAACGTAATCGCCTGTCTATCGAACGGGGTGCCTGAAGGCCACCAGCTAGTTATTTATGGGAGGTACGCTTTCACAGGCTTTGATATGACCTTTTATACAACCTTCGTAAGATTTCATCATTTTTATTGATTTACTGGTACACTATATCCTACGGAATTTAAGTAACTACAAATTAAGGATTGTTTGTCTCTAACTAAAACGGCTCGCAGTTTTAACCACGTATTTTTCGTTCCTGTAGCCTACGTGTTATTTCAGAATATATAGGTTTGAAGGGCAATGTTTCCATCGCTGGGTTACGAGCGCAGTGCAGTATTAGGTAATGATTTGGACTCTTCGTGTTCCAATAGCTGGGTCTCACTGTGCTGCTATGTAGCAGGCATGTTGTTTACCATCAGAATGTCAATGTGTGAATGTTTGTTGTTGTGGGGGGGGGGCTACCAGTATAAATACAACAATAGTTGCCGTTCCGTAGTTGGTTTCCCGCGGTAAATAATCGTCTTACGTACTATTAGTTTTCTTTTTAGTTAACTTATACTACGATTGTTGGGGTGTCATCTCTTCTGTGACCCCTTTCCCCTCTTTTTTTCTTTGGACCGCGCATGGATTAAATTCTGAAAGAACACATAGGCAGCACACTTTTATCCAGCTAAATAACGAGATCGGGACTACACGGGTAACACCGCGCAGCGCAATAGTACAAACTAAATTAAATAGCTAATTAAAATATACAACACATAATTACCAACATTGACAAATCCGGACTTATCAAACCCGAAAGTCGATACTATGACATTTGAATGTTATTTTGCAAAAGTCAAGGTTTTTAAGAATGGACGAATGTACACACTGATGACGATTAACTTCGCTTACCTAAATAAGTAACGATTCTGATGATTCATTGTGCATCCAATAAGCATAAACATCCCACTAAATGTTCCTACTGCTGGGTCTAGGGGCCTTTTCTCGCAAGGAGAGAGTTCCACCCACAATCGATCTGTGTGAGTTGGTGTGTCATATCAGTTCATGTCGGTTTCCTCACGATGTTTTCCTTTACCGTTTTTAGGTTAGCGTCATACCACGACTTCGAAAATACAGTGGTTCGCGTGGAAAATTAACCCGGGTGCTCCAAATCGGCAGTCGCTATTCTCCCGACTAGACCAGCCGTAACTTTGCATTCAACAAACTACTTTCTACTAAAGTATACTTCAGTACTGGATCGAATTTAAAGATTTTTTGTTGGATAGTCCATTTATCGAGGATGGTTATAGGCTATATAACATCACGCTACTACCGATAGAAGCCGAGCATGAATGAGCATTATTTTCGTTATTTATTTATTTCGTTATATTTATTAAGTGTTTTCGTTGCGCGGGCTGAAGTAAATCAAATTTGTTCTAAATCTGCGTTTGTACGACGAATTTGCGACAGGGGGCGTAGCAACGCGCGGTGGTACAGCTATTTTATAATATTAGTGGGATTAATGTTGCAGACTTCGTCCCTTGCTGCACTCGTTCACGATCGATCTGATGGACGGGGCGCGCGAGTGGCCACGACCGAACGTGCTCGCGCACGTGAGCCTCCGCGCGCACGACGACTCCGCGCGCGATCGGCAGCTCGTCGTGCTCAACTCGTGGCTGGGCGAGTGGGGCCTGGAACGGCGGCAGCGCACCGCGCGGCTCATACCCGGCACTCACGTGAGTTGTGTGTTGAGTCGCTAATACAACTGTCATCATTCCAATCAACTTAATAGGATCTATCCTAAAATAGTTTTAATTTCTCCGAAAAAACATACAATGACTTCAATTTAAAATAAACACTCACCTAAATTTCATAAATTTTGTGAACCAAACTCACTGTGCTAATGAGACGGCGAAGTTTCGGAGTACCTAAATGAAAAATAGTCGATGTGTGCGAATTTGAGATATTTATTGATTTGTCAAAAACAGCTAAATCGATCAATTTTAAACATAAAGTAAATATCCGAGAGTAACTTAAGAAAGTAAAATTTGTCTAAATTTGTTTGATCGCAAATCTGCCCGAGCTTCGAGCCGTCCAACTCGCTCTGATCGGTTCTGCCGCGCGTGACGCTTTGACCAACCGATCAACCAAGAATATAATAAAGACAAAGAAAAGAGAAAGTCAAGATTCCAGTACCTATCACAGCGAGTGCAAATAAGACGCAGCTAATAGCTGGTCCACAGACCGGCCAGCGTAACTAGAACTTTTCTATTTCACTAACAAATAATTACTCTATTCCAGGCAACATTCCGGGTCGTGCGAAGTCCGTCAGAGTGGTCTATATTCGCCAACGACATCTTAATAGGAGAGTTGGATTACCGAGCGTCGCCTGAGGGAGTGAAGTCAGTACGCATTCGAGGCGACCTCTTCCCTGAACAGATTTACCTCTGCCCGACCTCCAGTTCCCCTATAAGCGAATGTTAAAATATTTAAATCTTACCCAAAGATCTGCAAATTATGATTCTGGCTTTAATTGACGTAAAATTGTATAGTTACCTTGAAAGTTCTTACATAAAAGTTAAGGGTATAAAGGTACTGACAAACGTTCTCAAAAAACCATGATAAGTTAACTTTGAAAGTTTGCTCAAAATTAGCATGCTCTGTTAATGTTCACATTTGCCAGCAATATGCATGCTTGTTTTAAGCATACTCAAAAATAAGTATGCTGAAAGTAAACGTATAGACCCGTTATTTAGTACGCTTGGAGTACGTCCCTTTCTACCTGCGCTTCAGATAGCATGCTCGAAAATGAAAAGTCGGTGAATTTTTAGCACGCTTAAAATAAGCAAGCTCATTACTAGCAGTGAAAACATGCTTTCGTGGTAGTAATTAAGACATCTGTCAATACCTTTACAAGATGTCAGCACGATATTTGGTAAAATGTCGTAAGTTTATTGAATTGCTATAAATAATGAAAAAGAACTTCAAGATGTACAGAATTGTTGGTGCTTTCGTATTAGCAATCATGTATTTGTTAAGTTTTTATGTAAATGTAGACGTTAGAATGTATTGACAATATTTAAGCTAGATCGCTTCCACTATCATGAATATTACTTGGTACTTACTATTATGTGTGTCGTTTCTTTGACAAGGTTTTGCTGCGATGTGAAAATAAAAAGCATTTATTAGCAAAGTTTAGTATATTTTTATGTCGGCTCCTCACATTCTTCGAAATAGGGGAATTTGAGGTTACCATGACGCGTTACCAGAATGAATGCAAAATACCTGTCGAAATAAAAATCAAATATGCCACAAGTGGCTTTGATGTTTAATTGTGTTTAAAACATCAATGTTAATAGTTTGACGTATTTTTTCACGAATCTGTCAATAAGCAAATTTCAAAATGGCATATCAAATATGTCATTTTGAAAATGCCTAACTGGTTTTAGACAAAAAAGTAGGTAAGTTTTAGTTCTAAAAATGGCGCTTCGATTACGGCAAACGTGTGTAGGATGTAGGTAGGTTAACATTTTGTCAATTACATAAATATAATTATCACAGTCACTGCCTCGGTCAAGTTTTCCGTAATTTTAAGAACATATTATTTTAAGACAAGATAATATTGCTTTGTTATTATGTGTACCTATGTAGATTTTAATATTGAGATTGATTATAGTTTGCAGTTTCTAATGAATATGCGTGAAAAGCGTTTGATTACATAAAATATTTATCAAGTTAAACTCTGTTTTTTTATTCAATTTTTGAACCAATATTTTACCTGACAAAATGGACCTACTTTTAAAGATTAGTTTTAGGGTAGAAAAAATGTTTATTAATGTCCACTACGCTCTTTTTTTTGTCTTTAATTACACGATCTTTTTAAACCCCGACCTAAAAAAGGGGTGTTATAAGTTTGACGTCGATGTCTGTCTGTCTGTCTGTCTGTCTGTCTGTCTGTCTGTGTGTGTGTCTGTCTGTGGCACCGTAGAGCTCAAGCGGATGGGCCGATTTCAATGCGGTTTTTTTTGTTTGAAAGTAAATATCCGTGCGGACGTTCTTAGCTATGTTTGGTTAATGTCGATTCAAGATGGCCGCCTCCACAAAATGGCGGACAAAATATTTCTTCAAAACCTACCTCAATATGGGTATCAAATGAAAGGGCTTGACTAGTGGAATACTATACACTATAACAAATTTGAAATTCAAGATGGCCGCCACCACAAAATGGCGAATTACATTATTTTTTTCACTACTGCCTCAATATGGGTATCAAACGAAAGAGCTTAACTAATAGAATACATTGCACTATGACAAATTACAAATCCAAGATGGCCGCTACCACAAAATGGCGAAATACATTTCTTTTTTCACAACTTCCTTAATATGGGTATCAAATGAAAGAGCTTGACTGTACAGATAACAAATCCATGGTAGTCGGGGGTTAATCAAAATTTTTAATTTTGTTCTTGTGTACGTAGAAGTATATAAGTACAGTACCCGCCGATAAATATTGCACATCGTCACCTGGAAAGAGACAATCGGCCAACTTCGGCTTCGTAAAGCGTCATCTCTGTCGCACGAAATACAAACAGTCCGGTATCTATTAGGTAGGTAGTGTGCGACAGAGATAATACTCTACGAAGCCGAAATCAGCCGACTGTCTCCCTCCAAAGGCCGATGTGCAATACTTAAGGCCGTCACAGACGTAGCTATAATATATATTTTTATATTTTCGTGACGTCAGCAAAATATACCGTAATATATTCATATTATGGCATATTAACATAGCAAGACATATTTTGAGTTTACATTAAGTTTCAACATTGTCTGCGCGCACGTCACGAGTCTTTTTAAGTTTTTAACCCCCGAAGCAATAACGACGGGGTGTTGTAAGTTTGACATAACTGTGTTTGTGTTTGTAGCATCGTAGCTCCCAAACGGATGAACCGATTTCATCAGGCCAAGACAACTAAAACGATCCCAGATTTGACGAAGTTTCGTCATTTCATTACAGAGTTCCTATGACCCACTTCAAGATCCATCATCAGATCTTTTTTAATATCGGGATAGGTGAAACTAATAAATATAAGCTTGTAAAACAACTCGTGATGTATACTCGGACAATGTTGAACACACTGTATATTCGAAATATGTCTTGCTATACCATAATTTATATTAATATGCCTTAATATATATTACGGTATAGTTGGGTGACGTCACGAAAATATATAATAGCTGCGTGTGTGGACACTCGAGGTTTTGTATAGAAAATATACGGAAATATGTCCAGCTATTAAATATGACAATATATATTATAGCTACGTCTGTGACGGCCTTAATGGGGTGTTTTTAAGATGCAAAAAGAACTGTCAAAGACAGTACCCAATTTCATCATAGGTGGCGCCAATGTTTTATTTTGATTTTGTTAGAGAAATTTCTCAACTTTCTACGTTTTACAAAAACAAACAGTGGTGCCACATTTAGCAAAATTTATAACTATATTTGACAAGTCAATTTGCATCTGAAAAACGCCCCATTGGTGAATGCGCCTCTTTTTTAATTTGGCTAAAAAAATTATATGATAACGCATACACATTTTTTTACTACGCCTACAAACATTCTAATGTTACCTTTTTCCTTACAAAATGTGAAAACAGAAAATTTAAAAATGTTATGTTAAAATGTCATCGAATCTCACAATGGGTCTGTTATTATCACATTTGTAAACAAACATTATATCAGAGAAATTATAAAATAAACTAAATTTGAAATAAGAAATTAAGCTAATAGCAATGCAAAGTACCCACCACCCAATAGACCCGCCTAGCAATGTCGCCAAATTCGGCGGTTACGACCCGGAAAAGTAAGTTTTGGATTTCTTACATACCTACCAACTTTTATCTAATGCATCTTTGAAAATATATTCAAACCTAATCCCGCTTTATTATAATATATAGAGCGACAAAATGAAATCGGATCCCAGATCGGCCGATTTGTTACAAAATTGCGGATTTCCTATATATTTTTACACAACTCCTCACCCTCATTATGGGTGGGTATCAAATGAAAGGGCTTGGCTAGCAGAATACACTATCTCAAACCCATAAAGTTTGACACCAAACATTTTCGTGAGCTTAAAAGAATAGTTTAATTAGTTATAGACGAATTTGTTGTAGTTAACATGTATGAAACTTTCCACTGACGCTCCAATTAGAAACAGTTGCCTTTGCACAATGTTTTATTTTCAGATATGCACTTGATAATGTGTCCCTGACTGTCAAAACACATGAAGATTTGACTCCAGGAAAGCCACCGTATTTGACGCAGAATACCATTGGGAAATTTCTTCAACCTCTCACTAGGGAGTTATCCGAAGTACCTCCAAGGTGTCTGTTTATTTATATTTCGCTTCATAGTTATTGTTCCAAAGCTTAGAACGAAGAAGAACAGAAGATTTGACTCCTCTTTAGTCATAAGGGCAACTTAATTGTGAAATACGTTGTATGAATGGGTATTTCCTGATGGATACGACGTCTTGATGAGATTCTTCTAAGTAGCGTTCTCCATCGCAGGCTGTATGGTATCATGCGAGGTGACGATAGTGCAAACCCAGTATTTATAGACA
Organism: Ectropis grisescens; assembly: GCA_017562165.1. Taxonomy (NCBI): domain Eukaryota; kingdom Metazoa; phylum Arthropoda; class Insecta; order Lepidoptera; family Geometridae; genus Ectropis; species Ectropis grisescens. The sequence continues at coordinate 13,856,280 of CM029778.1, read as the reverse complement.
AAAAAAACTTGGTGCTAATTTGGTTTTCAATGTACAATACTAACAATATTAATCACTGTTCTCGTCAGCCAGAGATTAAATATGAGGTTTCATCTCTATGTCTTCTAAAAAACAATGCTTCGCTGAAAACATTGCCTTTCAAACTGGAATACAATGATGTTTTCATATTACTTGGAACTTAGCGACATAATAACTGCCAAAGTAAATAATGAATTTAGGTAGGTAATTTAGTTGTAGGCGTTTTCCGAATGCAAAAATCCAACAAATGTAGTTCAAAATTACGTGAAAGGTGGCGTCAGTGTTCCATTTTGTAATTTGGCCTTAAATTTTCCGTAGGCCGTTAATCGATGAACTACCTGATGCAGTAATTGAAAACATGGTGGCCAAGGACAAAGCCTTCTGGGTGGACAAGCCTGGAGCAAACGCTTATACTCTTCACGACGCGTTCCAGAAATATGGAATGACCGCAGTGGTTGTGAAACCTCGTATGTTTTAATTTACTCAAGAATCTTGGTCACTTTTTATCATTACTGTGTAGAAATTATAACAAGCTAACGACGTCAGTAAGTCAGCAGTGTGAGCAAATCCCATAGAAACCTTTTTGAACACTTGGAGCGCCATGCGGTTTGCGATTTTTTATAATATTATTTAGTTGTACCTTTTGTTTGTGTGGAGGAAATGGATAGATGCGCCGTCCACCGTGTAGGGACACGGCAGGTGTGTTGGGCTCGACACCAAGAAAAGTGGTGCCCCTACCGACTAAAACACCCACAGGTTTTTCCGGCGTGGAAGTGGGTCAGAGTCGCGCGGTCACTCTTCGCACTCCCTTCGACGACTCTGACTCAACGCTGGCACTCTTGCGAGCCCGTCTCGCCGGGGAACGGAACCCCCGCATTTGGATCCAGTGACGCACCGGAAACCAGCGGCGCGTCACCGGGTCCGGTGCCGGGTGGCCCTAAACGCGCGATGGCCCAGGTGTCCAAGTGGAGACGGGGTGCGAGCCCGAGTGGCTTGCTCCCGTGTCCGCTTTCTCCTCCGCGGAGGAGCAAGATGATCAATCTCTCTCTCTCGCTCCTCGGTCTCCCTACGCGACGTGACTGTCTCGCAGAAGGAGACCACCGCACCGCCTCCCACGACCCGGCAGCGAGAGGTCCACCCCCACGACTGCAGCTAGGGATAGCCGCGGTTCCTCCTCCCCCGGGCATGCTTCCAGCACGAGTTGCGCGGTGTCTTCCGCGCAACCGCACCTCCCAGTTACCTCCCGAAACAAACCATGTCCCGAGATCACCTCTGTAGTCCGGAAGGTAGGTGAGGACACCGTGTCGCCTCTGGGTCCACTCAGGGAGAATGGGCCAGATGGCCACGAGGATTTCGTAGGATACCTAACCTAACTGGTTCGTCTTTAAAGATCCTATCTATAGATTTTGGTCTTTACTTATTTCCGTGCACAAGAGTTCTAAGTACCTAAGGTAGGTATAAAGGCGTACCTAATGCAGGTGCTTAAGAAATCCAATAATGAATAATCTTTTGATAACTTGACCTACTTAAATGGATATCCAGTACAAGTTTAGTAAGTTAGTAAGTAATCTGTGAAGGTTACAGAATATTTTTACGTTAGATTGTTTTGTATATGCAATAGTGCTGCTAACGCAGATAACATAGGCACTTTACAATGCTGTTTTCTAAAGTTACAAATTACATACCTATAACGTAAACTGAATTTAGTTTCGTTACTTATCAAAAGTTGTATTTTGAGTTTGTTTCTAATTTTCCATAACAGCCCATCAAGATGTGTTCCCTCGATCGTATCAATATGATCTCGACTGCGTCCGGTACCGCCGCACTCATGGTTGCGACGGACTACAACAGCCTGTAGGAGAAAGAACGGTGAGCAATATTATTTTATTAGGTAGGTACATACTTAAATAATTATTTTTTACCTATTATAGATTCGCACTTGACCATCACCACTTAAAATAATGAGACGAAATAATTGTTTTTGATGTGAAAACTTTGAAAAGGCGCCTAGCCTTGCGGATTTTTTGAGACGGGAAAAAAAACAATTGATCTGCTGACACTGGAACTGTTACCGACACCGCTGTACACAAGTACTAGTAATAATACTAGTAAGTAATAAATAAATAACAGCTGTATAGATTATGACCTTGACTCTTTCCTAACGAGAGAGCCAAGGTCATAATCTACAACACTCGTCCAGTGCGGGTTGGCGGTTGGCGGATAACCTCGAAAGATTCTTGGAAGATATCGGTTTTCACGATGTGTAGAGCCAGCGATAACGAAAAACCGTTTACTGTAGATGGAATATTTACTAGCGTGGGACGTCATCAGCATTGCTATACTAACCTCTACCTCTAGGTAACAGTGCGTTTAGGTCGAAGACAAAAATTCAATTTTATGTAAAATTGGTGTATTTTACATTGGTGTATTTTAAAAAAAATACACACAAATATTACAAAATTAAGTGAAATAATGTTCATTTACGTAACTCATTATCTGATAGGATATTTATTTTTATTATTATTTATGCTATATTTTCAACATTGTCAAAGATGTACCGTATCTTTGTGCAGAAAATGGTTGGTGCTCATTGTAGAGACTGCAAGAAACTGGCGATTCCAGGTTTAACACCTTTTCAACTAGCATGGGCCAAGGATCCTGGGCAGAAGAGGTGGAAATATTATCCCGATCTTTCTGCTGAAATGTCTCGTCAAGAAGTTAAAAGTTTGATGCAAGAGTATGTTCTTATTGCCATCGTATGAATATTATCTATAGGATCTCATAACTTAGGTACATTTACTACGAGTACATACCTCTAGATTAGGAGACATATTGATAAGTAAAAAAAACTCCCATAAAATTTGTAGTGGTAGGACTCTTAGCAGAGTCCGCCTGGGGAAGTACCACACCTTTGCCAGTTATTCTACCGCCAAGCAGTAATGTGCAAACATTACTGTGTTTCGGTGTGAAGGGCAATGTTACCAGATAAATTACAGGGCTTAGAGATATAATATCATAGATCTCTGGGCGACGAGCGTAGTGCAGTACTAGGTAATTATTTGGACTCTTCATGTTCAAATAGCTGCGTGTCACTGTGCTGTTATATGGCTGGCATTTTGCTTACCATCAGGCACATGTCCAGCTCGTCTCATCACTCTAAATTATAAAAAAAATATATACAAAACAAGGGAAAATATTACGTAAGCTGGACGGTGGACGCTTTTAAGTTTTGCAAACATTTGTGATAACGTTACGCAATACTTACCTACGGTACCTACCGTCTTCACCCTGAGGCTATTGTTGAGTTTTAAATTCAGAAGGTATAAAAACGCGCTAGCACCTAAGTGGTCGTACCTACCTACCTACTTACGAGATGAAGCACAGGCTGCGTATTTGGTGAGTACGGTAAGTAAATTGATGCGATCAGGATTCAAGTAGGTAGGCATGCTCATTTGCTCATCTTATATTATGTGAGTAAGCGCCCAAAGCATGGAATAAACAGGTACTAACAAAGTTCAACAGGAACTTAGGAAGTGGAGACTATTAGAGGCCAACTTTTATAGGCCCAATAAAAGAAAAAGCATTTCATTAACGTTTACGTTTATTCCTGGTCAAATTGTTAATTCTTTTATTTGTTCTCTGTTGTAGAGTTGGACGTCCCTACAAAAATGAAGCGATCAATTGGTATTACGAAAACTATCCGCCTGTAAAGTACAATACGATTATTAGGAAATTTTCCCAATAGCCTCCTTTGCCTACACGTAATACTTACCTACCTACCTTCTACACGTACCTATTGTACAAGCCTCAACCCACCATTTGTCGTATCATTAAATGCGTATCACATCATGTCACGTCAGACTAATTTAAACTATCTTTTTAAAAGTAGGAAACAGATTGGTTTCAAGTGTAATAATTTGGCCATAGATAAAAAAAAATGTTATTAAGATAGGTAGTATAGGTAAGTTACAGTTCTTACCACCTCCTGAGACAACCTGGATGAACCATGGAAAGCTTTTTATACCACGGCTAACCTTTCAGATAGAACTTGTAAGTCCCTAACTTAATATTGGTGGCGACCCACCTAAGAAATATGTACCGATCCGATTAGCGTCTGTCACTCAGATTTTATTCTGGGTGGGCTACCGCCAGAAGCTTTGCGGTCAGTCAGTCATGTCTCGCTCCACTCAGGACCTCCCTTGAGCTTCTGGCTCCCGCATTTTTATTAACCCCCGACCAAAAAAAGGGGTGTTATAAGTTTGACGTCGATGTCTGTCTGTCTGTCTGTCTGTGGCACCTTAGAGCTCAAACGGATGGGCCGATTTCGATGCAGTTTATTTATTTAAAGGTCCGTGCGGATGTTCTTAGGCTATGTTTGGTTAATATTGTTCAAGATGGCCGCCTCCACAAAATGGCGGACAAAATATTTCTTCACAACCTATCTCAATATGGGTATCAAATGAAAGGGCATGACTAGTAGAATACTTTGCACTATGGCAAATTTCAAATCCAAGATGGCCGCTACCACAAAATGGCGAAATACATTTCTTTTTTCACAACTCCCTTAATATGGGGATCAAATGAAAGGGCTTGACTAATAGAGTGTTATACCTACTTACAGGTAACAAATCCGAGGTAGTCGGGGGGTTAACCAAAATGTTTAATTTTGGTCTTGTAAACTCTCTAGGGGTAGTAGTGACAAGCCTAGGTGCAGTCGCGTTGCTCAGAGTCGGATCTAGGTAACCTAAATGACTTGGTTTGGTTTTTTAACAAGGTGGTCGGTGCAAACTAAATATTTCTCACGGTTCACCCAGGTGGACAAAGGTGAGCCGTTGTTAAAAAAACTTTCTACGCCACACAAAAATTTAATGTTTTTTATGATCAATAAAAATTATATTACTCAAATTACGTTTCAATAGAACCGTAGACACAACTAAACAGCTCGTCGGATTCGTTGGATGATTGTCTGAATGCTTCAAACAAATTTCGAGCAGCTGAACTCTGACTCAGCACAGTATTGGAACACCTTCATACATGAGAAGTATATTTTAGAACCCTGCTAACGTCTTTGAACAGGTATTTTTCAAAGTCTTAGTGTACTTATATGAACGAATTTGTTAGCAGATACCTTTCATACATAACATACGTAGTTACTAAGTATTGTTTTTCATTATGGAACCAAAAAACCAACCGGTGAATTAAAAAAAAAAAAGAAACACCGTTAACTTTCAAGGACATTACCATGGGACATTACGTATCATGTACCTACCAATCCGCACTTTGTGTACCTAAGTCATCCTAAGTATTAGATTATCACCTTGACTCTCATTTTCTGGAATCAGGAGTAAAGTAGGGATGCCCGTTACGATACGATATATCGGAATATCGATACAGCACTATACGATATATCGATATTTGATGCGATATTTTGACAATACGATACGCTTCGATATATCGCATTCTTATAAAAATATCGCATTACCATATCGTATCAAACTATGTCGGTGATTAATTTGTAAAATTTTAAAGTACCTATTACATCATCACTAAACGATAATAGACAGTGCCATTGAATATATTGTTATTGTCAATGAGAATGATAACGTCGACAAAATTGTTCATGGAACAAGAACAGCCGGCTTTTATTTAGACTTGGAGGTAGATTTAAATAATCTTTGAACTTTGTAGTACCATCAAATATGATTAATAAATGTTTAGTTTATGTTCTCCTTTGTCATTCCGTTCGTAGCTGGGCACACACTTTCCGAAAGCCGTAATTGGTTAAATTCACAGCGCTTATCAAAATTATTATTTTTGCGTTGTTTAAGTGCTGATCAATGGCAATTGTGATTTTTTTTGTTGAATAAAACTATTCTAAATAAGTACATATAATTATTTGTTTCTTTTAAAAAAATAAAATAATATAGTAAAACTACTAAAAAGATAACCCTTTGCACGATATATATACTTATTATATCGCATATTAAATGAAAGGCATGCGATACGGTTACGATACGATATATCGATACAAAGGAAATCGATAATATCGCGTATCGATACAACCAAGTTCGATACAGTTACGATGCGATATATCGATACAATACACTTTTTTGGGCATCCCTAGAGTAAAGGCTTGTTCGCATTAGGCTAGCAAATTAGTCTAGTAGAGAGTAATTTAGTAGCTAAAATACTCGCTACTATTCAAAAATCGTTCGCACCGTGCTTTAGTACAGTTCACAAGTGAGTAGCGTTTCGCGTAGGGATGCCCGTTACGATACGATATATCGGAATATCGATACAGCACTATACGATATATCGATATTTGATGCGATATTTTGACAATACGATACGCTTCGATATATCGCATTCTTATAAAAATATCGCATTACCATATCGTATCAAACTATGTCGGTGATTAATTTGTAAAATTTTAAAGTACCTATTACATCATCACTAAACGATAATAGACAGTGCCATTGAATATATTGTTATTGTCAATGAGAATAATAACGTCGACAAAATTGTTCATGGAACAAGAACAGCCGGCTTTTATTTAGACTTGGAGGTAGATTTAAATAATCTTTGAACTTTGTAGTACCATCAAATATGATTAATAAATGTTTAGTTTATGTTCTCCTTTGTCATTCCGTTCGTAGCTGGGCACACACTTTCCGAAAGCCGTAATTGGTTAAATTCACAGCGCTTATCAAAATTATTATTTTTGCGTTGTTTAAGTGCTGATCAATGGCAATTGTGATTTTTTTTTGTTGAATAAAACTATTCTAAATAAGTACATATAATTATTTGTTTCTTTTAAAAAAATAAAATAATATAGTAAAACTACTAAAAAGATAACCCTTTGCACGATATATATACTTATTATATCGCATATTAAATGAAAGGCATGCGATACGGTTACGATACGATATATCGATACAAAGGAAATCGATAATATCGCGTATCGATACAACCAAGTTCGATACAGTTACGATGCGATATATCGATACAATACACTTTTTTGGGCATCCCTAGTTTCGCGACATGAAGATCCTACAACGCATTTGTTTGAAGTTATTTTTCTCTCCAGACTAATTCGACAAGTTCGAACCTGCTTAATCGGCGAGCCAATGAGCGCACCGCTCGCAACGAACGCGTGGTGGGGGGTGCTACTCGCCCGTTGAAAATAGAACAAAATGGATTGACTCGACTAAATCACTTCCTAAATTACTCGACTAAATTTTCACTGTTCATACACGTTTAGTTGCTAAATTACTCGCCACTAGGCTAAATTACTAGCCTAGTGCGAACAAGCCTTAAAGGCTTCGTTGCGAGCGGTGCGCTCATTGGCTCGCCGATTAAACAGGTTCGAACTTGTCGAATTAGTCTGGAGAGAAAAATAACTTCAAACAATTTTCGAAATACGAAATAAAATTGTCTGTGGAATAACTTATTTTATTGATCACACAAATTTCCTCATTCACTTCATCGAAAATAGCCATTACGATTCGATAAGATTAGCTTATTCATTCATTTATTTTATTGCGTTGTAGGATCTTCATGTTGCGAAACGCTACTCACTTGTGAACTGTACTAAAGCACGGTGCGAACGATTTTTGAATAGTAGCGAGTATTTTAGCTACTAAATTACTCTCTACTAAACTAATTTGCTAGCCTAATGCGAACAAGCCTTAAGCCGTAGTGATGGAAGTGGGAACGTACAGTGGGCTGTTTATGCGAAGCGTGACGCTCCTTATTTCCTCACGGTAGAATTTAGAACCACTTGAGTTGAGCCGGTGCTACTATAAATGATATTCCTTAGGTGTGTATTTTGGAAAAGCATAATATTTTTGTCTTCTGTTTATATATCTGCGATCAGTCCAAAGACTTTAAGCGGATGAGTTGTGGTTGGCCCTCCAGTTGCGAGTGTGCCCTCCAGTGAAGACACTCCTCTTATTCCAGTGCACAGATTTCTAAAACAAAAGGCAGATGGAACGTGCGGAACACAGATCCTTAGGTCCAGAAAGCAAATATCAAACGCCAAAGCAAATACAAACTCCAGTCAGTACGAAACTGACTTCCGTCTCGTACGGGAGTCCCGTGTGATTTTAAGTTTTGTACAAGATTATGCCGTCTTGTGTCTTCAAACATTGCAAACATTGTTCCTAAAAATAAGAAAAGGAAAGAGGAATACCATTTCATAGGAAAGTCTGTATATTTTTACTGCTTTTTATATAATTTAGGCGATTTAATTTCGATTGATGAATAGAAACACAACACCTCAACGAAAATTGGTTAGTGTTCCTGTACTAAATTGAAATTATTTTCCCTAAAGTTAAGGTAAAATATAGATTATGTTTTTAATACTTGTAAGTAGGTATAGCGGAGCTTAAAAAAGTAGGCGAGTTTTTTTGAGAGATTGGATGTTATGTGGTCAAGTCAGTAGTGACTTTGTCGAAGTTTTATACGGTGCTAATTTGTGCGTTTACCCAAAAAAGATGTTGGGATCAGGCCAATCGCTGTTAGCACCACATATACTGGCCTTGCTGCCAAGATGGGTTGTAGGTATAAAACGTTGCACTTTCGAGCTCCCTATCCCAACAAATTTGATTTTGGTTCTCTGGATGGACGTGAGGCTGCTGTTCATTCTGTCCTGACTTTCTTTGTCCAAAATTGGAGAGAGGGCTGTTAAAGGTGTACGTCAAAAACGCCTTTAATTTGGTTGATCGTGGAGCCCCATTGTCGAAGTGAATAATAAAATTCTTGACTTCTACAATTTTCTTTGGCAATGTTATGGCGGCCCACAAAATTATGAAAACAATCCTATCCTATCTTACGTTGGCTTTCAAATTGGTGAATCTTCGGCCATGCGACCTTTGCCCAGGCCATTCGCTCTATCATTTAACGTCTCTAGTCCAATTGAAACGTTAGGTATTTGGACGACGGAACTTTGGGTGGCGATGTGAATAATGTTCAACTGATTTACAAAAACTCTTAGACGGTTTTCGTTGGTTTGTATCAACATTTTTGAAAAGGTAAACTTTTCGTTTGCGACACGCGTCCAGACAAAGATTGGATAATATACAAATTGAATGATCTGGCCCCCGAACATCAAATCAGTTGACAAAAGTTGTAACTGTGTTCACCGATATTAAATGAGTAGGTAGTTGCCACCTTTTGTCAAGCATAATATTCAAAATTTCACAAGAAGCTCCGATAGAATACTCAAAATAAACACCCACATGACTTTTACTATTATTCGGCGTTGTCTTTTTATTCCGAATTTTCTGTACGAATATTCGAATTTTTAGTTGCATGCAAAATCAAAATTCTTAACTTCATAGGATTGAAATAGTAATAACAAGAAATCCTTGCATAATATATTATAATCGTTAAAATGTGTTTATTATACGCGAAGATTTCCGAGGCTAAGACAACAATAGTGGGATTTTTTTCTTAAGACTGGGAACATTACACGCACACCAACGTGAGTAACTTGACAACGTCGGTGAGAGCTGTCACGCATGCATAACTAATTACTGGCCTCATAGTGTCGTTCACGAAGGTTTCATCTGTTTAGAAATCTGTGTTCCAGTGAGGCTATTATTGTCTGTCTTGTAACCTCAAAATGTCATTCCTTTAAGACGCTTGGGATAGTACAGGCTATTCAGTTGCAGCGCTAAGTTGTTTGGATGTGCTGATAGTCTTTGCAAAGCATAAATATGAATGACAAAAAGCAAAATGAGTACCTACTCGTACCTAGTTCCGAAAATCGTGAGGGAAATTAAAAATTATATAAGTCTAGTAATGTACCTACGCTGCCAAGAATTAGTTAAAAATATTCTCTGTCGTTAATTTAAATATCACTGTTAAATGTCAACACTATTATACTATCAACACCACTATTTTACAACTGTCAATGTCAGTTACCTACCTTTTACGACATTGTTTTCTCGTTTTTCATGAAACTGAAAGTAGAGAAAAGCTTAGTTTCTGAAATAAATAAATCCAGAGAACAGCTGAGCCTAAGCTGATATTACCCGACCATTCGTTAAGATAAATTGGAGAATATTTGCAGTCTGTGGTAGGTTCAAAAGTTTGACCTTCTCAAGGTGACCGATATCGTTAGCCGGTTTTCCAGTCAGGGTTGCGAGAGTCCGGCGAGTGCACGGCTCTTTCCTGATTTAATTAAGTGACGAGTCAAGATGAGCGTTCAAACGGACTCCGATAAGCGCAAGCAGATCTCTGTCAGGGGGATAGTTGCAGTGGAAAATGTGGCTGAAGTGAAGAAGTCTTTCAACCGTCACGTCCACTACACCCTGGTGAAGGACAGGAATGTTGCGACGCCGAGAGATTACTACTTCGCCCTGGCGCATACTGTCAGGGATCACCTCGTCTCAAGGTGGATCCGCACTCAACAATATTACTATGAAAAAGATCCGAAGGTAAAAATCTTATTAGTAGTAGTTATTTTCCATGTATGTTCTTTCCCATAATTAAATTGGAACAAGGTTTTCTAGTTGAGTTTAAAATTATATCATTGGACATCCTACCCTCATTATTTACTAAGGGTTTCTTGCATCTGATTTACTCGTAAAGCATTATGATCCCTACAAGCATAGTAACTGAAATATAAAAGTAAACAAAACATGAAAATTGAATGTTGCTTCTGTATGTATATGTAATTTCATTGATAACATGAGTTCATAAATTGATTGAAGCTGATAAGCAGTAGTTACTATCCTAAAATATGTTCTGATTAAATTTTGTTTTAGTAAGTACAAGTACTACAGCCCACCCTGATTTTGTTGTGGTTGCAATATTATGTTATTGGAGCTCTAATAGAGATCCAATCTTTTATACGGAATTCATGTTATAATTAATTTCCATGAATTAAAAATGTTTTTGAACTAAGGCAATAAATTAGAGTTTTGTAGTTATTGAGTTAATTAAAAAAATATCTAATATACCAAGAAAATCAAACTACTGAACGGGATTCAAAAATTCTTTGAACAAGAGAATGCTTTGTGTTGATGATATTGTAACATTTATTTAAAGAAAGGTTTATTGCGTTAGGTAGATTAATCTCTATTTATAAAAATGATATGTTGGTTTGTGTACGCTTCAAAAACTCAAAAAGTTCTGCACCGATCGAGCTGAAATTTTACAATGATATACAATCTGCATTAAGGGTTGTTTTTATATATTAATTTTTGCATTACAATGTGCTACAGCGAAGCGTGGCAGGTTACAGCTAGTTACAAATAAAAATGTATATTAATAATAATTATTTCGTAGTTCATAGACAATGTAATGCTACAAAAGTTGCATTTGTTTTCTGAAAAATGCATTTGTCATTGAATTCCTTACAAGGGATTTGTGTTGAAGTTAGTCTAAAGAAATGCTCCTAATATTATCCAGAGACTTGGCAACAGTAATATCGAGGTTCATTGCACTTCTTTATTTTTATCTTTGTTACACATGGAGTGCTTTAGATAATAATAAAAATATTTGGTTGGGATAGTAAAATTATAATCATACATTAGCGAAGAAGTAAAATATTAATAGTAGTAGAAGTAAAAAATAGTATTAAGAATTGTAGTTTTAAATTCTTTATTGTTCACACCATTACAGTGATACATTTAATATGGGAGAAACAGTAAGACTAGTGAAAGAACAGGCGGCCTTATCGCTGAAAGCTATTTTTTCCTGGCAACATTTGTGTGGTTGCTATAAAGGTGAAATTTTATTGAAATTGACCATTTAAGATCTCAAAATTGAGATTGCAAAAAAATTGAGACAAATGATGCAGAAATAGGTAAAAAGTAGTGTACATGACCAATGCATTAAATAAGACACAAAATATTTATAACTTACTTAGCAGCATGTTCTCATTATATTCCTCCAAAAAAAATTGCCTATGTTCTATGTATTCCAGACTATTACTTGGTTCCAAATTCGTCCGTTCCGATCCATTCATTAATTCTGATGTGATTGACCAACAAACACACCTTGACATTTATTATATTAGTAAGAAATCAAAAAATATATAACTAATGGTAAAACCACAATTAAACTACAAGTCTAAAAAAATAATTCAGGTATTAATTAATTTATTTTCTTCAGAGAGTATACTACCTTTCACTGGAGTACTACATGGGGCGTTCTCTCCAAAATACCATGATAAACTTGGGAATCCAAGGAACCGTGGATGAAGCCCTGTACCAACTCGGCCTGGACATCGAAGAGCTGGAGGAATTGGAAGAAGATGCGGGTCTCGGAAATGGAGGCTTGGGTCGCCTTGCTGCTTGTTTCTTGGACTCAATGGCTACACTTGGCTTGGCTGCTTATGGTTATGGTAAGTTTTTGTTCTTTATCACTATCAAAAAATCCATGAAAATAATTGCGAGTTATTGTGTCAAAATATTACCAATACAGCTCAAGACGTCGAACTGAGGTGGTATAAGTCAGTCAAATTTATCGCAAAATTAAAAATGATAGGCATATATTTGTTCTGGAGTGGGGACTATAACTTTTAGAGAGTAGGGCAAGATGGGGTTGGGGGCAGGATGGGACGACCGATCTTGAGAGCACACAAATTAGTCCATCAAGTTCGTTTCAGCATCTTTCACTCATCTTCTTGTGGACAAAGACATCTCGCGTTTTATTTGTTTTCTGGAAAAAAATGTTTTAGACATTTCTATTCGCTAGTGATTTTTTAATACTATATTGGGCTTGTATTTTTCGTAAAGAATAACACATCAGTAGTGTGAGTAGGTACTTTATAGGTTCGTCATCTTTGACCACACCGTCGCTTACCGTCGCATCGGATGTGTTGGCGGTCAAACTGGAACTCATGCTCGATTATAAGATAAAAGCGGCCAAGTGCGAGTCGGACTCACCCAGGAAGGGTTCTGTAGCAGCAAGTAACATAATACATAAGTTGTAGTTTGGTGTAACTTTGATTTTTTAATAATAGTGAATTTATGATGTCTTAAAAAAACTACTCACTAGATTCAAACCAATTTTCGTTGGAAGTTTGCATGGTAATCATGGTAATTAATGTACATCAATATTTTTTTTAGTTTAATCATTCTCTTATTTTAAAAAGTTACAGGGGGAAGGGGACATTTTACCACTTTGGAAGTGTCGCGCAAGTTATTCAGTATCGAAAAAAATGATATTAGAATCCTCAACATCATTTTTGAAGACCTATCCATAGACACATACATGTGGGATGTATAGTATAAATAAAAAAATGTTGAGTTTCAGTTCTAAGTATGGGTGCCCCTTTTTTTAAAATATTATTTAAAAAAAATCTTAATGCGGTTCACAGAATACATCTACTTACCAATTTCAATAGTTGTAGCTCGTATAGTTTCGGCAAAATGAGGCTGTGACATAAGGACGGGCAGATAGACAGACATGACGAATCTATAAGGGTTCTGTATTTACGTTTTACGGAACCCTAAAAAGTACATTTAGTAATAATATTTGTCACTATAGTATAATATAGGCGCATGTCGCTCAAATTTTTTTTTTTGATGATAAAACAAATATTCTGGTCTTGGAACAAAGTTTAAGTTATTTTATTTTGGGTTAGCTACTACTAATAAGATTAACCATGTATTTCACAATTTTAGGCTTTTTGCTGTTTTAAAAATTAACGCTTTCATTAAATTCATTGTTCCCCTGCTGGACAAAAGGCCTCGCCTAAATTTTCTGTCGCTTTGGAGGATGACTCTGGGGTCGACTAATTAAAGTAAATAAATATTAGGAGACGTTTCTGACACCACACTGTCTTACCCCTAAACTAAGCAAAACTTGTATTATGGGAACCAGATAGCTGGTATAATAATATAAATATATTTTTTTTACATACTTGTGGCAGGTGACTTGTGGTAGAACATTTTTTTTAATAAAGAGTGACGAGACGAGCAGTACATGTATCTGATGGTAAACAACATGCCTGCCACATTACAGCACAGTGACACGTGAGGAGTTCAAATCATTACCTAACACTGCGCTGCGCTCATCACCCAGAGATATAAGATGTTTTATCTCTAAGTCCTGTAATTTCTCTGAAAACATGCCCTTCAAACTGGAACACAGTAATGTTTGCACATTACTGCCTGGCGATAGAATAACTGGCAAAGGTGTGATACTTGCCCAGGCAGATTCTGCAAAGAGTCCTACCACTACAGAAAAGTGATTATTGGTTTAGATAAAAGAGCGGAGTCTTGTACCCTGCAATTGCTAAATAAGCAGTTCTTAATTAATAATGATAACATATATTTATGAGTCCCATAGAATGCCTACTTAAAATAAATAAATATTAGTAGACAATTTACACACAACAACATCTGACACACCTGAGAGAACACCTAAAGTTAATGTGTCATAAAACGAAAATTTAAACATTTTGAAAAAACCCACGACGCAACAATAAAAAGTAAACAATAAAAAGTCACGGGGGGACATGACCCCCCCAAAATCGACTAAGTTAAACAAAAAATCTAAGAAAATTAAAAATATCTAATAGTACATAGACTATTTTTTAACGCGGGAAAACAACTAGAACGGGAACTACGCGGGTAAAATCTTGGGGGATACTAGTAAAGTATTTTTTGCTCGATTTATTGTATTTCTACTTATGACCCTCCCCCAAAACCTGAGGCTGCGTACTGGTGACCCCCTCCAAAATTCGAGGCTGGGACCGCGCCTGGCTCCGATGTGACTTACAGCAAATCTGATAGCACAACGTGATTTTGGCCGCTATAGAAAACGGCGCCGCTAGTCCATACAAAAAAAAATCTAAAAAAAAACTTTAAAAGGCAATAACTCAGCTCCGATATGACTTACAGCAAATCTGATTGCACAAATACCCTTGAGGTAAGGTATCATACAATTACAACGGATCATCGGCCGCTAAAAAAAAACGACAAAAGAAATAATGTAATACGCCATTTTGTGGAGCGGTCATCTTGAACCGATATTAACCAAACATAGCAAAGAACCACCGCACAGAAACTATCATTCAAATAAAAAAAATCGTATTGAAATCGGCCCATCCGTTTGAGATCTACGGTGCCACAAACAGACAGAGACAGACATCGACGTCAAACTTATAACACCCCTCTTTTTTGGTCGGTTGCTAAAACATAAAAGATTCAAGACAATAATTACAAAGGAAACTTAAACTACTAAAAATGCTATTTAGTATATTAAAAAAAACCTAAATTTAACTAGTAAACTATACTGCAATACTCTTATACACGCGTATCCCCAATATCGCATAGGTTATTTTGTGACTCAAAACAATATCTTGTGACACAAGTGAAAATAAGTGTTATAGGTAATTAGCGAAAGATTACAAACAGATAAACCAGTTTTTTCTCGAATGAGAGCATACGACAGTAATAAATATGAGTGTACCTAGAGGTAATCTCTGAGGGTCAAACTGTACGAGTAGAAATACTTGACATTACCTCACACAATCATGTATGAACTAATTTGAAACGGTTGTCAACGTCAGTCCTGGCCACGCGCCAATACTAACGTATTTACTAAACTGAATAAAAACTGACTGTTTATATAACCGCAAGGCACGAGCATAATGTTCAATGAGATTTTTAAACCTCAACATCGCACCTGTAGTGGTGGGATTCTTTGCAGAGGCTGGCTGGGGAAGTACCACACGTGAACCAGTTATTCTACCGCCGAAGAAATGTGCAAACGTGAATGTGTTCCGATTTGAAGGGCTGAATGGCAATGTTTCAAGAGAAAGTACAACCTGTACCTGGTTGACCGAGCTTTGCTCGGTTTGTTTAAATGATATTTAGGCATGAGGTACGAATTACGTAGTGATGACTTACTTAGACCTACTTAGATACGAATTAAATGCGTTTATAAAAGACTCTAGGTACAAGATTTTCTCAGAAAAGAAAGAACAAAAAGAAAAGTCCCGAGTATAACCAGGATTCGAACCGGGGCCTGTTGACTCCGAGGGCGAGCATATTCCGTCTGAACCATGTAGACTTAAAGAACAGTGGCGAAATAAGTTATCGTATTATAATGACATTGTAGGAGTTTTTCATTGTCTAAAAACGCGCATAAAATGATGTTTTTAAAAAATAAAACCTAGCTAGATCGATTTATCGTCCCCGAAACCCCCTGTATACATAATTTAATGAAAATCGTTCGAGCCGTTTCCGAGATTCAGATTCTATATTATGTATATACCTACAAGATTAGCTCGTTTAAAGGTATGTATAAGATTATAGGTCAAAGAGATAAAGTAATCTTATATCTAATGGGTAATGATGTGAACTATTAACGCCGCTTGTCAATGTGCTCTTATGAGCAGGGGTGTTGCTTAGCATCAGGCTATGTCCTGAACGTCCCATCACTCAATATTGTAAAATAATCTCAAAAAAAACTTACTCAACTACACCACCTCTGACATGACTGGGCGAAAAGTATATATCCACAAACACCTTCTTATGCTGGGGCCACACAAACGAGAAATGCCATTAATTATCGCGATAATTCACGATATCGCGCATTAGGTGTATTTTACACCTACGGTTAACGTCCATTATCGCGATAATTAATGGCATTTCTCGTTAGTGTGACCCCAGCATTATAACTTCGGATTTGGATTAAAAACGCAACGCATATTATGCTCAGAACCATAGATATAGGAAAAACGTGTTGCTGAGTTTCAGCGTCTAGTAATCTGTAACGATCAACGAGTCTACATATACTAGGTACTTATAGAGTTGGCACAAACGCTTTACACCGAAAGCACGGGTAGCATATTTCTTGCCTTGTCGCTCTTGTGGAAGTGTCATACTTTTGTCGCGGCACATCACTCTGTTGCCGTAGAAAGTATGCACGTCATCTGCTTACGATTGACACAAAGGAAACGTGCGGAAAATTGAACTCTATACGTATATGTAAACTCTTTGGTAACGATGTTATTAAAAAAAAATCTATTTATGAGTAAAAGTTAAGGTAGTATACCAACCCTACCTAGGAACTCGAGGCCTTTCGTCTGAATTAGAAAGTCAAGGCCATAATAAGCATAATAAGATGGAGGCATGTGTTACTGAAGGTAGGTTGAAAATCTTGAAATAATTTAGGGCTGTTGCTTGGTGGATTATGGTTTTTATTATTTCCTTGTGATAGAAGGCCCCGAGTCCCAACAACGGGAATATAAAGTGAACAGTGTATGTATTATGTCTAGAATATTCTGTTGGTAAGAATCTGTTACAGCCTTCAGAGCAGCAAATGAAACTAACCTTAATTCAGAGTAGACATACGACCTATCTCAATGAATGTTAAAATAATAAAGTCTATTAAAGACAACGTCATTTCTATTATTAACTCTATTCGTTCGGTTCTAATTAATTCGAATTATTTAAATCGCTGAAACCCGTTGCCAAGTGCACCCAAACAACTTGTAATGATCTCACATTTAGTCAGTAAAACTATCGTGTTCCCGTTATTATCCAGTGATAAAAACGGGTTAGAAGCTTTAGCTACTCGTATGTTCTGTTCCAGATTATAATTTGTCTTCCACATTTTAACGTCCAACGTTCCGTCGTGATTGAGTAACAAATTTCCAAACTTTCGCATTTCTATTGTTAGTAGGATATAACAAATGTTTATGTTCATCTCACAAATTATTTGTCATACTTGGGAACAGACACCACGATATACAACTCTGCAGGCAGACTTACTACCAAATGAGCCACAACGTCAGCCAACCCATTGGGGTATCAGAGGATTTCGTCTCAAGAGGATCAGGCATTCTGTTTAGCTAAGAAGTTGGACCTCTATTTCCTCGATTTCTTTGATATATCTCCGCAGGTCTGCAACGCCCTTTTTCACCCTTTAACTACGTTTATTCCCGTAAACACGTCACATGAAACTGCGTCAAAATACCCGGATCTCATGTCTTAAAATAGCTACTGTCAATGTTTGTGATGTGTGATAAAATGTGAAGCGTTCAACCATCATAATTTCTGATCTAACCTAACTGCTGGACATAGGCCTCTCCTATTGTTTCAACACAATCTTCAGTTTAACGTTTCCATCTTAAGTCTATTGTGTTACGAATATCACTACTCCATCTAGTCTCCATAATTTAACATGTTTTGTTATCGTGGGACATTACACTCCAAACACCTGAGCCTGTGCTTTTATTAACAGCTACAAAAATACTAAAATTGTATTGAAAGTCTGCCATGTCATATATGCAATGTGCGAACATTGCTGTGTTCCGGTTTGAAGGGTAATGTTTCCAGAGAAATTTCTGGGCTTAGAGATATAACATCTTAGATCTCTGGGTGACGAGCGCAGTACAATGCTAGGTAATGATTTGGACTTTTCATGTTCCAATAGCTGGGTGTCACTGTGCTGTTATGTGGCAGGCTTGTTGCTTATATCAGACACATGTCCTGAAAAAAAATTAAACGATACCCGAGATCTTCTCACACATTTTATAGAAAAAGTTACCCGCTAACTTGCTTAGACGGCCAATTTTGAGATATGGGGTCCAGAAGCTACATTACTTCGCGTATTTTCTGATAACTTATTTTCACGTATGTTATAGGTAGTGTCCGACCGAAACTGATTTTCTGGCCGAAACCGAAACCGAAACCGAACGTTCGGCCGTGGCTTCAGTTTCGGCCGAAACCGAAACCGAAACCGAAACTCACGTGGTCAAGTATATAATTTATTAAAATACTGAAATTTGGTGCATTTTACCTATTATTTTGCCTTAATTAGGGCATGAAATGGAAACACAATATATATCATAATAGGATAGATAAGAAATCAGTAAGAAGTCTTGTAAGCCCTTACAAGTTCTGATAGATGGCTCTAGTTTTCACTATTTTATAATAGCAATATCATAATCTCGTTCTTATTTGTACGAGGTTAATTAATAGTGTCTTCATACCTCGTACGAAAGACTACAAATCTCGTATTTGTACGAGGAACCTCGTACGGTTGGCATCGCTGGTTGCTACAGAACTATCCGAACGGAGCACGATAATTCCCGAAAAGGGCCGACAGCGTCCGTCAAAGCGTTGCCGCGGAAAACAAAGTTAGGCGATCGTGAACGTGCTTGAACTTGTTAAGTTTCGGTTTCGGCAAAAGTTTCGGCCGATTTTGGCCGAAACCGAAACTGTGGCCGAAACTTGATTTTTGGCCGAAACTCGGCCGAAACCGAAACCGAAACCGAACTTTCGGTCGGACACTAGTTATAGGCAATATCTTTAAAAATAAGGCCCCAATACTCAGAGACACTTTCCGTCGGCCGTTTTGCTTAACAGACGCTTTAAAACTTCCAAAATAATAGAGTTTTAAAGCTACTGTTAAGCAAAACGGCCTACGGACTCTACTCAATCGTCCACATTTCATCCATCAGAAAATACGTGACGTCTGGTGGCTCTTGGATCTTGGACTATTATTCTTGTATCTATTTCTTAAAATATTCTCCATTACCAGGTATTAGATACGAATACGGTATCTTCGCTCAGAAGATAGAAAACGGCGAACAACAAGAGGAGCCCGATGACTGGCTCCGGTATGGAAACCCCTGGGAGAAGGCCCGCCCTGAGTTCATGCTGCCAGTCAACTTTTACGGCAAAGTCGTCGATACACCGCAAGGAAAAAAGTGGATCGATACACAGGTATGCCCGTTTATCTCATGATGTGTTAAAGACTATCTGTTTGCAGCTTTAACTTTGGTTTCCTTTGTATAAATAGCTTTTAAACTTTCGGGAATTCAACTCATATTGTGAACATTACATGGGACAATTAATTATTATTAAACTTTTCTCGTGACGTTTAAGTCCTTAGTATTGGTTTTAGTATGGTGTAATGTTGGGTAGGACATGAGTTCAAAAATAGTTGCTATGAGTACTCTTTTTGTACTCAGCCAGTATAATGTCCCACTTTAAACTAGGCGAGATATACAGATGCTCGTGCCGATTTCTATCTCGCTCTCCCCCTGTAGTCTAGTAACACGACTCTGCAATATAAAGTATGAGGTAGTACACTTTGTAACAACATTACGTCGCTTTTACATATTGACATCTTGTACGGGACAAATGTGGCAGATCTTGTATGTTCTGCTCAACACTAGCATAATATAACATGTAGTTAAACAGAGATAGGTAGACAGTTTTTTGTCGTATTTCTTTGTGTGTAGTTAGTGTTTAAGTTTCAATATCTGATGTAAGCATGATTCGCAAAATGTAGTTTTTGATCAAAACACCTTGTTTTCTGTTTTTTGAAAGGAAGTCTTTCTTGCTCAAGTCATGCTCAAGCTTGAGTTCAAGGACTTTATAAGGCCTTCTCAGTTATTTACAGACGTTACTTAATTAATTTCTGTGTGTAAATCAGATATCACATTTAAATAAAAATTAAAAAACTAAATGTAAAATTTTGTGTGTCAGGTCCCGTCAATCGCTTTCCCTTAAGTCCTTAAATAAAACCATCGCCGCTTGTAGAAATCACACCAGGATAAAAGAGCGAAGATGCTTTAAATATCGTGGTTAATGTAATTTAAAAATAACTTTCAGAATTCAGGTTTAGTACTTTTGAGAAATACGGCTGTAATTCCGCACGTAAATTGCATTTTATTGTGCTGAGTAACTCGAGCGAAGCAAGATATGATTGGGGACGACAATTCAACCAATTGAGTTGGATGAACGGAATGACATTAGATGTTCAGGCAATTCTTTAAACTAATAGACAATTCGCATGGCATTCACGAGTCAATAGTATGTCGTGTTTAAAACTCGTCTCCTCGTTACCAGTCACGTCTATAATTATAGTTTTGTCTACACTCTGAAATGCATTATTTGCGTAGACGGCGATTTGAGAGTCGATATTACGTCACAATTTTCAACGTACAGATTTTTCGTTCCACATTTTTGAACACAAAATGTCTTAAGACGCGTTTGGTATTTTCTGTAATGGGAAAAACAATTGAACTCGCGACACTGTTAACGGATTTGAATGAAATTAAATGAGTAGAATTACCTGGATGAACACACACTTATTATCCTGATAGTTAGTAGTTGTTGAGCCGCGGGAAACATCGCTAGTTGTAAATAAAACATTTATCATTAAATTATGAATTCGAGAATGGCCGTCTACCTTGACAATGACTTCATAATAGTATTAGAACTAGACAAATGTATCACGCGAAAAACACAGCAGCGGTACATGACCAACACAACATTTATCATAAGCGTGAATATAGATAACACAAGTGAAGTTGGTAATTATAGTAATTACTCCAGAAAAATTATCTATGTTTACTACATTGATAAACGTTCTAATAAACTGATGAATGAGTATTGTCGCTATTCAAGTCCATGGATTTTTTTGTATATGAAACAAATTCAAAATTTTTAATTTTATTCTTGTTATAATAGGTATAGAGTCACGGGACGAGCAAGACATGCGCCTGATGGCTATGTCTACTCATTGTACACTTACTAAATATACGTTCTGTATTTTCTGTCTGCAGTTATCTGCAATGATTAACATTCGTATATGTTTTAAGATAAAAAGTGCAGTTAGATATACATAAGTTATCTTTACTGGCTTATCTGCTGCATCTTGTGATCATCAGGTCTAGTTCACGGTTTTTGGTCGTGCATAGGCATAACTCCTGCACTTGTTGTTGTAATTACATTCATTATCACCACTCGTTTATCTTCTAACGTTTCCCTGTTTATACTTACTCCATTCACAACAAGACTAATGAGCTACGTCATTAGATTATGCAACTGCACTTTGACAAGTCCTATGAGTTTGACAATGATTTTCGCGTGTTGTGAAAGCTTAAAGGTCTTACAATGTTTTTTGTTGACAGGTTGTTTTCGCCATGCCCTACGACAACCCTATCCCCGGGTACAATAACAATGTCGTGAACACGCTGCGTCTATGGTCTGCTAAAAGCCCCATCGATTTCAATCTTAGATTTTGTAAGTATTTAGGGGATTGTCAAAAAGTCGTATTCAATATTTACAATATTATTTGCGAAATTATGTCTAAGTAGTGTATGTATACTGCACATTACCACGTTGGTAGGAAACTATGCAAATATTTAGCCAGTAAAACTTTATTGACATACCAATAAAAAATAAACAGACAACGATTTAAACCAACCAAAAAATACAAATAGAACAGACAACGGTTTAACGAGACGTTAGGATTTACAATAGAAGTTCTAATTTTTAAACTTGCCAAAAAAATAAAAGTTCACTAATATTTTCATTTATCTTTCAGTCAACTCTGGAGATTACATTCAAGCCGTACTAGACCGCAATGTAGCCGAAAACATCTCTAGGGTTCTGTACCCCAACGATAACTTCTTCGAAGGCAAGGAACTCCGTCTTCGCCAAGAGTATTTTATGTGCGCTGCGACTCTTCAAGACATCATCAGGAGATACAAGTCTTCAAAGTTCGGCAGCCGCGAAGCTGTCAGGACCACTTTCGATAGTCTCCCAGATAAAGTAGCCATCCAACTCAACGACACCCATCCCGCTCTCGCTATTCCTGAGCTTCTTAGAATCCTTGTCGACATCGAGAAAGTTCCGTACGACGAAGCCTGGGATCTTGTAGTAAAGTGCTGCGCTTACACCAACCACACTGTCTTGCCAGAAGCCTTGGAAAGGTGGCCATGCTCGATGTTAGAAAACTGCCTCCCGAGACACATGCAGTTGATCTACCATATTAACTTCCTGCACCTTCAAGAGGTCCAGAAGAAATGGCCCGGCGATGCTGACCGTATGCGTCGCATGTCTCTGATTGAGGAGGAAGGTGAGAAGCGAGTGAACATGGCCAATCTCTGCGTTGTTGGCGCCCACGCTGTGAACGGAGTAGCGGCTATCCACTCTGACATCCTCAAAGCCACAGTCTTCCGTGACTTCTTTGAGATGTGGCCTGAAAAGTTCCAGAACAAGACGAACGGTATCACCCCTCGTCGCTGGCTTCTGCTCTGCAACCCTGGCCTTTCCGACCTGATTTCGGACAAGATTGGCGAGGAATGGACCGTGCACCTTGAACAGCTTCAAGGATTGAAGCGCTGGGCCAAAGACCCTGCTTTCCAGCGCGCTGTGATGAAAGTGAAGCAGGAGAACAAGCTGAGACTTGCCGGTCTGATCGAGAGGGACACTGGAGTGAAGATCAACGCCGCGTCGATGTTCGACGTACAAGTGAAGCGTATTCATGAGTACAAGCGTCAGCTGCTGAACATTCTGCACGTGATCACGATGTACAACCGCATCAAGCGCGACCCCACGGCCCCGGTGACTCCTCGCACCGTGATGATCGGCGGTAAAGCCGCGCCTGGCTACTACATCGCGAAGCAGATCATTGCTCTAGCCTGTGCTGTTGGCAACACAGTCAACAATGACCCTGATGTGGGAGATAAACTGAAACTTATTTTCTTGGAGAACTACCGAGTGACGCTTGCCGAGCGCATCATGCCTGCGGCCGACCTTAGCGAACAGGTTCGTATTTGCTTTTTACTGTAGCAATAATTGTAAACCGATCCACTATTTTGTAATCTTTATTTATCTTGATGAAAACTAAAACAATCTGAAGCTGGTACACCTTAAGCGGGATGCCAGTGCAGGTCTACAAATAGATTTGGAATAAGCCATTTTTAGATGAAAAATAAGTATTCTATACTACAATAGATGGATTTTAGCGTAAAAACCACTGGCCTAAAAACTGGCTTTTCTTTTTAACCGACTTCCAAAAAGGAGGAGGTTCTCTATTCGGTTGTATGTTTTTTTTTTATCTAAAAAAAAAACATTAATATCGTTAACAACAAATTGGTCTATGACTTGTGAGTTCAGTGTTGTTAGTTCACGTCAGCGACATGCGTAATAACAGTATATCCGTAGCTGTACATATAGGTGACGTATTGTACAACATTCGTACTAAAAATCAAAGTTATAAGTTTTCACTTCTGTTGGCAGTCGGCAGTCCCTATGGCTGCCAAAGTTTGTGCTATAGACGTAGTTACAGCCGTGTAAACTCTGTTGTGACCAGGGCTTTTACCGCTTAACTGAAGGAAGCGAATAGAAAAGAGAGACCAATATCAAAGCTATCGTTTTCCTTAGGGGGTAGACCCGAGGGTTTCCATAGAACCCTCACCCCCTTTTTTAATATTTTTTGTGCTTCGTCTAAACCGTTTCATTCTTGTATA
This sequence comes from Ectropis grisescens, assembly GCA_017562165.1. Classification (NCBI taxonomy): domain Eukaryota; kingdom Metazoa; phylum Arthropoda; class Insecta; order Lepidoptera; family Geometridae; genus Ectropis; species Ectropis grisescens. The sequence continues at coordinate 13,832,018 of CM029778.1, read as the reverse complement.
CTTAGCTTGTTTCGATATAAGAATACAAGTTTGAGTTTGCTCTAGACCTCGTAAAACGTAATTTCATTCTTGTAAAGCTAGTTTAAATATAAGAATATAAGTTGGAGCTTGTTTTCAGATCTCGACGGCCGGTACCGAAGCGTCGGGAACCGGTAACATGAAGTTCATGTTGAACGGAGGACTCACTATCGGCACCATGGACGGAGCCAACGTCGAGATGGCCGAGGAAGCCGGAGAGGACAACCTCTTCATCTTCGGAATGAGGGTCGACGATGTTAACGCTTTGCAGAAACGGGGGGTAAGAATTGTGTACTTTATTCATTTTTTATTTCACCTGACTAGGTATATTGTATGAAATGATTTTTTCTAATGTGATAATTTCGTGACACTTAAACAACAAACCCTTCAATATGATAAATATACAAAGTTGTAATCTGCTCATCATATCCAAAAACTTTTATCATGAAGCTAAATTGCGAAATATAATTTCATTCGCTGTTGTATGAAGTACTGTTCGTACCTTTGGGATGGGTCGGCCTACTAAGTGCCAGCTGGATGCTCTGAGTCGATCGACAGTCACCAAAAGGCTCATACGCAACGACACCCTTGTTTGAAAAAGACTTCAAAAATCTTGAACATCGTCGAAAAACTGCTAGCCTATCAGGTTTTTTCTGTTATTTCAGAGTGTGCTACTGATCTAATACCAGCTTTTCCTTTTTTCTATCGGAATGTTCGTAGCTCGAAAAACCGACATCGCTTTATATTTGATGTTCCAAAAGCGCGAACGTGGAGGTTTGAGTCCACTTTTGTGATAACATCTAGGCTGTGGAACGCGTTGCCTGTGTAGGTTATTTCCAATGGTCTTGGTCTTTTCGAGTCACAATTAGTATGTTTCTTCTAGGTACTCGTAAGCCCGCTCCATCGTAGTCGCTTCGCCGCTTAACAACAGGCGAGATGGCAGCCATAAACAAAATTAAAAAAAACGCCGAGACATGAATCTTATAATGTGAAATGTGAATACTTCTTCGTTTTTTGGGTCAGAAGTAAAAATAATGCAGTAATCCTTACTGTTTACAGATACAACGCGTACGAATATTACGAGCGCAACCCGGAGCTCCGTCAGTGCATCGAGCAGATTCGCAGCGGGTTCTTCTCCCCGGACGACCCGGGCCGCTTCGCTCACGTGGCGGACGTCCTGTTGAACCACGACCGCTTCTTGCATCTCGCTGACTTCGACGCTTACATCGAGGCGCAGCAGAAAGTCTCTGATGTGTATCAGGTAAAAACAATTTCTTATCTGACCCCAAACTAAGCAAAGCTTATAGATAGACGCAGTAGTCTGTGTTCTTCTCCCCGGACGACCCATATTAGACGAATGACGTCCACTACAAGACGAATGCCTCCCCCAAAGATCTCCACAAAGACCGGTCTTGCTGCCGACCGCATTCAACGATTTATGGCGTCCTTCACCAGATCGTTGGTCCATCTTGTTGGAAGTCTGCCAATATTTCGAGTAGCTCTCGAATATTTTGGTTAGATATTTGAGGTAAACTGAAAACTTGTCATATAGTTCTCCTATTATACCCCAACACGGCGACGCAGAGCTGGCTAGTGAGTAGCAGGGCAAAAAAAGATATGACAGAACTGTCAGCACTCACTGTCGAAACTTGTGCAATAAGATTACGTATAGGATAAGCAGATCGTTATCATAATTGTAATAATTAATCGTAGCAATCGTGACTTTGAAATGATTTTTTAATTTTTAGACAAATATCTTTTAAAGATAAAGCTAGTTGATTTGATAAAATATGTTGTTTTAGGTAAGGATTTAATTTAGATAAATATTACATGCTTCATGACTATGAAAAGTTACATGAGAAAATGCCTGACAACTGCCTCCAAACAATAGGCATGACGACACATTTTTGATTTAATGTGCCATCAAAAGGCTACTCAATAACTGAAACATAGTTGAAAGAATTACTTTGTTATCTTAAAAAATCCCGTGATATCACGATTTACCTATAGTGTAAACCTATAAACGTTAAAAAAATCTGTTGATAATTAATGTTAGTGAAATAAACATGTTCACGATTTTAAAATCACAATTTTGAACTCTCCCAAAAACGCTTCATACAAAAACACTACTGAAGCGTGACGTCACTGTGTCGTATTTTCTAGGCGTCGCGCGTAAAGTTTGTATGTTAGCTATATTAAATATTGCATTTAGAAAACTGGTTTCATAACTAAAGTCATTTTAAATTCAACAAAACAAAATTAAAAATTTTGACTAACCACCGACTACCTTAGCTTTGTTATCTGTACAACATTCTACTAGTCAAGCCTTTTCATTTGATACCCATATTAAGGGAGTTGTGAAAAAAGAAATGTAATTCGCCATTTTGTGGCAGCGGCCATCTTGGATTTGAAATTTGTCATAGTGTAAAGTATTCTACTAATCAAGCCCTTTCGTTTGATACCCATATTGAGGTAGTAGTGAAAAATATGATATAATTCGCCATTTTGTGGTGGCGGCCATCTTGGATTTGAATTTTTTTATAGCGTATAGTACTCTATTAGTCAATCCCTTTCATTTGATACCCATATTGAGGTAGGTTGTGAAGAAATATTTTGTCGGCCATTTTGAATCGATATTAACCAAACATAGCTAAGAACACCCGCACAGATATTAACTTTCAAATAAAAAAAAACGCATTGAAATCGGCCCATCCGTTTGAGCTCTACGGTGCTACAGACAGACACACACACAGACAGACAGACAGACAGACAGACAGACAGATAGACAGACAGACAGACATCGACGTCACACTTATAACACCCCTTTTTTTGTTGGGGGTTAATTATCCAATAGTAATTACATTTTCTAATAATTTCGTACTTTTAAAATAGACTAGCCCATCCAACTTAAAATGATCATAAAGTAATGAACATTAACAATTTTAATGAACATGTTCATCAAAATTGTTGTAGTTATCTTTAATGTTGTTTTTTTATTTATTTCATTAGTTAAAATATTCAGTAAAGATCGGTAAAATGTAAAAAAAAAAAAATAACTTGCAGAACAATAATTACACAATTCTCTAACAAAACATAATTTTGGGGATATAACTCTTAAGGATTTAAAAAATCTTGCAAACAAAAAAACAAATCACATTAAAAATACTATTAAATGAAACAAATAACAAAAAGCTTTTAAATTTTTTGTGGATATGTGTAATAATAATATCTAAAAAAATAAATAAAATGTACAAAGTAAAAACAGTTAAAATTATGCCAAAGAATTGACTGTACTAGTAACTAAGACAATAAACTCGGCTTTTTCTGACGAATACTGTGAAACGCTGATTGTACTGATCAGACAGCACCGTCCGATGTACGATACACTGCTACAGAGAAGAGGATTTGTAGCACAGCATTTGGTTGAGCATAGCATGATCTTCGTCTTTCTCCTATACTAACTACTTGGTTTTCCATCCCAACTGAATTCGTCGACGAGCCTTTCTATTCTGGGTCGTTAAAAGACCCGAGGACCGAAATACGAGACGCATTTCGGTCGCGGCGCGAACCGAACCTAGACACTTGTCTCATTTCTCTGTCGCATCGCGAACCACCATCTTTAGAATGCTATTTTTAGGTGTATTTTATTAAAATTTCAATTCTTTCTTGCTGAACCTCACATCCTGTATTTATTTGTGCTCTCATCTTTGTCCCCAGGACCAAGCCAAGTGGGCTGAGATGGTGATTTTGAACATTGCATCTTCTGGCAAGTTCTCATCGGACCGAACTATCGCTGAGTACAGTCGCCAGATCTGGGGCGTCGAACCGTCCTGGGAGAAACTGCCCGCTCCGCATGAGACTGCTTAAACGTATAGTCGTCTCACTCGCACATCATTACAACTAGAAATGACTTCATTCGCAATTGGTTTACTCACTCGAATTTGTGTGAAACGAGCGATTGTCTCATAGACATCTATCTTTCTCACCATGTTTGCGACGCGAGAATGTTACGTAAGCATTGTCATTTACATAATTGAGTTGGCAAAGATATAGCACGTCGAATAAAGCTTCAAGTATAATTAATTATAGCATCTAGTAATCAGTATAGCAATAAATAATTTGGATAACTTTGAATGGCAACGGTTTGTAATTGATAAAAATGCTGTTAAAATTTATTGCGGGAAGTCGCCACAGATGGCGCTAGTTGAAATTTAATGTTTAATATCTTGTGCTATATTACTTGCCAGATAGTAGTTAGTTGAAAAATTGGGTGTTGATTAGATGTAGAATAATATTGTTTGATTGAGTATATTTTTGTGTACAAAATTATTGACGTAAATATTTATTTTTTCTATCTATTATATTCAGTGTATGAATATTTTGAGATGATTTTTATGTAAATTCAATTATTTCTGATTGTAAGATAGAATGAATTAACCATAATTTATACATATTCTTACCTATTAATATGTACTAATGTTGTTTATGATATGTACTGTTCTTAACTCTCTTCTTCTCCTGTTTCTTATATTAGATGTAGATACTCAGAATTTTTCATAAATATATAAAAACCGGTAAAAATTTAAAGGCTAAATGGTTCGAGGTAGCTATTAGGGCTAAATATATTTATGTATGCTCTGTTCGCCGACCTGCCTGGCATAAAATAAACGTCGAAATAAGTACCAATCACGATTTGTAACTTACACATTGAAGATTTCATGGGGTCCGTCATTTTTATCTACTTTATATGCCAGGAGATGGTGAGCAGAATTTAAGTATTCATTGTAAAATTTGTAGAAACTAGATAACCCATATTATTATATTTCAAAGTACCGTAGTTAATGTTGATACTTGTAGATATTTTATGAAGAACGCAAGTTCCTAAAAACGATGAGATATTTAGTGTTTTGAAACATGTGCGCAGATCGCTGGATTCAGCACACATGTGTACGAATTTATTTGTGCCATATTTTTTCTCGTCTTCCCACAGTCTAACGGGAACATGTTAAAATTCAGTTATTAAAAGTTGATCTAGTTAAAGTTGGAAGGTATAGATAGATATTAATGCCGTGTAATTGGTTAAAATACAAGCAAAAACATATACCAATATATTTACTACAAACACTGAACCTGAAGCAGAAGAGCCTTAGTTTTGGCACTATTCCAACTTTTTTGTGCATGATTTTGACTGTAAGAGTAGCTTTTTTCTTCTTTATTGAAATAAAATGAGAAACCGAATATTATGAAATTAGTTAATATGTTTACTATCAATCCCTAAACTAAGCAAAGCTGATGTCAATCCTAAGCCAATCTTATTCACGCATGTCCTGCGACGGATCTGATGAACCCTTCGAAATATTGGGGCCATGCTAGAATTAAACTTAGTTTATCATCGTCAACATCTTTATTGCGTTCGTTCAACCGTAAAACATCATCCTTTCTTCGTATACCTCACCTGTCTTAGACCTGTACTGGTCTCATCCATCCATGACCTGCCACTCTTCAAAAGTCAAACTCAATTCATAAAATAAAATATCTGATCTTCCGACTTTTACTAGGCCAATACGACTAAATAAATAATAATTTATTAATTACTAGTAGAATTATTCAAAACGCGGAAAGACCCATGATTTTAGATAAAATTTGGATTATATTTATAAGATTATTTCTCTACGAATTAATGCCATCCATGATTTTTCGACATAACGGTGTTATATTAATCAATATTTATATTTTTAATAAACTGTGTAATCCTGTATGATGTTTGTTTTAATTCTAGACTATTACTAATTATTTATTTGTAACAGGTTAGAAGTGCCTAATAAATCAGGAGAGAATCAAAATGGCGTCTTATCAAGTCGACATGAACGAGGTTTGCGATCCTTTGTAAGTATTTCATGTCACTACGTAGAATCTAACGATATTAAATTATATATACGTGTATCTTGGCTCTATACACTAGAGACGATAGATTATATAGACGTAGCCAAATAAAGTAATTACGATTTTCATAGAAGTGTTAGTGATTTTATCGAAGAATTGCGATGGTGGCTCTCTCGTTGAGTAGATGCAAAAGCTAAAGCATTCAATTCAATAAAATCGACGGAAGAGCGAGATAAAAAATACGAGACTTGTGAAACGCGTGCGTACAGGATACACCGGGAGTGCTTCGGTACTAAATATTATTTAATCTGTGTATCCAACTGCACAAACAACACCATACTCTACTTCAGACTACGCTATTGCTTCGATTTCACATTCTCATTTTACTAGCGCATTTCACTTGTAGTCTTGTTAGTAAGGTGGACTATTCTGTTTTGTATGGATCGGGAATGTTTGGAGGCTTTGTGGTTGTAATAATTACCAGCAGAAAACTTAAACGACAGACAGAGTAAAACGCATAAATATAAACACATTACAAGATAACAAAACCAAGAGAGCAATGAATTTGAAAGCGAATGGATATCGTACTAGAGGGGGATCAAAGAAATTATGGATGGTGGGAACGTGGCCATGATTAAGAAAGTAACATATATGATTAATGATAGAGATGCATCGTGGAAGCGAACATTTTGTACTGACCCCACATGCAATAGGATAAGGGTGGGTGGGAGTGATGGTGGTACACAATAAATTAAGGTGGTGGCAGTCGTTGTCAACCCCGCTTGGGATTATACCAAACAAATCCTACCATCAAGGATTTTTGTGTATCTAGTTTGTTCTAGTTAGTTGGATGGCTTTTTGTTCTAGCATAATACTAGGCACATGATATGTAGGTAAACGTTACAAGGTTATTCAAACTTTATCTTAAAAATGTTGCATGCCATTCTGCCTACTGCAATGAGCATGCGTGATTAGTAGATTAGGAGTCAGTAATTGCGTAATTCTTCGAAAAAGGAGTAGAAGTAATGAGTTCTATGGTCCGGAGGCGAGATTGAATCGGTTTCTTCTAGGTAAGCAAGCAAGCGTAGACCTACTGGTCTACGATGGAGCTTGCCGGAGGACCGCATCGTCGCTTAACATCAGGCCAGATGGGGGTCAAGTGCAAACCTATCAGTGTTAAAAAAAATTAATTAGTTCTACTCCTTGGTGAAGTAAGTCTCATTTTTAATTTAAAAAACAAATATTCAACCTGTCATGGGGAAAAATTGAGGGATCAATACCATTTAACATAACATAGATTTGTTACACAGCAACATTTCATATATTTTAGCATACGTTATTATATAGGACGAATACATGGCTAAAGTTCCAATCAATATATTTTTTATACCTAGGTACTTGGATTAATTATGTATCATGTAAATAATAATAATTTTGGGGTTTGAAGCGTAGGTACACTGTACAGTACACAGTGCTCAGAAGATTTAGCATAATATTTATACTTCTTTAGTAAAAAGTAACATAAAAAAGTAAAATGAACATACTAAAAAAATGTATTGTATTTGGTGTTTATATTCATTATGAGGTTATGATTTTTTGTATTTTTTTTATCCTGTTAACAAACTATATGACTTTTTTACAAGATTGTCACCCGCTCCCTTTGAGATCTAAAGATAACCTCACCATTATGATCCCTTCTGCCAGAACTGAAACCTTTTATGGAAGGTCGTTCACTTTCAGGGCGGTTTTATTGTGGAACGAACTACCTGTGTCTGTCAGATGTTCTTCATCACTAGAAACCTTTAAAAATATGTCAAGGTTATAGGTTATAGTTATATTTGTCAAAATTGTAGCCATAGTATGCATAGTATATAACATGGCGTTGGTGTTACTTATCAATTCATTGTTTTGTATTTCCACTATTAGACCTCCACAATATAGATACATAATTGTTTATTTATTTTACATAATATATGTATTATTGTATGTTATGATAATAATTATAAGTACTAGTTTATTTAATTTAGTATTAAATAAATATGTTTAAGTAGGGTATATTTCAATTTATTTTTATATATATGTATATGTATGTACATGTATTGTATATAAATTTTATTTATTTATGTCATCTGCACACCCCCGCATTTTAAGATCCCATCTTTCTTTTTCCAGCCTAAGGTTGCCTGGAAGAGATCGCTATTAGCGATAAGGCCGCCGCCTGTCGCACTAATTTTAAGTGGTTAACCTGCTTCAATTTGTAAATTATTGTTATTTTGGTGTGTTCAATAAAGAGTATCTATCTATCTATCTATATGATATACGAAAAACAGACATGTTTTCTCTAAAATATATTTACACTTTTAGTTATTTTTATAGCTTAGTATGAAAATCCCAGTATCCTGTCGATCCTGCGTGCGCATTCCCGAGTCCTGCGTCTCGTAAAAAAAATCGCGTTTCGAGGAGACACGGTCCGTATGTCCGTCCCTTTCGCGCGTCGCATGTCATCGGCCGCCGAGTCGAGCGAGCGAGTTGCTCATACCGCGTCTGATCTTCGGGCGAGTCGGTCGTCCGTCTCGCGTGTGTTGTGCGTTCTGTGTAGTGGGTGCTGCGCCGAGCCGCTGCTCCCGTCCCGCAGGTAACCAACCCCGCCCATGCAACCCCCCACAACGACCATACAATGCCTCTTTGTGTCACCAAAAAGGTCCTCGCAAATATCGCCGGCTCCGCGAATGCGCGACAACGATCGATAACGCGTTGTCTTGACCGGGACATTATCGCTTCGACTCTTCTTGTTTCTCTTCCTGATACTATATTAATATAATGTTTTCATAATATAGCTGAACACGGTCTTGTACTTTGTTTCACTTATCAGCTTGATATATGGGAAGAGTAGATACTCGTACATATAGAGCGATGCGCTGGAATTAGCTCGCCTCTTAGCGAAATCGCTTTGCCCATAATTGATGGATTCGAAACTAGTTCATTATAAATAGCTTATCCACGATCTTGTTTATGCCTTTATTTATACTTATGCAAAGTACTTGGTAACATAATGCCGAATGTGGGTAGCGGATATTGAGAAACAGCGGCCGGCCGCTCATTTTGCAATTATCGATCTGATACAGCCATAAAACTCTAAAAAGGATTTTATAAACAAATACTGAATATATATATGCAAACTGATAAACGGCGAAGATAGTAAAGAAGAATACAGATAAACACCTAACTTAATCGATCACTAAATGATTAAGGATCTGAACTAAAACGACTTTCAAGAAGAACTGAACACTAAAAGAGTACCTAGATCGTATTGTACACAATACATTGGAGACGTTGCAAATAAAGTATTGTAGCCAGATAGATTAGACTGAGTAATCAATGAATCATTCATTCTCATAGCACGTGGTACCTAGAAGCTACTACAAGGCTGAGTGGTAGGGAACTGCGCGTAGCTGCTGCGGTTTCGATAAAAAGGAACTGAGCAATTAACTGAAATAGAATAATGACATACTCTTTTAAAGAGGTCATGTACATTGTACATACCTTTTTAAGGTCTGGTATCCTTCTTGGTACCTAGTAATAATCTGACTGACTACTCCGTTTAACTGTATTCGAAAACGTGATTTCGCAAAACATGAAACTCTATGGTGTTTATGAGTAGATAAAATACAGTTAAAGAAGACTAGCTCTGCCGAGACCCCTTACAATTGACATCTATGATCACCATTTCGAATTCAAGTATGTTGGATACCTATATGAAAGCAAATTTCCTCAGGATATCCAAAGAAAGTTCGCGCGTTCCCAAAATTATAGTCTATAGTAAACATTTTAGGATACTATCTTGTTCTGAGACGTCTTGCTTGTTAGTATCCCAAGCAACGACCTAAGCTAAACATCACTCTAGAGTCTAGACAAATGTTAGCTTTCGCTTCGTTGTTCAGAGAACCGGTCTGTCCGTGATCAGAGCCTGCAGAAAATATTTATATCAGGTTATTCCGAGCCAGGTTAAGGTCAATAAACAAACATCTCAGCAGCAACATGTCACACTATCTTATTACAACGTGAAAGGAGAAAAGGTTTTAAAGTAACTGTTTGACATTAACTTATTTAAAACCAGAACGAAATCGTATTCAGGGTCCAGAAAATTTGATTTTGGAAATTTGAATAAAAACAGTTGTAACCGACGCAGGTTAATTTAGGAGGCGGATTTTTAAATGGTTAGTTTTTTTAATTATGATTACAGATTTAGATAAAAATAACATTACAGAAATGAAAAAATCATTGGCTTATAACTTATAAGTATTAGCGATTGTATTGGTTTTGTATGATCGAAATTTGACTAGAAATTAAAAATTTGATGTTTTAGATGAAAGACCCCGCAGACGTTCTAGACTAGCTGATAAAACTGCTTTACGGACATGTCTAATTTAAAAAATAACTGTAAATTAGGGTCATGCTTAGAATTTTTGGGTCGTTATGAATGCTAACGTTTACCTAAATCTTTAAGCGCGTTTTATTTCGGCATGGAGGGGTCGGCCCTCTCGGCTCGTCGACCTTTCCCCATTTACACACATGAGGGTGACAATTCATATGGAACTCCTGTCTTATGTCGATTTGGGTAGAGTAATAAACTCTATGTCGTAAATTACTTGTTATGCTACTAATATTGTAAATACGAAGTTTTGTATGTTTAGATGTTTGTTGCTCTATCACGTCGCGAAGTCGCGATGGCTGAACGGTACGGCTTGAAATTTACAACACAGATAGATATGAAATAACTCATAGGCTACTTTTCATCGCGGGAAAATTACGGGAATAAGAACTACACGAGTAAAACCTCGGGCTAGGTCCTAGAGACGGCTAGTTTCTTAAAATCGTAAGATTATAAAATTTCACTATTCTAGAGGTCTCACTAGTTGTGCAGATTTGCTGCATTCAAATCAGCCGGCGAAGAGCTTATAAATGTTAAATGACTATGCGCTGCAAACCATGCTCTGGGGTCAGTGTGAATAATTAAACGACTAGTGGGTTTCATGTTCGTAACAGCAGGTACCTACCTGCACTAAAGGTATATAAATAATAGCTCATAACTTTCCTAGTTAAACTATTACGTAAGTAAATGAGGCATTTATAACGGATGTATATTGTAATACGTAAGTTTAAAGTCAACGTAGTGTAGGACACCCTGAAACAAGATGGAGTGACGATATACGGAAGATAGCAGACAGTAGTTGGAAACGTAAAGCTGAGGAACGGAACGGAACGGAAAGCCTTGGGAGTGGCCTATGCTCAGCGTTGGACTAAGGCTGATGATGATGATATTCAAAGTCACTTTGACATTGACAATACGGATGTTTTGTTTTAAGGATAAGGTCAAAAAGACCCGAAAAAAAATTATAGCAAAGACGTTACAAACAGAAATGGAATTGTTTATTTTTGGGAGAGCTACATTTTTATTGTTAAAATCTAATTATTACCCAATTACAAGAAGGTGTGTATATTGTAGTGATTTTAGGAAATGATCTAGACACAGTTTTGTTCAAAATAGTGCTACAGCCAGGGAATGTGCTGATCTCACCAATCGTATCATTTAACATAGACTGCCTAGCTCGAGTCTCCTATTTCATTAAAAAAATATATACATAGATTACTAACGTTTATATTTACTGACGTCAGTAACTAGTGACGTAAAATCTTGGATAATTCTTAAGTACAAAAACGTCTACACGGCAAGTTATTCAAAAACTGGGTAATCGAACAGATGGTGGTTTTATACAAAGAACCGGGTTTAACTGCGGCAGGTGCAAACGCTCAAAACGAAGACAGGGCCAGTTTTTGTTCGAGTACTCAGGTAAAGAAACCGCCCTTTGCTTGTACGGGAATGATTCTAATTTCCTATATTTAAGAAAAAATATACCAAGAGTGTAAATCATTCATCTAGCGATCATAGATTTAAAACTACGTATGCGTAAGAAATGCACGTAGCACCTTATCATTAAAAATATAGTACCTAGTGTTAGGATTTTCTGCAGTGTCTTACCTGGGGAAGTACCACACATATATCAGTTATTGTACTGACAAGCAGTATAAATCATCTTTTATCTCTGGGAAATGAGCGCAGTGCAGTGCTAGGTAATCATTTGGACTCCTTCATGTTTCAATAGCTGCGTGACGAAATGCTGTTTAAGACAGGTAATTTGCTTACCATCAGACATATGTCCTGCTCGTCCTGTCATTCTTTACTAAAAAAATATTTAAACCATCACTTACACACTCACAGAAAGGTTCACACAGATAATGGTCATTCAGAGCTCTTAAAATGATTGACGTACCTACTGTTTGATAAAAGCAGCAATTACAGCTATAAAGCCCCGTATAAAAAGATGCTCTCCTCCCATTAGGATTTGGTCTAAGCGACTATTATCCTGCGGCAAACGCTCGCCATCCGTAGGATGTGGAGTGGGGAGGGGGAAGTACTCCGGATGAACGGAATTTGCCGTCTTGTGGGGGGAAGGAGGTTGCAGCTTCCAGACAGCCTGGTACGGGCAGATCGATTTACTCAACACAAGTATTGAAAAGACGCGTATAATATAGATACGTAGGTTGTAGATATTGTGAAGAGGGTAAGGTTCGCTCGGGATCTATTATGCCTACAGAGATTGCTTTTTCACTAGATAGCCGTAATCGAAGGCAGGAGGCATGAGGGAAATTGCTTTGTTGTTGGTAATAAACCTCCCAATTGGCCGGCTAGTATCTACTCTGTTGCTCTGTTGATAATCTAAAAACTTAGTTGAAACATTTCGATAGGTATGGCTACTAAAGAGTAAGCATAAGGGATTTTATTTCAACTTTGCTAAAAAATATACTTAACAAAGTGAAAATTAACAAATCCAACTACTTACTAGATTTTGTATTTTGGTATGAAAACTAACGTGGTTTGTACATATTTTAAATAAATACCCGGGTAACCACGTTTGATATAGTCAGTCCAGTCCGACTCAAATTTTCAGTGTTAAACGAGAAGCGAACACGCTCGCGTATTCTCTTTAAAAAAGATCGCCGGACGCGATCGAAACTTGAGCCTGACTGACTGACTGACTATATCAAAAGTGAGTTACACGTGTACTTAATTAAAATATATTTTCTATGAATGAACTCTATAAAATCGCCTACATTAGCTGTCAACAGGGCTTTAGGTAAAGATGCTTTTGTTTTAAATTGAGGTAAGGTTTTTACTAGAAAAAAAAAAACACTCCGAATTAAGAATTAAACTAGAGTTAGTTTCAATCTCAACTACTAATTAGAATTAAGTTTATGAACCAAATAATATGGGTAGGCTAACTCGATGCACTGCTGTAATGAAACAGAGGATTTCAGAGTAAACGAAAATACAATCGACAAATAAAATTGTACTAGATTTTATTTCGTTTTCCGAAAAGAAGTTCTTTTAACCGACTTCAGAAATGAAGAAGTTTCTTCACTCGTCGGAATCTGTTATTTATGCTAACCGATCAATGGAAGACGTTAATTTTTTTTCGTTTTCCAGGGTATGTTGCCTACGTACCTACTACTTTACCTATTTAAATATAGTAAGTAATTGAAATTATGAGTAGAGTAATTCAAAGATTTCTTTTACTTACGGTTAAGACGTACGTATTCCATTAACCGGTGATCACACAAAAGATTTCGACGAGTTAAGAACCTTTACCGTTTGTGACGTTGGTTAAAAGATAATATATCTACAGGAGTATTAATGGAATAGGTTCTACCCTTTAAATTTTAAATATTACTTTTACATGCACATTACTCTCATATGTACTACCTTGTATAACTAGGTAGACATGCATTCCAACATTTTGATTTGCGCTGATAAGATAAATGCATTTATCGTTTACAAACGATGAAATATACCCAGTAATCTTTACATCATCTGTTATTATTTGTGAACAGAAATACACATTCTAATATGCATTCGTTGTTAGAAATCCGATATCTACCTGCTCTATTTTGCAATCCGACATGCATCTCAAGATCGAATTCGTATTAATAATTTATGTAGGTATAAGTACCTAACTATTTTTGTGGGTACATGATTTGGTTCTAATTCTAGCTGATTTTTATATTATTCGTCCAAAATCGCATATTGCTAAGAATCTACTTTTTCTATTTCGTTACCGAATAACGAGTAGAGGTAGAGAACGACAGATATTGATAAAAGATAAACAATGTCGAATAAGACGACTGATGTCGTCTAGGGATTGAAATATATATTGTTGTTACTTGGTAGTGGTAGGACTCCTAGCAGAGGCTTCCGGCTGGGGAAGTACCACACCTTTGCCAGTTATGTGAAAACATTACTGTGTTCCGGTTTGAAGGGCAATGTTTCCAGAGAAATTACAGGGCTAGAGATATAACATCTTAGATATCTGGGTGATAAGCGCAGTGCAGTGCCAGATAATTATTTGGACTCTTCATGTTCCAATAGCTGCGTGTCACTGTGCTGTTATGTGGCAGGCATGTTGCTTACCATCAGGCACATGTCCTGCTCCTCTCGTCACTATTTAAAAAAAAACTAGCTGGAACTCGCGGCTTAACAGCTGCTTAACTTCCATGTGTTAAAAAACAGTAACCTATTTGTAAATTCATCCACTTTACTTCCTACGTATTTAATTTCAGTAAAATCTGTTCAGCCATTACAGCGACAGGTGGGTGCAAATGCACACCTACAAATACACAAACTTTCATCTTTATAATATAATATATTAATAATACTCTCAGTATTGTAGAAATCAACACAAAACGTAAATGATAAGGTATTTTTAATCTGTTACAATACGTACTTATTTAGCTAAGTAATTAATTCGTCAAGTAGAATGTGATTACAATCAATTCTGACCACGGTTTCTTATGACTAAATCCTTTTGAATACTAAGTACTTCAAATTTTTTCTTCGTGTATTTCGTCATACGATTTCCGGATCTCCGCCAACGAAGCGTGCCTCAGCTATCCTCTTTTATTTATATTTTTTCCACACATTCGCCGTTGGTGTGATACCAATCAAGTTATCCAAACGCACGCTCGTAAATCCAAACACGAACGCACGGCCATTTCTGGATAATGGAGCCCGAAATAGTCTTCCGTCACTCGCGCATGAGGTTACTCGGTACTTCGGCATGTTCAGTTTAATTACAGCCTGCATTTCGATGTGAAACGGAAACTTGTAATGTTGACTCTACAATGTTAGGCTATTTAGTTTCTAATCTTATCCCAACATCCAAACTAGAACAAAGCCAAACAGCTTGAAATTTACCGGTAGCTGTTCCTTGGCAAGCTGTTTTATCGATTCAACATGCCAGAAAGATATGTGGTAGTTGGATTATGATGTGGTAGTGTTTGAACCTACTTTGTGGTTAGGAAAAACTAACATTATCTTATAATTATCATCACACTTGATGTGGAATCTATACAACATGTCTAGTTTCTCCATTCGTCATATATGAGTTGAATTATTTTCTATTCATAGTCTTTTTCACAAAATCTATTAAGTAGCTCTTTTTTATCACCCTGCCACAGTACATTCATTTACATTCATAATGAAAACTTTTTAGTTATGTGTTCTTCATCTCTACCTACATAAATGCTCGAACTACAATAACCTAGTGTTTCTCAAACTTTGAATAATAATATCCTATTAATAATTATAACTTACATTTGAATTTGAAATTTGGGATACAGTCTGATCATAGTCTGGAATAACAAATAGGCTACTTGTTATCGCGGGAAAATATCGGGAACGGGAGCTATGCGGGTAAAACCGCGAGGCGCTGCTAGTTTACGATAAACGTCAACTTTCATTCTATCTAAGGAACCCTGCTCCATCTCCAACGCTAAAACGCGTATTATATTCCTATTTCAATTTTACGTGACTTTAGCAGGTACTGCTACTTTTACTAGTTCTTCGTAAAATATTGTAAGGTTATCAAGAATGTTGGAACCTCTGACCGTAGAGTTCTAATACTGTTTATTCAAGGAAATGAACATCCTGGGTGGTATTGGTATGTTTGTGTGTCAATTGTAAAGATGCCACCCACTTGTGTAAAATAATTGGTCCGTGACGCTGACACCGGAAATACTTCCATCAGCAAAATAATGACACACCTGAAATCAATTCAAAAAAGGAAGATAAAGTATTCAGATTATGACTAACGATTCACCATAGAATACCATAAATTGAACAAGATACACAGCGCTATAATTCCGTGATTGAAACGTAGGCTTATTTAGTAGGTTTAGATACGTGCTTCACAAATAGATGAGCGAATTGAAAGACCTTTTTATGTCAAATCGATACCCAAGCTGGTTGAGGTATGCAAGTAAATGTTTCTATCACTTTGTCCGTAGCATACTCAATAGTGTTTCTACGAATGGCCCGTTCCGCGCTGCCCTCTCGACTAGACTACATTAAAGACGGAAGGAAACTTTAATATCGTGTCATTAATAACAATTATCTATTACTTGATTAGTACGAGGCAGATGGCAAAGTAATAGAGGTCTATACTGGGTATAGTTAGATTGAAACAGTGGGATGGAGAAAACTGTGGATGGATGATATATCATCTGCTTGCTATGAATTGCTTGCAAAGTATTCATTCATAAGTTTTTTGAACACTGGTAGGTGTGCACTGTGCACCGTCTACAATAGAGCGTGCTTACAAAGTTTATTAGTATTCTATTACATAATATGTACTAATTACATCTTAATTAAGCCCTTTATTGCACTTGATTCTTAGTTCTTATATCAAAGAAAAAAATACACAAACCAAAAAAAAAATATAGTAGCAACTGGCGGGATTTATCCTAAAGTGCGATCTCTTCTAGGAAAGCGAAGGATGGGAATGTAGAATAATAACATTATTATTTTTGTTCAAATAAAAGTAGCTCTGTAGTAGTTCTGTAGTTAGTAGTAGTAGTTCTGTTCAAAGCAGTAGGTACATATATATACAAGTATTCTGAAATCTTAAAGTTTTCTGCATAAGCAGTAAACTATTCTACTTATCAGTGACAATGCTGTAATTTTTTTTTGGTTGTGAAAAACTACTACTTACTTACTTACTGAATATTTATCTCAAGTGGTCCTAGTCACGGTCGCTCTGACCGTGTTTACAAATTGCTATGATGTCATTGTCGTTCGCGATCCGTTGATGTTAAAATTTAACGTCTTTAAAACTACATATAGTTATAATAATGAGAGCTTTTCAAACAATTTTTCCAAAATTTTGTATTGAACTGTGAGAATTAAGGTAAATGAAGATTCGACGAAAACGTCGAATTTCACAGTAATTAAGTCAAAGGTTCGAATGCCGTCAGGACATCTAAGTCTGTGGAGATATTATACTAACTTCGAGATAGACGTCGCAACATAGAATACATTTTTATCACGCTACGTTCTAGCATTTTTTTAGCTTTGTAGCCGCCACAACATTTACATCATAATTGAAGGCTACATTATGTTAATAACTTTGTTTAGTCACTTGCACTCGTACAAAATTGACGCGTCTCGGATAAAGGCGGGTAATTTCATTGGGCTACTAGGTAATCCCATTACTTAGCGCTTCGCGTGACCCCGTAATTACTTTAATCTCCCCCTTTTAAATAAATTGGTAGAAAGGGACAGCGGATGATAGAAAACAGTTGGAACTCTTCACCAGACTGAGAAACGTGGATTTTAATAAAATGTAACGAACACACCTCTATTTGTGCGGCCCTGTATCAGTTGCTAGCTGTGAAAAGACCTTACAAATTGTATTATAATATACCTAATGGCAGAACTCCGTGGTTTTGCCCGCACAGTTCCCGTTTCTTTTTTTTCCGCGTTAATAACTAGCCTTTGTGCTAATCCAGACCGTAACATAAAGGTATTTCGAGTTCCAATCCGACCCGTTCAAGAAGGACACATAGTCTATTTTTTATTCCGGAAAAAGAACGGGTACTAAGCGGGAGAAACCTATTAAATTTGCATAATATACCTACCTGATACTAGATAACCTGCTAGTAAATTTATATGTGGAACGACACCTGTATTGCACAGTTTGAAGCGGCTTAAACAACACAATACTGTAACTTGTGAGCCGTAACCACATAAAAGTTTACTACTTTGTTTGAAGTTCGGTACAAAACAAGTCCTTACTAACGATTTATTGTAAACGCTATTTCCTCCGGAAAACGCTTGAAATACATTAACTACAAAAGCTTTGATTTTGTAAGTATGTAGTACAAAACAGTGAGTGTTGCATGACTGAATATAATTAGGTAATCTTTCGAGGGTTCTTTGACCTTTGTGGAACCCCCATATCCAACTCCATTATTAATTTCCAACTATCGGAAAAGTTCGAAAAGGGTAACATTGTAATTATAACCCCAAAAAGCTAAATTATGCAAGATAACAGATGAAAACGATATCGCATAATGTCCATTTCGTGGTGTAGTTTTGAAATTATGCTATCTGTTTGATGACCATTATTGCTCTTTACAAGTTTTAAACATAAATACATGGAATTCGGGAGAACGGCGACTGCCGATCCGGACACCCCAGATTCAAATCCACCCACTGGCTTTTCGTAGTAATGTGCGTAATGGCGCTAACTTAAAATGGTGAAGGAAAACATCGTGAGGAAACTGACATGTACCTAGAATCTTTCGAAGTCATGTGTTATCCAGCAACCCGTACTGGTCTAGCGTGGCGG
Organism: Ectropis grisescens; assembly: GCA_017562165.1. Classification (NCBI taxonomy): domain Eukaryota; kingdom Metazoa; phylum Arthropoda; class Insecta; order Lepidoptera; family Geometridae; genus Ectropis; species Ectropis grisescens. The sequence continues at coordinate 13,813,374 of CM029778.1, read as the reverse complement.
ATTATGGCCTTGGCTCTCTCTTTGCGAGAAAAGGCTGGGACACGGGGTCCCAGCAGTGGGAACATTTAGTGGGCTGTTTATGCATCTATGAGCGCGACAGTATTCGTTACATAGGCTCTCGATGTCTCTATGTCTCGAAGTAGCTGTAGATACAAATGCATCGTAAAACAACAGTAAAATGTACCATAAGTAGTGTTCTCAAAGCTCTAAGTAAATAATGACCACGTACATGACCCAAAACAGCAAATTGATGCAATTTAGAGCCAAAAGTAGATCTTTAATTGGCCCCATATTTATGTGTTTTGTTTTTGTTTCAGATCCGGGCAAAGCCCGCCGCATCGCGGCTCTTCGAGTTTTTTGTTTTTTTTCTGGACTCACATTTTCTCTTGAGTTACTAGTGACCAGACTAGTGATCAGTGAAGTGACTGTGACTGTGAATATGGCTTTTACCGGATTTACAGCCTTCGTGGCATTGGCTGCTTTAGGTAAGACCTTTTTAATATTACTAACTAGTTGCGTAATCCCCTAGAAACCTGGAAAGGCTAAATCATCAATATCATGGATGGAATTATTGATGAAATCTTGGCGCAAACTAACGCTGATGGTAAACTGGCATGTACATACTACTATCACGCAAAATTGACAGCAAATTTTCGATACATTTTATCGATATTCTTGAATGGGAAATTGTTAATTTTTTTTGTGATTTCAGGGTAGTAAAGGTTTTACATAGTATTATACGCCTTTCAAAGACAGATGTCCTGCGTAATTCGATAGTTTGAGAGGTGCCTATGCTGAGTATTGTGATACATATTACCTATCACACGGTATACAATATACATACATCAATTTCCCTAGTTCTTAGTAGCTTGTAGCTTACGAGTATTATTTAATTAGAAAGTTACCTAATTCTATTCATAATGATTCATCAAAATCCTATAAATATAAACTATGATCAATAGTAGTGCAATAATCTGAACAAAATCTCAACGTGGGCATTTAAATTAATCTAAATTATAAAATACTTACTCAGGCAATCGAGTAAGACAACTTCAGAAGAAACGAAGATTGAATTTGCAACTAAATATTCTTTAAAACTCGTATTAGTTACCAATTTTATTGCTACCAAATCTCGTAAAATCGATAACAGGAATTTAAGTTCAGCCCTCGCTTCGTTTTGTTCAGTTTTCCTCTAAGAATTAACCGTTACGAGACCGTACGGGGAAGACGGAACAACCGCATCGAATTTCACATTTCTAACATGGCGTGCTCTTAGCCCTTATGACCTCAGTCGTAGTTTCTCATGTGAGCATGACAAGCTATGATTTCGTAGAAAACAGTTTCGTTGCAAATCTTACCGATGTTTTAAATTGTATTTCGCTCAATAGCTTCGAAAGTGAGACATTATGAAGATAACCAAAATACTCGCATCGTCCTTTGAGTATGAATAACAGAATCATTCAGCATGATAATTCAAATTCGCTAAATACAAGAACAAAATTAAAAATTTTGACTAACCCCCCGACTAACTGGGTTTTGTAATCTGTACAAAATTCTACTAGTAAGGCTCTTTCATTTGATACCCATATTAAGGGAGTTGTGAAAAAATAAATGTATTTCGCCATTTTTTGGTGGCGGCCATCTTGGATTTGAAATTTGTCTTAGTGCAAAGTATTCTACTAGTCAAGCCCTTTCGTTTGATACCCATATTGAGGTAGTAGTGAAAAAAAAATATAATTCGCCATTTAGTGGTGGCGGCCATCTTGGATTTGATTTTTTTTATAACGTACAGTGTTCTACTAGTCAAGACCTTTCATTTGATACCCATATTGAGGTAAGTTGTAAAGAAATATTTTGTCCGCCATTTTGTGGAGGCGGCCATCTTGAATCGATATTAACCAAACATAGCTAAGAACACCCGCACGGATATTAACTTTCAAATAAAAAAAACCTCATCGAAATCGGCCCATCCGTTTGAGCTCTACGGTGCCACAGACAGACACACAGACAGACAGACAGACATCGACGTCAAACTTATAACACCCCTTTTTTTGGTCGGGGGGTTAAAAAATAAAAATAATAAAATAAATATTGGTGGACATTTCACACACAACACTATCTGACCCCAAACTAAGCAAAGCTTGTATTATGGAAGCCGCATAGCTGATATAATACTTATGTATTTTAACTTTTACTTATATATTTTAATTCGGATGCAAAAACTGTTAGCTTGATAAGTTGTCTGGTATTATTTAAAAGCAGTTCAGCTAAGGAACGGTTGCATATGAAACACTGCCCGAAGCTGTGGGTGGTTTCCACCTGGGTGTTTCTAAAACTTGAGTGAACAGGTTCTTTCTAGGACGAAGCAAGGGATTAGATTAACTCGAGATCCAATACTTATAAATAAATGTTTGTGAATATGTTTCACGCCACAATATCTAGCTAAGTACGAGTAAAACCTTATTGTTCTTTAAGAATCAGATAATTACGTATGATACATAGAAACAGCATAAACATCAGTTTCCATTACAAAAATATGGCCTGGGTGGAAATCAAACCCACGATCTAAAGCTCTGCGCGCAGACCTGCCACCGACTGACCTATGATAACGGTAGATACATACCAATTCATAAACAATCTTAGATGTAGTAAATTGAAGAGTGTTTTAAAGATGCCTCCAAATATCTTTATGATGATAAAAATTTTGACTTTATTATGGCTTCAGTATGTGTGTACATAGCTCGGTAAGCTATGGCTATTAAGCTTAGTTTCCTTGTACACCTTTCTGCGTTGTCCAAAGTTCCAGAACTTTGGACAACGCAGAAAAGTTGCAGAGGGGCCATATCATGCCAACATCCCTTGTGAAAAAGAAAGATATGACGATAAAAAACATTCATTTTGTTACATTAATTAAATATATTGTCTACATAGAGTTCCCTTTTATAAGGGCTCAGAAGGGTGGAGGGTGGAGAACGGCTTGTGACGTCACGGGTCGATAAAGGCAGCGGCCGGGCAACGAACTAATATTTGCACGCCACAAATGTTCACGACTCAGCTCTAATCGCTACGGCACACACTTTTCGAGGCTCCATAAATCAACTTATTGTGATGGCATTATTCATCATCTTGTTTGTTCTTTAGATGAAAAATAGTCGAAACTTGAGGTCTTATCTAAAATTATAAATGTTAAAAATATATCTACGTGTACATCCTTAGTCACCAATGCAGCAGGTCTACTATGAAGTCCGATAAACGATATATCGGCCGAAGTTATGGACGTTTTATACCACGAAACACAATCGGTCGGTTGATGACACAAAAACTGTCAAATCAGCATCGGTCGGGATCGAAACGCCCGATCAGCGATCAGATCAACCAACGGATTGTGTTTCGTGGTATAAAACGTCCATAACTTCGGCCGATATATCGTTTATCGGACTTCGTAGTAGACCTGCAGGACTTGTCACCTTGTCGGCTCCTTGTTGGCTAGTAAGATGTCTATGTGTGCAAAGTACAGACACACGTATACACCCTTATATTATGTACTCACGTTTAATATGTTTGTTTTGGTATGAATCGGAAATGTATTATAATTAATTACTCTAATACGAGTAAATCCCTTCGTTTTTAGTTCCCGTTTCCGTAATTTTCCCCCGATGAAAAGTAACTATGTGCTATTCCAGACTATAGTCGAACTGTGTTCAAAATTTAAACCAAATCCGTTCAGCTGTTCCAATGTGATTGAGCAACAAACATCCAACTTTTCACATTTATGATTTTAGAAGGAGCTATCCGCGTTTGCTTAATTTGAATCTAGTTAGACAGGGCGCAAATATGGACACTTGTGTCCTGTGTCAGATGCAAGCTACCGATGTATATTTGTTTTCTATAGAACCAGTATGAAATCATTCACTCCCTGCGCAAACATAAACATTTTTTTGTGCCCGTAACTGGAGACAAAAGACGATCAAAAAGTGTTCAGTGTCGGGCACTGAAAACTAAGTGTCTACTTATGTTTACCTGTCATACCAACTAATATTTATTTACTTACGAAAACTTAGAGTTTACCCCTTAACTGAAATTTAAACTTACACCACCTTTTAACCGCAGTATGTATCCCAAAATTAATAATACTTGTGTTAATGTAACTATTTTCTGATCTGTGATAATAGTTTTGTTGAAGTCTGTCTTGAAAAGTGATTATTATTGCACAGTTTCGACTATCTTATGTTTATGTTGTTTTTATAAAGTGATTACAGGAAGTACGTTTATTATCAGTGCGAACCGAACTAACCTCTCGATCGCTCGCCTACGCAAACATTTAGTTTGCCAAATGTAGATAACGTTAACAATCCGTATCAACTCTTTGATGTACAATTTTACTAAATGTCGGTAAACTTTATAGTTTAGCAAACCTAGTATGTTAATTCACTCACGGTCTAAAAATTTATTAGAACCTTTAATGAATGAGACCGTGTTTGCCTAGGTGTACTCACATACTTAATTGTCTTTTAATTAATCATCAAATTAATTAATTAATTTCACTGTCCTGTAATTTTCTTTATTTCCACTGTGGATTTAATTCCTATAAAACAATGAATTTTATTTTTATTATCGATAGGCCTTCGCTGGATCGTTATCACGCGTGATGCTAAACGCCTATGCGGTCTACGATGGAGCGTGTTTACATAAAAGAAACCGGGAAACGCTGTGTCGTTTTTTTGAACTGTTAAATATACGGAAACACTGTATTTATGATGAATCTAATGATTAATTTCCCAAGTCCCACTATACAAAGGTATACCGAAGATTTCACCCTGACTGACAGTCAACACCCAGCCAACCCAAAGGGTAGGAGTAGAGATTTGTTTTTTTTTTAAGAATGATAAGGTTACACTTGACCTCAATCTCACCTTACTTACCTAGATGAAACAAATTCTCTTTCGACTTTATTACTACACAAAGACACCAAGATTGTAACCATCAGTAAAACTGAGAGAGTATTCTTTGTAACACTTCTATATTGCCTACACTAATGAAGATTATAGATTAGAAAATCTATATGAAATTAAAGCTTGTAATATCCATTAAGTATATTTTTTTGCATAGAGCTAGAGCCGACGATTTGGGTCAAATGTAACAAGTTTTATTTGAAACCCTAACTATTAACAAACGTTAAACAATTAGTTATTTACATTATGATATCTGTAACTGTCCGGTGGCCAGCTACTAACTATACTCACAGTAAATATGTAGCCGGAGCGTGGGCGAGGTCGTCAGGTTCAGTCTGAGAGCTAGGTTCTGTACAAACACCAGAACGTTGGCCTTTCGGCGCGTCTACCGAAGGTCGCGACCGTGACTCATTCCAATATTCGACTTCGTGTTTTGGTACATCCGCCGCTGATAAATTTACTAACTTTTCATCAAACAAAAGCTTACGCTGAATTTATTTTGAGAATAAACAAAAGTTGTAAACCAGCCCTTCTACATAAATCTTCTATGGCTTTGCTATTGTTGTCTCTATCTATTCAAGCAAAAAGAAAAGAGAGGGCGACATCCAAGCTAAGACAGTTTTCATTAGGCGGTGGACCCCAAGGAAAGAGAAGAAGTATCAACTTCTTGCGTTGGTACAACACACTTTTTTGGTTTGATAGTGATGGGACGAGCAGGGCATGTGTTCGATGGTAAGCAACATGCCTGTCCATAACAGTACAGTAACATACAGCTATTGAAACACGAAAAGTCAAAATAATTACCTAGCACTACACTCTTCACCCAGAGATAAATTAAGGAGAAGAACTCAGTTTTGTCGACAAGACAACTGAACGATAATTTATACTTTAAACCGAACAAAACAGTCCTATAAGTAAGGAGTAGCAGTAAGCGCGATAGCAGTCCAACGTAACAGTATGCGCCGACTTTACATTTGTGACCCACATGCTTTATTATCGCACAGCCTTGGTTTAGTTTACATAACTGCTGGCTACATGTTGTTATTCTAAATTGGCGTCAACTATCTATCTGATGCATAAATTGCATAGTCAATTGATAATATATAGATAAACGATGCAACCCATTGCATCGTTTACCTATGCGTTGTTGATATGAGACTACTGCAACATAATCAAGATTGAATAATCACAATTTGCCTTTGCATTTAGCCTATGTGCTATTCCACACTACATTCTAACCGTGTTCCAAATTTCAGCCCACTCTGTTCTCCCGTGTTTGAGCAACAAACTTCCAAACATCTAAATTTTCGCTCTCGCTAATCTAAAAAATAAAAAATATCATAACATTTTAAACGCTGCCGCTGTAGGGACCTGAAAGATGAAATTTACCTTAACGATATTGGTGTCATTGAAATAGGTCAGGTAATTGTTGTTTTATCCCATCTGGTTACAGTAAAATAATAGCATTAGAAATATACATGTATAGAATATACATATCTCACCAAAAACATTCTCCGTAACCAGAGAAGGAAATGATGGTTTTCACAAATTTAATTTTAAGGGACCTATTTCTATTCAGTGGGCTTCTACTGCCTAACGAATTTTGACCTATCGCAGAAGGCGCCGAGCCTTTTGGATCTAAACTCACTAACTGTCAAAGCATTTGGAAATACCTGAAAGATGTCTAAAATCATCCAATACGCACCTATACTTAGGAACTATGGATTTCACATTTACACATTTTTTGTTCCACGTGTATGCGTGTACGTGTTCCCTGTAGCGGTCAATAATATTTTTTTAGGGTAAACGCACGTTTCACTGCCGGCATATAAACGCCACGAGCTACAATGTTTGTTATTATAACCATTCGGTGGATATTTTAATACTTTGATTACGAAAAATACGATGTTAATGTTACCATAGTGGAAACGTAAACATTAAACACGCCGTTTTGCGTGACTACACACAGTCAGGTTCCTTGACTTACGATGTCCATTGTTTCTACTTAGAGTTAACGGTTTGCATAAATTATTAATCGATAACCAATACTGCGAGTTTCAATTCAAATATTTTTGTGATAACCGCTTACAATCATATTACCTTTTCGGGTTTGTTAGGTATTAAAAAATATCCGGTCGATTATAAACTAGATACTGGGCTAGACCACGCGACGTACGCACACCTGGTGTAATTTGACCTTCAAATTACAATTCTTGGAATCCATAGGTAGTCAAAATATGTAAACATCACCAAAATAAATTGATTGACAAAAATTGATGAGTGGTGGGAGAGGAAAAGGGTCTTCATTATTCATTCGCCTCCCCTTATTTCACTTTTTTGACGTAGGTTGGTACCTACAACATGTCCTCTTCCTCTGTTCGTCTCTATCATTCCTCAAACCTGAGATTACGAATACTTCTTTCTTATTCATGCCATCTTTCACTCCATCCATCCACACTTTTTTTGTCGTCCCCTATTCAAAACTAACTTAAAAATATGGCCAACGTGCCTTAACTTCAAAAACATGAACACTTAGATTTTCAATCAAACGGGATTACGGTTTTATTTCCAGAATTTCTATTGTTGACGTAACAAGCGTTCTCCAGACACATTCATAATATCAGGATCATACGGTGATATTGGAATGAATGTCTTTCTATTCTTAGACAGACATAACTTACGCAACGCATCATATAATATGTACTCGTATCTTTTGCAATTTATGATTTTGAAGACTATCAGTGTTTAGTCTCGGTATGTAATACTTTTTAAACTGGTCAAATATTATATTATTGTTAGATATGTAGGTCAAGGAGCAAACTTTGCTTATTTTATTGATTTAATGCGGAACATCGTCCCTGCAAAGGTGTTCCCGCTAGCAGAAGGTCTGTCTAGCAGTATGTGTACTTGTTTTTTACTGTTTCTACAAACAATATTCGACTCTGGGTACTGCGGTATAATTTAACATTGTAACTTCAAGCGTCCTGAATGTCGGCCGCATATTTTATCGTCTCTTTATCGGATGCATTACGGACAGTGTGCAGCTGACATGCATTATTTAACATTACCATTTTTCCATCGGATTGCTTGTAGATCGAGAAATCAACATAATTTCATAGTTGATGTTTCAAACACGAACTCTATCGAACGAAGAGATGGGGCTCTATTTTCGTAATAATACCGCCTATGCTGTGGAATTCGTTGCGTGAGAGTATTTTTCTCCATGGATATACTTTTGAAGTCGAGAATGGATCAGTTTCTTCTGAATAAACACGCTCTATCGTAGACCTTATTATCGCTTAATATTCGACGAGATGGCGATCAAATACATATACCCACATATACAAAAAGATTATTTATGGGACTGCCGATAGAAGTACACGTACAAGTGTCTCACAATACTTCATCTGTACAGCTACAGTTAAACTGCTACGCGACGCATGTCGGTGATGCGAGCTCTTAAGATTTCACGCACCCAAAAAGCGTCTGCAACGTAAGTTCCGCTCCGCAGGTCCGCCACCGCTCCTACGTTACATCATGTTTTCACTTCGAAAACAATTTCTCTTGTAACTGTCTACAACACTACATAAAAAAGTCACTTCCCGCGTTTGTCCGTCCCTATGTATGCTTAGACCTTTAAAACTACCTAACAGATTTTGATCCGGATTTCTTAAATAGATAGCGTGATTCAAGAGGTTGAAATGTATTATATGTGCATACGATAATAGAGAAAAACGGATAATTTTAAAGGTTTCTTATGTTAAGTCATAAATAAACACATTTTTTTGTGTTCACAATGGTGTATGTCTATCACCATTTTTATTCGTATTTTTATTATCAGCATTGCACCCGTGCGAAGCCGGGGCGTATCGCTAGTATTTAACAATTTCAGATAACCTAGATTATACAATTGAACCGAAAAGAAGTCCAATCCCCGAATTAATATGACCTCGGTATTCGTGGCATGCGGCTACGCATTCCGCCCACTGTTTACAAGCGAAGGGACATAATCTTTAGTTTGTTACACAACACGGCAACATGTATGCACACAGATAGCGGAAACCACAGCTCAGCTGCACTATGACACCTTTAGACCACAATGCGTAGGTGCATTGCATACTTGAGTACAATACGGCCGTCTATAAATAAATATTGGTGGAAATTCCTTACACTACAGTAAACACCTCCAAAGCTTGTATTATGGGAACCAGATAGCTGATAATATATAATCGCCAGTATATACTTGTGATACATATATCACACAAATATTTGCCCTGAGTGGGAATCGAACCCACGTCCTTCGGCTTCACAGGCAGATTTCGGCAGATAGAGGTTCGCAAGCAGACCTGGCCTACCAATAACTTTTTTTTCTTAACTATAGAGTGAGGAGACGATCAGGACATGTGCCTGATGGTAAGCAACATGCCTGACACATAACACCACAGTGACGCGCAGCTATTGGAACTAAGCTACGAAGCCAATCTATGGAAGAACTCTGCGGGCTTTTTTATATAATACAGAGTGACGGGACGAGCAGGACATGTGCCTGATAGTAAGCAACATCCTAGCCCATAACAGCGCAGTGACATGGGGCTATTGGAGTATGAAAAAAAAATCATTATCTTGCACTGCGATGCACTCGTCATCGAGAGTTATAAGATGTTTTATCTCTATGCCCTGCAATTTCACTAGAAACATTGCCCTTCAAACCAGAATACAGTAATGTTTTTACATCGCTGCTTAGCGGTAGAATAAAGATCTGGTACTTCCGCAGACGGATTCTGCAAATAGTCCTACCACTAAACATAAGCAAGTTGTTTCACAGTGGACCTAGTATACGAGTATAACTATAACTTAGGCACTGTAGTTCACAGAGTTTCCAAGACGGCTGAACTGTCATATGTAGTAGTGGTAGGAGTCTTTGCAGAGTTCGCCTGGGGAAGTACTACACATTTGCCAATTGTTCCACCGTCAAGTAGTAATGTGTAGACATCACTGTGTCCCAATTTGAAAGGAATTGGGACAGGGAGGTTTCCAGAGAAATGACAGGCCAAGGAGATAGATTATTGTAGGCATGCAGATTACTGTTTGGTGGAAGATTAATTGGCAAAGGCAAAATACTGCCTCATTTTCTAAATTACTACTAAATTGATTTGACAAAGTTTGCATGGGGTCAGTATTTTTAATTTGGTCTGAAAACAAAAGTAAAAGGTTAGGAGATCTACCGTCATCAATGAGGTTTGTTAGTGCTATTTTTAAGTTTCCTTCAAATTTAAGAGCAATATCACATCCATTAGGCTTTCGTAGGGTAGGTATATCTGATTACTTATAATATAATTAATTATAAACTAGCTGAACCCGCTACTTCGTTCGCGTAAGCAGATGTTACTGACTTATAGTGTAAATTAGTTGGGAGTATCGTACGTCAAAATATTTGCATTATGTAATCATTGAAAAACCGAGTGAATTTGTTTTCCCACACAAAAAAATATTTAATTTTATCATCTTTATTTTTCTTTTTTTAAACAAAATCAAATATACTTATTAAGGTTTCGTAGTATCGAACATAGCCGCAAGTGTTAAGTTTGTAGGATTTTTATAGGATACATTACGAAAATTCCGAAGCTGATGTGCATGATCTGATTACCTACTTTTCTCTTTTTATCCGCAAGCTGTTTTTTAGCTGTTACCCGCGACTTCGCCCGCGTAAAATTTTGAACGAAGCCTATGTGGAATCAAAATTATTAAAATTTTGAGTTTTAATGATAGGTACTCAAGCAAGTTGAACCCGTAAATCTAAGCCAAGTCTTAGTGAAATGTTAATGTATGAATTTAATTGTAACACAGAAAAAAATCCAAGAACGAAAGAATCCAAATTCGGCATCAAAATCCTTTTAGCAGCAAAAACTTATTAGTACAATTTAGAATACCAGGAACGCCACCTAGTGATGAAAGAAAAAATACATACCACAATAGCAAAACATTGATTTAAATGGCCTTTAGTGCTTTTAGATTTAAACTGGCATTAGCGCCATCTAATGAGAATATAATGTTGCTTGTTATTTTGATTGTGAACGCAAATCACCTGTATTATCTACGCCAAAACGGGTGCATATATTTTTAATTTTTGGCTTTTACCTTACTATCACATCAAGTTCCTTACAAAAAATATATACTTATTATAGATTAATATGGAGTTAAACGAAAATATAGACTTAGACCCCATGTGAAATTTTAGACTCTAAACTATGTGTGGTATTTCAGACTATAAGTTATCTGTTTCAATTTTCTACCAAATTTGCTTAGTCTTTCCGACGTCACAGTAACCGATTTGCTATTTCTGATTACAAACTACGTGTGTTTCGAATTCCTTCCAAATATGTTCAGCCGTTCCAACGTTGTCCTGTAACTGTAAATATTATGAATGTCAATGTTTGGATGTTTGTTACTTAATCATGGCGGAACGTATCAAGTGATCGGGCTGAAATTTGAAATACAATTAGATTATAGTCTGGAAGAACACTTAGGCCAAACATTGCCTATGTATAGTTACTTATCTATATGTCCCTATGTGTTACTTAAGCTAAGCCAAGAATATGTTTCAAATTTTAACTCGATACATTCAGCCATTCCAACGTAATTGAGCAGCAAAAATTTAAATATTGACATATTTATATAATATTAGGAAAGGATAGGATATTACAAAATTTTTTGAAAAAATAAAACCGGTGAAATGCCAGTGGGACTCGCGCGCGAAGGGTTCTGAACCATTAGCAAATAAAATGATTTTATTGTATGGGAGCCCCCTTAAAAGTTTATTTTATTTTAATTACTTACATTTAAAGAGAACATAAAACTTAATATTATGTGAATAGTGAAAGCGTCAACCTGTGACAGGTACGTTATTAGTATCGAGCAAGAAACGGTAAAAAAGTCAAGTTTGTTGTATGGAAATAAGCCCCACTTAAATATTTATTTTAGTTTTAGTATTTTTTGTTAAAGCGGCAATAGAAATACATCGTCTGTGAAAATTTCAACTGTCTAGCTATCACCGTTCTTGAGATACAGTCTGGTGACAGACGGAAGGATGGACAGACAGCGAAGTCAGGTACGGAACCCTAACAACGGTCTGCTTCGGTTACCGAAGCTTGTTGAACACTACCTTTAAATTTTAAACAGTATTTGGATTGAAATAATACGTTAAGTTACGGCTGGTCTAGTAAGCTACAGCTGACTTAGTCGGGAGAACGCCGACTGTTGATCCGGAGACCCAGGGTTCAAAACCACGCGCACCACTATCTTTTCTGAGTCATGTTCGTAATGCCGGTAATTAAACGGTGAAGGAAAATATCGTGAGGAAACCGAAATGTTCCTAGAATCTAAGTTCTAAGTCATATGTCATCCACCAACCGACACTGGGCCAGCGTGGTAGATTATAGCCTTGTCTCTCTCCTTGCGAGAGAAGGCCCCGACGTCCAGCAGTGGGAACATTTAATGGGTTGTTTATGCTGCTACTTATTATGCTGATATGTTTTCTCCAAAAGAACAAAAATTTACTTCAATGACAGGTAATTTAATTCTGTCGTTCGACTAATTAAATACAGATAAATCTAAGCTGATATTTGTTTTTTGTTGATATTTTTACCTCCCTGTTTTCGATATATAAGATCACCTCTGAAGTATTTTCTACCAAACAAAAAAAGAATAATCAAAATCAACTCACAATTAGTGGAGTTATCGTGTAAAATAAAACCAAATAAAAAAAACATGCAACCCGATTGAGAACATCCTCCTTGTTTGAAGGAGGATGTTCTCATCCTCCTCCTTTTTCCACACAAAAATATATTTTTGACAATTATTTTGTCATTCAAGAAGACGCGACGCGATCACGTGGGCACTTCTTGAATCTAGAATCTAGACATTCTGTGGATCGTCTGTGATACACAGAATACTTAGAAGTTAGTATGTACCGAACGCGCCGTGCGTGTCGTTATTATTTAATGTTTGTGTAATTTCCGAACCACCAAACCGATAATGTTCAAATTTTGATGGGACAATATAAAAAATGTGTTCTTTCTAACAAAAAAAGAATTAATGAAATTAAACAACGCAAACATGAGTTACAACCAAATATACATTCTGACTTTCACCCCCTCCCGCAAGAAAACCGATCAGAATTTGGGGATTAAAAGTAGCCTACGGCAATCTCCTTAGTTTAAACTAAAATCATGCCTAGTTTCAGCTGAATTGAATCAGTAGTTTCGGCGTGATGCGTGATCCCTATACAGAAAGACAGACAGACAGACAGACAGACAGACAGACAGACAGACATGAAAGAAAAAAAATGCAGATTCGCCATCAGTATCGACTATGGAATGCTCCAAAAAAAAAATTTTCAAAATATCTTCAATGTACAGAATTCGACCCGTTACAGTTTTATTATAAGTATAGATTGAAAAAAAAATTGTCATAAAATTATGTAGTCATAACAATTATTACATATAGAGGTAAATTAAAAGAACTAAACGTCATAGGTTTTTAACAATTCATACTCATTAAACCATACTAATATCTACCATCTATCAAAAACAAAATAACATGTCCAATACATATTGTGAAATCGTAAAATTGGTCTTATTTATTGTTGTGTAGGCGCAACGCTTGAGGAATTGTTTCGAAATATCCGTCGGAAGAGGAATGTTAAAGTATTGAACCAATATCTAGCTATTATTGTATGTATTTAAAATTCATTTTGCAATGGAAAATTATGAAATAGTAAATGTTGTTGTTTGCGTATTGTTTTTTTTTTTGAGTACGCTCCATTTATAACTCCTCTTTCTTAACTCCTGTGCCAAAAATAATTGGAGGTCAAAAGTCTATATAAAATTGCTGTTTAAAATGTCAATGTAAATACATTTTCAACCATATCTTCCCCAATAAGACGTTGTAAATAATCTAGAAAGTAAATTGATGTTAAAAATACCCTGTCTTGCTCTACCTACAGCTATGTAGTTACAATGAATATTATGCATAACTAATGTCTGTCCGTGACGACGCCGACATCCGTGAAAAGTTTCGACAAAGCCTAATCCTTAAGGAATTCAGCACTTCTTCAAAGTAGTTTGTGATATTTCAGATTGTAATCTATGCATTTGAGTTAAAAATTTCAGCAACAAAGAAATGTAATTACTAACTTTCACATTTGTAATATTAGTAGAATATTTCAGCGCAGTAACATCAATCAGATAGTCATATTTCGTGAGTAAAATGAAAAATCTGCAACTGTAGGTGCAACGAAAAAGTGAACCTGTAACGAAATATCAAGATATCGTTGCACAGGTTACTTATCTCTATATTTTTACGATCGTTATGATCTACCTTCTTTATTGTACTGCTAAGGATGGATCTCTTATCTTCTCCGGCACTCTTCCTCGGTGCTAGTAAAGTTGAACTCGCACCAGACAATACTGCATCTTACAGTTGAGCGAATAACGCTCTTTGCCTCTGGCATGGCGCTATCTTAACCTCTTATTAGACATTTTTAGATACAACACTCGAAATTCAGAGCACTCGAGCTTAGCCCATAGTGTGGTAAGACGTTGTGAAACAAAGATAAGGATAGAATTAGAATGATGATAATAACGCACGGTAGCTGGAGTGGCGGGAATTCTGGCGGGTGAACGACCTGAGCGGATGGTTTTATAGCTTCCAACAATGAAGTCATAACTTCTCACCATCCCATCAAATCGAATGCTAATGAATTTATTGGGTATCAACAAAGCGTGAACTCCTAAAGTGGACCTTTAACAGTCCATCATACGTAAATGTTACCTTACGACTCTCGATTTTTTAAAATCGGGTAGACCCTTTACGAACTAAACTAATTTGCAATGAAAACTACACTGCATACCATAAACCAATTGCATCTCAGATCTATTCCATTACCAGTTGGAAGATTGCCCATTAATTATGCTGGCATCATTACTACGCTGAATGGCAATGCTTATTCGTTTGATCAAATAAACAACGGTGGCCACGCGTAGCGTCGGCGCTCGGAAAGGATTCACACTATGAGAGATAGAGATTTAGTACTTTACTCTCAATTTTACATTTTAAGATGTTAATTTTCTCGAAATTGAGATTTGGAAAGAAATTTTGATCAAGCTGAAGTTTTATAAGCAGCCGAGTATAGTATGAAATAAAATATATTCTAAGTTTATCCCAAAGAAACGCAGACATTCTTATGGTATACTCATTTTATGAATTAATCGCGGGCAGATGTTTTAAGCAATTATACATGTCTTACTTCTTAAATCTTCACTTTACTTTTTTGTAATTAATTGTAATGATCTCGTAACAGTGATACGTAATTATTCAAATAGGATAACACACATAATATACCCGTTAAAGCCCGTTACAGAGTCCGTTGATTGTTTTCTAAATTAGGAATTCCATTCAAAGCGACATGTGACGCGCCTCGCCGTTGGCATTTTGAAATTCTTACCATGAACTCGGTGACTTACAATTTGTCTGTGAAATTCTCTTTTGAAATTACATAGTTACGTGAGCAACGTGCACTGAAAGGGTAGACGTTACAAGCTATGAAACAAATTCCACTACAGTAAAAGACCTGTATGTAAACGTTTTGTTGAAAAGTGTCATACTCGTAGGTAGTCAAGTATGCTCTAGATATTTACCGTGGTGAAATGGTGGAACGAAATGGTAGTCAAGTGGACCTATGCTCAAATAAAATATAGAGTATGTAGGTTTGTGTTATAAGTATTTACCTTACACCTTACACCTTACAGAATATATAATAAATTTAATGTTTAACTACTAATCCCTTTTTCACTTTCTCTTCCCGGCAAATCCCACATGGTGACCTAAGTTCAGCCTTCCCACCTTGACTTCTCCACTTTGCTCTATCTAACGACAGCTTATTTTATATTCTTTCATGTTCTTTTGTACCACATTGTTCTTTGAACTTTCGGCCAGGGGGCGTCGCAATTATTTAGCCCATTGTTTTTTTATCAAAAGTGTTAAAACTATCCTTGTCATCCTTGAAGCTTGTCAAAAATCAGATTTTGCATGTATAGACTGATATTCTAAAGTGGCCTTAGATTTTTGATCCGTGAAAATGATGTTGATGTATCATACTAGTTGATCTCAGCGGTCCACAAATAAATAAGAAATTTTGAATTTTGTAAAATAAATTAAGTTCGTTAATAAATTCGATCCTATTGTATTGTGAAGGCTATCACACTTTATTGGTAGGCTAGCAATGTAAAAGTAAAAAATGTTGAAGCCAACAATGTAAAAGCAAATTCGATGCGGGGCGAACCCCCGTACTTTTAATTTTCGTATTAATAGTCGTAATTAGTCGTTGTTCAAGTACCTAATAACAAATACGAGCATTAATATTCAATTTTCTTTCACGGGACAGCTTACATTGAATCTACCTACACTGTAGAATAATTCCTGATGACTAAATTTAAATGGGGATCAGAATCTCATGTTTATGATAACATTTTTTTTTTATCGCGTATAGGTCCGCGTTTGACCACCAACTCGCCTGATGGTAAGCGACGGTGTGGTCGAAGATGACGCACGTTGACCTAGAAAGTACCTGTTCACTCTGACCTTGAAAAGTTCTAGATTGTATCTCTCAGGGAACAAGGAGGCCGGCAACTTATTCCACTCCAAAGCTGTACGTACGAGAAAAGTGGATTCAAACCGTTTAGTACGGATTTTGGGAATATCCACAGTGTATGGGCGGTAGTGAGCCGACTCACGACTTGTCCTGTAATGGAAAGGGGAAGGCAATATTAGGTCGTGCAACTCCACTGCACACTCTCCAAAATGTATCCTGTAAAACACTGTCAGACTAGCCACTTTTCGACGATGTTCTAGGCTTAGCAGTTTTTTAGCTACTAAGTCTCAATCGCCGATTAGCCTAACAGCGCGCCGTTCAACCGAGTCAAGATCCTCGAGCTGGTACTTTGCCGATCCATCCCATAGGTGGCAGCAGTATTCCACACAAGAACGAACTTGAGCTTGATATAGAGCTAGTAGTTGATTCGGTGTGAAATACTGCCTTACTTGCATACTTATTGAGAACACCAAGCTTTTTTCCAGCTAATTTGGCTTTTGACTCCAGTTAGCCACCGTAATTTAGAGTCGTAATATAATGATTATTTCCTGTCTCGCTCTTTCAATGTAATATTTGTCCCTAAGCTGCTTCTAAAGTACATTTACTTAATACAAAGAAGACTAATCCTAAACGGATTCTAACCGCAATTGTGTTGCAAAGCAGGTACACTTTAATAAACACGACTTGCCCCTTTTGTATCGTCATGAGCCTATTGTGTGGTAATGGAGTGGCTGTTACGAAATACGAAAAAAAATAATAATAGGAAGATAAATAGGACAATAAACAATTCATTTATTAATATAGAAACCATTGATACATTCAAGTAGAAAATACTTCCTTGCTACAAATAGTACCTATATCTAATAAGTCATTTTAGTTAGAAACGTTTGCTTAATTTTCCTTTTGCATTTTAATTGGGTAACGGGTCATATAATCTTGTGTTCTGATCTAAGGTTTTACGAGTTTACATAAAAAGCGAAGCGTGGTGTCCATGTATCCAAGATTTAAAACAAGGCATGCAAAAGCACAAGCAGCGCACTCAATGTTATAATAACCAGTAGTATGCCGCGGTTTCATACGCGTGGTGTCCGATCTCGTTGTTTCCCTAGGATTTTTTTACCTAATTTTTTCCAGATCTTCACTACCTGCAACTGTTTCGTGAAAGTGTAACAAAAATCCATTCGTTCTAACAAACTTTCGCTTTCATAATATTAGTATGATTTTTACAGATATACATATTATTAGGTATATGAAATACATTCACGTAACCACTTTTCTTAATTTCTAAGATTTCGATTGATCGGAACTAATGGTGGATTTATGTAACACACAAACCAGTGAAACAACCCTTTATTTAAAATATGCCACTTATTTTTTTTTCTCTATCGCGGAAGATCGAAAATATTAAACGTTAGAGCGAAGTCTGACTAGCTCCCATTAAATATCTCCAACCGTAAAAAAACAAAAAAGAAACAACATGTTAGAGCCAATAAAAAACCCGACACTGACCTATTGCGATGGTATCGAATTGATAAATGTTATTTGTACACAAAACTCTATCAGCTGGCGCGTCTGTTATCGTCATATCAGTTGACGTGTATCTAATGACCTGATAAACCCAAATCAACTAAGTAGTTAGTGTTACAGTGAAACATGCAAAAAGTATGGTAAACATAGAAAGCAAACAAATCCGAATCATATTATGATAAGTTTTAGTGTTAGGCAGTGATTTGAACTCTTCATTTTAGAAAAGTGCAACTGCACTTTTGTTTTAATCGAGGAAGTAGTAAGGTGGAACTTTAAAATTCTACGTGTATAAGAATATTATTATCAAGTGGCGTGATAAATCTTTGCTCTGGTCCAGTGGCTCTATTAGCCTGGGGAGCGCATCTGTCCGCCATCCGACCAATGAGAAGCGTGCGCCGGCGCACATCTGTCGCGCGCAACGCGCAGCACGCCCTCGAGTTTTTGTTCCTTTTGTTGCTATTTTTTCTTTGCGACGCTGAGTAATCAATTCATCGGAAGCTTTTTAATTTTCAATTCGATCGTATTTTTCTAAATTGCTACTTAGGAACTTGCGTTATCTGTTCTAAATTAGTTTATTCACATTTTCTTTTCAATATGATCTCAATGGCGCTGATAAAATGTCTCTGTGATGTTTTGTCACTTTTTAAATAAGTCAATAAATCTAGGTACCTAATAAAACTGTTCCCGTTTCACAATGCGTAAGATCTTCTGCAACATAAATCATTCGTCATGAATACCTACTATGACTCATGTCCCTGGCTTTACGCTTTGTGATGTCTACTGAGTGATCGTTCATGCGTGTTTAACTTGACATCTCCATCCACACCTGCTAGTCTACACGTCACGTCTCTAAGTAATACGGCTACGCTTGTACGTCGTAATTACTCCGGAAACCAAAACGAAACACGATGCAGCAAGCCCATTAATGCCAGAGTAATGAGGTCACTAATTAGTGGTAGCGGGTGTCATGTGCATTTATTTCGTGAACCGAGTGTCATATCAGATTACTAACAAGGCCTTGCGGTTTTACCCGCTTAGTTTCGCTTGCAGTTATTTTCTCGGGAATAAAAGTAGCCTATGTACCATTCCAGGTTATACATACATATAGATGATAGGTACCTGCTCGTACTGTGTTACGAATTCAGTCCAATTAAAAATACAATCCGTTCGACAGACGCGACGTTACGACGTCATTAATCACGTCACACATCCAACCATCCTAACTTTCGCAAATACTATGTAGTAAGATTCCCTTAGGATCATAACGGCAGGACTCTTTTAACGTAATCCTTTACAAATCAGTAACATCTTTTAGAGCTCTTGCGTACTGGCCTGGTCTGGGGCTGCTCTTAAAACATTGTTGATGTTGTATTGCCTTGGTTATTACTAGGTGACTTTAAAATCATTAATCTTTATATTCTTGGAACCATTTTCCACTCTATGCATAAACACTTTATGTTCAAAATGTAAGGTGTCCAAGCTTTCCAAGAAGTAAGTCTAGACCGACTACGCACCGCCGCCGCCGGTCGAAGTCTGTCTAGACTGTCTCTCGTACATACATATACTCATACTTAGAGATGCAGGCGGATTTCGAACCTACGATTCGATTATAAAATCGGACGTTCTTGTCACTAGGCCACCACATGGTCAACTCTATATAAATCAAGATTACATGCAAGCTTATTTTCCATAGTTTAAATTTTAGAATTGAAGTTATAGTTAGAGTATATATTTAATAAACATTTGGCGTTTCAAGGATCAAAGCGGATTAAACAAACCGCTAAGGTGAAAAACGTGGAGCATCATTTGTAAAACTAGCATATGTTTTCGCACTATAACGTACTACGCGCGGTGTGTAGGTCGTTAGCCGCGAGGTCGCTTGCTACGTATTACTTTTCCAAGCTTCACAACAAACTGGGTCGAGTGCTCGTAAGCTGAAAAGCAAAGGGTTGCGGAACTAGCAAGTGCTATGAGCCTTCGTGTCGGACTCAAGTGCCAAAATCTGCAGCTTTTTATTTTTATAGTGGGAATAGAGGGGTGGGGCCAGAACATATGCCTGACGGTAAGAAACACGCCTATCCGTAACAGCACAGTGTCACGCAACGATTAGAACATGAAGAGTCCAAATCATTACCTTATTCCTTATTCACGGCCTTATTTATTTCGACGGCAAAATTGCGTGTGACTTTAACAAAATTATAAAAACGTTTGCTGTTATTTCTTAATTAACATATATACGCGCCTCGGTCGGCAGAAAACTAAATAAATAGTAGTAATAAATAACCCCAATAAAATATGTAATTAAAACCCTGTTTAAATTAAAAAAAGATTACATAACTACTTACTGAATCGATAAAATATGTATTGGATTCACAAGCTAATGAAAATTGATAAATTATAAATCGATAAAATGGACCGCGGTCCATGGTATTGATATTATTGATTTATAAAATACCTACCTACATAGAAATACATACCACATAATATATACATAGGTCCTTATTAATTAATTCACTAGTAAATTACATGAGATATGGCCGGTCCAATTAATTAAAAACGTGTAACAACCACGTTAGTTATCATACTAAAAACAGGTCATTAAACTGTAGTGAGTAAATCCGATTTTTACTAAACAACCTGCGATCTGGCTGCGTTCCAAGATGTTCAAGTCTCTCTGCCCTTGATACATGTATTACCTTAGCCCTAACAGTATTCATGTTTGTTTCCAGGGTCAGTGCTATGCGAAGACGAAACCATAGGCCCGATATTCATGAAGGAACCGTTGAACCGAGTAGACTTCAGTAACACGACCGGCGCTACCGTTGAATGTGCTGCCCGAGGCTCCCCCGCTCCTGACGTCATCTGGGTGCGATCAGATGGCACCGCTGTAGGTGACGTTCCTGGGTTACGACAGGTAAGCTACATCGTTCTATAAAAACAGCATTTTTTATGGTATAGAATATAGATTGACCGTCGCTCTATATTAGAACTAGCGAGTGAAAAGAACCTCGTGACGGCCTCAAGTGCCGAAATCTGAATCCCCCAGCCTTTTTAAGCGAGTTCAACGGGACGAGGTTATTTATATAATTGGTATAGAGTCCATAGAGTGACGGGAGGAGGACATGTTGGTTGTTGGCTGATGGCAATCGACACGCCTGCCCATAAAATTAGTGTTACGCAATTATCGGAACATGAAAAGTCCAAATCATTACCAAACATTGTAGCAGTGCTCTGCGCTCGTCACCTAGAGATATATGATGATTTATGTCGATGACCTGTAGTTTCTCTGGAACATTGACCTTCAAACCGGAACAGTGATGTTTGAACATAACTGCTTGGTGATGGTTGGTGGAATAACTAATAAAGATGGGAACTGAAATGAGTCCTAACGCTACAAAAACAACAAGGGCATAAATAGCCTATTTAATGTTACCTACGCTGTTGGCTACTCTCAGGGCCTTCTCTGACAAGGAAAAAATTAAGAGCCGGCTCACGTCGTCGCACGAAATTCAAAAAGTTTGTGTTCCGATATTTCCATCTTTAGTGTTATCTAGAAAAAGATAATTACGTTCAAAAAATAGGCCGATCTTTCTTGTTGACGTTTCCTTGTTTCAATTTTACTAATAATAAAGCCTTTAGTCGTAGGGAACGATCTCCCATGACCATTTCGCCGAAAAGTCGCCGCCGTGTCAGTTTCAGACTTCTAAATCTACAAGTGATACTCAAAATTTATACTTAAAAAAATATGGGGAACATCATACACATATTTTATTAATTCATTCAAGTCACATATATCTGAATTTTGGTCCCATTTATTAGTAAAAAAAACAAAATCATAAGCCAATTTTAAGTTTTATATTGCAGTTTTAGCGTTGTCTCTGTGTAAAATACACAATAACTCCAAAATAAAAATTAGACACGATAATACTTTGTTCTTTGTAGAATCCAATTCTATAGTTACTTTTCAAATCATAGTTGTCAATTTTTCAAAAATATAAATTACCAGCAGTCGAAATTACAATAAATTACGCTGCGCAATTTAGTATGCCGCGAGCGGCCGTCGGGGGAGGACCTGCGTCAGTTAGCGTGGGAGTCGGTTACGTAATATTTCGCGCGTTTATGACATAAACTAGAATAATTATAGTGCGACCACAAAATTTTAATTCGTTTGGCGTTTTATAACGTTTCATTCTGAGTTTTCGGATCGGACCATCACATTTGATCTTGTTTACTTCATGAAGAAGCAGAATCTGTCAATTTTTTTTTGACGTGACAACGTCTAATAAGTCGATGAACGCGATGGCCGCCACCACAAAATGCCGAATGTCATTATTTTTTACTACTACCTCAATACCATGACCATGACCATGCACATGACCATGACCATGACCATGCCCAATGACCATGAGGAACGGCCATGACCAATGACCACGACCAATGACCATGAGCAATGGCCATGACCAATGACCGTTCCGACGTGTTTGAGCAACGAACTTCCAATATTAATTAAGTATGTACAGTATGGGTAACAAATGAAAGGACTTGACTAGTGGAATACTATGCACTGTCACAAATTTCAAATCCAAGATGGCCGCCACCACAAAATTGCGAATGTCATTATTTTTCACTACTACCTCAATACCATGACCATGACCATGCACATGACCATGACCATGACCATGCCCAATGACCATGAGGAACGGCCATGACCAATGACCACGACCAATGACCATGAGCAATGGCCATGACCAATGACCGTTCCGACGTGTTTGAGCAACGAACTTCCAATATTAATTAATCATCATTAATTTTACTACTACCTCAATATATATATATCAATTTAAAGGGCTTGACTAGTAGAATACTACGCACTATGATAAATTTGAAATCCAAGATGGCCGTCACCACAAAAAAGCGAATGTCATTGATTTTCACTACTTCTCAACATAGGTATCAAATGCAAGGGCT
Organism: Ectropis grisescens; assembly: GCA_017562165.1. Taxonomy (NCBI): domain Eukaryota; kingdom Metazoa; phylum Arthropoda; class Insecta; order Lepidoptera; family Geometridae; genus Ectropis; species Ectropis grisescens. The sequence goes on along the minus strand of CM029778.1, from coordinate 13,790,277 downwards.
TGACTAGTAAAATACTACGCACTATGACAAATTTCAAATCAAGATGGCCGCCACCACAAAATTGCGAATGTCATTATTTTTTTACTACTACCTCAATATGGGTAACAAATGAAAGGGCTTTACTAGTAGAATATACTATGCACTATGACAAATTTCAAATCCAAGATGGCCGCCACCACAAAATGGCGAATGTCATTATTTTTTACTACGACCTCAATATGGATAACAAATGCGCCACCACAAAATAATTTTGTGGTGGCGGCCATCTTGAATTTGATATTTGTGACAGTGGATAGTATACTACTAGTCAAGCCCTTTCATTTGTTACGCATATTGAGTTGGTAGTAAAAAATAATGTCAGTAGCCATTTTGTGGTAGCGGCCATCTTGGATTTGAAATTTGTCAAGTCCTTTCATTTGTTACCCATATTGAGGCAGTAGTAAAAAATAATGACATTCGCAATTTTGTGGTGGCGGCCATCTTGGATTTGAAATTTGTCAGCGCATAGTATTCTACTAGTCAAGCCCTTTCATTTGTTACCCATATTGAGGTTGTAGTAAAAATAATGACATTCGCAATTTTGTGGTGGCGGCCATCTTGGATTTGAAATTTGTGACAGTGCATAGTATTCTACTAGTCAAGCCCTTTCATTTATTACCCATATTGAGGTGGTAGTAAAAAATAATGACAGTCGCCATTTTTTGGGGGCGGCCATCTTGGATTTGAAATTTGTCATAGTGCATAGTATTATATTAGTCAAGTTCTTTCATTTATTACTCATATTGAGGTAGTAGTAAAAAATAATGACAATCGCCAGTTTGTGGTGGCGGCCATCTTGGATTTGACATTTGTCATAGTGCGTAGTGTTTTACTAGTCAAGCCCTTTTATTTGATACCCGTAGTCATAGTCATAGTCATAGTAGCGCTCCGCTCAGGCTTTGTGGGCGGGCTGTTTCCGCAACTCGACGTCTTGGTGCGCCTGTTTTGCGTGTGGGGAAGTGGGCTTCACTCCCGCCAACCCAACTCCAACAGAAAGCCCAGCAGCTTCTTAACGTTGCCGCATGCTTCACGGAGCGTCCCCGGTGTGCCCAGGAACTTCGCTCGATGCGCCGCCACTCCTGTGCACTCCATGAGCACATGAGCGGCCGTTTCTTCAGCCTCAAGGCAAGCTCTGCAAAGAGGACTGTCGGTAATACCTAGTCTGAATAGGTGTTTATTGTACAAACCGTGACCTGTCAGTGCGCCCGTGACCAGTCGCAACTGTTGACGATTCAGGCTTAGCAGCTGCCGGGTGTACCGTGAGTTACGGCCCCCCAGTGCCGCTCTGGACTGACTACAGTCCGACCTCTTGGTCCAGTTGTCGTTATGCTCTTTCAGTGACCTCTCGCAGCCATTTCCGTACCTGCGACAGTGGGAGCGGGACAATCGGTTCAGGGCCCTGAACCTGTTCCGCTGATGCCCTCCTCGCCAGTTCGTCCGCCGCGTCGTTACCTCTCGATCCGCTATGGCCTTTAATCCATTGGAGAACGATTTGATTGTGTTCACAAACCTCCGTCAGAGACTTGTGGCATTCAAGGACTAGTCCCGAAGCGATGGTGTTGCTCTTTAGGGCATGTAGGACCGCCGCGCTGTCAGAGAGTATGCGGATGTTATAACCCTGCACCCTCCTGTCGGTGATTATGGTAGCAGCCCTCGTGATGCCCACGCATTCTGCCTGAAAGACGGAGTTGTGGGCCCCGAGAGATGTGTGGTACCTGATATTCAAGTCTTCCGAGAAGGTGCCGGATCCAACGCCCTCGTTGGTTCTCGAACCATCGGTGAAGACCATCAACTCGGTGGAGCTATGATCCCCGGAGGAGGCTCCTCGAGTTGAATTTTGTATTCTTATCAAATACATACTGTTTGGGTATTCTATCACTTATCGCCAGCAGCATGGGTTGATGCTTCAGATTGTCTTGAAGGACCCGCGTGTGAGGAATACCTGTGTCATGCCAGAGACCGAGAGTCCGTAGTCTTATTGCAGACATCGCCGCCTCCTGCTGCACGTGTGAATGGAGAGGAGGCAGATCCAGCATTATCTCCAGGGCTGCCGTTGGTGTAGTGCACATACCGCTGGTAGTCGCCAGACATGCCAACCTCTGGAATTGTTGCAGCTTCGCGATGGTTGTAGCCAGTGTCGTCCTGGTCCACCAGACCAGAGCCCCGTAGGTGATTATTGGCCTGATCACTGTGGTATAAAGCCATAGGGTGACCTTTGGGTTAAGTCCCCATGTCTTACCTATCATTCTACGACATTGATAGAAGGTGATACAAGCCTTGTTGATCTTGTTCTCTAAGTGCTTGTTCCAGTTCAGTTTGCTGTCGAGGATCATCCCTAGATACTTTACCTCGTCAGACAGCTGTAGCGTCACGCCATACAGACCTGGTAGTGTGTACAAGCCCAGAGAGCGTTTGAGTGTGAACATGACCAGTTCCGTCTTTGACGGGTTCACTGTTAAATCGTAGTCCGTACACCATCTCTCTACTAGTCTTAGAGCCGCGTGCATCAGGTCACAAGCGGTGCTGGCGTGGATACTAGTTATAAGTATTGCTATATCGTCGGCGTAGCCTATCGTGTAGAAGCGCTGCGCGTTCAATACCTCGATTAAACAGTTAACCACCATATTCCATAGCAAGGGCGAGAGGACTCCCCTTGGGGCATCCTTCGCAGCTAATGCTATTTTGGTTGCATTACCTGGTGGTCGTACGATGCGATGACTCAACATTTTACTATCCAACCTGATAGTAAGGCGTCCACTCCATGTTTGTTCAGAGCTGATTTAATGCTAGAGAACTTTGTCTTGTCGAAGGTTCCTCAATGTCTATGAAGGCGCCCAGACATACAGATTTGGATTGGATGGCTGCCTCAATTTCACTTACGATAGCATGAAGTGCTGATTCAGTTGATTTACCCGCACTGTAGGCATGTTGATTCCTGTGCAGTGGAGTCAATAAGAGCGTTGTGTCTCTAATATGCCTATCGCATAGCCTTTCCAGCGTCTTCAGCATGAAGGAGGTGAGGCTGATAGGCCTATAGGACCTAGCGTTTGTGTAGTCACTCTTACCTGGTTTGGGAATGAAGATGACATTAGCTTCCCGCCACTTAAGGGGGATGTATTGGAAGGCCAGACACGCTCGTAGGATTGTTGTTACAGATTCCGCGAGCTCAGCACCCCCACTGCAGCATAGTGGGGAAAATGCCGTCCGGTCCGGCCGCCTTAAATGGTTGGAAGCTGTTGATGGCCCAGAGAGTTTTTCATACGTTACTACTTTCTGGGCGGTCTGCCAGTCATTTTCTGAGGGCGAATAGCTGTCCGCCTCCCAGTTTATGCTCTGGGTGAGCTGACAACCTGGGAAGTGTGTTTGGAGTAGTACCTCATACGTCTCATCTAGAGAGACAGTATATGTGCCGTCGTTCCTGCATAGGGACCCAATGTTTTGTTGTGCCCCTGCGGATAGGATCCTCCTTACCCGTGCTGCCTCATTGCAGGATTTGATGTTGCTACAGAATCCGCGCCAGGATGACGAACTTCTGTAGCGTAGTCGTTTCTTGTATTGTGCTTTGGCCTCTTTGTAGTTGTCCCAGTCCTGGTCCTCACTGGTGTTCATGGCCCTGTTTAGGAGTCGCCTAACCTTTTCCTGATTCTTTCGAGCTCGGGACCCCACCATGAACTGTCTCTGTTACTGTTCCTGGCGGTTGAGGTTAGAGGACACGATGTGTGGTAACTTCCTATAACTATGTCAGTGAATAGGTTTACCTGTGTTTCGATGTCTTGTTGGTTGCCTGGCCTAGTCTGGAGCCGAGCCGACAACTGGGTGCCACTTAGCTTACCTTGCACTGTTTTGGCAAAAGTGGCCCTGTTAGTCTTCCTCGGGTTCCTGGTTGGCTCAGGAATCATCGTACATGCCTGTAGGTCGAAGCGGATCCATCTGTGGTCGGAACAAGATGCCTCGTCCGACACGTGCCAGTCCTGGATAAGTTCCGCCGCTCCCTCCGTTGCAAGTGTCACGTCGATGATCGTTCTACTACGTCTAGTGACGAATGTTGGTTTAGAGCCTCTATTAATAATAGCTAGCTTGGTAGAAAAGAGATAGGTAATCAGATCATCACCTCTTGTTGCTTGCCTTCATACCCCACGCTGGATGGTGTGCGTTGGAGTCTGCTGCGATGATCAGCTCCTGGGCTTGGCGCTCGCAGTGCTCGACCAGTCTTGATACCTCTGGTGGTGGCGCCGTCTCGTCATCTGCCATGTAGGCAGAGGCCATCACCAGGTTCGGGAGGCTCGAGCCCTGAGCCTGCAGGATACTGACGGTTACCAGATCCCTGGAACAGAACTCAGTTAGCGTATACACAGAAATGTTATTTGGAATTAAGATACAGGCTCTTGGTGCTTGTGGTCCACTATAAGCGAGTATCTTACCTCCGGTGTTGTTGAGGCCGCATATCTTCCCCCCCCTGATCCACGGCTCCTGGATCAGGGCGATGGCCCCGGTGTTCACCTCCAACCATTTGCGCAATTGAGCCGTTGCTGTGCGACTGTGTTGGAGGTTGACTTGCAGGACTTTAAGGGTCCTGGCTGAAGGGGGTCCCGTCGCCATCGGACAGAGTGCCCTCCACCTCAAGCTCCAGCCTACTCATCCTCTTGGCCCAGCCCTCATCGTCCTCATCGTCGGATTTCTCCTTCGACTCGGTCTCAGTGGGCACAGGCACTGACAGAGGAGGCACCACTACCAACTCGTCGTCACTCCTGAGAGCGATATCAGAGGAGGCTGGTGGCGCCGGAGTAGTGTCCATGTCCTCTCCAGTCCCCCCTTGCGGGGGGCCGGGAGCGGTCACAGACTCAGCCACTAGGTTGGGTAGTTCAGTGATGAACTTCCCCCTAGGGCCCCGAAACTTGACGTACGCGGAGCCCAGTCTCCGGTCTCTGGACACTATGTCCTTGGCGACACCCTCTGGTATGCTGAGGACACAAAAAGTGTCTTTTTCGGTTGCGTCAACCCTCAGCAGAGTCCACTGGTCTACTTGGGCCCAGGGGTTCTGTAGCTTTAGCAGGCAAGCTATTACGCTTGGCTTCGGCCACGACCCCGGTACGACCAGTCCGCAGATGATTCTCTTGGGTATGTCCACCTGCCTTATCACGGTGAGCTTCTCACCTGATGGCAGGCACACATTCCCAATGGCTGACTTTAGCCAACTCAGCGTTTGGAGGTTTTCGCACCATAGCTTGACAACCCCATCGGCTACGATGGGTTTGCCTCGGAAAACCGGTCCAAACGGCGTTGCTTCGGACACAGAGAGCGATAGTTTTACAATCTGGTCCTGAAGGCCTGCCAGTACCGAGTTGGCGTCTGCGTGGCTAAGGCGTCTCGTCACTGCCGTCGTGACGGCTACTACGAGATCTCCTTTGCCACGTCAACGTAACCAGGCTTCTGCCTCGTTGGTGTGGGCCCAGACTTCGTCTTTTGGACGTGGACTGAGGAGGGTCTCCTCCGGCCGCGGCCTTTAGACGCCCTAGGCGCTGGTCCCTTCCCTTTAGGGTTCCGCTCGTCGTCTCCGGTCCCGTCCGCCCTGACGCCCTGCTGGGGTGGTTGGGCAGATTTCTCCGCCCCTCCCGTTGAGGCCGGTCAGACGGGCCAGCGACATCGGTGTGGCCCAGGAAGCGTTTTGAATGGCGCGTTTGGCTCGTCCTTTCCTCCGACGTTTGGAGCTAGGCTTCGCCTTACGTCCCGAAGTAGAGCTGGTTCTGTCGTCACTAGCTTGTTTTTGTGACGACTTCTTCTTTTTCCTGCTCTTGTTGTGCTTAACCAGCGTCCAGGATTCATCAACACCTGGGTGCTGAGATCCAGACGGCTGGCTTGATGGGCAGGGTTCGTTGGAGTTCCCGTCCTCCGGTTTCCCTTTGGACGGGCCTCCACTACCCTGTGGTGTTGTGGTCACTGCGGTTTCAGGTTTCCCCTTAACCGCAGGTGATGATTTTCCAGCGTCACCCTTGAGGGCGACAGCCTGTCGCTCAGCGTCACCTTTAGGGGCACCAGCCAGATGTCTGGCGTTGCCCTTCCAGGCAACAGCCGAGCGATGGGCGTCACCTTTGGGGGCGACAGCCGGACGTCGGGCGTCACCTTTTGGGGCGACAGCCTTCGATTTTTTGTGTGTGTGTTTGTGAGGGTGTGTGTGTGTGTGAGGGTGTGTGATGGTTTGAGGTTGTGTGATGGTTTGAGGTGTGTGTGTGTTTCGTGTTGTGTGTTGGCCTTTAGGAGGCCCGGTGTGGCGCACAATTTGCCCCCCCCAGAATACGAGGGGCAGACCGAGCTAGGCTCGGTGAGGGATTCTCCACTAGTGTGACTAGTGGTACCCTCCTGGGGTAGTTCTCTGTTTAACTGTGCCGACATGTTGGATGTGTTGGGCTGGTGGTAATACTCACACACTACCCGCCCTTGGTAGGTGTGGTACGATCTTTTAAGGGGGTATTTAGGGGCCCCCAGAGCCTTGTGGGCTCGGGTTGTGGTTTTTGGCCGCCACGGTTCGGCACTGCGGGAAAGGGATGGATGGAGTTTGGGATAGGGTATGGGAGTTGGTATAGGGTGTGGGAGTTGGGGTAGGGTATGGGAGTTGGGATAGGATAGGGAAGTTTTGGTACGGCCAGAGGTTTCAGTTATACCAATTACAGAGGGTAATTGGTCTAGTAACAGGCGGCAACCTCGTGAAGGATAGTCCACTGGCCTTGTTTAGGGGATCTGTGCGACCTGCGCTACTCCCTAAACCGTTTGCCAAACTCAGCATCGGACAGATGCTGAGAATAGGGGGTTCATCAACCAAACTAGCGTTTGGTTGATCAACCCCCCGCCCAATATACCCGTATATATGATACCCGTATTGAGGAGGTAGTGAAAAAAGAAATGTATCTCACCATTTTGTGGTGGTGGCCATCTTGGATTTGAAATTGTCATTGTGCATAGTATTTTACTTGTCAAGTCTTTTTATTTGATACCCATATTGAGGAAGTAGGGAAAAAAAAAGAAATGTATTTCGCCATTTTGTGGTGGCGGCCATCTTGGATTTGAAATTTGTCATTGTGCATAGTATTTTACTCGTCAAGTCCTTTCATTTGATACCCATATTGAGGGAGAAGTGAAAAATTAAATGTATTTCGCCATTTTGTTGTGGCGGCCATCTTGGATTTGAAATTTGTCATAGTGCATAGTATTCTACTGGTCAAGCTTTTTCATTAAATTTGATACCCATATTGAGGTAGATTATGAAGAAATATTTAGTCCACCATTTTGTGGAGGCGGCCATCTTGAATCGATATTAACCAAACATAGCTAAGAACCAATGCACAAAAATTACCCTTAAAATGAAAAATAAATTTTACTAGTTATCAGATTTTTGAAATGCAAGAATAATTTATCGTAACGTTACGGGACAACGAACGTAACGGGACAATAAGTCTTCAATTTTCGTGCACGCAGCCAGCGTTCATCAATTTAGTAGACGTTGTCACGTCAGAAAATCTCATAAAAATTTTTAGTACACTGCCGTTACGGCTCAAGATCGTTCTGTCCGCCTAAACGCTCGAGCTGAATCGAACGGACGCACGCTGACAATGTTGCAGGATTTTACCTAAAGTTGAGTTCTGTCTTTTGTGAGAGGGCTCTTAAGGCATTAAAGTTGATGTTTCAAAAACTACCACACTGATTTCGATATTTCAAAAATTTATTTGGGGCTAGGTACTTCTAAATTATGGTCAACCAAACAAAAAAGTACAATAAAATACACACAATGGAATTGGATATAATATAATATGTATGTAAATAGCCAGTCACAATATCTGAAGTAACTTAATGGTGTGATTTACGTTAGATAGGTAAGCTATACGAAGAAAGCTATCCTAATAAAAGTGGGCAAGTGCAAGTCGGACTCGCCCATGAAGGTTTTCGTCGCAGCAAGTAACATAATATAAAAGTTCTTGTAGCTCGTTGTTACTTTAATCAGTGTTTTAACAATAGTTAATTTATGACGTATTAAAATAAAACTACTTACTAGATCTCATTCAAACCAATTTTCGTTGATAGTTTACATGGTAATGTACATCATACACTTTTTTATTTTTGTCATTCTCTTATTTTAGAAGTTACAGGAGGGGGGGGGGGATACTTTTTACCACTTTAGAAGAGTCGCTCAAACTATACAGTTTAGAAAAAAAAATGTTAGAAACCTCAATATCGTTTTTTGATACCTATCCATAGATAACCCACACGCATGGTTTTGATCAAAAAAAAGTTTTTGAGTTTCAGTTCTAAGTATGGGACACCCATAAAAAAAAAAGTTTTTTTCTATTTTTTTGTATCAAAATCTTAATGCGGTTCACAGATTACATCTACTTACCAAGTTTCAATAGTTTAGCTCTTATAGTTTCGGAGAAAAGTGGCTGTGACATACGGACGGACAGACAGACATGACGAATCTATAAGGGTCCCGTATTTTGATATTTGGCTTCCGGAACCCTAAAAATGTAAACAAGATACTTTATGAAGAGACAAGATGTATTAAAAGATACATTATCTGATGTATTGTGTGCAGGTGCAAGCAAACGGAAACCTGCTGTTTCCTCCGTTCCGCGCCGAAGACTACCGACAGGAGGTGCACGCCCAGGTCTACGCTTGCTTGGCCAGAAATAGCGTCGGTACCATCCACTCCCGAGATGTCAACGTCAGAGCCGGTAAGTTAAACATTAGGTAGCTGGTTGCAAAATTTCGCGAGAATTCCGAAAGATATTTCGATAATTCAGATACTAATTACTTTTTCTATTATAGTGGTATCGGTTTTGACGCATCGCTAAACTTAATTTCACAACTAAAGTGCTGGTGTTCTGGTCCGTACCATATTAATATCAGTGCAAAACTATACAGTCATGTCCAATAATATATCGCCTTAGAGTTATGGTAGACTTAATCTTGAACCTAACAATCTAAGGTTTAACGGTACTATTTTGAACCCTTGGTACAGATTAAGTCAATAGGTCAAAAATACCTACGATTTTTTTATTTTAACATTGTATAGAATTTGAGACAACGCTGCTCTAAAAAAAGTAGCTACACTATTAGTAACCACATAATCGAAAACAGTAACTAAAGCAACACTAGCACAAATTGCAGAAAACTCCACGATTTAAAATTTAAAATTCTATTCAAACCTAAGGGTAGTAAATTAATGGGCGAATTAGTGCTTTCGAAAAAGTTTAATGGGTGGTGCGACAAATGCGATATTAATCATTGATACTGTCAGTGAACAAATATTTCAGAATATATTTATATTATTAGTTGTAACGGTTCTCTTGTCACACAACTTAAACATGAAAACGGAATGTGTAAATACCTAAATGTATTGTACATAAATTTATAAACCATTGTTTTACCTCTAATCTCTTATCACTAATATAATAGAGGTCATGAAAGCGTGTGTCAGAATTATAAGATCCCAATCTATAATTGCATAATGTACTGTAAACACTTTACGTAGCATTTTCAATGTTGATACTCGTATATTAGACTGATTGTCAATTCGCCATTCAATCTACAAAGTGTATCCTAGCATCAATCGCGTGTAAAGCCAAGGTCCGCTTGCCGACCATCCACTATACCTACTTGCAATGATTTGATGCATCCTATTGTGTGACAAATGGCTCTTGGTAAAGATGCTGACACAATTGCGTTTCATCAACACCAACAGCCTACTAAATGTTCCCGCTGCTGGGACTCGGGCCTTCTCTCGCAAGGAGAGAGTTAAGGCCATTATCAACCACGCTGGCCCAGTGCGGGTTGGTAGGTGACACAAGACTTTGATAGATTCTAGGTTCATGTCGGTTTCCTCACGATGTTTTCCTTCATCGTTTTAAGTTAGCGGCAGTACCCACATGATTTCGAAAAGACAGTGGTGCGTGTGGAGTTTGAACCCGGGGACTCCGTATCGGCAGGCGCCGTTTTCCCGACTAGACCAGCCGTAAATTGCGTTTATTCTCGACGAAATATGAACTAAACTTCATCTAATTTTTAGTGTGTAATGCATTTAGGTGTTTGTTTATACATTCCACTTTCAAAGAAAGGATAATAAAGCAAACAGAACTTTTTTTATTTTGATTTACGTTTGAATGTTGCTGAATGTTCCTAATTCATTAAATATTCTAAAGAAATCTCTTTCGCGACGACAATCGTTTCTCCACACCAGATTAAGCATCACAAAAACTATTAAATCACTAAATCTCCGTCTACTAACATTACAAACGAATAAAAATAAACATGTCATCTCTAGGCGATAACATATTCATTCGAAGTGCCTTCTGTTGACTTATGACCTACGATCGTTTGTTACTTGATATGGTCTGCTGACAGACACCGCAGCACCGTTATCAAATATAACGTAAGCTTTTATAAATAACAGACAAAAACTATAAAGCGTCGCGCTACAACACTTGTTTTATAATTTATAGCTATAATCCTACAGGAGCTTATGTCTTTCAAAAATTGAAGCTTAACTGCTACGTCGACATGAATAAAATGGCTGATTGACCATCATAGCACGGGGCGCTGCCCTTTATGAGCCGGGGCCAAAGAAGGTCAATTAAATCAAGCTACTTACAGCCGTAACTTATAGACCATTCAGTGACTTCATTGAGATTATTTATTACGCTTGTAAACTAATAAACGTAAACTTATGACTGTCTCAAATTTTGATAGTTAAAACGTTCTGTTGTTTTATTGTGCGTTGCTGTGTTTAAAGTAAAGCTCTACAATCATACGTAGTATTTTCATAAATGAGTGTTCATTTGCGGATTTTTTTTTATTTGCACAAGGTATAAACAGCTGAAAGGATGCGAAGGACTGTTTTATAACTCGTTCCGGTGCTCTCTATTGTGATGTGATTGACAAATATTGCCAGTAGAGCTTTATTTTTACCATTTTCAAACTATTTTTTAATTTTATTTAAACTATTGTTAATTGTATTTCGTGTGCATTTTCAGATTAGATTAATTTTTTTAACAGCTTTTATTGACGTTGTAAATGTGAACGAGTAATCATATTATCTATTTATCAACAAGTGGTGGCCCAGCAATACGACACCGACGTCAACAAGGAGTATGTCATTAGGGGCAACAGTATCTTATTGAAGTGTCAGGTTCCGTCGTTCGTTGCCGATTTCGTTCAAGTCGTGTCATGGCATACCGATGACGAAGACTTCCTTCCCGGAGAGGACTATGGTTAACCCCAATATACATTGGGAATGCCACAACTCCTTTTCCCTTTCCCCTGATTAAACATTTTCCAATTTTCACAGTGGTACAACAACAATACGATACAGAAGTAAACAACGAATATGTTATTCGCGGTAACTCCGCCATCCTCAAGTGCTCTATTCCCTCATTTGTTGCTGATTTCGTGACTGTCGTGTCATGGCACGACGAATCTGGAAACTCTTTTATTCTTGGAGAAACCAAGGATGCTGATGGTACCACTCGTGTTAAAAACTAGTTTCACTTCCTTCTGTCCTCGTCCTATCCTATACTTAATTGTATTTAGTTACATAAAAAAAAAAATTACAGTTGTGACGCAATATTATGAAGCCGAGGTAGTCTCAGAATACGTTATTCGAGGCAATGCAGCTTTACTCAAATGCAATATACCTTCCTTCGTTGCGGACTTTGTCAAAGTCGAAGCCTGGGTCGACTCTGAAGGCGGCGAATATTTCCCTACCAACGATACTGGTATTCTGATTAAAATAGCTGTAAAGAAATAAAACCCTCGTTCCCATTCTCCTTTCCTCTGACGTATTTGTTGAAATTAAAAAAGTCGTGTCTTCTTTCAGTTGTAAATCAATTTTATGAAGCTGAAATTCTAACTGAGTATGTTATCCGGGGAAACGCAGCTGTTTTGAAATGCTCAATACCTTCTTTCGTTGCTGATTTCGTAAAGGTAGAGTCGTGGATTGACGAAGAGGGAGCAGTAATAACTCATGCTGACAATCTCGGTACCAATGGCCTCACTAAACAATATGTTACTCCCCGTACCCGCTAACTGTCTGTCCCACACCTCAGACCTCATGTTCCCAACTAAGTGCCTAATTGCTATTCTTCAGTCGTATCACAGTATTACGAGACCGAAGCCGAAAACGAATACGTAATTAGAGGGAACGCTGCCATTGTCCGCTGCAAGATTCCATCTTTTGTTAGTGACTTCGTTTATGTAGAAGCCTGGATAATGGAAGATGGAGAAATCCTCACTATAAATAATACAAACATCATTATGGGTATATCTACCTAATTAATTAATTTTCATAAGCAGCGTTCATTATCCAATCCCTTCTTTAAGGTTTCCTTGTGCTGGTTTTGTATATTTATAACGTTTATTGAATTCTAAATGTAGTGGTGTCGCAGCCTTTTGAAGCCGAAGCAGACAACGAATATGTGATCCGTGGCAACGCCGCAATAATGAAATGCGAGGTCCCAAGTTTTGTATCGGATTTTGTATACGTTGAAATGTGGATGGATAGTGAGGGTGGCACTTACTACCCTGGCAGTACGGAGGGTAACTGACGAGTAATTAGTAGTGATGTGTCCACTGCCCATTATCCAATATCCTGATTCCCGGTTATCAAATTTGTTACTTTTCTATCGTAGCTGTGCTTCAGGAGTACGAAGCTAGAGTAAACGACGATTTTGTATTACGAGGAAACACTGCTATCATCAAATGCATCGTGCCGTCATTTGTTGCCGATTTTGTCCATGTGATGGCTTGGATTGTTGATAATGATACTATATCTGCAGATGAAAGCAAAAATATCGACTCCGGTAGTAATCTTAAATGAAAATTACGAATATCCCACATATCCTTAATCCTGTACTTTCGAAATGTTCTACTAGTATTTTGTTCTGATTCTGCAGCGGTACATCAAAATTATGAACCTCGTGTAACTGATGAAGACGTTCTACGTGGAAATTCAGTCATTATTAAATGTTCGATACCATCGTTCGTGGCGGATTACGTTCACGTTGTGGAATGGGTGGCCAGTGAAGAAGGCTCCTCCCTCTCTACGCTTTCATTCAACGGTTCCGAGGACAATTACGGTAATCGAGAGGACCGCGCGACCCCAATTGTTCCTATCCGCACTCCGAATCCTTGAGTTCAATTGAACAGTCGTCATATCCATACGAATTCAATGTCGTTCTAACCTCGTATTTCAGCGGTCAACCAATTCTACGAGTCGCAAGTTTATGATATCTACGTCATACGAGGCAATGCTGCTGTATTCAAATGTCATATTCCATCTTTCGTAAGCGACCACGTACAAGTTGTGTCTTGGCATGATAGTGAAAACGGAGAATATACACTAAATGAAAATTACGGTACTATATTATCGTGGCTATTATAGAGTATTGTCCTCTTATCCCCTTCCTAACACAATTTTCAATTAAATTCGCTAAGGGTTGGTTATTTCTTTGTTTCTAAATAGTTTTGATCTGTTCTAGACTACCTAAACCGCTTAGTAATTTTACCTTATTCTTAGGGATTTACTATTTCTTCGTTTCTAGTTGTTTCGCAGGCGTACACTGTCAACTTAGTGGAGGAGAATGTGTTACGTGGAAATGCCGTGATCATGAAATGTCTGATTCCAAGTTTCGTTACTGAATATGTCACTGTGGCGTCGTGGATAATTTCCGAAGGAGATGATGAGACTGAAATAAAAATAGACGATGCTCTTAATAACGAGGGTACATAATCTAAACAAGCAAGGGAAACTCCTTCTTCCACTCCGTCAATATTTTTATTTTATTTTTATAAACTATCCTTAAACCATTTACCCTAAATATCCATCTTTTAATTTTTTCAGTGGTTTCACAAGCTTATACGGTCAACATATTGGAAGAAAGTGTCTTACGTGGAAACGCTGTAGTTCTCAAATGTCATATCTCAACTTTTGTTACTGAATACGTTAGTGTCTCATCGTGGATAATTTCCGAGGGAGAATCAGACGTGGTGGAGATTAAATCCGATTCAAATGACATGGGTATTTTGTAAATGGATTATAAATTCGCCCTTTCCCTTTCCTTTCATTTTCAGTGCAACAATAAATCTCTGAGCTTGTCTCGTTTAGGGTTCTAATTTCGTATTTCAGTGGTATCTCAAGCTTATTCAGTCAATTTGATGGAAGAGAATGTGTTACGTGGGAACTCGGCAGTAGTTAAATGCCACATACCTAGCTTCGTCACGGAATACGTCACGGTAGCTTCTTGGATAATCTCTGAAGAAAATATCGACGAATTAGAAATTAAAATAGACGAATCTTTCAATTTAGGTATTTTTTAAATCTTACAACATAGGTGATACTAAAATCCTTTTACGTCCTTTTCTTTGTCCCTGCGTACAAACAAATGTTAGCGTATCTATTTGAAGGCAACCTTTGCTTTGATGTGTTTTTGCAGTGGTTTCACAATCTTATACCGTCAATCTTTGGGAAGAAAATGTCCTACGGGGAAATTCCGCAATATTAAAGTGCCATATCCCAAGTTTTGTGACTGAATACGTTTCGATAACTTCTTGGATTATTTCCGAAGAGGAAACTAAAGACGTCGAAATATATTTAGATTCAACTTTTGATTTAGGTAAAAATATTTGAAAAGTCCTGTCCTCTCCTTTCCCTCCTATTTCCCACCCAATTTACAATTGATAAATCCTACATGTATTTTAGTCGCTTGACATTTCTTCACTGACATTTTGTCGAATGTATACTCATAAAAACGGTATTTTGAACCGTAACTACATGATATCATAATTTTGATGAACTAAGGATTTTTTTTTGTTAATTACAGTCGTTTCACAAGCGTATGATGTCAAATTCTGGGAAGAGTATGTGTTGCGCGGTAATGCAGCTATTCTAAAATGCCAGATCCCAAGCTTTGTTTCCGAATACGTCTCTGTAAGTTCTTGGATCATTTCCGAAGACAAACAAGAAGATGAAATTAGCATAGACTCCTCGGATAATTTAGGTATTTTTTCGAGGCGTTCTTGCTTTCTTGATTCCTTGAAAACTTGTCCCGTCTAATCCTTTGCTATTTTTCTCGTCGTTTTATAGTTTTCTTTAGGTTCATATTTGTAAGCGAAACCACGTTTAACCTATCAAATCCATTTATTCACACAAAATAATATTGTTTCAGTGGTTTCTCAGGCGTATGCCGTTAATCTGATGGAAGAATACGTTTTAAGAGGCAATAGCGCTATTTTGAAATGCCACATTCCAAGTTTTGTGTCCGAGTATGTTACCGTAATCTCTTGGATTATTAGTGAAGACAAGGAAGAAGTCGAAATCAAACTTGAGTCGGTTCAAACGGACGGTACGATTATTATTATTGACTCAAATATGGCTTTGTGCCAATAATCAAAATGCTATCTCTATTCCATTCTATAGCTTCTGTGAAGCACCTTATATCCGTAGGACAAAAGTCGATTGTTTAGGGCCTTGTTCCTTATATGGGTTCCTGTGGTTCCATGGGCCTCACGGCCTACCTTCGTCCTTCTTCCTCCTTCCTTAGACTAATGCATGCGCATACATTTGTAAGTAAATCGCAACCTTACGTTGCTATGCTTGTTGAATGAAATTATTTCTGTTTTATTAGTTGAATGCGATCTATAACTCATTGTACGTTTTCAGATGGAAAATACTTAGTACTCCCATCAGGAGAATTGCATATTAAAGATGTCGGACCAGAAGATGGTTACAAATCCTACCAATGTCGCACGAAGCATAGACTTACCGGAGAAACTAGATTATCTGCCACCAAGGGACGATTGGTCATCACGGGTAAGTTGTAACATTACAATTTATTCTGCAAATTCATTTTGCGCGATCAATTCATTCAATCTGTTACGAGTAAAATCATTTCAGGCTTAAATCCATTTGGAAAGCTTTTCCATTAATTAACTTTTCTGTGAAGTTTCCTAAATTATATTTCTAAAAATGAATTTATAGCGTTATTTGATGTCCTAAAGTGATAACATAGTTATAATAATTTAGAACAATTTTTTTCGTATTTCGAAGACATTGTTATTGTTTGTCTACCAATTGTTTTCACTTTTGGATTTTTTTATTCATATATTTGGAACATTCTCAAACCTCAAAATTAGAATAAAAAATACAATGCATGTTTTAAAAAAACAATGTTTTGCTTACTTGAGAATGTTCCCATATAATAATTGAAGTACTATTTATAATCAGCTCAAGAAATATATGGTATAAGAATTATTACTCTTTACAGTTACTGTTTAACAAAATTTTGGCTTCTTTTATATTTCTTGAGCTGAAGATGTTTACAGACACAACTATTGTTTACTTGTGTCTTTAAATTTTTTATTGAACTACAACTTGCCTGAATGTTGGGATAGGGTACCCTGCAGAGCCTTGACTTGCGCGATTAATAAAATCAATTCTGTTGACGTAAAAGATAACGGTAGGGGCATATCAGGGTCTATTTGTCGATGGAGCTCTTTAGTCTGATGTCGCTAAGTTCGTGAACCCGCCTTCTCCCAACATGCGCAGAGCCGGTGGGTCGGGTGCCTCCCAAGTTCTCTAGCGCGTCGACCACCAGTGGTTTCCAGTTTAACCAGACCACCAGCATCGCTCTTCTGTGCCCAGCCCAGGCATTCCCTGCACCCATGTATAGGTAAGATGCTTCACATTAACGCTCTTTTGCGTCATTCCTCAGAGCCAATAGGCCGCGTACCTCCAAAATTATCCACGACACAAGTGGGGGCCATGTACGTGACTACGGCAGATACTTCGTTTACATTACTGTGCCCCGCGCAAGCGTTCCCCGTCCCCCTATTCAGGTAGGATATGACAAATGTACCTACGCTACGTCAGAAAACACATTTACATTTATAGAACCCGTCGGCCGCGTACCTCCCAAATTCGCATCTGTTCTGACTGGAACTATGTTTCAAGTGACGAAAAACGAATCTTACGCCCTGCAGTGTCCTGCGCAGGCATTCCCAACCCCACTGTTCAGGTAAACATTATTTCTAATGAACTTAGTTCCCATACACTGCTTCTGTAGAGCCAGTGGGACGAGTGCCACCGAAATTCGCTTCAGTTGTGATGGGCACAATGATCGGAGTCAAGAAAGACCTGTCGTTTGCCTTACAATGTCCCGGGCAAGCATTCCCTGTCCCAGTTTTCAGGTAGTATTTCTTTGCTCTCTAATTATTTTTGTTAAATACTGCGTTCTAAGCTTCGAAAGTCAAGCGTGTAGTTTTTGAATAGGACCTCGATTTGCGATCCTGGATGTGTTACAGAAAAGGTATGCAGTACATTTGCTAATTTCTTTGGCCACAGAACCCATGGGAAAAGTATCACCGAAATTTCCAAGTTTAGAAAGAAGTAGACTTTTCGATTTTCAAGCCAATCAAAGCATTGTACTACTATGTCCCGCGCAAGCGTTCCCTGCCCCAATGTTTAGGTAAGGCATTATCAATCATATTTAGTGCAGCTTTGACTACTTTTCTGATAATAAGTACATGTTGATTTCGTAGAGCCAATGGGACGAGTATCACCAAAGTTTCCAACGGGAGATATAAGTAGGACATTTATTGCCAAAACGGGAGATGGCGTTCCATTACTTTGTCCTGCACAGGGTTTCCCTGCACCAGCATTTAGGTACCTACATAATGTCTAATTTTACGTATATTATACTCAGTCAATATTTCACAAACAGAACCCATGGGCAAGGTATCACCGAAGTTTCCATCAATGGAAACCGGTCGCAGCTTTACATTTACTTCCAACTCATGTGTGACAATGCTCTGTCCAGCTCAAGCGTTTCCATCTCCAATGTTCAGGTATATCGCTTGATTTCATATTTTACCTCTAGAGCCTGTCGGACGCGTGTCCCCGAAATTCCCTTCGATGGATAACTCAAGAGGTTTCAGCGTTATCAGTAACAGAAGTTTGACTATGTTATGCCCGGCGCAGGCTTTCCCAGTCCCATTATTCAGGTAATACAATTATTTACAGTAATTTATTTTCTAAACTTATTCAAGCTAGAAACATTTTAACTCCCATGTTTCTCAGAACCAGTTGGGCGAGTTTCGCCTAAATTCCCGTCTATGGATAGCTCGAGAAGTTTCAGTACAATGTCAAATAATAGCCTGACCATAATGTGTCCAGCGCAAGCTTTTCCAGTCCCACTGTTCAGGTAAATGTATAATTGTTTGCTCTTGGTATAATTATGATTTTGTTCTGTAGAGCCAGTTGGCCGAGTGTCGCCTAAGTTCACTACGGGTGACAAACTTCGCGCTTTTGACGCTGTAGGAAGTGATAGCATCACATTACTTTGCCCTGCGCAAGCGTACCCCGCTCCTGCATTCAGGTATCAAATATTTTTACACGAAAATGTAAAAATAACACCAACCCAAAATAATATCTGTTATAAGTAGCATTGTTTTTGATCTTTAGAGCCGGTCGGCCGGGTCTCACCCAAGTTCACTACAGGCGACAAAAGTCGCGCTTTCGATGCTACAGGCGGTGATAGTGTGACTTTAATATGCCCTGCGCAAGCGTTCCCTGCCCCAAACTTCAGGTATTTTATTTTCACTCTAAAGACACTGATCTTTTTTCGTAGAGCCCATGGGTAGTGCAGCTCCAAAAGTAGCAACAAAAATGATCGATATCTCGGAATCTTCCTCCAATAATACAGTTACACTATTATGTCCGGCGCAGGCTTATCCCGTTCCAATGTTCAGGTAAATTTATTCCAAATCTTAGATATTTATTTGATAAACGCAATGATAACTGACTATTGTAGTTAATTTGTCTGGTTATAAAATACGTAGGTAATTTTTTTTTTCGAAATTTTAAATGGTGTTGGTTAGGGGCGCTCACACTGTGATACGTTGCTCAATCGTTTCTTCACGATATATCAGCTCTTTCCCTTTTTAGAGCCTGTTAATAGTGCTCCACCAAAAGTACCGACTAAGACTATCGAGTTTGTGGAATATAGAATGCAGTCCAGCGTAACGCTACTTTGTCTAGCTCAAGCGTTCCCGGTCCCAGCGTTTAGGTGAGTTCGAAAATTCATGTATTGCGACGCGTTTGTTTTAGAGCCAGTTGGCCTGAAAGCCCCTACATTCTCTATGGATTTCAAAATGGCGTGGTATGTTAAGGACGTTGAACAAGGCTTCGCGCTGCTTTGTCCTGCGCAGGCTTACCCTGCCCCCATGTTCAGGTATTCTAACATTACCGCTTTTACTTTTAGAACCAATTGGGTCCAAAAGTCCATCGTTTTCGACCGTGTCAAAATTAGCATGGTTCGAGATTCATGCTGGCCAAGATTTTGCGCTTACATGTCCTGCCCAGGGGTTTCCTGTTCCAATATTTAGGTGAGACTAAGCATTATTTGTGAACGTTTTCAGAACCCATCGGTTCCAAGTCACCAACCTTTACCACTGATGATAAATTGGCATGGTTTATGCGACACAAGGGGCAAAGTTTAGCGTTACTGTGTGGGGCTCAGGGATACCCTGTTCCTGCATTCAGGTATACCTCACCACCTATTTAGCAACAGCTATGTCTAATTTTTAGAACCCGTGGGATCGAAGTCGCCTACTTTCTCTACTGACAATAAATACTTTTGGTACGAACGCCCTCTTGGGCAAAGCTTAAATATCCTGTGTCCTGCACAAGCTTTCCCGGTGCCATTATTCAGGTGAATTTTGAAATCCATTTTATTAAAAATTGTAGAACCCGTTGGCTCAAAGTCCCCTGCATTCTCAAACGACGTACAGTTTTCCGGAATCACGCGTAGAGTTGGGCAAGATTTTGCTCTTTTATGTCAAGCGCAAGCATTTCCTGTCCCATTATTCAGGTAAGGTTCTTTATATTTTAAAAGTATTATTTATTGATCACAGAACCCATCGGGTCTAAAGCTCCGTCATTTTCCTTGGAATTCAAAAGTACTACACTAACAAAATTGACGAAGCACCCAATAGTTCTCTCGTGTCAGGCTCAAGCTTACCCTGCCCCTGCTTTCAAGTGAGTGATGTTAAATTTCCATTTCTTTGATGTAGAACCAGTATCTGCAAGAGCACCCGCATTTGCAAGCACCGCGTCTTCTTACAATTATGAAATCGAGATTCATTCCGGAGGGTCTATGCTTTGTCAAGCTCAAGGGTATCCTCAACCAATGTTCAGGTAGGCTTATTTTTGTTAAAAAACCAATTGATTTTTCTAGAGCCGGTTGGAGCAAAAGCTCCATCATTTTCAACTGAATCAAAGGGCAGCATTTTTGAAAAAAGAAGTAGGACATAGTTTCGCTTTACTTTGTCAGGCACAAGCGTTCCCTACCCCAATTTTTAGGTGAGTTGTAGCGTAATAGTGTTTTAGGCGCACCACATACTATTGAAAAATGTATTTATCTCTTATATTCTGTTTTCTAACCATTCGCATGTTTCTCGTGGTTAAAATTCAAATACCTTTAAGTCAAAATATAAAGTCTAAAATGAACTTTTGTAGAGCCAGTCGGGGCAAAAGCGCCCACGTTCTCAACTGAGTCTAAAAGCAGCACTTTTATAAAAGAAGTCGGGCAAAGTTTTGCATTGCTCTGTTCGGCTCAGGCATTTCCTACTCCACTTTTTCGGTAAGTTTTAACATTGCCTAACTATTTTCTACAGAGCCCGTGGGTTCCAAACCACCAACATTTTCAACTGACTTTACGTTGTCAGCAGTAACAAGATATTTGGGTCAGAGTTTTGCAATGATGTGTCAAGCGCAAGCTTTCCCAGTACCAATGTTCAGGCAAGTGTAACTTTCTTAATTATACTGTTCTGGTCCCCTGACAAAATATTACTTGTCACTGTGTACAGAGCCAGTTGGATCCAAAGCTCCTTCCTTTTCTACTGAGTCAGCTCTATCATCTTTAAAGAGATACGAAGGTCAAAGCTTTGCACTACTGTGCCAAGCTCAAGCTTTTCCAGTACCAATATTCAGGCAAGTCTTTATCTTAACTATAAACAATGTTATAGAACCAGTAGGCGCTAAGTCTCCAACATTTTCGTCTGAGTCGATGGGAAGTATTTTTCGAAAGCGTGTGGGCCAAGGCTTTGCACTTCTTTGTCAAGCGCAAAGTTATCCCGCTCCGATTTTCAGGCAAGTGTTATTTGTTTTTGGTTTTTATCGCAGAGCCAGTCGCTTCAAAAGCGCCTACGTTTTCAACGGACGCTCGTAGCACGACTTTTATTAGAACTGTCGGACAAAGCTTTGGATTGTTGTGTCAAGCTCAGTCTTTTCCAGTCCCTTCGTTCAGGCAAGTTTTCGATTTTTCCCTACTAGTAGTTAGTGAATATTTTTCTTACATTTAGAACCAATCGGAAGTGCAGCACCAAGTATTACTGTAACGCCGAGAGCTACTGTCCATCATTCCCAGAACTCTGCAATGGCTATTTTATGCCCAGCTCAAGGATTCCCAGTACCATTATCTAGGTGAGTTTTATCCCGAGAACAATATTTTTACAGCTATAAAAGCTTTTCTTCTCCTATGTTCAGGCAAGTTTTATTCAAAGTTTCGAATGCTGAATCATTCAATCAATCTTTTTATAACTTCTTGTTCTGATTTATTAAATTACGCCCTTAGAACCTATCGGGAGCGCTGCGCCAAGTATTTCAATGACAAAAGGTACCGTCCATCACTCTCAAACGTTGTCTTTGGCAATGTTATGTCCCGCGCAAGGATTTCCAGTTCCAATAACAAGGTAAGTTTATAAATAATATGTCCGTACAAAAACATCTCCCATGATCATGATGATATTCGCTAATTTTGGTGGTAAGTTTATTAGAGTTCAATCAAGGTATAACATGTACTTATTCCCTAAAACAACATAACAACAGCAACTATACGCATAATTCTTCGTTAGGCTGAGCATCGTCTCTGTTATTACAGAACCTACCAATAAGATCGCCCCTCGGAAAGATTCCACTAAGAACTTTGAAGGTTGGGAAGTTTTCGTCGTGCCCCAAAACGATGTGGCTTATCTGACGTGCCAAGTGGCCGCTTACCCCGCTCCTATGTTTAGGTAGGTGTAGTATACTGACGGTTTTAATTCCAGAGCCCACCGGTAGGACGGGGCCAAAGGTGACAGGTGATGGGCTCAATCGACAAGTAGGTCGTGAAGGCGAAAGCCTCGCACTTCTTTGCGAGGCGCAAGCCTTTCCCGCTCCCCTGATGAGGTACGGCTTTAACTCGATCACGGCCGGCCGTCGGCACCTCACGCATTCATCCCTCACGTAGTCATACCATATCACCTCAATGTACTGATGTGCGTTGTTATTGCAGTCTAGCGGCGGCCGGCCCGCCGCGTGACATGAAGGCGTGATGATCCGCGGCCGGCCGCGCGCCTACTCGTATAACCGTCCCCTGCCAAAGTAACGATTGAGCGGAGCAGACACCTGTCGGTAAGTGTCGGGGTGTTCTTGCTTTCATTCAGGCGCTTTAATCTTTACTTTGTGCTTTACGTGAGTCAAGGCTGTATTTTATAATTTTAATACATGACCCCGCTCGGTTATTTGGTAGCTTTATGAGTTGAGTCCGTTGCTAGCTTGTCGTTTGTTTTTGTACTAAGCTAATCCAGCGTAGGGACGCTATAATTTGTGGTGGTTCACGAATGTCGTTGTTAGGACGCACATTATATTTATTTGTTAACTGCATAGTTTCTCATTTTCTTCTTTAAGAACCTACAAACAGTTTACCTCCAAAGCTGTCTAGTGGTCGATTGCAAGAATCTCAATTGAGTTTGGGAGAAACTGGAACGATTCTTTGTCTTAGTCAAGCTTTTCCTGTTCCTGAGTTCAGGTGGGTGGGGAGATTTATGTAGAACACTAAACTTTCAATACCATGGTAATCATGCCATTCCCCCGTATAATTTTCCATAAATCATTGAGCCAAATCTTTGAAGAACACTTCCAAGACACTTAATTTAAAGCCTATTCTGATTGTATTCTGAACTCGTTCTCTTTTGTTACAGATGGTACAAGTTTATCGAAGGCACCACAAGGAAACAACCAGTCACTCTCGATGACAGAGTGAAACAGGTTTCTGGAACTTTGATTATCAAGGAGGCTAAAGTAGAGGACTCTGGAAAATACCTGTGTGTCGTGAATAACTCCGTTGGAGGTATGTCCAACTATTTTACTACTAGATTTTTAAGTAGACTTGATAGTTTTAATAGTGTATCAGTGAAATGTGTAATGATATTCAAATGCCACTTGGACATATCTGGATTTTAGTTATGATTAGGATTAGTGGAGTTGAACCTATGGGTCATACTGACGTTGACCTTTCGGCGAAGAAAAACATCGTGTGGTACATTGGTACATGTTCCAAGTAAAACATCTTTCCGTCAACCAGCGATTATCCACCGAATAAACAAACACAAATTCGTGTATTGGCAGAAAAAAAACTTACGGACACTGAATTATTTCACCCACTTAGACTTAATCAGGAAACAGATATTTTATTTTCACATGTAGATAGTACGTTACCAGGCGACGCTAGGTTGGTTACCTGTGTTACGCTTAGGAATAAACCAGTAAGTATGTAGCATAACCCGAACTCTCTCCGCATGAGATAAGGTTTCAAACCAAATAGTGGAAAGCTATATTAACTTCGAATACTAAATCAATTAAACATTTATGTAAAAAAAATGTAACGTTTCAGGCGAATCCGTTGAAACCGTACTTACCGTAACCGCTCCATTGAAGGCTACTGTTGAACCAGCGACACAGACCGTTGACTTTGGACGCCCCGCCGTTTTCACCTGCCGATACGAAGGAAACCCTGTCAAGACTATCACTTGGCTTAAGGATGGCAAGGATATGAAGCACCACGATGCTATGCTCAGGTGACTAGCTCCTATAAGTACTTTTATTATGAAACTAAATTCTACCCAATCAAGACCATTAGATGTCGTCTAGTAATCAGATGAGTTTTGGAACGAAGTTCTTTAACGCAGCTCATTTAACCTCAGCCCATGACTGTACAGACAACAGAAAAATGATACGGACTGCAATTTTCACCCCATATTTTCTCCTGCCAAAAAAATTCTCAAAGCGTCTAAATAAATGTTCACTCAAAAAAACGTTTTGATAGACTTACTCATTTAACTATTTTTCAGAATCGAATCCGTCAAAAAGGAAGACAAGGGAATGTATCAGTGTTTTATCAGAAACGACCAAGAAAGCGCCGGCGCAAGTGCTGAACTGAAACTCGGAGGGCGATGTACGTATTCAAACATAAATTGGCTATATTGATCAAGTTTCCACCTATTTTCGATAAAAAAAGTCTAAGATTAAGAAAGTCATTCTATCACAGTTATTTAAGCAGTGGTGGCCTAGCGGCAAGAACGTCCGATTTCGCAAAAATATACCTTTCTAATTAGATTATAGAAAAAATATGGGTCACGTATATATCATATTAAACGTTATATCAAATTAATTATAATCGACAAAGATATAGATCATCTTCCACAGGGGGAGGGGGGGGGTTGTGACATCACGTCTTAGAAAAAATCATACAATGAAGTGACGTCACTCAGAACTTCTAAGCACTTTATCTTCGTCATTTTTAAACAAAAGAAAAATACGTTTACAATATTGAAGTGAATCTTCTTATGCGACTTCCAACAATGTTGCGTTAAACGTTTAACACTACCATGGAGGGGGTATGAAAGCACTGTTGCGGGGGAGGGGAATAGAAAGAGACAGAGCGAGAGTGGAAAGTTTCACTTCTTGCGCGGGGGGACGGGGGGACGCGCTATTTTTTATTTATTTGTTAGTAATCTAACTGACGGACTTATTAGTTATTTTTTGTCGCCATGCCTATTAACTAAATAAATAATTAATCTTATAAACTTTCCAGTTGAACCACCACTGATCCGTCATAGCTTCGGAGAACAGACGTTCCGTTCCGGGCCCGCTCTTCGGCTAAAATGCGTCGCATCTGGCAACCCCACTCCCGACATCGCTTGGCTCCTCGACGGAGACAAGCTCACCAGCAATGACCGCCTCAAGATCGGACAGTTTGTGACGGCCGCCGATGGAAACGTTGAATCGCATCTGAACATCTCTTCGGCGCATACTAATGATGGAGGACTCTATACTTGCATCGCTTCTAGCAAGGTAATTTGTCTGGATGTGTCTGTTTTACTATTCTTACAAATATAATAGCTGCGAAAGTTTGAATGTTTGTTGCTCAATCACGTCGGAATAGCAGAACGGATCATTTTTATCACGGAAAAATAACGGAAACGAATTGCGCGGGTAAATCCACGGGGTACTGCTGGTAATATTGCAAATTCAAAAGTTTGAATGTTTGTTGCTCAATCACGTCGGAATGCCTAAACGGATCTTGTTGAAGTTTGTACCAAAGATAAATAGTCTGGAATGACACATAAGCAACTTTGTAAGGAAAATAAGGCGAACGGGAACAACGCAAGTGAAACCGCGTCGCTGAAAGCGCTAAAAGCGATCTCTTCCAGGCAACCTTTTTTTTAAATAAAGGTGAAAAGACTAGCAGGTCATGCTCATGGTCAATGCTTTCTACATAACAGTACAGTGACACGCAGCTGTTGGAAGATGAATAGTACAAATCATTACCTAGCCCTCCACTGTGCTCCTCACCCAGATATCTAAGATGTTATATCTATAAGCCCTGTAATTTCTCTGGAAACGTTGCCCTTCAAACCGGAACACAGTAATGTTACACAGTAATGGCTGGCATAAGTGTGGTACTTCCCCAGGCGGACTCTGTCAAGAGTCCTACCACTACAAAAACACTGACACTTATTTGTTTGTCTTCCAGGTCGGTAGCGCCTCTCACTCGGCCCGCGTCAACATCTACGGCCTGCCCTACGTACGGCCCATGAAGAAACGCCCCGTCGTCGCTGGAGACACGCTGACCGCGCACTGCCCCGTCGCTGGATACCCCATCGACTCTATTGTGTGGGAGCGAGATGGACGGTAATATGTTCCTGTCAAATATTAGGTCCTTAGGAAATTGGTATTCGGGCCAACTTTGATCGCAAATATTTTCTCTTTGGTTAGGAATTCCAATTTCAAATTTATACAGCTATTTAGTCGTGCTTTTGTGTTTTAAAAACCATAATTCATTTGTTTTTTCCTCTATTGTTTTTTTTTCTTTCGGTCACTAAGTTTACATAATGGAAGTACGGCAAAACACCACTTGCAAATGTAAGGACCTAATGTTAATATCGTTTTGTTTTTAATTTGAGAACTAACTTGGTTGTTACGAATATATAAATCAATCAGGGCATCAATTGAATTCATCTGATCCAGCCTTTCTACTCAGATTTTGATTCATGTCAACTGATGAATTTAACTTGAAGGGCCATTTGTATCCTTCACCAGAGTTTTACCAATCAACCGCAAGCAGAAAGTATTCCCCAATGGCACCCTGGTAATCGAGAATGTAGAACGCAACAGCGACGAGGCTACCTACACTTGTGTCGCCAAAAACTCTCAAGGATACACTGCCAGAGGCACACTCGAACTCCAAGTTATGGGTAAGTTCTACCAATAATACCATCACGATAAATGTTTTTTTTTTAGTGAATACTGCTAATTTAGTTCCCAATATTATAACAGTTGCAAGAATTACCTGACAAAACATAATTTACATCACGATGGTAAACATTTTTAGTGAGTACTTACTGCTTATTTAGTTTCCAGGTTGATAAGTCTTTGCAAGAATTACCAGACAAAAAACATTACAATTGTGTAAAATTATTTCGCCCAAGATGGCAGTGAAGTAGAAATTATCGTCATATTTGAATGAAAAAATCGTAACTGTTTCTATAACTATTATATTTTTAGCCCATAGCCAATATTTCAAATCACCTTTATGAACAAACGCATTACTTTGTATACCAAATATACAATATTTGGTATACAAAGTAATGCGTATACAGCAGTATCCATTAAAAAAAAAATTATCTGCATAGTATAATTTGTGTATATGAGAATATTACATTATTTAACTTTTATCAAAAAAGATTTAGACATATTTTTTGTCAAATACTGAATTCTCTAGTATTTTATAGATAAATCTCATAATCACAAGATATCTAAAGTTGAAAGATTATGACAAAAGGAGAAACCTTTTTACTCTTTATTATGTGAACAAAATTCGTATTCTTCGTAGACATGACAGAAGCCTTGAAGGTGGTACTACTGGATATAGCCACAATCTCTTACAAAAATACCACAAATTATTCATCAGTTTTTTTGTGATTTCTAGTTTCAACAAACACTATGGTTACCATATCACTATGATCATGTATAATTCTACATGGATAGATTCCAAATATAATTTTTCTTTTATCTTGTACTGGAATAATTAGTAAATTGGTTTCACACTGAGTTGCAATTCATGTAACAAGTTATTATTTTATTGAAATAAGAAAACAAATTAAGTATCTCAAAGTCATTTAGTAGCTCAGTGAATCCTTTTTTTTCTCAATGATGTCAAAGTTGTTCTCTCAAGTAAACAGTTGAAAGTTCCCTGTACTTTTAAAAAATAATGGCGAATTTAATTAAAAATAAAAAACACTATGACATCATTTACTGGTTTAGTGTGTCACTAATGGATTTTATTTCAGGTTTACAGTTTCCTATTGTTGTATGTAGGTTCAGTTAGATATTGTTAAATGATAATGATGTTTATGCCCGCCAAAGCTACATCGTTTGCCACACACGTCCCTTGCACTACCGTTAAGTTAAAATAAATGTGAGTTTCCGCACAGTGCCCCCACAAATGTTACCGTTCGAGTTTGGGGAAGAACCAGCAAACGCCGGAGACTTGGCCTCTATATCCTGCGCAGTGAGCAAGGGAGATCAACCCCTTAACATCTCCTGGATATTCAATGGACAACTCATTTCTCCCAAAAATGATCTGGGAATAGTACTCACTTCTATCAATAAGAAAACATCGATACTGAACATAGACTCAGTAAGTGGTGTACACAGGGGCATCTATTATTGTGTGGCGACAAACCCGGCCGGCTCCACTAATCACAGCGCTGTACTCGAAGTCAACGGTACACTCCCAAATAACCATCAGCTTGCTTGTTTTTCGGTTTTAATATCTGTCTATCAGTCCTTTCTGATCCCTATAATAATGTACGATATTACCTCAGTACCGCCGCAAATCTTGCCTTTCGAGTTTGGCGAAGAAATTCTTAACGAAGGAGAAACTGCTTCGGTATCGTGCGTAATGAGCAAGGGAGATACCCCGGTCAGATTCAAGTGGCTATTCAACGGCGAGGAAATTAAGCCAAGGAACTCCCTAGGCATCGTTCTCACGTCAATCAGCAAGAAAACATCCATTTTAAACATTGAGCCGGTGAGCGCGGTACATAGAGGCTCTTACACTTGCGAGATCAAAAACGACGCTGGCCAAACAAACCATACCACACTTCTTAGCGTCAATGGTTCGCCTCCTTTCCTCATTAGATATTTTCGTTTTGTAGCAAATACTTTAATTGCTTTTTATGTCACTCGCAGTACCTCCCCAAATTTCACCTTTTGAATTTGGCGATGAACCCGCAAATGCTGGGGATACCGCGTCGGTTCAGTGCGTTATGAATAAAGGAGATTTGCCGGCAAATTTCTCATGGAGTTTGAACGGAAGAAAAATAGCGCAAGGGAACGCCATGGGAATAGCAATAGGCAGTATGAGCAGGAAAATGTCTATTCTCAATATTGATTCGGTAAACGGAACGCACAGAGGCGTTTACATTTGCCACGTCGAAAACTTGGCCGGACAAGTAAATCACAGTGCAACATTGGAAGTGAACGGTTATTGAATTATTATTTTTAGAGTTCTATCTTGTCGTAAACTTGGTAGTAATATTAATTTCCTGTAAAACAGTTTTACCTCAAATCCATCCTTTCACCTTCGGAGAGGAACCAGCCAATGCGGGTGATACAGTTGGTGTGCAATGTATGGTCACTAAAGGGGATGCTCCTATCAATATTACGTGGCTTTTGAATGGAAAATCTGTAAAAGGGATTCAGGGTATATCAGTAGTAAAAATCGGCCACAAATCAAGCGGACTGTCGGTTGACGGAGTGGCTTTCGTCCATTCAGGAGTCTATACATGTTCCGTAACCAATCAAGCTGGTCATGCTAACTATTCTTCTGAATTAGCTGTCAATGGTACTTGATTGAATTTTAGATACAATTTGCTTCAGCCAGTAGAAATTAGCTGTATGAGTTAGTGTAAATCTTTTGTCTTTTAAAACAGTTTTACCTCAAATCCATCCATTCACCTTTGGGGAGGAGCCAGCCAATGCAGGCGACACGGTTGGGGTTCAATGTATGATCACAAAGGGCGATGCACCGGTTAATATCACTTGGCTATTAAATAGCAAGCCAGCTCAGACAGTACCCGGTATAAGTGTGTTCAAGATCGGGCACAAAGCAAGCAGCCTCTCAATAGAAGGAGTTGCATCTATTCATTCAGGAGTGTATACATGCTCCGTAAACAACCCAGCCGGTCATGCCAACTATTCTTCCGAGTTGGTAGTCAATGGTACATTTCGCTCCAATTTGCACTTCGCTTACCGTTACGAGGGGTGATCCAAAAGTAATGATAATCAGTTATTTCTAGTGCACACAAAAATACAAAAAAATTACAGTCACTTGCTCAATTACCCACTAGTTCAGGAAAAAAAAATCATATAAATAGGCCACGATTCCCGGGAGCTACATTCATTTGAATACGGACTGTCAAGGAGTGAACATCAAAATGGAAAAACACGAAATCAGAGCTGTCATTAAATACCTCTGCTTGAAAAAAATGTCTACCAAAGACATACACAGCGACTTGGTGGAAACATTAGGGGACTGTTCTCCTCCATATTCCACAGTTGCACGCTGGGCTAAGGAGTTTAAGCTGGGAAGAACATCGACGGAAGACGAACACCGCGAAGGGCGCCCATCGACGTCCCTCACTGGAGAAAATGTGAAAAAGTTGAAGAAGTTGTATTGGAAGATCGAAGAGTGACTATCAGGCATGTAGCTGAGGTCACAGGGATCTCATATGGCAGCATTAAAAGAATCCTTGTGAACGAATTGCATATGAGAAAGGTCTCCGCGCGTTGGGTACCGAAAATGTTAAACGACGAGCAAAAGAAGAAACGAGTCGACACATGTCAAGAGCAAATCTCGAAAAGTTCCAGGCAGACAAGGATAATTTTTGTCACGTTTTGTGACCATGGACGAAACCTGGATCCACCATTTTGATCCTGAAACAAAACGACAATCGATGACATGGAAACGATCCGATGAACCGACGCCGAAGAAATTCAAAGTGTCAAGCTCAGCAGGGAAGGTTATGGCGTCTGTTTTTGGGACGCTGAAGGAATAATCATGGTGGACTACTTGGAAAAGGGGCCACTATTACAGGCTCCTACTATGCAGAACAAATAAGAAGATTGCGGGAGGCTATTAAGGAGAAAAGGCGAGGCAAACTGCGGGCTGGAGTGCTGTTCCATCAAGACAACGCACCGGTTCACAAAGCTGCAATTGCCATGGCTGCCATTCAGGAAGCGGGCTTTGAGCTGGTGGAACACCCCCCCATATTCACCAGATCTAGCCCCCAGTGACTTCTATCTCTTTCCACGACTCAAGGAACACCTCCGGGGCAAGAAATTTGACGATGATAGCGACGTGATGGCCGCGGTTGAGGACTTTTTTGAGAGTCAAGATAAAGATTTTTTTTCTAAGGGAATTTTAGGTTTAGAAAAGAGATGGACCAAATGTATAGACTTGCTAGGAGACTATGTTGAGAAATAAATTTAGTTTTTGATTTTATTCATTGTGTTTATTATTGATTATCATTACTTTTGGATCACCCCTCGTATGTTGTTTTCTAACTTTGTACCTTACTTATTTGTAGAAATGGTTTCCTTTCCTAATCAAATTGTACCCACCCACCCTCACAACAACAATTACATTTGTTTTCATTAGATATATTTTTATAGTCGTACCGCAAGTGACACCATTCGATTTCGGGGGAGGATATCCTCAACGCAGGAGAAACAGTGTCCCTAACTTGCACCGTGGGTAAAGGAGATTTGCCTTTGCAAATACATTGGCAATTGAATAATCAAATTTTGAATTCGGGCAACGGTATTTTCATCAACAGAAACGGAAAAAGAATATCCGTTTTAAGTATTGAAAATGTTCAACACGAACACATTGGAAACTATACTTGTATTGCGGAGAATCAAGCAGGACGCAGTAGCCACAGTGCAGTCCTCAATGTGAACGGTATCTAATACAACAAGCGTTTAAACTAAGCTTTGCTTTTCTTTGTTATTTTATCATTAGTTGTGTCTAATCCTGATATTATACAACCTAACGATCCGTCAGCCAAAAAAGATTTATTTTATTTTATCCGTAGTCCTAATTAGTTAATTGATTGCTTTAAGTGGCGCCACAAATAACACCATTCGATTTTGGAGAGGATATTCTAAACGCCGGTGACACCGTTTCTACGATATGTACTGTCGGGAAAGGCGACTTACCGTTGAAAATACATTGGATGCTTAACGACCATTTACTCAATTCGGGAAACAATGTGCTCATAAGCCGAAGTGGAAAAAAAATATCCTTATTGAGTATCGACAACGTCCAGCACGAACACATCGGAAACTATACTTGTATCGCTGAAAATGCAGCCGGCAGTAGCAGCCACAGCGCGGTGCTCAACGTTAATGGTATCGAAGTGTCAAGTGCCAAATTATCAATTCTTCATGCTTCATAACTTTAGTAGCACAAATTTTTGCGCTGTTCCATTTACCGACCCCTCCTTTCAACAGCCGTTGTACTTAACAAACTTTAGTAGTCCATGGTTAGACTTTGAATATCATTCTCGTATTCAATCCGTAGTGGTACCCCAGATAGCGCCTTTTGACTTTGGTGAAGACATCCTCAATGCTGGAGAGACTCTATCCACGACTTGTACTGTAGCAAAAGGTGACCTACCTTTGAAAATACATTGGATGCTAAACGACCGCGAGCTTAATTCAGGAAATAATGTGTTCATTAGTAGAAGCGGAAAAAGGATATCTCTACTAAGCATTGAAAACGTACAGCATGAACACATTGGGAACTATACTTGCATCGCAGAGAACGAAGCCGGCATTAGTAGCCACAGCGCAGTACTTAAAGTTAATGGTATATCATCACAATTAACCGCATACATTTTTCGCATGTATAGTTAAATCGAGTAGATTTGTCACTTTCTTTGCTTTTACGAATTTACTTACGGCATACCTATTTCAGTTTCGACGAAACTTAGGTGTAGGGTATTATAGTAATTTGATCAAAACGTCAAATTATCGGTGGCGAAATTTTTCTCAGTGGTACCACAGATCACACCCTTTGACTTCGGTGAAGAGGTTCTCAACGCTGGTGACACAGTTTCAATCACTTGTACTGTTGGAAAGGGTGATCTACCTTTGAAAATACATTGGACTCTAAACGATAAGGAATTGAATTCAGGAAACAATGTTCTCATAAATAGAAGTGGAAAAAGAATATCTCTTTTGAGTATAGAAAACGTCCAACATGAGCACATTGGAAATTATACGTGCATCGCTGAAAATTCAGCTGGCCGCAGTAGCCACATTGCTGTGCTCAGTGTTAATGGTATTTAAATATCAACCCTTGGGCAGCTTCATTTTTCGCATGTGTTGTTTCTTTTGGTAGATGATTCCTTTTCCTATGTTCCCAATACAAAAAAAAAACATGTTATAATTTTAAACCCTATCACACAACATACAGTAGAGTATAGTTTCACCGTTATTTCTAGTTCTGCCACAGATAACGCCATTCGATTTTGGAGAGGATGTCCTCAACGCCGGTGACACAGTTTCGTTGATATGCACGGTGGGAAAAGGCGATTTACCACTCAAAATACATTGGCAACTAAATGATCAAATTCTTAATTCGGGAAATAGCGTATCCATAAACAGGAATGGAAAAAGAATATCCGTTTTAAGTATAGAAAACGTACAACACGAGCACATTGGCAATTACACTTGTATCGCGGAAAACGAAGCTGGGTACAGCAGCCACAGCGCAATTCTCAATGTCAACGGTATTTTTGTCCTAAAACAATATGAGTTTTTATGTGCTTCGCTTTTATTGCACACACTTATTTTATTTCCCATAAAACCTTTCTAACAGAAGAAAAGCCGCTATAATTCATACCTTACGAATCCTTGTCTGACAGTGTGTGTAGTAATGAACCTACAAAACCGGTATACGTTTAATGAAACTCCTTTATTTCATGTATGGTACTGACCTATTAATCATTACAAAATTTTTTAACTGATTACCATATCCTCTCTTAAGTCCCTCCACAGATAATGCCATTTGAATTCGGCGAGGAACCGGTAAACGCGCAAGAAATGGTTTTGGTCACGTGTACCGTCAGCAAAGGAGATCTTCCTCTGAAAATAGAATGGTATTTCAATGGAAAATCACTTAAATCTGGCGATGTTGGAGTAAATCTGTTAAATACCAAGCGTACTAGTCAGCTCAGCATCGAATCCGTCACTCACCAAAATCAAGGAAATTATTCCTGCGTGGTGAAAAACGATGCTGGCCATATGAATCATACCACTCAGCTTTTTGTAAATGGTATTAATAAGAATGTTTTATATAAAGTAGAAATTCCTTGTTTTGTCTATATTTGTATTTGGATAACTACTGTTTCCGTAATCCTCTCCTTCCTTGTAACTTTGGCGGGCTATAAAAGAGCGCAAATCGCTCACCAATTTCTACAACAGGCTTTTCAAATGTAGCAAAAATTTTCAGTGGTACCCATTATAGCATCATTCGAATTCGACGAATCAGTTTTTTATGGCGAGGGAGTTCAAGTAATGTGTCACGCTACAAAAGGAGATAAGCCATTAAATTTCAAGTGGACTTTTAATGGAGGAGACGTGAGTTCTCTGCCCGGGTTGAACATCATGAATGTCGGGGACATGGGGTCTGCCCTTATAATACCAGCGGTGACGGCTCAACATGCTGGAAATTACACGTGCACTGCCTCCAATGTTGTCGCCAGAGCTAGCCACCACGCCACGCTCAATGTCCAGGGTATACGGTCTCGGTCAATACACTGTGCTTTACTGTCCTGTTACATCTTGTACCGCCCTTAAATATCTGTTAGTTCTACTTTAGATTGTATGCAGTACTTTTCAGAACGATACTTAATTGGTTTTTTCAGTGGCACCAATGATATCCTCATTTGAATTCGATGAAGCTATTTTCTATGGTGAAAGCATACAAGTTACGTGTCACGCACAAAAAGGCGACATGCCCTTACAATTATTGTGGTCATTCAATAACCAACCTATTATAAACAATGATGCCGTAACAATTACTAAAGTAGGAGCCAGAATTTCAATACTAGCTATCCCATCTGTAACTGAAAGACACTCCGGAAAATACACATGCACAGCTTCAAATATAGTGGCAAGCACAAATCACACAGCTATTTTAAACGTTCAGGGTATCTACTCATTTTCTTTGATGTTATTATAGTTTCGTTTTATTGATTTATTTTAACGTATCCTTACCAGTTCCACCTCACATCGTTCCTTTCGTGGCCGAAGAGCCAGTTTTTTGCGGGCGAATCGGTACAGTTGACTTGTCACGTATCAAAAGGCGACGCTCCTCTCACTATTACATGGAGTTTCCACGGAGAGGACCTTTCCTCTCATCAAGGCATCTCAACTATGAAGATTGGCCAGAGAACATCGTTGCTGACAATTAATAGTGCAACGGCCAGTCACAGCGGCGAATACTCTTGCAATACTGTCAATCATGCCGGGATTGCCAGTCACTCGACCACAATCAATGTTCATGGTATTCCATAATCCGATAGCCGTCCCGCATATAACGCACGCTGCACGCTTAGCTCCGCATTAATTTTGGCCTTCTGGGTTAACAGTACTGCCATACATCGTACCTTTCGAAGCGGATGAATCGGTGTTCGCTGGTGAATCGGTCCAGCTCAGTTGCCATGTATCGAAAGGCGACTTACCCATCGATATTAAATGGCACTTTCACGGCTTCGAAAACACTTCATCACACCTCGGCATCATGACTACTAAAATGACAACGCGTACTTCGTTTCTTTCTATCGCCGCGGCGAACGCCGGCCACAGTGGCACCTATACCTGCGTTGCTAGCAACAGTGCTGGCTCTACTAATCATACCACTGTCCTTAATGTTCATGGTCAGTTTAAGTCATTCATCAATCATCAAATTGTTTATTATACTATTTTGTTTCAGCGAATCTATGCTAGAAGACATATTATCATAATTAGCATGAATTGTGCTAATATGTCCTATGCAGAGTATACGCTTCGTTAATATGAGTTAATTTTCCTTGTTTTTCATATGTTTGTTTAATTTGTTTAACACAGTTACTCCGAATATTTTACCGTTCGACGTCGATCAAGCTCTGTTTTCGGGGGAATCAGTGCAGATGATGTGCCACATTTCGAAAGGAGACACACCATTGAACGTGTATTGGTTATTCAACGGTCACCCACTACCTAAAGAGTTAGGATCATCCACAAAAGTTGGCGATCGATCTTCTGTATTAATATTACCTGCTGTTACGGGAGCCCATAGCGGAAATTTCACATGCGTAGCAAAAAATCTGGCCGGAATTGCATCTTACACGACAATACTCAAAATTAGTGGTATTTGTTCTAAAACAAGATAGGCTTGCATCCTTGTATTTTTTGTTTTCACCCAGTCCTTATCCCAGGTCTTACATCTTATCTTGTCATTTTGGGTCTAGTGGTTCCGCATATTAATCCATTTGAAGTAGAAGAAACAATATTCGCCGGTGAATCAGTTCACCTCACATGCCACGTGTCGAAAGGCGATCGACCGCTACAAATTTCATGGAGTTTCCAAGGTCAAGAAATACCATATCACAATAACATTGGCATAACTACGACTAAATTAGGTGAAAAAGCTTCAGTCCTAAGTATTCCGACTGCGATGGGCCATCATAGTGGCAACTATACCTGTTCGGCGAGCAATAGAGCCGGTCATGCATTTCACTCCACTCTCGTCAACATTCATGGTACTCGAACTACCCCTTTTCCCAAATAGATTTTCTAAATAATCGCTTAGTGTTGCACGTTTAGATTAATATAGATGTTTCTTTGTTTGTAATCAGTTCCTCCCCACATAATGCCATTTGAGATCGAGGAGTCCATTTACTATGGAGAATCTGTGCAAATGACCTGCCACGCGAGCAAAGGAGATCGACCAATGTCAATCACTTGGACGTTTGAAGGCAAAGACTTGTCACCTCAAATGGATATCAAAACCATGAAGATGGCCGACAGGACGTCATTTTTATCTATAGCATCGCTTACTGGGTCTCATAGTGGAAATTATACATGTATCGCCAAGAACAGAGCTGGCGAAGACAGATACTCCACAACACTAAATGTGAAGGGTATTATGATTATTGAAATCACAGCATGCAGCTTGTATCTACGTTAACTTTACAAATATTTCTTTGCTCAGTCGTTCCTCACATCAAACCCTTTGAATTGGACGAAGCGGTGTTTGCGGGTGGGTCAGTGCATCTGGACTGCCACGTCTCAAAAGGCGATGTCCCTCTAAACATCACTTGGAGTTTCCGTGGACAACCCGTAACTCGTGGAATGGGGATCAAAACTACAACTCTTAGCGAACGCGTCTCTGTACTTGATATTCCTACCGCAATGGGAGCAAACAGTGGCAACTATACTTGTACAGCGATGAACAGAGCAGGCACATCAGTTCATACAGCAGTTCTTGACGTTATTGGTACTAATTAGTTCTCAATCTCACGTTCTAAATGATACTTCCTTTTGTTTAGTCCCTCCCGTGGTCCAACCCTTCTCTTTCGGGGAAGTCGCAATTAATTCGGGGCAAGTCGTTACCACTCCATGCTCGGTAGTCGAGGGCGATCATCCTCTCCAGTTGCGATGGCTTTTTTATGGAGAACCTATAAAACCTAGGTCTGGAGTGACCGTGTTCAACATTGGAGAAAGAAGTGCGATATTGAGTATTGGCTCAGTAGCACATAACCACGCGGGAAATTATACTTGCGTTGCCGAAAATGCTGCCGGAATCGCATTCCACACATCGATGTTAATCATTAATGGTGTTTAGTATTCAAGTTATCACAATATTTTTTATTCGTAACGTTACGTTAATTATTATAGTTTAATTTTAGTTATGATCTCAAATTTTTCCACAATCATTTCTGAACTAAATATTTCAGTTCCTCCCAACGTTCTACCATTCGCGTTTGGTGAGAAACCAGCTAACGTTGGAGAGTACTTACAAGCTGCATGCACAGTAAACTATGGAGACCTTCCTCTGACTATAACCTGGACCTTTAATGGACAGCTTATTTCACAAAGGAACAACGACTATGTAATGACAAATTCAAAACGAAGTAGTATCCTTATAATAGAGTCCGTAGATGCAAAACATGCCGGATCCTATACCTGTGTCGGTGAAAATCGTGCGGGGCACAATACTTATTCGACAGATCTTGTAGTTTACGGTTAGTCGATAATTAACGGTAGAAAGTTAGTTTGTCATTTAGATGTTTGTTTCAGTTCCTCCTAAAATTGCACCCTTCGTAGCCGGCCCAGAACCGGCTTTTCTCGGAGATTATTTTGCTCTTCAATGCATTATTACCCACGGCGATCAACCAGTTCGTATCTCGTGGACATTTAATAATAGATCTGCCGAATTCGTCGCCGGAGTTCGAATCAGTAACATCGATCGAAGAAGTAGTGTTCTCACCATAGAATCAGTGGACGCGAATCATGCCGGAGTTTACAATTGTAGTGCAAGTAATGCGGCTGGCGTCGCGTCACACACTACCGAATTAGTCGTGAAGGGTGCGATTATAAAATTTGAAGTAAATCTATTAGCTTCATAATTTGTTTAATCATCTAACATTCAATCGTTGCGTTTGTTGCTTCATTATCTGAATAATTTATTGTCCTAGTTCCACCGTTAATCATGCCGTTCAGTTTCGGCGAAGTGCCGTCCAATCCGGGGGACACAGCCGTAGTGAACTGCGTCGCTACGAAAGGCGACCAGCCTCTCGAAATCTCGTGGACGTTCAGCAGCGAAACGTTAGATTCAAGCCTCCAACGAGACATCACGACGATGCCGCTTGGCCCTCGCGCATCCGTCCTCACCATCAACTCCGTGAGCGCTAACCACCAGGGGAACTACACGTGCATCGTCCAGAACGCGGCCGGTAGAGCCGAACACGTGGCAACGCTCGTCGTCAACGGCACGTTACAATTCCCTTACAACTACGCTGAGATATGATATAACGGGGACTAACATCACAAAAATGCACTTCAAAGAACCAATCTGCCACCGTCACAATACTATTTCAAACTCACCAGTCGCTAACATTGCCTGCCACCGATCTAAATCTAACCCAACTTTCTGTGGTTGTTTCCAGTACTGCCCCGTATAGTTCCATTCGCGTTCGAGAGTCCGCTGTATGCGGGGCAAGCCACTCAAGTCACTTGTTTGGTATCCGAGGGTGATATGCCTCTCGATATTCAATGGTACTTTGAAGGGCAGCCCCTGAAGCAAAAAGCCGGAGTATCGGCTACTAAAATAGCGCAGAGAGCTTCGTTGCTTCTGATTGAGTCGGCAGGATGGTCGCACAGTGGCTCGTACGCGTGTATCGCGCGCAATACCGCGGGCTTGTCCAACTATACCGCATCGCTAGAAGTTCACGGTATATCACACTCCTCTGTGTACCCTCATTCCTAGCACGGAGAGCTTTGCGTAGTTTCAATATTGTATGCTTGGAATATTCAGTTAATTATGATAGGATCCTTTAAACGGACATACAAGAATTTTGGGGTTTAACAACGTTATTTTTCAAACCAAACGTTCAAAACGTACTTGATACCCACAGTTATTGTTTTAGACAATTTATCAATTAGGTATTGTTAGGAACCGGCTGCGGCTATCATCGACGATCCTCTTTCCTCCTCTCCTTCTTGCATTTTTCTTTTTATCACCTTTTCCTCTTCCCGGGTTCCTCTCTGTTTATTTATTTTCATTCATTAATTTGCATATTGGCATTATCTTAATACTGCGCTTTTGCTTTGCTTGTGTACAAAAAAATCTGTTGAAATAATTAACTATTGATTTAATCATTAACGTGTATTTTTATTAAAAGCAAACGTATACTATTACATTTGTTTGTTCTAATACGTGTACCTAATCTATAACCTAAAGCTGATTATTTCAACAAATATTAAAATGTCTGCATTGCTTTCATTTTTTGTAGTATTAGCTTCTCTATTAATATTATTTTTGTCCCGTTTAAATATTTATGTTTGTAGTTTGGGAAGCTTCGGATTTTTGTTTGCTACTTGTGAAATAAAGCAATCAAAGCTTCTATAGCGATGCTTACCTGTCAATGTATCATTATTTAAAATTACTATTTTTATCAACAATAAAATATAATCAATAAACGTCAAGTTATTCTACTATAAAAATATTATCGTTATAGGAGCTTTATCTGCCAATAAAAACAGTACTTTGAATTTGCATAAATCAAACAATAATAGATTTATTTTATTTGTATCCGTGTTTTGACAAGGAAATAAAAATAATATTGTCAAGAATAATTTGATTTATACACGTTCATTGTTATGTTTATTAAGTAATTCTAAAGTTGAGTCCCACTTAATGGCAATTGTTGTGAATTGCTGATATTTCTTTTGATGATTTCATTCTTAAATTCGAAAGTTTTAAGATCAATTTTTCATGTTAACGAGTAATTTTAATTGCCATTTATTTTCATTTTTTTCAATTTTACAGTAAATTTACTTCATCAAACTCAGTTAAATCAAATATAAAAAAATCCAAAACATAGTTTTAAGACCGCGGCGGTTATTTTAACATATCGGTGAAATTTTCAGTTCCCCCACGTTGGATTCTTGAACCAACTGATAAGGCATTTGCTCAAGGCTCTGATGCTAAAGTTGAATGTAAAGCCGATGGCTTCCCCAAGCCCCAAGTGACATGGAAGAGGGCTGAAGGTATGAGAACCATTTCAAATTAACTGTAATATCGTTTCGTTCATTTGTAATATTTCTTGACACATCTCTGTCAATAATTATCATTGTACAGTGAAAGAATTATTTTAAACTTTGATAATGTATATTTTTGTTTGTAATTGACGTGTGAATTCTACATTTATTACTAAAAAACCTTGACTTTGTTTCTACACGGAGTCATTGGACGGCAATCATCCTAATGTTTTTCTTCCGCAGGGGATACGCCTGGTGATTACAAAGACCTTAAGCCCAATAACCCTAACGTAAAAGTTGAGGATGGAACTCTGTCAATCAGTAACATTCAGAAGACCAACGAAGGATATTACTTATGCGAAGCCGTTAACGGCATTGGATCAGGACTTTCTGCCGTTATTCTTATCAGCGTACAAGGTATGATTATCTCTGAATAATGTTGTATTGAAAAAATTTTCAATTGAAGAGTATGTATAATGTTACTATAAATTCTTTATGATTTCAGCCCCACCCCAATTCGAAATTAAAATGAGAAATCAGACTGCCCGACGAAGCGAATCAGCTGTCCTGCAATGCCAGGCTAAGGGAGAAAAAGTAAGCCCTTTACACAAAAGCAAAAGTTCATAAATTGTTGTTTGAAAATATTTTAGTAAAGAAATTGTCATTAATATCACATTATCGTTTTCAGCCAATTGGTATTATCTGGAATATGAACAACAAACGTCTCGAGCCGAAATCTGACCCGCGATACACGATCCGCGAAGAAATCTTGCCTGGAGGAGTAGTGTCCGACCTCAGCATCAGAAGAACCGAACGATCTGACAGCGCCCTGTTCACTTGCGTCGCCACCAACGCTTTTGGATCTGATGACACCAGCATCAACATGATTATTCAAGGTACTTAAGTTATTAACTGCGCCATTACAAGATATTTGAATACTATTTTCAAAATTAATGTTCACTATTATGTCAATTAAAATAGGTACAAGTTATTCATTTGATTCTTTGCAGAGGTACCCGAAGCACCCTATGGTCTGAAAGTTTTGGACAAATCAGGAAGAACTGTACAATTATCTTGGGCTGCCCCTTACGATGGAAATTCACCAATCAAGAAGTTCCTCATTGAATACAAACGTGCTAAGGGCAACTGGGATAAGGATATTGACAGGTTAGTGCCACAGTAGTTTAACTAAAGTATAATCAATCTAAGTATTATGTATCCGCTTATTAACCCCAGACCAAAAAAGGGGTGTCATAAGTTTCACGTCGATGTCTGTCTGTCTGTCTGTATGTCTGTCTGTGTGTGCATCTGTCTGTGGCACCGTAGAGCTCAAACGGATGGGCCGATTTCAATGCGGTTTTTTTATTTGAAAATTAATATTTGTGCGGATGTTCTTAGCTATGTTTGGTTAATATCGATTCAAGATGGCCGCCGCCACAAAATGGCGGACAAAATATTTCTTCACAATCTACCTCAATATGGGTATCAAATGAAAGGGCTTGACTAGTAAAGTACTATACACTATAAAAAATCAAACCCAAGATGGCCGCCACCACAAAATGGCAAATTATAAATTTTTTTTCTCTACTACCTCAATATGGGTATCAAACCAAAGGGCTTGACTAGTAGAATACATTGCACTATGACAAATTTCAAATCCAAGATGGCCGCTTCCACAAAATGGCGAAACACATTTCTTTTTTCACAACTCCCTTAATATGGGTATCAAATGAAAGGGCTTGACTAGTAGAATGTTGTACAGATAACAAATCTGAGGTAGACGGGGGTTAATCAAAATTTTTAATTTTTTTTTTGTTTTACTTGTTAATTTTCAATAGCAAACTTGGTGATCAGGATTATATATAATAACTATTGTCTACTGTGTCTTTTTAGGGTTCTGGTACCAGGTGACACAACTGAAGCCGGTGTATTCAGCCTCCGCCCAGCCACCGCCTATCACATCCGAATCGTTGCCGAGA
Organism: Ectropis grisescens; assembly: GCA_017562165.1. Classification (NCBI taxonomy): domain Eukaryota; kingdom Metazoa; phylum Arthropoda; class Insecta; order Lepidoptera; family Geometridae; genus Ectropis; species Ectropis grisescens. Next base: position 13,748,022 of record CM029778.1, on the reverse strand, counting down.
ACGAACTAGGTACATCCGAGCCTTCTGAGACTGTCACCATTATCACCGCGGAAGAAGCTCCCACCGGACCACCACAAGACGTTAAGGTTGATGCCGTTGATAAACATATCCTGCGTGTCACATGGAAGCCTCCCCCACCCCAGGACTGGAACGGCGAACTTCAAGGGTGACTTTTTTTTCCTAACCCCGAAGTAATCGATTGATTTATTTTTGATTATTTTTGAACTAAAATCATTAATGAAATTATTTTTTCAGATATTATGTTGGTTACAAACTGGCCTCTAGCAACAAATCTTTTGTCTTCGAAACCGTTGATATCTCCAAGGAATCTGGCAAAGAACATCACCTGGACATCCTTAATCTGAAGTGAGTTAATTGACTTTAAGAGTTTTTAAAGTTTCCTTATTTGGTTTTCTCAGGATCCACAGGTAACGATATCCTTGTTTTTTTTTCAGAACTTACACACAGTACTCAATGGTAGTTCAGGCTTTCAACAAGATGGGATCTGGCCCGGTTTCTGGCGAAGTCAAGGCTTATACCGCTGAAGGAGCTCCATCAGCCCCCCCTCAGGATGTTCTCTGCACCACCCTTACTGCTCAAACCATCCGCGTCTCCTGGGTATCCCCTTCCCTCGCCTCTGCCAACGGACTTATCAAAGCGTACAAGGTTGTATACGGACCCAGCGAAACTTGGTACGGTGAGTATCTTTAAATGTATTTAGACAGGTTTTGTAAATGATACCTGTTTATCAGGAAAATCAATCATTCTCTTCCATTTCATGTTATAGACGAGAAGACTAAGGACACGAAGATCACTGCCAGCAGCGAAACTATCCTCCACGGCCTTAAGAAGTTCACAAACTACTCCATGGAAGTACTCGCGACCACCAATGGAGGCGATGGCGTGCGATCTGCTCCTATTCACTGCCAAACCGAACAAGATGGTACGGTCTTAAAATACTATGGAAATTACGATAGTTAATGAACTTACAATTATAGCCTTTTTTTTTATACGAATATTTCGTAACAATGAAATGATCAATGTCATCTTAATTTTCAGTACCGGAAGCTCCACGCGCCGTGAAAGCCTTAGTAATGGGACAGGACTCGATCCTTGTATCTTGGAGGCCCCCAGCGCAACCCAACGGTGTTGTCACCCACTACAACGTCTACACTCAAGCCCAGAACGCCGAGCCCCATCCTAATAAGGTTTGTTTTGATATTTACGCCTTAGGGAATAAATAAATAATAGATATGATGACTGAAATCTAATTAGTCAGTCAATTAGATTATTCAAAAATATTGTACATGTATGTTTTCTTTGGTTTCACAAACAAAAATGACAAAAATACAGTGCTTAGAAGTTTCGAGTGACGTCACTTCATTATACGATTTTTATAAAGACGTGACGTCACAACCCCTCACTCCGAAAGTTTGATGATCTAGATATCTAATATCTTTGTCGATTTTTAATAATACGAGTCCCGTATCAATCTACCTGACAGTAAATAGAATGTTGTATGAATGCTAAACGACCTGCGAACAAGCGCACGCACTCGCCTTGAAAAAGATCGCCGGACGCGATCGAAACTTGAGTCGGACTGGACTAACTGTATGAAACGTGAGTTACCCGTGTATTTACTTAAAATGTAGAATGGTGTACTTTTAACCCAGTCTTTGTCCCAATTGTTTCAATTGTCAACCAATTCCCGTGTGTGTTTCAGGTACCCGCATCCCAGACCAGCTATTCCGCGACTGAACTCAAAGCAGGCCGCTACGACTTCTGGGTTACCGCGTCTACTATCATCGGCGAAGGACAACCCTCAGCCACTGCTTCTTGCAGCCCCAGTGACAAAGGTACACCATAATTCGTATTTTACGCATCGCTCTAAAAACGTAAACGTAATATTTATAAAAATCCAGTGGCATGTCGTTTGTTCCCAGTGAACTCTACCACTCCACTAAGTTCGGTTCTTCTACCGCCAAGCAGTAAAGTGCAAATACTGTGTTCCGGTTTGAAGGGCAATGTTTCCAGAAAAAATACAGGGCTTAGAGAAATCATATCTTACATCTCTGGGTGACGAGCGCAATGCGTTGCTAGGTAATGATTTGGAATCTTCATGTTCCAATAGTTGCATGTCACTGTGCTGTTATGGGGCAAACATCGTGCTTACCATCAGGCACATGTCCTGTTCGTCTCGTCACTCATATAAAAAAATCTCGGGCTTCGAGTTACTTTATAAAACTGATGCAATGTGAAATTGTCAACTTAATATAAGGTTAACAACTGTTATCACTGTGAATCACTTTTTGGTTTCAGTGCCCGCAAAGATCGCTTCATTTGACGAATCGTTCACCGCTACGTACAAGGAAGACGTTAAACTGCCGTGTCTCGCTGTCGGTGTTCCGCCGCCTAACATCATTTGGAAGGTGATTTTTTCTTATACCGAAATAGAATCACATTTAATTATAATATATCAATAAATATAGAGTGTCATATAGCCATCACTAATGTAGGCAGACGTACATCTTACCATCAGGCTTATGTCTTGCTGGCGCTCTACACTTGGATCTGTGTGGTCTTTGCTTTCAATAGCTTCCCTAGCACAGGTTTATCTCCTAAATATAACTCGAATCACTCGACTCTTATTGCATTTTCCAAATTTAGGTACCGACTGTTTTATTTAATTAACTAAAATTGTTTTACTATTTTACTAAAATCCTCCAAGTTCAACTAAAAGTGGATTCGTTCTCAACAGGCATGACAAATAACCCTTATTACTCCGTCAGTTTGAAAAAAAATATCGTACAAGTATTTATTATTTTGTATCACTAACAAAAAATGACTGATGAATAGTTTGCGTTAATACAATATCGAAAATCACATTGTTATAATTTAATATTACGTAGTAAATTTATTAACCCCCGACTAAAAAAAAGGGGTGTTATAAGTTTGACGTCGATGTCTGTCTGTCTGTCGGTCTGTCTGTCTGTCTGTCTGTCTGTCTGTCTGTCTGTCTGTCTGTGTGTGTGTCTGTCTGTGGCACCGTAGAGCTCAAACGGATGGGCCGATTTCGATGCGGTTTTTTTTATTTGAAAGTTAATATCCGTGCGGGTGTTCTTAGCTATGTTTGGTTAATATCGATTCAAAATGGCCGCCTCCACAAAATAGCGGACAAAATATTTCTTCACAACCTACCTCAATATGGGTATCAAATGAAAGGGCTTGACTAGTAGAGTACTAAACGCTATAACAAATTTCAAATTCAAGATAGCCGCCACCACAAAATGGCGAATTATATAATATTTTTCAATACTACCTCAATATGGGTATCAAATGAAAGGGCTTGATTAGTAGAATACTTTGCACTATGACAAATTTCAAATCCAAGATGGCCGCTACCACAAAATGGCAAATTACATTTCCTTTTTTCACAATTCCCTTAATATGGGTATCAAATGAAAGGGCTTGACTAGTAGAATGTTGTACAGATAACAAATCTAAGGTAGTCGGGGGTTAATCAAAATTTTAATTTTGTTCTTGTTTTTTTTTTTTTTTTTTTTAACTTTTATAGGTTTACACTTGACCGCCATCTCGCCTGATGTTAAGCGACGATGCGGTCTACGATGGAGCGTGTTTACCTAGAAGAAACCGATTAACTCTCGATTTGAAGACACAAAGATTGTAACCATCGGGGAAAACCCACTCAGGCAACGTATTCCACAGCCTAGACGTTCTTATCACAAAAGTAGAGTCAAATCTCTTCGTTCGTGTCTTTGGAACATCAACCATGAAACGATGTCGCTTTTTCGAGCTACGAGCATTCCGATAGAAAAAAGGGCAAGGTGGTATCAGATCATGCAAATCAGTCGCACACTCTCCAAAGTGTATCCGATAAAAAACCGATAGGCTGGCAATTTTTCGGCGATGATCAAGACTTTGTAGTCTTTTTCGCAGAAGAGAGTCATTGCCTATGAGCCTTTTGGCACGTCTCTCGATCGATTCCAGGGCCTCCAGCTGATACTTAGCCGATCCATCCCAAAGGTGCGAACTGTACTCCATACAAGAGCGAATCTGTGCTTGATACAATGTGAGCAACTGTTCAGAGTTGAAGTACTTTCGCACCTTTGAGAGGACACCTAGTTTTTTGGCAGCTAATTTAGCCTTGGACTCGATATACGAGCCAAAGTTGAGCGTGGATGTCAAAGTAACGCCCAAAAGCTCAAGACGGTCAGAAACTGGCACGGATACACCACGAAAAGTAGGAGTCAGTTGGAATGGACTCCTTTTTGCGGAGAACAGACACGCCTGCGTCTTACTCTCGTTGAACTTGACCAGATTGGCATCACCCCATTCAGACACCGCCTCAAGGGTCAAGCTCAAACGTTCAATCAATCTCTCTCTCAGTACCTGGGTTTGCTGCCCACTGGTTCTCGCGCTAGATATGTAGCTCTCTACAACGGTGCTATCATCTGCGTACCCAAAGATACCGGGCTTCAACAGACTCACTCAACTCAGGCGCACAAGCCTTCAACACTAGGGCAGGAATACCATCTGGGCCACTGGCTTTATTCACATCCAGATTGCGTAGAGCCTTGCGAACCTCCATTTGGCGAATGTGTATCTCTGACATAAAAGTCGGACAGCCGGATGGAGTAGGAGGTGTCGCGCTACCAGCATCAAGACGCGAAGATTCCGCAAACTGAGATGCAAACAAGTTTGCCTTCTCCATTGCAGTGTGAGCCAGTGTCCCATCAGGTTTCAGCATTGGAGGCAGTGAGGAGCGGCAGAAGTTCGATTCGACCGATTTAGCTAGGGTCCAAAACGCTTTGCTGCCCGCAGGGTACGAAGCAAGTTTGTTCCCTATTCGACTAATGTGGTCAAAACGAGCCCTCTGAAGAACCTTTTTGCATGCCTTAGCAGCCTTGTTGAACGCTTTCTTCTTCTGGTGTACATCCCTTGCCTTACGCTGTCGAGCATCAACCCAGGCTAGGTAGGTCTCATGCTTAAGTGCTTCAGCACCTTTACATTGAGAACCAAACCAAGGGCGAGCTTTGCTGGATAATGGGACGTCGGAGTATGGAATGAAATATTCCATAGCCGTCCGTATTACATTAGTCACAGCATCCGCGCAGACTGAGGGATCACCAGAAGTGAAGCACAATGACTGCCATGGGTAAGACGCAAAGAAAGAGCGCATCTCATCCCAATCTGCTGACTTGTATCGCCACAACCGCCGGTTGCCTCTAGGGCTGGGATCAGGCGGATGGTAGACAGATACTGATTTCACCAGACAGTGGTCGGAGCTGCCTAATGGCGAAGATACCACCACAGAATAACGGTCTGGATCTGTTGTCAGCAGAAGGTCTAAACAATAAGGTGTATGCGACTCAACGTCGGGTACTCTTGTGGCCTCTTGGACTAGCTGGGTTAGGTCTAACGTTAAAGCTAACTTTCTCGTTTCCTGCCCAGCGTGGTCAGTGTCCCGGTATGGGAACAGCCATTCCTTATGATGGCCGTTAAAATCCCCCAGTAACACTAATTGGGCCGAAGGGTACTTCTGTTGAGCCGCGTCCGCCGCCTCACTTAAATATTCTGTGAGCCTAGTCGTCTCCAGGTCCCCGCTGTGCGACCGATACACACAGGCATAGACAATTTTGTCTATGCCTGTGTCTATCAGTACCCAAAGAACAGAAAACCTAGTGTCTTCAAGGTTACGGAGACGCCGACAGCAGATGTCGTCACGGGCGTACAGGCACACTCCAGCACGAGGCCGGAATTTGTGCTCCAGGGTATAACCTGGATACGATAGGTACGCCACGTCCGACGGACAACCTATCTGCGTCTCCGTCAGAAAAAAGAGAGTCGGCTGCTCAGTCTCGAGGTGGTGATGGACTGCTGAGAGATTAGAGTGCAGACCTCGAATATTTGTGAGGTGCACTTTAACCGACAAGGAGTGCGGCCGCTCTTTACACTTGTTTCTGTTTCCAACTTTTTCATTTTGTTTTGAGAGGGGATCGGTGGGAAAACGGCAGTGGAACGAGGCCGCACACTACTGACCATTGGTAACAACACCCAACACAAACACATCAGTGGGGAGCTAGCCTGGAGACTGCGGGGACGCCCGAGCCCCCCCGGGGATGTCTATCTGGCCTTGTCGTCCGGTCGCCAACCGGCAGGATAGCGCATCCGGGATTTTTCGCTAGATGGCGGGCAGCCTTTCATGAGTGGCTAGCTCACTACTTGGGCCCCCAACTATCTGCGGTCGGTCGCGGCAACCGTGCCTCGGATCCCGCTACCCTCCATGACTAGCTTCCCGATGTATAGTATTGGTGTGTGACAGACCGGTCTTGTAGTTATGCAGCAACTGTTCTGACCCGTTTTCCCCTAACGGTGTCACTAGACAACACGTCGGAACACGGCTAGGCCGCTTGGCGCCGTGATTTAGTCTAGTGGGTGGTCACCAACCACGGCCGAAGCCTACCACCGGTAATTTGTCACCTGATTAGCACCACCCGGGGACCACGTGTGGGGTTTCAATATACAGGTGCTCCCCCACGGACGAAGGTGACTCGGACCCCAAAAATGAACTTTGACAACTTTGAACTTTGAACACTTGAGATCTTGTTATAAATTATTTTAAATGCTATATTTTTAATCTGTTGTCACGTGACTGGAAACACCAATATGCCTTATTACGTCACTAGTCGCAAAACAAGCTGACGATACTGATTAAATTGTTTACTTTTCTGCATTTTTAATATAGTTTGCGATCTTAGCTACGACGATTTTAATTGTTTGTATTCAAGTAATGAAAGGAAAACACATAAACTTTACATACAGTCAAGAATCGAGACCAATGTTTTGCGACTAGTGACATCATGACAGTCGTTAGTGTTTTAGCGGCAAAATTCAAAATTAGTCTAATATTGTATACTAGATGCCCGCCCCGGCTTCGCCCGTGGTATATTATATAGCACTCATCGGGATCCCGTACATATCCAACGGTGAAAGAATGACTGAAATCGGTTCACTCATTCCTGAGAATATCGATTTCAAACAAAAAACCTCTTCAGCAACCTGCTACGCCACCTGTCGGAAATTGGTCGTACCAACTCAGATTTAGAAAAAAAAATTAGCAAAGGTTTATATTCGAGGCACAGATTACTAAAATTCAATGACGCAATTTTTGATACATGCTGTCATGTGTCATGTCAAAGCACGAAACGTACGAAAACTCTCAAAAGGGGAATATTGTTTCCCGATTTTGTTACATTCTTGTTTCATGCTCCGCTTCAATTAATAGTAGAGTTATTTTCTATAGCCTAAAGCCTTCCTCGATAAATGGATTATCCAATAGAAAAAGAATCTTTCAATTCGGACCAGTACTTCCCGAGATCCTAGCGTTCAAGCAAACAAACAAACAAACTCTTCAGCTTTATAATATTAGTATAGATTTACTCATCGAAAATACCAATATTTTGAAATAAAATGTTATTTTTTTATGGAAAACAAGGGTCAATCTATAAAATAAAAGCAGTTCCGAAAAATTGCTAACATCCCTATAAACGTGTTTCATGATTGGTGGTGTGCAGGTGAAGGGCCAGCCTCTGGAGGCTTCGGAGCGCGTCCGCCAGCTACCCGAAGGCTCGCTGCAGATCGCAGGCGTGGCGCGCGAGGACGCGGGCGAGTACTCCTGCCACGTCGACAACCAATTCGGAACCGATACCGTCACGCACACGCTCGCTGTACTCGGTAATTATTACCTTTAGTTAATCATTTACTTTTCTACGTTACGTTGGTGGAGCTAAACCACAATAGCCATGACGATAGGTCCTGCAATTATACCAAATTATTTGATATAATGACAGTATTTAGATAAAATAAAATATGTACCAATTTTGATTTTGATATTTTTTAGTTTTACTTACTTTATGATCGTTCAAAGCTGGATGGGCAAGTCTATTTTAAGAGTATGAAATTATTAGAAAATGTATATACCATTGGATAACCCATTTCAATTTCAAGTGAATTTTGTTATGAAACCAGTTTCCTAAACGCAATTTTTAATAGAGTTAACCATACAAACTTTACGCGCGACGCATAGAAAATACGACACAGTGACGTCACACTTCTGTGTTGTTTTTTTGTTTGGGAGAGTCCAAAACTGTGATTTTAAAATCGTGATATCACAGGATTTTTTTAAGTTAACAAAGTAATTCTTTCACCTATGTTTCAGTTATTGAGTAGCTTTTTGATGGCACATCAAATCAAAAATGAGTCGTCATGCCTATTGGCTTAACAGCTATTAACCAAGGGTTATGTGGAGTTGTTAAATGTGAAGGACTGCGTACCCTACACGACGCGCAGGGCAACTAGAGACAGTTCTCAGGAGACTAGCGAAGTCTGACAAGCTCGTAATTGGTGGTTCTAGCCAAGCCTGTTTCAAGTGTCACCTGAGGCGCTGGCTTGTCGATCAGTCTTTCTATTGCCTCAAGGAGTTCCTTGAGTGTAAAAACAATAAATTAATGTACTCAAGTAGGTACAATCAAATTTAATTATCTAAAAAAGCTATTTTCTGTTTAATATTAATTTTTATTTGTAACTTGACATTATTTTATTTTCATTTGACGACAAAGGCACAATTAAATGGATTGTCACTCAGTATAAACATTTCACGCTTTTTAACCTACCGCGCAAAAGGAGGAGTTTTTCGATTGTTTTTTTTTCTATGTATGTGACGCGATAGCTCCGCTAATTGTGAATCAATTTCTGTTCCGACGTGATTGAGCAACAGACATCCAAACATCTAAACTTTCGCACTTATAATATTAGTACCATATCTTAGGAGAGGTGACTATGTATGGGTTTAGTTAGGTCAATAATCGTTTTGAAATGTGTTAATCAGCAGACATGTATCATACCATCGCTTTAATTCAGTTCTAATCTTTCTATATATAAAAACGTTATGTTGGTTTGTATACGCTTCAAAAACTCAAAAAGTTCTGCACCGATCAAGCTGAAATTTTAGAATGATATATAATCCGCATCAAGGATTGTTTTTATCTAACTTTTGCATCACAATGTACCACAGCGAAGCGTGGCAGGGTACAACTAGTGTTATATATATTTTTCCGTGTCCACAGCGCCTCCCTTCCCGCCTCTATTGAGCATCGCATCTTCATCCGTGTCGTCGCTGACACTGCGCCTGAAGCCTTCTCCCGACGTGGAACAATCCCCTGCCGCCGGACACACCATACACTACAAACAGGAGTTCGGAGACTGGGAGACCGTACAGGTATAGTAAACGTTAATTGGTACATATTTTTACGTACCTATGTATTTTTTAGTACGTTATTGGTTTTTGTTGTGGTAGGACTCTTAGCAGAGTCCGCCTGGGGAAGTACCACACCTTTGCCAGTTATTCTGCCGCCAAGCAGTAATGTGCAAACATTACTGTGTCCCGGTTTGAGAGGCAATGTCTCCAGAAAAATTACAAGGCTTAGAGATATAACATCTTAGATCTCTAGGTGACGAGGTCCCATTTAAATTTTAATCACTTAATCGCAATCTCGCCTGATGACAACGGCCGATGCGGTCTTCGTAGAACTTAGAAGAAACTGATTCACTCTCGATTTGAAAACACCAAGGTTGTAATAATTGGGAAAAGACCATTCAAGTGAAGCATATAACAGCAAAACATATTTCTATCTTTGGATGTGCGAATAAGTTTTAGTCACATTTGAGTTTGAAGAAGCGAGATAAATGAAAGGCATTACTGAAACCAATTACCTAATGGTTCCCAATGTATACTGCCTTGGTGTCTTCAAGTTGAGAGTGTATATTATAATTCCAAGTCAAAGCGTATCGTAACTTGATTTCTTGGCTGTAAAAAAAAATATTCGTTTATTGCTTTAGATTCCAAGTACCACCGATACCTACACCTTGGAGAACCTCTTTTGTGGATCAAGATATCAACTCTACGTTACAGCATACAACAGGTAAGGTTTGACAAATACAATTTGAGTCTTCTATGGTGATAATACTAGTATACCTATATATAATAGTAAAAAAAACTTAAAAACAGCTTATAGTAATAATCATATCAAGTTCACAAATCTTTGGACATTTGGAAACCTTCGAAAATTATTAATTTGAGGTAAAATTATTAATTATTGTAAAAACCTACAAATAATGTCAGACTATATTAATTTTAGATTCACAAAAATCTTCATGTAGGTTTTTATGTTAGTTTATTTAGATTAAACAGCTCAATCTATAAATGTGTTTAAAACCTAATGACGACTGTGTAAATGGCTATAATTACTAATGGATAATGGGACCGCGGTGTCGGCGGAAAAGGTCGTGGTGGGCTAGTGTAGGCTAAAATGTCCGATTTTACAATCGATTCGATTTCAGCTTGCATCACGAGTTTATCATCACCGCTCGTTTCGATTGTGAAAAAACGGGCATGTATCTTCCTGCCATAAACCATAACGTTGGTCAGGTGTACCCACACCTGACCAACGTTATGGCATATGGCATCGACTCTCACTTATCTATGTAGTTCGCAGGTTTTTTGAAGTTAAAACATCTTTTGGCGCACCACAGATTTTTCGTAGACTGTGAATTTAATTCTAGAGTCACGCTCGGGGATGATAAGAAATCTTCGGGTACAATCGAGGCCATGCTCATAGGCCATCTAGAAATGCGTCAGCATTTCCCATTGGCTATCTAAAATACTGACGCATGCTCATTGTTCATGGCCACGCCCTCCGGTTTCACCCAAGTAGTTTCTAAAGTAAGCTATCAAATTCTGAGCTACAATTTTTCATTTTTATCGGCAGTTCTATCTATGACTGCCATTTTTTTATATTTGCTTTGGATTAAGAGAAGAAAAAAGATGAGACTTTCGCTTTTTTAACATGAGTGTGTACGGTTTGCAGCATCGGCACCGGCGAAGCGTCCGACGTGGTGACGGCGCGCACTCGCGGCTCCAAGCCGCCCGTGCCGCGCGCGGCCGACTTCATCGAGGTGGGCAGCTCCTCCGTCACGCTGCATCTCAAGCAGTGGCTCGACGGCGGCTGCCCCATGAGCCACTTCGTCGTCGAGAACAAGAAGAAGTTAGTATCTAATATTATTAAGCTGAAGACTTTATTTGTTTGAACGCGGTAATTTTAGGTCCAACAAACTTTCGCATGTATAATTTTAGCATGAATTACTTCAAAAAATTAATTAGACACTCATTGAAACAATTATAGGTACAAAACTTAATCACTACATAGTATACACAAAAAACCGTTAGATATAAACTACTTAAATACTTTAACCTGACGATTTGGAGCAACCTGTATCAATGCGCGTGGTGCGCGATCGCGGCAACTGGTGACTGTTGCAGTGTGCGTATGGCAAACCGGTTTTGCATAGGTCGGTGCATGCGCCCACGGGGCAGTGACGGTTTTATGTGACGTCACCATTACGCGCAAGTATGAGGCTGAGGCTGTAATCTTGACTAATTTGTTTTAATAGTGTATTATGTCTGAGGGTAGACTAATTAATTTATGTCGAAAATTAGTTGTAGACAAATCAATTAGATTTTAAAGCAACTTTTGTTTTGTAAGAAAAAAATTGCTGTTACGTAATAAATAAATAAAACAAAGTCACTTCCCCGCATCTGTCCGTCTCTATATATGCTTAGATCTTTAAAACCTCCAAATAGATTTTGATGCGGGTTTTATATAATAGACAGAGTGATTCAAGAGGAAGGTTTATATGTGCATAAAATAGCTGAGAAACACGGATAATGTACCTAATGTCGCAAAACCTAATCCCTATGAGCTAGATCAAAATTATGTACAGCAATAATGTACCCCTTCAAAAGGTCTACAATAGTATATGTTTATCTCTTAGGAATAACCCACAATAACCATTTTTATTAGTACTTATACGAGGGGTGATCCAAAAGTAATGATAATCAATAATAAACACAATGAATAAAATCAAAAACTAAATTTATTTCTCAACATAGTCTCCTAGCAAGTCTATACATTTAGTCCATCTCTTTTCTAAACCTAAAATTCCCTTAGAAAAAAAATCTTTATCTTGACTCTCAAAAAAAGTCCTCAACCGCGGCCATCACGTCGCTATCATCGTCAAATTTCTTGCCCCGGAGGTGTTACTTGAGTCGTGGAAAGAGATAGAAGTCACTGGGGGCTAGATCTGGTGAATAGGGGGGGTGTTCCACCAGCTCAAAGCCCGCTTCCTGAATGGCAGCCATGGCAATTGCAGCTTTGTGAACCGGTGCGTTGTCTTGATGGAACAGCACTCCAGCCCGCAGTTTGCCTCGCCTTTTCTCCTTAATAGCCTCCCGCAATCTTCTTATTTGTTCTGCATAGTAGGAGCCTATAATAGTGGCCCCTTTTCCAAGTAGTCCACCATGATTATTCCTTCAGCGTCCCAAAAACAGACGCCATAACCTTCCCTGCTGAGCTTGACACTTTGAATTTCTTCGGCGTCGGTTCATCGGATCGTTTCCATGTCATCGATTGTTGTTTTGTTTCAGGATCAAAATGGTGGATCCAGGTTTCGTCCATGGTCACAAAACGTGACAAAAATTATCCTTGTCTGCCTGGAACTTTTCGAGATTTGCTCTTGACATGTCGACTCGTTTCTTCTTTTGCTCGTCGTTTAACATTTTCGGTACCCAACGCGCGGAGACCTTTCTCATATGCAATTCGTTCACAAGGATTCTTTGAATGCTGCCATATGAGATCCCTGTGACCTCAGCTACATGCCTGATAGTCACTCTTCGATCTTCAATACAACTTCTTCAACTTTTTCACATTTTCTCCAGTGAGGGACGTCGATGGGCGCCCTTCGCGGTGTTCGTCTTCCGTCGATGTTCTTCCCAGCTTAAACTCCTTAGCCCAGCGTGCAACTGTGGAATATGGAGGAGAACAGTCCCCTAATGTTTCCACCAAGTCGCTGTGTATGTCTTTGGTAGACATTTTTTTCAAGCAGAGGTATTTAATGACAGCTCTGATTTCGTGTTTTTCCATTTTGATGTTCACTCCTTGACAGTCCGTATTTAAATGAATGTAGCTCCCGGGAATCGTGGCCTATTTATATGATTTTTTTTTCCTGAACTAGTGGGTAATTGAGCAAGTGACTGTAATTTTTTTGTATTTTTGTGTGCACTAGAAATAACTGATTATCATTACTTTTGGATCACCCCTCGTATTTAGTATCAGCATTGCACCCGTGCGAAGCCGGGGCGGGTCGCTAGTTACCTATAATTTAAACTTAACTTTTAATAAAATAAATAAATATTTGTGGACTTTTTTCACACCAGCCAAAACTGAGTAAATCTTGTAACTATATACTAGGCCAATTTTATATTTTCTTTATTTTTGCAGGGGAGCTGCCGAATGGAATCAAATTTCTAATGCCGTGAAGCCAGGCGGAAACTTTGTAGTACTTGGTTAGTAAATGAAAATCGGAACTGAACAATTAAATTGAAGAATTTAGTTAAAAAAATTAAATGTTAAAACATGATTTCTGCAGATCTCGAACCTGCTACCTGGTACGTCCTGAGGATTTCTGCACACAACAACGCCGGCTTCAATGTCGCTGAATACGAATTTGCTACACTGACCATGACCGGAGGTAAGATCATCTTGTATTTATAATACATTAGTAGTTATTATACTACTTTGTCTCAAAATTGAGGTCTGTCCACATTTGAACTGATCATTTAAATCAGATCCATAATTTTCTCAAAAATATTTCGCGGTTTTACCCGTAGAGTTCACGTACCCGTCATTTTCCCGGGACAAAAATAGCCTTAGTACAAAAATAGCCTTTGTGTTCTGCCAGACTGAAACTTAGCTGTATTACGTCACTGTATATTATAAACATGTTACACGGCTGATAGAACGGCAGCTGCCGATCCGGAGCTCATGGTTCGAATCCCACGCGCTCCACTGTCTTTTATAACTCTTGTACGTAATGCCACTTAAAAAACGGCGAAGGAAAACATCATGAGATAAGAAAATTCGAGGTTATGCGTTATCCGTCAACCCGTACTTGGCCAGCGTGGTGGATTATGGCCTGAATCTCTTCTTGTGAGAGAAGACCCCGATTCCCAGCAGTGAGAACATTTAGTGGGCTGCTTATGATATGCTAAGCTATAAAAATGATGTAGTTTTACAATTCGCACCAAAAACAAAACGTACCTGAAATGCATCGCCTTCTTTGTTAATCTCTGTTTCGTTTCGAATAACCGTGGGCTTGCATTTCAGGTACGATTGCGCCCGCACGTGAAGTCGGCGACGGGTCGCTCACGCCAGAACAGACGCTCAAGATTATCCTGTCGCATCTCAACCTTATTGTCCCCGTCGTAGCCGCAATACTAGTCATCATTATAGCTATAGTCGTTGTCTGCGTCGTACGAGGAGCCAGGGATCCACACAAAGGTATTGACTAATTTCAATTTTCAAATTAGGAACGATCGCCCCTCTACCCGGAAACGCGGAAGATAAAGAACTCCCCCCGTGGATCAAGGCCTGGTTGGAACCGGAAGTTCTAGTGCCGATTCTGGCAACGATTGTCGTGTTTATCGTCGGCGTCGTCGTCATTTGTCTGACCCTCGCACGCAGAAACGCCCCCCATCGCCTGCGAGGTCAGAAGGACGTGTATTGTATGTATGGTGCATGACACCGCTTTTTATATTATTTTTAACCGATTCGTCATTATTTTATTATTGATTAAATCATCATAATTGTCCGTGACCAGCATGGAAGTCTATTAATATTTTATTGTTTCAACAAAATTCATTTTTCAAATTGATATTGTTTGCTTCACTCTCATCTGTCTGTCATCTTCGTTGTTATATAGATCGTGTTGTGTGTGTCCTTTCATGTTATTCACAAAACTGATTAAAATTAGATTTTTTTAGTTAACCCTTTGCAACTTAACCCACCTTAAGGAACTGTCACAAATAGTTTAGTTAATTCGCACGATCAATACGATAACAAAACATTTTTTTGCAAGTCCTGATGTGTAATCAATATTCAACTGGTTTTAACAACGAAAGAAACGTAGTGAGGAAACCGACACGTAGTTACCTATCTAAAATGACATCTTTCCAGTGCCCTGATTCACAACGCAATCGGATTGCTCTCGACACGAATCGAATCAAACCTGACGGTCTTTATCTATTTGTTTTAGAATGACAGAGACAAGGATCGTCATTCCGTGTCCGAATCATTCGGATTTCGTTGTGAATCAGCACCCAGGGCACGCGTCATCTACCAACTATCATTTGACTTTATCCTTATGAGAGAAGATCCCGTAGCCCAGCTGTTGTAACAAAAAGTAGGCTGTATGCTCCAATAGTGCAAAAAAATTACCCGCATGCAGATGACGCCGTTTACAACGCGTCGCAAGCGGCTCTGGGCGGTGGTGGCGGCACTCTGGACAAGCGCGGTGGACTTCGTGACGAACTCGGATACATCGCTCCCCCCAACCGCAAGCTGCCTCCCGTGCCCGGATCCAACTACAACACCTGCGACCGCGTCAAGCGACAAGCCGTTATTAGTGAGTATACTGCGAATATACACAATTATACATATACAACTACACATATACGAGCTTAAACAAATCGTATAATTATAGATTTTTCTCATTTTAATTAAATTTGTTGTGATAGACCTACACGATACTTAAAGAATTTAGTCCACTCCAATACTTACATTTAAAATAAAATGTACTTTCTTATTTTCATCATCATCAGCCTATCTTCTTTAAGAATTTATTTTAAGACTTTGCAATTCAATTCTAACTTGTTCAAACCATCAGGTACTATGTAAGACCTTGATACAATTTTGAAATTTATTTCTGATAGCATTCTTTCTTTTTCGATTCTTTGTGTATCAGATTGTATGAATCTTCTATTTCTTAGCACACACACTTAATTGCACAGAACTGAGCTTTGACACACACTTAAACAAATCTTTCTGCACACTTGTAATAATGGATAATCTCTAAAATTGATCTTGGAAATAAAATATCACCACACAACGTAAATATTATGAGCTTTTAAAACAGCGCAGCTATACTTAATCATTCAATTGTGACGTAACAGGCGAATCATCATTAAAGGTAAATATGGAAACATTTATAGGGAAATTAAGATGGTTTTGTTACAGTTCATTGTAAAATTGTATAGAACCCATGCGGTGGATGGTTATTAAATGATGAATTAAATCTAGCTTTGTCCTGCAATGCACGTTTTTTCTCTTTCACCTTCTAAACCCTTTCTTTATTCTATTTCTCGATGTTAGTGATGTCTGGTGAAGGCAACTTTAATACGACGTTGTTCAATGTATTAAGCTAAAAAGCTGTAGCTACTTCTAATTTACTTCTATTTGTTTAGCTGCAACTTTTTGCTACCCATATTTTTAACTAAAGCCTTTATATTAACCCACTTCAATGTATTCATTGTGACTGAAATATATTGTCGAGAGTTAACATAAAGGCTGTTTTTATTTTGGTTAAGCTTCTTCGTTTTGTGTATCATCTATTAATAATTATAATTATGTATAAGTATTACTCATTAATTTTATGAGTTACTAAAAGATAAAAATGAACAAACAATATCAGCCCACTGGATTAAAGTAACAAAATATACTACCATAGTACTTAAAATATTTTAAATTTTAAGACCCAACTAAATTAACATCACACTTTTCATGTAGTCCCAAACTATCATTTATCTCTGTGCGTTGTCGCCTTGTTATCTAAGTTATTTTTTTTTATATTTACTTGTTTATCTTACATTACGACGCATAGTTCCGAAACTCTTGAGTACTAGTTATGAGATGATACACGAAGCGTGGTGCGGCTAGGCGCATGCGTAACCCAGTAGTAACACTCCAGTGGGCGCACATTCGACCTGGGACCCGCGCAGGCACCACTACGAGCGTGTCCGGCGCCCACGTCTTCACCGCACCGGATCCGGAGAGACTATCTCTACAGGTCAGTCGCTTCTTGTGGTGCATGATTCGCTTTTGACAACACCTACTACTCAAGTCGTCGCCGTGTTCTAGTTACATTTGGAAAAAGTCCAATACTTTAACCTCTCTTTCTGTCTGTGCTATTTACGTTATAGACGTCAGAAACGGAGAACGAACTTCTAACTAATATAGTGGACATTTTACAAAACGCACCTATGCGTATTTTAATAACACGATATGAAATGATAAGTACTAAATCAATTGTGTATGTATGTTTACTGCAAAATATACCTATTACCACTATAAGCCAGTCTGTCAAAGCAAGTCAAAATTACAAAATTTAAGCATGAAATTATGATAACAGTAACATCAAGAGAGTTTTAACATATTATATCATACTAATGTACAGTGTACATCCTGGTATCGGCACCAAATTATTTAGGTCTAAATTATTTTCATTTGAATCTGCAATATCCTGATCAAACAAAATGTATCCAGTTATTTTGTTGCAATGATTTTATTGCAATTTTATAAAGCTATATTTTTGTCCTCAATTAAATAAAATTAAAGTTTGAGATAGTGTATCATGACTGTGTCATTATGCTCTTGAACAATTTTATTTGGTATGACACTGAATTATGAAATTGCAGTTTCAAGAATGAATGCATGTGAATGTTTAGTTAGCAGTACATATTATGTATTTCTAATCGAAGTTCGAGTGAAGCACGCAGTACTACGGTTCGTATTGTCGAGTGTTACTAACGAGTTTGTCAAGTAAGTATAACTTATTTTTGTAAGCATGAATTTTACGATGTTTTGTGTGTTTTTGCTCCTGCAATGCTTATTTTTAACCCCAGTTATTTTGAGTTGCGTTTGTCAAACAATTTATTTTACAAAACAGTAAAAAAGAGTTAAATGAATCTGTGGTAAGTCTAACTGAATTTTGGCATCATAATCAATTTAATTATAATTTGATAAGTTTAAATATGGATTTTTTAAAATAACTATTACTGTTATCTCATTACTGTTGGTCTCACATGACCTCCACTGTCTGCCAAACCTTGGGCTATCGAAGAAGTCGCAGAAATTATTTCGATCGTCGTCATATACATAACACTATACCTGTTTACAGAATCAATTTGATAAATTCTAGAAATTATTTATTTAAATATATGACTCATAAACTTACGAGATTTTTACTAATTTTGATAAGCCGGAATGTAATGAAAAAAACATTTATATAACGATTAAGTATACAATAATGTGTTAAAAGGTATTTCTTTTATTGTTTATCTGTTATTAAGCTCTCTTAAGAAAATCGTTAGTCTTCGCCAGAAACGAAAGCCACGAAAACGTGGCTTTCATTGGTTTAGAATTAATTTAACCATTTGATATTACCTAAGTATATTTGGGACTTGACAAGCCTAGTGCAGTGCTAGGTAATAATTTCGACTATTTATGCTCGAAAACTGCGTAATGGAAATAGTTACGGTCATTGTGCCAAATTTGTATGGCTCTCATGCCAGAGAAGTAGTAATATTCGCGGCGAATCAATTCTAGAGGTAAAATTTTTGCGTTTCCGTGTCCATCAGGCATGGAAGATGAGATCTGCCCGTACGCGACCTTCCACCTGTTGGGCTTCCGCGAGGAGATGGACCCGAGCAAGGCGCTGGCGTTCCCGCACCACCACCCGGCGCACGCGCACGCTGGCACGCTCGCGCACCCGCACCCGCACCACCCGGCGCACTCCCGCGCCGGATCCCAGAGCATGGTGAGATTAATAAAACTAATATATTATAAAATCTAGCGGCCCATTCCGGCTTCGCTCGGATAATAACCGAGATACCAACTGTAGCGCCATCTGCCGGGTTCATTTGTAAATCTAAACCATCTAGGGCCCTACCCTACTTTGTATACGTTTACAAAAAAAACATTTATTTAACATCCATTTAGGAGGAGTTAACTTACAACGAAAAGTGACATTGAATTTTTAATACATATATATATATATATATATATTCAACTGACGAATCGCAAATTTAACATTTATTATATTAAATGAGAGGGGGAAGGGTTTATGTCCCCTGTGACCAAATAAATACAAATTACAACCTACAACGACGAAGTTGTACATACTGGGTATTGATTTTAGAAGAAACGACTACCCCTGACTATACCTATGTAGTACTAACAGCGCAATTACATTCTCAAATCAAATCACGCGATGCTCGTGACTGATTTTATTCAAATTTCTTATTGTCTTCGACGTTGTTACTAGGAAAACATTTCTTGTTACTATAAGCAGAGCGTCTATTGGAAGTTTAAAACTTGTATTGTATGTTTAATAGTTATCTGTATACGAGTATCTTTGACCAATATAATTTATCTATTTTACAGCCCCGTGCCAACAGCCGCTACGCCCGCAAGAACTCGCAAGGCGGACAGAGCGCCATTTACTCCACCGCCCCCGAATATGACGACCCTGCTACTTGCGCTGAAGAAGATCAATACGTGAGTACCTACAACTTTTATCTAACTCTCCAGCCTTATTCAAGATTAGGAACCATAAAACGTTTAGATATTAAGTACTAAGTTTGAATAGAGCTTTTACCTACTATAATATTCAATTGAAAAAACATTGTTTTGAACTATCACGGTTGTTCACAGAACGAACGCGTTGGTTTCATCGCGTTGTTTTCTTTAATCATTAAAACTAGCGGTAATAAGAACACGAACATTTACACACAGAGTCACGTCTGAGTACGTTTTCAAGTGCAGGCGAGATTCAAACCTATGAACTCTCGATTGTGAAGGACCACGTATTTTTTTGTCGGCCAGGGTCATCACTATCGCTAGGGTCATAGAGGGCAGGTACTAGTATTAATTGATACATTTTTGATTGCGGAATATTTACCGTGATTTATTTCAAGTCTCAACTAAATTGTAAATTGTCTGCACTTAAATCATTGTTTAGTTCACATATTAACAAAGCGTTGTATCGACAGCGCGCGCCCGCTACTCTCGACCAATGTACGCTTGCGGCCCCGAATACGACGAGCCCGCATGCTGCGCACCCGAAGACGAACAGTACACCGGCGCCTATGGAACCCCCTACTCCGACCATTATGGATCCCGTCCCAGCATCGGTAAATCATGATTTTATATCGAACCATTTGTTTGCTTTCCAATAACAAGTAAAATTCCACTAGCAAAACATAAAATATATATGTACATATAGCCATATATATTGTTCATTAAATTTATATAGTACCTATTAGATATTCTGTTTGATAGTGTGTAAACGTACCAAATTTTGATTGATGTTTCGGCTATCATGTAGACAAAAATAGTCTATGTTTTTATCTATTTGAGTATCCATCTAACTTCTAAAAAAGTTCGTCATACTATAAATTGACATACATATTAAAAAGTTATTAAAATTATAAAAACCACCAATATATGCAATAAAAAATACGTTATACAGATACATAACATAAACATAAAATATTTTGATAATTTTCATGGATGAACTAACATTTAATATGCTCGATACCTTTAAGTAACCGATTTACTGACACAATCTGTTTTTAAAACTGAACTATTGGAAGATGGTAAGACACCTTTGTAATTTTCATAATTCTGTTTCTCGTTCAAAAGTGGCGTTTTTAGATTTTCATTTTGCCGCTCACGGATCATTGTCATCTGTCCTACTTTACCATCTTTAACAGTTTCAGATATTTGTGTTGACCCAGTGTTATTCAGACATTTCTTCTATAATTTTATTTCTTTCGAATATTCTATTATATTTTTATTTCTATACATACTAACGGACGTCGAATGTAGATTTATTAACTATCGTATCTCAGACAAATGTCAGATTCTAATTTCAAATGAGTTTTGTGTGTGATACGATAGTTACATGCATATCGAAAACTTTCCAAATTACTCTACCAGTTATTTCATAGTAATACGTTCATCTCATCATGTTTCATCTCCACATGTTTAATATAACTTAATTTTACGTGTTTCTACAACACTCACATTAACGGTATCTATTATTTCTCTCCATCGATTTTTGTTGTATTACGCCAAAAGCCTACCTTTATTAATCTTGTTTAATCTACAGAAAAAAAAGTAGACGTAGTTTGTTGGAATTCCATCGAGCTAAAGCGTATCGCGTATCGCGTAGCGTCGTAGCGTGCCAGAGCAGAGGTTTTATGTAAGTTATAAAATATGCTTTGTGCTTTATGTCATCCACGTTAAGATATATATTACAATGGCAAAATAAATTAGCAGACGGCTGTCAGCGAGCGGTCTGCTAATTTGTGTTGCCAATGTAATCTGTATCTTAAAGTGGATGACATAAATCACATATTTGAGTGTATTTTATTGGTCAGCCTAGCAGGATAAAGACCTTAGCGCTCCGACGCTACGCCGTTACATCGACATAGTGTTGTGGACTAACCATTAATTACCATTTACAATCTTTTTCACTACCCTACCTCTATTTCTAAATCACATGAACATATATTTCTTTTATCCTGTCCTACATTTTTTCATTTAGTTACAGATTCAAACAGAGTTACTACATCTAGTTCTTCATTTCGGTCTTACTTTATCTATAATTTGTATTGTTTCACTAAAGTCTCTTTGAAACCATTGCATGCATCACCAGTAGCGTTGTGTAACGTTGTGTTGCGAACAGTGATCTCGGCAGGTACCCGCAAGTGCGGCTCGCCGGAGCCCCCGCCGCCACCACCGCGCAACGCCAATACCGACAACAACTGCTCATCTTCTTTCAACGAGAGCAAGGACTCCAACGAGATCTCCGAAGCCGAATGCGACCAGCCACGTAACTATCCCGGTAAGGACTACCAAATACTGTCCAATAGATTGTTGATTAACTAAATTCGAACACAATAAACGTTGCTCTTTAGCGTAATCGAGCTGGCTCTAAGGTGCAATAGAGGTAGCTCTAAAGCGTAATCGAGGTTGCTCTGAGATGCCGACCCCGGCCGGCATTTTCAGTGTTTGCCCCGCCTTAAAAATATTGAAGATTAAAAGAGTCTAATTACTTTTTTTACTCACAAAGCAAACATGTATTAATGTGTTATATTAAATAATATGTGATAATACCATAGTATTCATATATTCGAAAAGATTTGCAATACTTAGGTATAAAATTACTGAAATAAAGACACAGAATAAAATACTTATATATTCCGTTAAAGGATTAAGATTATTAAAATAGCAATGCACTATGCCTACAGTATCTGAAAAAGCTTTGGAAATGCGCTTATTTATCAAATCCGTCATTTCTACAGGGACACTATCCAAACAATTATTGATATCATATTTTCATTCTACTTTGCCTATAAATAAAATTATGTCCTTTGACAGATAGCAAATGTTGTGCTTTTCTCACGAATTCCAAATAGTATGGTTGTTAATTTATAAATAAACGCTTTTTGTATCTTACATTGTGTCGTTATGTTTCTAGAGCCGCTTTTTGGAATTCGATTGCAAGTTTCAAGTAAAACTAAAGTTAAACAAGTTGCGATCGGTACAGAGGCAATATGATAGGCATAATAATTCGATTTGATTAATCTGTTTACTATTTGAAATTAATAAACCAATTGGTCCACGCACACTGGGTGTCACCTGAACAGAAGACGGTAACATTTTGAATCAAGTTATTTTGATTCCTTTTATGTTATTAATTTTTGTGACTGACAGCATGCAAATCGTTTCGGTAATAACAAATTGGAAAAGTAAAGGCTTCACGTTTAGAACTCCTTGTAATTGGCTTACTATTTTTAATTTTCAAAATTCTCTTTTTTCTGCATTACTTGACAAAATTGTGCATTCGACATTATTTCAACAATAGTAAATAATGGTCGCGGCTAAGAGCGGAAATTAGAATCTCCAAACGCTTGTTTCAGAATCAGCAAATTTTGTCAAGTAATCATTTCCAAATTGGGGAAATATTTTTCTTTTTCACTCAAAACATGAAAATCAACTTTTTATCTTATGTGCTTAGACGTGATCGTGTTAACAAAATTTTCATTCTTTAAACTGTTTCTGTAGATATTTTAGTAGGTGTTTTGGAGAAACACATTCTTGTACAATGTCTAACTCAAAATCTGATACATAGTTTCGGACAGTAAATTATTTAATTTTAAACTTTATTAAATTAATGAATATTTGTGCACTTTTCTCATTATTAGAAGGTAGTATTTAAAGCCAAATATTGATAGTTATGTTTGAATTTTGGATATTGTACAATAAAGTGTGGTAGAAGGCAGGCGACTCCAGTCTCGTGGCTAGCGTAGAGCGCGTCGTGACTTGTGTGTTGTTACAGTCAGGGCCCACACCGCCAAGGACGGTATCCACAGCGAGGAAATGAGGAAACTCATTGACAGGTCAGTCCATAGACTTACAC
Organism: Ectropis grisescens; assembly: GCA_017562165.1. Classification (NCBI taxonomy): domain Eukaryota; kingdom Metazoa; phylum Arthropoda; class Insecta; order Lepidoptera; family Geometridae; genus Ectropis; species Ectropis grisescens. The sequence goes on along the minus strand of CM029778.1, from coordinate 13,724,565 downwards.
AATCCACACACCTCACGCACCCTTTGGCAGTGGCCATTTTGATGTTTTACATTGTGTTACAGAATCATGTATGCCTTAACACCTTTGAAACTATTTTGTAGTACAATTAATCGTATTAAAATCACCTACATGAATCACTTTGTTGAATAATACCAGAACTTATAATCTATTTGTTTTGAACTGACATGTAACACTGAAAGTCCAGTTGCTGATGTCTACAGTATACCTACATACTCACTCACTGAAACTAAACCGAATCCTTGCGTGTGCGGTGGCACGAATACATAAATGTCATAGACAATGTAATCAAAAGCATCTTCGTAGCCAATGCTCGTAATAAAGCATGTGTTGTGTTCTGCATCCGTCTACAGGAAACAGTAAGTCCAAGTATGTCGAAAATTTACTTACTGTATGTTTACCCACCCCCTTCATTTTGCCTGTACCTTTATGTTCCATGATTAACCTTTTGTGGCTAACACTTTTAATCTTTTTGCACCCGATATACATGTCATTATGTTGCTGAAAACTGGTAAGGCGATGTTTAACTTAGCTGTATTTATTTTTATGAATAATTTGCCGTAACCGAGGCATGGTTTGCCCATCGATACCTATAACCGTTTACTTTGGCTATTTGGCTAATGTATCCATTTGTGCCCTATGTAAAAAGCTACCTAAAACGATACTTCAATAGAATTTAGTACCTCGCCTGCACAAATAGCTGCTGTGCTACCTTTCGTTATTAGTGAACTCAATCCACAATTTTTCCGATCACAAACCCTATAGAATTCGCCGCGACCGTTTAGCCTCGGATTGAATTAATATTATTTCAGGTCGTTAAATGAGTGTTGTGTGTTTCAGACCAGAAGCAACCACCCCAATCCCCCCAGCAAGCAGTCCACGGGCGGGGGGGACTCACAGCCTACGATACTGTGGCAGTGTAATCTGTAAACATCTACGACCCCTGCGACACACACCAAAATGCTCACTATACGTTACTTTCATTTGACGGACCATTACCATCTTGCTGATGCAGAGCGACGCTTACCCTATTAATTTCTTTCAAGGCTTCCTTAATTGGCAAACTTCTTTCTCTTCATTCGTAGCAGTAATGCAGTCAGCAAGATGGTGATACATGTGCCAAAATTAGCTTTCGTTCATCGCTCGTGTGTCGCGAGTTTACGTTGCTTATTTCAAAATTATCCCAACCAAGTTGGCTGGATTTTGTGTTTGATTAAGTTTTTTTGTGAACGCGCGTTCGTGTCGATTACTCATTGCTTTTGTGTTGTAGTAGTGACGCTACGAGTCGGGTTCTGTCGTTGTACAAATTAGCAGTTACCTTTTCTTCCTCGCCAGTAGTACCCAACGCGTCACGCCGTAGAGTTACCATATGAAAATCAGAAAATTATGGTTGTGGTAGATATTCAAATAAATATTTGATTCATAGGTAAAGGTGGCGTGTTGTATCGACCTGTCCAACGTTCTTATGTCTAATCTATCGCACGCCCGACTCGGCGTTCACTGCGAATTTATCGTTAAGTTCTCTTATTTGTTTAGCTTAATTTAAATAAAGTTTTGATTGTGAACGCTGGTTATTGGGGTGATTTGAAAATTTTCGATTTAAATTAAGCTCAACATGTAATATTGTGATATTTTGTATTTTTTAACCCTTTTTAATTTTTATATGAAGTAACACTAACGTAAACGTTATTTATACACCGGTGTACTCCTAGGATTATCCCCATAATAATTATGCTAGTATTATAGATAACCAATCAACCCCCGGGTTGTAACAATGCTTCCTTTACATGTTACTGGTTTTTGTAATGCTTATTATTTAACTTTTTGCCAAGTCTTTCTTGAGAACGTTTGTTTTAATTTGCATTTAAGCATAAACTACTTAGTATAAGTTTAGGATAATCTTCATTATATTATATTATTCAATTTTAAACAAAATTATGTAATCCGTAGGTAGTAACACGAGTTACTTGATATTTAAGTAATATTTGATGCTAATCATGTCTAGGATAACTTTTCAATCAAATACTGTGCATAAATGGAAAAAAGATGCCATAAGAATAAAGTTACCTACCTGTGGAAAAGAAAAAAAACAATAAAATACCTACTAAATGACAAGAAAAACGCATATATATTGCTAACACGGAATTTATAACGTTTTGAATATTATTGTAGCGTAATAAGGTTGCATTTTTAATAATCATAATCGTAATTTTATCCTTCTATGTATTATGAGAATGAATTAGGAGTAAGACACAGAAGTGTCGTTTTTCTAGGTGTTTCCATTTATATGTTGTGCATCGTCGTGTAAGCTTATCGCATCGTAGTCGTGTAGTTAGGTTTTTGGCGACTTCCTAGCAACAGAATCTTCTCTTGACCTTCCAATTAGAAAAATTCGATATAAAATTAAATTAGATAAAATTTAAATATGAAATTAAACCTTGAAATAATTAAATATTCGCTATACGAGATAAAAAATATTCTTATTGATAAAATTGGAAAAAGATTGGCACAGATGGAATTTTTAAATTAAGTTTGGATGTTTCGCTAATGTAGTCATGCGTTTGGGTTGCCGCTAGTTGGAAGTAAGTTTTAATGATTATAAATAACTTGTACGATACATCGCTAATCGCAACTAACTAACTGTACCAAAGTGTTTGATTTGTGTTAAATAAACTTACTCAAAAGTCAACCGTAACAATGTTGTTTTATTGTTGTTATAGAAACTTAGTAGGTACATGTCACTTCAGAAGAGCTGAAGTACCTCGATAACTTTCGTCAAAGTGTTTATTTTTAATCAGAGAACTATGACAGTTAACTTAAGTATCCTGATTCACAAAGCAATGGGACTGTTCTTCGACACGGAACACACATACCTCTGTTTTTGTCTTATCAGTGTAGAATGTCGGAGACTAGGATTGTCATTTCGAATTTGAATCGTTGTGTTGTGAATCAGGCATGGATGGCAGGGCCGAACTATAGTCCGTTCGCATTAAGAAAATAGTAAGTCATCTGTGCAACTACAGGATAAGGGTGTATTCACAGTGGAGTAAAAGTACAAACACCGTACCAACGGGGCGTGGTCAGGCCGGACAACGATGACTCACTATTTTCTTAACGCGAACGGACTATAATCTAAACTTACTAGTCAGTTCAGTAGAGCTGAAGTCCGTAGAAAACTTTCACGAAAATGTTTATTTTTCAACAGGGACCTATGGCAGATGACTTCAGATGGGAGGGACGAACTAATCTAAATTTGGTACTTACACACACGCGTAGAGCATGCTTGAAAGGTCGATATAAATAATTAGATATGCCCTCCCAAACTTCAGGCGCACGGAATGATGTCATCATAATTGGGAAGAGTGAGCACACTCTTTCCGTTCTAGGAAGCTGTGAACGCCGGACGTTTTTACCTATTACTATTCGTTGCTAACAACCAAAATAAGTAGAACCACACCATACTTCGCCGTTAGCGATTCTAAGGGTCAAGTAGATTGATGGTTTGTAAACCACTTACCTACGCTATACATACAGACGCAGTTCATTACCATTACCAATTTCAAGGTGCTCAGGGCACATCCAATGGTGTATAGGTACCTATCGATGGCTCGAAAGCATACCTACCCAAGAATGTATTTTATAACTACTGAAGCTTCGTTAATGTACGAAAGTTTCGTTTAGTGTATCGGCATTTTAGATCGCCGCTAGCACTAATGCTAAGCCGTGGTGGCCTAACGGCGAGAACGGCCGCTTTCACTATAGTGAATTCGTAGGGTACGAATGCTGACATTTTATTAAAAGTTTTACACTTGACCACCATCTCACCTGATGTTAAGCGACGATGCGGTCTTACCTAGAAGAAACCGATTCACTCTCGACTTGAGAACACTGAGATTGTAATCATTGGGAAAACCCCACTCAGGCAACGCATTCCACAGCCTAGGCATAACACAAACGTAGAATCAAACCTCTTCATTTCCTCTATTTTTCCAAGTGTAGATGTAGAAGTTTATCACCGTCATTTATTTCAACGGTAAGGAAAACATGGTAGGGAAAAGGTATGTTAAAAAAAACTTTGAGGACGTGTGTCATCCGCACTCCCGCACACTTTGCCAGTGTGGTGGATTATGGCCTTCATTCTCTTCTAGTGAGAGTAGGCGCAGAGCAGTGGTAGCTGAAAGTGGTAGTGAAAGCTAATGACTATGATCAACATGACTTAGGCTGAGACTCCACCAAAGCGGAGATGTGCGAGCGGAGACGAGATGTTTTTTTAACCCACCAATAGAATTTCGTTATTCACATCTCGTCTCCGCTCAGCTCCAGTGGAGACCACTAAGTGGAGATGTATTATAATTGTTTGGCGCGATGAAAGCGGAGATGAGAAATGTGCGCGGCGTAAGGCACAGCTTCGGTGGAGTCACCTGAGGTATAACACGTCTCTTATCGTCTCCGCTTCAGACATCTGCGCTTTGGTGGAGTCTCACCCTTACGTTAATCCAAAAATTCTTGTGCGAAAAAGAATTCAGTCTCTAACATCGCCGCAAAATTTATAGGTTATCGGTTACACTTCGGAACGCTTGCGCTTTTGTCTATCGGGCTGATCATAGCTCGAAAAAGCGATATCGTTTGATGGTTGACGTTCCAAAGACTCGTACGACGTTATTTAACTCTACTTTTGTGATAAGAACGTCTAGGCTAAGGAATGCGTTGCCTGAGTGGGTTTTGCCCGATACTTACAATCTTGGTGACCTCGAGTCGAGAGAGTGAATTGGTTTTTACTAGGTAAGCACGCTCCATCGTAGACCGCATTTGTCGCTTAACATCAGGCGAGATGGTGGTCAAGAGTAAACTTATAATAGTTAAAACAATTCAGTGATCCGTTTTCAGAATGATAGATGAGTGACAGGTCGGTGAAGTTATTATCTAACAATGACATATTCCTATAAATATCTCTAACAAAATTGCAAAATGTATCTACCAAAGTGTTGTTTCGTTGCTAAGATATTAAAACTTATACCTAAAAGGGCAAGAGATCTAAAATAAACATTTTAAGGTGAAAAAATTCAAATAGCCATCAAGAGCGGCTCATAATTTTCATCATATTGGCAATGGATGTACATACTCGTATGTATATATATTTTTACACACTTTAAAAAAAAATTTTTTTTAAGTTAAATATATATGTATAGGCAGGTATCTATATGTATATGTAAAATGAAATGCAAAAATAGTTTTTTTAACAAAGTTTCACACTAAAATATTCTTTTTAGACCTCCAGGGACTATAATAAAAATAATGTGTTCTACTGAAGACGTGTATTTATTGTATTATATTTATAAATATTTGTTACTGTACTATGGCGCGAGGAGTCTACGCAGAGGCGGCCTTCACGATCTCTTCGGCGACTTCCACGGCGATCGCGGCTTCAGCCTTAGCCTGGAAATAATAAAGCACATTTTTGAATACCATATTACATAAGCCTAATTCTGACTGACAGAACAATCTGAAATAACAATAAACAGTCCTATTTATTATTATTATTTCAGATTATCTATTCTTATACCTATTTATTTACGAGAATAAATAAAACAGTTATTATGTAGGAACATTTGTATTTTAATTACGTACAGTAATACCTCGGACTTACGCAAAAGGTGGGACCAAGCGATAGTCGTGTAAGTAGAATTCGCATAAGTTAAGAAATTCAATGTTTGGATAATATATTTGACTTATTTTTGAATGACTTAATTTAAGATACATCGATGTACACTGTACAAGTAAAACAATTCGACGAGGAATAGACCCGACCTTATCATAAAGGGAACACTGATAGTGCGGAGTGGGCAAAAGAAAAACTGTCTATCTCCAAAATTAGCGTAAAACATGGTCGTATAAGTCGAGGTATTACTGTATCTGTTTGTAGGGATATAATAAAAATAATCGATTTTAAAATTTACGTATTTAAATCGATTATCGAAAATAATGAAAAAGTTGTTTAAAATTTTAGTTTTTGGGACAACGCAGTCGTTTACTTATTTAATTCTCGTTTTAAGTATTTTATTTTAATACGAGTCAACTGTAACATTTGACATTGGTGGTTTTACCATACTACTTATATAGGTAGTTGTTCAGGATTTTTAAAGATCATTTTGAGTATGTAGGTATTTTATTTAATACTAACTACTAATGTAATGTTAGTGGCTTAGTGGGTGGTAACTCTGCCTGCGAAGCCGACGGTCGTGGGTTTGATTCCCACCTAGTGCAACTATTTGTGTGTTGAATTCAAATATTTGTAATGTGTATGGGTGTTTCTGTGTATAATAAGTATGCTTTTACAACTACGAGCACATAAATATTATAAATTACGCTATCTGTCTGCCATAGTTGCTAAGTTACGGCTGGTCTAGTAAACCACGCACACCACTGTCTTTTCGAAGTTGTTGTGTGAAGTGTGCGTAATGCTGCTAACTTAAAACGGTGAAGGAAAACATCGTGAGGAAACCGACATGTACCTAGAACCTTTAGAATTCATATGTCATCCACCAACCTGGACTGGGCCAGCGTGGTGAATTATTTCCTTAACTCTCTCGTTGTGAGAGAAGGTCCGAGTCCCTGCAGTGGGAACATTTAGTGAGCTGTTGATGATGGTGATGATGTCTGCCATAGTACAAGCTTTGCCTAGTTTGGGATCAGATGGTGATGTGTGTGAATTGTTCACCAGTATTTTATCTATTTATATGTAATTTTAATATGAAAAGCATTTACTTGTGACTAATACAAAAAAAAAAACGATTTTTTCGCAAAAAAACAATTATTGTTTTAAATTATATCGATTTTTAATAAATCGATTAATTTTGAATAAAGAAAAATCGATTTTTATTTAATCGATTCTTTTACATCAATCTAACATCCCTATCTGTTTGTGGCTCTTTGAGATGTATATAAACTAATATATAAATCTGAAGAATTTATTCGGTTTGTTTGAACACTTTTCTGGCACTACTAAACTGGATTGCAAATATAATGCGGAACTCTATGTACCTCACAGGACACCAATTAGTGAAACCATGTATGTTGTCAAGGTATGCTCTGCCTATGTGCATAACTGGTACTATGGTTTTTGGTTAGTTAAGGTTAGGAGGGCCTTGTGCCTTTTGTGCTAACCCAAAGTTTTTGTTTGGAAAATTATTTAACTTCAATTTAATTAAAATTGGTTGCTGCCACTTATTGACTGGCAACCTCTATTATCAAAGTATTCTCCTAATCATAAATGTATGTGCAAATGTGAATTTGATTAACTACGCGATGGACCTAGTGACGTGAATGACTGAACCGATTTCTTTCATTCTTTCACAGTTGGATATGTACGGGATCTCGATGAGTGCTATATAATGTACCACGGGCGAAGCCGGGGCGGACATCTAGTGAATATTAAAATAGTAACCTACAAACCTTATATGAAAACCTCACTTAGATTCCAATGAATGCAGTGAACCTTAGAGAATATTCAATCTACATTCTACATGAACAATAGAAGAATGTACATTCCACATTAACTATTGTATATTCCCTAATATTCTCTATTGGGAATAATTTTATCTACACAAACAGTGGCGAATATCTCAATCTACACAAATGAAATTGCCAATTTTAATCTATAGCAATACAGAGTAAGATGTACGAACCTGTTCATTCTGAGCGGAGCTGTACTCTGACTGCGCTTTGCTGAGGGTCTCCTGCGCGGCGCCGCGGTCCAGGTTCTCCAGGGGATGCGCCTCCTCAGCCAGCACCTGAACAAGAAACAATATATCATAGGTTAAAGACCTTTTTTATACCGATTTATCATAGCTTGAATAAGCGACATTGTTTCATAGTTGATGTTCCAAAGACACAAATGAAGAGGTTTGACTCTACTTTTGTGATAATAACGTCAAGGTTGTGGAATGCATTGCCTGAGTGAGTCTTTCCCAATGGTTAGAATCTTAGTATCTTCAAATCGAGAGTGAATCGGTTTCTTCTATGTAAGCACACTAATCATAGACCGCATCACATTGTTTGAGATGTTTATTTACCTTATCTTTTTATTAATCCTTTATAAAAGTATCTTAACAATTTTAACCCATGTCTTTATGTTTTATAAGTAGATCTTAAGAAAAGAAGCAAAACATGCTAATGCATACAGCATTAAATGCTGTAAGGATAAGGATCATCAATAATTGTAAAAATATATTGTTACCTGGACAGAGGAGTCATCATTGACTGTGACGGTGCCAGAAGACACAAATATTTTACTTGTTTTTCCGTCGTTTTCAAGAACTGTAACTACACCGGGGCGGAGGACAGCTGTAATGAATTTTTAACAACATTAATAACAAATATAACAATTACTCAAACTACTATTATCATGTATAGTTTGGTGCAAGTTTAATATTAAAATATGGTGTAAAGATAACTTACAATCTAGAAACACTACATAACACCAACATGGTAGTACTATGAGCATGATGTGTATTAAGTCTTGAGTGTTTGGCTTGAGATTTGGTAGTAGGTGGCACAAAATTAAATTGGGAACTAATAGAAATTTATATTTCATCCATGTTTAATTTACCAGAGATAGAGAGAGAGAAGACTCTCAATGTGCAAATTACAAAATTACATGACTCATTAAAAGTAACATTATAACATTTATTCCCTATAATTGCAGCATAATGCAGTGGAAATTATAATTTTAAAAAAATTTGTACCCTGTACTTAGAACTATTATTAGTCAACTGTGAGTAATGAGTCTAACTAGTGCTGTTATTCCATTTGAGATCTTTCAACTTTCAACATATTTTGGTGACTGGAGGTAGAGGGCTACCTCCAGTCACCCAAACCAGCTCAATGCCAAGAAATATTGTGATGCCTCAGGTTGCTGGCATAGATACTCCAGTAGTATGAGAACTAACACGATTCTCACACATATTTAATTAAGTCTCATGTAAAATGTGTGCGATGCAGCCAAAATTTTAGTCTTAATGGACAGACTATATTATATTTGACTTCCTTACAAAATACAAACACAAAAATCTTTATTGCTGTTTGCAGGTAAGATAACATTTTACAAAACATTTCAAAAGTTGACCTATACAAACTGGCCTCTTTGAGAGGCATGCAATATGTCTGGCAATAATCAGCTGATTAGTCTTCTTCTTCTTCTTCTTTTTGCAATGCAAGCTTCTTAACCACTTGACAGTTAACGCTACACAATTCCAAAAAGAAAATTACATTTGAACAGTTAATGAAACAAGGTATCATTTTAGCTAAACATGTGAACTTAAAGCTCACAACTTCTTACCGAAAAACCAAATTTAAACTTCATCATGATCAACAGACCACTAAATGTTCCCACTGTTGGGACTCGGGCCTTCTCTCACAAGGAGAGAGTTAAAGCCATAATCCACCATGCTGGCCCAGTACGGGTTGGTGGATTTAAACTTAAATTTGTCTTTTATTATGCTAATTTCCCGCCAAATGTATTTCATTTCACTACAACAAACTTACGCGATCTTTTACAGTTTTATAAACTCATTGAAAAGCCAAGCTATTCCTTTCAAATAGTGATAAAATATAAACAAATGATACATGAGTAGTCTACTAAATTAAATGATTGAAATTATTCCTCACAATGCGGCCATTGATCCCGCCACGACAACAATTGAAATGGCCGAAAACAAAATAAAACTTGTTTAAACGCCACCTATGGATCTTTCTGAATATAAAAAAAACAGTCAATACATATCAGTGCTACAGATTATTAATAAAAGACATGGTTCCGAACGCTTTGTGCTTGTGGCACTACAGTAACAGTCGACCTGAATAAAAATTGTGCCACTATAATGACCAGGGGACAGGCAAGTGGTTAAAGCCAAGTTTACCTAGACTTACCTAAAGTTGGCACATGCTTGGGTAGGATACCGAAGGCTCCACTGAATGAAGGTACATCTATTTGTTTCACATTAACTTTATCGTAGAACACCTAAAACCAAGAAACATGGTTAAACATCTAATGGTAAAGTAAAATTTATATTTACTAAATTAATTCAATTCAATAAGAATTAGTATAACAGTCATGATGTCATCCATGTAAACAAACTGCAGTCCTTTGCTTTGCAGTTTATTTTTTAGATTACCTATTGTAGGTATTTACAGATCAGATAGTAATGTAACTCCAATTTTTTGTTAAAATAGCTTTAGTGCTCAATTTCACTCAGTAAGTTTTATTTTATACAAAAAGTTAGGAGAAAAACACGTATAACAAGTGTTTTATCATACACAAGTCCACACTTTACTAATTGTATGTTTTTGAGTTTTACTCATTTTATGTATATCACACAGACATACGAGAATTGATTTTAATTGAATAGATTACGTTACCTTGTTACCAGCTGCAAATGTCAGCGCCATTTCATCACCTTTAGGAGCATCAGCATAGGTACGCGCCTGAAGCCTTCTGGCGGTGGTTCTGAGCAAGCCACGGAATGCGAATGCCATTCTGGAACAGATTTTCTACCAGTCACAAGAGGTAGAAGGTCTTTTGAAGGTTAGATTCAATGTTTCAAAGTGTTTGATTTTTAGTGGACTTAGCAGATATAAGGGAAGTGCTTCATTTGGAAAAAAATCCTCAGCAACAACACATATTATCTACCGATATTATATCACCGGTACATGTATTACTATTACAGAGTTAGTTTATCTATCGATTTCTGAGGGCAATCTTAAACTTAACCTATAAAACCAGTTAAACTAGATTTTCACATAATTGACGAGGGCACCTTTAGAATTTAAACGTTGCAAAACAAAACTATTATAGGGTAGGCGAATTAATAACTAATTTTGAAAATTAAGAATTTTTGAACCAAAACAAATGTAGATTATGTAACAACAGTTCCAAAATTTTATCTGGTAAAACCACTATATTGTAAGTCTGGATACTATCTGCGACTTTATAACTAGATCAAATTCCTTGTAGGATCTTACTTTTGAGTTTTAGGGTGCGAAATTACAGAATTTTATTGCAAATACCGCTGCACAACACCACCACCCCAAAAAAGTTATGACACTGACTTAAGAAATATTCTGATGTATAAAGAATAATTTTTCATAGTTTTTTTGACATTCAATTAGAAATTTTATTGCCGTAATTTTGCCAACGTTCGTTTTAAAATGTGGGAAAAATAGTAGTAGGTATGCACAATGAGGAAGTTTCCATCGAGGACAAATAACTTAAGTATAGAGCGCTAGCACCACACTAGACGCTAGGCAATTAGTGTTACTGGGGCATTTCAACGGCCATCATAAGGAATGGCTGTTCCCATACCGGGACACAGACCACGCTGGGCAGGAAACGAGAAAGTTAGCTTTAACGTTAGACCTAACCCAGCTGGTCCAAAAGGCCACAAGAGTACCCGACGTTGAGTCGCATACGCCTTATTGTTTAGACCTTCTGCTGACAACAAATCCAGACCGTTATTCCGTGGTGGTATCTTCGCCATTAGGCAGGTCCGACAAAGTCTGGTGAAATCTGTATCCGTCTACCATCCGCCTGATCCCAGCCCTAGAGGCAACCGGCGGTTGTGGCGATACAAGTCAGCAGATTGGGACGAGATGCGCTCTTTCTTTGCATCTTACCCATGGCAGTCATTGTGCTTCACTTCTGGTGATCCCTCAGTCTGCGCGGATGCTGTGACTAATGTAATATGAACGGCTATGGAATATTTCATTCCGTACTCCGACGTCCCATTTCCCATTATCCAGCAAAGCTCGCTCTTGGTTTGGTTCTCAATGTAAAAGTGCTGAAGCACTTAAACATAAGACCTACCTAGCCTGGGTTGATGCTTGACAGCGTAAGGCAAGGGACATACACCAGAAGAAGAAAGCGTTCAACAAGGCTGCTAAGGCATGCAAAAAGGTTCTTCAGAGGGCTCGTTTTGACCACATTAGTCGAATAGGGAACAAACTTGCTTCATACCCTGCGGACAGCAAAGCGTTTTGGTCCCTAGCTAAATCGGTCGAATCGAACTTCTGCCGCCCCTCACTACCTCCAATGCTGAAACCTGATGGGACGCTGGCGCACACTGCAATGTAGAAGGCAATGTACTGAACTCGAGGTCACTCCCCAAATTTTAAAATATATCCTGGACATCCGGTACCCAATTTTTGTACCCGCCTTGAGGTCTCTAGAGGAAATCGAGGCTTCTCCTGAAGCATTGGAGCATTGGACATTCTAGCCTACCTAATAACATCCTGATCACCTACATCTAATTTCGTAATGACCTAAGCCTGCCTTCCTATTTTTTTAATTTCAATAATATTTATTCCTCCTATTATATCCTGGTTCGCGGCACCAGATTACCGGCAAACCTTCAAAAAAAAAATTACATGTAATGAAATAACTACAAACAAAAATCCGAAGCCTAAAGAAAGCTTACTATGAATAATTGTGAAACGTTTAAGGTCTAATATGATAAAATTAAGTTGTAAATGATTGTAGAAGTTAAAATTATAGACGATTTGTGTTGTTGTTGAAGAAAGAATTGAATTGGCCATGTGATCGTCTAACAGAATAGGACTCTACGTTGTGTTTGAAGGTGTGTTTGAAGGAACCCAGACAAGTTTCTGTCAATCCTCAGTAAATCTAAATCCTAGCCCGCAACGTCATTTTCCTAACAGAAATAATTCCATATTGGATAGATCTTAAATTCTACACTGCTAAGTCTCTTAAAAGCTTTACAATGAACATCAGACATTATTCTGCATGTCCTTAAAGTTGCAAATTATTATAAAACCTTTCACCAGTTCATTTAGGAAAATATTTAAGTTATTGGTAGTCTATATGTATACCAAATCAACCCCATCTATTGATAAGATTCCTAACCAAAATAAGGAACATAAATTGTGGATTTAAAACATTACAAAAATCAAGTTAGTTCAGAAGTAATAATATAGGTGGCGCTAAATAAAAAAAATCATTTAGTTCATTCTCTGTCTAAACATTGAACATCTAATATTGTCAGTGTAGGGAAATTGTCACCTAACTTTGGAACAGTGATTTCCTATGTAAATGAGGCGTTTTCCAACGAGATAAAAAAATGGTTCGAAAAAACGACGATAGGAGGAGCTTGTAAGTTTTAGATGGCGATGTCAATGTCAAAAGCCACTGAGCCACATAGTGAAGACCACTAGGAACGCTGAACTTAGCTCGCATACCTGTGTCGAACTATTTCGCTCCTATCTTTCGTTCGTTCGGTCTTTTTTTTAATATTTTAGAAGATAATATTGCAATTTTTTAATTCATACTGCGCTCCAATATTTAACTATTTCATATAATTAAAATAGAAAAAAATCACATGAATTGAGAAAAGTTCCGGCTGGTCTCGTCGGGAGAATGGCAACTGCCGATTGGTATCATATCGTTTCGAAGATAATAATATATGCGTAATGCCGCTACCTTAAAACGGTTAAGGAAAACTTCGTGAGGAAACCGACATGTACCTAGAATTCTTCGAGGTCATGACTATGTCATCAGTGTGGATTGGTACACTGCGCCAGCGTGGTGGATTATGGTTATGACTCCCTCTTTGCAAAAGAAGGCCCTGAGTCTCAGCAGTGGAAACAATTAGTGGGCTGCTTATATGCTTTTACTACCTGATCGTAGATGTCTACGATTGTTGTTATTTGCTACTGTTGTTGTGTTGTTGATTGCTATCGCTTATGAACATCTGCAAAATCGGAAACGCTTTGTGTACATGCATTAAATTCAAGAGAACTATAAATTGTCTGATTCAAAAATTTCATCTATCTCAATATACGGATATTGTCAAAACTATAGTTTTGGACAGAAATGTTAACCCTTAACCAGGCTATGGATTGAGCGCTTCCCACATAGATTTTTGGAGGTTTTTACCAGGTTTTGGTAAAGAATGTCCCACTAACTGTCAAAAACTTCAATTTAGAAATATTATCTGTAGTCACACAAAAAAAAACTTGCAACTGAACAAAAATGTGACTTTGACAATCATTTTTGCTGTGGTCGTCCGTCTAACGGTTATTTTTGTGAGAAGTGCAGCGTATTTTATTCATAATGGCTAGTCGGAAGAAGATAGGTCGTGCAATTTTTTCATATGTTGTAGATTTTGAGTTTTTCTAGGAATGTTTGCATAAATTATATGTAAATACTTAAAAAGTACCATAATATAACAAAATAAAACATTATGACCTTAGCCTGTGCGGACTTACCCTGTTGTGGGAGCTATATGTCCATTGCCTGATGAATTGAAATCTTTATTTTCTTAATCGTTACTTGCCGCGGGTTGTATGCATTTAATATTACATCTAAAGAAGCCTCTCTATCCATTGAGGTTGGACTAAAAGGGTTGTTTATTCGTTTTACACTTTTTTTAATAATAATAAATAAAAAATAACTGCACTATGTTGTTCATTTATAACTACTTTCTAAAATAAGACGTCATCACGTCTTTTTTATACATAGACAATGAAATGCTCCGTCTAGACAGGCAATGGGATTATGTTTTTCCACATGTTTTTTTGGATTTTTAGCTTATTTTCCAAATATAATTAATAAATACTTAAACCAAACGTTATTACTCATACAAATCTATAAAACAATTACTATTACTACATGGTTTGTCCCAGGCCTGGTAAATCGTTAAGTAATGTTAGACGTAACATAAGCGCCATCTTTCATTTCTTTGTTTTTATCTCTTGAAAATGTCTAGAAAAATCTGTATCTAGAAAAAAATACGTGGTAGAAGTGATACTTGAGAAATGCTTAACTTTCTTTATACTGTCGCTTTTTCGTTTAATTGATTTTCAAATCACAACGATGCTAAAGAAATGTTCACTAAAAAAATTCGAAATATATTAAAATCGTTGAATACGTAACATACAATTCGGGTAAGAGCGAACTAAATCAGTCAGTTGACCATGCGGCATTACTGAACAATAGTGGATCGCCGAAAAATAACGGTCACGGAACCAGATAATCGATGAGCTAATTCGCACAGTTCACTAAAACTTAAGGAGCTGTTCTGTATACTCGTCGTTTGGCAACTAATGTCCCAACACTAGTAATTTTTTATTTATTCTTGGCCATAGATACCACAAATCACTAGATAGATACCACAGACTAAGTAGAGAGAATAGATACTAGAATTGAACTAGCTATTCCTTCAGCCACAGATAAGTATTTTCGTATCAGTGTTGCCATTTTTATTTTTGAATCTTCTTTTTACTTGTGCTTAGTTTGTGTTTCTGCTTCGAGAGTTTTAAAGATTTTTATTGAAAATCGAATGTGATCAGTAACGATTTTTTATTCCATTATCAATTTAATTGACTATTTTCATTCCTAATATTTTAACACTAAAAAAGAAGAAAAAATATTTTAGAATGACATTTTTTCTTCGAGTTTTTAGGGCTTATAGAAGGTTACAAACCAAACACATCAGCTGAGCTGAGAAGAAAATTATAATTTATCTAAAATAACAAAATAAGTGATGTGTTTGGGAAACCTCCAACATTTTTTGTTTTCGCAAATAATTTAGATTTACACTTTTTCCCTGAACATTGGGAGGGGCTTCATAGTAGTGTCCATTTCACGAAAGAAGTCCCGCGGACAATTGTGGAACTAAATTTGACAGATGGGGAGTTCGGCCATGTTGTCGTTTGTCGATGTTATCAAGGTGCGTTTGTTGTGGTAGACATTTTGTGAGTGTATTATTGGATTAGTGCGTTATAAGGTTTATTTACTTTGCCAAAAGTTGTAAAAAGTGCAGGTCGAGAAATGATATTGAAGGTGAAGGAGTTCTGTGAAGCGGAACACAAGAATCGCGGCGTTTTAATACCATTAGACAATGTTCGCAAAAGAGTCGCCGCCATGACATGGGCCCCATAAATTTTGGGGCTGCCATATTATACATATTTTTCCCCGATTGATTTATAGATTGGAGTTAAGTTTTTTTTAATGCACGATTTTTATTTCGGAAAATTTGAAAAGGAATTAACACAACACAACAAAAATTTGTAAAGTTATATTCAACTATAATGTAATTAGATGCGGAAATAGTCATAGTTAGATTTTTTTTTTAATTGTTCATTTTATTGCAGGCGTGTCAGAGAAAACTGTAACAAGAGTTACAAAAGAAGGCGCAACAGCGGCGAGTACTTCTAAAGTTATCATCACCCCAGGGAAGAGTCGCCCGCATCCCAAAAAGTTCGACTTGGATGGATTTGATTTGTGCGCTATACGGCAAAAAATTCATAGTTTTCATGTTGTGAAGAAGGAATTACCTACATTGGCTAAATTACGTGCAGCTTTGAGAGAAGACATAAATTATCAAGGAAGTATCACAACATTGCACCGTATATTGCATAGCATCGGTTTCAAGTGTAAGCGATGCCAATCGAAACGTAAATTACTAATGGAACGTTATGATATTACTGCATGGCGTTCAAGATATTTGGAGAGAATCCGAAGAAATCGCAATGTGGAAAAAAAACCTGTAGTATGTTTAGACGAGACCTATATACACAACACTTATCATGCCAAAAGTTGCTGGCAAAGTGAGGAGGAGCCTGGGGTGTTCGTGTCAGAGTCATCAGGGAGTCGTTGGATAATTGCTCATGCAGGAACTGAAAATGGTTTTGTTAATGGTGCATTGTTAATGTTCAAATCCCAATCCAAATCCTCAGATTACCACGATGATATGAACTCAACAATTTTTTTGAAATGGATGAGTGAGAAAGTCGTGCCTAACCTACCTGAAAGGTCACTTGTGGTAATGGACAACGCTCCGTATCATTGCACTCAAATAAATAAAGCACCTACAATGTCAAGTATTAAACGTGACGTGCAGGAATGGCTGCGAGGAAAGGGAGTATATTTTGAAGATACTTGGATAAAAGCTGTATTATTTGGATTAATTAAGCAAAACAAAGGTCCACCTACATATGCCGTGGATGAATTATTAAAATCTCACAATCATGAATTGCTAAGATTGCCGCCTTACCACTGTGATCTCAATCCGATCGAAAAAATGTGGAGCCTTGTAAAGAGACGGGTAGCGGATAAAAACGTGGGCCAAGATCCAAAAGAAATTGTACGCCTAACAGAAGAGGCTTTCGAGTCTGTTACAGCGGAAGATTGAGCAGTTTAATGTAAACATGTACAGCATTTGGAGGAAGAATATTTAAAAAATGATGGTCTTATGGATGAAGAAATGGATCGATTTATTATATCTACGGCTAGTGATAGTGAAACAGTATCTGATTCTGTTTCTATTCACTCTTCTGACAGTGATCATAGTATGACCGATCATAATTATTCAATAAAACTTTGAATAAAACTTTTTAAATGTTATTTTATTTTTCTAATTTGAAGTTGGTTGAACATCTATATTTCCATTTTATATTTTAGAAATTACAGGAAGATTAATTTTTCACTAATCTGACTTTAGCAGTATAAACATCAAATAGGTACCTATATAAAAAATATATTCTATTAAAAACATTTTTTTCTTATCTAACTGTTCGAGTACGAAGTTAATAAAATGAACTATAAATTATTTCCCCTGATTTCCCCATACCATATAAATTTAACCGTGGCAACATTATGTCGCGCGAAAACAGCGCTGCGTCTGCGGGACTTCTTTCGTGAAATGGACTTTAATTACACATTTGAGAGTCTATGGTACAGACAAATCTTTTTGAAATTCTACTACTGCCATCTAGTGCGTACTTTGGAAAAAAAAATGTCTTGTCGGAAAACGGCTCATTTGTTTTAAGATAGGTAATCAAGAAAAATGTAATGTCAAAAAACCGACTAAATTTTTATAAAATTAATGTTATTCTATTCGCTGCATTTTCCAACTTCTTTGATCGCTGCCGTTTATGAAGCTGCCACGAAACACGAAACGGACATTGGCAGAGATGTGACAACCATATGTCACAGCCCGCGCCTAAATAAAAAAAATAACAAATTGACGTAGTGATCTCTGATCTGTGAGTTCTGTGATAAAGAGATCTGTGAATTTGATGTTTTGGCGGGATAAGCGGATAAGTAATTTTAGTTTTTAGGAAAAACTTTTTCGGTTTTCGGGAAAATATTTGTTTTCCAAGTGCTCAAAGGCTCAAACTGCAAACTGATGCACATTGTAATTGTGACCTTTGCATCAATTCGTAATTTCGTAAACGACTGAAGTATTTGTATTGTTTGATTGTAAAATAAAACCTATGTCATTATTGAAAAACTATTTGTTAAAACTCATGAACATTTATTAAATTCCAGAGAATTATCTTCGTAAATTTATGAAAATTATGCTGTAAATGATGAATCTTAAAGACATCGACCAGTTTAAAACATCAAAGTTAATTACACAACTTATTGAAAATGTTACCTGCGATGCTTGGTAAATAACCTGTTGTTTATGTATTTGCTATGAGTGTAAGTTTTTGTTGAAATAAGTTTTTGCTTGACACCGTTTCACTTGATGTTGATACGATGCGGTTTATTATGGCGCATCTATACCTAGAAGAGACTTATTCGCTCTGAACTTGAGGGCATAATGACTGCAGTCTACAAACATCTATATTAACAAAGATTGTGTATATTTCAGTTGTAAATACTACATGGCACCTCAAACAGCTTCTTGTGGACACAGTTTATGCCACACATGCTGGCGGGGGCATCAAAAATGTGTCATATGTGATAAACCAGTTGAGCGGCAATCCCTCAGGTGTTGTGGACCAATTCAGGACTGCACTGAAGATACTCATGCATTGGCTGATGCATACACTAAAATTTTTAAAGTGAATGGTATAAGCTTTTAGTTTATAACTTAGTTAATAAAACAAAACTTAGTCAATTTGTAACTGCCCATCAGTTACAAATCGACTCAAGTTTTTTTCTTTTTTTTTAGTTCTTTTAGGAAGATTTGCTGTGCTATTTTTACTAGGTAACAACTTCATCCTATAGATTATATAGGTAAAAGTTTACATTAAATTTGTACTTTATTTGTTACTCCTTGACACAGTTTCCCCCATTTTATTGTAAATGGTGCGGCACGGAGTTTCGGTTAGCTTTCACAGATGATAACCGGCTTAAAAAATAGTTTGGACATTCAAGAAAAACATAACCAATCCCAAAAATTGGTCTCAATCCAAAACTTACACTTTGGTTATACACATCAGTCATCAGGCCTTCTTTGACCTATGGGTCAGTTGTGTGGTGGCCCAGAACACAACTGACCACCGCGAAAGATAAACTCCTAGAGAGAAGAGTCTACAACGCTTAGCGAGTGTAACAGCTACTGGATGCATGAAAACCACACCATCAGCCGCATTAGAGTATCTCTTAAATCTGAGACCTCTACATTTGGTCGTACAGGAGGAGGCCACGGCAGCCACCCTGAGACTAAAAGCAAACGGACTGTGGAAACAAATCATAGAAACACAACACTCAAAAGTTCTGCATCGGGTTCTGAAAGAAACACCACTTCTTGAGGCACCCATGGACAGAACAACATGCCAACATGTCTTTGATCGTAGATACAATATCCAACTCAATGCAGAATCGAAAGATAGCTCTGGCAGCAGAAAAGTTAGGATATATACTGACGGCTCCAAAACCGCATTCGGAACAGGAGCTGGTGTCTTCTCAAATGACTTAAACATAAAGATATCAACCACTTTAAGCACCTTAAACACAATATTTCAAGCCGAATGTATCGGCATCACCAGGGCAGCACAGGCAGTCGCAGCCAGAGATGTTGGAGACCTAAACATCAAAATTGTCTCCGACAGCGCCTCCGTGCTTCAAGCCCTTAAAAACAATACTATAACCTCTGTCCTTATCCTGGAATGCCACAATGCACTCCAATCCATAGCGAGTGCAAACAAAATAACCTTGCAATGGATTAAAGGACATAGCGACTCACTAGGTAATGACGCAGCAGATGAACTAGCCAAAAGGGGAGCATACTGAAAAAGCCCATTTAACAGAATGGAATAACAGTGAAGGATGCAGTCAAACAAAAAACGCTGTTCCAGAAGCATCGAAAAAACTTGCCCGCACCCTCATGAGATTAAACAGGGACAAAATTCGTAAAGCCATAGGTATAATAGCTGGTCACTGTCCCTTAAATAAGCACCTATTTACCATAGGTGTAACAGACAGTCCTCTATGCAGAGGATGCATGGAGGAAGAAGAAACGCCACAGCATGTACTCATGGAATGCAGCAGTGTGGCGAATCAACAGGCAGAATTCCTCCAATCTCCGTCGTCTGTTCCAGATGCCTATCGCAACCTTAATAGGATGCTCGCCTTCTGGGACGGCCTAGGCTGGTTGGAGTAGAAAGGGAAGTATGAGTCACATACAATGGCCCAATAAAGAGGCTAGGTGCGGAAAAGGCCCCGCTAAACTAACTAACATAACCTATTAATATTATTGATTTTATATTGATAAAATATAATTTTTGTAAGTTGAAAATATGTTAAAATTGGAGCAAAGTAAGCGTCATTTGTGGGAAATATTAATTTACTTCTTTAATTTAAAGAAATCTGCTGCTGAGGCGCATCAATTGCTCGTAGAAGCATATGGTGAGGGTGCTTTGAGTGAGAGAATGTGTCGAGAGTGGTTTCAAAATAAAAACGGTGATTTCGACATAGAAGACAAAGATCACAGTGGAAGGCCAAAAATTTACGAGGATGCGTAAATTGGAGGAAGATTCAAAACACAAAACACAAAAAGAACTTGCTCTGACATTTGAAGTCACTCAGCAAGCAGTCTCACATCGTTTAAAATCATCAGGAATGAATCATAAACAATACATAAATATTTAATTTGTGTTAAAAAACGACGGAATCTTATTTGTACTCCTAATAGTTTGAAAAATTAATTATTGATTTTATTTGTGATTGTTATATATTTATATGGGATTAAAAATCAATTCACAATTTTTCAGTGATTGCTTACCTACTTCCTGCAAAAGTAAATTTAATTTACACATATTTTTAAAATTAAACATATCTTGCCTACTTATTTATAAGAAAGTAGATAAAACTACAGCAGTAATTTTAATTGATATGCATGATGAGCAAAGTATCTCATTGGTTTAGTACTTAAAATTTGCTGTGGAAACCAAAAAATATGTGGTGTGTGTAAAAATTTAATGTATAATTATAAATAACTCATCTTGCAGTGGGGTAAAAAAGGCTTAGTCAATTTTAGAATCTTACCTGCCCTTAAAACCACTATACCTGCTCCTATAAACTGCTGAATTCCTTGAGGTCAAATTCACATTCAAAATCAAATTAAGTTTTGTGTTATAGCTTGCAAACGTGCAACCTGTGCCCAAAAAAGGTAGTCGTGCTGACCCTATCAACTACAGGCCCATTTCAGTCACGTCCATACTCTGCAAGACTATGGAACGTGTCTTAAACCACAGGCTCCTGACTTACCTAGAATCGAACGACCTCCTCAGTGACCGGCAATACGGGTTTCGCCGGAACCGGTCCACCGGGGATATTCTAGCGTATGTCACCCACATCTGGAGTGAAGCTATCGAGAAACACGGGGAAGCACTTGCAGTCTCCCTGGATATCTCGAAGGCTTTCGACAGGGTTTGGCATGATGGCCTTATAAGCAAGCTTTCTGGCTATGGTTTGTTTCCTGGGTTTATTGCTTGGATATCGGACTTCTTGAGGATCGATCCATACGAGTTGTCATTGATGGCTGCTCGTCGGATCAAATGGCAATCAATGCCGGAGTCCCTCAAGGGTCGGTACTCTCTGCGACGCTCTTCCTGCTACATATCAACGATCTGTTGAAGCCCGGTATTTTTGGGTACGCAGATGATAGCACCGTCGTAGAGAGTTATATATCCAGCGCAAGAGCCAGTAGGCAACAAACTCAGCTACTGAGAGAGAATATGATCGAGCGTTTGAACTTGGCTCTTGAGGCAGTCTCGAAATGGGGCGATGCCAATTTAGCCAGGTTTAACGAAGGAAAGACACAGGCGTGTTTGTTCTCCGCTAAAAGGAGTCCGTTCCAACTGGCTCCTACTTTTCGAGGCGTGTCCGTGCCGGTTACTGACCATCTCGAGCTTTTGGGCGTTTCTTTGTCATCGACGCTCAACTTTGGCACATATATTGAGTCTAAGGCTGAATTAGCCGCCAAAAAACTGGGTGTCCTCTCAAAGGTGCGAAGATACTTCAATTCTGAACAGTTGCTCACGTTATACAAAGCACAGATTCGCTCCTGTATGGAGTACTGTTCGCACCTTTGGGATGGATCGGCTAAGTTTCAGCTGGGGACTCTGGAATCTATTGAGAGACGTGCCAAAAGACTCATAGGCAATGACACTCTTGTGCGTAAAAGACTTCAAAGTCTTGATCATCGCCGCAAAATCGCTAGCTTATCGGTTTTTTATCGGATACACTTCGGAGAGTGTGCAACTGATCTGCATGATCTAATACCACCTTGCCCTTTCTTCTATCGGACTTCTCGTTCCACAAAAGGGCGACATCGTTTCATGGTTGATGTTCCAAAAACGCGAACGAAGAGGTTTGACTCCACGTTTGTGATAAAAACGTCTAGGTTGTGGAATGCGTTGCCTGAGTGGGCTTTCCCTGATGGTTACAATCTTGGTGTCTTCAAATCGAGAGTGAATCGGTTTCTTCTAGGTAAGCACGCTCCATCGTAGATCTCATCATCGCTTAACATCAGGCGAGATGGTGGTCAAGTGCAAACCTATTATAGTTAAAAAAAAAAAAAAAAAAAAATGCTTTCAGTTTGGGTTCATACCATTGGAAGTTTAATGAATAGTAACACATTATAAAAATACTGCGTTTTGTTGACTCTCTTGCAATTTAAAATTGTGTTAAATTAATAAAACCATTTCGCCCATTGTTACTTTGTTTTAAGGTGTTTCTGTATTTTTAACCCCCGACAAAAAAAAGGGGTGTTATAAGTTTGACGTCGATGTCTGTCTGTCTGTCTGTCTGTCGGTCTGTCTGTCTGTCTGTCTGTCTGTCTGTCTGTCTGTGTGTGTGTCTGTCTGTGGCACCGTAGAGCTCAAACGGATGGGCCGATTTCGATGCGGTTTTTTTTATTTGAAAGTTAATATCCGTGCGGGTGTTCTTAGCTATGTTTGGTTAATATCGATTCAAAATGGCCGCCTCCACAAAATGGCGGACAAAATATTTCTTCACAACCTACCTCAATATGGGTATCAAATGAAAGGGCTTGACTAGCAGAGTACTAAACGCTATAACAAATTTCAAATTCAAGATGGCCGCCACCACAAAATGGCGAATTATATAATATTTTTCACTACTACCTCAATATGGGTATCAAATGAAAGGGCTTGATTAGTAGAATACTTTGCACTATGACAAATTTCAAATCCAAGATGGCCGCTACCACAAAATGGCGAATTACATTTCCTTTTTCACAATTCCCTTAATGTGGGTATCAAATGAAAGGGCTTGACTAGTAGAATGTTGTACAGATAACAAATCTAAGGTAGTCGGGGGTTAATCAAAATTTTTAATTTTGTTCTTGTGTTTTATTATTTAAGTGCAATAAAGAGTTTATCTATCTATCTAAAACATTTATTTTTCAGTTGCAGAATTTTTGATGGATGTTGAATCTGAAAATGATTCTACTAAAAATGTTAGAGACTGGCTAGCAAGCTCACAAAACCATTTTTCTGGACCACCTAGAAGTTCTGGGAAGTCTTCTCAAGAATTAGTAGCCCCAACACCATTGAATCAATCTTCCAATAAAGTTCAGGTACATACACACACAGCTAAAGCTAAGAGTCCAGAAAAAGTAGTTTATGTACCAACAATACCACAAGATGACTGGGATAAGATAGAACAAATGCCCAACACAGAAGATACTAGAAAAGATAAAGAAAATATAGTTGGACCCATGGACATTGAGCCCTTTTACATTGATGAAAACAATGAATACACTGTTACCAATCCACGGAGAAGTTCCCGCAAGAAAGAATTGAAACTGGATAAAAAACATAAAAATGTGTCAGTAAAATCTTTAGAAAAATCAAATTCAAAAGACTCAAGTGAAGAAATTGACAAAAAGTCTAATAAAGCCAAACAACACTGGATGAATGTTAAGAAAATGAAAAAAGAATTTAGTAAATTAAATAAAAACAGAAACAAATTGAATGTTTCAATTGAGATGTGTAAAAAAACACAGAATACTGCAAAAACAGTGGACGTTGTACAAGTAAGCAAACAAATAGCCAATTTGAACTATGAAATAGACGAAAATACTCCTGATTTACTAAATAAAGAAACCACAACCAATGATGGCTTAAAAGTCTCAAGTAAGAATTCAAAATTGAGTGACTATGTTATGAATGATATCAATAGCAATATAAATGAGGAAAACAAAACTCAAAGCAATCAAATGACAAAAAATGATAATAACAATTCTGCAATAAAAAACAATGATATAAATGACATAAATATAAACACATTTTCTCCTAATCATGGTTCCACAATTTCAAAAGATAGAAATATAGTTAAATTGCCATTTTATAAAAAAAGCGCTTTACACCCTAATTATTCACAAAATCCTATTGAAATCACAACCCCCAAAAAAACAACACATAATGTTACAGTTGATTCTAATGCTACTGCAAATGATGATATAGAAATAACAATCAAAGTGGCTAATACGGTAACCAATATAGTTATCAAAAGAAAGAATGACATGAAATTGAAAGTTAACACTGATCGACAAATTCAAACATCTTTAGATCCACAAGATTTGAACACAAAAGCTAATTCATCAAAATCTGTACAATCCCAAAATATATTGATCAATGTTGATGAGAATAATGAGATACAACTAAATCATCACCCAATAATTAATACAAGGTTAGAAGAACTGAAGAAAGTACCCACCTCTGAAAAGACTGAATCAGAAAAGAAAAATACTGATTCAGCAGATACAGCTACAGCACAGTTTGAAATCACTGAAAGTGTTGAAAAAGAATTGTCTAAAGTAATGGACATCCAGGATAATGACACTCAATCAAAAAGCACTTCCAATCATCCCAAAATAGAATCTTTTAAAGATGGTAAATTTCAGAAATCAAGGGCACAACCTTCTGGTCAAGAAAAATCTCAAGGTAACCAGAACTCCCAAATACCAACTAACCCTCCTGATCTTGAATACTTAAATGATTTGGATATATTTGATAGTGAATCTGTTAAAGAGTCAGATGTCCGATTATTGAAACACACGGAACATGCAGCTTCAGAAATATTGCTTTGTACAGTTAAGACAAAAAATAGAACACAGAAAGCTGCTGAAAAACGTCGTAACAGTAATGAAGATTTGCTGCCTAGCTCAAAAAAAGCTAAAGTGAATGATGACGAATCAAAACAAATTGAGGGAGACAGTGAATCCATGAATTATGATGCTATAATGGGTACTGTTTTTGCTAATATTGATGCCGAAATGGAAGAAAACCACCAAACCCAAAACATCATAAAGAACACCTATAATTTGGCTGATAATAATATAGAATCTCAAGTGATTAACTGTACAACCATTCAAAAAAGTAAAGAAACACAGGAAGCTTTACTTGAAGAAATTAACAATCAAAAAGATAGTGAAAATATATTTTCCATTGGTATGGAAAAAGGAAGTGAAAAAATAGAAGTGGCAGAGTCATTGTTAATAAAGGTGAGTAATAATTCTTAAACTCTTGGGTCACAATTTGTGGATGATGCAATTACTGATTGGTAAATAATTCTAGTTGAATAGGAGCATATAGAATTCATTATATATAGAATTCATTCACCCAGTGCAAATATTTGTGTGATGAAAAAAAAATTGTTCTGTGCCTGGGTATGGGTTTCTGTGTATAAAATGTACCTAAGTACTATATCAGCTAGCATAGTACAATACTTTATGGTGCTGATTCAGAAATAAAATAAATAAATAAATATTTGGTGGACAATTCACACACAACACCATCTGACCTCAAACTAAGCAAAGCTTGTACAATGGCGGCCAGATAGCTGATATAATACATGTATAGTTTTAAATACATACTTATAATAAATGACCCCAATAATAATTTTGTCTGGCCCCAGAAAGATTTTTTATATTCTACAGTTAAAAAGTAACAATTTCTCTGTACTAGAAGTAGAACAACTTTTGAGCCAAAGTGTAGGCTTAAGTATGTTTAGGATAAAAATAAAATATGAAATAATTAAAATCGATTTTTTTTTATTTTTATTTATTTAGGTATACAAAACAGTACACAGTTAACAATAAACTTAAATAATATATAACAATTTACAGTTTTGACCTAAACTATGCACCTAACTATGTATACACCACATGAGTAATTAAATGACATCAGGAAAGATACTAATTAAAATTAAGTTAAATCAATATAAGTGACAATATAACCATATAATAAATCTAAATTCAAGTTATTAAGTTTGATTTGAGTTTACGTAATTTGTGAACACAATATTTTTGACATCATTTTTGAATTTATACAGTTTTTGACAGAATATGTCAATAGAATTGTGATGCTTGTCTGATATTTCATTGTATTGGCTTACAGGTGCCTCCAAATGTGCTACAATCAAACATGGAAGATTTTCTAACACCTGTGACATCACAAGCAGCTAACAATGATCAAATGAATGATGATTCTGATAGAAGTGTAGTTGAAGAAACACCACAAAAGTATGATTACTTGAATTTGTAACACTTATTACTCAATTTATTTCTTGATCACCCTAATTAATTAATTTTATGTGCTTATTACAGAACTTCATTTACAAAAGGGAAACAAAAAAGCATTGGACCTTTAAAAGAAGCAAATCTCACACAAAGAATGATCGAATCCCCTATTGATAGAGTTTCATCTAAAAATAAAATAACTGAACAAACAAATGATAATTCAGTTGTTAACTTAACAGATACATCAGATATGAGAAGTGATGTGAACCTAACAGCTGTGAAAGCTGCAGATCGAAAAGCAACAGAGACACCATTGACTATTAATAAATTTGTTGATCAAATTCAGCATAATTCAACTCCACTGGCAAAGAAGTCACTGAATTTTGATACAGAGATGGATGACCTAACAATATGTACTACTAATGAAGTAGTAGCAAAGACTACTCAAGAAAGAGAGTTTATGAACAAGGCTTTTGAAAAGACGCCTGTGACACCTGCTGTGAGACAACAAAGTTTAAGAAATTTAGCTTTGAAACACAAGAAGCTTATAATAGCTGGCTCTTGTCTAAAATCAAGTGAAATTGGGAATTTGAAAAAACTTTGTGCACGATATAAGTGGACATATGTAGACAAATATACTAAAGATCTAACACATCTTGTAGTTGGTGTTGATGAAGAAAATAAAGCGCAGCGGTAAGCAGCTTTTTTATTTCCTTATTACCAAAAAGGATCATTGTCACAACTGACATGTCCTCCTGCATACACTAGATACTATATATCCAGTTTCCAAATCAGACCTCTGATTTTGTCTGGGATAGTTATTTTGTTTTTTAATGATTAAAACTAATAAAAACAATATATTGAAAAACATAAAACCTTTTTTTTAGCAGCGCCCCGCGGTTTTACCCGCGTAGTTCCCGTTGTTCTCATAATTTTTTCGGGATAAAAAGTAGCCTATGTATTAATCCAGGGTGTCATTTAACTCCATACCAAATGTTATCTAAATCGCTTCAGCCTTTTAGACATGAAGAAGTAACAAACATACACAATCACAAACTTTCGCCTTTATAATATTAGTGTGATGTGTTGACAGAAATCCAATAGAATTTACTTTGAGAATGATTTATTCTTAGTTGTGTAAACAGAATTTGAATAAGTGAATGTTCTATATTTCTGTACATAGAGGACACCTGTTGTCAGAATATAACTAACTTCATGTCAATAACATTATTTTGTTATTAAACCTAAGTTTATCTGTTACCTACAATCTTATTAATTTTATTTGTTTG
This sequence comes from Ectropis grisescens, assembly GCA_017562165.1. Lineage (NCBI taxonomy): Eukaryota > Metazoa > Arthropoda > Insecta > Lepidoptera > Geometridae > Ectropis > Ectropis grisescens. Next base: position 13,696,463 of record CM029778.1, on the reverse strand, counting down.
TAATATTTGTGAGAATAATTGTGGTTATTTTTATGATGGTACTTAATAAAAATATGTTTTTCTTATGTGCACATTTACATAATATTTTTGCCTGTTTTTTTAAACAAGAAAGTGTAGGTATGTTTATTTTTCTGGTACAATGGTGGCAATGAAGTAGTTTAGTTAAAAACAGTATATTGTATTAGAGCTTACACACCTATACACGCTTACATTTAACATACCTATTAGTTTAATACAAAATTGATACAAATGTAAAAATTTCAGTCAAATTTCAGTTTTATTTGTCATACTTTTCAACTATAAGTAACTGTTATCAAAGTAATGTGTAGACTGGATCACCATTCTAAAGCATAATTATTTATGTTGCTCTAGCAGCGCCCAGAGGTTTTATCTGCGCAGTTCCCGTTCCCGAAATTTCCTTGTGATAAAAGTAGCTAGCAAGGAGATAAATTTAGAAATATAGCGATGTTGAATTAGTCTTTTGTTTCACGAATCAGAAACCTAACAATGAATAAAATTTTACAGATCCGTGAAGTATATGTGCGCATTAGCATCGTCGCTCTGGATCATTTCCTACGCTTGGGTGGAAAAAAAAGCCTACAATCAAAAGATCTTGTTTATGAGGTAAGATTTTTGGTACACCTTGTATCACCTGTGTTTTTTCAACTTTCATAGGTTTACACTTGACCGCCATCTCGCCTGATACGACGATGCGGTCCACGATAGAGCGTGCTTACCTAGAAGAAACCGATTCACCTTCGATTCGAAGATGCTAAGATTGGAACCTTCGGGAAAAGGGTTAGATTTCTCTAACTGGTAAAATATTTAATGTCCTGTTTTCCTTTGTCAGTGGGCCCCCCATAAACAACTCTCATCAATATTTCATCTTGTTACAGCCACATTTTTGAACTCTTTATCTAAAGTAACATCACATATTTTGAAAAATGTCTTTGTGATCGGCGATTTCCTGCCGGTGGACCGGTCTAATATTATCGTAACTTCGCCGATGTCGGCGTCTCGGCGCGTCCCCGCCGGTGGGCACGACGCGCCGCCAGACGATTTTAAATCGAAGGTCTAAAAGGATAGAGTCTATATTTGCTTGAACTTTTTTTTTATGTGGGGCAAATACATTTAGGTATGCCCACCATGCATTGGGGATGTTGCACCCACGCATTTAGCTATAGTGACGCGCCGGAAATGAACGGCGCGTCACCTCGAAGGGGTTCACTAATGTTTCACAAACATTTTTTTGACAAAACATCACTTTAAAACCAACTAATCGTATAATATTCATTACGAAAACTTTACACCACAAAAATGTTTCATTTTAAAAACAATGTTTTGCATAATATTTATTTCAAAAATGTCTTACATCAACAAATGTTTTATTTTACAAACCATCATTTTATAACCATTTATACGGCAAACGTTATATTTAAACAATGCATCGAATGATATTTTGTTATTTGTACATTTTTTGTTTCATATACTATTCATTTTACAAATTTAACATTTTCCAAAAAAATCTTCCGTTGTGAAATTAGGTACAAAATCATAAAAGTACCCATTAAATTGTCCATAGGAGTTAACCGTTCTGATTAGGTCCTGTCACAGAGTTTTGACCTAACCTGTCCGATTAGGATCTATTACTAAGATTTGACTCCGGGTGGGCTCCCGCCAGAAGCTCAAGGGAGGTCCTGAGTGGAGCGAGCCATGCGAGGTCAAGCGTAGCGAAGGGGGGAGGTGGCGAGCGAAGCGAGCCGGCGACCTCCGTAGTGGAGCGCAGGCCGAGTATGGAGAAGCGACACTCAGGGCTGACCGCTGGCTCCCGCACTTTTTATATACACTCTAGGGGTAGTAGCGACAAGACTAGGTGAAGTCGGGGTGCTCTGAGTCGGATCTGGGTCCTAAGTTACCTAACCGGTCCGATGAATTAAACAACTCTTTTATGTATTTTATTTTCAGAAAAATTCAGAGCAGTGGCATGGCCAAAAAATTTGCTAATGATGTAGAATTTAATTTTAATTTTTGTTAAATGAAATGTATTTATGTTTAAGTTGTTAAGTAATTAAAATATAATTTGAAATGTTTGTCAAACAACACTCTGTAAAATAAAAATGTGTCAAGTGTTGGTTTTGTTTTTAAACATTTATTAGTTAACTAAAATATTAAACGAATCAATTGTCAAATAATACGTTATGTAATGAAAGTTTGTCAAATAAATATTTTGAGATGTAACCAATTTGTGAAATGTTTTTTTGTGTAATAATCATTTGACGACCCGTGAGTTTGTCGAACGTTGGTTATCAGGTGTAGATTTGTGAAAAAAAAGTTTTTCAAATGAACGGATACCCCTCGAAGGTCTATCCCTAGGTGGGGTGCCGGATGGCCCTAAACGTCCGACACCCCAGGCCCTCCAGTGGCGACGGGACGCGAGTCCAGAGTTGCAATCTCCAGGCTCACCACGGGTCCGCTTCCGCCTCAGCAGAGGAGCGAGAGGCTTCCAACTCTCGCTCCTCTAACTCACACGACCTCTCACTGTCAAGCATCACAGCGAAGATGGTTGGATGGATGGATGGTTCCGCCTCTATGGCCGCACCGCCCTTGTCTTTCCACTGAGCATTCTGCTAATCAGTATGCTCGTAGAAGACCCTCATCTGGAAGACTTAGGATTTTTACTTGGCCGATATGTCAGCCGAATAACCTTCCCAAGTCTTCCAGTCCCTCTCCCCCAACCTCTACACGCAGTGCTCAGGGAGATTAGGAGCGCGTGTAGAAGTTCTCAGTCCCGGCCAGGATTTGCCATCACACAACAAGATGCCACCGAGGCAAGTTGTTGTGTGATGCCCAGGGTGCACCACGTGGAGGTTCCCGAGCCACGCACCCCATATTTGCTTGAACTAATTTAACCATCGACTAGCTAAATAAATGTATAAAGTCAATATCGTTTATAGAACTGTGATAGGTAGTCTAGTCTAGATATTTATTTATGGATATTTTTCTGAAGCATGCTCTGAAATCTACTCGCGCGCGCATTGAGATATGCGCGAAATAGCCAGCGCCCCTAAATTGGGCGGTCGTAAAAGTCTCGATTGAGGGGTTGGATTGATAGTTGAAATGTTAAATCTTTATTATTAATACATACATTTCAAATATTACTTTACTATTAAAAAACTTACGAGTTCTCCCATCCCTGGGTCACACAAACTCACAGTTTTCGACCCCACTCCCTCGCTTACTGTTTGACATCTTCTATGCATACATACAACTAAATAAAATTGAAGTGTTTGTTTGTTATATGTATTAAAGTAACATCTTTTTACTATATGTGAATGAATGTAAAGATATAGTAAAAAACAACTTTGGTATGTATACCCATACTTACCAAAATATTTTTTTACAATATTTGTTTGTCTGCCTGTTTGTTCTAGCTAATCTTTGAAACGCCTGGAACGATTATGACGGGGTTTTCACTACTAGATAGCTGACGTTCTAACGCATAACTTAGGCTACTCTTACTTGAGGAAAATAAGCAGGGCTCCGCAGAATAAACAAAAAAACCCTTAAAAAACGCGTGAAACCGCGGGCACAGCTAGTAAATGTAGGTATATTAGTATAGATTTCAAGTCATCATCAGCCGCAAGACGTCCACTGCTGAACATAGGCCTCTCCCTAGATTTCCACAACGAACGGTACTGCGCAACCTGCAACCAGCGGTTTCCAGCAACCTTTGTGAGGTCATCTGTCCGTCTAGTGGGAGGCCGTCCAACACTGCGTCTTCCGGTTCGTGGTCGCCACTCGAGAACCTTTCTTCCACATCGGTTGTCGTTCTGCGAGAGATGTGGCCTGCCCATTGCCACTTCAGCTTGCTTACTCTTTGAGCTATGTCGGCCACTTTCGTTCTTTTGCGATTATCCTCATTACAGATTCTGTCGTGCAAAGAGACTCCAAGCATAGCTTTCACCATAGCTCGCTATGCGACTTTGAGCTTAGTTATGAGGCCCACAGTTAAGGACCACGTCTCAGTTCCATAAGCCATCACTGGCAAAAGATCCAATTAGGTAGATCCAACTTCGACAAAGAGGACAAGCGAAGGATCCAACTCGGATGGGCAGCGTTCAGGAAACTTCGGCACATCTTTGAGTCCAAAATGTGTTGCCAGTGAATTTCAGTAGTCTAGTTCCAAACTTTAACGGTTTCATCTTCAAGATTGACGAACTTCCATGTAAACAATAATTCCTGATTTCTATCCCTTCAACTTTTATTCTGTGATAAATAGTCGCCCTTGTCCTTTCCTGAGTCTAGTCTATCTATGCACCAAATTTCATCAAACTCGGTTTAGTGGTTTAGGCGTTAAAGCATAACAGACATACAAAGTTACTTTCATATTTATAATATTCTAGCAAAATTTCATGGCTTTACCTTCAACAATGCCGAACTTCCATGTAAAATTTCATCCCCGTACATTTCGAAATTACTATATCAAGTTACCAGAACATACATTTATTTGCTTCGTGTCAAGCTGTCAAGGGCCTATACGAAGTCTCATTGTTTTATCTTCCACAATTACGAACTTCCATATAAACTTGCATCCCACATTTCAACCTCTATCTTATCCCCATACGGGTGGAAATTGCAAAATTCCCAGAACAAACATTTATTTTATATATTTTATTTTTCTCAAGTGTCTAGATACGAAGTTTCCTGGGGGGTCTACCGCCTAACGCTACTGCTTTCGGCTATGCTTTGATTTGTGACGTCATCTGCCGATTTGGTACCGCCGATGAAAGCCGAAAACAACATCTGCTTTCCGTAAAGCCGAAAGCAGATGAATGAACGAAACTCATACATTTGCACTGAAATAGCGATCGCCTAATTTTTATCTGCTTTCAAGCAAAGCATTTTCTGCTTTCAAGTAATGTCATGAAGACATGGCCAAATTCGATGCTGCTTTGCGATTGCTGTAGTGTAATTTTCTAGTATTTTCGTAATTAAACTGGCTTGTCAAGATAGATAATTGTGTGGTGAATATATACAATTGCGGGAACACAGATAACTTCCCAAGATTCGTCATAGAAACGGTAATTTTACTAAAAATAAGTAAATCACAGAATTTTACACTTTGGGAGGGCATAATTCCCTCTTGCATCTTTCCCGAAAAACGGGACATCAAACTTGAGATAAAGGTAAGCAGGAACTTATAATGATACCAATGATACCTTTTTTGTTTTGATAATAATACCTAGCGATTTAATAGGTACTTACGTTCACAAATTGTCTCAGAAACTGGCTAAGTTACTACTATGAGTTATTATTTTAAACATTCTGAACTGCTTGAGATCAATATTATTGTGAGAGACTTGTTATCAGTCTCAGTACAGTACATTAATCATATTTTGATGGTAGGTATTGAATATAAAACTCAATTGTAAAAGACATGTACTTATACAAAATTAAACATGCAGAATGTGCTTCAAAATAATAATTAGCAAGTATTAGATTCCATATTATAAACCTACATAGGTAATTTGTGAACCAGCCACCTAATATTACCTCTTCCTAGTATCATAAATGTGAAAGATTGTTTTGTGTTTGTTGCTTAATCTCTTTGGGGTGTCTGAACAGATCATATGAAAATATAGAAATGTAGGTACATGCTGCTAGTCATGTAATGAAATGCTAATATTTCATATCAATATAATTAAACTTTGTTTTTGTTTTAGGAGTTACAAGAAATATTGACTGCTGACTGCTCCCATAGCTTACAAGAAAACAATAAGTTGTCTCAGAAGAGTATCCAACCCCAAGTCAACAACCCCGAAACTGTTAAAAAATTATTGAGAATAAATACACGCACATTTCTTTTGTGTTATGATTCCTTATTTCTTAATCTGGATGGGGAAATAGAAATCCTTTGCCTAAGTTATCCTACGACCAAAGAGCACACATGATCTTCAGTTTGAATAGCTAGTCTGGCTGGCCTAACTGATAGTAAGTGTGCCAAGCCACTGCTGTAGACCCAGCGAACCCATGGGTTGTGGGCTCGATCCCCACCAGTGCAAATATTTGTATGACAAATACAAATGTTTGTACTATGGCTGGGTGTTTTCTATGTGAGAAAATAACTATGTATTATTATATCAACTATCTGGCTGCCACAGTACAGGCTTTGCTTAGTTTGGGGCTAAGGTGTTGTGTGTGAAATGTCCACCACCACCAATAATAGATTGATGTATAAATTGGACACTTATGTATTATAAGGACATAAAGTACTGACTTTAGAAAACCTTGTTATTGTTACATCTCAAGGTGTAGTCAGTTATGTATTATTAGGACTGTTTGGAGACACCTGGGGCACACCACTTTTGAGTGAAGTACAGTACTAGGCAGTAATTTATTAACTCTTCCTGTTCAATAGTTGTATGGTTGCTACCATCATGCATTATCTCATCTCGATCATCTGCTGCATGAATCTACACATAAAAATCAATATGTGTAGATTCATGGATCATTAATAAATCATTACATTGGTGTGCTACACTAAAATTCTCATTTAGGATCCAAAAAATTAATTGAAACACAATATTTATTGTTATTATTGTTGATGCAACAGATACATTTAATTTTCAATACTTTTTACATCACACTCTTGTAAATAACTATAGGTTCTTCGACAATCACTCTTCAAGCTTCGTTTTAATCAATCAGCGACATCACTTCAGGAAAGTGTTTTGTGAGTTGAAATGGTCTCAGAGACGCTTGATATATCAGCCACTGCAACCATGATGCATAACAATAGATGTATCTGAAACAAAGCACTTTTATTTTAACATGTAACTTATTGATGCCATTTATTATTTTTGTATATATATATCGGTAGAACTTTGCCAAGTCTCCCTGAGGAAATCAACACCTTTGCCTGTTTTCTACAGCCATGCAGTAATGTGCAAACAGAATCAGAATCCTTTATTACTTATAAGTTCACTGTGTATCACTTTGAAAGATAAAGTGTCCATAGAAATCACAGGGCCTAGAGATAATCATCTAATCAGAAGCTGTGGGTCGTGGGTTTGATCCCCACCCAATGTAAATGTTTGTGTGATGAATAAAAATATTTGTACTGATCCTGGGTGTTTTCTATGTATAATAAGTGTGTATTTAAAAATATATAAGTATTATATCAGCTATCTGGCTTCCATAGTACAAGCTTTGCTTAGTTTGGGGTCAGATGGTGTTGTATGTGAAATGTCCACCAACATTTAATTTCTCTAAGTGCGCAGCGTAGCTAATGATTTCGACTCTAATAGGACTCTATAGGTTTCCAATAGGTTTGTGACACTGTGCTGTTATAGGCATGTGTGTTGCTTACCAAGTGGTACATGTCCTGCTGCTCTTCCCACTACTTCTATAAAACAAACCAGTCCGTCTGAGCCGCCGTCTCGATAAACATTATATCTATACTAAAATTATAAAACATGGGCAGCCTAATTTATGCGCGTCTACTGCAGGGACTCTGCGCCTTCACATGACATGACAGACTTTACATCAGCTCTTAGAAAAATACTCTAAAGTGGTGGAAGCGGGATTCGAATCCACAACCTCACGAAATGTGAAAACAAGCTTATAATTATTAGCCACGATAGACACTATTCAAATTTGCCTATTATCATTACATACATCATAAAGTATTCAAATACTTTTTATTGTCATCGCCGAATCACTCAATCAATTTTATTGTAATCACTAGTAATCAAACTGCATGGCTTTAAAAACTAACTAACAAATAATATATTCAATATTCATATTATGTTTTCATTGTTTTACATAAACTAAATTGTAAATGTTTACCTCAGATAGAGGTTATTTAAAATGTAAACAACATCAATTATCAATGCTGCCAGCCAATACATCTAAAAAATGCTAGGGTTGCGTGGATATTTTTATATTACAATTAACTTTTCAATTAACTTAATAGGTAACTTGTAACACTTTCTTGTGTAGAAAACTTCATTTAAAACAAAATGTTTCATTAGATTTGAGAAATAACGATGATTTCCTATCAATTACGGATTTTTGAGGTTTACATAAAGTATTACAATATAACCTATGCAGAAATTTAAATATAAGGTGGGAACACTTGGATTATTTGTCAAATATCGCGTTCCGTTTTTTGTTTTTTCCTATCTTCGGTTAATCGTAACGCTGATAATTCTCTTCTGATAATTACCTAAATAAATGAATAATAAATGTAAATAAAACAGAGTTATAGCAATTTAAGTAATTTGAATTACCTTTTGACGTTTTAACTGTTGATGAAACTTATAAAATATTTTCGCATTGACTAGTCTCACGAAACCGATTACGTGGTGTTGAAACGTAATTAGGTGAACGCATTTCTTCACTTATTTTAATCTGTCAACGCACGAGCAATTTTGAAAGAAGATATAGTTAGGCGATCGCTCTGAAATGAAAGCATGACAGGACAAATGCTATGAAGACAGCTCATGCTTTCCGTCTGCTTTAGAGTTAGGCGGTAGACCCCCTGGTTTTATCTATACTAATATTATAAAGAGGAAAGATTTGTATTTTTGTATTTTTGTATTTTTGTATGGCACGAATAAACTCAAAAACTACTGGACCGATTTCAAAATTCTTTTGCCAATAGAAAGCTACATTATCACTGAGTAACATAGGCTATGTTTATTACGAAAAAAATGAGATATCTACGGAATTTTTTACTAAAACCAACGCAAGGTATAAAAAAACAGTCATAAAATGGCGTTCATCGCATACGCTGCGGAAAGTACTAATGATAGACCAAAACAATGTTCTACAATATTATAGAGCGTATTAAAATCTACAAAAAACCTCGCGAGACCATATGTCTAACTACAGTAATTACCTCGCAACAACTACTTTTTACATTTTAAAAAGTAAGTAAAATGCCTATCAAATTCAGACCATGTTATCAACACATTTGTATTAATTCTTATCCAAATAAATTATTTCTTATTCAAGACTCTTTTAATACCTATTGATTACTTTTTGAATTATTGAAGTCGGACATTCCATTCAAAAGATTTAACGAAATTAAAATATCAATCCTATCAAAATGCGGCGCCGCGCGGCTCAACAGCGATAGAGGGGACACCGAGGCACGGGGAGAGGTGTTCGCAGCTATGAAATAGGTAAGTACGAGTAGCGCGCGCGCGTCTACTAATTCGCGTGGTCGCCTCGCTACGTAGGTAGTGGACACAAATGATACTAAATATTAAACAATTTTTCGTAACACTTTTTATGTTCCTATCAAAATGTTCTTTTCAGAACTACTTTTGTATAAGTTTATTCTACCTTTACTGTTATTGTTCAAGTTTTCTCGCACTTTCTACACAGTATTACATTAAATTTATTCCATTTGGTTTCCTCACGATGTTTTCTTTTACCGTTTTAAATTGGAGGCATTACGGACATGCCTTCGAAAAAATAGTGATGCGCGTGTAATTTGAGCTGGGGATAGGATACGATATAGGTCATCCCCAAAGGTCCCCTTTATTCTACCTACTAAAGTAGAATAAAACGGAGCATTAAGGACTACGATGAAATCTAGCTGTGTCAATAGATTCAATAAGCAGCCCACTAAATATTCCTACTACTGGGACTCAGGGCCCTCTCGCAAGGAGAGAGTCAAGTCCATAATCCACCACGCTGGCCCAGTGCGGGTTGGTGGATGACACATGACCTCAAAAGATTCTAAGTACATGGCGATTTCTTCACGATGTTTTCTTCACCGTTTTAAGTTAGCGGTATTACGCATATTACTCCGAAAAGACAGTGGTGCCTGGTGCACGTGAGATTTAAAACCGGGGCTCCAGATCGGCCGCCGCCGTTCTCCCGACTAGACCAGCCGTAACTATTTAGTACGTATTTAGAACTAATAGACTTTAGTAGTTACATAAAACATTGCACAACCATAAACTACGTCGTAGGTGGCATTAGCAGATTTTAACACTAAATTACAACAATTAAATATTTACTGATTTAATTTTTGATTTGATGCGTAAAAGTAAAGGGAATAACAACGACGCCAGACACGCCTAAAGTTTTAGGACTAATGATAATATACCATAACAACTAACGCATAAAAGTTTTCGCATAATTTTTGCTACCGTATATAGCATAAACATAACTTAGCATAATGTTTAAAGGCACATATTGAGAGAAGCATCACAATACCTAAACATAACAATTGGTCCTATTAACCTCTCGCTACGGCGACGACCTCGCTTGGCTCGCTCCTCTCAGGACCTCCCTTGAGCTTCTGGCTCCCGCATTTTTTATAAAGTAAAATAGGCAAAAAACATGCGTTTTAAATGATAAACAGATGATTGGGATTGTTTGTTTTGTCTTATGTCCTAAGCATGGCAATTCTGCCAAGAGTGTGTTAAAATTTGTAAGTCTAATAATTTTGTTTTATACTTATTTTCCATAATACCCATGCGAAGCCGGGGCGGGCTGCTAGTCTTGAATAATTACGAACTTCCATATAGTACCTGGGTGACCGAGCTTTGCATCGGTTACATACATACAGATTTTCTAAAAAAAAAAGGAACTTGAAAAAAGAAAGGCGGCCGGCTGGATTCAATCCTGGATCTACCATAATATTATGATCGCCTAACTTCCCGACTGAGCTAATATACTGTCGCGCGACGTCGCGAAATTTACCGTCGCATTCTAATGATTTTGTAACAGCTTTTCCTTGTCTAAAAACGTGCATAAAACGGCGTTTTTCAAAAATAAAACCGGGCTAAATCGATTTATCGTCCCCGAAACCCTCTGTATACATGATTTCATGAAAATTGTTCCGGCCGTTTCCGAGATTCAGATTCTATGTACCTATATATGTTACTATAAGAATTGCTCGTTTAAAGGTAAAATATAGATATGTATATATATGTGCAACGAAACTCACTCACCCACTCACTACTTGGTTTCCCCACAACATGCGATAAAGTAGCGTGAATGTTTCCAGGAACCTTACGAAGTACTGGACAGCACGGGTCACCCCGGACCCAGGAGGTCACGTATCGCTGGCAAGCTGTTCCAAGGGATCACGTTTTTTTGTATGGAGCCTTTTAGTGTCCTCGATGTCGATACTTTGAAGGTACGATTTCTTTTCTACACTATAACAATCTATTTTAGTATCAAAATTGACGCGGTGTTGCATATTCAATTTAATTAGCAGGGTTCACGTTTCCTTTATTTACATCCACAAATTTATGTTTTATTTTTATTTTTTATGATTTTATTTACATAGTTTATACTAATATTATAAAACTGAAGAGTATTTGTTTGAACGCGCTAATCTCAGCAACAACTAGACCGGTTTCAAAAATTCTTTCACCTTTGAATATATACGTAATCACTGAGTGCTATAGGCTATATAAATATGTATAAATGTTCCACCGGCGGAGCCGGGGCGTACCGCTAGTAATATTATAAACCTTAAAGAGTCTGTTTGTTTGAGAACGCCAAAAAATATTCCTTTTTGAGTAACCTCTTTTTCGGTGCGCGCGCTGACGTACGCCGGAATTCTATATATATATATACATAGATATCTTTTAAGGTTGCGTCATTAAAATCTAAGCTAACCAAATTTGTTCTAAGTCTGAGTTGATACGACCAATTTTCGATAGGTGGCGTAGCAACGCGCGCAGGCTTCAGCTAGTTTATAATATTCAGGATTCAATCTTGGGTAGCCCACGCGTAATATTATACATATTTTTTTTAGTATAGTGTAGGTAGAGTGGGACATCCAGTATCTACGAGTATGTATACCTGATGCAACTCGGCTGTCCATAACAACATTGTCACGCAGCTATTGGAACATGAAGAGTCTGAACCTAGTACTGGACTGTAGTCGTTGCCCTGAGATTTACTATGATTTATTTCCTTATAATTTATCTGGGAACATCGCCCTTAGACCGGAACGCAATTATGTTTGCACATTCCTGCTTGGAGTTAGAACTGGCGAATGTGCGGTAATTCCCCAGGCGGACACTGCAATGAGTCCTAATACTACTAAATGCTAATAATAATAAGAAAAGAGATAAGATAAGATTAATTGTTCCCAGGATATGATATTATCGGCGGGAGGACGGGTGGTCGCGGCTGTGAGCGAAGTGCGAGTGACCGCTGAGACGACCGCTCCCGCCATCTTGTTAGCTGAGCCTGAAAACACACAGGAAGATCGGTTTGTTTGTAAGTTCATTCAGATATTCCACTACATTCACGAATGTAGATGAGTAGTTAAATTTCAGACAGCCAAAGGTTTCTTTACATACCTATATTATAGTGTTTGATAATTTCTGTGTTTATGTATTGCTAGCTTCGCACTGCGGTTATACTCGCGCAGTTCCTTCTCCCTTTATTTTCTCGGAATAAAAAGTAGCCTATGTGCTATTTCAACTTTATTCCGTGTTCACATTTTCTCGATCTGTTCAGCTCTTCCGATGTGATTTAGCAACAAACATTTAAATTTTCGTATTTAATACATTAGTAGGATTAATCATCATAAGTTACAGATGACCGACGATTTTTTTTAATTTGATAGCAAATCCTGAGTTCTATGGAGAATAACTACTTACGATTCAATACGCTTAAATGTTACGATTCAAATCAAAAGAAAGCACAGTGAAAGAGTCTGTACTGATATTGAAAAAAAACCTCTTGAAATACATTAAACGTAAATGGTATTTTTGACTAAAAGAAAAACCCATTGTGTATGTTCGTTGACACTTGCGTAACAAGAGAGCGTATTTTCCTGATCTTTGCTCTGGCACTGTCGTACACAAAGCAAAAAAAAAACTAAAAAGAGCCGGCTCACGTCGTCGCACGAAATTCAAAAAGTTTGTGTTCCGATATTTCCATCTTTAGTATTATCTAGAAAAAGATAATTACGTTCAAAAAATAGGCCGATCTTTCTTGTTGACGTTTCCTTGTTTCAATTTTACTAATAATAAAGCCTTTAGTCGTAGGGAACGATCTCCCATGACCATTTCGCCGAAAAGTCGCCGCCGTGTCAGTTTCAGACTTCTAAATCTACAAGTGATACTCAAAATTTATACTTAAAAAAATATGGGGAACATCATACACATATTTTATTAATTCATTCAAGTCACATATATCTGAATTTTGGTCCCATTTATTAGAAAAAAACAAAATCATAAGCCAATTTTAAGTTTTATATTGCAGTTTTAGCGTTGTCTCTGTGTAAAATACACAATAACTCCAAAATAAAAATTAGACACGATAATACTTTGTTCTTTGTAGAATCCAATTCTATAGTTACTTTTCAAATCATAGTTGTCAATTTTTCAAAAATATAAATTACCAGCAGTCGAAATTACAATAAATTACGCTGCGCAATTTAGTATGCCGCAAGCGGCCGTCGGGGGAGGACCTGCGTCAGTTAGCGTGGGAGTCGGTTACGTAATATTTCGCGCGTTTATGACATAAACTAGAATAATTATAGTGCGACCACAAAATTTTAATTCGTTTGGCGTTTTATAACGTTTCATTCTGATTTTTCGGATCGGACCATCACATTTGATCTTGTTTACTTCATGAAGAAGCAGAATCTGTCAATTTTTTTTTTTTGACGTGACAACGTCTAATAAGTCGATGAACGCGATGGCCGCCACCACAAAATGCCGAATGTCATTATTTTTTACTACTACCTCAATACCATGACCATGACCATGCACATGACCATGACCATGACCATGCCCAATGACCATGAGGAACGGCCATGACCAATGACCACGACCAATGACCATGAGCAATGGCCATGACCAATGTCCGTTCCGACGTGTTTGAGCAACGAACTTCCAATATTGATTAATCATCATTAATGTTTACTACTACCTAAATGAAGGTATCAATATAAAGGGCTTGACTATGCACTATGACAAATTTCAAATCCAAGATGGCCGCCAACACAAAATTGAGAATGTCATTATTTTTCACTACTACCTCTATACCATGAGCAATTACCATGACCATGACCAATTACAATGACCATGAGGAACGGATATGACCAATGACCACGACCAATGACCATGAGCAATGGCCATGACCAATGACCGTTCCGACGTGTTTGAGCAACGAACTTCCAATATTAATTAATCATCATTAATTTTTACTACTACCTCAATATAGGTATCAATTTAAAGGGCTTGACTACGCACTATGACAAATTTAAAATCCAAGATGGCCGCCACCACAAAATGGCGACTGTCATTATTTTAACTACCACCTCAATATGGGTAACAAATGAAAAGGCTTGACTAGTAGAATACTATGAACTGTCACAAATTTCAAATCCAAGATGGCCGCCACCACAAAATAGCGACTGTCCTTATTTTTACTACTACCTCTATACCATGACCAATGACCATGACCAATTACAATGATCATGAGGAACGGATATGACCAATGACTACGACCAATGACCATGAGCAATGGCCATGACCAATGACTGTTCCGACGTGTTTGAGCAACGAACTTCCAATATTAATTAATCATCATTAATTTTTACTACTACCTAAATGAAGGTATCAATTTAAAGGGCTTGACCATGCACTATGACAAATTTCAAATCAAGATGGCCGCCACCACAAAATGGCGAATGTCATTATTTTTACTACCACCTCAATATGGGTAACAAATGAAAGGGCTTGACTAGTAGAATACTTCGCACTATGATAAATTTGAAATCCAAGATGGCCGCCACCACAAAATAGCGAATGTCATTATTTTCACTACTTCACAATATCGGAATCAAATGCAAGGGCTTGACTAGTAAAATACTACGCACTATGACAAATTTCAAATCCAAGATGGCCGCTACCACAAAATGGCTACTGACATTATTGTTTACTACCAACTCAATATGCGTAACAAATGAAAGGGCTTGACTAGTAGTATACTATCCACTGTCACAAATATCAAATCCAAGATGGCCGCCACCACAAAATTATTTTGTGGTGGCGCATTTGTTATCCATATTGAGGTCGTAGTAAAAAATAATGACATTCGCCATTTTGTGGTGGCGGCCATCTTGGATTTGAAATTTGTCATAGTGCGTAGTTTTTACTAGTCAAGCCCTTTCATTTGATATCCATATTGAAAAGTAGTGAAAATAATGTCAGTCGCCATTTTGTGGTGGCGGCTATCTTGGATTTAAAATTTGTCATAGTGCATAGTATTTTATTAGTCAAGTCCTTTCATTTGTTACCCATATTGAGGCAGTAGTAGTAAAAATAATGACATTCGCAATTTTGTGGTGGCGGCCATCTTGGATTTGAAATTTGTCATAGCGCATAGTATTCTACTAGTCAAGCCCTTTCATTTGTTACCCATATTGAGGTTGTAGTAAAAATAATGACATTCGCAATTTTGTGGTGGCGGCCATCTTGGATTTGAAATTTGTGACAGTGCATAGTATTCTACTAGTCAAGCCCTTTCATTTATTACCCATATTGAGGTGGTAGTAAAAATAATGACAGTCGCCATTTTTTGGGGCGGCCATCTTGGATTTGAAATTTGTCATAGTGCATAGTATTATATTAGTCAAGTTCTTTCATTTATTACTCATACTGAGGTAGTAGTAAAAATAATGACAATCGCCAGTTTGTGGTGGCGGCCATCTTGGATTTGACATTTGTCATAGTGCGTAGTGTTTTACTAGTCAAGCCCTTTTATTTGATACCCGTATTGAGGAGGTAGTGAAAAATAAATGTATCTCACCATTTTGTGGTGGCGGCCATCTTGGATTTGAAATTGTCATTGTGCATAGTATTTTACTTGTCAAGTCTTTTTATTTGATACCCATATTGAGGAAGTAGGGAAAAAAAAAAGAAATGTATTTCGCCATTTTGTGGTGGCGGCCATCTTGGATTTGAAATTTGTCATTGTGCATAGTATTTTACTCGTCAAGTCCTTTCATTTGATACCCATATTGAGGGAGAAGTGAAAATTAAATGTATTTCGCCATTTTGTTGTGGCGGCCATCTTGGATTTGAAATTTGTCATAGTGCATAGTATTCTACTGGTCAAGCTTTTTCATTAAATTTGATACCCATATTGAGGTAGATTATGAAGAAATATTTAGTCCACCATTTTGTGGAGGCGGCCATCTTGAATCGATATTAACCAAACATAGCTAAGAACCAATGCACAAAAATTACCCTTAAAATGAAAAATAAATTTTACTAGTTATCAGATTTTTGAAATGCAAGAATAATTTATCGTAACGTTACGGGACAACGAACGTAACGGGACAATAAGTCTTCAATTTTCGTGCACGCAGCCAGCGTTCATCAATTTAGTAGACGTTGTCACGTCAGAAAATCTCATAAATTTTTTTAGTACACTGCCGTTACGGCTCAAGATCGTTCTGTCCGCCTAAACGCTCGAGCTGAATCGAACGGACGCACGCTGACAATGTTGCAGGATTTTACCTAAAGTTGAGTTCTGTCTTTTTGTGAGAGGGCTCTTAAAAAAGGCATTGGTGATGTGCAAAAACTAGTTGACTTATTATTTCAGGGTTACACAGGAAATCTTACTTATTATTTTTTTTATTCGAACCATTATTTCAAAAGAACACTTAGCAACGTCACTTACAATAAAATTATATAGTACACAAAATTATATAGTACATAAATAATCTGTGTACATAATAAAATAATACTAAAGAATAATGTCAAATAAAAAATAATCAGCTGTAAAGGGGCCTTGTCATTTAGGTGCAGCTGTAAAAAGGCTTTGTCATGGTGAAAAAACTATCTACACTAATATTACATACCTATGTATGAGGAAAGATTTGTATTTTTTATGTAACGAATTAACAAAAAAACTAATAAACGATTTCAAAAATGCTTTTGCTATGGGAAAACTACTTTATCACCGAGTAACATAGGCTATATTTATTACTAAAAAAATAGAGATCCTCAGAAATCCTCACTAAATCCAAACAAAGGTGTGAAAAATATAGCCATAAAATATCTTTCATCGCATGCGCTACGGTAAGTATTGATGATAGAATAAAAAAAAGTTCTACAATATTATATGTATAACGTACTCGTATCATCAGCAACAAAAACTCCGCAACACAATTTGTCCAAGTATTAAAGTTGACAGTTTTTTAAAAACACTATACCTATTTAATTAATTTTATTATTGTGCTATTTCCTTCACTTTCGTTATAAGTTACTATTTAGGTACTTTCTCAAATATCAAAATAGGCCCTTGATTTTTGAGAACTAAAGTTTAATAGTTTATCTACGTCCTACTGGACACACAGATTAGATAGCCTGTTGATCGGCGATGAAACGAATTTTGCTTAAGTTCACCAGCAAGTCACCAGGCGCACCAGAGGCGCAGGACGAGGTAAAAAGCCGCGCTGTGATAAGCCGAATACCTGTGTGACGTTCACTACTGTCCACCAATGATCGGACAAAACGAGATAGAGCTATGCAGGCTTCTAAGGACAGAGCAGGATGTAAAGAAAGGCATCAACGGGTTCCCGTTTCGGTTTTTTTAAATGTTTGTTTTAATTTAATAGTTTGATGATGTTATGTTTTTCTAAGTATTGCATTAAATATGTTTTATATTTTCTACGTTTTTTTTGCCAGCACTATTTCGGTCGAAATTAATAGCCTGACTGACTGACCGAAGTCGTAACAGGTATAGTACAATAATTATGCCAATAAAATGCTGAGGAGGGGCAGTTGTACGATCAGTCAAATGGGTATATTGTCTTTGTATTGACAAGAAACCTAAACCAACATATCTTATAAGATATTTTGGCCATTATTAATAGTTGTGAATTTTTTTGTATGCTTGCTCCAACTTCCGTCATATTTTTCGGGTACATTACAAATAAATAAGCAGTAAATACCACGCTTTTCATGTAATTTACATAATTAATCCTTTTTTTTACGTGGAACCACACCACGGACACTCCACTAAAATTCCATACAAGCGCCGCTGTGGAGCTACCTACTCTTCACACAACTACGCAGATGTCGTTCGTACACACGCGTGAATGTGTGCGTTAGCGCTAGGGCTACTGAATTGTTTTATTGAATAGTTGTGCCCTTTGAGTTCACTTGGTGACGTAAAGTAGTCTATAAACTTGCTATAATGTTGAGTTACATAAATATAGTTACATAAATGGAGCCAAATTATACTATTCTAATTAAAAGGGTGTTTGCACAGATTTCAAAATTGTTTGTTCAGACTCAGAAATCTGTGGGTGTTTGTATTGCCGCGTAAAATGAAACGAAACATAAAAAATAAAATGATAGATTAGATCAGGTACCTAGATATCTCTTTCCGTTAGTAGGTACACAATCGCATTTTATTTTACACTTACCCATGAAGGAAACTTTATTCTATAACTATAATTATTCCTCCAGGCATTATCCATCCGTGCTTGGGCACATAAGTTACTGGCTATGTAAGTTACGAACGTTGAGTTAAAAATGACTTCGTTATTATAAATAAATAAATATTGGTAGACAATTCACACACAACACCATCTGACCCCAAACTAAGCAAAGCTTATAATATTATAAAGCAACGTTATTGAAAAGTTTCTAATCTTACGTTATTTTATCTTTGGAAATTAAATAAAGCTTTTAATCTTGTCCCGTTTACGGACAGCCGTAAACAGCACAACAACCCACCATGATGATATTTCGTTAGGAATAAGATGTTCGATACCAGCCCTTCGTTGAGTGCTCCTAGCGTATCCGAAACGGCCTGAGGGGTGAGGAAGCTTGATATTGGCGGGGGGTGGGGAGTGTCCGTTCTATCTATATTATCTATTCTATGGTGGAACTGTAATTTTGTTATGAATAAAAAACCTGAACAACCACACAAACTCTCACCTTAATAATATTAATGAGATGTTATTATCGTAAACTTGACAATAGTGGACAACAGCGACGGCCACGTCAAGAAGCGTCACTCGATCTCGTGACCACGATGATGTCTGTCTATTGGGGTAACTCGTATAAACCTACGCTTCTTTGTTTCTTTGTTTCAGACCTCTCATTAGAGCTAAGCATCGTGCCAGTGAACTTTGAGTGGGTGCTAAACTGTCTCGGAAGCTACACCCTGACTTCTATCCTGGAACTTCTTCTCTGCCCGGTGGCTACCCTGCCCAAGCCTGTGCAAAAATGGCCTCAAGAGCTTCTACAACGCGAAGATGACGACGAATAATTTTACTACGATTAATCAGTTTTATCGTTAAGTATGTAACTAAGAAAGTTTTTTATGTTTATCACAATAAAGTTTAGTTCTTATATTTTACCGTTTCATATTGTTTTCATTTGATAAATTTAGTAATTCATTTAATAACTCTCGACGCAACTACGACGGGTTATAAGTTTGACGAGTCTGTGTATGAGTATGTGTGTCTGTCGGTGATATCTTAGCTTCCAAACGGATGTACCGATTTAGTTTTTTTTTTGTTGAAAGGTGAATTAGCCGACATTTCTCTTAACTAAGTATGTTTCTTCGAAATCATATCATGTTTACCTAGAAGATACTGTTGTAGAAAACTTTTGGCCAGAGTGAATATTATAATCCCAGAGTTCATCAGATTCAGGATAGATGGATGTTTGTTAAAATTCTTTCAGGCAAAAACTACTGAAGCGGTCTTGATGAACTTACATATATTATATATAATTATCCTACTTATATTAAAATAAAACAAATAACTCTTTCTAATGTCCACTACATTCTGAAGAGTTAGTTATTCGCTCTTATAATGCAATCCCTGCACATGTAGAAGGACTCAATGAAACCAAGTTTAAAAAATGAACTAAAAAAAGCTACATATTTATTAAGCAAGGCGTATCTTATACCTTTTAAACGACCATTTCTTGTAGGTATATAAGTATATAGGTTCTCGTGTCACAGTTTTCGTTGCCATACTGATGGTTACACTCGAAATTTATTCTTTTTGTTCTTTTTTTTCTGAGATTTTTTTTTGTCTTTTATAGGTTTACACTTAACCGCCGTCTCGCCTGATGTTAAGCGACGATGCGGTCTACGATGGAACGCGTTTACCTAGAAGAAACCGATTCACTCTCGATTTGAAGACACTAAGATTATAACTATCGGGGAAAACCCACTCAGGCAACTCATTCCACAGCCTAGATGTTCTTATCACAAACGTAGAGTCAAACCTCTTCGTCCGTGTCTTTGGAATATCCACCACGAAACGGTGCCGCTTCTTTGAGTTACGAGAAGTACGATAGAAAAAAGGGCAAGGAAGTATTAGATCATGCAGATCAGTTGCACACTCTCCGAAGTATATCCGATAAAAACCCGATAAGCTAGCAATCTTGCGGCGATGTTCAAGACTTTGAAGTCTTTTTCGCGCTAGAATGTCTTTGCTAATGAGCCTTTTGGCAAGCCTCTCAATCGATTCCAGAACCTCAAGCTGATACTTAGCCGATCCATCCCAAAGGTGCGAACAGTACTCCATACAAGAGCGAATCTGTGCTTTGTATAACAAAAGTAATTGTACAGATTTGAAGTACCTACTTTCGCACTTTTGAGAGGACACCTAGTTTTTGGCAGCTAATTTAGCCTTGGACTCGATATACGAGCCAAAGTTGAGCGTAGAAGTCAAGGTAACAGGAGGTAGTAGGAGTCAGTTGAAATTGACTCCTTTTTGCGGAGAACAGACATGCCTGCGTCTTTCCCTCGTTAAACTTGGCCAGATTGGTTTCACCCCATTCAGAGACTTCCTCAAGGGTCATATTCAAACGATCGATCATACTCTCTCTCAGTACCTTAGTATGCTGTCCACTGGCTCTCGCGCTTGATATGTAACTCTCTACAACGGTGCTATCATCTGCGTACCCAAAGATACCGGGCTTCAACAGATCGTTGATATGTAGCAGAAAAAGCGTCGCAGACAGTACCGACCCTTGAGGGACTCCGGCATTGATAGCCATTCGATCCGACGAGCAGCCATCAATGACAATTCGTATGGATCGATCCCTCAAGAAGTCCGATATCCACGCAATAAACCCTGAAGACAAACCATAACTGGACAGCTTGCTAATAAGGTCATCATGCCAAACCCTGTCGAAAGCCTTCGAGATATCCAGGGAGACTGCAAGTGCTTCCCCGTGTTTCTCGATGGCTTCACTCCAGATGTGGGTGACATACGCTAGAATATCCCCAGTGGACCGGTTTCGGCGAATCCCGTATTGCCGGTCACTGAGGAGGTCATTAGATTCTAGGTACATCAGGAGCCTGTGGTTTAGAACACGTTCCATAGTCTTGCAGAGTATGGACGTGACCGAGATGGGCCTGTAGTTGGCAGGGTTAGCACGACTACCTTTCTTGGGCACAGGTTGCACGTTAGCATAGAATAGATAGAACGGACACTCCCCACCCCCCGCCGATTTCAAGCTTCCTCACCCCTCAGGCCGTTTCGGATACGCTAGGAGCACTCAACGAAGGGCTGTTATCGAACATCTAATTCCTAACGAAATATCATCATGGTGGGTGTTTGTGCTGTTTACGGCTGTCTGTCAACTAAACGGGACAAGATTAAAAGTTTATTTAATTTCCTAATGATAAAAAAACGTAAGATTAGAAACTTTTCAATAACGTTGTTTTATAATATTACAAGCTTTGATTAGTTTAGGGTCAGATGGTGTTGTGTGTGAATTGTCTACCAATATTTATTTATTTATAATAACGAAGTCATTTTAACTCAAAGTTCGTACCTTACACAGCCAGTAACTTATGTGCCCAAGCACGGATTGATAATGCCTGGAGGAATAATTATAGTGACAGAATAAAGTTTCCTTCTTGGGTAAGTGTAAAATAAAATGCGAATGTGTGACCGGGGTGTGACGTTACCAAGCTTCCATGATTTCGGTACTTGCCCAGAATGGAGAGAGAGCCTAAACAGGCGCGTCAGGAGACAACTCAGGTCCACAAACCTTCAACACTAGGGCAGGAATTCCGTCCGGGCCACTGGCTTTGTTCACATCCAGATTGCGTAGCACTTTACGAACCTCTTACTTACTTGGCGAATATGTATTTCCGGCATCAAAGTCGGACTGCCAGGTGGAGTAGGAGGTGTCGCACTACCAGCATCTAGACGAGAAGATTCCGCAAACTGAGATGCAAACAAGTTTGCCTTCTCCATTGCGGTGTGAGCCAGTGCCCCATCAGGTTTCAGCATTGGAGGCAGTGAGGAGCGGCAGAAGTTTGATTCGACCGATTTAGCTAGGGACCAAAACGCTTTGCTGCCCGCAGGGTACGAAGCTAGTTTGTTCCCTATTCGACTAATGTGGTCAAAACGAGCCCTCTGAAGAACCCTTTTGCAAGCCTTGGCAGCCCTGTTGAACGCTTTCTTCTTCCGGTGTGTGTCCCTTGCCTAACGCTGTCGAGCATCAACCCAGGCTAGGTAGGCCTCATGTTTAAATGCTTCAGTACTTTTACATTGAGAACCGAACCATGGGCGAGCTTTGCTGGATAATGGAACGTCAGAGTATGGAATGAAATATTCCATAGCCGTACGTATTGCATCAGTCGCAGCATCCGCGCAGGCTGACGGATCACCAAAAGAGAAGCACAGTGACTGCCATGGGTAAGATGCAAAGAAAGAGCGCATCTCGTCCCAGTCTGCTGACTTAAATGGTAAACGGATACCGATTTCACCAGACAGTGATCGGAGCTGCCTAACGGCGAAGATACCGCCGCGGAGTATCGGTCTTGATCAGTTGTAAGCAGAAGGTCTAAGCAATAGGGAGTATGCGACTCAACATCTGTTACCCTTGTGGCCTCTTGGACCAGCTGGGTTAGGTCTAACGGTAAAGCAAGTTTTCTCGTTTCCAGCCCAGCGTGGTCAGTGTCCCGGTATGGGTACAGCCAATCCTTAAGGTGGCCGTTGAAATCCCCCAGTAACACTAATTGGGCAGATGGGTACCTACTTCTGCTGAGCCGCGTCCGTTGCCTCACTCAAATAATCAGTGAGCCGAGTCGTCTCCTGATCTCCACTGTGCGATCGATAGACACATGCATAGACAATTTTGTCAATGTCTGTGTCCATCAGCACCCATAAAACAGAGAATCTGGTGTCCTCAAGATTACGGAGACGCCGACAGCAGATATCGTTACGGGCGTACAGGCACTCTCCACACTCCAGCACGAGGCTTGAAGTTGTGCTCCAAGGTGTACCCTGGATAGGTTAGGTACGCCACGTCCGACGGACATGCCCACACGCCCGAGCCCCCCCCCCCCATTACATATACGTAGGTTACATACCTACTTTATCTAAGGGTAAGACACCATTTTTAAAATTCTAATGTCGATATTAGAATTTTATAATAAGGTAAAATAATAATTACGTAATTCCACTAATGTAATATCGTTTGTGCTTGTGTAGTATATCAGTGTACTGTAGTATGTATTAGGTAATTACTTGTTATTGTGACTTGACGAAACCTTTTTATAGCTGCATTGACGATGGCCCCTTTACTGCTGCATTATTCATATTTGACATTGTTTGTTATTTTATCTTATTGTGTAGGTACCTACCTACACAGATTATTTGTCTTTTTGTAAATGACGCTACCAAGTGTTCTTCTGAATTTATAGTTCAAATAATAGAATTAAAAGTGTCGATGTTTGTATGCTTGTTGCTCAATCACGTCGTAACGTACGGGCTGATCGGTTAGAACCAATGAGCTTACATATAGTACGTATAGGGTTGGCACAAACGCTTTACCCCGAATGCACGGGTAGCATCTTTCTTGACGCTCTTATGGAAGTGTCATAGGTACTTTTGCCGCGGTACATCACTCTGTTGCCATAGAAAGTATGCACGTCATCTGCTTACGATTGACACAAAGGAAACGTGCGGAAAATCTAACTCTATACGTAGTACATGTAAACTCTTTGGTAACGATGTTATTAAAAAAAATCTACATAAGAGTAAAAGTTAAGGGAGTATAACCAACCCCAACTAGGCCCTCGAGGCCTTTCGTCTCAATTAGAAAGTCAAGGCCTTAAAAAGCCATAGAAAGTATGCACGTCATTTGCTTACGATTCACACAAAGGAACCGTGCGGAAAATCTACTCGTAACTTTATACGTAGTAAATGGTATATGTCAACTCTTTGGTTAGATGGTTAGAACATAGATAGATTAATTATAGTCTGGACATAGACTACTTAATCCCGCAAAATTACGGGAACTACGCGGGTAAAACCGCGGGGTGCAGTTATATATATATAAATAGTGTCTTTGTAGTGGTAGGACTCTTGGCAGAGTCCGCCTGGGGAAGTACCACACCTTGCCAGTTATTCTACCGCCAAGCAGTAATGTGCAAACATTACTGTGTTCCGGTTTGAAGGGCAATGTTTCCAGAGAAATTACAGGGCTTAGAGATATAAGATCTTAGATCTCTGGGTGACGAGCGCAGTGCAGTGCTAGGTAATGATTTGGACTCTTCATGTTCCAATAGCTGCGTGTCACTGTGCTGTTATGTGTCAGGCATGTTGCTTACCATCAGGCACATGTCCGGATCGTCTCGTCACCATTTATTTAAAAAAAAAAAAAAATTACGCGTATGTCCTAATCTTTATCCTGGGAAAATAACGGGACCGGGAACTACGCATGGTACTACGCGGGGCACTGTTAGTAAGTAGTATAAATACGAAAGTATTGATGTTTGTTTCACATTCACATCAGAATGGCTAAACGGATACAGTTAAAACAAGGATTACTGTCTGGAGTAGCACATAGGCTACTTTGAATTGCGTGAAAAGCAGGGGAATGGAAACTATGCGAGTAAAACCGCGGGGCGCTGCTTATCTAAGATAGATTGTTTCATCATAAGTCATGAAGTGTGGCATCATCCCAGCGTCTAGGTCATATATCTTCTATACTTATAATAAAACTGTAACGGGTCGAATTCTGTACATTGAAGATATTTTGAAAAAAAATTTTTTGGGGCACTCCATAGTCGATACTGATGGCGAAACTGCATTTTTTTTCTTTCATGTCTGTCTGTCTTTCTGTATAGGGATCACGCATCACGCCGAAACTACTGATTCAATTCAGCTGAAACTTGCCATAATTTTAGTTTATACTAAGGACATTGCTGTAGGCTACTTTTGATCCCCAAATTCTGATCGGTTTTCTTGCGGGAGGGGGTGAAAGTCAGAATGTGTATTTGGTTGTAACTCATGTTTGCGTTGTTTAATTTCATTAATTTTTGTTATTTGTTAGAAAGAACACATTTTTTATATTGTCCCGTCAAAATTTGAACAATATCGGTCTGTTGGTTCGGAAATTACACAAACATTAAATAATAACGACACGCGCGGCGCGTTCGGTACATACTAACTTCTAAGTATTCTGTGTATCACAGACGATCCACAGAATATCTAGATTCTAGATACTAGAAAGTGCCCACGTGATCGCGTCGCGTCATCTTGGATGACAAAATAATTGTCAAAAATATTTTTTGTGTGGAAAACAAACATCATTCGGTTATAATCGACTTCAAACAAGGAGGATGTTCTCAATCGGGTTGCATGTTTTTTATTTGGTTTTATTTTACGCGATAACTCCGCTAATTGTTAGTTGATTTTGGTAATTCCTTTTTTGTTTGGTAGAAAATACTTCAGAGGTGATCTTAGATATCGAAAACAGATATCAAATATCAACAAAAAACTAAAATCAGCTTAGATTTATCTGTACGCCAGTTATACCTTCTTATAAAATTTAGTCGAATGACAGAATTAAATTACCTGTCATTGAAGTAGATTTTTGTATTTTGGAAAAACATATCAGCATAATAAGTAGCAGCATAAACAACCCATTAAATGTTCCCACTGCTGGGCGTCGGGGCCTTCTCTCGCAAGGAGAGAGACAAGGCTATAATCCACCACGCTGGCCCAGTGTCGGTTGGTGGATGACATATGACTTAGAACTTAGATTATAGGTAGATTTCTTCACGGTGCTTTCCTTCACCGTTTTAATTACCGGCATTACGAACATGACTCTGAAAAGATAGTGGTGCGCGTGGTTTTGAACCCTGGGTCTCCGGATCGACAGTCGCCGTTCTCCCGACTAGGTCAGCTGTAACTTACTAGACCAGCCGTAACTTATTAGAAAACGTATTATTTCAATCCAAATACTGTTTAAAATTTAAAGGTAGTGTTCAACAAGCTTCGGTGACCGAAGCAGACCGTTGTTAGGGTTCCGTACACAAAGGGTAAAAACGGGACCCTATTACTGAGACTTCGCTATCCGTCCGTCCGTCCATCCGTCTGTCGCCAGGCTGTATCTCAAGAACGGTGATAGCTAGACAGTTGAAATTTTCGCAGATGATGTATTTCTATTGCCGCTTTGATCATGGCGGAACGTATCAAGTGATCGGGTTGAAATTTGAAATAGAATTAGATTACAGTCTGGAAGAACACATAGGCTAAACATTGCCTATGTATAAGTACTATATGTATTACGTAACAAACATCCAAACAGTGACATTCATAATATTTACAGGACAACGTTGGAACGGCTGAACATATTTGGATGGAATTCGAAACACACGTAGTTTGAACTCAGAAATAACAAATCGGTTACTTATAGGTTACTGTGACGTAGGAAAGACTAAGCAAATTTGTAGAAAATTGAAACAGAAATAACTCAGAGTCTGAAATACCACATTTATGTATTTATTACCTATCAACCTGAAAAGAAGCATGGGCCCTAAGGAAACAAATATTAACTATCACGTCAAAACGGCACAACGAATTGGGTTGACATACGAAACACATATAGTTTAGAGTCTAAAATTTCACATGGGCTAATAAGTCTACATTTTCATTTAACTCCATATTAATAAAAATAAAAATATAAGCATATATTTTCGTCACTTGATGTGACGGTAAGGTATAAGCAAAAAATTAAAAAATATGCACCAGTTTTGGCGTAGATAATATAGGTGATTTGCGTTCACAATCAAAATAACAAGCAACGTAATATTCTCATTAGACGGCGCTAATGCCAATTTAAATCTAAAAGCACTAAAGGCCATTTAAATTGATGTTTTGCTATTGTGGTATGTATTTTTTCTTTCGTCACTAGGTGGCGTTACTGGTATTCTAAATTGTACTAATAAGTTTTGTGCTGCTACCTAAAAGGATTATGATGCCAAATTTGGATTCTTTTGTTCTTGATTTTTTTGTGTGTTACCTACAATTAAATTCATACATTAACATTTTACTAGGACTTGGCTTAGATTTACGGGTTCAACTTGCTAGAATATCATTAAAACTCAAAATTTTAATTATTTTGATTCCACACAGGCTTCGTTAAAAATTTTACGCCGGCGAAGTCGCGGGTAACAGCTAGAAAACAGCTTGCGGATAAAAAGAAATAGGTAAAAAAAAATAGGTATCAGATCATGCACATTAGCTTCAGACTTTTCATAATGTAACCTATAAAAATCCTACACACTTAACACTTGCGGCTATGTTCGATACTACGAAACCTTACTAAGTATGTTTGATTTTGTTTAAAAACAGAAAAATAAAGATGATAAAATTAAATAAATTTTTGTGTGGAAAAACAAATTCACTCAAACTCAAAGGTTTTTCAATGACTACTTATCCAAATATTTGACGTACGATACTTCCAATTAATGTATATGTCAGTAACATCTGCTTACGCGAACGAAGTAGCGGGTTCAGCTAGTTATAAATAAAATAATATCATATACCTACTAATTATAAATAATAAATAACGTTATTTAAAGCATTTTATCAATCCACATACACGAGCAGCCTATGGGTGTCATACAAGCAGAAATCCTTAAACGCTATACGGGTCCAATATAATAATATCTTTCGAATATTGTTGAAACTGCCGAGATTTTGCAGTGCGTTTGGAATGTTTGCAGAAGCGCGAATTGATTGATGGATTTCCAGCTATCATTCGGAAGAGAATAACGTCTTTGCTCTATAGGGTGAGAGGCAGTTCCAACAATATTCTGTCAGTTATTAGTGATAAATTCAACTGTCCTATTCTGAAACATTGGGTAAAGACCATTATACCTCAGAGTAATCCTCGATTATATTTAAAATAACAATAAGTCCCTAAATATACATATATAATTTTTTTTTTCTGGAATAGGTTGCACATAGGTACGTTCATCTTGTGTTAATTTTTAGATTTGTAATTGCGTGCCATACTGTTTTTATTTTCACTGTAATTTTTGTATAATGTGACATTTGTTTATTTTTGTATGGATCATAGATATCCGAAATAAAGTTTATTATTATTATTATATATTACTAGTAAGTATCTAATAGAGTAAGATCCCAGGGCCGCCAGACGTCACGTATGTTCGTCAGACAACTATTTTAAAGCTAAAAAGACAGACCGATCTAAGAGGCCAACCATCACCTAAACTCGTTAATCGTTAAAAAATGAAAATCCCAGAGCATAGGTACATTATCAAAAAAAAGCTTTAAAAAAAAATTGGTTGCCTGTAAAGTCAGTATACGGGCGAAAGTTTTACGTGACAACGACTTTGAGTGGTAAAATAATTTTACGGAAGGGACGCGTGCCTTTCACTTTTTATGTCTGTCTCTCTCGCTCTTAGGCGGGCTAACCATGCCCGAGTGGAAGGGACGCGTGCCTCTCACTCGCTCTCGTTGTGAGCGCATAACGTGAGCGGAGCGTAACGCAGTTTCTTGAAGTGTCACCCGGCAAACCAATTTATAAGACGTTGTCACGTCAAAAAACCAAGCGTAGCACATAATAAGTAGTTACAAAACTTATACATATAAACATTTGAAAACATTTTTTGAAGTGAAAAATTCTTGTGGAGCACCGAACACAGATTTTGTCGATTTGTCGTAGGCTGTCATTGAGGCTGATCCTCACTCTTGGAAGTGAAAGGCTCATTTGGGTGAACTCGGGACCGCTGAGTGTACCCGAGTGAGAAAGTTAATTAATTTCGAACTTCTTTCTCATTTATCCAGCTAATGCGATCTATAATCCTACATAATATTATTTACTAACACCATATAAATTATGCCAATTAAATTTTCACTTGACCCTTGACCTACCTAAGGTCACACGCCAGACATATAGGTACACAAAATCTTTTTTCCCACAAAAATTCCACCCAAATTATAGATATTAGTTAACTTTACAAAAAACTTTTATTTTTATTTACTGTAATCATGGGTACCTAGATTACGTGTTATGCCTAATACAACATTAATCGGGCCATTGTAAAATTATCTATAACTATTTTTAAACCCGATTTTATGGCATATTTACAAGTCCAAAGTCTGAACTAAAAGCCACGACATAGTCTATTCGGATCACGCCATTTGTCGATGACTATGAGATGATGCAATGTTTTGTTATGATGAATTCCGAAAAAAACATACATAAATGTATATATAGCAAATGTGCGCAGAGAAGGTTGACTTTATCTAATTAGTAATCCATGTAATTAAGGCCATACCCCGAGCAAATGAGTTAGAGTATTTCTTACTAGACTACAGGCCCGTGAACAAAATTTACGGTTTATAAATTTATACGATACTAGCTGTACCCTGCCACGCTTTGCTTTGGCACATTGTGATGCAAAAATTAGATAAAAACAATCCTTGATGCGGATTTTATCTAATATATAAAATTCTCGTGTCACAGTTTTCGTTGCCATACTCCTCCGAAACGACTTGACCGATTTTGATGAATTTTTTTGTGCTTATCCGGTATCTATGAGAATCGGCCAACATCTATTTATCATCCCCCTAAATGTTAGGGGTAGTCCACCCCTAAATTTTTATTTTATTTTTAGACAAAATTTTTAATTTCTATTTTTTTATGATACAATATACAAAAATACATACAATCCTCAATTTTCACCCTTCTACGATCAACCCTTATTTTTTAATAGCCATTTTAGTAATTTAATCATTTTTCCTCTCCGGTCGAAAACTGATCAATCGTCATTTAATTAGTTATCCCCGCCAGATGTCTACAGGTGTCACTTCTGACCCAGTAAACAACACGATAATTTGGGGATCAAAAGTAGCCTATAGCATATATATAGTTTGAACACGCTAATCTCGGGAACTACTGGACCGATTTAAAAAAATCGTTCACCGTTCTTTCATACGTTCGTAATCCTTGAACGCTGTAGGTTATAAATATGTACCACGGGCGAAGCCGGGGCGGGCCGCTAGTATAATTGTAAAATTTCAGCTTGATCGGTGCAGAACTTTTTGAGTTTTTGAAGCGTACACAAACCAACATAACATTTTTATATATAGATTATAGAAGAGATACCAGGAGACCTTAGGGCGGGGACCGCATTCCACGTATCCACGCACTGCGGGACAGGGTCTGATGGCGAAGGGGGCGAAATTTGAGTAAATTTGAATGTTTGGAGTTTCTCATGACCGCTATGCGGAAATAATATAAATAGAAAAAATGGTTGTTTGTAAAGTAAAACAAAAAATATATAAATATTGTTTCAATTAATAAAGGTGTACTTTACCTACATTTTTAAATGTGTACTCGGTGTACAATACAGTACAACATTTGGCGGTCCGAGAATATACCTTTCGCGGTCCGCCTGTTGCTGACCCTTGATATAGACTCTTCATTGTAGCAACAGCTACATGCTACCTACCGTAGTACGAGTATAAAGAAATAATATGAAACTGGGATACTCTGTTGTTATGAGCACTATCAGGCACATATCATGCTTGTCCCATCACTGAAATAAGTAAAATTAAATGAATGTAAATAGTACAATACCCCAAGGTATCGGTTGAGGAAGAAACCTAGGTACCTACAGCACCCGCATAGAGACTAGATTCTGTTGATGGGACTCTTGGCAGAGTCCACCAGGGCGCCAGGCGAAGTAACCATCTACACCTTTGCCAGTTATTCTACAACCAAGCAGTAATGTGCAAACATGACTGTTTTCCGGCTTGAAGGGCAATGTTTCCAGAGAAATTACAGGGCTTAGAGATATAACATCTTAGATCTCTGGGTGACGAGCGCAGTGCAGTGCTAGGTAATGATTTGGACTCTTCGTGTTCCAATAGCTGCGTCTGACTGTGCTGTGTTATGTGGCAGGCTTGTTGCTGACCATCAGGCACATGTCCTGTTCGTCTCGTCCTTCATTATTAAACAAAAAAATAGACTACTACAAACAGGCCCGTGTAAAAAATTCATGATTTATTTAAACCACCAGAAAAGATCAAGGGTTGCAAGTTACATCACAACTTGCTTCCCCCTGGCTTCAACTGCACTCAGTTGGACAGCCTACAAACGACGACATAGTGCTGAATCTTATTATTGTATACCTACCCTTCTATTTTTCTACATAGGTCTTCTGGTGGTTCAAATGATCAATCAATTTTGTACACGGGCCTATAGTCTAATAGTAGTAAATCGATATCTCAACAAAGTAACTAATAAAAACGTAATGTATTTTTGATATTGCTATAGCTAAATTTTCCGCTTCACGCTGCTTGTCGCATAATAAAATTATAAAGGTCAAGCGATCGAGACGTTTGCTATGTACCTAAGTATCACTTGAATGCCGGGTGACTGGCATGTGGTAGTACGGTGATGGACCGTATGGTTGGACCTTTGACTACATCCACAAAACTAGATCACTGAGTAGAGTTATTTTTTTTAACCGCCTCAAAAAGGGCGGAAGTTCTCAATTCGGTTATAAGTTATATTTTTTTTGTATGTCGTCGTGGGTAGGTATATGTATGAGCTCCGCTAAAATTGTGAATCCATTTTGATGATTCTTTTTTTGTAGATAATTAATGCTTCAGAGAGAGTCCCGTGTAAATTTTATCGAAATCGATGTGGCGGTTTTTTTAAATCAAATTTACACGGGAATTTAAGTTTTTTAAATCAGTCGTTTTATGTTTTTTCGGAGAAAATTAAATTATTTGAAAGAGAAAACTTCTTCAGGCGCTTTGGGCATTTTTTTGGGTGGAAGGGTGGGACTCGCGTTATCTTCCCCGAACCCTTTCCATGATTCCATGAGCTACCTGATTTATATGAATACCTACTGTGTGCTTTTTGAGTGAACAAAAGGCGTTATCATCACTGCACGCTACCCATGCTACATGACTATTCTGTGTTTATACGGTGTATACGTAATACGTACTGTAAAAAGCTGTAACTTTATGTTTTAACTTCGATCGGCAGTCCCTATAAATGCAAATTTAAAAAAAAATGCCACTCTACTCTCCACGAACTCCTGTATCACTTAGGTAGTTTTGCCACTTGGGTTGTGTTTTTGACATGTGTCTTGGATTAAGAGAAGAAAAGGAGGGGTGCGAGAGATGCGTGGTTCGGAAATCTCCACGTGTTTCACCCTGAGGCCCCTGGGGCCCCTGGGCATCACACAACAACTTGCCTCGGTGCCGGTGGCATCTTGGTGTATGATGGCGAATCCCGGCCGGGGCCGGGAAATTCTACACGCGTTGCTCACCGCCTCACCCTCTTGACCAGTTCGTGTAGAGGTTGCGGAGAGGGACTAGAAGACTTGGGAAGGCTAATCGGCTGACATATCAGCCAAGTAAATGTCCTAAGTCAAGTCTTTCAGATCAGGGTCCTCCACGAGTATTCTGATTAGCAGAGTGCTCAGGGGAATGATAAGGGCAGTGGTGCGGCCAGAACCACCGCGGCTATCCCTAGCCGCGGTGGTGAGGGCGAACCTCTCGCTGCCGCCATCTTCGCCGTGATGCCCGACAGTGAGAGGTCATGTGAGTTGGAACGTTGGAAGCCTCTCCCAACCATACTGAGGCGTAAGCGGCCACGGGGGCGAGCCTGGAGATTGCGTTTCTGAGCTCGCATCCCGTCTCCACTAGGGAGCCTGGGGCATCGGACGTTTAGGGCCGTCTGGCACCCCACCTAGAGATAGGCCATCGAGAGGCGACGCGCCGCTGATTTCCGGCGCGTTACTATAGCACCTTGTCCCTGCATGGTGGGGATTCGGAAATGTATTTCCCCCACATAAAAAAAAACAGTTTATTAGAAATAATGGTTATATGAAACTAATATCACAGTCCATCTAATATTCAACCAACCGGTAATTAAATAACCATGCGGTAAATTTGCAACTTCGCTCATCGCCCATGTGCACTAGCATGTGAGATGTGACCATAAAGGACAATTTCTGAAAAAAAAGCTCTCTGTTCTCTACGAAGAACGAAGAACAAATCCTGGTGTTGATATACAAAACCTAATGCATTTAGTTTTTACGAATTGCGTTAAAATGTAATTCTGATAACCGGTCTTTAGAGATTGGTAGGTAGGTAAGTATCATTATTATTTACATACAAAGTCCGCCAAAACTACAAAATATTCTCAAATGCGGTTCCTTTACGCCAATTTCTTGCGTCTCACCTATTTTCTAGTATTTATGGACGAAAACGTGACGTTAACGGAGATACTGAGAGTAGTAAACTGTTTAAAGGCGTGCAACTTCTATAATCTAAGCCTACATCAAAGGTGATGAGTTTTTCCTGCCAAATATGAAGGGACGTGCGTTTACACGCGTGCTATAGAGCAGTCACATAGAACCTATAGGTACTTTGAAGGTTTAATGAAGTACCTAATCGGCCAAAGACGCATAAGTGGAAGAAGAGTTCAATGTTTAGGATGTCTGACCTGCGCTAAGGTCTAATCTACACATCTATCATGTAATATTTTCAGATGCTGGCAGTATACGTGTTCTTGGACGCGCCAGTGACGTCACGTGACGTGGCCTTAGTATCGCGCCACTTTGACATCCAATCCACGGTGTCGGCGCACCGCTACTCAGCCGAGGGAGCCCGCGGCTCTAAAAACGTCTGAACCACCAACACGCGCCGAGCGGCTTGTAGTTAGAGAGGTCCACAGTCCGACACGTGAGCTTATCGTCTACACCCGACAAGTGAATCACTTCAGATTAACATACAATGCTACTAATGCTCAGTATATAACTCTGAAACACAATTTTATCTCGCATTCGAACAGTACCAGTGTGTCAGTGTTTTTGTTGATTTATATTAAAAGTTTAATATTTGAGTGAATTCATTTATTACTGTGGATATTTATTTTCTAATAAGTATTGGTAAGTAATTTAATTATACATGATTTTATAAACTTAGGAAAAACTACTTACCTAATAGTAATAAAATTGTTGCGTGATGTACAGTAGTGAAATTGCGGAGAATTGGTTGTTGTAGCCGGCATGCGATTGAGGTCAAAGAAAGGTCTTCGTTCAATGTTAGATACATTAAAACAATGCGTAATATTTTGAGTACCTACAGATTGATTTAAAACAATACACACACCGGTTTTTATTAACTTGCTGTAAAAATACCTAATAATAATTACCTATTTATTGTATACTTACTAATTATTTAATAGGTAAGTAATAAAAAATACAAACTTAGGTTTTATTTATTAAAACTACAAATAAATAAAAATAATTCCAAATAGATAATTATGTTAAAATTGGGATACAGTACATATGTATAGGTACCTATTATCTATTCTTTAGAGCAAATCTTGAAAACATGTCTTATTCCCAATGCTTAACTTACTTACTAGAGTTCGGAGATGCCTCGCCGTAAACCATATATTCAGTCTATTCAGGATTTAATGTATTTTTTTTAGGAATTTTAAAATTTAATATTTAACATCAGGAAACTCCATTGCTCCAGAATTCTCACATGTGACCATGATCTTGGCATTCGCAAGGTTGTCCTTACCCTTGACCCTTGACTAGTCTAGATTCATTGGGTAGGTTATGAGCCATGTTTACATTAACTCTTTACAAATTTTCCAATGATTATAATATGTCCCTATGTTGAAGAAAAGTTCTATCGTTAGTTTATAGCCATATTAGCACCATGTGACCCTCAAAATATTCATGACGGACAAGTCGAGTCGGAAGCAGGATATCATTTTTCCTTCGCGCTGTCGAAACAGGATAATGAAAAAAAATAAGGATCAATGTCAATAGCATAACTGAAACTGACTGTCAATGTCAGTCAGCATAGAATAAGCGCAGAAAGATTAGAATTGTGAACTGCAAATTATTATATTAATTAAAATTATTATTGTGCATCGATACATTGAATTGAGAAACAAATTATGTCAGCACAAATAGCTTCCACTAATTACTTCCAATTCTAGATATTGTATTTCAACTTGTCTTCCTGCAATGGATTTTGGAAGCGAGATATTAGAGTGCGCAGATAGGTACTTTTAGCGCTAAATAAACACAGGATCATGTTATGAGATAGTGATAAAGGCTTTATCGAGCTGTATCTCTTGTTTGCAGTGTGGAAAAGCGCAAGATAATGGCTCCAAACGCGTCGGACGTGAATGGGGTGTTATTTGAGAGTGATGCAGCTACCCCTGACATGGCTCTCCCAACTCCTGCGAGGCAACAAGCAGACGATAGACCGAAGCAGTTTGTGTGGAGAAATATCATACTTTTTGCCTATCTTCACCTCGCAGCGGTCTATGGAGGATATCTGTTTCTATTCTCTGCAAAATGGCAAACAGATATTTTTGGTAAGTTAACTAGTTTTATTTTATTTATAGGTATAATTGGTACTAAAAATAGTGAGTCCTCTATAATTTAAAATCAGAAAAATATAAAGATATCATATTTGGGGAAATAAGAACAAATACTTTGCTTTGTTTTTTCTTTCCTGTCCATATGACTTAAAATAACTTAGAATCCAGAGTATTTTTTTTCAACTCCACATAATACTAAGCACTGTTAGGTAATCTATTTTTTTGTGTTTGCATGTACCTACTGATAATAGTTTTACAATTAGCCTAAATGCAATACAAGAGATATTGCTTTTCGCATCACTTCTTTCTTAATTCTTATTAGCAGATCTAATACTATTAAAAAAAACTGTGTTATTCATTATCTGGTTTTAATTTTTTACTGCTTAGTAATTTTCTGATGATATTTTTTAGCATAACTATGTAGTTAAAAAATACCTTATTTTGCTGAAACTATTTTAGTTAATGAAATGGATTAAATAAACACAACAGTGGAGTCATCATTGAAATTATACAACAGTACAACATCCATGTTGTGCAATAATAATAATGCATTCTATCTGGCCTTATCATCATCCTCTTTTGATCTCAGAATCCTTTTTCATTATAACACATGTTTAGACAGTATCTTATTCAAGAGCTGGATTTGCATTAACAAATGTTAAAACCAATATAACACCTGCAACATTGACCACATGTCTGAAAAATAATTGTAACTGCCTAGTTTATTATAAAAGTGATGACCTGAAAAAGGCCCTTCATTTTGATTGATAGGTAGATAGATAATTAGATATAAGATAACATAAGCTGACAAGTGTAGGGCAACATTTGATAAGATACAGTATTGTTTTACAAACATTTCCAGCACTTATCAAATTTTATTTATAACTGATGATAGATAAAAATACCAAAATATTATTAATTCTAATCAAAGGTACATAAAGCGCCAAAATGTATGTGTTCTCATTACCCAACAAATGCATGCATTGCATAGTTCTGTGTCTAATATGGTCATAACAAGGCTTACAAAAAAAACTACTAAAGAGTAAGTGAGTGAAACAATAGACAGACATCCAGTCATTAATTCAGCAGTTCAGTGGATTAAAAATCATTGTAAACTGAAAACAAATGATAATTACACAGGTCAGTTAGGTTTATGTCTCTCTTTAGTATAAGTAACGAGACAAGCAGATCCTGATGGTAAACAATATGCATACCGATAACTTAGCACTGCACTGTGCTTTGCCTATAAGATGATTTATCATATACATTATAGATAGGAATACATTGGTGTTTGCACATTAGTGTATGGAGGTAGAATAACTGGAAAAAGAGTGGTATTCCCCCAGGCTGATTGTGCAAAAGAGACCTTACCAAAATTACCAAATTATATCTCAGGTAGATTCAATCTGATAAATAAATGCTTTTGTTTCAGCCTACATCTTGTATGTGATGTCGGGACTGGGAATCACAGCTGGAGCTCATCGACTCTGGGCACACAAGTCTTACAAGGCCAAGTGGCCCCTGAGGCTCATCCTGGTTACCTTCAACACAATCGCTTTCCAGGTATAGCATAGCATAAGCAGCTCACTAAATGTATCCGGACCTCGGAGCCTTCTCTTGCAAGGAGAGACAGTTATAATCCACCATGCTGTCCAAGTGCGGGTTAGTAGATGAAACATAACCTAGCAAGGTTCTAGATGCTGGATCTAAATGACTGGCCTCGTGGCTTAGTGGGTAGTAACTCTGTCTGCGAAGCCGAGGGTCGTGGGTTCGATTCACACCCAGTGCAAATATTTGTGTGATGAATTCAAATGTTTGAATTTATCACACAAATTGAAACTATATATGTATTATATCAGATACCTGGCCGCCATAGTACAAGCTTTGCTTAGTTTGGGGTCAGATGGTGTTGTGTGTGAATTGTCCACCAATATTTATTTATTATTTTATTTATGCAAGTTGGTTTCCTTACGAATTTTTTTCCTTCAACGTAAGTTAGCGACATTACGCTAATTCCTTGGAAAATACAGTGGGATGCATGGGATTTGAACCCAGGGCTCCGGATTGGCAGTCACCATTGTCCCTATCGGACCAGCCGGAATGTAAATACCACCATAATACAGATGTGGTCATCAGAATAACAATGACTAACAACTTATCAACTCTATAAATAACAGAAAAATGTGACATCGTGGAAAAAAACAAATTGTATTGTTACAGTGGTCAAACTTATTTATTAAGGAATTTTTGGACCAGTTGCATCTATAGGTAAAAAATAAATTAAATCTAAGTGTTTGTCTGTTTGTAATATTAAAATAACCACTTCTTACTATAGGCTAATGGATGTACTTATATTATATACGGTGGTACATATATAAAAAAAAATTGTTTTCAATTTTTGACTCTGTCTGTTTGTTCCGGCTAATCTCCGAAACGGCTGAACCAATTATGACGGGTCTTTAACTACTAGATAGCTGATTTTCTAATGCATAACTTAGGTTACTCTTATATGAGGAATATAGAAAATAGTGGTCTGCGAAATAAACAAAAACGGCGGGCACAGCTACTGACATAATAAAGTTAAAGGTTTTTTAAATAAACTGTTAAATAAATATTGAAACTATGGATATCAGTTATTTTAAAAATTATTATTCTACTAATATTAAATGTAAAGTTAGTTTGTTTGTTGCTCAATCATATCACAGCTGCTGAATGGGTCAGGTTGTAATTTCGAACCCCAACAGATATTAGTCTGACATAAAAAAATAGGCTACTTTTTATAGCTGGAAAATAACGCGAACGGGATTTACGCGGGTAAAACCCCAAGACGCTGCTTGTAGAGATATATGTCAAACATAGTTAAATACTTATTGTGACAAACTGACAAAGCAAATAATCTCCAACCCAGGATGTTGTAGTGATCTATTGTCTGTTCCTTAAGTTTGAATATTCACATAGAACAAATATTAACATCCTAACAACAGTACTGAGAATTTTGCTTGTAATTGGTCATTGTAGATATTTTTAGACTCTTAAGTTTGCATAAATTATTTATTATTACAAACTTGGTTAATTACGTCAGTGTGACATACTGAAACGTTAGGGAAAAAATTTGAATTATTATTGCCGTTAACTCACTCGAACATTTGATATTGGTGATGATGGGGTGAGGAATATACATGATAAAATGAGGAGATAGGAAGAAGGGAACTAGGATAGTGACTCAGTGGTTCAATAAGTCTGTTCACTAAGTAGTATTTGTGGGTTCAATTACCACCCAGGACAAACTATTCTGTGATGTATTTGAAGTTTTGTCCTATGTCTGGATGTTTCTATGTGTCATAGATTTATTAACCATTATGGCTACCTGGATCTTACAAGTTTTGCCTAGTTCAGGGCCAGTAGTGTTGTGTGAAAACTATTAATTAAGTTATTAATTTCAAAATGTGTAGTTTTTTTACACATAACTAGCTTGTACCCTGCTGTTGCTACGCCACCTGTCGGAAATTGGTGGTATCAACTCAGAAAGTTTCTTTGGCTCATGCACAACAACTTTGCTAAAGATCATCACTTGATTAAATGCATACGATTCTATAAATTGCATACAGACAAACATTCATTTTTCAACATAATTTTTTTGACAAGCAGGACCTGGAGATCATTACTAACCCTAATTAAAATCTGTATAACCTAGGCCCACAAGGAATTAAATGATTTGATTTGATATTGATATTTATATTTGATATTAATAGAAGAAGTGACAAATAATCGGATGGGCCGTCTGATGACAAACTGATGAACAAATATGTTCATAAAGTCTAGGTTTTTACAAAATCTATATAAAACTAATATTAGAGTACCGACGCGACGCCAACGGGGGCAGACCCTGGTTAGGTAGGGTAATGAACTAATGAAGAACATTCTGCCGATGCGTGCTGTGTCAAGGATAACAACCTCCTTCTACGTGTGACCCTTGATCCAACCGTCAAGCTAAGCATGTTAATATGTTGGTCGAGGATTTTCGCTGTTCACTGACACAACACAACAACTTCGGGATTAAAATTGTAGAATCAACATACCCCATGGCGGTTACTCCATAATCCAAGTCAAGATCTTAACGAGATTCTAAACTTATGGTGGTGCCAGCACGATGTCAGGCTTATTGGCGACAATCCACGATGATAGATCGATCCAAATAAAGCATCGGACGACTATTTATGTATTTTTATCAGACTGCGAAAAAGAAGGACGTACATGCATTCGTGCTACTTCACTGTTTGAGTGGAATATTGTATTTAGTTTATTTCACAAAAAATAGGATTACTTAATAGGGAATATGCATGTAGTTTAAATAGGCTTGATTTATTTTTCGTAGAATCCTAAATGCCCCGCCATTATGCCAAAACAATTATTTTATTATTTAGTTAGTTATTAATTATAAAAAATATTATTTAAAAAGTGCAAAATAGGCGCGGGAAATTCAAGTTTGCGAAACGCATCTGTGGAAACCAAATGTGACGTCACATGGCATGTTTTCTGCTTTAACGGTGTCGATATTCGTACTGAGCTAGTAGTGTTAGAGAAAAGTCGTGTTCTCCATCGTTTGATTAGCTAGCAGAACTCAAAAATCGGTACAAAGTAACTGCAACACTTGTAGTAAACAAACACAGGTCGTGGCCTGTGACGTCATGCAGGCGCGGGAAAGATGGCGGCGCTTAAACTGGACAAATTATA
This sequence comes from Ectropis grisescens, assembly GCA_017562165.1. NCBI lineage: Eukaryota > Metazoa > Arthropoda > Insecta > Lepidoptera > Geometridae > Ectropis > Ectropis grisescens. The sequence goes on along the minus strand of CM029778.1, from coordinate 13,656,039 downwards.
TCGATATTTTAAATATTATTTTAAAAATCAATTTGTACTTTTACAAGAGTATTTATATTTTTTATTGTGTTATTATAGTGTAAAAAGTGAATTAAAAATATTAAAAAAATGCATGCATATTCCCTATTGAGTATCTAAGCATAGAATAGATTGGACTGAGCTTAAAATAAATAAAATATTAAAATTAATATAAATTATATCAAGATTAAAATAAATAATATTAAAATTATAATAAATAGTATCAAAATTAAAATAAATAAACATAATATTTTTTTTTAAGTTGAAGTTGGATTTTGTTTTATCGGTTAAAATATTAAACTATTTTCTTGTTATCATGTCCAAAGGACTCTGCCATCGACTGGGCGCGTGACCACCGCATGCACCACAAGTATTCGGAGACCGACGCCGACCCCCACAACGCCACCCGCGGCTTCTTCTTCTCCCACATCGGCTGGCTGCTGGTGAGGAAGCACCCCGACCTCAAGGAGAAGGGCAAGGGGCTCGATCTCAGTGACTTGTACGCTGACCCCATCCTCAGGTTCCAGAAGAAGTGAGTTGACTCATTTTAATCTTTTACACATCCTTCAAGTGTTATGAACATGAAAACCTTTATGTCTATATTCTTTTTGCTCAATATAATTATGATGATAGATCGGAACGCCTGAACGGAGGGTCTACCGCCTAGCTGAAATTGTCTTAGCTTTGATGTTGTTCTCTCTATTATTTTCCTTGAAATTATAGAGATAGCAATAGCAAAGCCACAGCCGATTTAGTTAGGCGGTAGAAGGGTGGATCGGGAACGCATATAGGTAGATTATGATCTGGAATAACACATTGGTTACTTTCAATATTCAATACTTTGCGGGTCGAGTGCGCTGCTATCTTGAAGATAAATGGAAGTCATGCAATGGCGGTAGGTAGTAAAGAGTTGAAGATTGTTCGTAGCATCTCGGGGACGATGCCGCTTTAAAGGCTATTTAGCTAGGGCTCACCCGTCTTAATCTGAAGGAAAAGTGTTCTGAGAAAATCGGTATGTTTCGAGGTCGTGCGACAACCCGCACTTGGCCAGCTTGTTGGATTATGGCTCCTTGTGAAAGACGGCCTCAAGTCCCAACACTGGGAACATGGAGTGTGAGCTATTTATGCGTATCCAACTTTAGCGTAAAATCCTACCACGAGTAATATTATAAATGCGTATGTTTGTGAGGATGGCTGTACGCAAAAATTACTCAGGGATCTGGACGAAATTAGGTACAGAGAGGCAATAGTCTAGAATTACAAGTAGGCTATTTTTTTATAACGGGATCAGGAATTACGCGTGTGAAACTGCGGGACGCTGCTAGTATTCACGCTTCCATAAAAATGTGATACGATTATCGATTTATAGTATTTTTTCGATTTATAGTATTAGGTATAGTATTATCGATTTATAGTATTAGTATACACGCTTCCATAAAAATGTGATACGATTATCGATTTCGCAATGCTTACGAAAATGTTGTCCTTGACTATATTTGCGCGTACAATTAAAATTGACATGACCGTGAACTTGCTGTTAGACTGCTTTACGCCATATCAAACTGTGTAGGTATTACGAGTAAGTACAATTGCGTTTTAAAGATATTAATAATAGCTACGTAACAGCTGTGTATCCCGCGGCTTAACATCTATCGATTGCGTAAGTCCTTTGTTGACTGAAAAAAAAGAAAGAAAGAAACTTGTAAGCAATGATTGAAATTAATCTAGCGATACAAAAACCAAACTAAAAGAATTATGGAAAGTAATTTAGTGATACATAACAAAAAAAAAAAAAATGGCATATCGTTTTATATCAATTTTACATTTATTATACTAATAAGTCATGTCAATACGCCAGAACGTCTCAATGGAAGGGATTCAATTTGGAACACAGATTATAGTCTGGAATAGTCGTAGCACATAGTCTACTTTTCTGCTTTATACTATTTTTTAACCCCCGACAAAAAAAAGGGGTGTTATAAGTTTGACGTCGATGTCTGTCTGTCTGTCTGTCTGTCGGTCTGTCTGTCTGTCTGTCTGTCTGTCTGTCTGTCTGTGTGTGTGTCTGTCTGTGGCACCGTAGAGCTCAAACGGATGGGCCGATTTCGATGCAGTTTTTTTTATTTGAAAGTTAATATCCGTGCGGGTGTTCTTAGCTATGTTTGGTTAATATCGATTCAAAATGGCCGCCTCCACAAAATGGCGGACAAAATATTTCTTCACAACCTACCTCAATATGGGTATCAAATGAAAGGGCTTGACTAGTAAAGTACTAAACGCTATAACAAATTTCAAATTCAAGATGGCCGCCACCACAAAATGGCGAATTATATAATATTTTTCACTACTACCTCAATATGGGTATCAAATGAAAGGGCTTGATTAGTAGAATACTTTGCACTATGACAAATTTCAAATCCAAGATGGCCGCTACCACAAAATGGCGAATTACATTTCCTTTTTCACAATTCCCTTAATATGGGTATCAAATGAAAGGGCTTGACTAGTAGAATGTTGTACAGATAACAAATCTAAGGTAGTCGGGGGTTAATCAAAATTTTTATTTTGTTCTTGTCTTAAACTGTGGAATACTTAGAACCGAATAAATTCAAAGTGCCATATGGAATAATTCTTACTAAACTCAATGTTAACGATGTAGCGGGTATAGAACACCCATAGATATAGACTAGTAGAATATAATATAGATGTTGTATAGAAGAACTTATTTTTTAACATTGAGGAAAAAATATATTTAACGAAATGTTGACAGTGATTCATTCTGCCTTTGTTTTATTTTCTCGCCAATTAGTTCGCATTAGACTTCGCATATTGTGTAGATCTTAGGAAATCGACGTAGTTTCTCAACAATGTGATCGCAGTTGAAATACGTAATACGTACCTACTCATGCCGCTGACAAGTTATCCTACCAATATTATAAATTTATGTAAAATACAGGATATTCAGATGTTTGTTGCTCAATCACGTTGTAAGATGTGAACGGATCAGTTTGAAAAATGGTATCTGCTACCTGGCTACCTGCTTAAGTAGATTATGGCATGGAGTAACAATGCTAATTTTCGTGCATTCGTCATACTCGTCATGCTAAATTAAACGCTTACGAAGTCTGTGTGCTATTCTAGTCTGTACCTACTTAACTCATAAATTTAATGTGAACCGCATTTGTTTAGTCGTTTCGACGTAATTGAGCAACAAACGTCTAAACTACCACATTTATAATGCTCTAGCCCGCGTAGTGCCCATTCCTGTTATTTTCATGCGATAACATCTGTGCCACTCCAGACCATAATCTAACTGTATTCCAAATTGCAAATCCGACGTTCCGACGTGATAGAGCAACAAACATTTAAACATCTAAACTTTAATATTCATAATATTCTAGATTTAATAGGGTCAATATCAATAGTAAAACCAACAAATCTGTAAAAATAGGATCGTACGGTGAAACAGGATCATACAATGAGACTTATTGATTCCAGTTACTACCTGATCCTCATGCCGCTCGCTTGCTTCGTGATGCCGACCGTGATCCCCGTCTACTGCTGGGGCGAGACGTGGCTCAACGCTTTCTTCGTCGCCGCCATGTTCCGTTACGCGTTCATCCTTAACGTCACCTGGCTCGTCAACTCCGCCGCCCACAAGTGGGGCGACAAGCCCTACGACAAGAGCATCAAGCCCTCTGAAAACATGTCCGTCGCGCTATTCGCTCTCGGCGAAGGCTTCCCAACTACCACCACACCTTCCCCCTGGGACTACAAAACCGCCGAACTAGGTAACAACAGGCTGAACTTCACCACTTCCTTCATCAACTTCTTTGGTAAAATCGGCTGGGCCTACGACATGAAGACGGTTTCTGAGGAGATCGTACACAACCGCGTCAAGAGAACCGGCGACGGCACTCACCAGCTTTGGGGCTGGGGCGATAAGAACCTGCCTAAAGAAGACATGGCCGCCGCCATCAGAATCAATCCAAAGGATGATTAAACATACGTTTTCCAATTTTAGCTCTAAAATTAACTTCCAAAGCAGTTATTTTTTGCCAACAAAACTAGGTTTCAGACTTTAATTAGCGGTATTTTTATTGCGAGACAAAGTTCACTGCGTCATTTTAGCAAAAACAGACAAATTTCATAGTATAATTTAGTATCACCGAAGTAATGGACTTGCTAATTACTCGTCTATTACTTTTTTCATTTACCTACCGTCGCGTTATTTTTAATAACAGCAAAATAATACCTCGCTTTGTTTCTAGTTCTGCTTATGTACTAACATATGTATAAATATAGACACGTCTATGTATTTTGACTTTGCGCTGGCGCTCTTAATTATTAAAGTGAAATATTCGCACAAACCATCTTCCTAGAATTATGAGTTTTAATTTAAATATTTATGTAGTTTATAAGATGAAATGTCATTGACGAAGCCAGACATGACAGCCATGTTACTATAACTTTGGCACAGACTAAAATTCTGTAACTTTATAAAAATTATCTAAATTAAAATCTGGAAACTATTCCTTATTGCGTCCAAACCGGGCATTATTCCATCGCTATTTCTATAGAAATATCGTTAAAGTTGTGCCCATAGCCTTTAACAGCACATAACGTTAATAATATTGTAAATCTTTGAACAAAAAAATCTACAACGTCTCATTTGATGATGACGATTTTTGTGCTGTGTTCTTAACACATTCTGGTCATTTTACACTCTGTGTCTGTTTTCTACAATATAAAAGATAGGGAGTGATTTTCGAATGCAATGCGTTGAGAAAATGGTAGCTGTACTTTCTACAGTTTTCCTGTTACCTAATTCTACTAGGTCCATGTCTTTATATAAAAAAAAATACCCAGTCACCATTATTTAAACAGTCATTTGACACTAAACATTTAGTCAACTACTTAACAAGCATTTATTTGATGTAGTAACTAACAAATATTTATTTGATTTGTATAATTCTTCCAATGTTTGTGCTGAAATGATTTTATATTTAGACCAGCGCACTTGCTGAGTGATAACAAATCGCTGACCGACTGTTATCTAATAGTTAATAGTTAAATAACTATTTCACGTAGACGTGACGTTTACGACTGTAGAACGCATTGGCATTGTTTCAAATAGTAATCTATACGAATTATTAAGAATTTGAACTCTCAAGTTTAGATGTTAACAAAGTTAAAATATAATTATATTGATAGCACACGTTTGTGATAACTAATAACATAATAGTACATATTCATCAGTATTAATTGTAGACCGCGTAAATAATATTAATTTTAACTTAATTTTTCGTTATTTTTGTTGCTTCGAATGTGATCGACGACGCACTATACCATGATTCACTAATATTCAAGAAACCGTGTAAATTGACGAATATTCATGCATCATACATCTTATAAACATAAAACTTAATATTAAGAAAGTGTTTCATTTCAACACTCAATATTTGTGCATTTTTTTGATTTCCCGGATCTTAGGAAGAATTTAAGCGCAGTACGTTATTTTAAACGACAGAAAAGCGGAACTTAGATCTTATTCGCCTTAAAAAAGTTATGTAAGTTGATTGAGGGCTTCGTTCATAGACATACCAGCGTACGAAAAGCGCGCTAATTGGCGCAGCGTAGGCTTACATCGCACCTAACTTCCGAGAGTTCATCAAGTTTAACGAGCACCATGTTAAGAATTACGTAGAAACTCTTTCTACTTAGATGCAAAATGTATCATCTTCTTAAGATCTTGTTAGATTAAAAAAAAACGTCGAAGCACTTTATCACGTGTATGTCATAGATTGTGAATAAATGTACCTACTAGCGTATTTTATTCAGTTATATCTAACCGTCAAAATGTTTGGTTAATATAAATTTTACTATATGTTTATCATCTCAGTCCAGTTTTGTTTCAGAATCTTAATTTGATTTAAAGTATCATGTCTTACATGGTATATTAATGTGACTGTTTTGTCTTTCTCTTATTATGATTTAGGAAACGACTGATCTGTAAGGGATTTGTGATATTTAGTAAGGATAAAAATCCGTGTAAGAGAGATGTAAAGGCAGATGAGAAAAGATCTAAAAGCTATGAAAAGTTTCCTATTTGGTCTTGTATCAAAATTTTACATAGTTATTTTCTTTGTGTTTCTAAGATATTGAGAAGTCGAGAATATCTCTAAAGATATATGTTTTAAGTATAATTGTCTTATAATTTTCTGTGTATTTTTGTGTTGTTGAGAAGATGTTATCATTTATTTCCTGAGAGATTTTAGATTTGAAATTATTACTAATATTATTTAGTATGATCCGGTTTTATGATTAGAATTTGTCCTTCATAACGGAAATGTTTAGGAACTATGTATATTTGGTTTTGATATTTGTTTTTCGATTTAATTTTAGCATTGCATCAATCTTGTCATATGTATCATTACACTTACTTTCAAATTGAATTAAAGTATATTGTATTGTATCATTAAAAAGTGGTTTTATTTGAAGTTACCACTTAATTACTTCTTAAAAGTTGAATAGATTAGTATTAATGTACGAAATTCGTTTTGTACCTTTAATGAAAATTTAGGGTCTCCCATCATCTACCTATAATAATAAGACGAAAATAGCGTGCTTTACTTCCTTGTCATACATTTAATAAACTTGTTAAACTCAGTTTTCAGAATGCAAATAAGATACTTAAATTTTTTTCAATGGACCACCATTGGATAAGCTGACCACTATAAAATATTAACTACATAGCTACTAAACTGACGATTATAATGAGGCAAATTTAGAGTAGAACTTGTTGGAATGTATAATATAAAAAATATTACAATCGGCTTACAACACTTTCTACTAAGTATGTGTATTTACAATACACGAAATTAAAAACTAATAACCCCATACTATCAATGCTAATAGCCGAACATGTAACCTCTGTCAACTCCTTTTTTGGTTGACTCTTAAAATCACTTTTTTCGAAATGATTTTACATTGAAATTCGGATAATTTTCAATCTCGCAAGTCCTGCCTACGCGAGGGTCGCTAGAGAAGTAGCGAATACAGCTAGTTTTTAACGGACTTCGAAAAAGGAGGGAATTTTCCATTTGTGTTTTTGTACGTATGTGACGAAAAGGCTCCGAAAATTGTGAATAGATTTCGATAATTTTTTGTTTAGTAGAAAATACTTCTGACCAGTTTTTGAAAAATAGGTAAACAAAAAATAAAACTTGTTTACCTGGACGATGTATTCGTATCACACAAATTATGAAATTTTGTCGAGTGTCCGAGTTGAATTTGAAATGGAAGTCAGTTTTTGTTTCTTTGTTTGGAGAAAATAAAATTATCTTATTATATGTATTGGTTAGGTACCGTTTAATACAGTCATATTCAGCAGCAGATATAATAGCCATGTGGCTTAGTGGCAAAAACGTCTTATTTCAGTCGGGTTCGAATAGCGTCTGTAACACAATATTTTTCTAAGTGTAGACGCACCTACAAGTTTGCAAAGATAACATCGTGAGGAAACTGGCATGTTTCAAGAAATAAACCTCTCGTGCATATGCGTCATCCACCGACCCGCATTGGCCAACGATAAGTAGCAGAACCTGCTACGCACAGATATGAACTTTGCGCGCTCTTTTGAACCCGTCAAACGCCTAACAAAATCGGTTACGGCTTCGCTATTGCTCAAATTGCTCTAATAAAGATAGACCAATACCATTTAGCTAGGCGGTAGAACCTCTGATAAATCTAGATCATGAAGCAGTAATTATTTTTAAGGATCTTACGATCGGATTCTTCTAAAAATGGTTTATAATTAGATAGAACTTGACCATTTTTTTCCTCTTACCACAGCTGTTTAGCGTAAATCTGAAAATAAATACCTAGTAGCCAATGACTATCTAGACATTTTCATCGTGTTGACCTGAGGTAATCTATTACCTGCGTGAAACCAGTTAGGTAAGCAATAAAACGCACAATTTCAAGTATGTTTTATTGGCGTGTAAGTAGTTTCCATTCATAGGTCGTAAAGTGCGTAGGTAGATAATTATTTTTCACTAGAGCTCAAAGACAAAGTTGCACTAAAATTATGTTTATTAGAATGTAAGTAAGTACCCACATCAAGTCGCGTGAAGTGATAAGGCGTTGTTTCACTCGAAAATATGTATTGTCATTTTTAAGTAGATAATAGCAGAAGTACCACTTACCAGACCTAAATTAACTTGACTTAACGCGATTTTAATAGAATTATATTCCATTATTAGTAGGTACAACTTTTACAAAATAAAATGTAGCTAAGCTAACCTCTTGATAATTTCCTCAATTTTCTCCAGCTTCCCTTGGCTTTTTAATAATGTTTTTTTTTTACAATTTCGCACTAAGCTTTTATATATATTATTGTATAGCGGGACCAAATTTGGTGCTAACAGAATTTAAAAAATCGAGTAAAGTCACAGGACAGTTCCCTTACTCCTTGTTCGAAGACAAGTAGCTTGTTGAATTTCACATCATATGCTTTCTTCGTGGAAAATGTCTTGTTCGTCGCACTTGTCCGGAAGGCAAACGAAAAACTCGATCAAATTCATAATTGGACCTCTCGAGAACGGGTTTTGGTAACGGCCTCTCTTATCGCGAAGGTACGGGTACCTCTTATAGTTGAACATCTCGTTGGTGGTCAAATTCATGCACGCGTGGAGAATCTGCAATTATAAACAAATGAGACGTTATTATCATAGTCATAGAATTGAATTGGTACCTAAGACTCTTGTATCTATGTATATATAGGTAAGTAATGATTTGGACTCTTTATTAACCCCCCGACCAAAAAAAGGGGTGTTATAAGTTTGACGTCGATGTCTGTCTGTCTGTCTGTCTATCTGTCTGTCTGTCTGTCTGTCTGTCTGTCTGTCTGTCTGTGTGTGTGTCTGTCTGTGGCACCGTAGAGCTCAAACGGATGGGCCGATTTCGATGCGGTTTTTTTCATTTGAAAGTTAATTACCGTGCGGGTGTTCTTAGCTATGTCTGGTTAATATCGATTCAAAATGGCCGCCTCCACAAAATGGCGGATAAAATATTTCTTCACAACCTACCTCAATATGGGTATCAAATGAAAGGGCTTAACTAGTAGAGTACTACGCTATAACAAATTTCAAATCCAAGATGGCCGCCACCACAAAATGGCGAATTTTTTTTTTTTCACTACTACTTCAATATGGGTATCAAACGAAAGGGCTTGATTAGTAGAATACTTTGCACTATGACAAATTTCAAATCCAAGATGGCCGATACCACAAAATGGTGAATTACATTTATTTTTTTCACAACTCCATTAATATGGGTATCAAATGAAAGGGCTTGACTAGTAGAATGTTGTACAGATAACAAATCTTAGGTAGTCGGGGGTTAGTCAAAATTTTTAATTTTGTTCTTGTGTCCCAATGGTTGGGTGGCACTGTGTGTTATGTGGCAGGCATGTTGCTTACCATCAGGCACATGTCTTGATCGTCTTTATTTAAAAAGTTCTTGTCACTCTTTATTTAAAAAGAAAAGGTGTCCATCAGGCACATGTCCTGCCCCTTAAATTTAATTTTTTTAGCATGAAAATATATTTATTAGATCACTATGATAACATACTTACTTAACATTAAACCACTCTTAACCTCAATTAGAGTCGTGTATGTTTGACACATTTGGTACTCACATAATATTCATATTAAACCTCACGATAATAGACTCTCCTCTACCCTGTAGAAAATAGAGTAGGCACGTACAAAAGTACAAACTTTAAATTGTAATGAGTATTACTACTACCTACTGTACGTAGGTACTGTAATTACGAAATACATTTTCGTCGACCCAGAGGTAATGTTGCTATTATTATGTTCCATTAATGACCTAATGCCCACCTTAAAGCTCTACATAGGTTATGTTTAACATTGGGTAGCTAAATAATGACTTTAAAACATATTAGGTAGGTAGTAGGTACCTACTATTCAGAACGTATACCTCAACTTGGTACAAGACCAAGTTGAGGTATAAGGGCGAAACAGATGTACCTATAGGGCGAAACAGATAGGTAACAAGTACCAATGGAAACCCACAAAATAAGAATAAATAATGGTAATTACATTAAAAAGTTACAGAAAATATTTACAGAATTTATTACTTACTTACTGAAAGTAAGTAAGAAAAAAATTAGGTACTTACAGAAGTGCATGTGAGGATCCATCCAAGCGCGCAGAATGTGATGGCCTCAAGTAGCCCCAGCACATATAGAAGGCCGAAGCCCTCAAGAAGTAAGCAGTAGCACGCGAAGTAGATTGACAGCGTACAGTTAATGGCCACGCTCATGACGAACAAGAAGAACCACATCCGATTCCGTACTCCCACGCAGTTGTAGATGAAGGGGCAGTGATGATCGAAGTACGCGACGCATCGTTTACAGATGCGACAGTGCTTAGCTCTGGAATGTGACAGTTTTTTAAGTAAATTATATGTTCAAGATATCCAACTAATTCGTTGGTCAATGAGAAATGATATGACGGAATGGTGTCCGAGTCAAGGTATTCACGACTTTCTCCAGGGATGACAGGTTGAACCAGATCCTGTTTTTTTTTTTATAATTTAAAGTGACGAGACGAGCTGGACATGTGCCCGAATTTCGTACCAACTAAGGCCTAAGGCATCATTGCGGTAGTCGTCATACGAGATGTAGGTAGATAATCGTCGAGTACCTACGGAGCACGTACGAAATGGTTTCAGGCTTTCAGGAGTACCTACTTCGAGTAGGTATATTTATCGTAGATACGTGCGTCAGTTAGTAAGTTTAGGCGAGTAAAGCCCTGCGCCTTCTGCGCTAACCCAAAGTTCGATAGGCAGTAGAAGCCATGAGAGGCCAAGTGCTATAAGTCCCTTAGTAACAGATGAGGACCCAAGCGCGGATCCAGGGGGTGGGGTAAGCAGGCCTAGAATTTTGGAGGGGGTCGCCAGTACGAAGCCTCAGATTGGGGGGAATACAATAAATAAACCAGTAGAAATACAATAAATCGAGTAAAAAAACTAGTAGCGCTCCACGATTTTACCCGCGTAGTTCCCGTTCTAGTTGTTTTCCCGCGTCAAAAAAAACTGCTGATGTTAACTAAATAGTATATAGGTACCTCTACTCTACTTATCGTTTACATGCACATTTATAACTCCAAGTAAATTATGAATGCGATAAAAACCACGCGTCTTCAGACGTGAAAATTATTGCTTATTCGCAATAGCAAGTTTTAGAGCTGTAAATAGTTAAGTATTTGTATTTTATAGGAATAATGTAAATTCGTTACTACGATAAAGTAGCATAGGTAACTGTAAGAACATATTGTTACAACTTCTACCACAGCGTGAAATAGACAGGTGTTGCGTTTCTTCTCGTATTGGGGCGTGAGCACACTGAAAGTTTTTATACTATAAGTATTTACATACATCGATAATTAATTACATTGATGTAGTTAATTCACCGTGGTATCGTGGTATCACCGTCACAATAGTATTCACCGTGGTAATTTAATGGAATGAGTTCCCGATATAATTTGAGAATGTTTGTAATGTAATGTTAGTATTAATAGTTACGGAGTGTAGTAGGTTGGTACTATATATATACTATATTTACCGAGGTAATATGGTGAAGCGACCCGATATTAACTCGTAAGTATACAATACTGTACCTAAATATAGTATGCTTGAAACTGTATCAATCTCGCACCACCAAAAACATCCTGTAACACTGGCATTACCTACATCCTACATACCTACTTACAAGTTTAAATTATGGCTAGGAACTAGACTAAGTACCACATAGACTTCTATATTACTGCGTAGGTAATTATAAGTACGGCTAGGTACAGAAAAGAGCTAACCAATGAGAAGTACCTAAGTAATATAGGTACTTTTGATTCAATCTAAGATTTTTTATTACCTATTGAGAGGCTATAAACATCTAATGTCATCTTCACCTACTCCATAGACACCCCACGAATACACGATTCGATATTATACATTAACACGTGTGAAAAGGCCCTTATTTCGATCTAGCCGCTGAGTGATATAGACGAGTAACATGATATTAGTGAAAGTGGCGCCGGAATTTTCTACCCAGACATAACGAATGAGACAGACATTAGCATAATTATTAATTCCCCACGTGTGTAACGACGCGCCATGACCAAAAATTCGGAACAAATAATGTATAAATTAATATTTTTAATTGTAGCTTTCAATAACTTGATAAATATCTTATTCTGTCATAAGTATTGTTGAAGAATTTCTATTAATTTCGTTATAGAAATCTCTTCCTTTTTTCAGAAAGGAAAGCTTTCTTCCTTTTAGAATAAATAGCAGTATTATTTTATTCACTTCCATCGGCATTCCCTATGACTTTCCATTATTTTTAATAATATGGAGTAGATAACAGAACGGGCAGGAAATATGCCTACGTAATTAGTAATTTTAATTTAGCAAGAACAATCTAACTCACCTCAGCGGTCTCAGACATCGACAAGTGTGGCAAAGTCGCGATAGTATCGCGTTCCTCTTCTTCCATTTATCGTAGTAAGGTATCTGCCGTATGGCTCTATAATATGTTTCTGAATTCTGCGGAATATAACCCGGGTCCCGCCGATTGGCTATCACCCAGCTCAGCCACATAATACCGTTCCAATACAAGAAGCAGTAGTGTGAGAGACGTAACGTGTTCCATGTTAAAGGAATGCATCTTATCACATACATAGGATACCCCCATAATAAGACTGAAACCAAAAAGAACAGCAATGGCCCTTTAGAGTCTCCCGCGCCTCCGAACAACAAGGCCCAGAGTTCTGATAGGGGTGGCATCCAATGAGACTTTCTCTTCATTTCTTTTTGGAGCAGTTTCACTACTTCGGCATGGCGGTGGCTTTGTGCGAGCATAAGGGGAGTCTTTCCATTTTTGTCGCGAGGTTCTAGCTCAGCCTTAACCTGAAATTGAATAACTTATGTTAAAGAAAATCTACCTATCCGAAAGCTATGTACGTATAGTATATAGGTCATAGATGAATATTCTTCAAAATTGTATATCCGGCATCACACTTAGCAACCATGATCTTTTCATATTGGATTCGCCTAGCATATATTTTACCTTAAAGGTAAAATCGTCCATTTGTCAAAAAAAGCACTTCACTACGCTGTATCTCTCTCTACCTGTTATTTGTTATGATCGAGGACAAAACTATACTTCTAAAGATAGCATTCGGATCAAGACGACCGCGACGAGAGACCACGACCCGAGACCGCGACCGGCAACCGGTCGCAGGCCGCAGGGCGACAGCTACCTACGAATCCACGCGACACGAGTCGTGCGACCCATGCGAAACTCAGTATGCTTGCAGTTACTAAACTAAACGGTTGTATTCCATCACGACGCGTTTTAACTATGAACAGAAAAAGATTTCTTCGACAGTTATTATAAAACGAAGAAGAATAAGACGATGATATCATTCTTTTATTATGTGCTCTAATTCCGAAAAAAAAGGATGAAAATCGATACACAGTATTATCTTTATAAGCCTCGTATCGAATAAAGGTGCGTTTTTTACTAACTAATTCTTTTAAATTTCGTCTTCGTGCGAAGAAAACACGGCCATTTTGCATCTGTCGCGCCACGGCACTGCCTTGCGAGCGACCGAGTCGCGCGACGCAAGGCGCCGGCAGGCCACGCCTCGCGCGACTCGGTTGCTTGCATCCGCAAGCACTTCCTATTAATTCATATAAAGCAGTGGGTCGCGGTCGCCGGTCGCGGTCTCGAGTCGCGGTCGTCTTGATCCGAATGCTACCTTAAGAGATGTTGGAGCTTACACTTTCAGGTCAGTGATTTCGCGGATCTACCAGTAGGTATTTGATTACCTTTTCGCAGAGTAGCCTCACGCAGGTCAAATTCCCTGACAAGCAGGCTAAGTGTAAGGGCGTGGAGCCGAAGTTATCGGTGCAGTGTAGCGGTACTCCTGAGTAGATTAGCAGCCGGACAAGGTCTGCGTGACCCTTGTACGCAGCCCAGTGCAACGCCGTATCGCCGTTGATATCGGAGAGCCGGGTGGCCGCGCCCATCCCAAGCAAGTACGCCGCCGTGGCCGTCTTACCATACATACACGCCGTCATTAGAGGCGTCAGTCCTGAACAAAAACAATATGAACCTCGTGAACTTTCATGAACCTGACGAAGTTTTTCACCTACTATACTTACCTCACTCGTTTCTGAAAAAATGCCGTTTCGAGCAGATCCGCCGAAAAAGGCTAATAATAGGCGTAGGTACCTACATAACATCAAATTCAAACCTAATTCGAAATTAACTGATTTGTAAAATTCTAAGTAAGTATTCATATAATATAAGAACAAACAGTCTCAATATCTTATTTCTAAGTTCCATGGTAGACATCGAAAAATATAGACCTGCATTCAACGGAATTTTTTTGCAGCTTGCCTGGAAGAGATTGCTCTCAGCATTTGCCGCCAGCCGCCCGCCATCAGCCGCCATTTGTGGCGCTAGTTCATAATGTGTGTTACTGTCTTTTTGTGTTTTGTATCATAATAAAGAGTTATCTATCTACTTATGATGAAATATCAAAGAACTTTGTTTCAGAAATCCTAAAAACTATGAAGTCTACGGCTGCATACTAACACAGTGTAAAGAAACACTACTTTACTAGACTGTTTGTAGTGGTAGGACTCTTGGCAGAGTCCGCCTGGGGAAGTACCACACCATTGCCAGTTATTCTACCGCCAAGCAGTGTGCCATGTGCTCACATTTCTGTGTTCCGGTTTGAAGGGCAATGTTTCCAGAGAAATTACAGGGCTTATAGATATAACATCTTAGATCTCTGGGTGACGAGCGCAGTGCAGTGCTAGGTAATGATTTGGACTTCTCATGTTCCAATAGCTGTATGTCACTGTGCTGTTATGTGGCAGGCATGTTGCTTACCATCAGGCACATGTCCTGCTCGTCTCGTCTATCTATGCTATAAAAAAAAACTGTGATCCTAAGAATGTATTTTAACGTTGATGTTGTCGTTTCCAAATCCTAACGCTTCCAAATCTATGGGAAATTAGAACAATAGCGTGAAACAAAACGTAGTTTGCATGCATGCATGCATGTATGCATAAGTGCTACATGACGATAACGTTGACGCTACGTCTTCGTACTTCGATCAATGAAGAGTTTTGGAGTAAAAATATGAATGTAGGTTTTCTGCATTGCAGTGATAAGATATCTCAATATAATATGATAAGAAATCTTAGTTAATTTTATCAACTTATAAAACATTACTTTCTACTCTTTCATTAACGATATCAAGATATGGAGTTGCAATTAAGTAATAGTAATAATACCTTTAAAATCGGCTGCGTTAACGGCTACTCCTGACTGCAATAGAACTTGCACCACCGAAGCGTGACCTTTGCGGCAGGCCCAGTGGATCGGCCGAGGACCCTGACAAAAAATCAGTCTCATATGCACATTTTAATATCTTTGTCATTAAGTGCAAATCGTTGTCTTATTCAATACTTAGATAAATAAACAAACTATTATACAAGTGATATCTTCGAGACTACCACGGGATGGAAAAATAATTACGAATTACTTTACTATTTATTTATTAACAAATCCACTAGAGGACAGTTCTGACTTCGTTAGTATTGAGCAACTCTGGAGTAATGCACTTTTTTCAAATCGTATTCGTGGTCCCAGAAATTAGCTCATTAAACATACAGAACTAGCCTTCTTTCTCTCTCTCTCTCTCTTTGTCTTTACTATAATATTACTTTATTTCGGCACAAAAACAATTCTAGATTTAAATAAATAAAAAATGGCAGTCATAGGGACTGTTAATAGAAGTGAAAACTTACTCGTATAACTCAGAATTTGATATGACTGGCTGACGCATTTCTAGATGGCCAAAGGCCACAGTCCCGAGCTTGCCCGAAGATTTCTTATCATTCCCGAGCGTGACGCTACAATTTAATTCACAGCCCACGTAAAATCTGTTTGTGTCGCGCCAAAATAAGTTTTCACTTCAAAAACAAGATCGTGCCGATGACAATAATGGGTCGGGTGCTAATGGTATCCCCATTTTAGCAAAATTGCCGATTGTACCGTAGATATTAAAAATTGCGTTACAATAGATCTACAAAGATCACATCACATTTTTCAAGATCTACTAAGTTGAAAATTTATTGATATCAACAACTTTGACCTAATATTTTGTTGCAAGTCGCAGAACATTTTGACAATATTCTTGTATCATTGTATACTCAGCTGCGAAGGCCATTAATGGAACCAAACGTGAGTTTGATTACATTTATAACATTAACTACTTAACCTGATGACTCAGGTTCAGTAAAACCTTGCATTTCTTATCTCTCCTGAGATATTTATCTTAAATGTTTACTGATTAATCCCGACATTCTTTTGAACTAAAGTAAGTATACTAAATGGGCGTGGAAGCGATAAAATCTTTCGGATTGTTGGTAAGCAGTACTGAGAATTTATCTATTTCGAGTAAATCAACCGGACCGGACGTTGAATAAATAGATTTGTTTGATAAATTGACACAGTAGATATTGACGTACCTACCTACTTGAAATATAGGCACCTAGCAGATAGAATACAAGCAGATAAGTAACTAAGTACATTAATGTGCAATTGCAAATATAATACAGTCAGCAGTGAAATTGCTAGTTTGAAATAAAAAAGTGCAAATTTGATAGATAATTTTTTTTATGATTTCTGAAGACGAACCCATCGCACACTTATCAAAGCCACTAATTATAGGTAATCTCACTAGTATGAGACGAGAGGACGAGACGTAATAGTAGTGTAATCAATGGTAGATTTTTTATTTCTATTTTAGAAATTGAACTCTTCGAATGATTCCTGTCTTGTAAAGACATCAACTCGATCTTCTGCGCAAGCACGGAAGGGAGTAAGTAGTCTAACCAAAAAAATATTGTTCAAATCTTTCTGTCATTTCTTGTGTGAGGGGAAAGTTGCACACTAGCGCAAAGCCGCACTATTACGAGTACATACAAAACATACCTGTACCGATCCATTGCCCATCATAGTCAAATCACTAACACTTAAAAAATAAAGCCCCATTCACAAATCTAGCCCCGCCCTCAGCCACAGTTTATTATCAAACTCCATGGTTCACGCGGACTTGTACTTTGACAGAGGGGAAACGCTGTCTGTATGCCTACTCCCTTCCGTGTTGCTCGCTGTATACAGACCTGTGTCCCAAGGCACGAGAGGTCAACAGGCGCGGCTCTCTCCACCAGATACCGCATGACGGCCACACAGCCGTCCAGAGCAGCCCAGTGTGCTGGGGTGTACCCATGCTGGTCGCGCGCACTTAGCACCTCCACTCCTAATTTCTCCACGAGTCGCTCGATTTCACATACTTCTCTGTTGATGAAAGCGTCGAAAGTTTTAAGAATAAATACCTAAGTAGACGTATACGATAACGATCAATATACGACTACGATAAAGTTACGGCTGGTCTAGTCGTGAGGAAACCGACATGTACCTAGAATCTTTTGAAGTCATGTATCATCCACCAACCCGCATTGGGCCAGCGTGGTGGATTATGGCGCTAACTCTCACCTTGCGAGAGAAGGGCCGAGTCCCAGCAGTGGGAACATTTAGTGGGCTGTTGATGATGATACGATAACTGTCACGTAATATGATCATTGGAGAAGCCTATGTGCATCAGTAAACTAATACGGATGATAAAGGTTGAAAAATAGGGTTGATTTTTCGCATATTTGGTTTCTTCAGTCGAAACCGACACGATCTCTATATGATTGCATTTAACAGTCAGAAGAACTGACAGTAGACTGTTAGTAGGATGCTTATGCTAAAGATAAAGGAAACCGTATTTTTGCAGGCATCATCATCAGCCTTTCTACCGCCTAAATAAATCGGGTTTGGCTTTGTTATTGCTGTCTCTATAATTTAAGTGAAAAGAAAAAAGAGAGCAACATCAAAGATTAGACCGTTTATCTGTAATAGATTACTCGATTTTAAACGATGAAAAAAGCGGTATCTTTATCCTGATTCTTGTGAATCAATCAAGCAATCGGATTGACCACGGGAATCAAACCTCTCGATCTCTGTCTAATCAGTTTAGAATCACAGAGACAAGGATTGTAATCCTCAATTTGAATTGTTCGGATTGCGTTGTGAATCAATACAGAGTATCTCCTCCCACTTAGGAGTAGTCTGTGATTAGTAACTACAGAGCATAGATTTAGATGTAGGTAAACTCTACACAGACAGAGTATCATATATAGAGTACAAAGTATTAGTACTAATACTACTACTTAGTAATAGTACTTAGTCTGTGATCAGTACCCAGATCTGACAGCTTCGAAGATGAGGTGGTGTAGGTCGGAAGGAGTGTAGAGGTTGGCCACGGCGCGCGGCGGGGCTGCGGGCGCGTCTGGAGACAGCGGCGAGCAGGGGGGCAGCGGCTCCTCTGCCGCCATGGAGCACGGGGGCGGCTGCGGCAGCGCCCACACGCCGCGCGCCGCCCCCGGGCTTGGGTACACCTGTACCATAATAAACATTTAAATGATTTTTATAAATTACTAAACGCGGTTCCATTATCTACGCAGGGCCCGTTATTATAATACGCCTATGTAATAAGGCGTTTTCCCTTAGCTTTTACGTTTTTCAGATGCAAATTGACTTGTCAAAGATAGTTGATAAATATTGCCAAATTTGGCACCACTGTTGGTTTTTGTGAATTTTCTCTAACAAAATAAAACATGGGCGCCACCCATGGTGAAATTAGGAACTGTCTTTGATAGATCTTTTCGCATCTTGAAAACGACCCATTAGCAGCATATGTTCCAGACTACGGGTTTAGTCTGTGTTCCAAATTTTTTGCTGGATCCTTTCATATAATTCCGACCGCTTAACCTTATCCCAGTTTATGTGGGGTCGAGTCGCTCAACATGTCCGATTCCTTCTTTCGTTAAATCCGAGTTTACTTCTTTCCTATTCGGTTATTAGGCACCTACGTGATTGAGCAAAAAACTTCTAAATATAATCAACACATTTATAATTATATCAGTAGGATTATCCCTGGGTTAAGGTTAAGGGTAGGGGTTACGGGCGCGTTGCAGTGGAGATCATAGACTATTGTAGTATCATATTGACACTTTTTGACTGTTAGGTTTGCACAAAGACGTATAAAAAAAGTCGGACGTAGTCTCGCTAAAACAAAAACTGTGGCCATCGAGTCGGCCACATAATATACACGTGTGCGCTGTCACATTACAGGCTGACATGGACACATCAGTGGGTCATTACACGCGCTACTTGTGTATATGTGTGTGTGTCCGCCTATCAGTGACAACCTGACAGCGCACATGTGCAAATGTGGCTGAATCTAGTGACACAGTTTTTGTTTTAGCGAGACTACGTCCGAATTTTTTTATACGGGTTTGCACTTGACCGCCATCTTTCCTGAAGTTAAGTGACAATGCGGTCAACGATATACTGTGCTAACCTAAAAGAAACTCATTCACTTTCGAATTGAACTGACTTTGACTCAAAATTGTACCTAAACGTCCGGAACAATCCACTCGAGCAACGCATTCCGCAGCCTAGAAGTTCTTATCACAAAAGTGAAGTCAATTGAAATACGTGATCCTACTTATATTAGTTTTATAGAAAAAACCTGAAATAACACCAGGTTTAAAACTATATATATGTGTTTTTTTATCTTTGTATTATGTAGTAGCATTTTTAAGTATCCCTCAAGAAATAACCAAAATTGGCCAAGGGCGAATCAAGCATATCCCGTAGATACGGAACCCCAATTGTGATTGTCTCACGCACATCCGATTTTAATTGTGAAACAATTTGTTGTGATACGACTCTTTGCATAGTTCTTTGGGGAAGTCCCACACCTTTGGCAGTTATACTACTGACCAGCAGTAATGAGCAAACTTCGCTGTTGTCCAGTTTGAAGGGCAATGGAAATAACAATGGATAGAGATAAATCATCTTATACCTCTGGGTGGCGAGGGCAGTGGAGTGTTAGGTAGGTAATGATTTGAACTCTTAATTGTTCAATAGCTTCATGACACAACCTACCATACCAGCACTATACAGTACCTAGGTATTGTTATAGGCTGGCGTCTTGTTGATTACAATCAGGCATTTGTCCTGCTAGTCGCGTCACTCTATACTACTTATGTAAAAAATCGTGTACCGACATTGTATGAGTACTTTATTGTCGATGACGTGACGAATTGTTAAAAATAAGAATGAATAGAAGTCATCAATAACTGATGTAACTCACATACGTAATCGTAAATCCATACATACAAACCTATTTGGTAGGTTTGTACTTACTATACATAAAAACATTCAGATATAGAATAAGTATTTATATTCATCACACAAAAAAAGGTCCTGAGTGGGAACCGAACCCACGACCTCCGGCTCTCCCCGCCAACTTACTAACAACTAAGCCACGAGGTCAGTCAAAGTATTTGGACAAGAATTCAAATCCCGCCAATCAATGCCCTTGCGCTACATCTAAACTTCAATAATACCGCTACCACGGTAATATTATACATTATCGTGGTAGTACCTAACAAAACTATTTTGTAGGTATTAACAGGGTGGTTTACCATCAGCAATTCGTTTTACCCACTCCGTTTTAAATAAGTAAAGTATTTTTCCACGGATGACTTATGCTTGCTTCTGTCTATAATTACTAATCAAGTTCGTTAATTTAGTTAAATAAATAAATATTCCTGTTGCCGTGATGCCTGTGATATAGCAACGATCTACATATTGAGTTGTTGATATTGACTAGTAGGTAACTCCTTGGGAAATTAAAAACTTGGTTTTAATATTTTTATCTGAATAACCAAACAAGCGATTTCAATTAAAAAATTAAACTCGCTTAGGTTTCTACTACTAACGAGGAAGATAAAAATAACAAAACCAAATACGTAACACTATGATGGGTAAGATAAATAATCAAACGAACCGCTTCTGAGACAGCGAGGTTTCGGAGAAATATAAAATATCATCGGTATAACTTTTTTAAATAACTATTATTCGACCTATTTCGATGAAATTTCAGTGGGACTAAGAGGAATTCTTTCTGTTTGGGTGTTAAACCGCAAAAATAAGTCGGTTAAAACACTTGTGTTTCGATACGATTATAGCTATATATTAATTTCTGTTTACACCTACTTAGAATTTTTAGAAATAAGTACCTACCTACTACTGACTACTGGGTATATTATAGTTAAGCTTGTTACTTACAGAACCGCCACGAAGTGAGTCAGAATGATCACATTGACGCCCATAGACGTACCTATCTACCAACGAGCTCTGAGTCTATCTAATGTGGTAGAAATCTAGAACGGCCGTTAGCTAATTATCGATCACCAGGTTGAAAATCAACATTTCTAAATGATATACATACTTATTTGTTTTGCCTAAATACTATTTGGGTGTTTACAGTACTCCAACTGTTTATATAATTTATTCGGCCGCTAAATCTGTACCCAAACACTGCGTGGGTCCGAATACATTTTACTAGCTCATGGTGCGGCCCGCTACGTAAAACTTAATGCTAGACAAGGCAATATGGATGGATACGTACTAGCGCGTGACCTACTTAATAAAACAAACAAATTAATGCTGTTAATTAGAATCGCTCGCAGGCGTGCTGTCGAGCTATTTGCAAGTGAAAAGATATGTGGAGGAGCGTACCTTGCTACTCACGGTGAGGCTGACGCCTCCCGCCACTGCAGGAGTCTCCGCGTCCGCCAGGGCAGCGGAGTGCACTGAGAAACAATACCCCCACAATTTGTTATCCTAGAAACCACAATTAATTATTTTTCTACGCAGGAGACCGAACGTTGCGTGCCACAATGGAGTTAACAAGATATCGATCCCGCATGCGCATTTCAAATACAACATTCGCGGTTTCAATTTTATTTGAATTGGAATAGCTCAGCTGTTTTTATAGAAAGTTATAAAGTTGATAAACTTTGTTGTATCGACATAACTATGTCCCGAATGCGTGTCAATACGTAGTTAGGTGATACGGCTATCGTATCGAGAATATAGCGAACTGAAACAAAAATTAGCGCATGGCGCATAGGTCTGGCTAAGTTCGCAATAATTTGATTCAAACCACTGCAGTGCAGTAGTTACTACAGATCGTATAATTTATCGATACCTAGCTCATTAAGATCAAAGAGATTACCGAATGTTAATGAAGGTACTGAATTTTCAGAAATACTAAGTATTGATAAAAAGAGGCATTCAATCAAATCAATTCTTTGAATAGTATTATCTGCAAGATATGGTGTAGGCAAGGGTACTTCGTTCTCAAGTACATTACACATTTGTCGTAATTTTTCATTGCATCATAATCATAATATACAAGTGAGTTATAGTAAACCAAAATTCCTATTTTGGATTCCAGTTTGACAATTTTATCATATTGAACGTAGCTGTAGTAACCTTACGTATTTTTTGTTTACCTAATAAAATACATTTTTTAAGTAAACAAATACATAGGGGTTTTTTATGTACCTACCAAGGAACAATAGAACGCACCTGGAAGTCTACTCTCTTTCTACGAAAACGTAATTTCGTCACAAACTCGCGACTTTCCTACTCCGGTTCTACTTCGATCCGTCTGTTTAAATTTTCTAATTAGAGTAGGCTTAGAACATTTAAACGTCAAACAATGTTCCATCATAGTCGCGAGTTTATTTCGAAATTACGTTTTTCGTAGAGACACCCTGTACACCTGGAAGACCAAAAAATAATTAAAATTGGTCTACCATTACTAGCTTGAAGAAAGCACACCCAGCTTGCTGCAAATTCAATAAAGAATAAAGGTGAACTTAATAAAAACACATATTAAAATCGTGAAAATGAACTTTAATTCAGCAAATTTTATACTAAATGTATAAATATGATATAATCTAGATTTCGTTTTCACTACCTAAATAGACATCATTGTTATAAAAAGTGTACAACTAAAACTAGTAGCTGATTAAACATCTCAATGTGGCTTATCAATTAGTAAGATCTCATAAAGCACTTTCATTTATTGGTTTTATTATACTTAAATAATAGATAAAGATAATGAAAGCATAAGGCTTACCACCGATGTTGAAATACCAACCAACAAACTTTTCAAATACAAATCTTAAACTTCTAGTAAACTTGAAACATTTAACGAGCAAACTGAATAAATTATTATTCATAAACAAACTTAACAACAATGTCGATAGCTCAAAGTAATATAATAATTTTTAACAAGAGTCAAATAACCACTCACTTAAAGTTAAAGTGTACACGTAGAGTTATAAATACTATTGCTTTTGCAGTGATACGCCAATCAATAAAATGATATCGTTTTTGCCTATGTCTTACTGTATTGATATTGTAAAGTTTAATTTAAGTCTTATTATTCAGCATTATCTTTTTTGAGTTTTGAAACTCACAGACAATGGCTGCGAATGGAGGACGTACCCGTTCAGTGCTTGTATCGCCATCGCAGCCTGGTCATAATTTCTCATGGTAACAAATCCGAAGCCTTTACTTTTGTTAGTCTGATGATCCTTAATTATCTTAACAGATACAATAGCACCATAAGGACCAAACAGCTGCCAAAGTGTCAGCTCCTCCACTTCTGGAGCAATATTATAAATATAAATGGACCATGTGCTCGGGGAATTGTGATCCCCCATAGCATTAAAATGATTGATCCAATGATAAGGCTTCACAAGTACATTCTTAGCAAACGAGTTATTGTTATTGTTTTTATGTTTATTAGGATTACTTTTATTGGCATACTTAACTGTTAATGGGTGTAGAAAACCAGGAGGTGTGGTGCCATTAATATTTTGCATGGCTCTCTCTGCTTCATATTGGTGCTCATATAAAACGAATGCTATACCTGCAGCTATGCGAGAATTAACTATTTTCCCAAATTGTGCGAATAATCCGTGTAAATCCTGCAAGGTCAGTTCATTGGGCAGGTTACACACGTAGAGGTTCCAGTCCGCTTCTGGCTTCGAGGGGGGCTTTAACTCAGGATTGAGAAGCGCATGCGACACCTTCAGCGTCTTGTTCTGCATCAGGAGTCCGTTGAAGGCCTTCCGTGCTTTGATTGCGTCCTCAGGATGGGAGTACTCGACGAACCCATATCCTCGGTTGGCTATCAATTTACAGCTTTCCAATTTGCCCATTGTCGAAAACAATGAAAACATCATATCCTGGGTCATGACTTCAGGAATGTAATTGACAATAAGTTTGGTGGGCGATTCATCGGGTCCAAATTCATTATTTCCATGACAATTACCGTCTTGACACGATTCCGACATTTTTTAATTTGTTGTCGGAAAATGACATTTCACGTACTGAGATGAGTTTCGTTCAAAAACGCGATATCATCGCATATTTTAATTAATAGATAAGTTGATAAAATGTTTGTTAATTTATGATAAATGAAATTGTCGATAAACTAAATGACATTTTAACGAAAAATACTTTGTACTTGCGCAGGTATGAGTTATGTAATAATATTAATTGGTGTATTTTTACGCGACGCCATGGATTTGGAATGTGTTCAAAAACAATGTGAAAAATTAATGGAAGCCCTAGACATAACCAAATGAAAGTCATAGATAATAAAAAATATACATATTAATCGACTGAAATAGATGGTGTTAAAAGTCGAGTCAGTCGCTTTGGAAATAAAATACTTGAAATGTTGAAGACATCGAGCAACTGGATCTTTCGCGCAAGCACGCCTTAGCTAAAAAATATATTGTTCAAATCTTTCTGTCATTTCTTGCGGGAGGGGAAAGTTGCACACTAGCGCAAAGCCCCACTATTAGACTATTACATATAAAACATACCTGTACCGATCCATTGCCGATCATACTCAGCCAAATCGCTAACACATAAAAAATAAAGCACCATTCACAGATGTAGCCCCGCCCTCACGCCACAGAATGTTATCAAACTCCATGGTCCACGCGGACTTGTACTTTGACAGAGGGGAAACGCTGTGTATGCCTGCACCTACACCCTTCCGCGTTGTTCGCTAGTTGAAGATCATCAGACAAGTTATGAGTTATGATGTGGTGTGTGGTGTTTTGTGATTTCAAACCACCGGACCCCTCATCATCTTGAGATTAAAATGTCAGATTTTCTAATAATATCAAAGTAAATTCTTTTTGGAAAGATTTGACATTCACCTAGCTGTGCCTGCGGTTTCAGGCGTGTTTAAGGGGTTTATATTTGTTTCGCGGAATCCTGTTTATTTTCCTCGAGTAAAACTAGCCTCAGTTATGCATTAGAACACCAGCTATCTAGTAGTAAAAGCCCCGTCATAATCGGTCCAGCCGTTTCGTAGATTAGCCGGAACAGACAGATATTGAAAAAAAACAATCGGTAAATCTACATTCTATAGGTACATATTTATATTCATATAGTAAAAAGCGGACAAGCGCATGCAGCCACTGTTCATATTTATTAGACGTTGTCACGTCAAAAAATCTCATCAAAAATTTTAGTACCTACACTGCCATTACGGCTCAAGATCGTTCTGTCCGCCTAAACGCTTGAGCCGACTCGAACGGACACACGCTTACAATGTTGCAGTATTATACCTAAACTCGAGTTCTGTCGGTTTGTAAGAGGGATTAGCTCTTAATACCAAAAATAGACACTTCAATTGTTTGTATGTATTTGTAGATTTCATATGGTTAAGCATAAACAGCCCACTAAATGTTCCCACAAGTGGGACTCGCGGGGCTCCACTCGCAGTGTTACATACCCACTAGTTACGTAACTAACATTCACTCACACAATGTAGTCGAAATGATTCAAACACGATAGCTATCACACTCGATTGTTGTCATGTCTATTCTATTTGTAGAAAAACTGCAAAAGTGTGATACCTACCTTTTCCTCAGGAAGTAGAGTCCTACCACTATAATCGTACCGTTATATACGTATACCAATATATCTAGGTACTTTTGTCTTGAATTTAGATTGGCAAAAGAGGTTTGATGAAAATCCAGATAAAAATACTAACTTCATACCGACTGATCTTCAACCGATAATGCCCTATTAGTGATTCATAACTCAGGGAAATAAAAACAGTAATCTTGCACCCTCATAAATACATATATTTTTCTTAAGTGATCAACTAAAGTACACCAAAAGGTAGATAGAAATCACAGAAATTTAAAAATGAGTAAATGCAGTTTTTTTGGCAAAAATATACAGGGTTACACAGAAAGCGAGTCACAAGTCATGAAGGTTGCTTTGACAAGCGTAAAAACACGAAAACAGGAATTCAACAAGGAAAACAAACAAAAATCATTTTTATATAAATCTTACACTTTTTTTTTGTTTATCACGATGAACGCGACCCGTATCATTTGACTTGGTAGGTACTTCTTTTATTAAGAGTAGATCCCTTGGATTTGGCATCAAATAACCTCTATTGAGCTATTGTGAAACATGTTAGTATTGTGTGTGTTGAGGTCGCAAAGATCAAGAATTGGGACTCCCTGAAAAAACTCGCAATCAAATATGCAGACGGATAACATCTGACGAAATGGGAGTGAAGCTGGTATGCCAGCGACCCAAGGCCGTCCTTCGTCCTTCGCTATTTTAAGAAACTCTGGTGGTTTGGGTAGGAAGTGCACAAAATACTACTAGCAGGACGTCAAAACCAACCCGTCACTCCCAACTTGAATTAGAATTAGCCTCTACACTATATTAATGAATTCTATACTATTACCCGCCGAAGTTTGAGGTAGCTCAGAAATCGAGCGGCCTTAATGACATAGTTCATCTTTCTGTGTAGGCCTTTATATATAATATAGATACTACAGCAGTAATTCATTGTTTCTTAGAATCGATCAGGCAAAATAGTTTTTACATACTCACGCTTTGTTAGCGTGAATGAGATGAAGTATTAATATTTTGATGAATTCTAAGAATCATACACAATTACGTGAGAAGCATAAATGCACATTTTTATGATATACTTAACATACTTTGTAATGTATATATTATTTATTTTTTGTAGAGAATAGTGACACTTTTAAACATAAACATCTACCAAAATTCTACAAAATGTAGGTAGGTATCCATAGGTATACAGGTTTAGGACTATTAGGGAAGGTACATATACATGTCCTAAAGGAATATTTCAATGTCATGAACAAATACGTATAGCTCTATATATTTAATTCTTTACAATTATTTTTTTTGGAATAAATGCTTATTTGTGATCTCAAGTGACTCACCAATAGTGAGTAATAACGAAACATTCTCAGGTTCTCTCTGATACATTTATATTTATAGCGTAAATTTTAAAAGCTTTAATATCTTAAATATGTCCAATACACAATTATTAAATGCTTTAAAATATCACATTAATCTTTTCAATTGTAATAAGGAACAGAATATATTTTGGTTTTTGTACTAATAAAAAACTTAGGGTAAACACTAAACATCCCTTTCTTTATTAAATATTTTTATCAAGAGACGCATTTAATGTTAAATAACAAAGTGAAATACTAAAAACGTAGAGTTTGCGCCACCACTGAAACCTAAATATATTGCGAAATTGTTGAATTAAGTTACTTTTGTACAATGTCTTTCAGTTATCATTAACGAATACTTCAGTCGCACCGACCGTCAACGGTCATACGTAGTGGCTCAGGCCCTATCCCTATTTCAGGATAGTCACGTGTTAATAATGTTTGTTTTTCTTCGAAATCTATTGTAGCCCAAGAGCTGCACAAACAGGAAAAAATATACTACCTATATGATTTTTTCTTCTGAAGCTTCTTTTCAGTTGTTTTTATGAAATACACTCACAAAAAGATATCACTGTATTTTTATCTTATTTGAGCTAATTGATTTTAAAGTAAGTCTTCAGAATGTAATTTTTTTTCTGAATCAACAGGACTTGGTTTGAATGAGTCATCATACATTAATAGTACAAGTAAAAATATGGACGATAAAACAGTTGCGACTAAGTAGCAAATTTTAATTATTGCTAACTGGCTGATTCCAATTAGCAGATTTTTTAATACCTACCCGACGCAATAAGTAAACAGCAAATATTTTGACGAATCACAACTCTTGCTTCGAAGTAACGTCAAATATCGTGAATTGTGATTGGTCAACCAAAGTCATCCTGTTTATTTCTTAACGACATGCATGATCCTTTTACATAATGCATGTTTAAAGTTAAGTTTGGCGAATAGTTTGATTCAGATCTAAAGGTGCAAATAATAAATTATATCAAATATAAATTCTAAAAAAAAACGTAACAGAAAAATAATTATACAATTATCTACACAGCTGCAAATAATACAATAGAAAAATACCGACAGGCACATACTTATAAAATAGTAATTTCATAGGAATGTAAAATAATCACTTTTAGATTAGATCTATTTAACATTGATTTATCTTATTAATCATCATTATATGGTTTAAAATTAAAATATATTTTCTTAAAATGTAACACTGAATACAAGATTAAATCCGTTTACAAGCTAGTAATAACTTAATTTCTTTGGATTACATTTCTATTCAGGATTTCTATATATTCTATATATTAGTATAATTTTTTTTTGTGATGTTGTAGCGTCAGTTTTATTTTCTAAGGTCAAAGTATTTTATATAAATGTCAAGTGTTCATGCATAGTTGGCGAAAAATAAATAACTATGTTTGTTAGTGGGGATAATTAGTTGAATATCCATTGTGTAAGTAATTATGACCGCTTATAAGGTTACGTAGAAAGGGTGTAAAAGGCCAAAAAGCATGAACAGTGGTTCTTATTTATACGCAGATTAGGTTTCTAATTCAAATCTGCCTCAAAGGTATTAGGAATCGAAACTTGATCTTGTT
The DNA here is from genome assembly GCA_017562165.1 of Ectropis grisescens. Taxonomy (NCBI): domain Eukaryota; kingdom Metazoa; phylum Arthropoda; class Insecta; order Lepidoptera; family Geometridae; genus Ectropis; species Ectropis grisescens. The sequence continues at coordinate 13,627,009 of CM029778.1, read as the reverse complement.
TGTGGCTTTGTAAATAAATAACCCCTTTCTGCGTCACCTGGAATTACGTGCTGCTCCTAATGCACATAAAGAGATAACAACTTATTTAACAGAAAGGTCCTGCAATATTTATACCATTCAACATAATAATATCTATCTGTTACAGTTGAAACTTCTTTTGATAAAAACGCGTTTACTAGTTTTTACTAAATCTTTATAGTAAAACTAGAGTTTTCTAATTTAATATTACCCATAACTAGTTTTGACCAGAGAAACACTTGTTGAAATAATTCAGTGGAACCTGTCCCGAACGATCGAAGTTATAACTCATTCTTCCTTCTATTTGATCATGAATCTTTTTTTATAAAAAAGAGTAACGAGATGAGCAAGACATGTGCCTGATGGTAAGTAGTAACACGCCTGCCCATAACCGTGCCACGATAAATATTGAAGATGATGAGTCCAAATCACTGCAAAGCAGTGCACTATGCTACACTATGAGAAATAAAAATAGAGTTATATAAATACATCACTTTATGCGTATGTACCAATAAACATTAGTTTTTGACTAAGGTACTTCAATTCTGAAGGTGCTATTTTTTTTAGAGGCTCTTTTTTGAAACACAACCTTCTTCAAAGAGACAGCGAAAAAATAACTAGTTTCAACTGATATACAACTTAAATCAGTTTTAAAAACTGGTAAATTCTAGTTCCAACTAAAATATTACATGCCTTACAAGGTTACAACTACAAAGTTCAAAATTGAGCAATGACATAATAACATGCGTTTTTGCCGCTAATGGGTTTGGATTGTAACATTATATCAATACAACGTTTTTTTAATATATATTATTTGGGTTTCAATCCTCGAAGTCTATATGCCAATAATAGTAAAAGTAAGTACTACTAAAATAAGTTTTAAAAAATTAAGACATATCTTTAAGAACGTTTACCATATAGACAGAAATGGCCTAAAATTATTAAGTGTACAAATATTGTTAGACCTTTCTGTTACATCATGTTTACTCCATCGTATTGTACTACAGTTATATGAATAAAAAGTGCTCAGAATTGGAGCCACTAAAACTTTCCCACCTAAGCCTGGTACTACGATTGAACAGCAGTCGTGACAATCAATTACGACTCAAAATAATGTCAAATTATGACATTTAAAACGTCAGAATGACTAATAATTGTGCTTAGTCATATTTTTTCAATTTTGTATCAGACAATAGTGGACAGTACATTACACGTAATCTGGTCAAGCAAGCATGTATACAATTATACTAAGCAATAAATTAACTATCAAACACTAGCTCCGCAGCTACGTACAATTATTGTCATGTAATATAACATCTTTGGTATTCGCAAGTAGGTTACATCTGGTTAGATAATTTAAACACTCCAATATAATTTTTCTATGCTCGCATATGTACCGAAAAAGAAGCCAGTGATTCCAAATAGAATGATGGCGATGTCCTTCCATAGTTTCCAGTCGTGTTTTCCCAGTTGATCTGGCCACATGGTCATAATTTCGATTATTGGCGGGAAAACGAGCGCCAGAGCCGAACTGCTGAAAGCCCCGACCAGCGAGATTATTCCGCTCAAGTTCGGGATGAGAGCAGCGGCCGAAACTGAAACACGAGACCGTTTAGTTACTCGTAGCTGAGAGATAAAGTTACGATAACAAAACTATTTGCTCTGATGGTACAGTTAGGTCATACGTGCACTAAGGCCGCGTTTTTGTTCTAGGCGTAGGAGTAGCGTGAAAGGTCACGCTGGCTGAAATTTCATAAATGATAACATAAACAGGTTTTGGAGAAAAGTCAGAGGCGGTAAGTTCCGTTCGCAGCCTCATTTGATAAACATAAAAATAAAACCTTAGCTGATTGAAAGTAGATACAAATCGGGTGTATAATTTTCTTTTTTATATTTTTTGACATCCAACATAATAAATAGCCACACATAGGTCAGACGCCTCTTCGGCCAAAACGATATAATTAATTATGGTTGTTCATATGATTAATATGTACGCTAAATGATACCATACGCCACATTGTACCTGTATGTACATACCCCGTCCTTTTCTATTTAATATTTCTCTACATTTACTGTATTTTTTACTGTTATATGGTTACAATTTACAATTGATCGAATCTCGCCTAATGAAGCCTGATGAAGTGACGATGCGATCTACGATGAAGCGTGCTTACATAAAAGGAAACCGATTGACTCACGACTTGAAGACAGCAAAATTGTAACCGTTCGGAAAAACCCACTCAGGCAACACATTCCACAGCTTAGACGTTCTCAACGTACTCGAACGAGGAGGTTTGTCACAACAAACCTCCTCGTTCGAGTGTTTGGAACGTCAAACATGAAACGCTTGGTATCTAACTAACGTCCGAAAATTATTTTCCTTTGCTCTTAAAGTACATACAGCGGATTAACGCTTACGCCTTACGCTCAGCCGGGCCGGCAATGTGGCCTAATTTGTCCTCACTATCGTTTCAACCGTGATAACCTCGAGACAGATCACATTTTTAAAGCAGGTTGTTTTTATCATTATTTGACTCATTTGTAACGGGGATACCATATTTACCTAAATATTTGTTTAATCACGAAAACAACCTAATTCAATATCAAACTGTTAGACTACGTAGGTACTTTGTTATTTCACTTTTTCAATGGTTGATAAGGCCAGATATTGACACACTGGATAGTCCTGGGTGGCCAAAAATTTGTGTTAAATATTTAAAATATTTAAAATTTGTGTATGCTGAATAGTTACGGCTGGTCTAGTCGGGAGAACGGCGGCTGCTGATCTTGAGGCCCTGGTTCGAATCCCACCACAGCATTTTCGAAGTCATGTGCGTAATCCCGCTAATATAAAAAACGGCGAAGATAAAACATCGTGAGAAAACCCACATGCTCCTAGAATCTTTCGAGATCTAGCAACATTCACCAATCCGCACTGGGCCATTAGTAGGTATGGTGGATTATGGCCTTGACTCTCTCCTTGCGTAAGAAGGCCCGGAGTCCCAGCAGTGGGAATATTTCAACAATGTTCTACGTTGAATATTGTTCTTAAACAGGCGTTTTTCTTAAATAGTTTAGGGATCTTGCAGTTTTACCAAGCTATTTAGCGGAATTTAAACTAAATAACGACTTTATTTTTAAGGTGTAACCTACGTAGTATTTTTGCGAGATTTAGTTACTTATTCTAACATAGAGGTACATATATATACTTACATGTGATTGTAATCAGCACTACTCGTGTGACCGCCTCGCCGTATTTGAGAGCTTGTTCCGAGTTCAGTCTCGATTTGACGAAGGGCCATACGATATTCATAGGCACGTAGAATTGTAGGCCGTAAGACAAGAAGATGGCCGCTGCCATCACTGCTCTCACGCTTTGAGCTAGTCTGTAATTATAATGAAAACAAACTATAAGCTGCTATATTTTGTACTAGGATGCATTACGGATTGGATTTTGTTTATCTATACCGCCAACTCACACTTGGCCAACCTTGGTGGATAATCTTTGACTATCTCCTTGTGTGAGAAGACCGCGAGACTAATGCTCGAGCGACACTAGGCTAGTTTTTCAAGCTAGGATAGCAAGAGACAAAGTGCAAAAGTCAGGGAAAATTTAATGAAAAGAATAATGGCCTGTCATCGGAGCCTTGGGGGGTCATTTGCCGGATATTTTATTCCATACTTAATCGGAACATGTCTTCTTTACAATACAATAAAAATATCACAACTCTGTCATAAAATACTTGTTTTTATTTTAAAATGAAAAAGTGCTCTCTTACTGAGACATCCTTTATATTACGCTATAACTCTGCCAATTGTGAATCAATTTTGGTGGTTCTTTATTTGTTTGGTAGATCATAGTTCAGAAGTGGTCCCATTTAAATTTTATCGAAATCGGTGTGGTGGTTTTTGAAATATGTACAAAAACGCTTTACTGTTTTTTAAAATTTCAATTTTCTAGTGATAAGTGTAGTTTACAACTGGAGAGTTTCGGGGTGAAATGGCAAACGACCTAGATAGCCGCGATTACAAAACAAAGAGAGGTCGAACTGCAAAACACGAATCATATTTCCCAGAATGGTTGTCAAATACGCGTTATTAATTGTTTATTTAGTTCACTTTCATCTCCTTCAAAATAATATACAACCCAATTGAGATAATAATTATCTTATCGAAAGTATTTATGTACACAAACGGACAGATGAAACATACTTGAAGTATAAGTAACTACTTACCTGAATAGTTGACAGGTTCAATATAAATATGTACCTATAGATACCTATGACAATAAATTGCATGGTGGAGATTTTTATTTTCAATAATTTTTCAATTGTTTCAGTAATTGTTCAGTAATTAATAATAACACAGCAATAAAATTTTGGTAACGTAAAAAAAACGGTGTATATTGATAAACTTTTCTCATACTGCACTATCTAGCCTCAAACTAAGCAAAGCCACTATGATGAGCCACACTTGTACTAGGAGAGCCAGACATATTTATGTAAGTAGGTACTTGTACTAACAGCGCCCCACAGTTTTACCCACGTAGTTCCCGTTATTATCCCGCGTTAAAATGTAGCCCATATCCTATTCCATACTACAAGCTGTGTTCCAAATTTCAACACGATCCATTCAGCCGTTGCGATGTCATTTAGCAACAAACATCCAAAGTTTCTCATTTATAATATAAGCAGAATATAATTTACCATACTCACTTACTGCACTCAACAAGAACACCGCCAGTTACTTATTATCAGACGGGCTAATGACTTATTTGCCACCTTTATAAAAAAAAATCAAGGCAAAAATTTGCGTGATCATACTTACAAGGTTGTCGGCAAGTTCAGCGTAATGCTACCTTCTACGCGGTCGCCGTATTTCAAGTACCCAAAGAATCCGATAGCCGTGTACAGGACGGCCACGATTACCATCCCCGTGTTGAGAACTCCGTTCCATCCGCCGAAGTCTTCCGGGGTTCTCATGTTGTTTTCTAATGGCAACACCTGAAATGTTTAATCAAATACTTTTTCATACGATGAAAACAATCAAACAAGATAAATAAAGTTTTAACAAGAACAATATCAAAAAATATAATTTACCCCCGACTATCTCAGATGTTTAATTTGTACAACATTCTACTATTCAAGCCCTTTCATTTGATACCCATATTGAGGGAGTACTGATAAAAGAAATGTAACTATGCTCGCCATTTTGTGGTAGCGGTCATCTTGGATTTGATATTAATTTGTTATGGTATACAGTATTCTACTAGTAAACCGTTCATTGATGCCCACATTGAGGTAGAAGTGAAAAAATATTTTGTTCGCCATTTTGTGGAAGCAGCCATCTTGATCGTAAGTACCTATATAACATTTTACATTCAAGCCGTTTCATTTGATACCCATTTAGAGTTATGTAAAAATATGTAATCCAATATTTTGTCGCGGTTGTCGCGGCGGCATCGTGGTCCGATTTTCATCAAACATGGCTAAAGAACTCAACTACCTAATTCACATTTCAAATAAAAAGCTCAAAATCATCTCATCCGTTCGAGTGCTATATGCCACAGACAAACACACACAGTAGGACACGTCACACTCATAACAACATACCGCCGGATTTGCATCGGAGGATAAAAAAATGGTATCTTAGGCTACTAGCACACGGCGTATTTTAAACGCACACGACACGCGTTTTCTGCGCTGTAGATGTTGATTTTTTGCGTTTGTACACTCCGCGAGGTATAAGCTGAGCTTTGCATTAGTGTGAGTGATCACCAATCAGGCAGGAGCTTGAAATTTTGTCCGCGAGGTATAGGCTGAGCTTTGCATTAGTGTGAGTGATCACCAATCAGGCAGGAGCGCGGCGAGACAGAATGGCGCCGCGCCTAAGGCCGGTTGTCACACCTACACTATCCATGTACACTCACACAAATGCAAAGCTCAGCTTATGCCTCGCGGAGTGTACCTCTATAGCTTCAAAAGCGTGTAAAACGTGATACAAACGTGCATGTGTACCGCGATCGAAATTCGTTCGAAGCGCGTACAAAGGGGCGTAAAGCGTAAGCATTGTAGGCTTAACCGACGCCATTGTACAACCGACGAGGAGCCTTTGATCAAAATGCGTAAGTAACGAGCGACTACAGTAGACGCGCGGTTCAAGATCACTCTATGTGTTTAGGTTACAAGCGTGTGCGTATACGCGCGTCATCTACCCGTCGTCTGCGCGTTTACAATAGGCCGTATGCTAGGGGCCTTATAGTCAAACAAATCTCTCATAGTTATGACAACTTTCGGTTACATAATTTTTCAAAGAAACAAAAACGCGCCAAATTATTTTTAGACATTCAGAGTTACCGCCTTCTGGCGACAAACAGATATATCTAATTTATAACATAACACCTTTCTTTACGTAAGGGTTGAAAATGTTAAGAACTAAGATATCATAAACTTTATGGAAAAAATAATAAAAAACACAACAATGCTAGTTCGTTTTTTAACATTTTCAGCGCATGATTATGATGCAAATGCTAAAAAATAAATATGAGAAAGTTCATGTACCTAATGGAGGAATAAATGAAAACTGTTGTGCAAAAGACAATATTGTATGGCCACAACACTATCTCTTGCATAACATTGTATGATATGCATAGGTACTCATTATATTTATACCAATTACATATGCTTATATAATCTAGTAGGTAAATTTGTGTTTGTGTTTTTTACGATAAAATAAGACCTTTTTCTGTTGTTTATGTCAGTTAAAGATAAGTTAGTTTACATATTTTTAAAGGGACATTACACACCACAAAATAATCTATTTGTAACCCCCGACCAAAAAAAGGGGTGTTATAAGTTTGACGTCTCTGTCTGTCTTTCTGTAGCACCGTAGAGCTCAAACGGATGGGCCGATTTCGATGCGTTTTTTTTTATTTAAAAGTTAATATCCGTGCGGGTGTTCTTAGCTATGATTGGTTAATATCGATTCAAGATGGCCACTTCCACAAAATGGCGGACAAATATCTCTTTACAACCTACCTCAATACGGGTATCAAATGAAAGGGCTTGACTAGTAGAATATTATAAGTACACTATAAAATAATCAATACCAAGATGGCCGCTACCACAAAATGGCGAATAAAATTTTTTTCACTACTACCTCAATATGGGTACCAAACGAAAAGGCTTGACTAGATGGCCGCCGCCACAAAATGGCGGACAAAATATTTCTTCACAACCTGCCTCAATATGGGTATCAAATGAAAGGGCTTGACTAGTAGAATACTATACACTATAAAAAAATCAAATCCAAGATGGCCGCCACCACAAAATGGTGTATTATATTATTTTTTTCACTACTACCTCAATATGGGTATTAAACGAAAGGGCTTGATTAGTAGAATACATTGCACTATAACAAATTTCAAATCCCAGATGGCTGCTTCCACAAAATAGCGGAATACATTTCTCTTTTCCCAACTCCCTTAATAAGGGGTATCAAATAAAAGGGCTTGACTAGTAGAATGTTGTACAGATAACAAATCCGCGGTAGTCGGGGGTTAATCAAAATTTTTAATTTAGTTCATGTTACACAAAATAAATATTTTTTAAAATAATTGTTACTACAATCTTACACGATGAAGATCCGATTAAAATATAATACCTTATGGCCTCAGTTTCTTAGTTGGCCAAGAAACAAAAAATCGATCGAGAATATTTGTTGACGAATTTTTTGCCGTAACACCATACCTACATATATGAGACGTTGAATGAATTATGTATGACCATGAACGATATGACCAGCAATAAAAGTTCAATGACTTATCTATTAAGCTAAGCCGTTATCGTGTTTAAGAAGTTTTTATTAATTCATTATAAATAATTGCTAGTTTAATATACATAATTACTATACCGCATATAATTAGTTTGTGTTACGTTATTTGTTAAAGCTATAATCTCTGTTCGATATCATAGCCATGTGCCACGAATACTAAATAAATAAATTGCCACAAGGTCAGATAATTATGAATATACTATGCATGCAATGCACCTAGTCTATTCGTTGTAGTCTGTCATACATATTAGGCAAAGAACCCAAGCAGAGTGATGACCAATTTCGGCTCTTATTAAAATTCTCATTACCTACTAGAGGTACTAGGGATATTTTAAACAAGATAGATTAAAAGCTGCAGTTGCAATGTTACTAACGTGAAGTGCAATTGAAACAAAATTTTGCTCTGTACAATGTTTTTTTTGTAATTGACTTGACACTTGTTTTTTTAAGCGCCATTAATCGAACAGAACAATTAAACATTTTCCTTACAACAGATATAAATGTGTTGCGTTGGAGGAGGAGGACTATGCCCAGCAGTTGGTGGATACGGGCTGACAATGATGATTCATAATTGAAAGTTTGGATGTCTGTTGCTCAATCCCGTCGTCAGAACTGAAGGAATCAAGCGGCAATAACTCTTATAGATCATAGTCGCGAAGACATGGCTAGCTGAGTTTCTTATTAAGGCTCGGCCTTTTCGAGGACAGATACTAGTAAAATATATAGTACAACATATAATTACCATATATTACTTCCAAAATATACCTATTCAACTAGTACAAACAAAATGTTAAAGAAATGACAAAGAGACCCGACACATTATGTGAAGGATTTCTCGTCAATGAACGATGGTTAAATTTTTTGGATATTAATCTTTTAAAAATATAAAAATCGCTATTAATTAATTAAGATCGGGGGCAGGAGGTAGAATAATATTTTACGACCTATTCTCAAATCTTAAATCGTCGAAATACACCCACTTCGGATTTTAAATTTGCTGCTGCGCGTTGTATCTCGCGGCTTGACAACCACTTACCAGGATAACAAGAACAAAATTAAAACAATTTATTAACCCCCGACTACCTCAGATTTGTTATCTGTACAACATTCTACTAGTTAAGCCCTTTCATTTGATACCCATATTGAGGGAGTTGTAAAAATAGACATGTATTTCGCCATTTTGTAGAAGCAGCCATCTTGAATTTGAAATTTGTCATAGTGCAATGTATTCTACTAATCAAGTCCTTTCGTTTAATACCCATATTGAGGTAGTAGTGAAAAAAATAATATAGGGTGGATGATCCAGTAATGGACAGTACCCCAGTTATGGACACTTTTTTCCTTTATTCAAAGAAAACAAGCTTTCCACATTGAGATTTTCGTGTAGCACCACTTAATCATAAAGAACGGACCTCCTATTCGCCTCATAATATACGTCAGTGCGATCTATCATTTTGTTTCAAAATGGCAAAGTAAACATTAGACCAAGTTAGTGCTGGTCCAGAAAAATCAAATTTTACTAACATACTCGTTAACAAGTTGAGTCTATTTGGTTCTCCATCATTTATTTGTTATTAATTGTAACTGAATTCTAATTATATTCTAAAGTTTTGTATTGAAATGAGAGGTATAATTTGTAATTCTTCCCGGTTATAATCGCGCTTTTTTTGTGTTTATAGCCGGTGTCATTTACTGGATCTGGCAATACATACTTTACCCAGTAATCGACACATGTCCATAATAATTTTTTTTAGGAACATCTGGAGTTGGCACACCAATTTAACTCCTTTTTCCAAGCAATTTAAGTAAATTTTTATATTTAACAAATTGGAGTGCATGTACCAGTAAAGAACAAAGTGTCGATCACTGGATCCAGTGAGTGTCCATTACTGGTTTTTATGTCTTTTATGTTTCAAGATTTTTCAAGTGTTTTCAGATGGAAACTTTGCTATACCGGGAACAAGCAATAACCGTCCCGATACAATTCCACCTCAAAAAAAGTCTATGGATGCTGCTTTGGGAATCATTGTACCTACCATCTTCATTCAAAAGAAACCTTTTTTAACCGATAGAAGACCGATAGTGGTAACGTCGTCTCGTCGAAGCCCGAGATTTTGGAGGAGATTGAGAGTTTCTATGAACAGTTTTACACCTCTACGCAAACACAACCTGTCGTTGCATGGCAAAAGACCCCAGAGCCAATCTTACCCGATACTTTACCGAAGATATCGCAGAAGTCAGCTAGTATGAGATTAGGATGGCCCTCAAACAAATTAAAAACAACAAGGCACCTGGTGACGACAGAATTACAATTGAGCTGAGAGCGGGTGGAAAACCTGTACTTAAAGTTCTCCAGAAGCTGCTCAACTTCGTCATACTTGACGGTAATATGCCAGAAATGTGGAGCAGAAGCGTGGTGGTGCTCTTTTTCAAAAAAGGTGACAACACCTTAAAGAACTACAGACCCATCTCACTTCTGAGCCACGTTTATAAGTTGTTTTCGGCGGTAATCACGAATCGTCTCGCACGCAGGTTTGACGACTTCCAGCCACCCGAACAAGCCGGTTTACGAAAGGGCTATAGTACCATAGACCACATCCATACGCTACGGCAGATTATACAGAAAACCAAAGAGTATAATCGGCCACTATGTAAAGCGTATGTGGACTATGAGAAAGCCTTCGATTCCATCGAGACCTTGGCAGTGCTTCGGTCGCTCCAGCGACGCCGCATCGACTTTCGCTATATCGAAGTGTTGAAGTGTATTTATAGCAAAGCCACAATGTCTGTCCGATTACAGAACCAGTGCACAAAACATAATTATCCAGCTACAGAAAGAAGTGAAAGAGGAGAAGTTTTAGCTCCGAAACTGTTCACTGCCGCGCTGGAAGAATTTTCAAGCTAATGGACTGGAACGGATATGGCATCAAAATCAACAGCGAATGCATCACTCACCTTCGGTTTGCCGACGACATAGTCATTGTGGCGGAGTCGCTGGAGGATCTCGGTGCTATGCTCAGGGACCTCAGTTGAGTATACCAACTGGTAGGTCTGAGAATGAATATGGACAAGACGAAGGTCATGTCAAATCTTTATGCCTCACCTGTGCCGGTTATTGTTGGGAATGCCACACTCGAAGTTGGTGACGAATATACGTCTACCTGGGTCAAAAGATCCAATTACGTAGATCCAACTTCGACAAAGAGGTCCAGCGAAGGATCCAATTCGGATGGGCAGCGTTCGGGAAACTTTGGCACATCTTTAAGTCCAAAATACCCCAATGCCTAAAGACGAAAGTCTTTAGTCAGTGCGTGTTGCCAGTGATGGCTTATGGAACTGAAACGTGGTCCTTAACTGTGGGCCTCATAACGAAACTTAAAGTCGCACAGCGAGCTCTGGAGAGAGCTATGCTCGGAGTCTCTTTGCGCGACAGAATTCGTAATTAAGATATTCGCAAAATAACGAAAGTGGCCGACATAGTTCAAAGAGTAAGCAAGCTGAAATGGCAATGGGCAGACCACATCGCTGGCAGAACTGACAATCGCTGGGCAAGAAAGGTTCTCGAGTGGCGACCACGAACCGGAAGGCGCAGTGTTGGACGAACTCCCACTAGATGGACAGATGACCTCGCAAAGGTCGCTGGAAACCGCTGGTTGAAGGATGCGCAGGACCGTACGTTGTGGAAATCTAGTGGGGAGGCCTATGTTCAACAGTGGACGTCTTGCGGCTGATGATGATGATTATTATTATTATTATTATCGATAATAGTTATTTCTACGAGTACTACGGGTTTTGAGTAAAAGTTTTGTATTTGTTTTTGATGCTTAATTTGAGAGAGCTTTATAGTTACAGACTGTATAATGAAGGACCATAATGGTAAAATACCTGTTTTGACTTCAATTAAAAATAATTTCAATTAAACCGTATTCAATTTGTTTGTCTCCTAAATAATATTCATATCTGCCATAATTATGGTTATGCTGTTCACTGTCGATGACTGGGTGTCCATAACTGGTTAACGTCCATCACTGGGTATGGACAACTGGATCCTAGGTGTCCATAACTGGTGATTTTAGTTTTTTCTATATTATATGAAAGTTCTAACAATTCGTTATAGATATTTCAATTGTATATCGTTGTTTTGATTCTTGAGAATACTGATTGTTATTTTCAGTAATTATTGTTGATCTGAGTTTTGTACTTTTTTTTTATTGTTATTTATTATGAACACTGTCCTAAAAGTGTCCATAACTGGGTCCTTCACCCTAATACACCATTTTGTGGTGGCGGCCATCTTGGATTTGATTTTTTTATGGAGTATAGTATTCTACTAGTCAAGCCCTTTCATTTGATACCCATATTGAGGCAGGTTGTGAAAAAATATTTTGTCCGCCATTTTGTGGCGGCGGCCATCTTGAATCGATATTAACCAAACATAGCTAAGAACATCCGCACGGATATTAACTTTCAAATAAAAAAAACCGCATCGAAATCGGCCCATCCGTTTGAGCTCTACGGTGCCACAGACAGACACACACACAGACAGACAGACAGACATCGACGTCAAACTTATAACACCCCTTTTTTTGGTCGGGGGTTAAAAATAGTATATTAGCGTTAATCTTGGAAAAGTACTTATTACGTAAGTATTTACATAGTTTCATTCAAATCCGTTCAGCCGTTATAGAGATACGGGAACAAACATGTAAAAACACAATCTTTCACTTTTATTAGTGGGATTAGAAAGATAAATTTATTAGGCATTTACAAACGTTTGGAATGGAGGGTTTTTTTTACAAAACATTTGAATCGTTTGAAGGCGAAACTGAAAAGCTTTGCTAGTAATTCGTTTCGTTTCATCGCTCTTACAGCGATATATTGTTCGTAATAATGGAAAAATACCCCTAAATCCATTTAACTTATTGCAACAATGTAAAATTGATACGATTTATTATATTACATCAACCGCTTTCTTCATACAAAGTGCCATAATACGACTATTCAAACTGGTTTAAGGTGGCAGATGTTCATTTACAGTAATTTCAAAATTACAATAATGACAAATTCTGTTGTGACATCAAATGCTACTAATCCTACTTCCTACCATTTTTATAATGCGTTTGTGAGTAATGTGAATGTTTGTTAGTTAGGTACTATTCGCGCAAAACTACTACAGGGATCTGGATATGTTGAAAATATTTATAGAAAACTTTATTAATTTCCTAGATTTTCTTATCTCAATTGCATTTGTCATTCATTCATTTCATGCTATAGCAGATACTTGAATTACTACACTGCCTTGTATTGTATTTATTGATTTTATTACTTGTAACAAAGTTGTAATGATCGAAATCAACTCTAAGCCTACGCCAGTTTTTGCCAACGTAAATACGATGTAGAGGCCAACAGCACAAAAAACGTAGGATTCAATAACCTGAACCCGGGGCCTTATTACTACGCCATGTCTACATGTGCCATAAACTCTTTATGTAGAAAGGAAAAAGTTTGTAAAATTCATTCGGTAGAAACTCGTCAGCGTACCGGTCCCAAACCCAGATACATGACGAAGGAAAAAGTATACTCTATTGAGATTGCCATTTATTATGTGAAAAGTAAGTGTAAACTAAGTTAAAAGACCACTAAAATACCTATGTACCTACTATGTAGCGCAAACGGAAGATGTTAGTTGTTAACAAATAGGGGGAAAAGTGGTCAAGTGCGAGTCGGGCTCGCCCATGAAGGCTTCCGTAGCAGCAAGTAACATAATACAAAATTGTTGTACTTCGTTGTTACTTTAATCAGTGTTTTAACAATAGTCAATCTATGACGTATGAAAATAAAACTACTTACTAGATATCATTCAAACCAATTTTCGTTGATAGTTTACATGGTAACGTACATCATTAACTTTTTTTTATTTTTGTCATTCTCTTATTTTAGAAGTTACAGGGGGGGGGGGGTTACACTTTTTACCACTTTGGAAGAGTCCGTCGCGCAAACTAAGTATGTATTCTATGTATTTTTTTTGTTTTTTTTTCTATTTTTTAGCCCCCGACCAAAAAAAGGGGTGTTATAAGTTTGACGTCGATGTCTGTCTGTGGCACCGTAGAGCTCAAACGGATAGGCCGATTTCGATGCGGTTTTTTTTATTTGAAAGTTGATATCCGTGCTCTTAACTAAGTTTGGTTAAAATCGATTCAAGATAGCCGCCTCCACAAAATGGCGGACAAAATATTTCTTCACAACCTACCTCGATATGGGTATCAAATGAAAGGGCTCGACTAATAGAATAGGTACTATACAGTATAACAAATTCCAAATCCAAGATGGCCGCCGCCACAAAATGGCGAAATACATTATTTTTATGACTACTACCTCAATATGGGTATCAAATGAAAGGGCTTAACTAGTAGAATACTTTGCAATATGACAAATTTCAAATCCAAGATAGCCGCTACGACAAAATGGCGAAATACATTTCTATTTTCACAATTCCCTTAATACCTATGGGTATCAAATGAAAGGGCTTGACTAGTAGAATGTGGTCCAGATAATAAATCTGAGGTAGTCGGGGTTAATCAAAATTTTAAATTTTGTTCTTTTTGTATCAAAATCTTAATGCGGTTCACAGATTACATCTACTTACTAAGTCTCAATAGTATAGCTTTTATAGTTTCGGAGAAAAGTGGCTGTGACATACGGACGGACAGACAGACAGACATGACGAATCTATAAGGGTTCCGTATTTTGCCATTTGGCTACGGAACCCTAAAAATAGGTGAAGATGTAAGTGGAGATAGATTAATACTATTTATGTTGTCATCGTAGATAAATTAAGGCAATTATTGTACGCTAAGATTTCAAACTGCTCTTTAGATTCGAGATTAAATTTAAGTACATAAATAGTAGGGTGAAGTATGAAAACGTAAAAGATTTAATTGGATTTTCGTTTAGGGTGCAGTTGAGCGGCAAAACGATGTAACTCTATTGTCTCTAATACGGTGGTTTACCCGTATTACATAGTTGAAATGTGAATTTGAAAACGGAACGAAGTATCGCCATATTAATAATACTGCAGTGAACAATAAACAATCGCGGTGGCCTAGTGGTGAGAATGCCCAACTTTACATATGTGAGGTCGTTCGGAGGTCGGAGGTTCGAATCCCACCTGTACCTTTAAGTATTTTTCCAAATTCAAATATCAAATTTTGTCTTCACCACTGATTACAATGTTGACAGAAAAGATTAAGAAGAAACCGGCAACTTCCGTGAAAACATCATTCGTATAAGATGCCGGTTTCTGTTTCGCTTTCGTGGAATTGAATGTCATTCCCCAAGCACCACTTAGTATGGTGTGTCCTTGTAAGTGAAAGCATCACAATCCAGCAGTGCATAAAGTGAGCGATTTATGCCAAACTATTGTGATAGCTTAAAAAATATTAGTGCTATGAAAATTGTAACAAAAACATACGAAAATGTTGCAACGACGTGTATTATTTGAGGTGACGTAGGCATTTTAAAGTCTGCCAACCCGCAACTTGACCAGCCTGGTGGACTACGGCTATGGAATAGATTGATATGGCCTGAGCATACTTGGCTACAGGGAGACCCGTGCCCCAGCAGTGGGACTCAGGGGCTTGATACGGTATATTTTATCCCGAACACGGTAAACTGTGTTCCGGTTTGAAGCGCAATGTTTCCAGAGAAATTACAGGGCTTAGAGATATATCATAGATCTCTAGGTGACGAGCGCAGTGCAGTGCTAGGTAATGATTTGGACTCCTCATGTTCCAATAGCTGCGTGTCACTGTGATGTTATGTGGCAGTCATGTTGCTTACCACCAGACACATGACCTGCTCGTCTCGTCACTCATTATTTAAAAAAAAAAGGTAAAACATATCTAGCGTGTAGCGTGTCAAGCAGACCCATTTACATATGGGTACGTTCTGTATGTGAGCCATATGGGAAGAGCTGTAATGCATGCACAATGATTCAATATTACTCATTAATTAACATCTGATAAATAAAATTGATAACAATGTACGGTTGGTGAGTTCAATACGATTTTTTATCAAATAAAAATTAATCATTAACTGAAATCAAACAAATAAAGAGGAGACCGTACCGCCGCCAAATCTGATTGTCGTTGTTTTTTTTAAACCAAAGATAGGATTGCGCTTGACCGACTACTACTGGTAACTGTCAGCATCGTCAGCGTATCATTTAGAGAGTTCCTTAAGAATGGTCCTTATTACACCATAAGGATATCTACGTTTTTAACATTTCAATCCCTTCCGTTTAATAAGATCATATAACAATTAACATACCTACAAACGTTTACACTAAATATATTAACGAATTAGAAAGAAATGCGGTTTAGTTAGTCAACAATGAAGAAGACGCGTGGTATGTGATTTTGAAATGTAACCGAAAATAAAATAACCTTTTCCCACATAATTATGTGATCGTTCTAGGTATAAAAATACAAGCTTCCATCGTCTTCTAGCCCTTTTTCTACAAACTATGGTCGGCACAGCACGTTGTTTTCGTCTACTTCAATTTATCATCCGTCATCTGAACTTAAGACTAACTCCTCTTGCACACGTATTGTCTCTCACACAATTCATCCATTCCTTTTTTTGGGCGTCTCTCCCATTGTAACTGTCAGGCTTAAACGATCTTCCAGTAATATGACTTTCTTATACTCTTGTCATATGCCCGTGTTATGAAAGGTTGTCAGATTTTAATTTCTCTGTCACAGATGCATCTTAAAAATGTCGGAACGTGCAAGAAGCAATACAAATTAAAACTTACCACTCCGATCCCTTCAAAAGCATAAATGGCCGTCCCGAAGTACAAAGGCAATTGGTGCCAGCTCGCGAAAGGCGGCACCTTGTTCGTGTTAGGCATGTCTTGCAGTATGTAGTAGAATGTGATGATGAGCCCCCACGCTGTCATGATAGATGCCAATAGGGACACTGGAGTCAGGTACTTTAGATTCTTTACCATAGCCAGAGCCACGATCAGTGGGAACAGCAACACTAAATATGCGTGCACGCTCATTTTTACGTGGAAAAATTGCATCGTATCTTGTAAGTTAGTCGCCACAAACAGAAAGTAGACACAGCAAAATCCCAGCTGTGTTAAGACTAGAAATACATTGACTACATTTCTGAAACAATACAGATACAGATCTTTATTGGAATTTGTTAGCAGACTTCGTGATATAAATATTTTTTTATACGTCAATTCTGAACCGATTTTCATAATGGTAAGTCAGCGAGCAACACGGAAGGGAGTAGGCATACAGAGCGTTTCCCCTCTGTCAAAGTACAAGGCCGCGTGGACCATGGAGTTTGATAATATATTGTGGCTGAGGGCGGGGCGAGAATTGTGAATGGTGCTTTATTTTTTGTGTTAGTGATTTGGCTGTGTGAGTTTGATCGGCAATGGATCGGTACAGGTATGTTTTGTATGTAATAGTGCGGCTTTGCGCTAGTGTGCAACTTTCCCTTCACGCAAGAAATGACAGAAAGATTTGAACAATATTTTTTAGCTAAGGCTACTACTCCCTTCCGTGCTTGCGAAGATCGAGTTGCTCGATGTGGTAAGTAGGCCTACCGACATGCGCTACCGAATAAAAAGCATAGTAGAAATTGGGTGTTTTTTACGGTTTACACACAAAACAAAAGAACAAAACAAATTAGTCGTATTACGGATATTATGTTGAACTATGTAGAGAAAGCGAAAACTTTTACACCAAATTTTGGTGCTTAACTATTTCATTAACTAACATATTGTGATTTCCAAAATAAAAATCATGCTTACATGTACATAAGTTGCATTAATACCTCCAAAAAAGTATAGATAACTTTTATTGCAAAGTATAGGTTACATTTCTAGAAGTACTTACATGATAAGATAATATGTTTTTACTTTTTAATGATTGCGATTATTTTATTTCATCCTTTTCTCAAGTGATATCAATTAATAAGATTGGTGTTCAGTGGATTATGACTCAATCGGATGGACTTTATTATCTCGATTAGCATAAGCAGAAACTAATAATGCGAACATTACTGTGTTTCGATAAGAAGAGTGTCTCCAGAGAAACTACAGGGCAAAGAGATAAATCATATTATATCTCCGGGTGACGAGCTTAGTGCAGTGATAGGCTGTGATTTGAACTATTCTACTCCACATAGCTATCTGGCGCTGTCGTATAATGGGAAGAAATGAATGTTCCAAACCATCTATCATGCCTCGTTCGTACATTTACTTTTATTTTTAAAAACCTGACAGTTGCTGGGCATGTGTAAGACATCTCTGTACTATATGTCTACATCATCTGTATACATCCCGCGACAGTGGCGCAGCCCCGGACCTAGGGTTGGGGCAAGCCGGGGCCCGCACCCCGGGCGGCAAACCTCAGGGGGCGCCAAATTGAGCGACTCATCACATATTTCAAGTCATTGTCGTCCAATATTATCTACATGAATCCTTCCCCTTCCTCATATGGGGGAGGGAAGTGAGATTTTGCCCCGCCTAAAAAATATTGAAGATCCAGGGCTCATCCGGGGCGAAAATGAAAATTATTACCAATATTACAAACGTCAAAGTTTGGATGATTGTTATTTAATCACAAAGGAATGGCTGAACGAATCGGGTTCAATTTTGTAACACAGATTAGTCTGGAATAGCGCATAGACTACTTTTTATCGCGAGAATGGAACGGGAACGACAACTACGCGGATAAAACCCTCGGGACGCTGCCAGATAGTACATATACCTACGGATTGACGCATAGTGCATAGTAATAGCTAGTTCATGAAAGGTCGATCGATTAATAGTGCTAGGAAGCCTGAAAACGGTGACATCATCTCGACGCGGCGATGCGAATTACTCGCACTATCTACTACCGGGATTCTGATCGTCTATACAAACTACGATGAATAAATTACACAAGTAGGTAATGTCACACCCTTGTAGACCGTCAATGACATCAGATAGTGGCGAGAAATAGGTCAGTAAGCGTATTTATCTAGCCAGTCAACAATTAGTTTATCAACTAATATTGATTTAGGGTCTAGGAAACTTTACTCAAACTTGCAAATAGGAAATTTTTCTATACGACAGTACGACACGTGTACATAAACAAATAAGTTCGATAAAAAACTTTGTACGTTTCCATTGTTTGCTCGTAATCAATACTCGAGCACTAATGAAATAATTTATGGCTTAGATTAGGCGGGCTATAAAATTATAGCCACTTACGTCATATTTTCATTAATCGGGAAATCTTTGATGCCCTTTTACTTAGCGAGTGTAGATACCAATAATAATTTATCGTTAATTTATTTTAATGCAGAAGTCTATACCTGCAACCCGAGTGCCAACTTAGTTTAGATGTTTTAGTTAGTTTAATTTCATATTTAAGTAATCAATTTTCAAATAGGAGGCGCTCCATCGTAACGTAATATATTATTGAGTTCCCATAGTACAAAGCTTTCCTGAATCTGGGGCTCCGTAATGAGATAGTGTGTGGAAAGTATTTCTTTATCTCAATCCCAATATTAGTACATCTTCGTCGATTGTATTATCGAACTCATTGTTATTGTAATCACTGTTTTGTCTTTCGATTTCGATGTTTTCTTGTTCTATAGATCTTTGTTTTTACAGTCCACTTTTGCATATTTTCGCAAATTCAATGTAATATTAAATCTTAATAATTACTAATTATGTATTTAGTTGCGTTAAGTTAGTTGGGAGAACGGCGACTGCCGATCCGGAGCCCTGGGTTCAAATCCCACGCGTACCACTGTCTTTTCGGTGTCATGTGCGTAATGCCGCTGACCTAACACAGTGAAGGAAAACATCGTGAGCAAACCGACATGTTCCTAGAATCTTTCGAGGGCATGTGCCATCCACAAACCTACGCTGGCTCCGTGGTGGATTATGGCTTAGACTATCTCCTAGAGAGAGAAGGCTTCGAATCCCAACAATGCACAGTGCAATCCCTGATTTGAACCTGGGGGCTCCTGAGGGTGAATCTTGAGCGGCAGTCGTCGTTTTCCTGGCTAGACCAGTCGTAATCTAATTGTGTAATTTTATTAAAAATTGTTTAATTTAACAGAAGAAAAATAACAACCCCCAACAACGTATTACATGGCGGTAATGGTTTTTCTTAAGAGATTACCACCATTAATATTGGCTTGTTTCATTTTAGGCAAAAAAAAAAACATAAATTTCGCGGTAACAGCAAGATTATAACTTTGACGTGTTTAAATGTGATTAATGATTATGCGAAAAAAGTAAAAGGATTACGAAAAACATGGTAGAAATATCAGAACCAAAATATCAGTTTTGCGAATGTAATTTACATTATATTTTATTGTATACAGAGCCACAGCCTTACATTTGGACAAACTACACTCCAAACATTTAAACTGTTTAATAGGTGTCATCTATTTATTTTTTTACTCGTTTGATGCCGTATCGTTATCCTTATTATGTTTTGATGTATAGGTACAGTTAAATAATCTTTGTATGTAAGTATACTGGTGACTTATGCGATATGTGGGCGTGTGGGACTGAGCAATAGCTGCGTATCTTTGTCGAATTTGCGTAAGTCGGGGTGTAATAAATTTCCGTGACTGTTCATTGGAAAGCAATTCGTGTACCTGGTTTATATTTAAAAACGGGCTTATAAGGCTGAAAATGCAACAACCCGCTGGTGTTTTATGTAAGAAAGAAATATAACAGAATTAATGAGTCCAATATACGAAAAAAAAATTTCATTCTACAGTGGGAGAATTTTATTTTAATTAAATTCTAATACATAAAACTAATTTTAATGTAAATATGGATGTTTGTTACTCTATTAAGTAAAAACTACTGAAAGGATCTGGCTGAAATTTGGTTTATATGTAAATTTAATATATGCTTTAATCAAAGAGTTTACATATTTATATTACGTATAGAGTAGGCACAAGCGCTTTACACCGAAAGCACGGGTAGCATCTTTCTTGCCTTGTCGCTCTTGTAGAAGTGTCATACTTTTGTCGAGGCACATCACTCTGTATACGTTGTATATCTTTGGTTATAAAAGTCTGGTATAACAAAAGCTAACTTTTATTCTGGGAAAATAACGTAATCGGGAACACGCAAGATGTGACTGGTACACCGTATAACCTTTCTTATTTAAAATAACTAGTTATAACATAATCGTGGCCGGCGGTTTCGTTTATTATTATAATAATAATATCTCGGCAAACGATAACTGGCGCAAATCATCGGTGCTCAGCACTGATGATCGCAAGGGAGTGTGGAAGAGCAAGGAGCTGCATGGACCATTCTATCGGGCCCTAACGGGATCCGATGTGAATCTGCTCGCGTCGGTGAACTGGCTGCGCTTCGGGGACTTCTTAGGAGAAACCGACGGGTTTGCCTGTGCAATTGCGGACGAAGTTATCAAGACGAACGATTACCGGAAATACATAATGAAGGACGGTACGGTTGACATCTGTCGGGGATGCCGCCATCCAGGCGAATCACTTCGTCATGCTATTTCTGGTTGTTCGCATCTTGCTAACGGCGAGTACTTGCACAGACATAACCTAGTAGCCAGGATGGTGGATGACCAGCAACTTGATCTTCGATACGGCCTAGTCCGAGGTGCCGTAAAATAAATACGCACCTCTACCAGTTCTCGAAAATGATCGTGCGTTGCTCTAGTGGGACCGCTCTATCATCACGGACAAGACTATTGTCGCCAATAAGCCTGATATCATGCTGGTAGACCGGTCTCAGCGCCGGGCTGTGATCGTCGATATCACCATACCACACGACGAGAACTTCTTGAAAGCTGAGAAGGACATGGACAAGGAATGTTGATTCCACGACTATGGTCCCAATAGTCGTGTCGGCAAACGGCCTCATAGCGAAAAGCCTCGACCATCATCTCAAGAGACTTTCGCTAGACGGTTGGATCAACGGTCAGATGCAGAAGGCGGTATCCTTGACACAGCGCGTATCGTCAGGAGGTTCCTCACTCTGCAGCCCTAACCACCGGTAGCTTGGGCCCTGCCCCGCTGCTGGCGGCACTCTAGTTTTTATGTTTTTTATAATGTTTATATTTTGTATTGTAAAACACTTATAAACTAAGAAAACAAATAAATAACTGAAGAACATCTTCAATTTTAAATTTAATCAAAACCATCTCAGCCGTTTTACAGTGATGGAGTAGTACATACTGATTTTCCAAATTACAATATTAAGCATGATATGACAGTGTGAAATTTATTGTGACATACTGCAATTGATTTGACTTTAAGTGGATTAGGCAATAGACAAGGTGCTTATGTGCAAAGGGGTGTTTCAGCATTCTATTAATAAGCTAATTATATTGATCGTGATTGAATTAGCTAATTGATAAAATAGTGATAATATTAAGATTTATATTCAAAAAAATTATTAATATACTACAATGCTACAAAACAACTCTCTAGAAAACATATATACGGTCTAATTGAGAAGCCTCCTTTTTGAAGTCGGTTAAAAAAGATTAAAATACTTACTTCATTTTTCTTGCATATGGTCGAAGTGCCACAGGTCCAGAAGTGAAGGCATCTTCTACAACCTCAGAGAAACTCAGAGCTGGCCTCTGGCTTCTTATACACAGCTCATGGGCACATTGTATTAATATATGCATGCAGTGTGTGCATATTACTCCCATAAATAAAGTACCAAACACACCTGAAATAATTGACAAAATTTTTACACTTCATATTTTTTTATTCATGCTTTTTGTACTAAACTGCACTCAAAGTGAAGTGTAATTTCATTAATGTTATCTATTTTTTTTTGTAATATCTAATTTTATTACTCATTTCTCAAACATTTATCTATTTTCAAAAATCATTTATAACTTAAAGAAAAAAAAGACTTATTGATACTACAAAAATAATGTAAACTAAAATTATGCTCTCCATATGTGCATTCAAATTTACTGCAACATTTTTTGTTTTATTTGATTGGACTAAAGAATAAAAGGGGCAAGGAAATTTCCGCACAAGCATTGGAATAATACTGTAAATAAAAATGTCTATCTGTATCAAAGGAAAAGTAAATAAATTTAGTTCTTCTAGTTCAAAAATAATTAGGTATAACAAAT
The DNA here is from genome assembly GCA_017562165.1 of Ectropis grisescens. NCBI lineage: Eukaryota > Metazoa > Arthropoda > Insecta > Lepidoptera > Geometridae > Ectropis > Ectropis grisescens. Next base: position 13,603,985 of record CM029778.1, on the reverse strand, counting down.
GAAAAATATTATGTGCACTTTTTTAACACTTCTATCAAACTTATTTATTTACCTACTGTATATTTTGCAGAAAAACTTACCTAAAACTAAACCAGAATTTTTAAAGGCATCTGGCATAGCAAGGATCCCTGTGCCGATGTTTCCTTTCAGGAGATGTATCATGGTATCGAAGTTGGATGTAGGGTGTTCGAGACATCGCTCTGCACCAGGCTGGTAGTCCGCACATTTCGGTTTTTCTTTCTTTGGCACCGGGTCGATCTCTAACTCTACGCTGCCCTGACCTTCGTTATGCTCTAATGGTGCATTAGGTATAAGAAGTGGCTGCTTTTCATCATTCATTATTTCACGATGCCTACCAATTCACGCGGTTTATTTAGATATTTTTATTGTTATTACCGAGACATTCAGGTAGTTTACTGCTACTATTATCGAGAATACGACACGGAGAAAATATTGACGTAGAGACGGAACGGAATTTAGAGCAGCAATGCGAAAAATTTCAATAAACACAAAAGTATTATCACTTGGAAATTCTCCGCTCGTTGAGTTCGATTTTTTCTTATCTTTCACACCCTTCCACTGCTTCATACCCCGCTATTCATGAGATGTGGCGCTCATGCACACTTGATGGAAAATGTATTAGGCTGTCTCGCTCTCATGCTCACAAACATTAACAATTTTAAATTCAGACTGAAATGTTAATGATGTATTGTTTGATGTGTTGAACTGTGACAATAGACATTGACAACAGCAAAAGACTGACTAAAAACAGCTGATTGACAGCGCACGCGATAAAAAGTAGCGGAACAGTTATTTTCACGCAGTTTTGATAATCTGACAGTAATATTTAAATGACATTGACAGTGACAGTAAATGGTATTTGACAGTACAGTAATTGTTTTATATTCTGTGGAGTATAAAAAGCCGTTTCCCTTGAACAGCAAGCTTTATACAATTCTACGTTTTTAGGCCCCTATTATATCATTAGATATTCGAACAGTCTTTGTAACCTAAAGTTAAAAATCTAAAGGGACAACAAGGGTACGGCGTCGCTAACATGCTTAATATCTAATAGTGTACCAAAAGTTAGACCGTTCGGGCTGTGTCCGCGTCCGAAGAGAGTAGTCTTCCACGTGCGTCACGTTATTGTGTTGGACTAATCTCAACAGAAAATGTAACTCGACAGCTCCAACTTAAAAGTAGTTTTGAAATCAAATGGTTCCAAAACATTTTTCTTAATCTGGGCAGAGCCTTTGCCATTCAGCGTGGTAATGCCGCCAGCATGCTGGGTACGCTTCCGATTGGTAGTGGGCTTGAACATCTTGATTATCTGTAGACCTACAGCAGTCTATGGATAATTCAGGTGTGCTTAGTGTAAATAGTTAGTTAGGTAGGTTTGTAGTGTAGTGTAGTAGTTCTCATTGTATTTTAGTTTTGTTAATAAAGGCTCTTTCCAAAACATGAACTGTGATTTGTAACAATAATTACAACCGTACAAACAAATATTCCTTTAACCAAGTTTTACAAATACACATGCATTCATACAAAAATCTTTATTACTGCAGGTATAATAAGATGATACAACACCTGTTGTTCCACCCAACAAAAGTTGACCCAGACAAACTGGCCTCTTCGAGAGGCATGCAATATGTCTGGCAGGACAAATTTGTTTTAGTCTTAATTTATACAATGAAAAATAAAATAGCTGATTAATGTAATAGCTTCTTCCCCTTCTTGAATTACACCAATGTCTTGTGTTTCAGCAGGATGCTGTTTTTTGTTTGATCATGTCAAAGTCATAGAATGTATACAGTGCTATCTAATTCAACATGTCAGTTACAATATTTTTTTATACTACTTGGTGTTATGTTAGTTAAATATCAAATATCATAATGAATAATAGACATTAATGGAATGTCAAATTTCATGTTAAGCAATATCTTTAATATCAATATTCCAATTAATTTCTTTAGGTATTATTTAAAATTAATTTATTGTATCATACATAGCATTTGTATATCAGTATTTCTTTTAGATTACTTTTGAAATATATTTTATATCTTCTTTCTTTGCATTATACATCGTTATTGGTAATCAGCCTCCATCCTATTTATGGGATGTTAGGTTAAATTAAATATCTACACCAACTCGACAGTTTATATAAATTCGTATTTTCCCTGTATGCTAGCGCTAAATAGCTATTATTGAATGAGCAGACATTTCATATGTTCCGTCTCCTTTTCCTACCATATTTCACCCCTATCCGTCCTTATCTCATTGACGAATTGACCCGTCGCACGAGCATTGTGCGAAGAACTTTACTTGAAGAAGGTGTGTGTTGAGATTTGTTACGGGGTGTGACGTGCTCTATGTTATTTAATTGAAAAACTGCAGAAACTGCATTGTTCTGTGCTATTTGTGACGTATTTGAGGAGACCATGCTTGCTAGCCTATACTTGGGCAGCCGCCTACTGGATGTTCCTGAGCTACGACCTAGATTTCGTGAGTCCCATTTCCTCCTATTCTTTTCCTGCTTATGAATTTGTCTGTTGGATTTTACGTGTAAGATTAACTTGGGGATCGCGATATTCGCGCATTCACCGTACAAAGTAAAAAAATTGGCAGTCATAGGAATTGCCGATAGAAGTGAAAACTTATAAACTATATTATTTGTATTTATTTGTAATATCTCAATTTGTTTGTGTCGCAATAAAGACTATCTATCTATCTAACTCCGAATTTGATAGCTTACTTCGGAAACTACGGAAACCGGAGGGTGTGGCCATGGTCCCGAGTTTACCCGAAGAATTCTTATCATTCCCGAGCATGACGCTAGAATTTAATTCACAGCCCACGAAAGATCTGTCTGAGCCGCTCCAAATGAATTTTTCACTTCAAAATTGGCAGTCATAGGAATTGCCGGTAAAAAGTGAAAACTTATTTGAAATTACGCGGGTGAAACCGGAGAGCATGGCTATGGACATCTAGAAATGCGTCAGCATTCATTCAGTCATAACCTCGCCCTCTGGTTTCACCCCCGTAGTTTCCAAAGTGAACTATCTAATTCTGAGTTATAAGTTTTCACTTATAACCGCATTTCATTATATCCGCAGTTCCTATGACTGCCAATTTTTTAAACATACAGAACATACCCTAAATGGATGCAGGCCGATTACCAGTAACCCTGTATATATTGTTAGCGAATTCGTGTTTTTGACTCAACAATTAATTAGGATTTAATGACTTTCGTAAGTTACGTATAAAAATTAAAGAACTGTTGCCCACACTGGCAATCGTTAATATGGAAACTGCGCATGTATGTCAAGAGGATTTGTTCATGGAGGTGTAACCAGACATGATTATGTTTGGTCTCACTCACCCGCTGGCCACTTCTTCCTAGGTGCGAGTGCTTTTGACAAGTCGCGATCATTATAACCACAAAGATAGGTCAACCTCAATCGGCTTCTTTGTGGCTATTTGCACGCAGTACCACGTCGGGTAGTGCATGCGATTTGACCCTTTTGGTCATGAAATAGAGCACACTTTCCCGTGTATAACTGTAATTGTGCTTGGTAATCCTACTGCGTGAGCACGACATAAACGTTTCTGAGAGCTGCTGTGTAAAGACACATTTAACGTTCCATAATACGCAGAAACTGGCTTTTCGATGCTATAAAGTGTACGGTAATACTAGGTTAAAGGACGAGTAGTGAAATCACAAATCAGAAATCATTGAATTCGAACATGAATTAGGTATGAGAAATACCGAAATTTCTCAAGTTGGAAATAAACGCCACTGTGATAACTGTCAGGCTGTTGTATTTCAACAATTGTTCAACAACAATATTGAGGACTGTCCAACTGTCGTGAGGAGCGTGAGGTGCCAATCGCCATTATTGTTAAAATCGCCATGGTTGCAGCAGTTATTTCATCTTGGATAAATATTGGGATTTCAAAAAGCAGTAATTACTCGGAGCCTAACTTTGAATCGTCGTCTTATCAAACAGCACCAACACCGTCGAAATAAAGGATTCCAAGAAATCAACACTGCCGCATCCACAGTGTGAAAAAGGAGCTCTTCCACACGTTACCTACCTCGGCCTTCGCATTCTTCCGCCATACGCTGTGATCGCCGACTGATTTACACGATAGTAATTAAATTAACACTAGGATATTTGCATTTGTGGTAAACAGTTAGTAGTAGTAGTTAGTACTTAGAATAGAATCCGAACCTAAAAGCTTATCGCTCTAGTTAATTGTCTGCTTTGTTCCAATGGTACCAAATAATGATTGGAAATTAGGGTTTCCTGGTCATTTTCAAGGCGAACACACAAATAATCTAGATATACCTACACAGAATAGTGTTGAAAACTAGCTGCTGCCTTGAATATTGATGAAAACCTGAGACTTAAAAATTGTACTATCCCAACAAGTACTCAATCATACCAGGAAGTTACGAGCTCATCCAATGAAACAAACACAAAAAATGTTAAGTAAAGTGGCATTCTATGATTCTAATTATAATCAACGGAGATCTCTACGAGGACAAAATCCACAGAGACTTCAGAGTTTCTATATTTATATGAACCAATCAATTTGTAAGATAATCTGTTGTCATATTTATATTGTGTCACTACAATCACAATTTAAAATGTTACTATGTAGATACATCACAACTTTTGATGTTAATCATCTAATTAATTATTGAGAAAATGTCTCCAGCAATAATAAGTGTCTGTTAAAATCAGGACAACCCTGTTGACTGTTAACTCAAAACAAGTATTTACATTGTTAGTAACTTACTAGGTAGGTATGTGGTTAGTATCAATTTATTATGTATGTTGACGGTTCCCACATACTACAGTATTTTTTATTTTATATCGCAATGTGTACAGTATTGTCATATTTATGTTATATACTTATATATTATAATACTTTAATAAACAATACTTGTGTTGTATGAGAAAAGTCGAACTATTCTTGCGATACTTGGATGAGAAATTGGTTTGTTATTTATTTAATACTAAGATAATGGTTTGGCACATAAGTATGTTGTAGCAAGGTATCAGAATTCAACAAATAAAAATTAAGTTGGTAATAGTAAATAATTGTATTTCATTTTTAATTGAATTGAGATCTTACCTAAAAAGTCTAATCATATGAACAGTACAAATATAAAATACTTAATACGAATTGATAAGTACCTACTATATTTACATAACTTCGTTTTGTCACTCATTGTAATTCAAAATGTACATTAAGGTGTTTAATCTGTGTGTACATTGCACACTACCTTCAGAAAACTGTCATTATTAGTCAATAATTAATTAGTTTGCTGTACATTAAACGGATTTTACAGCTACCTCTCTATGACAACAATCAATCCTCGAGAAATCAGGATGTCAATAAAATACAAATTTGTACTAGTTTAGAGAGAAAAGAGTACCTACCTATGATATAAAAGTTAATTAACACTATCTTAAACAAAACATAAATATGTAGTGTACAAATTCAAGTTTATGGTTGAGAGGTTTAATTGGGATGAAGATCATCAAACATAATTGTCTTCTCCTTTCTTGTCTATGTATCCATATTATAATATCAATCCATAATTTCACCAGAAAGCGAGCCTCCCAAGACTACAGTGGAATTAAGATTTTTTCAAGTAAACTATGATCTATTTAATCCATACAAAGATTTAAATGTCATAGTACTAGCATTCTGTATACTGGATTTAATTAAAGAGTCCTAAGACCAAACATGAGATTTTAAAAGATCAAGTAGGTAAATTACATTACAATTCATTTTCGTTTAAACGTATGTCATAACATCAGAGAATGGGGTACAAAATAAAAAAACACAATTTACGGCTGCATTTAGTATTTATTATTGAAGGAAATAATTTATTTAATCTGGGGCACGGTAGTGCCTCTCGCCAAGTCGAAAGCACAAGCAAACATTAAATTTACACCTTGATTGTGATGTATAGGTAGACAATGACTTATGACATTCCGCCAGTTTGCATAATACTTCATATCCATTCTTAAATTATTACAAAACTTAGGTCTGCCCTGCTTCACCCATGGTACATATAAAATATATCCTATAGCACTCGGAGACGTCTATAAAACCACTAGATATGCCCTTTAAAATTTCAGGTGCATGGATTTATGTCATCATTGGGAAGAGTGAGCTCACTATTTCCATTCTAGTCGGTTGCAGGAAGCGGTGTACCCTATTTTTACTCAACACTATTCGTTGTTGTCAACAACCAAAATAAGTAGAATCACAGCATATCTCACCGCTAGCGATTCTAGGGATCAAGTAGATTGGTTGTGTGTAAGCCACTTCCGCTACACAAAGAGACAGTTTATTACCAATTCCAAAGTACTCAGGGCACATTGATTGGTTTATATCGATGCTCGGAGACCACATACATTTCCAAAGTTGCAATTTATCTTACTTTGTGATTCCTGAGATAAGTGTTTTCCAATAAATTTTCTTCAATTTTATAATATTAGTCTAGATTCAATGAACTCTGTATCACTTTCAATTACAAAACTTTTGATAGCAGTTATATATTTCATTACTTTCAATTAACCTTTGTATTTAACTATACAGACACTATGTTGGGGCATTACTTTCATGTACTATTGTATTGTTATGGTCTGAATTATCGTCTTCGTGGTTTGGTCACTTTGTATATCCATCAGTCGTCTTTGCAGTATGACATAATACATCCCAAATATTACTTTGCTTGCATTGCAAAGAGAATGTCCGTTTCAAATTATACAAGAGGTTCTGTTTTACTGTATTGATTACACGGCTAGGAGAGGTTAGTTTTCGCATTGCTATTCTTGAACCTTTCCGGGGCAGGATTCTCATACTTCTTGCCACCGAGCTCGTTCTCTTGTTGAATAATATGACATGTTTCCATTTATTACAAAGTTTACCACTAAAACAGATCTTAAATGTATTTGAATTTGAAAATTGTAAATGTAAGCAAACAAAACAAGAAACAAGACCAGTGCTGCCAGTCGGGTCTTGTCAAAATTTGCTGAAATATAAAAATGTAATTTTTTAACCCCGACCAAAAGTTATAAGTTTGACGTCAATGTCTGTCTGTCTGTCTGTCACCGTAGAGCTCAAACGGATGAGCCGATTTCGATGCGGTTTTTATATTTGAAAGTTAATATCCGTGCGGATGTTCTTAGCTATGTTTGGTTAACATAGATTCAAGATGGCCGCCACCTCAAAATGGTAGACAAAATATTTCTTCACAACCTACCTCAATATGGGTATCAAATGAAAGGGCTTGACTCATAGAATACTATACACTATAAAAAAATCTAATCCAAGATGGCCGCCACTACAAAATGGCGAATTATATTATTTTTTCACTACTACCTCAATATGGGTATCAAACAAAAGGGCTTGACTAGTAGAATACATTGCACTATAACAAATTTCAAATCCAAGATGGCTGCTTCCACAAAATGGCGAAATACATTTCATTTTTTTTTCACAACTCCCTTATGGGTATCAAATGAAAGGACTTGACTAGTAGAATATTGTACGGATAACAAATCTGAGGTAGTCGGGGGCTAGTCAATTTTTTTAATTTTGTTCTTGTTGTTTAAGAAATTACCTTTTCATTTTTTTACTGGAAAGGTACAAAAAGTTGATAGAATAGAATATTAGTTGTATTGACTTGCAGAAATCGTTGAGTATTTGAGCACTTGCCCGCTATTTGTAAATTATTGTTAATTTACAATAAAATTGATGCATTAAGTCAAACGTATATCGAAATATCGCAAAAATTTGGTCCTGTAAATGCGCGCGTATGTGCGCGTTTTATGAATTTTATTTACACTACATACTACATATTTATGAATTTTAATTTCTTTATTAGTTGTCATACTTCCAAAATTTATATTTTGTATAAACAACTAGTGAACCTGAGATATACAAATAATAATAATATATACGAGTACGTACAATATACAATATATATCTACAATTCAAGATTTCTATATTAAAATTTGTGAATTTGTAGCATCTGCAAATATTTTTTTACCGAGTATTACCTGTATGTTTGTTTGCACCATATAGGTATAACTATTAAGTAGGTATAATAACGGATTTTAGTACAAAGTCCGCTATTCTCTATAGTTTGTCAAATACAAATACAAAAATCTTTATTGCTGTTTGCAGGTAAGATAAGGCCTTCAATAAATAAATAAATAAATATAAATAAATAAATATTGGTGGACAACCACACACAACACCATCTGACCCCAAACTAAGCAAAGCTTGTGTGATGGCAGCCAGATAGCTTATACAATACTTATATAGTTTTAAATACATACTTATTATACATAGAAACACCCAGACACAGTGCAAACATTTGAATTCATCACACAAATATTTGCACTGGGTGGGGATCGAACCCACGACCCTCGGCTTCGCAGGCAGAGCTACTACCAATAAATAAAAACAAAAAGAAAATAATTAAGAAGTGAAAATAAAATGGAAAAGAGAAATAAAAAACTAATCTCCGAATAACCCACCCCTAAAAGTGAGAATAAGATAATAATAATTATTTTTATAATATGAAATTGGTGACTGATGAATATATGAGTGAAGAGAGTGCATCAGCGGCAGCGTCTGAAATTTTAAATCATATTCTTTTTCTGCATTTCAAATTAAACTTTCGATAATATTCTCTCTCGAAAAAAATTGCCAGTTTGTGAAAAAATAAGATCAAGCAGTCAGTACCGGCTTTCACTATCATCATCATCATTATCCTTGCTGTATTTTACTCTAGCATGTATGAATGCTTTCAATGGCTCTAATGTTGGCATTTTGTAATGAAAACTTGTTTTGGCACGCCACAGATAGAATTTTCGTGGGATGTGGATGGAATTCTACCGTCACGTTCGAGTTTGATTTGAAATCTTCGGGCAATCGCGGGTTTATGGCCATTGGCCATCTGAAAATGCGTCAGAATTTCTAGATGGTCATGCTTATGGTCACGTCCTCCAGTTTCAGCCGAGTAGTTTCCAAAGTAAGCTATCAAATTCTGAATAATAAGTTTTCAGTTCTATCGGGAGTTCCTATGACTGTCCATTTATTTAATAATCATAATATTTGAAACACCGATTATAGTTTGGAAGAACACATATGCTACATTTTATCCCAGGAAAACAAAGGAAATGTGAACTACGCAGGTAATATAGCAAGGCGGTGCTAGATATATATTGGTTTCCAATTATTTAGCAGCAGTGAAGTCATACCACATTTTTTTTTTTTTTTATTAATTTTAGCCACTCCACAGACCGTGACCATTGCCATTACGTTTCAATTTTTTTTTACATATTTCTTGGATTAGGAGAAGAAGGAGAAAACAGGGGGGTGTTGTGAACATTTTAGTCGGATTTCGTCTGTTGAGCCGATCACTACCGGTTGGGATACCAATAGTAATTGACTCGACATCGCCTTTTGCCTAAGCCGCCTCCTACCGGCCCAGAGCCTCCACCACAGCCGCATTTCTATCCTTGATAGCCATCTGCAAGTTGAAATTGTCGAGCCGCGTCTTACGGACGTGACCTTTAACGTGGGTGTTAAAATCGCGTGATCAGGCTCCACTGTTTAGCAGTAGTCAGTAGAGGTAAGTCCCACTCATAAATAAAGAAATGTTAGTATTAAAATTAACGTGGTTGTTACATATATTTTATTGGATATCGGGACACTCACGTATAATATGATCGGTCAATCCGACTCGAGTTTCGGCCGCATCTGGCGGCCTTTTTTCAGGAGAGTGAACGCGCGCGATGGCTGCCCGTTTGGCCCAAGGCGGGCGGCGCGTGCATACGTACGTACATACATGAGTGTCCCGTTATCCAATTAAAGAAATGTTTGCGCCTGGACTACAAAAGAAGTCTTTAATCGACGTAGTTATCATAATTTAAAATAATTCGTTCCTATTAGGTACTTACCTACCTTACGGTTTGAAAACGCAATAAACGCTGATGGATGAAAATGTGTAGTTTTTATTTCCGTTATACATTTATATCCTTAGCCGTTAGAAAGTTATTCGCCCTCTCTCAACGTACTCAAATTCGCTAGGTATGACGAAAATTTCGTTCAGTAGGCAACACTGGGAAAACCTCGATAGAACCGTCATCTACTCTGATTTGCTCAATGACATATGACAGTGACATTTCATCCATTAAGATCCTATTCATGACTTTTTCGTTATACACATTGTTACATTAGTGTTGTTTATTGAACGTTTTGCATGGCAACATTGAACGAATGAATGAACGATAAGTTTATTATCTGTATTATTTTTTATCTGTCTACTGCATACAAATAGCCGCAGCCAAAAAGTAGCAGGACCATCGATTTGTTATTGAAACTAACAATTTATTTTTAAGGCAGTAATAATATGGGAAATGCTGGTAGCAATCACCCCAAAGAATGGCAGAGGGACTCGGTAACAAAAGCACCGGATGCTGGTCCATCGTCACCTACAAAGGAAGGCGAGGCGTTTACCTTCGACAAGAAGAACGACGATGACCGCATCGGTCGAGATGACGAAAATAACATTGAAGATGGAGCGCCCTACTATACCAAAGCAGTACCTGAGAGCGAAGTGGAGTACACTGGGCCGAGGCCGCGGTCTAATACGCTAACCGAGAGTAGCAAGTTAGTTGATGAATTCAAGGTTCTCCCGACAGTCTTCAAATGGGAAGGTGGAGGCAAGCAGGTTAGAATCTGATCAGTTTAAAACTGTCTTGACTTTAAAATTGGTCAATATCCGTGAAATATTTTCATATTCATTTTGCAGGTTTTCATCAGTGGAACTTTTACAGACTGGAAGACAATTCCTATGGTCAAATCTCATGGAGACTTTGTGACAATAATCGATCTGCCTGAAGGTGAACATCAGTATAAATATTTTGTGGATGGAGAATGGCGACATGACCCATCTGTGGTAAGGAACATTCTACATAACCTTATCCTAACATTTAACTTGTACATTATAGTCATGATGAGAATCTCGATTGTTCTTGGGACACCATACATCTACAAAACTGTAGAACAACTTTAGTTACAATGGCATTGCCAATGGAGATTAATGAAGTGTAAGTACCATTTATATAATACTGATTTGAATTTGCTTCATTACAATTCATGATAAACAAGAAATAAGTAAATAATGAACATTTATTAGATAATATACCATACTGTGTAAATTCCAATAAACATTACAAAGAATGTCTTACTGTAATATATTCTTCATTAAACTCTCGATGGTGTCGAATGAATTAGAAAATGAATAATAAGTTTGTGCTGGTGTGTTTATGTTATAATGTGGTTATACCTGAAAGTTATTGGCACAGAATAACAAATATGACATGAGAAAAGAGAAGTCAACCAGTACCCAACAGTGGAATATAGAATGCTAGAGATGATGATTATTATGCAAGTGAAGCTACAAGGACAAGAAATTTAAGTGTTTAACAAAGATATCTCTGGGTGACAAGTTCAGTGCAGTGTTGGGCAGTAATTTGGATTCTTCATGTCATTCTTATCATCTTGTTTGTCCTCTCACTATATTTTTTATTTATAAATCCTAAGGTTGCCTGGAAGAGATCACTTTCAGCAATAAGCTCACTCACCAAAGGCCCAAAGTAGTTGTTAAAGTTTGTGTTTATTTCCTTTTGTGTGCCAATATAAAGTATCTATATCTATATTATAGAAAACAAAAGATTAATAACCTTGAGGACTATTAATATGCTGATTCAATGTTTTATTTGGTGACAATTATTTATTATTTTTACAGAAGGTGATAGACAATGGAATGGGTTCGAAGAATAATTTGGTATCAGTGAAAATGTCAGATTTTGAAGTTTTCCAAGCTCTAGCAAAAGATAGTGAAGGCATTCATAGTAGTGCACAAACTGAATATTCTCAGGTATGGTGCAAGCATTGGTTCACATTCTGATATTTAAATTTAAAAGCAAGAATAGGAAATATAAGAATACACAAATCTGGGTAAAATTTGGTAAACAAATGGATTGTAGCATTCAATAACACACACATACTGCTACTTAAAATCCAAAAATGTAGAATTTCTTAGCCAAAAGGCCTCTTTTAAATTCTATTTGGACTGGACATGTACATTTATTTATTTAATTATAGGGACGCAGCATTAGCTGATGTGCCTATATCTTTCAGTGTTGGTGTAACAAATTATGGGTAATCAATCTATTAAACAGACATATATTGTCTTTCTCTATTCACTTTCCATTTGTCGAGTTAGTTCTTGAAACAGTTTAATGAAACATACTAATCTATAAAAGAGAAACCCATTTTAATTTTATATTCTTACTGTGACAATTATAATACTTACAGGAAATCCCTCAATCCAAACCTTGGGAAAAGGTTTCCGGGCCACCAATTTTGCCTCCACATCTGTTACAAGTTATACTCAACAAGGATACCCCCCTGTCTGTAAGTACATATTTATATCTGTAAGACATCTAGTTAATTACAATTACCAATAATATTTGTATGTATGTTTGTCTGGTAGAGATTGCTCCAAGTAATAAAACAGACAATTAAAATACATACTTCAACTTAAAAGGATTTTTAGTTTATTGTAATTTGTAGATAATTAACAAACATTGGTTGTATTATATTGTATTGGGTTCTTGCTGTAACACACATATTAAGTCAATGTCTATCCTCCTGATTTTTAAATCTTGAACAAAATTAAAATTGTGCTCACTCTTTGTTGAATAGTAGTGGTAGGCTGGTGGGACTGTATACAGAGTTCGCCTGGGAAAGTACCACTGGTTACCATACCGTCTTTACTAATTATGCTACAGCCAAGTAGTAATGTGCAAACATCACTGTGCTCCGGTTTGAAGGGCAATGTTTCTAGAGAAATTACAAGTATAAAGATAAATAATCGTTTATCTCTGGGTGAAGAATGCAGTGCGGTGCGACTGCTAGGTAGTGATTTGGGTCTTCATGTTCAAATAGCTCGTTGACACTGTAGTGATACTATAAAATGTTATAAAACTAGGTAATAGTTTTTTTTGTTTAAACATGCTAACTTATCTCAGGAACTACTGGACCATATTGAATAATTCTTTCTTTTGCCTATACAGGTAATCAGCATCCATTTAAGGGCATGTTGTTAAACAAACAACTCTTGATTCTACAACTGTTGTTAAAACTCAAATACATGTCCCAAAAAATAATTTTAGTTTTATTGTCCTCTCTAGCACTATTTAGCCCTATGCGCGTCGGCACTTCATTTATCGAAAGAGTGCGCACGCTCTTGACTAACTGCTACCCTTGACTACTAAGACTTCGATGTTTTTAGACCGAGCAAATAATTTTTTTTTTCTTTTGTAAGACCAAAAAAATACGAATTTTTAAAAACTGTAGAAGAAAAGGTTAATGTTCTTAACATGCTCTTAAAAGGATGTAGGCTCAATACCAATAACCCGTACCACGGGCAAAGCAGAGACAAACCGCTAGTTATGTAATAAATAAATCATTCTGTTTTCTATTCCAGTGTGAGCCGACTCTGCTGCCAGAGCCAAACCACGTGATGTTGAACCATCTCTACGCATTATCAATAAAAGACGGCGTCATGGTGCTATCGGCCACTCACCGTTACAGAAAGAAATATGTTACCACACTTCTGTACAAGCCTATATAAGTATTATTTGTTATAACGCTATCATGTTAGTCTATTACCATTGTTACTACTATGAAGTATTGCGAATCCAACTTTCTGCCTCTGTAGTTTGTCTTTTCTTATCTGGCAATACACAATTGTGACAAATTAATAATTAATTGATTTATGCCAAGTAAGAACGGATAGACTTTAATTTAAAGGGTCTCTACTTTTTCTATCATCTATTACAGGTGCTATAAGAAGATTTGCTATGTTATTATTAAATTATGTTTTTTATGGATTACTTCTGGTATCAAGAATTCATTTTATTGCTCATATACAAAGATTTGGTGTTTTGATAATAATACTACAGATGACATTTAGTAATATTTTATATTTATGTGCCTAACAAAAGTCTAGGGGTATGCAGTACCTGTACTATGAAGAAAGAGGCGTGATAAACTACTTATTATTACATGCATCTTTTACAATGGAACACATTTTACTCGGAATCGAAAAATATTGTTGTTCCATACAGAAGTAACTTTCGGAATTGACACTAAGTTATTCTAATAATTAATTAAATATGTAATAATGTAAATGCACATTATTCCAAACAATAATGTGCAAACATGTGTTCGGGTTTGAAAGGAAATTTCTAAAAAAAAACCAAGTTATATCATTGGGTGACGAGCACAGAGTAGTACTAAGCAGTAATTTGGATTCTATTGTCAAACAAGCTGCGTTGCACTTTGCTGTTATGGGCAGGCTTATTGCTTACTATTATGCGCACGTCTTGCTCATCCCATCACTCTATACAGGGTTACTGGTAATCAGCCTACATCCGTTTAATGGCATGTTCTGTACTTATATTTATACAAACGACTTCTTTTGTTCTGCAACTTTTGTTAAACAGTTTGATGCTTTTAGACCGAGCAAATACACTTTTTTTATTTTGTATGGGAAAACAGTTTTAAATGGAAATTTATAAAAAGCGTAGAACGAAAATTTACTTATTTAATGTACTTGACATCCCCATTAAAAGGATGCAGGCTGACTACTAATTACCCTGAGCAATAATTAAAAAAAAAGTGTGTAACAGCTGATTTTCTTTAGGCTGTTTTAGATTTTGGCCTGAAGTAGATATTGCTCACAATTCGTTTATGAGCATAACACGCTCCTTCGGCTTAAAATAGCTAGTCAGCGTTATAGGGTTACATTAAAGAAAGAGTCCTTGTCGTATAAAAAAATTGTTTGTCGAATAACTGCGCATGCGTATTTTTCAACTTGCTTTACAATTTTCTACATAAGGAAATCTAGTAGAAATTATCCTTTTCTTTCTGACGTTTCTAAAGTGCCAGTAATGTAGTATTTTATTATTTATCTAAGGAGGGTCTTACATGATTCATCCAGAATTACACTGAAGTCAAGTGTTAAGTATCTTCTAGCTAAGGGGGAATGAAATTTCTAGAGGGGTTACCCTTTGCTCTTCTCCTAACTATACCTCCATTCTTAGATAAAGGTGAACTTCATATATGAAGACCTGGTGTGAAAAGTGCCTTTATAAACAAGTACAAGAATGAAAAGTACTTATAGGACTTGTTAAAAGTATGTATGTACTTATTTATTGTCATATGAAGCTATGAAGTGTAGCAAGAAGAGTATAAATTTTGTTTGGTAGAGTTTAATTACCTAATATGGTAGTGTAGGTATTTACAAACATGTTTTTAGGGTACTCAGAATCGTTTATATGATTCTGATAGTTTGTAATCAATCAAAAAGCAATTAATTTGATCGTGTAAGTCTGTATACGAGTCTACGATTGGAAACTGTTGTAGGTACGTGTGCATGTATCAAAAGATTTTTAGGTGTAGTATGAATACTTGTGATTGTGACTCCATTAAAATCGAGAGTAAAAAAATAATTGGCAGTCATAGGAACTGGCGATAGAAGTGAAAACTTATAACTCAGAATTCGATAGCTTACTTTGGAAAATACGCGGGTTAAAACGGAGGGCGTGGTCATAAGGATGGGCAAGAGTTTACGCGGTGATTTGTTATCATTCCCATTCGAGCGTGAAGCCAGAATTCAATTTACAGCTCAGGAAAAATATGCTTGGGGCGCGCCAAAATAAGTTTTCACTTCAAAAAACGTAAGTAAATCTATGGAAAATTCGAAGTGTTTCAAAGGAACAGTAAAAGGTAATACCTACGAGTATAATATGCGTGGAATATAATATACAACTCCGTTTTAAGGTAATCGTGTAATGGATCATTTGTTCATGATGTACCAATGAAATTTCTTATTTAATGACGTCATAAAGGCCAGTGACCCTATTCACAGTGGTTACGTGTCTACCTATCTAAATATTATGAAATAAATTACAGAATTTAGCTCAGGATTCGACACTTTCCATGTCCCTTGGTTGACTTTAAAGTTTAAATTAGTTCTATAAGTAGTCAATTGTGTTGAAAGTATTTTTGCTGTAGCAACTTCTGTAACTGTGATTTTTTAGAAATATGTTTTATGTATTAAACCTTACCAATTATGATTAGATACTTGATAACAATCGGATTGGAATGTAAATAAAATAACTGCTTCCAAGATTTTCGTTTATTTCTTAATTCTTTGTCATGCACTTTAATATGTTTAACTTTTAGGTAGTTATCTAAACATGTTTACCAGGTGGCCGATAGTTACCTAAATTATTGCTCTCTTTTAATTTCGAGCTAAAATAAAAAGAGAGCGATAACAAAGCCATAAACAGCGTGAAAGCGCGGTTTACAAAAAAACCTTAGTATTAGTTATCCTGTAGAGCTCGCAAAACTTGAAGAGCCCTGGAAAATGTGGCAGTACTACAAACGGCGCATGATCAATGATAGGCAATACTTGTGTGTATATGAACTTGGCACTCTATTAACACATTGACAAAACGCGACCGGGGTGCCGTATGATGCACGTGCGCGGTGCCCTCGACGAAACATCCACTTTTTGACACCTTATACTGCGCGATCAGTCCAAAAGTTCCGGAAGCTCATAAAGTTTTGCGAAGTACAAAAATTGAAGAACGTCAAGTGCTTGGTACCTACTGGGCGCTACGTGTGTCAACACCGTCGAGGGTACGCATCTTGATCGCACCGTTATATAAATTTTATAATAAATTATTTTACAGCTTAAATGCATTCCAATTTATTTTAAATCAAGCAAACTAACTTATTTCACAAGCTCTAAACTGATTTGATATGATAACACACCTAACGATAGTCAAAATAAGCTTCATTTTTTGTATAAAATTACATGCAATAAAAAAAAATAGCAAAATAAAGACAAATAGTTTTAATTAAGTATGTCAAATAAGTTTAGTTTGTGGTGCGGGCAAATCGTCACTCGAAAGGAGTTTTTATTGGAACGTGGTTTCCTCATAATGTTTATCTTTAGCGTATGTTTCTATATTTGGTACTTGATTTCTACCACTATGCAGACTTCTGATCGTATCTCAAAAGTTCACCAGAAATCGGCCCTACTATACCTATATTAACCTAATCTTTGTGATGCGCGTTGAGTTTTACCAGAACATTTATTACTAAATGTAAGTATTCTTTTACATCTCATTTCTAAATTAATTATTGCCATAAGGTGATAAGCTCACGATGTGAGCTACTCATATTGCTTCGTTCCGAGAAAATTTCTACAATGTATTCTTTTGTTGCATTAGTTCTTGTATTTGTTAGGCGTTCATCGAAATCGTTACAAATTTAGAAATTAAGTCCTCTCATGTTTGATCTACAAACACAAGTGAGTATTAACTGAAACAAACAACTTCGAATGGATCTTAATACAATACTATTGAGTATAATTTAATTTGTAAAATTTAGGATTTAATGAGATTCAATATTTTTGTTTAAATCAAAAATATTCGCAAAACATTTTACAAAAAAACAGGCTAAAAGTGATTATGATTTATGACCAATACCTACTTGGTGCAGAATACTTGTACTTAAACTATAAAAAACCTCGACTGCAAAAATACTGGGCATTCCTAATATAAAGAAACTATGTATTTTGTCTTTTATAGTGTTGTTCTTATCGTAAAAGCGCGAGTGAAAATTACTAATCCAGATAAGATACAAAGTTGAATGAATAATTTTGTCTTTAACACTGGGATGTTAAGCGTGTTGGAAATGCGAAAAAAAACGTTTTCCGGGTTCATCTTTATTCACAGTATTTTTGTAACACCTTGAGGTTTTTTATGTTCACCTACGACATTGGTCCTAACGAGCCGTTATCAAAAGAAAAAAATAAAGCTCCCAAACTACGTACTAAATGGCGATAGTGAAGTTTTTTAGTACTAAATTATATCCATCCATCCATCACCATCTTTCTATACTTAATTTTACGTCAAAATACATTAATTTCACGGGGACGACATATTGTTTCATTACTTTACCGTTCGATGTGATGATGATGCGTAAAACTGAACGGTAAATAAAAACAAGGCAAGCTACGCCACAACGAATATGTTTATTTCACGAATGTAATTTGTCCCATGGCATTGATGTCCATTGATAGATAGATAGAGACACTTTATTGGACACACCAAATAAAAATAACTATTGACTTTGATTTAGACAAAACGTGTTCAAATTATGTTCAGCGGTTGGTAAGCGCCATCTGTTGTAGTATTTGTGAGTTAATTATTTTTGTCTCTTTTTAAAACGGCTCGTTCCAATTGGTTTGTTTCTATTTCTGCTCAGATCGATCATATGGGACACCAATACAATGTCTAATTGATATTGAAATCAACCTAGTGAATACTGCAAGTTACATAAAACATTTTAAAAGTTATTTCTTCTTGAAAGTATTATACAAACTGCCTTAAACCATTGGCATAGTCAGAAGAAAATGCTTCTTTGATTGGTAATTCTTTTTCATAGAAATAATAAAAACGATTTTGTGTTCAAAATAAATCTTATGTTTTACATAAGTATCTTGATTGCAAAGGAAATTTAAGGAAGAAACGAACCTAGACGAACACAGAAGTTCTTCCCTATTTTTGAAGTCTGTGATGTCCGAGCTACACGAGGATAGCTTTTCAAGCTAGGATAGCAAGCTAGTACCTACGTCTAGTTTCGTGCAGACAACGATACGCAACGCTAGTTTTGTTTACACGAAGCTGGAAGTACTAGCTTACTAACACTAGCTTGCTATCCTACCTTGAATAATCTATTTTCTTCAAAAAAAAAAAAACAAAAACCGATTTCAATTTGAAATTAAATTCAGGCATTTCACCACATTCAAAAGTAAGCAATTACTATGTCATCGAGGTAAATTTTAGCTGTTTTTTGTTCAATTTCCAAAACAGCTATACCGATTTCGATAAAAATTATATGGAACCAACTCTGAACTTATGATCTACCAAACAAAAAAAAGAACTATCAAAATCGATTTATGGGTGGCGGCGCTATCGCGTAACATAGGTACATACAAAAAATATAAGTAGTAGGTACACCCGAATTGATAACCTCCTCTTTTTTGAAAGTCTGTTGTAAACTAGTCTCGTGTAGCTCGAGCATCAGAGACAATAAAACAGTAACGGTAATTGCAATACGTAACAAAACTTAAAAATACTTCTAAATCAAACCTCTTCACTTGTGACTTCTGTTAGTAGTCTTTCGTTGGAATCTTTCTCCGTTACACTGGGATTCACATTTGTAACTGGATTTTTAAAATACATCGCCACAGCGATGCTGACTAGACATATAGACAGTATAGTGTACCACGTAATTAATATACCGAATATTAAATAGCACACTTCTGCCGTTATAATTAATTCTAAAGCGCTAGCGTAGGTTTTCAATATAGGAATTTAAATTTTTCAAAAAGAAACTTGTGACTATACCCACAACTGCACTATTAACTATAATGAGAATCACAAATATATCACCTAGAGGACTAAAATCATTGAATATAGTACCTAATTCACCTTTAAATAGTAGTATAACTAAATTACATAAAACAGAGTCGAGATACATAAAGACGTTTTGTAAAAATATGTCTACGCTAGCACCTTGTGTCTTGAGAAGGTATTCGTTGTATGTACCGGCGAGACAGGAGCAGAAGTTTTGAAAGTTGATTGATAGGAAGTATATGTTGAATACGTTGGACCAGAGATCGGAGTTGTCCGCCTGCATGGTCGACGCGTCGAAGTTTTTCAGCATACAGCCGAATGTGAGTATTCCCAGCGACACCCATTGTATAAACGTCAGTTTTTTCTTGAACAAGAACTGAAAACAAAGAATTATTTTCATCAAGATAAACTCAGCATACAACAACAACTCTGCATATTAAGGCTTAAACAAATAAATAAGTTTTCTTGAAGTTTTTACATAATAGTAGTTAGTAATACCCAAAGAGTTTACATATACTACGTATAGAGTTATAGAACAAAAACTTTACACCGAAAGCACGGGTCTGATCGCTCTCGTCTTGTCGCTCTTGTGGAAGTGTTAGGTAAGGTGTAAGTTTGTTTCTAACATATCTTTGGTTACCTATATCAAAGAATTGCTTACAGATTTAGTTGTAAGTGTCAAGTGGCCTCATGACGTCAACGCTTATTGAGTATGTAATTAATATTGAATTTTATGCATACCTACTTACATCATAAAAATATACAAGGTTATGCAGTTTACCTACACGAGTTCATCGAGTTCGTAACATTGTTATCAGACAAAGAACTAAAGTTCAGCATAGCGATTCTGAACCCAATCGGATTGATCGTTACAGAATCAAACCTCTCGGTTTTTGTCTTATCTGTTTAGAATGACAGAGACAAGGATTGTCATTCCGAATTTGAGTCGTTCGGACTGCGTTTAGAATCACTACCCAGGACCGTCAGCACAGCGCAGCGCCAGCGGTGACAAAATTGAGATGGAGTTTACAATAAATTAATTATTGTGAGCTACATTAGCAGAGATTAAACATTTCATTTACCCTCCAAGCTACTACACAACGCCCTCATTATTTTTCTAGGTCTCTTACCGCCCTTTAGGCCTGCAGCGCCCACAAGGGGGCGTTATCGCCCACTTTGGGAAAGGCTGCTCTAGCGCGTAATTTTATTATTTAAGCGAAATGAGACATTTGTTTCAAAGATGGATTCAGTATATCGTCCATCAAAACGAGTAGTAACTAATATTGCTAGTATGTACCTGGAACAATAACGCAGTGAGCACCACTCGAAACTGAAGTAGTATGTAGTACGACGTCGGGTCATAGTGCGATAAGTTGACAAACGCTAAATTGTTGTAGAAGCAATACAGCAGCGACGGTATGAAGTACAAATACAACAGCTTCTGGTTCACGACGACTGCCTTGAAGATGTTCGGCTTGTTCCTGTAAGTAATATGTTTAAGTAAAATATATTTTAATTCATTGTGCTACTTAAGACATAAAATTAAACATAATTTCATAAATAATGCCAAACAGTGCCATTTAAATGTTTCGTCAAATAACACGCCCTACGTCATTCCTGATCCAAAGAAGCCCAAAATAGGGAAGGTTTTTCCCTAGCATTGGAAAAAATATCCTTAGCACCGGAAAAAATATCCTCAGCACCAGAAACGAGCCAGACCAAAAGTCACCACCCTTATAGTACATTCGGCGACCAATGTCTTTCATCAAGTTCTTTGCCTAGATTACCTAATTGTCTATTTTTGTTAATTACTTTCCATGTAATTTGCACAGCTCCATATCATATAACCTTTTAAATTTCTTTTTTCCACCCTCAGGTTGAATGGAAGAGATCGCTGTTATCGATAAGGCCGTCAATCGTCACACTAGCATTAAGTGTTTCAATAGTTTTAACTTGTGAATTGTTTTGATTTGGTGTGTTTAATAAAGTGTATTTATTATCTATTATTCACTCTAAACTTGAACACACCCACCCAGATTATTTCTATTATTTCTATCTGGAAATACCCCCCGTAGGCAACGCATTCCAAAGTAAGATAATGATTCAGAATTTGCTATTGCGTTATTTTGTTCACACACAAGATAAAAGATATCTTCTATATCAGACAAACATGATTTCTGTTATTAGTCATGTATTTCTGTAGGTACTTGAATTAAATCAGTATTGATTTTTTTCTGAACATGAGTATGAATACAGCCACTGCCCATCATTACACGGTACAGATTTAGGTAAGTATCATTACCCCAGTCGTGGGTTCGTTGCCCACAATGATGACAAATAGGTATTTGTGAGATGAATACAGTCTGTTCTGTCACTCAGTTTCTATGTATCGTACCTACGTAAGTTTTTTATATTTAAAACTATAAACGCATAACATCATTTATCTGATGGGTTCCATTCTACAAGCTTCGTTTACCTAATTTGGGATTAGATAGTTGTGTGAAAAAAATATTTACGAACGTCTCAGCTTAGTAGATTTTCTAGAAGCATTACTCTTCAAGCCGAAACAGAGTAGTGTTTTATACATTTATTAATTAGCGGTAGAATAACTAGAAAAAGTTGGGTATTTCTCGAGCAGATACTTTTTTAAATTAATTTAGTTACGCCACAGACTCCGGGGTCCGGACCTTTGTCATTACAATTATATATTGTTTTTTTTACATATTTCTAGGATTAGGAGAAGAAGAGGAAAATAGGGGGGGTGTTGTGTAAATTTTAATCCTAGTTCTAGTACTAGTCAGTCCGATTTCGTCTGTTGAGCCGACCACTACCAGTTGGGATTCTGATAGTAATCGACTTGACATCATCTTTTACCTAAGCCGCCTCCTCCCGGCCGAGAGCCTCCACTAGGTAAGGCCGCATTTCTGTCCTTGATGGTTATCTGTAGGTTGAATTCTCGGATGGTCTTCGGTGCTGCAGCCAACGCTCGCCATACAATGCGACCGATGGGGTCGTCGGTTTCGTCAGCGTAGTACCTACTCGTTTGTGTGCCGTGAGATTGCAACAACCGCATGGGGCACGCTTTCGTGCAGCTTCATGTTTGCCTTAGTTTTAATTACGATGATAGACTCGTATGTAAATCCCTGTGCTTCTTGTATGGTAAGGATGCGTGACCCGGTGCCCGACCCGTAACCCTGGTTTGTCAGGGTCTCCTTCTCCTCTTGAGTAAGACTAAGAAAGAGTAACTAAGAAGAGGGTGTTGGGTTGGGTGCTGGGTATTTACGCTCCCTTATACCTTCTCTGCTCTAGGGACTTTATACGGAGTGCTGAGGAGTACATACCTGAGTATATTTCCCTTAGCGCATATGCGACATCCAGGTTCCATTGTTCCATTGTCCATTGTTATCAGGTTCGGGCGATGATACCTTATTTCGATTGACGTCTCCGATGAGGACGATTTTGCTAACACCAGATAGCCGTGAGACCATCACAATGGCTCCGAAATGGTTCATGAGAGCCTTATCCACCATGAGGCGGCTGAAATTCTCTGTTCCGAAACCATTTACCAGAGCAGAAGCCATAGTTCGCACCCTGGTTTTGACCAGGTTTCCCATACGGTGCGATAGATTCTCTCTTAGATCTTTTACTACCTCAGTTGTTGTGGTGATGATAGCGTCCTTGTTCACCCATGTTGTCTTTCCACATCCTGGAACTCCGCTGACTCTCTGTACTCTTGGTACCTCCCAGTTTTCCCAACGCGCTTTGACGTTTGAGTTCCCTTCAGTTATTGTATATCTATGAAAATTAATGCCACTTTTCGTTGTAAGTGAACTCCTCCTAAACGGCTGACCGATTTGATTGATTTTTTTTTGTTTATGTAGGGCCCTGGATGGTTTAGATTCACAAATCAGCCCGGCAGATGGCGCTACAGGTATCTAGGTTATCATCCGAGCGAAGCCGGTACGGGCCGCTAATATGTATATATTTTAAAACTGAAGGGAACTCAATTGACCGACTTATGTGTTTCTTTGTTATCGAAAATGTAACTAAAAATTGCAAAGCCCGACGAATCATTTTCGACTATAAATTAAATGCCATGTACAATTTTGTGTGAATTCAACTCATGGCGTACTACCTATAGAAGCCTACTGTATCTAAAACAGTTTTATAGTTTCATGTATATGGTGAGTCATCAAGTTTAATCTTATCAGAAACGGGAACTATGGATTTCACCGCACATTTTTGCAATTTTCCTCAAAGTAATAAATAAATATTTTGATGATTAAATTGTTAGCGGGGCATATGCGTATCTCATATTTTATGTTTAGGTATTTCTTTTATACCTTACCGTACATTCGCCTTGACATAGAGAATGTTACGAGTCTACGAGTACCTTGGTTATTAGTCTGAAATTTAAAACGCGCTAAGGTTACTAGCTGCACGATTTATTCAATACGGGTTTAAAATTTCGTAAAACGTATTCGTATTCAATGTGGAATTTGTTATCAGAGTAGTTGTTGCCGACACCTCTATCTATCAAATAGTTTATTAAAGAATTGTGAACGGTTCTTCTTAATCCTTACACAAATTAACATATTTAGACGATATACCGTTCACAAACCTTTTATTCATAAAAACTGCAGCTCTCGTAGTTCTCTGGGAATTAAAACAAATGAATACCTATGTATTAAAAGCAAATACCCATAAGGACTCCTTAGGGTAGGATTTCATGGAGCGGTTTCAAACCGCGCCCGCGCGCGGGCGCGAACCGCGACGGGCGACGATTTTTTTTCAAAACTCACGAGACCGCTGATTGTAGCGGTTCGCGCCCGCGCGCGGGCGCGGTTGGAAACCGCGCGGACGTGCGGTCGGAAGTCAGTAGCTTAGCGTAGGGAGGGCGGTAGGGGCGGCCCGCTCGGGGCGGCACTTTTGAGGGGGTGGCAAATTTTAGATTAAATAATAATATATTTAAGGTCAGATTTTTCTGCCAAGGTAGGCATTTACGCTGCCTCGCGCGCTCTGATGTCCCACTTTGTGCGGAATCGGTGCCACAATGCAGAAATAACACTAAAGTATTGAATAAATTGAACTAAGTAAATAAATAAATAATAACATGATATGGTCTACGACGGCGCTTACTTCTCTAACAGAAACAAATACACTCTCGACTCGAAAATCCCAAGGTTCGAACCATCACGAAAAACTCACTCTGGCAATGCGTTTCACAGCCTAAGTAGTCCTTCTTATTACAAAGGTGGAGATAAAACTCTTTGTTAGATTCTTTAATCTATGATGAACGATGTTATTTTTTTCGAGCAACGAGTAACACGATAGAAAAACTTTAATTTAAAAAACCCGACTGCAAAAAATCAACACATAAAAACATTATGTACTATGTGATGATACTTTGGCGATTGACACTAATCTAACAATATCTTAGTTATAAAAATCCATCCAGGCGTTTGGAAGAAACGTGGGAATAAAGAAATTTACAAACATACCAGATACACTCGAAAACCATAATTCTTCTTTCAGTCGGGTAAAATGGCAATAAAGGAAATAAATAATATTTTTTATCGCAGCCGCAAATTAAGAAAAGCTTGTATTATCTGTAATCTGTATATGTATTTTATTCCACAAATTGTTTTAATTTCTTATTCTATGACGATTTCTGAGAAACTTTTTTTTGACTCCGACGATATTGACCAAGAACTTGTCAGAGTGAATCTCTACTCGTAGAGTCTTACGGGAGGAGGCCACGAAATGTTTTGCGATAAGGCGTAAGAGCAAGATTAAAGTCGAAGCGTTCGAAACAGACTTTGGAAATGATGGAAGAAGAAGAATCTATTTAAGCTGTGTGGCAAATTGTATATAAGACCAATGAGTACAATCAGCCCCTTGACATAGCGTTTGTGGGCTATGAGAAAGCATGACGGATAACTTAGTGAAAGTCTGGTTGGTCATGGAATCCCTACAGCGATGCCAAATTGATAGCCGAGAAGCCGAGATATATCGAGGTAATGAGATATTTGTATATCGCCGCAACTATGACTGTTCAAGTTCGAAACTCGCTGGATTAGACTGGACGTGACATTTATAATTACGGCAACAGGCATATCTCACCAAACGATATCGTCGTAATGGCCGAAATCTATGTATGGCCGGGATCTACAAGAGATACTGATGGGCCTTGTTTACGCCTCCCAGCGCATCGGTCTCCAAATGAACCTATATAAAACCGTGCACCAGTTGAAAAGCGTGCTGTGAAACGAGCAATGGTTGGTGTTTTTCTGAGTGATCGTATACGAAACGAAGTCATCCGTCAGTGGACCAAAGTTATTGACATAGCTCAACGTATTAAAACAAGCGGAAGTTGACTGTGTCCTCGAGGTAAACCATAAGTTTAGCATGTTTCAGTAAAACTTGACATAACTGATGCGTTGGTAATGAAAAAGTCACTAAAATAAACACAGGTTTTTTACCTTAACCTTAAATCATACAAAAATGTTCCGCCAGGCATTAAAAACTCACTAGTTCTAGTGATAAAGTCAAATTAATTTAGCCATATTACATTATTTATTAAAACTAGTTCCCGTTATTTTCATGTGATGAAAGTAGCCCACATGTAATCTATTATCTAATCTGCAATAAACTTATATTTTATTGCAGATAATAGATTACAAGCAAGCAAATACTTGATGCATTCGAGAGGTAGAAAAACCCTATCCTATTTTACAGAATAGCCTACAAACACTACAAAGTACAAAAGTTAAAATAAAAAACATAAAAGTTACGTTTAAAATAACCGACTTCAAAACCACAAAAGGCATTCAAAAGCGAAAAGTAAATTACTAAGGGCAGCACTATTTTTGTTTGTCCCGCCCTCAACCGACTGCCAGAACATTGACTTATATAAGTATGGAACAGACCAACCGTACAAAAAAAAAAAAACACCGCATTGGCCCTAAAACATTTTTAGGGCCAGTGTGACTCAGTTCACAGCGTTCAATACGCGGAAGTAAACGAGTATTTGGTGGGCATTAAAATTCATAATTGTGTGCTAAAAGGTTGCAAAAACTACGACACAAAGAAAGATGGGATATGGTATCATCAGTAAGTATGTAATCTTAATTTCCTTTTGTTGCTGTTAGATTAATAGGCATACATTTTAAAGTGATATTATTTTTCTACGGATTTCCACAAAATAACCGCCATTGAACGCGTGAAGTGGACGAAGTAGCCTTGTACAAACGTGATTTTTTTGTTGTTGTTTTATTGTTATCGAATTTAGTGCAAGTGATTTTGAATTTTGGGATTTAATAATATAACAAAACGTAATCCGTCTTATTCCAAAACACGGACTAATTATAGTACTGGAATTAAGCCAGGTTTAAACCAAGTCTAAGTCTAAGCGTTATACAAAACGAAGTTTTTCTTTAAGCCACGTACTATTATCTATGATCCTACAGATTAACCATCGAACCCCTAGTTTAACTATGGACTTACTTCGCATCTGTCATTTTAAGGTTAGGACAACACTTGTTTCTTCCATATTTAACAATTTGAACTCTCGCAATAGGGATGTTAACACTAATCACACATTAATGTTTAATGCTAATTTATGATAGTTTGCATTAATAGAATATCGAGAATCACATTATTATAATTTAATATTACGTAGTAAATTTATTATAAATGATTTTAAATCCTATATTTTTAATCTGTTGTCACGTGACTGGCTACACCAATATGAATTATTACGTCACTAGTCGCAAAACAAACTGTCAAAACTGATTAAACTGTTTCCATTTCTGCTTTTTTATTATAGTTTGCGATCTTAGCGACAACAATTTTGATTGTTTGTATTCAAGTAATGATAAGAAAATACATAACGTGCTAAGATGGGGAGATGACAATCTCTTGGATTTAAACGAATCTAAGTGTAAAGTGATGTCCTATTCCCGATTGTCGCACCCTATTCGGTACAATTATTGCATGTCGGATGTCAGCTTAGAACGCGTCACGGAAATCCGAGATCTGGGAGTGCTCATGGATGAAGAATTAACTTTCAATAAGCACATTGAGAACATCTGCAACAGAGCATTTCAGTCGTTAGGTTTTGTTATGAGGCAGACTGATAGATTTAGTGGCAGAGGTGCTATTGTTGCAATATTTTATGCATATGTGCGAAGTAAGCTCGAGTATAATTCTATAGTCTGGGATCCACACGAGAAAAGCTATAGTCTTATGCTGGAGCGAGTGCAGCGTAAATTTGCACGATATCTTTACAAAAAGCTTTACGGTTATTATCCTTTTTTGTATCCGTCTCTGTTTGTCACCGGTATGGTGGGACTCAATACTTTACAACTCAGGAGGAGGTGTGCACTGCTAATGCACTACTATCAGCTGTTGAACGGGCTAATCGACAACCCTATCGTGTTGGCTCAGTGCTCGCTAGCGGTGCCGGCCCGCGCGCGGCCGGTGCGCGCCTGCGCCGCGCGGCCGCTGTTCCAAGCTGCGCGCGCGCGCACCGACACGGCGATGTACGCGCCCACAACGCGGGCCCTCCACCTGCTTAATGCTCTGCTTGCTCAAAATCCAACATTAGATATATTCCATGATAAATTTAATAATGTATTACGTGTATGTATTGATTTTTGTAGTGATTAAGGTATTCGTAATATTTAGTAATAAGTTTGTAAAATGTACTTTGTAATGTGTTTTAAGTTAGCTGCATGTGCGTTTTGGCCTTGCTGTAAGCGCATGCTAGCAATTGATAAAGAAAATAAATAAATAAATAAATAACCTGAACATACAGTCATGAATCGCGAACAGTATTTTGCGACTAATGACGTCACGTCAGTTGTTAGTGTTTCAAAATGAGTCTAATATTGTATATTTACTCGTCGAAAATACTAATGTTTTGAAATTAAATGTATTTTTTTACGGTAAACAAGGGTCAATCTTCAAAATAAAAGCAGTTCCAAAAATTGTTAATATTGTTGTATACCGTTGGGCTATCTCAGGCTTAACCTTGGACTAAGTAGTCTTTGGATAGTCTGAGTTTTGTAATTGGGACCGTATCAAACCTGGATTAGTTAGTCCTGGTTTAAACCTGTACTACGAGTATCTTAGTTTTTTGGAATAAGACAATAGGTTTAATCTACACTTAGGTTTGAGTACATTACAAAGAGAAAATATTCGTAAATACTTTCGAATTTTTGTGTTTGCATTGAATAGGATTTGAAACTCATGAACCGATTTGAAAAAAAAAATGAATGATACTCGTACATTAATAAAAATACTTTTTGCTATGTTTATTATTGTATTTAAATATTTGAGAAACTATTTTGAATACCTATACATATGTAGTTCGTTTAGAATTTATAGTAAAAATTTTATTCACATATATAATTCCAATTGCAAGTAAAAAAATTATGTATGAAATTACGTTTTTTTTTTGTACAATGCTATGCCGTCTTTTGTCGTCAACGCGGCACTAACGTAGTTCGTATGATTTACAGATCTCGCTGTTTTAGCTTGTATTAAGAAGTTTTCTAAAAAATGTATAGTAGGGCGCATCCTTCCTTTTGAAATCATTGGCTGCAGATGGCTAACGCGCCGCTGCGCGCGCAACCGCGCGGTCGCTACGCGGGCGCCGCGCGGCACCCGCGTAGCGACCGCGCGGTTGCGCGCGCAGCAGCGCGGTAGCCACGCGGGCGCCGCGCGGCACCCGCGTGGTAGCGCGGGCGTAAACCGCCTCGTGAGTTTTGAATTCAATTTTTACATACAAATCTGCATCCTACAGAAGACGCGGGCCCGCGCCCGCGCGCGGGCGCGGTTTGAAACCGCTCCGTGAAATCCTACCCTTATAAGGAGTACATTTTTATGTTGCATGCTTCGATCAAAATACCATGACATATTGTATATACACACCCACGCATGCATCCAGATTCATACCACTCAAGCTAAACTCTTTTTTTACGAGGAAGGATCAAAAAGTAGTGAGAATGAGATAGAATATAATGACTATTGATAACTTCATAATTTATTTATCTTTACATTGTTTCCGAGTCTCTCTACACACCGAGTCCAGTGATTTTCCAAGGCTTGTTGCTTGGCTTTGCAAGGTTTGCTGATTCTTTAAAAAAAGTTTTGTCTTGGTCCTGCAAAAAACCTCTCCACGGCATAATTCACTTCGTTATCGTCTTTGTACCTGTTTCGCATTAAGTATTCTTTCATTTTAGGGAACAGATAAAAATCGCTAGGCGCCTGATCTGGTGAATAATGGGATCTGGATGGTCGGTGGTCAACCAATTCGAAGCCAGCTTGCTGAATGGCAGCCATCATAACTGCCGACCTGTGCGCGGGTGCGTTGTCGTGATAAAATAGCACAATTTATTCAACACAATTTATTATTAAATATTAAGTATAAGTAAATATTAAGTATTAAATATTAAGCACAATTTATTCTTTTCAGTTTTTTTAGTAAGTAGGTACATAATTCGGTTCACTTTTCATGCAGTCCGGTTTTTAGAGTTTTTAAATTATAAGTATATTTTTTAATAAACCAAGCTAGTAGAAGTTACTATCCAAAGGAGGTTGAATAACAACCAGAATTTATATTGAATTTTTGAATTGGAAGGCATATCTAAAATAAATAAATATACATTCTCTACATATTAACAAATGTGTCCTCTAAGAAAATAGCTATCAACGCACATAATGGGTACATTTATCCTCTTTTAAACTACGGAATTATTTTTTGGGGTAATTCCACTAATGTAGAAACAACATTTGTATTGCAAAAGAAATGTATTAGAGCTATATTCAATGTAAGTAGGACAGAGACCCTCCGTAATATTTTCAAAGAATTCAAGTTTTTGACTTACCTACTTGTATTTACATTTATGAATTTTGCTTGTTCGTCAAACTAAATCGGAGTGACTACTTTAACTCCTCATGTAGAGCTGATATAACACGTGTTAAATACAAAAATAATATTTCCGTTCCTCAAGCAAACAATTCTTTGTATCACAAGAACTCATATTTCACCGCTATCAAAATATTTAATGGTTTACCTTCAAACACCAAGAAATTAAAAAACTGGCTATTACTGAAAGGATTTTACAACTTAAAAGAATATTTTAACCATGGAAATGACGAGTATTTATTATTTTAAATTGTTATTTCTATTTAAGTTAGTAAATTGTAATACTATGTCACTATGTGACACATATTGCACTTCCGTAATTGGGCACACTGTTTGTACATTTAAGCTACTACTATAAGATCTTTGTAAATACAGTATGGCAATAAATAAATTATTATTTTTATTTCTATACGTTACAGAGGACTTATCACGATGAAACTTATTATTCAACTACTACGTAACGCTGCCAAAACGTCGAGGTAATTAAATAATCTATTTTCTTCAAAAAAAAAACAAAAAAAACCGACTACAATTGGACATAAATTCAGACATTTCACAATATTCAACAGTAAGCAATCAACAGGTATGTCCTCGAGGTAAATTTTAGCTGTTTTTTGTTCATAGTTCCAACACAGCTACACTGATTTCTATAAAATTTATATGTGACTATCTATCTATCTCATCTACTATCATTGCCATTATCGCGTAATATACATACAAAAATAAACATACACCCGAATTGAAAACCTCCTCTTTTTTGGAAGTCGGTTAAGACTAATTAAGATCGTAATGAAATCCTGTGCAACGATTTCAAAATAAGTTCAAATCGCGAAAGATTAAAAATCTAAATTTCCAAACCTAAATTTGAACGATTACACCCGCAAGGTGATATGAAGATAACAATAATGTTCCAATCATCATAATTTCAAGCCGTTAACACCCACTGCAAAGCATGCACCTTTTTTGGTAAACACAGCTTGTCTAGATGTCATTACTGTGTTCCGGTTTGAAGGGCAATGTTTCCAGAGAAATTACAGGGCTTAGACATATAACATCTTAGATCTCTGGATGACGAGCGCAGTGCATTGCTAGGTAATGATTTGGACTCTTCATGTTCCAATAGGTGCGTGTCACTGTGCTGTTATGTGGCAGGCATGTTGCTTACCATCAGGCACATGTCCTGCTCGTCTCGTCACTTTTTATTTAAAAAATAAATAAAAAAGATCATGTTCTTAAAATTTCACAATCTCCGTTTCTATTATTCCAAATGAAAGTGAAGGAAAGAAGATTCTGGCATACATTATCGGAAACATTTCGGAGACTGTGCTACTGATCTGCATGATCTAATACTACTTTCCCATTTTTATTGGAATGCTCTAAAAAGTGACATCGTTTCATGATTGACGTTCCAAGCGAAAGAACGAATCTAACGAGCTGGTGTGACTCCACTGTTATGATGAGAACGTCTAGGATGTGGAATGCGTTGCCTGAGTAGATTTTTCCTTACAATCTCGGTGTCTTCAAGTCGACAGTTAATCGTTTTTTTTCTGTCTATGTACTTAAGTGCAATTGCACTTGATCGCTAACTTGTCTGATGTTAAGCGACGATGCGGTCTACGATAGAGTGTAGTTACATAGACACGATTACGATATTGTTTAAAAAAAGTAAAATTTGTATTGGGAATTGGTAGCCTGACTGAAGTGGGCGGATATATGGTTCATTTCGTAGACAATTGTGGCATTGTGTTGCGAAACAATGCGATAAGGGAATTGCGGGAACGTCATTGTGCACATGTTTTAAGTCGAACAGAATATCAACTGAAAACCGGCGACAAATTTATGAACATAGATTTCTAATAGTGTATCCGATAATAAATCAATAGGCTAGAAATTTTCCGGCGATGTTCAAGACTTAATTAGTGAATTAACAATTATGGTAACTACCTATTGCAGATTTAAACATGCGGTGCGACCACTTCTCATCAGATAAACCGACGTAAAAAACACAAATGTATAGACTTGATTACTAATAATACTTGTTTTGGATTTTTTCAATAGCGAAATAAAATCGATTAAGCTTTATGTAATAATAAACTGGTCAAGTGCGAATAGGACTCTCACGCCGAGTTTTCTGTACAACAAGCAATATTCAAAAAAGCTCACTTGGCTCGCTTCGAAAATCAAACAAGGAACTCGGTTCTACTTTGCTGTATTTTAATTTAACGAGACATACATAACTAAGGTATCCATTATTACTATACGAGAGATTTAGATAACTAAGGTTTTAGTTATTAGGTATAAAACAACCTTTGTTGCAGGTAGATTCCCCTTGATTATTTGTATTATCTTTTAGTTTTTTTACCGGCTTCCAAAAAAGCTCCTCCTTTTTTGGAAGCACTGATGATGCAGTTCTTAATTCGGCTATAATTATTTTTTGTTTGTTTTCTATAATTATGTCAAAATTAAATATTAGTTAATACGCATTTTTTATTTGCCACAGCTCTTTGTATTGTCAGCATTTACCACAAACCGCAAGTTCAAATGCGTCGTCATACTGGTAGTACCGTGTATTGTTTTTGTAGTGGTAGGACTCTTGGCAGAGTCCGCCTGGAGAAGTACCACACCTTTGCCAGCTATTCTACCGCCAAGCAGTAATGTGCAAACATCAATGTGTTCCGGTTTGAAGGGCAATGTTTCCAGAGAAATTACAGAGCTTAGAGATATAAGATCTTAGATCTCTGGGTAACGAGCGCAGTGCAGTGCTAGGTAATGATTTGGACTCTTCATGTTCCAATAGCTGCGTGTCACTGTGCTGTTATGTGTCACGCATGTTGCTTACCATCAGGCACATGTCCCGATCGTCTCGTCACTCTTTATTTAAAAAAAAAAAATTGCACGGAACTCTAAAAATTGAGTAATCACATGTTTCTCTCAGTGTATAGTGGTCAAGAAGTTTGTTTTGTAAATGTCATGGTTATGAACTTTGTAGCCTTGAGGTGCTATTATCGTCGGAAACAGTCTTATTTTACGCTAGTTATACTTCTTTAAGAAATACCTAAGTCGACGAAAACGTTCTAGCTATGACATGAATAAGTTAAGCTCGATTGTGCCATAATCATTATGGTCTTTGTATGAGCTTCACACAGCCGACGTTAACATGTTTAAATGGAACACATTTTTAGAACGTTATGCGAGTAGTTATTAACTCGTTTATACTGCAACCTCAGAAAAAAAAAAAAAAATCTTTTTATTGTAGAGTGACGCAACGAGCAGGACATGTGTCTGGTGGTAAGCAGCACGCCTGCACATTATCTATTCTATGCCTGCATATCACAGTACAAAGTCACGTAGCTATTGGATTTTTTTTTAACTATAATAGGTTCGCACTTGACCACCATCTCGCTTGATGTTAAGCGACGATGCGGTCTACGATGGAGCGTGCTTACCTAGAAAAAACCGATTCACTCTCGATTTGAAGACACCAAGATTGTAACCATCAGGGGAAAACCCACTCGGGCAACGCATTCCACAACCTAGACGTTCTTATCACAAACGTAGAGTCAAATCTCTTCTTCGTGGAAAATGATGAGTGTCGTCCAAATTGTTACCTAGAACTGCTGCGTTCGTCATCTGGAGATAGAAGAAGATTTCTATGCCCTACAGTTTCTGGAAACATTGTCCTTCATACCAGAACACGATAAAGTTACTGCTTGGCGGTAGGATTAGTGGCATTGTTTGAACACGCTTATCTCAGGAACTACCGATTCAAAATTTCGAACCGAACCGATTTCACCGTTTCACCTTTCACCGTTGGATATGTTGGTGATCCCTGGGTGCTGCTAATAGGCTATTTTTTATAAGTTCATGGGTGAAGCCGTGGTGGACCGCTAGTAGGCAATAATTGACATCAATAACAATTGATTGAGTTTAAGTAATTTCAGCCATCCCATGATTGTCATTTTCAAGATTAAAAAAATATATAAATAAATAAATATAAAAAGATCCTGAAAAAATAAATTGCATTTTTTATTATAGCAAAGTCAAAGGACTTTATTCATAAACTAGCGGCCCGCCCCGGCTTCGCCCGTGGTACATATATATAACCTACAGCGTTCAAGGATTACGAACATATGAAAGAACGGTGAACGATTTTTTTTAATCGGTCCAGTAGTTCCCGAGATTAGCGTGTTCAAACTATATATATGCTATAGACTACTTTTGATTTGAATTATCGTGCTGTTTACTGGGTCAGAAGTGACACCTGTAGACATTTGGCGGGACCAGCGGCGGGGAGTTTTCGACCAGAGAGGAAAAAGATTAAATTACTAAAATGACTATTAAAAAATAGGGGTTGATCGTAGAAGAGTGAAAATTGAGGATTGTATGTATTTTTGTATGTTGTATCATAAAAAAATAGAAATTAAAATTTTTGTCTAAAAAATAAAAAAATATATTTAGGGGTGGACTACCCCTAGCATTTAGGGGGATGAAAAATAGATGTTGGCCGATTCTCATAGATACCGGATAAGCACAAAAAAATTTCATCAAAATCAGTCAAGCCGTTTCGGAGGAGTATGGCAACGAAAACTGTGACACGAGAATTTTATATATTAGATGTACAATTTACACGTCAATTAATAAAAAACAAATACGGTCGAATTGAGAAACCTCCTTTTTTGAAGTCGGTTAAAAAATATAAACAAAAGAACGAGCGTACAAATTGTATACATTTTCAAAGTTTGAAACGACTACTTTACTGTATTACAATAATTATTGTACAGAAAACTGTCAAGCATTATACGAGTATAATGTCTTTATTGCAATTTGCAATTGTACTAACATATGTCAAATTTAGTTATTTACATTTTTATGGGAACTAGCTGCTGGTTAGTGATATTACTTATTACAAACATTTTAATTTTCGTTCACAACTGGAAGCGACGAAATGAAACAAATCACTGCGCAACTAAGCGGAGTGCAGCGTTGTGTAATGACGTCACACGCGGTAGTTATTTTTGCGAACTTTGAATGCATGTAAAATGATATCTACTTGGTATTTTTTAACAAAACAAAAACTAGTGTACCTGTATTACAGAGAAGCTTTACTATAACAAAGTTTCAAGTGATTTTAGATACCTATTAACATTTCCCATTGTGAATGTTTCCATAGATTTTTTTTCTCAAACTAAGCAGCTACAGGTTTTGCTTAGATATCGCAGCCAGATACATTTTATTTACTAAAATTTAATCATACAATTAGTTATATTGATACCAGATGAGGTGATTGTTTGTTGAAGTGATAATGGCAGAGATTGTCTTAGAAAGTTCTGGGGAAGTACCAGATCTTTGGCTAGTTATTCCACCACCAAGCAGTAATGTGAAAACATCACTGTGTTCCGGTTTAACAGGCAATATTTCTAGGGAAATTACACGGCTTCGAGATAAAACACCTTAGATCTCTGAGTGACGAGCACAGTGCAGTGCTAGGTAATGATTTGGACTCTTTATGTTCCAATATCTGCATGACACTGTGCTGTTATGTGCAGGCATGTTGCTTACCATCAGGCACATGCCCTGCTCGTCTTGTCACTACAAAAAAAATCGATAATATTTTATCTACAGATATATTATACTAGCGTTCCGGCCCGGCTTCGCCCGCGATACATTGTATACAGCCTATTACAGCACTCAGGGATATAAATATCCAACGGTGAAAGATTTTTTAAATCGGTCGAGTAGTTCCTGAGTTTAACGCATTAAAAAACCTCCTCGCAGCTTTATAATATTAGTATAAAGTATAGAAGTGAAGCAAAACGCTTCGCACTCTTTTTGACGAAAATTGGGCGGGCAGAGTTTTATTTACATAGAGAGATTTGGTCACACTTTGAGTTTATGTAGAGGAGTGCAGAACACTAATATATTTTTCAGATTATGTATAAAAAAACAAAAATCATGGAATTTCGACCACTAGTGACATGATCAAAAAATACAACATCTGAT
This sequence comes from Ectropis grisescens, assembly GCA_017562165.1. Classification (NCBI taxonomy): domain Eukaryota; kingdom Metazoa; phylum Arthropoda; class Insecta; order Lepidoptera; family Geometridae; genus Ectropis; species Ectropis grisescens. Next base: position 13,567,442 of record CM029778.1, on the reverse strand, counting down.
ACATAGAAATATGGGAAAATTCAATGTATCAATACACACACACTTAATTTATTTATTATGCACATTATGTTGACGCTTGGTGGGAATCTTATCTACAATATTATGTACCTACTTGTATAGTTCAGTGTGTAGATTCAATATCAACAGTACCAACTGACTCATGCTGTCAGCCATAACACAGAGTAATCACTACTTTCTGTAATACTGCCGAGAGTATCTTGAACCACACTTATTGTTATAAACAAAATATGTCCACTTTTTCTCATCTAGACTACTAACTAAACTAAGCCAAGCTTAAATCAAAGGGTTGAAAAACCCATAGATGTAGTGACAAGATCATATCAAAACGCTTACATTCTACATTGTACCACCCTAGTTGAAGCAAGGCATATAATATGCAACACGCTGAAACACAGAAAAATGAGTACAGGACAAGAGATCTAGCCCATCAAACTGACACACGATTTTTTTATTGAGTGTGATTGCACTCAAAACTCAGATACATAGTTCACACAGCTCATTCAGGTGAAAAATCATGTGTCCATTTCACAAGCAATAGTTCTTTCACTACAACATGATTTTATTGACCAAGTTGTTCTTGTTCACAATTAATGTTAAGTAAACAACACAATTAATGTTAAGTAAACAACATAAATCATTATAATCATTGCTTAATATCCCTAAAGCATCATCGCTCATTCTCTCAGCAAAAGAGTACCAAATAACTTCCCATTGGGTTTAACAATAAAGATGATAACCTCCTCCTTTTTGGAAATCGGTTAAAAAGAGCAGCAGAGTAAGTACTAGTAATTTGTATTTTTCATATAAAAGTAGCTGTGTGGTTCTGTGTTGTTTTACGCACACAAGTAGTTTACTGTTGGGTGCATGTATTGGTCATCCCCACAACTATACATCACCAAAAAATAAATATTTTAACAAGGTGATTAACATAGAGTTTAAAACTGCTGTTAAAACATTTAAAAGCTGTGGGTATTGGAGTTGATGGATACATATTACGATATTTATTTAACTTCAGAAAAACTTTGAACTTGGTTTTAGTGCTCGAAGTTTGTTATAAAATATTTAATGTTGTAATTAGCCCCTTCAGTATTTTATACTCTACAATGTAATTGATAATCATTTGGTGATATATATAAAAATCTCATTGATGAATAAATTTAGTACAATGACAATGCTTACGGAATATCTAGAAAATGCTTAACCGCTCCCGTGCCTGATTTTTTCCTCTTTGAATTAGAACTATAATATTAAAAAAATGATCTTACTCTCGCCGGACTGTGTACAAAGTAGCCGAAACAACCAATTTTAGCAATTCCGATAAGAATACAACCAGAGTTGTGTTGTATGAGTAACCACCGCTTGCATTTTTTGTTGCAGTCACAAAAACACCTGAAATTAAATAATACTGATTGAAATAAATGTAAACACTGCATCGTTAACAAAACAGCAAGGGAATTAAACTTTTGGCAGGTAGCTAGCTTACATTATGGGCCTGAAAATATTCACTTTTTAAGTTCCGTTTGTTCTCTCTAGAAACGCCTATTTACGTTTTAATAAGATCAGAATAAAACCAGGTCTTACCTTGAAATACAAACAGAATAATGTATAATGCAAATACAATAAAAGCTTCTTTATTAGGAAACAGTTTGGCTATTTTCATTTTTATTGAATTATTTTCCCGCATATTCGATTTATTCTAGTTTCTAAAACACACTCATTGATTCTTTGTTATTGTCTCTACAAAAACTTAGACTAGGATTTAGCTTAGTATTCGTTTTCATTTATCGAAACGGTCGTAGTTTGTAATATCTACAATTTAATTTTAATTTGGAACCATCCGACAAATCCCTAACTCAAACCAAAACAGAATGTAGAATGCACTTGAATGCAGTGAATGCACAGACTAAGTAGAAGTAGAATGATTGAATGATGCACGAACACGAATGAAAAGGATTGACCACAGGTTAAGTAGAGAGATACTCTTAGACCATAGAGTATATTTATGTCTCAGACGAACACGTCAAGAAGATTTTGCCATGGTAACGTGACTAGTACATCTGATTGGCTAGCTGATTTTTTTTTAATCTGGGCAGAGCCTTTATTAACAAAACTAAAATACAATGAAAACTACACTACACTACAAACCTACCTAACTAACTACTTACACCACTAAGCACACCTGAATTATCCATAGACCACTGTTGTAGGTCTACAGATAATCAAATGTTCAAGCCCACTCCCAATCGGAAGCGTAAACAGCATGCTGGCGGCATTACCACGCTGAATGGCAATGCTTATGCGTTGGGCCAAATAAACGCTAGCATTTTGGTCACGCGTCGCGTCGACCAAGCGCTCGGATAGGCTTTTGAAGATGAGGTGAGCTCCCGGCCACCACGGTCCCAATGTATGCTGAAAATGATACTTGACATTTCTTTTTTTTTTAACTACTTTGTCTCTCCCTGGTCACTACAGTTACAGTGTCACATTTGTTTTACGGTAAACTCACAGATTACACATCTCGGTAAACTGTTACTGGTACAAAAAGCAAATACTACTGTATTAGTGCCACAAGCACGAAGCGTTCGGAAACACATTTTTATTAATAATATGTAGCACAGGTATTTATTGACTGTTGTTTTTAGTCTTCAAAAGAGGTGTGAAATCTGTGCTTCAAAAAGAGTTCAGAAAGAATCATAGATGACGTCGTAGAACTCAAGATTAGCCCTCCCAAACTTCAGGGCGCACGGAATCACGTTAACGTTGGGAAGAGTAAGCTCACTCTTTCTGTTCTAGTCGGTTGTAGGAAGCGGGGGACGCCGGTCGTTTTTACCTGTCACTGATTTTGAACATTTTGAATATAAATGTAAAAGACTAGATGCCCGCCCCGGCTTCGCACGTGGTATATTATATAGCACTCATCGGGACCCCGTACATATCCAACGGTGAAATAATGACTGAAATCGGTTCACTCATTCGTGAGAATATCGATTTCAAACAAAAAACCTCTTCAGCTACCTGCTACGCCACCTGTCGGAAATTGATCGTACCAACTCAGATTTAAAAAAAAAATTAGCAAAGGTTTATATTCAATGCACATGACACATGCTGTCATGTGTCATGTCAAAGCACGAAACGTACGAAAACTCTCAAAAGGGGAATATTTTTTCCCGATTTTGTTACATTCTTGTTTCATGCTCCGCTTCAATTAATAGTAGAGTTATTTTCTATAGCCTAAAGCCTTCCTCGATAAAAGGACTATCCAATAGAAAAAGAATCTTTCAATTCGGACCAGTACTTCCCGAGATCCTAGCGTTCAAACAAACAAACAAACTCTTCAGCTTTATAATATTAGTATAGATTAGTATAGATAGCCTTCCTGTGCGTTCAAAAAGTGTTCTAATAATTTTAGAAACTTTAAATTTCATGCGTATTAATAATTTTCTAATTACAAACCAATGAAAATTTTAAAATGGTTACCATCAGTGTGTTTACTGTCTGCCTGGGGTAGTACCAAAACCTTTATACACTAAAGAAATAGGCCAAGCACCGGGGGGTTCTTTAACCGGTTTGTATAACGCATAGGTTTTTAATTATAGCGCTCCAAACTTTTTAGAATATGGTTTTATTGAATTGTAAAGCATGAAATTGCCTATACATTTTATTAGAAACTTTTTCCCGTAGCATTTATAGTTTACAAGCTATAACGCTGTAAATGAGATTGTAAAGCTGTATATTCAATTATGCATGAAGATAAGAAAATGTGGAAAGAGTTGGAGGAGGTCTTTACCCGAAAAGGGACTATACAAAAAGAAGAAACTAATACAACTAAATAAAATTATAAAGAAATAAGTAGCAAAGTCATAATCATTTAAAATAGGTGGTCGAAAGACAATACCCGGTGGCCGGTGGCAGCGCGAGCCGAGGCCGTGCAGTCTAGGCGCTCTCGTTAGCCATAACGCATGCAAGTACTCACTAAGGTAGTACCTACGCTCCGATAGCACTTGGCAAAATGACAGAGTCCATAGCACTCGGCAAGAATGTATGAGTCAGATAGTTCTTTCTTAGCTAGGACTGAAGTCGATTTTTCTTTCAGGTATGAGTTGTTTGCTAATTAGCGCTAAAAAATCCCTTGGCGTCGTGGTCGCTGCCTCATTTGGGACGCCACGTGCGTCAGCACTTTTGCGTCTTGCCATCTCCCTGCAACTCAGCGGGTTGCAGGTGCGGGTGCAGAAGCGGCCGTTAGAGGCAAACACCTTAAATATTCCGCCGCGGAGTTTGTACATGAGTTTGTTCCGTCCGCGGTGGAAACGGCGGTCCCATGGGGCTCGGAAGCAAAGGATTTTGTTTAGGTATGCTTTGGGTCGACTCCTGAGAGAGAAGGGCTGTGATCCCCCGTCCGGTCAATTTCTTGTTCAAAATATCTCCCTGGCAATACAGCGTGGTAACGCCGCAAGCTTAATGGACGCTTTTGGGCGGGGATCTGACGATCGCGGGACAGTTTAACATTTGACATTTGAGTTCTTTTATATGTTTTTATTTATATTTAAACAAAAAAAAAAATTAGCGTAAGCATGTGAGGTTTAGGCAAACTCAGATAGGTAGGCTCCCCCAGCAGACTACAAGATAGGTCAGCAAAAAGAAAATAGTTTGACGCTGAAATAGATGTGACGAGTGAAATGAAACACAATAGCTAAGTAGTATACGGAGATTTTTATTAATAAAAATTCATAATTATTTACATTTGGGTTCGTCTGCTTCCTTCTTACTTAAATATATTTTAATATCATTATTTACAATTTCTTAGTGATATGCGTTAATCTTTAGAAGAGTAAGATCTAACTAGAGTAGGTTAAATATCTATCGAGTGACATAGATGTAGGTATTTTGCGTAAATTTAAACGATACATGGTTAGCGCCATTTAGTTCAGCCCGCTCAGCTATATTATGGTTTTAGGTTGAAAATAGAATTAATTAAAGGTCAACGCACTAATATTACATATACCGCATCATTGTTTAATATCCGATGAATGAAATGGCAGGTAGGTAATAGCGAAACAATATTATATTTAGAGAATCTAACTAGGTAGGTAGGTATATAGCGTGCACTATTTGTTTGAAATCAGTACTTTTGTTATTTTAAGTGATAAAATGTATTGTTTTTTTACATTTCCACCAGGTAAGTAAGTACCTATGTATGCTGCTACGTTGTACGTTATACATAATGTATCATAGTTAATTATAATAATTGGCTCAATGGAAGTTAATAATTTAATTAAGCTGTTTGTTAGTAATTTTATTGTGATAAATAGTTTATAATTATCCAAATGTATTTATATAAGTCATCAATTTGTTCTTTTTTTCCAATATTTTGTAATTCACTTTCAAATCTTGCTATGTTCATATCATAGATATTCGCCTGATCAGCTCAATTGTGATTATTTCGAACTACTGATATTGTTATGCAAATGTTTTGTGTCCCGTTAATAAATAAATAAAGGCCATTGCTTCATTAGGCAAAGTGCAATTTGTAGCGATTTCGTTAACGTCGCGTCGTGTATATGTATCAAACGTATGGAAAATAAACATAGAAAAGTCTTTATTGTAGCACAAATAAACAGATAAAATATACTTAGTAAAAGTAAAATACCTACATGGCGAACTGCCGTCATAAGTAGAAGCTTTGTTGCTGAGCGCAATCTCTTTCTGTCAAATAGTACAAAGGAATTTCAACTTTGTGTTCAGCTTTATTTTGCGTTATTTAGATATTTTTCTCTATAAATCAACTAGAGCTTACGCGTCGTTAATTTACGGATTATTTTCATACAATGAAACGGTAAGTTACTGGTCTCAGAACATAGGCAAATATTTAAATAAACTTAGTACCGTGGAAGGGTATTTGGATGCTTATTGAAAGAAAACAGGGGATTGTGCTTAGAGTTAAGACTTCATTTGGGGCTAACACCCCGTGGATAACCTTCGTTGTTTTATAAACGCTAAAAGTTTGTTAGCGCACGTTTCCAATCAGAGGAAGGATAAACGGATTACTTTAAAGTTCCACTCAGTGTGGCAGATTTTCACGCATTAAAGCGAAACCAATAATTTATTATCGCAGAATGTGACAGTAGTAGGTAAAACCACGCTAAAACCTTTCACAGTTAAGACAACGGAAAAATAATATTACTCTACACATTACTACTTGCCAGTTATTTATACAACCGCCAAGCAGTATGTGCATGAAGGGCATTGTTACCAGTGAAATTACTGGGCATAGAGATAAAACATCTTTGGGTTACGAGCGCAGTGCAGTGCTAGGTAATAATTTGGAATTGTCATGTTCCAATAGCTGCGTCTCGCTATACTGTTATGGGCAGACATGTTGTTTACCATCAGGCATATGTCCTGCTCGTCTCGTCACTATACTATAAAAAAAAACATGCGGTTCCGTATCTCGCATATTATGACTTTTATTTTTCTTCCGAAGAAATTATTTGAGAAATTACGCGAGTAGGTAGGTACATATATATTATAATAATTCTAGATGTATATATCATGAGTGTTGGAAGTCATCAATGTATCAGAAATACTACAAAGGTACTTAATAATAAAGGTCCTGATAAAATTATAACCTCGCCCATTCACAAATTAATATCGACACAAAAAAATGCGGCTTAATTTTCCCATGCGCTTTTTAATAGAGCAATTCTTTCGCTAAGGCTTATTTAGATAATTCTAATACCTAATTTTGATCCCTATTAATCGATTTAGTTTAACGGTAAGGTAATTTATCCGCTTAGTCTCAACTTTCCAAAACATATTACGTAAGTGATTCACAACAATAATTCATAACAAGGATTTTTTTCCAAGTTAATCATATTTATTCCCATACCTTCGACAGGTATAATTATTATTTTTAGAATATGCGCCACTGCTCAAGCCATTTTGAGAAAAAGTAGACAGACACCTTGGAAATCGTTCGATAATTTTTGAAAAGTAATATAACGTGTAATTGTGGCGCGGGCCCATCGATGATCATGAGTGGTGACGTCAATTTTAATATATCCTATGTGAGCGAATTCTAGTCGACAAAAACTCTGAGAAGTGTCTTATAAACGTCTTTTACTCGAATTTTGCGATCAATATTATGAATTTAATAATAAGTTGGCATATGTACCAACTGCAACTTAATTTCCTTATTCGTGGCAACCCAAACCGTAGATACTACCTAAGGTGACCTTGTCGAAGGAGTAAGCAAATTAAATGCTTTCTCACATGCTTCATGTATGCTTTGAGGAATTTTCTACGTATCTCTGTTTACGTTGTGGAACATTGCTCTTTCTGGGGTAGTTTTAACAGAGACCATCTAAGGCCTGCCATAGATCTAATATAAAAAAGGTTAGTTATGCTGCAAGTATGCTATTAGCTCTTTATGAACAATTTTTTACTATGAGACCAACAATGTTTCCAGAGAAATTACAGGGCTTAGAGATAATAACATCTTAGATCTTTGGGTGACGAGCGCAGTAAATTATTTGTGACTCTTCATGTTCCAATAGCTGCGTGTCACAGTACTGTTATGTGGCAGGCACGTTGCTTACCATCAGTCACATGTCCTGCTCGTCTCGTAACACTTAAAAAAAAAGAAATCGTTACAAAGAATCTGCTTTTATATTTTGTATATATTTTGCCAGGTTCTAAGACCTCTATACACTCTATAAAGCAATAATTTAAAATAGCTATGTTTAATAGTAGATTATTCACCAAGGGAGTAACGCACTGTCTTGTGTCATGGGCATCATATTGGATCCTAAGCGCAGCGAGGGACTCGAGTCAACTCCCGAACGAAGCGAGGGAGTTGTAGTGTTCCGAGTGAAGCGAGGGATCCAAGCCGCCTATGACACATGACAGTTTTTTACTTCAGAGGTGAATACTCTACTTTTCGTATCTTCTGCGAGGCAATTAAAAGAAAGGGCTATGTAAAATATTTTAGGTATTTATCTTTCGAATTTTCTGGAAGTAGATTATTAATTATCCCTAAAGTGTCCAATTTGATGAACCGGGGTCAATTCACTATTGCTTAAAGACATTTTGGTGTGTTTTAAGAATTAAGGTGATACAATTCAAAACTAACAAAATTTAAAAACACAATCACTTGCTTTGTTTTGACGTTTCATGACATATAATTGGACTTTGTTGAGCAGGAGATATGAAAATCGTATTTCAAAATTTCGTTAAAACCAAGCAATCCACCATTAAGTTAAGGCCATAATCCACCACGCTGGCCCAGTGCGGGTTGGTGGATGACACATGACTTCGAAATATTCTAGGTGCATGTCGGTTTCCTGACGATGTTTCCCTTGACTGTTTTAAGTTAGCGGCATTACGCACACGACAAAAAAAATGACATGACATGAGCAAAACTAAAAACCGTTTACTGTTTTGTATAGTGCCCTTTGGATTGACGCGTTTCAATGTTCAATATGTTTATAGGTAATCAAAAAATACATAATATGTTACAAGTTATATTTTACGTAGTGTAACCAGATAACGAGAACTCTACATTTAATTTTCTTCATAATAATCATGGAATGCATAATGCATATGTCATTTTTTATTGTCGCTCACATAGGATTGACTTACAATTACAAAGGTTGGAATTATGTTGTAAATACCTATTTAATTTAATTTTAGAAGTGAGACATATGGATAGTGTAAACAATGTTGCTACTCAATGAAAGCGCGAATCTTTGTGGATCGAATGAAGATAATAATGGCCTCTATAATTTTAAAATACAAATTCATACTGATTTGCCTACTTGATAAGTTCAGTAAAGCGCTTCTGTTCAATAGTTTGATAATTTTGTAGGTAGATAAATTAAATCTATGCTTAGCATTACGATCTTATTCTAGTTAGCTCCCAAGGAGTTTATTGATATGTATTCAGTGTTTGGCTCATACATCTCTAGGCACAATAATGGCAATTTATTTCAGTTTCATGAACATTAGTGTAATAATTGATCAAAGCTGTAATTAAATAAATTAAGATACTTTTCCAAACAAATAATATGGTAGGTAAAAATAACGATAAAACAACTAGAGAAATGGGTTTCCTTTTAATTGTGAATAAGGCTATAATATCAAAAATAATTAATCAAATGGGAACGAAATAAGTAAAAAAGCACATTTGTAGTTATCTTAATATATATAAATCTCCTGTCACGATGTTTGTCCGCGATGGACTCCTAAACTACTTAACCGATTTTAATCAAATTTGAACACCGTGTGCAGTTTGATCCAACTTGAAAGATAGGATAGTTTTTATTTCGATGAATAGCCTTTACCTATATGACAATATCCGAGCGAAGCCGGGACGGGACGCTAGTTACATTATATAAACTGATATCTATTCGTTTGGAAAAGTGTCAAATTTTCAATGAAGAACCTTCACAAAATGCGCAAGATATCCAGAAATGAAGTTTGCAATACTATAACAAATATCACACGCGAAATAGTGTACCTATTTTAAATGAACATATGTTTTTATCACAGCCCGTTTTATATAATCGAAATGGTCTAACTATGAAGCGAAATGGAGTAAGCAAATGAGGGGTAGAATTGAAGGGAGAACGGTGCCACCTCGGGAAGTGTTTGGTTCGGGGAGCGTCAGGTTGGCCGATGGCTGGAAGATTGTTGATGGCCTGATGATGTCCACTGAAAAATATAATAAATTATATTAATAATGTAAAATAGAAAAGATTTCATGAAAATCTAACGATTTGAAAATAATATCGTAATAGTAACTTGCTGCATGTTTAGTGCTTAATCGTTTTTATATTTCGAGCTGAAACATTTTTTTTTATATTATGGTCGTACTGAAGAGTTATAGACTACAAGGCCCGTAACGAAGTTTATGGGTCAAATGAACCACCACGACACCTATGTAAGATGATAATGATCGAGGGTTGCAACCCCTTCTCCTCAATCATTTCCTCTTGTCGCATGATTTTTGTACGGCGTAGCGGAATAATAGATTAGAAGAGGTATAAAAATATAAGTATAAATCTTATAAATTTTATTTTTTTAATTATCAGTTAGTCGGAGAAATCATTATTTTCCCACGATTTACAGAGTAAATTTGGCCATTTGAGTATGTACGGCTTTAGTACCATACAGTTTCAATACATATCCTAATCCATTATATCGCAATGCCGTACAAAAATCATGCGACAAGGAAAAATGATCGAAGGTGGCTACATGGTAATGTCTGAGTAGAATAGAAGCGGTGATATTATTATTTCTTATGAGGGGAAGAGTATTGAGATTAGAGTTTAATAAAAAGGAACGGAAGTGTTGCCTGTATATTTCCAACAATAATGGCCAAAACAAAATTACCTATGACAGTGTCATTTCTGATGTCAGCGAATTTATCGTGGATGCTCCGGAATTCGGGGATGGTGCTGACGCAGGAGATTTCCAGACGACCAGTGGCTACCAGTTGGAGCTCCGAGATGGTCACATACAGGTCTCGTTTGTTTGGCTTGCGACTTTTGTGCCGGCTTGTCGTCGTACGGATGAAGTTAAACCCCTCGTGCTCGAAGCGATTTATTTCAGCTATCTGAAAAAAATATTTGATTTGTTATAGAATAATGTTTACAGAGAAAATTACAGGGCAAAGGTAGAGAAGGAGATCATCTTATGTCTTACTTATGTCTTATAAGACATAAGATGATCACCCTCTCTACCTTTGAAATAAGCGGTCATCAGACCGCAGTGCAGTGCTAGGTAATGATTTGAACTCTTCATGTTCCTCATAGCTGCGTGATATTGTGTTGTTAGGCCCAAGGGTGTTGCCTAACATCAGGCATAACATCAGGCATATGTCCTACAAACCAATCGAATTGCGGACCACCTTTTTTAAAGTCGGTTAGAAAAGCTGTGTTATTACAATATATATTAATGTTATTACATTACGTGATGGTGATCTGCATCAAAGTTGCTCTTTTAAAATTTTCAAGCTCGTTAAGTGAAAACTCGTAAACCATGCCCTCGGGAAGGACGTGACACCTTTATTTCCAACAAAACAAAAGGTGCCTTCAAAATTTGTAATCCGTGAACCGACTTCACAGGACAATGTACATCCACACAATCACCACACAGTAAGCTTTTGCACGTGCGAACATAATAGTTAATTTGCATAAAAGTAATTTCCTTCAACCGAGATAGACGTATACCTATCGTACAACAGCTACACAGTAAATAAAACAGGGTACATTAAATTATATCTCTGCCGTGATCTTTGCAGCGTTAATAACCGAGAATTCATTATACTTCAGCGAGATGGTACCGCATAGCTAATTAAAAAGTTAAATGTTAAGTACAAGTGATCAATGGTACGCATTGCTCACAAGCAGTAGATAGGTAGGTACACGAAACCGATATGTGGAGATAAATTGCCATACATAAATATTAAATACAGTGCTAAATCTTATCTTTGAGAGTTAGTATAGTGGCCTAACGTCTCTAACCTAAATAATTTCCGGACCAATGTGACGTTAAGTACAAAATTTAATATTTTCATGTTCCAAATATAATATCTGGTTTGATACTCGTAGAACAAGTAAAGAGAACAAGTTTGGTTCCGATTTTTTGATATACATAAAAAAAACATATAAATAACCATATAAGTAACCGTAAAACCGTAGCGTAGGGCGCTGACAGTATTATAAAATAATTATTTATGTACCTATGTGTACCAAGTAAACTAGTAGGATGTATCTTTATTACATTTTATGGTAGTTAGCTGTATTTAAAAATTAATAATGAAAAATTAGACATAAAATAAATTGAAGTCCAAATTTGTGAAGAATATTTGCCAGAAAAGTAGCAAACATCTGTCCTTAGATTCTAGTGTTCCATCAGGAATAGTGATTTCTACGCAGTTTATGTCACGGGCAGATACTAGTAATAAATAAAAGACGACCATGATTATCATCAAAGATATTGGTTTATTTTTTACCGACTTCCAAAAAGGAGGAGGTTATCAATTCGACCACAATGTTTTTTTATGTATGTTACCTGATTTCTCGAGAACCCCCGTACCGATTTTAAAATTTATATTTGTGTTCGGATGAATATGCTTCCCGAATGGTCCCTTATAAATTTTACCGAAATCGGCTCGGTGGTTTTTGAAATATGAACCGTAAACTAAAATTTGCGTACAATTTTTTGGATGACCTATGTAGTTGTGGATTTCACAAAAGTTATGAAACTCGATTCTGTCAATACGAAATTGTCAAAATGCATTTTACTAAATCCTATTATTATAAAATAACCTTTGGATGTTGGTTGCTCAGTTGCGTCGTAAGAGGCTAGAGGTATTTGATCTCTATAAAAGTATCTAGTTTTTTAGGCTATTATATATACGTATTTATTCTACTATGCAGCCTCAAGCAGATACTATTAACAACTAAAATCGGCCAAGTGCGAATCGGACTCCCGCACGAAGGGTATCGTACTATTCCATAAATCTACACGAACGGCAAAAATCACGTTTGTTGTCACTCTTCAAATATTAATTTTATTTCGGCTTAAGTCTTTATTTATTAAGTAAATAAATACTCCGAATATATCAAGCGGCGTCTTGTTACCGTAACCAATATCAACTAAAAAATCAAACTTGTTGTTTGGGAAATCCCCTTAAATATTTATTTTATTCCGTTTTTTAGTATTTATTGTATTAGAGGCAACACCGTCTGTGAAAATTTATAGCTAAGAAACTCAGAACCACCGCAAGAAAATTGGCGTTCAAACAAAAAAAGCTGCATCAAAATCGGTTTGAGAGATTCGGTGCTACAGACAGCAACACACACAGACATATAGACAAACATACAGATAGACATCGACGACAAACTTATAACACCCGTCTTTTTGGCCGGGAGTTAAAAATTGCGAACGAACGTTGTTCGCCATATTTTATTTCAATGTAGCTTAATATCACAATGTATTCATGGACAATATTGACCACGCTGTTCCTTAAAAACCTCTGCATAATGTACTATAGAAACTGTACTCGTAGAAACTATTTGTTCTACACACCATATTCTTTAATATGAAAACTAACGTGGATATTACACATTTAAAAGAAAATATCGCCGGACGCGATCGAAACTTGAGTCGGACTGGAATGACTATATCAAACCTGAGTTACCCGTGTTGACATTATTTGTTCAAATCGCTAAAGTTTGAAACACTTACTTATACATCTTATACCTTTAAACGAGCTAATCTTGTAGGTAAATATATATATATAGAATCTGAATCTCGGAAACGGTTCGAACGATTTTCATGAAATTATGTATACATGGGGTTTCGGGGACGATAAATCGATCTAGCTAGGTTTTATTTTTTAAAAACATCATTTTATGTGCGTTTTTAGACAATGAAAAACTCCTACAATGTCATTAGAATATACGATAACTTATTTCGCGACTGTTCTTTATATATATATATATATATGACGGAATATGCTCGCCCTCGGAGACAACAGGCCCCGGTTCGAATCCTGATGGTTACACTCGGATGGACCTTTCTTTTTGTTCTTTTTTTTCTGAGAACAACTTATGCTTAGAGCCGTTTATAAACGCATTTAATTTGTATTTAAGTAGGTCTAAGTAAGTCATCACTACGTAATTTGTACCTGCCTAAATATCATTTTAAAAAACCGAGCAAAGCTCGGTCAACCAGGTACTACAGTTTCAAAAGAAAAAAACAGTAAAATCTGTTGTTATAACCGGCGAACTTATCGCTAAAAGCGATCTCTCCCAGGCAATCTAATAGAAGTAGTTTGTACATTTGTACCTGATGGTCCTTAAGGCTACATCCTGGAGGGCGAGTAGCAACGTGGGATGCGTGGGTCAGCGCTACCAATGGCGGAGGCGTGCTCATACTCTCATGCTCAAATACTCTTTGGGGCCCTCGCCTCCCGTTCCTCTCACTCATCGGCACTCGCAGCTTGTGAGAATGAGCGGCGAGCTCGTCCATCTGAAACGACATTTTATTTTACGAGCACTCTTGAAATGCTTGACTGTAAATTGTAAATGGAATGGCAGGCTTGAGTGTTTCGAGTGTCGACCGGCGAGTGCAGAGAGGCGACTCGGCTCCTCCGTTTCATGTTTTACCTACGATTCGCTAAGGGTCTCAGACACCGATATCAATAACACTTCAAGTATTATTAGACTTTTGTTTCGCTGGAAGCTGGAAGTGTTGGTTTAGAAATTAATCAGGGCGTCGAAAATTTCTGTTGAGAGAGAGAAATTGTAGATAGTTAATAATACTTCATTAAATTTGCTTTATTTATTTCTTATTGTTTTATATAATATGCCTTTTTTTGGACAGAACCTTTATTAACAAAACTTAAACACAATGAGAAAACTACACTACACTACAAACCTACCTAAATAACTACTTATCCTAAGCACACCTGAATTATCCATAGACCACTTTATGTTTCTTGTTTGTTCCTTTGGAAGGGATATACAACGCTACAAAAACATGTAGGTATGTTAAATCTTTCTTGGTTGACTCGCAATTCACGATAGCATAGGGATCATATCATAATCAAATCAACTATAACCAGTTAGAAGCGAATAGGTATAGCATACTGGCAGCGTTGTCGCAATGAATGCAATACTTAAAAGGCTTGACGAGTCCATACTCGAAAGTAATATTTTTAAAATAGCCGCATAGAACTGTGGTGTACTGGACAGACATGTATTGTAGCTTACCGTCCGGTGCACGACTTGTTCGTCCCTTCACTCTAAGTATATGAATCGGAATGATATTTGATACAAACATAGATTTTAGTCTGTAATAAAAAGTAGGCTCTATTATAATGCAGGACAATTACGAGAACTGCACAGGAAGTTGCTAGAAGGGGGTCGTTCAAGTAGTTCAAGTAAGCAGATTTATTACAATTATTGACTACTCCTCCCCTCTTATCATCAAAAGTATTCAAAGCTATTACCGCCATCTCATGCTTATGTTAACATTGGTACTCATTCCCTCGAAAATGCGTTCCGTTTTCAAGTCTAGATACCTAATGTGTGTTTTTCCATCTGTGTAAGAAAAATTTTGCTCACGTAATCACCATATAGACCCACCCCCCCCTCCATGCTTTAAAAAATAAGCAAAACACTAACGTTTATAGTGTTATTTCTAATGTTATTATATAGTGCTTACTTAATACTAATTAGAACGACCCCAAGTAGCTGAGTAAGAATAATTATAAATATAAGAAATACATACTTTTCTACCATTGATGAACCACGTGATATGAGGCGCTGGGAGAGCAGGCGCAGTGGTGCAATTGGCTCGGAGAGTCTCGCCGAAACTCAGGAATCGAGTGGGAAAGTCGATGCGGGGTGATGCTTCTGAGGATCTGTAGACATACAGACAGCTAAGATTTAATATCAGAACTCTGATAAATTTTTTAACAACAAGAGTTTTACACCATATTGCTATCTCGCCTCATGTTAAGCGATGTAGTCCACGACGGAGCGTGCTTAAGGTACAAGTTCGCCCGGAGACCGCTATACGAGACCGCGACGCGAGACCGCGACCGGAGACCGCGACCGGAGACCACGACAGGCACTTGACTCTATAGAATTGTATGGGCGCCAGTTCGCGCCGAGACCGCGACACATGTCTCGCGACACGTGTCTCGGTCTCCTGTCGCGGTCTCGGCGCGAACTGGCGTCCATACAATTCCATAGAGTCAAGTGCCTGTCGCGGTCTCCGGTCGCGGTCTCGTGTCGCGGTCTCCGGGCGAATCGCTACCTTTACCTAGCAGAAACCCATTCACTCTCTATTTGAAGACACCAAGATTGACACCTTGATTAAGTTGTGGCTGGTTTAGTCGGGAGAACGGTGACTGCTGAACCGGAGTCTCCGGGTTCAAATTCCATCCGCACCACTGTCTTTTCAACGTCATGTGTGTGTAATGCTGCTATCTTAAAACGGCGAAGGAAAACATCGTAAGGAAATAGACCCGTACCTAGAATCTTTCGAGGTAATGTATCATCCACCAACCCGCACTGGGCCTGCGTGGTGGATTATAGCCTTGACTCTCTCCTTGCGAGAGAAGGTTCCAAGTCCCAGTAGTGGGAACATTTAGTGGGCTGTTCATGTAAGATTGAAACCATCGGCAAAAACTCACTCATACAACTTATTCCACAGTTGAGACGTTCTTATAATGGAAAAGGAATCAAACCTCCTGTTCGAGTCTTTGAAACATCTACCATAAATCGCTACGCTCATTGTATAGTGCAGTAATAATAGGTTATGTTACAATTGACTAAAACATTATGGTGATTCAAATAATTGATGATAGATATTTGAATACAGTTTATTTCCATGAAAACTTGTTCATAATTAATTATATTTAAACTTTATAGCTAAACGCCATTTTTCAATTTAGTTTTAGATTAACAATGTCTTAAGGGCGTGTGGGCCGTAATTTTGAATTTTTAAAACAACTTTAAGACCTTTAAAATAGTGTTATTCAATTCTAAAAAAAATATATGTAACAGTAAAGGATCTAATCTAGTGCAATTCGCAGTCAATAACACGATTTAATGAATTTTACTTGATAGAAAAAAATCCCAAAGTTACCCCTTTTCAAAAAGTTTTTACAAGTTTATGACTAAACTAATGATTTTTTTTACTAAATTTTTGTACTCAACGAAAGCCACTAAAAAGTTATAGATGCATTCGCAGAGTTTGACTTGATAAAAAGTATCAGTTATTCACTATGTTTTATTATCTACCATATATATAGCGCGCCGTTCGGCAAGCCTGATCAGTCGCGCTTCGGCGCTCACGGACGACGGGCCTGTGCTTGATTTTGCAATTTTGACAACCGATAAATTTTAAATATTACGATCATAGTGCCACAGTATAACAATATCAGTAGGTATTACTAGTGAAGCACGCTATGATCTTAATTTTTTGATACCGTTTTCATTGGAATTGCAAATAGACGCTGATACTAATTAGTACGCTGTTTACTTTATGTTGTAGACCAAAAGGGAGTCTCAAAAACTAACGTCGATACCACATCAGTAAAAATTCAATGCGGATGCAATGGAAAATAGATAAGTATCGGTAATATATTCGTTCGTTAAATCAGAGATCGGGATACAGAAATAATGAGAGGAGAAATCCCTGCGTAATCCCCTAATATAAATGCAAGTTAGGTATCATAAATGATAACTTGCATTTATATGCCATTTAGGTAAATTCTTTGGTAGTAAGGTACTTAGTACTTGGAAGAAAAGTCCTCACATACAGATTTTACCACTTTGGAAGAGACTTTCGCGCAAACTATTCAGTTTAGAAAAAAATGTTAGGAACTTCAATACAATTGAACTTGAAATTGAAAAATTTGAACACCTTTCCACAGATACACGTATGGTTTTGTTAGAATTTTTATTTTTTTATTTCTTTTCCAAGTTTGTGACACTAACAAAATTTATTGTTTTTCTTTTTTTTTTTGTATGAAAATGTTAATATTATTCATAGAAATTTAGACACTCGACCAAATTTGATATTACTTGTAGAATTTAACTCTGCACTAAATTTCCGATTCGTATTTTTCATATAAGGTTTAGAATCATTTCCTGAGCATAAAATCACAAAATAATAACAAATCCAGGTGGAGCTTCAAGCGCCAGCTCGAAAAAATATTTTTGGCTGATATTCTGAAAAAGTTATAAAGCCTATTATTATTGTAGAAAATAAAATTTCCCATCTTTTGTTGCCAGTAAACTTTTTTTTCGAACTTACCGATTACGATTTATTATGTATTCTGTTCCCAGTAGCATAAACATGTCCCTTTTTACCGGAATGGAAGAAGGGTTATGTTTTTCGCACGTATCTTTTATGTTTGTAAATCTTTTATTTCCACATAACTTCCAAACGGCTGGATGGATTTTGGTAACAAAGATATTCTAAGACTAGTCTGACTCGCCAAAGTGTCCTTAGATAGTAGGTAATATTTTTTTACGTGTAGATTTTTTTGTAGTCGTGGTTTTTAAATTAAAGTTATTCTATCATATTGCTCGTTGCTCGAAAAAACAGCACCGTTCATCATCATGATTGAAGAGTTGAACGAAGAGTTTGGTCTCCACTTTTGTAATAAGAACAACTAAGCTGTGAAACGCATTGCCAGAGTGGGTTTTGTCGAAGGTTCGAACCTTGGGGTTACGAGGTACACTGTGCTTGTTTCTATTAGAGAAACAAGTTCCATCGTAGACCACATCATTTACATCCACTATTATCGGCTTCATCGCAATCGTATCATTAAATGGGCTATAAATCGTAAACGGTAAGTTTTACAAAAAAAGTTTACTATCAACAAAAGATGCAAAATTTTATTTTCTACAATTATTGTCAAAATATATAGTACCCAAAATATCGGCTAAAACAGTTTTTTTCAATTGGCGTTTGAAGCTCTACCTGGATCTGTGAGCATTTTGTAATTTTATGCTCAGTAAGTGATTTTTACTTCATAGAAAAAATTGGTCTAGATATTTAGTGCAAAGTTGACCAAAAAACCTTTTATTTTTACTGGCCTTTCATTACGTTTCAGCACATTTTTTTAAATTTTTGACGAACTTGTGAATTATTAGGAAACATTTTAAAAAGATGCATGAAATTGGAAAAGCCGTTCTCAGCTTATAGTGTGACCAAAAAGAAAAGTTTGAGTTTTGTATATCTACGAGTATAGATAAATTTAATATTTCTTCGTTTCACTTCACAATTTACAAAATTGTTATCACTAGTATAAACAGTATAAACAAATCTTGAACAAAAAATGAGTTTAAATGACAAAGTCCAATATTTTAATGTTATTTCTGCACTGTGGCACCGATTCCGCGGTCGGTGACGGCCGCGAGAACAAGACAGCGTTAAATGCCTAATTTGACAGAACTACCTGGCCTTAAGAAGTACGTTATCTTTATTAAAATAATTTAAAAAGATCTTTATCAATTAAATTGTAGATTTGTAGATTTCAATGCATAGCCCAAGCGCCGCAGCAAATAAAGTAGGTTTGTAATGCAGCGTACGGGACCTGGTAATTTTTTTGTAATATGTTCAAGGTTGTCCCCTGAATGTAAATCCAAGTAGGCGCGGCGGGGGAAGGTTCGCTTCAGCCGCCATTTTGGAAAACACGTTTTATTGAATATCTCGCGAACCGCGCATCGTACGATAAAAATAGCTGAGCTCATTATTGTAGATAATAATATTTGCCATTTTTTTTATTAAAATGTTTTTTTTTTTGTTTAACGCATAGGTTTTTAATTATAGCACTCCAAACTTTTACAACATGGTTTTTACTAAATATGATTTTTACTAAATATTTAGTTTATAAATTTAGCATAAAATTACCTACCTATAAATTTTATCACATACTTTTTCCCGTAGCATTTATAGTTTAGGAGATAAAACGCTGTCATTTACAGCGTTAGATTATAATCTTATTCAATTATGCGCCTATAGGTTATACCCAATTAACCAATTTTTTCATACGTTCAGCTTATGAGGCATTTTCAAGATGCAAAAAGATCTGTCAAACACAGTTCACAATTTCCCCATAGGTGGCGCTAATGTTTTATTTTGTTAGCGAAATTTCACAAAAGCAATCAGTGGTGTCACACTTGGCAAAATTTAGAACTATTTTTGTCAAGTAAATTTGCATCTGGAAATCGCCCCATTGTGAATCGATTTTGATGATTCCTGTTTTTGGTTTGTAGAAAATACTATAGTAGGAGATCCGGCTATACAACGACCTTCACCGAGCTGTTTATTGGATGCAAAGTATTTTATATGTCAACAAATATATAGCAAATGGGTTGCCTAAAATAATTCAGTCCAGAATATGATTAATTAACATTTAAACATTTTTATTTTAATATTTCAGTAGAATTGATTAAATTTTAGAAAAAACTGTATATGTACATAACTTATTATTTTGGCTTTATTACTCAATGCTTACGAAATCTCATTACGAAATTCAACCCTTAAGGGTGTAAAAAACGGGATGGAAATTTGTATGAAACATTTTATTCCTTAAACGTATTCGCATAAAATTTCGCACGAATTGAGCATGATCAAAATAATGTCATTATTTTGATCATGCTCAATTCAAAGTGGGAGTACGGACTTGCAGTGAATCCGTAGTAGGACCATATGGTTTGGGAAGAAGAAATGATACGGGCCAAATGCTGATCGACTTCCTCGAAAAGGAAAGGCTGTTTCTGATGAATTCGTTCTATAAGAAACAGCCTCAGAGGAGGTGGACATGGCGAAGCCCCGTCGGACGGATGAAAAATGAGATTGACTTCATCATATCGGACAAACGGCGAATATTCAGGGATGTCTCAGTGATCTCTCGGTTTGCTACCGGTAGCGATCACAGGCACCCTGAATATTAATTACAAGCTTGAACGGGTCCGTTTGATGAAGTCAGCACTCCGCCCGAACCTTCTCCAAACTATAGTTGGGTCTGAAGCATTCCAGCTAAAACTGGAGAACCAATTTGCTTCCTTGGAAACCACTAATAGCGCTGACCAGAAGCTCGAGAGTGTTGTGGAAGTCTTGCGAGATGAGGGCACAAAGTTTTGCGGAATGCGGCGCAAATGCAGACAGTCAAAGCTTTCCAGGGAGACCTTAGATCTCATGGAGGAACGACGGAATCCCACGTTAACTTCGTCAGAACTAGGGGCTCTTAGCAAGAAAATTACCAAGCTTGTACGACGTGACCTCCGATTAGCTAATACGCTTTTGATTGAAAAATAAATTGAGCAAAATCGGGGGTCAAAGGTGTTCGTCAAGACATTTGGTAGAAGCCACCTGACGAAGTTAACTACCTCGATGGGGAGAGTCGTGACATCTAAAGCTGATGTTCTCTCGGAAGTGGAAGACTTTTACATCCAGATGTACGCATCGTATGCACCTAATCTCCCACAAAACGAAGACAAAAGGGCCACTCTGACTCGCCACTATACCGAAGAACTGCCGGAAATAAGTCTCGACGAAATCGTGATGGCTCTTGGACAACTTAAAAATGGAAAAGCCGCGGGTGAAGACGGAATTACAACAGAGGAATTATCGACCAATATCGCTGCTGAGCCATGTCTATGAGTTGTTTTCGAGAGTTATCACGAATCGTCTCGCCCGAAGACTCGACGAGTTTCAGCCTCCTAGTGGGTACAGCACCATAGACCACATTCACACGGTACGGCAGATTGTACAGAAAACAAAGGAGTACAATCGGCCTCTTTGCTTAGCGTTTGTGGACTATGAGAAGGCATTCGACTCAATCGAAACCTGGGCTGTTCTGGAGTCCTTACAGCGATGTCAAGTCGATTGGCGATACATCGAGGTGATGAGGTGTTTGTACGACGCCGCTGCAATGAAAGTCCAAATTCAAGACCAGCAGTCAAGACATATTCCTCTGCAGCGAGGCGTGAGACAAGGGGGACGTAATTTCCCCGAAATTGTTCTCAAACGCACTAGAGGATATGTTTAAGACTCTGGACTGGGTTGGACATGGCCTAAACATCAATGGCGAGTACATCTCTCACCTACGATTTGCAGACGACATCGTCATTATAGCAGAGTCGCTGGAGGACTTGCAGTGTATGCTAGACAGCCTCGCTGACGCTTCTCAACGCATCGGCCTCCGGATGAATTTGGATAAAACCAAAGTCATGTGCAACGAGTTCGTTGCTCCGGGGCTGATTGCCGTAAATGGAACCACTCTCGAAATTGTTCAGAGATACGTTTACCTAGGGCAGACGCTCGAACTAGGTAGATGTAGCTTTGAGCGTGAGGCCATTAGAAGGATCCAGCTGGCTGGTCACCCATCCCACAAAGTCTCAAAACAAAAGTATACAACCAGTGTGTCCTACCTGTTATGACCTACGGTGCTGAAACGTGGACACTAACAGTCGAAATGGTCCGAAAGCTCAAAGTCGCTCAGCGAGCTATGGAAAGAGCTATGCTTGGAGTTACTCTGAGGGATTGCATCCGCAATGAAGTAATTCGTCAGAGAACTAAAGTCACCGACATAGCTCAGCGAATTAGCAAACTGAAGTGGTGACCGATCCATTGCCGGTCACATCTGTCGCAGACCCGATAACCGTTGGGGTAGACGGGTTCTGGAGTGGAGACCGTTAATTGTTAATTAATCATATTCTGGACTGAAATTTTTTTAGGCAACCCATTTGCACCCGTCAATTAATACACTGTTCTCTGATTCGTTGAGTGCATTAATTACAAGCCTTTGGCAGTCAGATAAAACTGGAAAGCCCCTAACTTGATATTGATGAATTTTTTGACACCGGGTGGGCTCCCGCCAGAAGCTCTGCGGTCAGACCTCCTTTGAGCTTCTGGCTCCTGCATTTTTATAAACACTCCAGGGGTAGTAGCCACCAGACTAGATGGAGTCGGGGTGCTCCGAGTCGGATCTGGGTCCTATGTAACCTAAACGGTCCATTTGATAATTTTACAACCCGGACGGACATTTTTCCCAAAGATCTGACAGGTTAACCGTTGTAAAAAAATAAAATCGGTTCACCTGGCTGGTGGAGAGCGGTGGAAAACACGTTGAACCAATCAACGCACACTTCGCCTTCGTCTGACTATTTAACGGCCAGACGCCGTGAATTGATCAATTTACTAAAAAACATACGTCAAATAATACATTTGAACCGCCGTTTGTTATTTTCCGAAAGTTAATTAATTACTTAGTGAATTTGATCAACTAACGGTTCTTGTTATTTAACGGTGACATATATAACCGTAATCAGTAGCCACTGTATTCCAAAACATAAGTTAAACTGAGATTTTTTGATGTCTCAAACAGAAAATTTCTACGAGTACCAATTTAAAAAAATAATGTTATATTCGATTAGGCTTTACTTTACTCAAAAAGCTTTTTGGCTCGCGTGGGTCTTGAGTTTATAAGTATTTGAATTATGGAAGTAAGTACCTATACTCTAAGCTATAAATAAATTAGGTAAGTAGTAACCTTAAAACCTACAGATAAAAGTTATTACCATCATTGTCGTTTTCGTTTAAAAGATTTCTAATGCTTTATACAAAATTAAAAAATCTTCACAAAAGACGTCTTAGGAGCAAGAAAATCTAGTAATAAGGCAAATTTTGCGAGAAGATCGAGATCGCAATCTATAACTTCTTGAAGCCATTATTTTTCCGGGCACGTTTATTTTTTACACCAAACATTACTTATCTCGAAAAAAGCCTAGATGAAATTTTGGTAGCCAATCTGGTCAAGTAAAAAAGTTTTTTTTTAAAAAGTTTAAGACAGAAATTCTTGAAACTGCTGTTGTAGAATAAAGATTACTTATACATACTTATACTTATTTAATATATACATAGGTGCCTACCCGGTATAGGGCTATTATTATATTAGGTCTATGTAATGTGACACCTGAAAACGTTGATTTCAAAGACAACTCAAGATAATATGTTGTTTAATATAATATAGACGAATGAATAGGTAAGGTAATTCAGATAGAAGCATAGTATAATTTGAAGGGTTGGTTAAAATAATACCTACTCGTACTATCAATATTAGGGCCTTCTAGGACCACTGAAATTAGTGAGCTCGGGTCGAGCGGAACGGGAGTGTGATGTAATGTTAGTAACATTACTGTTATTGATAGCAAATATATGGAAAATACAGATTCTTTTACAATCTCTTAAGGCGTTGTTCAAATCTATACAGATATTATACTTAAAGCTGAAGAGGGTTTTAACACGCTTTTATTACCTTCACTTGAAACTAACTATGTAGGTACTTATGTAAGAATATCATGGAATTAATTTGACCCACTTCCCGGTCTTCGATTAGGATAAACTTCAACTTTTTTTGTGAAGTTATTTTTTTCGATTAGGATAAAATTT
Organism: Ectropis grisescens; assembly: GCA_017562165.1. NCBI lineage: Eukaryota > Metazoa > Arthropoda > Insecta > Lepidoptera > Geometridae > Ectropis > Ectropis grisescens. Next base: position 13,543,433 of record CM029778.1, on the reverse strand, counting down.
TACAAACACTCTGAGTTCTGATGACAATGACTAGCTAAGAAACGTCATTACAAATCCGATAATATGGCGGCCTCCCCTAGATGGCAGACTGGCTGTTTGAAATCCACCCCCATGATATGGGTATCAAATGAATATGGGTTTGCTGTCAGGAATACGAAAAAAATAGTAGCGTGTTTTTTAAACTAATAAAATTATTTTTTGAACGCGCTAATCTCAGGTCCTACTAGACCGATTTCAAAAAATCTTTCACCGTTGGATATGTGCGTGATTCCTGAGTGCTATATTACGAGTATGTACCACGGGTGAAGCCGGGATGGACTGCCAGTGTATCATAGTATTGTCTAGCGTTTGCGCCATGGCAACGGAGGCTCTAGTTTTCGTATTTAGCCTACGGAATTCACTTGTATAGAGTCGGCGTCAATACATAGATATTGAAAACGTTATACATGCCTGTTATTGGGATATAAATGATATTTATTAACATACGTGTTGGTAGCGTATCAATGGTCGTGGTAAAGAGAAGATAACAAAACTCAAAAAAATCTCAAAACTCATTATCAGTAAGTGTTACACGCAAAGACGTCGAATGTAATGTTGCGTAGCAAAAAAATTCGAAATCTTTGGTTACACGCGTAAATGAGAACAACTAGTAGACTGCTAATATTCACACTTAGAATAAAACTTTCGTCTTTGCCGTGGTCAGATAAAAAATATAAGCAATCCAAACAAATGGATAAAATGTTTCAAAGTAGGATTTTTTGTATTGCTAATACGTGCACCCGGGAATAGTTAGGAATACGGCTTGAAAAGATTATTCTTACATAAGTTTGAAAAGGGGCGAGTCGGGGAGATTAGCGAAAAAGATAGGTTAGCGTTTGTGAGTGGAATTTATAATGTGGCTCGGGTACGAAGTTAGCTTTCAGCTTATGACATTTTGGCAGTGATTCACCGATCACAAGAGGTAGAAAATTGTAAAATCGATGAATTACAAAATGTAGAGGTGTTTTACATTATCTGATAACTTTCAACGCTGATTTATTATGACATTTCTTTAATATAATCTGTCATAGTAGGTACGGGTACATCTATGTTTTTTTTTAATATATTGATTTTTCTGCCTCTTATTTTTTATTGAAAGATCTCTACAAATTATAAGTTTTTTTTGCGTTAAACAGTTTTTAAGATCGAATGTGCAGAGCTACCTTAGCGCAAGGCAATGTAGCGTATCGCGTATTCGAGGGCGTTTGAATAGAATATGAGAAAAATCACGTCCTCTTGTCTCATACCTCGATGATGGATATGTTTCGTATGCTAATTTTGTTTCGGCACTATACGTACAGACATTTCAGCATCTTTAAACCTAAGTTTGTTGATTTTCGTTATTTTGTGTAATATAGTTCCACGGTGTATCAAGCGGTTATCTTAATGTATTTTATATTATGTTATGTCAGTCAACTTAACACTGCTATAAGGACTTCAGAACACCCTAGTTTCGAATAATTTGCCCGCTTTCTCATAGTTTACAAAAACTAGGAGCTATTTAAAACATAGGGGCCGATGGTCGATGGTGTTCTTTGGTCTTCCGTACTATCTGCTGTAATGTGTGGATGTGATCTAAAGTAGGTACTGGACCGGCTTCGAAACCCGGCCTACTTTATAACTAAGTGTTAGAACTGGTGAGTCTTTAATAATGATAATGATTGGTCTTCTTCACACATCAAGCTTTTGTGTCAAACTTGTGCTTAGGTTCGTTAATAATCCTCGCATGTGTACACTGAGTTACCGATTAATTGTGTCTCATCTTTACATTTATATAAATTGTGTATACTTTCCTTGTGCTATGTAAATAAATTATCTTTATCTTTTTTTTATATTCGAGAACTTGAAAAGATAAAATTTTCAAATTTTTTTAATGATGTCGCAGTGACGCAGTTACCTAATAATAGTAATTAATATATACGTAAGTTCTATCTTCACGCGGGAAGGAGTCGTATTAAATATCGATTATGGATTTAAAAGGATTACTGCAATATCGCAAAGACATAGGCTTATCAAAGCTGCCTTTCCTATTTCAACAGTTTAAATTGAAAATAGATAGCTGTGGTCTAAACAGACATAGAATGCATCTCGAGCAAACATAAATTATGATCATGTACTATTTATTTATAATAACAGTTAGATATCAGCTGAAGGCTCTGGAATAGATCAAGAATCGTACCAAAACGCATACAGGTAACGACACCCTTGTTCGAAAAGTATTTCAAAGTCTCGCCGCAGAGTGTCTGTTAAAGCTAGCTTATCGGTATTTTTCTGATGCAATTCGGAGAGTGTACAGCTGATCTGCATGATCTAACACAACTATGGTCTCTTTTCTATTGGGCTGCACGTAGCTCGAAAAAGTGACACCGATTTCGATGCCATAAACCATATATATACATCCAAACATAAAAAAACACATTTCTAATGTTAGCATGATCTCATGATTATTATCTGTTAAATTGACTCGCAGTTAGTTGAAATCTGATATAGAAACAATTATGTGTTAATGAGGGACAATTTAACCAGTAATTTGTGTAAGCATATTGCAATGTTCTCGTAGGTAATCGACAAATTTGGCGAATAACTTGAAACTGTAAAACGTATAAGCATGAAAATGTGCGAAAATTATCATTTTATTGTGTGACAAATACGAAAACATATTATATAATGTTCACCATTCTCGAATATGCTTGAACACACGTACAAATATTCATCAAAATCGGTCCAACCGTTTAGGTGAAGTTTAATTAAAACACGCAAAAAAGACATCCTCATAAAAAATCTTTCAAAATTACGAGTACATGCGGTCTGTCGCGTAGAGTTTAGAAAAGAGCCATTCCCCCAAAACTTAGATTTTTCTAGTTAAAAAGTATCCTACCCTTGTATACTAGGTTCAAATAGATTTGCGTTCCAAATCAGATAGATACGTTTACTTAATCCGATGTAATAGAGCAATAAAAATCTAAACGTTCGAAATTCCAAACCATTAGCCTAGAATAGGCTGCTTTGAAAAAAATGGCTACTATAATAGTACAACTTTTTTTGCATAATTTATTAAATTTTAGTTATTATTTTAAAATACGGGAATTACGAGCTAAAATCACGGTGCGCTGCTAGTAGTTTCTATAGAGAAGGACTGCAAAATGCTTTGTTTTTAATTTGTTGTTGTACTGATGCATTTTTTATAGTATAAAGTGCGAGACGAGCCAGGACCCCAGGCGCACTCTGTAAACCTACCACTACCACTAGCGCTACCACTAAATTACAGTCCAGTATTAGTGCACTGCAATGCAACAATAGAACAACTACATATTTAATTTCATTGAAAACCGTTCAGCCGTTACAGAGAGACATGGGAACAAATATACACACTTATTAACACAAATATATTCACTTCTATAATACATATTTTGATATTCATTGTTGGTATCGTAGTCTGCTTTTTATCCCAAAAAATACCAGAATGCCTTAGGTACAGTTAGTTATTAAACTGTACGTTGACAAAGTCCCGGTCCGAGACTAGTTTAAAATATTAATAGGGTGAAGATAAATGGAACACATGTCATAATGTCTTCCATCGAGAAAATAAAAAATAATGTGGAAACATTATTGAAGTTGAAGGGCAATATTTCTTTGGAAATGACTGGGTAAAGAGATAAATTAATTTAAATTTCTGGGTGACGAGTACAGTGCTGGGCAGTGATTTATTGCATAAATATCTCTATGTTGTTATGACCGAGCGTGCTGCTTACGATTAAACGAATGAAAGAGAGCATTCAAATTGTATACATTTTCAAAGTTTGAAATAAACACTTAACTATATTATAATATTAAGTTAGCTTAAAAAGTATAGGTAGATGCGAATCGTGATTTACGCTATCTCTACGGTTGATAATTTAAATCTACTACAGCATTAGTTACGATAAGCGTAACATTAAATCAGGGCGGGTCCTACCAATATTTAGCTATAAATAATTTATGCGTTCTTTGTCATCCATTAGCAGAGTTTCCTGGAGCAAGCTTCGTCCTAATTTAACAATGACTTCCTGCCATCGTTTGTGCAAATCATGACTTGAATTTCATCGCGATGTGAGTTTTTTTTACGACATTGCGTACAAGTAATATTTTGGCAATGACAGCTTCGCAGAAAGAGTTGGAAGTTGGGTTAAAGTGGAATTAATTGATAGAGAATGGATTAATTCTTTGCCTCAAGAAAACCTACAAAGAATGGGAAGTTGAGTTCGAGTGAAATGGAATGAATGAGGGTGGATCTCGTACAAAGAATGGGTAGTTGGGTGCGAGTGGAATGGAATGAATGAATATCTGAGAATGGGTTAATTATTTGCCTTAAGGAACTCTAGAAAGAATGGGAAGTAGGCTTAATTTAGGTTTGAACTCTTAAACACCTAACAAATGATAACATTTAGTGAAACAAGTCTAATACCTGACAGTATTACGCACGTATTACGTATATGAGTCGATAATAATAAAACAGACAATATAAATGTGCCGTTATGAAATTTAACTTTTAGTTCTTCTTTCTTTCACAAATTGTAGATACAAAAAATGAATTGTTTTACAAATATAATTATGTCCCTCATAGGGAATATGCATGTAGTTTAAATAGGCTTAATTTTTTTTTCGTAGGATCCTTAATGTCCCGCCATTATGCCAAAACAATTATTTTATTATTTAGTTAGTTATTAATTATAAAAAATATTATTTAAAAAGTGCAAAATAGGCGCGGGAAATCCAAGTTTGCGAAACGCATCATTATCTGTGGAAACCAAATGTGACGTGACATGGCATGTTTTCGATATTCGTACTGAGCTAGTAGTGTTAGAGAGAAGTCGTGTTCTCCATCGTTAGATTAGCTAACACAACTCAAAAATCGGTACAAAGTAACTGCAACACTTGTAGTTAACAAACACAGGTCGTGCCCTGTGACGTCATGCAGGCGCGGGAAAGATGGCGGCGTTTTAACTGGACAAATTATATCGATATTTTAAATATTATTTTAAAAATCAATTTGTACATTTACAAGAGTATTTATATTTTTTATTGTGTTATAATAATGTAAAAAGCTAAAAAGTGAATTAAAAATATAAAAAAAATGCGTATTATTATGGTAGAACCTATTTTTTTTGTAGTGGGGGTACTCATTTCAAAGTCACCTGGGGAACTTTTAACTTTGCTAGATTATTTTACCACCAAACAGTAAGTTACAATTTTTCCTGTTTTCTAGTTAGAAGGTGATCATTAAATACGATTAACTATGCTTTTCATAGCCACTATATATTTTTTATTTAAAACAATAAAAAATATGGTTTTTCATATTAACATCACAAAACTAGTTTAAAGAGAATATATTTCAAAAAAAAGACAGATGATTATGAAAAATACTAGCAGTAGCTACACTTTACAAATGCCTATGGATCCAGTCGATGAATTGTGGAACACTGGCAAATGCTGAAGGATGTCCCAACTCGCATCCGTCATAAGCAACAAATGAACTCACGCCGAGAAGAATTTCTTGACCTCCGTTGGCAAATATGGTCAATGGTCCACCAGAGTCTCCCTGGCAGATGCCCACACCACCATAACCGTTTGTGCAGACGTTAGAGTCCAAAATAACTTCGCTTCCATAAACACGTCGACATTGATCCAAAGAAAGAATTTGCAAAACGACGTTCCTCACCATAGTGTTGGTAGTAGGAGTGGTTAAGTCAGAATATCTTCCATATCCACTGGCAAGCGCCCATGACCCGGTGTAATCGAAGGTCAAGAAAGGTCCATGCGGGAGTGAGATGGGACGAACCTGGTTACTGAACGGTATGTGGACTGGCAAATATAGCATAGCGATGTCGTTGGCGAAAGTGCGATGGTTATAGTTCTGGTGTACTGCGATGGAAGCGGCAAAGATCCTTATTCCTCCGTGGAACAAAAAGTTACTGCCTAGAACGACTTCAAATCGCCATGCTTGGAACCTTCCATCGTTCCAGCAGTGAGCTGCAGTAAGGACCCTTGTTGATGTTAGAATAGAGCCGCCGCAAGCTGATGGGGAGCTGAGACCAAAAACGTCGATGAGTAGTCCAGCGAGGTACGGATGGGCGTTGACAGATGCAACATTGCCTCCGACGATTCTTTCATTGTTGAAGTGTATCGATTCATACTGCTTGATGTTCTGAGCTACTTTGATGCCCACTCTTTCGTGCCACCCGGTAAATGTTTCGCTGGTCTCCTGCAAGCTCCATGTGGCGTGCACGCACAGAAGACTCAATACAATAAGTGCACGCATTTTGGTACTATACCTGACAGCAGCCGCGCCGTTGTTTATAAACAGGACCGTGCCCTTATCTAACAGTTTTTTTTCGTTAAAATAGATAAAATGTTAATGCTTTATCAATTAATTCTTTTTATTGCCCATACTAAAGAGATTAATATTCTCGACTAATGAGTGATAAATTAATGAAAATATAAGTAGAAGACTTAACAGTTTGAGGGTTTTTACGTAAGCACGGATTAGGAAGTAACTTGCGTTTTTAATTGACAAGGTGATTATCTGTGATAATTTATGATTTTTTTAAATACACATATGGAGTAAAATAAAACAAAAAACAAACAACATTATAACTTGCCTTTTCATTTGTATAGATTAATTTATACATGGAATTTTATCCGATAAGGACGCTTTGTTTTAATTCTACCGTATTTGTATCGTAATAAAATGAAATCAAAATTTACTGTAAATCTTAGATAAGCAGACGTACCACTGTAAACTTTATTAAATACTGCTACTACCTTCTTTTGTGCTCGAATCTCGGATAATAACGGAGCGCAAGATAACCACAAGCACAATGCTATTTATTAATTAAAATTATAAATCTCATTTGCATTCGAGACGCTACGTCAGCGAGTGGCGCTGATAGAAGGCATTATCTTTCTGTTTCTGTTTACGTCGAAGTCTACTTGCACGCGTTAACGAAATGGCTTGAGTAGGTATAAAATAAATATAAAATCCAGTTACGTTAAAATCTCACTATATTGCTAAATAGAACTGGCTGTACCTGCTCGTACAAGGGCTTAGGAAGATAATTCTAACTAAGCGAATTCCACACTTAGAAGAACTCTACAGTGAATTCTGGAAACGAAATATTGCATGTTTCGCTAATAGACTGCGATAGCCACATAAACAAAGCGACTTCGAGAATGTTTGTTATCATTTATACCTAGCCTATAAAAACAACTTAACACCTAACAGTAGTTGAGATTGTATCTGGATTTAGCAAGCCGTAGGAATTGATTTTATTGTATCTATCTTTCCTATGCATATTATGCAATGAAACTGAAGATAATATTTATTTAAGTCATGTCCCAAACTTGCTCCATTCCAAACCAAATTCAAAACCTAATCAACGTAGCACTTCTGATTCAGCGCTGAATAGAAATTCAGCTGTCCGGAACTTTCAGCAAGGTTGTTGTTACGGTAGCCAAAATATCCTTATTTCGATGGTCGTATGGCTGAGAATTCAATAAAACATGTTTGTTGTGGTATTAACACGGTTGTATCAGCAGTGTTACCAGGTTCTCATAGCTTCCTGAGATACATTTTCGGAATATTCCTCGAAAGAAAGAATCTTACTATTTGAGTTCCATACATTGTGGCTTAGATTAAAGAGCCTGTTGATCGGGCACGACACGAATCTGCTTAAATTGTAATTTTGTATGCATGTTTTACATTTTTTACGATTTTTTTGCCAGCACTCTTTCGGTCGAAATCAAATGCCCGTGTGACCGAACTCGCAGCAGGTATAGTGCAATTATGCTAATAAAACGCTAAGGGGCAGTCGTACGATCAGTAAATGGGTGGGTATATTTATCTTTGCATTGCCGTCTCAGAAATAATTTTCCATGTCAAGTGTTTGACTAAATATAATCAACTAAGGCAGGGTGCGGGCACGGTTTCACGTGGCACAGTTTACGGTAAGGTAAAGAGTAGATTGAGGGTCCGGAATGGTAATTGCAAGTTACGTATTAACATGTCACGTCACATGGAAAAAGTTATCAAACGGTGACTCACCTTAAATTTTATAGATCACTAGCTTTAACCCGCGGCTTCGCTCGCGTTCAGTAAGTTTTTTATTGTAGATTCCTACTTTGATAGCATGAGCGTCAAATAATAACATAACTAATGCTCGTCTATAATAGGTCTAAGGGTAGTTTATGCGTTATTATGTATTTTAATTCCCTATTTTACCATCTCAGGGGTTGAATTTTGGAAAACTAATACGCTCATTATTTTAATGTTCATGCAAATAAATGTTTTAACTGCTATAATAGGTTTACTCTTGACCGCAATGTCGCCTTAAGTTAAGTGATTATGTGGTCTACGGTAGAGCTTGCTATCCTAGAAGAAACCGATTCAGTCTCAATTTGGAAACACCAGCGTTGTAATCATCATGAAAAATCCATTCAGGCAACGTCTTAGAGTATCTCTCCACTTAGTTTGTGAACGCCTTTCACAGCCTAGGCGTTATTGTAACAAAAGTAGTCCGTCAAAGCTTTTCGTTATAGTCTTTAGAACATGTCTAAAGTCCGTACAAAATTTTATCCACTATTACGTACCTAGTATGAATTTGAAAAATATCCTTCTTTCTTGTTTGCTTCATAAAATATAAATATACTTACATTTTCACACATGTAAATACAATGTCTCCTGTGCGTAATATTATTTATAATATATAAAATTTTCATACCCACTTTTCATACACTTTCTTTGGGATTAAATTTAGGAAAACTCTGTTTTACATAGCTCATTATTTTTTCCGTACTCATATCCTACAAAGCTTAAAGCAAATATGTCACAAGAAATAAAAATGTTCACACAAACTTTTTTCCCTTATTTTACTACATTAGACGATGTATTTTGAAAAAAAAAAACACTGAAACACATAACTCATTACACATATTAGCCGTACTCAATTTATACGAAATTTCATTCAAATATGTCCAAGGAATAAAAGTTTCATAATACACACTTTCATACATATTTTCTTTAGGCGTTGAATTTTGAGAAATCCGTCCTTAGTGAATATGTCTACGTCATAAAAAGAATACGTGTGTGACAATTTAAGAATGTCATATTACCCTCTTAGGGGTTACATTTTGGAAGTAAATGTACTCATAACTCATTATTTAGGCCGTACTCAATTTCTACAAAATTTGATGCAAATATGTACAAGAAATAAAAAGTTTCATAAAAACTATGATAGTTTACCCTTATGTCACCCCTTTGAGGGTTAAATTTTGATAAATGTTGTAATATGTACCTCGTGATGCTAGCTGAAATCAATTCATACGAATTTTGAAAAACCTTCCTTTGGTCGATGCCTACGTCATAAAAAGAATACGTGTGTGAAATTTTAAGTATGTCTTAAGGGTACGTCCTGTGCGTTATCATAAAACTTTCATCTCCTATTTTAAAACCTAGAGAATGAATTGATAAAAAATGTACTACGTAAGTCATTATTATGGCCGTACTCAACTCTTACAAAATTTGATGCTAATATGTCCAAGGAATAAAAAGTTTTGTACAAATTGTCAACCCTTATTCCACCCCTTTCACGGTTTAATTTTGATAAACACTGTAATACATACCTCATGATATTACCCAAACATAATTTAATGAAATTTCATGCAATTATGTCTTAGGAATAAAAAGCTTCATACAAACTTTCATCCCTATTTCATCTCTTAGGGGTTGAATTTTGAGAAATCCTCCCTTGGTGGCTGCCTACATTATAAAAATAATACGTGTGTGAAATATTTTAAGAATGTCCTAAGTGTATGTCCGCTGCGTTTAATATTTATTTTATAAAACGTTCATCCCCTATTTAACTCGTTTTAGAGGTTAAATTTTGAAAAAAATGTGATACACAACTATTTATTTTGGCCACACTAAATATGTTCAAGGAATAAAACGTTTCGATACAAACTTTCATCCCTTATTTCACCCCTTTGAGGGTTGAATTTCGATAAAAGCTGTATTACGTACCTCATTATTTTAGCCAAACTCAATTTATATGAAATTTCATGCAAATATGCCCAAGGAATAAAACGTTTCGATACAAAATTTCATCCCTTATTTCATCCCTTTGAGGGTTGAATTTCGATAAACGCTGTAATACGTACCCCATGATTTTAGCCGAACTCAATTTATATGAACATGAAAGTTCATGCAAATATGCCAAAGGAATAAAAAGTTTCATACAATCTTTCATCCCCTATTTCACCCCCTTGGGGATAGAATTTATCAAAATCCTTTCTTAGCGGATACCTACGTCATAACATCTACTTGTGTGCCAAATTTCAGCCTGATCCCTCCAGTGGTTTGGGCTGTGCGTTGATAGATCACTATGTCAGTCAGTCAGTCAGTCAGTCAGTCAGTCACCTTTGAGTTTTATATATATAGATTTTTATGATGTCGATGTTTTTCAGCGAAATAAACACTTTGTGAGCTATTTTTATTTGAATTGATGAGTGTTGAATGAGTGAGATTGTTCTTAATGTATATAGAAAATATAAAGAATTATTCCATCAAATAAGTCCGTATAGTGTCCAACCTTAACCGTCCTGTAATGTTAGTAAAATATGATTTTCCGGGGATTTGTCTCCATTTGTAGGGATTCTGGGATAAAGATCTGGCAGCACCGGAGTAACATTATTTGCGATTCGTGTCACGCAGCGGCCGGTCTTCTCCGTGCATCCAAATAGATCGTTAATGATGATGTTTTGGGCGGTAAATGGATACTTTTATGAGCAAAGTAACGGATTTTATCAATTTATCTGTTTTTCTATTTCAGTAGGGTTAGAAGTTTGCACGTTAGTTGTTTTAGCTTATAAATGTTTGGTTATAGTGGATTGCTTAGTTCCTTAACCGTGTAACAAGACTTGTTATGGATTCAATCATCTTTTTAAGATCGTTGACCGTACAAACGTCAAACATTGGTCTATTTATTTTCCTGATTTCACTATGCTGATTTTAAAACGCGATTTCGATCAAAAACCTCTTCAACTTTATAATATTAGTATAGATAATAAGTCTAAAAGACTTATTACACTTGGCTAAATTTAGTGAGTGAATTCAGAAGCAAAGTTAGTCGCCTGTATTCAGGAGCAAGTTTTAAAGCAAGTTAGAAGCTAGCAATCCTCGTTTCTGAATTTAGTATCCTAGCTTATTTAATGCTATTTTTATTACATTTAACTTTTATAACACTGAATGCAGTAGCGACTAAATTAACTCGTCTAAATTTAGCGAAGTGTAAAAAACATTTAATCCTGTACTATTATACAACTGCTTATCGCGTTATCCACTCCAGGACACATAAATATCTAAATCCTACTTACACAACTACTTACTATAATCTGTGAAGGCTTTCTAAACGTTGGGAAGAAACTAATGGAGTTGTGCGTTGCCAATTCCATGTCAAATCCGGAGCCAATATATATTGTGATTTATTACGGGTGCCGAAATTTCGATAACAGAAATGGTTTCTTTCGTATAAATCGCAGGACCTTACGGCAATTCATAAAACGGGTGTATAAATGATTTCTTATCGATTACCTACTTACAACCTTGAATGGGCGCGTAATTGTAATATAATCGTTAGAATTAGCAATGGTACATATCTAGGGATAACAGATTTGTTTCATTGGAATTGAATCAGATTAGTTTATGAAAATAGCTACCTTTTATTACCTTTTAAAAATGTAAATTTAAAAAACGGGTTATTCCAAACACGTAGGTACCCTAATTGTATCATTGCAGTGGAACGGCCTTATTGTAGCCTGGAAAAGTACCAAACCTTTGAAAGTTATCGCCAAGCGCCAATGTGCAAACATAACTAACTATGTTCCGGCTTGAAGGACTTTGAAAAAATATAATATAAGCATATAGTGCTAGGCAGTGGTTTGATATATTCTAGAGTCAAATATAGATTCAAGAGTCCTAGCTGAACTGCTCACGGCATAATTATATTTAATTCTATTATTATTTAAAATCATAGCTTGGATGTTTTTTGCTTAATCACTTCGGAACAAATTAATAGCTCGGGTTGACATTTAAAATACAGCTAGATTGTTGAAATAGCACATGGAGTAATTACCGCAGAAAAATAAAAAAATACAGGAAAGAGAGTTACGCGGCTAAAACTACGGAGTTTTGCTAGTTGGTATTAACATTAGGTGAGATACGATAAAAAATAAGAATCTTCCAAATGAGAATCATGTATTGACATGACAACATCTCTTGTAATTTATTGTTTGTATTAATTTAAAAAAGCACAGTACGAGGTGTTCGTGGAGTGTAACGCGTTAGCGTACATACCTCGTAATATTCCTCCAATTTTTAGTGACTAGGTATTACCTAATTATGTGATTCAGATTATTGTAAAAGAAAAGCAGAGAAATTCTGATGGTAAATATTTTTATAAGTATTTTTATGTAGTAGATAAGTTTATTCTCGTAATACCTATATAAGTAACGAATATTGTTTTTCTTCATAATGACGCCGTGTTCCATTTTTTGCCATAAATAAACAAGGCGATCAGCTGTATAAGGTCCTCATTGTGGTACTACGAGTAGGTACATTTTTTTCTTTGTAGCAAATTTTATTCAGGTCTCTTCAGTAGTTTTCTGTCTGATTGATCTGGATGCTTGTAATGAGACATCTGGTTACACCCGTTTGATGCAATGACATGATGAGGCTGTCCGTGGTAGAAAATAATGGGATAAACTGAACAATGTGGATATTAAAATTGACAAAGTCTTAAGTAACAGTCACTGTTTAGATTTCCTAGTCTCGTTTGTAGCTCTATTATCATCCACAAGACGCTACACGGATACAAAAACGCGAACCTTTCTTAATTGCGTAAGGCCTACTTCGCTGGCTAACTTTTTTAATCTGACAAAAAGTTACACAGAAAACTGTAAGTTACTTACGGAACACAGTGAGTTGCTTTTCGGTCGATGCTTTGGTGTATATAGGGGTGTCCATTGAGACTTCGCAAGAGTAGCTTCCACTCGCTGCGAAATCTAGGTTTTGCAAGATTATGGAGTTTTCTGTGGCTAGCGCGATCTGGAACAAAGATATACATACAAATTAAATGCAATAATCTACCCGACACAAAATTAAGTAAGATCGATTTTGATCACGTCAGCTATAACACAAAAGGAAAATGCATCGAAATCTGTTTAGCCACGCATATATTCATGTTTTCATTACTGAAACTCGGGGCCTTCTGTCGCAAGAAGAGGCTCGAGGCCATAATCCACGATTGATTGACAATGTCTCGAAAGCTTTTTTTGTTTCCTCACAATGTTTTCCTAGACCGTTAAAGCCAGTGGTGATGACTAACTAACTTTAAAATTACTTTGAAAATACTGAAGAGCTCCGGGTGCGATCCGAACCTATCAGCAACCATCTCTCTATCGTGAATCGTATATTCTAACCACACGACTACCACAGTTTCTACATATAAAAGAATACTAATTTATCATCTTGATTTATGTGTAAATACTCCTACTTTTACATAAGGGTCACACACTCAGTGGTGGATGTAGATTTTATTGTGTAACATGTTCAATATAAAACTTATCGTGGTTAACATTAACTATTTTTACCTGGGCACTGATTCTGGAAGCGATCCGAACGGCTCAAATTCGAATTGCCAATCCTTTTCTCTATCATTTTAAACGGTTATGACTAAAACCGAGTGGTTTGACCGAGATCCAACCCAACCCGACTGGGTTCAGAATCGCCACGCTGATTCAGAAAGAGTTCTAGTGAGTTAGAGTTTCCTTGAAAATCTACATTTTCAAGAAATCCTTTGTTGACTATCTAGGTTTTCTGCGCGTTTGTTTCTGCAAGCCATTAGACCAAATTACCTAGAGCATTTCATACTTCTTCGCACTTCCCTTTGCATTTAGTTGCGTTTGTTACCGTTTTACGTCATAATTTTAGAATCACCTTTTAACAAAATCTAATCTGATTTTCATTTTTCAATTTTTTACGATATGTTATGTTCGTAATTATATTTTATTGGCTTTGCGTTGGTGTAAAGTATAAAATCCAAACAATAGCTGCTTTTCTAGTAGATGCATGGTTTCAATTACTTTTAATTTCTGTAGTTTCGTTGTGAGGAAATTAAACAAACATTACCTACATTGTAATAAAAAAAAAATACTACCATTTTGGAACCCAGATTTTGCAGAAATTTTAAATATATTTTATGAGTTGATATTTCTTTTGGATAAAGAGTAAATAGGTCCAAAAGTGCACGAAAATAGCTTACATTGCGTTTAGCTCGTGGACTTGACTTAATTTGACAATCCTTTAGAAACCGTTAAGTGAAGCACCAAGAGCTTGCACCAGTAAAAGTTTAACACGTTCATTGCATTATGAGGTCGAACAAACCACATGCGTGGCTTCTCGCAGGTGCGGCAGTCAAAATTGCGTTCTCTCACTCTATGCGGGAGGCGACCATTTTAACATTTCTATGAGTATAAAAGAGATAAATATATAAAATTGCTTCTCTTACAAAGCCTAGCCTAATAGCTATGTTAAAGTAACATGAGGTCAGAGAAGCCTCAACCGCACTGAGTATTAATTAGTTACGTACAGTGCGGAGTGAGGTCTATCTGTCTCAAAAATTGTAGGCCTCATAACCGCACGGAGTGAGGCGCGGGCGGCGGGGCGCCCGCGCATCCTTGCTTAGTGACGTGATAAGTATCGATACGGAAGCACGCTCCTGGTGCTAAAATATTAGAAGAAAAAGGTAAGAAAACGTCAAATCATCATCACCAATCATCAATGAAACAAGAACAAAATACAACATTTTGATTTACCCTCGACTATCTCGGATTTGTAATTTGTACAACATTCTACTAGTCAAGCCTTTTTATTGACTATTGTGGAATGTTTGGGCATTGAATATAAGTATATCATATTGAGGAATAACACCTATACTTCAATATGGGTATCACATTTGATACCCATATTGAGGGAGTAGCGCAAAAAGAAGTGCAATTCACAATTTTGTGGTGGCGGCCATATTGGATTTGAAATTTATTATACTGTGTAGTATTCTATTAGTCATGCCCTTTCATTTGATACCCATATTGAGGTTGGTTGTGAAGAAATATTTTATCCGCCATTTTGTGGAGGCGGCTATCTTGAATCGATATTAACCAAACATAGCTAAACACATTTGCACGGATATTAACCCTTAAACAAAAAACCGCATCGAAATCGGCCCATCCGTTTGAGCTCTACGGTGCCACAGACAGACACGCACAGACAGACAGATAGACAGACATCGACGTGAAACTTATAACACCCCTTTTTTTGGTCGGGGTTAAAAGTGGTCAACGAAAGCGGTGCATAGGTTGCTGCGTCAAATTAAGATTGACGTTAAAAAGCTTCCAGGCAGGCAGCAATTCTCTTTTGTTCACAACACTAGTCGAGACGCTCATAGAACTGTCTTTCAGTGCGATGTGAGGCAGAACAGATGTCATTTATATTTTTTTAATTTATTCAATATCTACATGTCATAACTGTGGGCGAAGCAGGATTCATTTTTTATTAGTCTTAAAGTTATTAATGGTAAAGTTTCAAGCAATTTTTTTTACTATTATGTGTACATATTGAAGGTGTTTTAGGAAACAATTTTATGAGGCTTAAAAGGTCCCAGACGCACTGGAAAGTTGGTCAACTTTGTCTCGAAAAGACCTCATACGCACTAGCTGAAAGCCAACGAAAAATGGCCTCGCAGTGACCGTGTTAATCGGAATGGGAATTGAAGACGGAAGCAAAGAAGCTAAGAATCGGAATCAGAGTTAAAGTAGAAAATAGACGTAAAGCAATAATGTAACTACTATGAAATGGATGGCAGATGGATAGATTAACTTGCACTTAATTTTAAATAAACAACAAAATACATAAAATATAAACAAAATAAAGTATTGATTGGTGAGGTTATCACTAAGAACGATGTCTTCCAGGCAACCATAGGTTGGAATAAGAGATTTGAGAATAGGAAGATAGGGATCTGCCTATTCTATCCTATTCTATCTTCCTCCCTCAATTCTCTTATTATAACGTAAAAATTAGGTGTAGTTGATATTATGTTTCTATAATATTAAACAATATCCAAAATATCAAATAATATTCATATTAATATCGGTACATCAATGCAATGAAAAAAGAATATGTAAATGGATGTATAAAATAATTTTAAAAAGAGTAACAACCTCAATTTCTTTTACTAAGCTATGGAACTTGCTTATTAGACTCAGGCAAAGTGTTTCACAGCTGAATAGCTTCAAATGCAAACGACTTGCTGTAGAAAGTTTTACTGCGTGCTTCTGGTATTTGCAGTGAAAAGTTGTTCTTAGATCTGAGAGACACCGTGGAGACAACGGTTTAAATAATTCAATCATAGAAAAGAGCCAACATATGAGCAAATAAAATAAATTAGGTTAAAATTACTAAAAAGTAAGAATTTTGAGCCAAGCCGATTGAATTTGGATACCTAAGTACAGTGGACTAAGCCATTTGTAATATTTATATCATTAAAGTACTCCTAAAAATTGCGAGGTAACCTAAAGATTCTAGGCGAATAGAATACTCCTGAAACTCCTGTTCGTAATTACGTTGGCGTGGAGGACTGTAATGGCCTAAGTCCCAAATTACTGGAAAGCCCAAATAGGACATTACACGAAGGCTATTTGAAGTTACTCTTTGGCACTAATCAGATTTATGCCTTGTCTCTTGCGACTAATGCCCAAGCTACACGAGGCTAGTTTTTCAAACTAGGATAACATGCTAGTGTTAGTAAGCTAGCCTTCTACGAGTAGCTTGGTGTAGACAAAACTAGCGTAGCGTTGTCTACACGAAGCTAGAAGGACTAAGCTTGCTATCCTAGCATGAAAAATTAGCCTCGTGTAGCTCGGGCAAAAGTGACAAGGTCGTCTTTTATGGCACTAGGTGTGAGTAAGTATTTAATTATATTGTTATAATTTTCATGTTGTGCTACTAGTAAAGTACCTATGTTAAATAATCTGTCTTGTGTGTATCAAGTTAAATTTGCGTGGATGGACGAAAAGTTCATTATAAGTAATGGCTCTCGAAGTGACCCAGTAGCGAGGCCGACCTGTTACGCCCTTCCTGCAGAAACGAGCTGCGCGCATGCAACGGAACGACGACGCCGAATTAATTTTAGTGCGCTTTTGCATTACCAACTGTTTTTAGTGCGAACGGCGGGAAATGATGCTATTTTGATTGTCCTATTACCGTGGGTTCGTCTTTATAGTCGTAACTATTATAACTTGGGTTAGAATCAGGTTACGATGCATATAAGTATAATAAGAGACTCCTTATTTACGGTTAGACAGTTACTATTCCCATGTACAATAGTACATGTGTTAATAAACCATAGTGAGTAATAGTGAAGATGGTTTCGTTTCATTAAATATAAATGTATAACTGTTCACTGCTATCATGGCTATTTACATCACTAGTATATTTTTTTCGAGCTGGCGAGAGGAGCAATCGAAATATTGGATTTTTAGAGAGAAGGAATCGAAGTACTTTCAGTGAAACAGTGAGTATGTTTATTAGACTAGTGGTCCGTCCCGGCTTCGCCCGTGAAAACCTATATATCACTCAGGGAGCATGTAGGTACAAATACCTACATAACCAATGGAGAAAGAGTTTTCGAAATATGTTCATTATAATATGTTGGTTACCTACTTATAATTTAGTAGTGTTTTTTGTATTACTATTATTTGGTTATCTATCTTACCAGTACGATTAGATTGGATGTGAAATCGTAAAAATAAACTATTTCATTAATTAAACTAATTAGTAAAACCTAAACATAAGTATTATCAAAACATTCATTAATATTTCAAAATTACGTTTTCGTACAAGAACGTAATCCGATGCGTACACTCTAATCAGCATTAGGATTATCTAATAAGCACAATTTATGGCCAGAGTTAAAATAATTTAAATTTCTACGTACTTTTTTTGTTTGCGTAGACGTTAAGATTAAATTTAATCCCGAACTGTGAAAAGTTCTGTACTATTTTGGTGTTTTATCACAGACATAATTATCGCTAATTAATTTATTACACATACGATTAATTTATTGCACATCTAGAACAACTGACGTAGGGATTTTAATCACTTTACACTAAGTATAGTGTCTTTGTAGTCTTTGTCTCTAATTTTATCCTCACTTTTACCGATGTAAGAATGAACGTAAATAATGTTTGCATATTTTGAAACTTACCTTTTAGAGGTAATTAAAAGTGTCACACAGGCAACGCTATCTTTTTTTCATTCTTGCCCAGTTTTGAAACTTTAGCCATAGTAATTTGTCTGAGCTGCCCAGCTGAAGGAATAGTATCCATGGCCAAAAATAAAAATTTATTTTTGTGTAAAGTACATATAATCCAATGAGAATGTAAGTTAATTTCGTAATCTTATTACATCAACAGTCTTAGTTGCGCATCCACCACGCTTTGAGTTTTCCAAGATTTTTGTCCATCCCAAGGTTTCCTTACAGAAATCTCTTTCAGCGATAAGTCCGCTAGTTGTTTCACTACTAATCTTACTGATTTCCTAAATTGTATCGTTTAATGGTATAGACTATATGACATTTTCATTCATTATCGTCACCACAGATCAAATGCTAAATTTATGACAGATACGAAAATTCTCCCTGCCCATGTTGTAAGTGCTGATGACCTAATTTTCCCTTCCTGGCTATTTATTCAGTTGCCTAAGCATGCAACACTAATGCCCGACGATAAACGAGGTCCTCCTCGGGGTCGTTGCCTCGAACCGTTTAATTCATTAAGAACATACAATTAGTTGGCCAACCGGCGAAACGCGCCTTCCAACTTTCCCCTAAGGTGCCCAACATTCTAACTTTTCTTCGGAAAAGTTTCATATTCAAATTATCGTGCCGAGGTTAATATATTCAAAAAAGGAGTGGTAATTTCCTGACCGAAGTCAAAGAAAATTGCTGAATATCAAGTTCTTAAAAACTTGATCGTCTCGTGTTTTTGTTATTACGAGTACTTAGGTAGCTACCGACGAAAATTCTCTTCAGTCTAGTTATCTTGAGGCGTAGGAGTACTAAATGACTATTTACCTATTGTAGTCAGAAGTTTCGTCTTTTTTAATATTTAAACTACTTTTAATTCAACTAGTATAATTAACTAGATGCGCATCGTTATGTAACCCGCGGCTTACCGAAATTATTGGTAAGGATTTTTTTGCAAACTTTTAGTGTCATTAAATAATTAGATTAATACAGAAAAAAATTATGTTTTGTGTAATCAAAAGCCGAATCATATTTTTTAAAGTTCTAGCTTCAATAATTATATACTTTTCATTAATTTACATTATTTTGATTACACATTAAATCATTATGAAACAGATGGCCTATATCCTTTCTAATACTGTAGATTATCCCAATACTAAATTAATGTCATTTCTACCGGTTCAGTAGTTTAGGCGTGAAAGCGCAACAAACATATAGACAGATTTATTTTCGAATTAATAGCATCATAGTTGTGGTAAAATTGTAATGGGGATTACGGGATATTTACTGAGGCATACCTAATCACTATAAATGTACTGAATACTTTGATACTAGGAATGAATGAACGGCTAGGAGCCTAATCTTACCAATATCGTGATCTAAATTAGTATCATAAAATAAATAATAATAACTATCTGGCTGCCATCACACAAGCTTTGCTTAGTTTGGGGTCAGATGGTGTTGTGTGTGAAGTGTCCACCAATATTTATTTATTTATTTATGTAGTTGTTTTACTGTAAAACATATTATAGTCCAAGATCCCAGAGCCGCCACACGTCACGTATTTTCTGATGTATGAAATGTGGACAATTGAGCAGAGTTATAAATAAATAAATATAAATAAATATTGGTGGACAATTTACACACAACACCATCTGACCCCAAACTAAGCAAAGCTTGTGTGATGGCAGCCAGATAGCTGATATAATACTTATATAGTTTTAAATACATACTTATTATACATAGAAACACCCAGACACAGTGCAAACATTTGAATTCATCACACAAATATTTGCACTGGGTGGGGATCGAACCCACGACCCTCGGCTTCGCAGGCAGAGCTACTACCAACTAAGCCACTAGGGCAGTTACGTACTTAGAACACATGATTACCCGCTAACTTGCTTAGACGGCCAATTTTGAGATATGGGGTCCAGAAGCTACATTACTTTCTTCACGTATTTTCTGATAACTGATTTTCACGTAAGTTATCAGAAAATACGCGAAGTACTGATTTTGGATACACCAAAAAACATGTACAAATATTTTTGAAAAAAATAAATAGATTTGAACAATTTTCCCACAATTAATAACAAATAAATAATTTGAGATTGTGATGTATTTTAAGGAAATAAAATCGACCACGAAATTAAAAAAGTGCCGCTAACCAAACGAAGTCAGGATGATATTCGCTTATATAATAAATAAGGAAATTAGTGCAGATGATTCAACTTTTCGTAAGCATTAAGTACGTGGCTTATCGGATTATTCACATGCATTAAACGAAGATAATCCAAAAGATAAATAGAATTCCCTTGCAATACTTACACGTACTTACTGTTATTGTATCATAAGATATTTAGCCGTGCATTTTGAAACACTATTTTTTAAACGACTTCAAAAAAAGGAGAAGGTTCTCAATTCTGTTGTATGTTTTCTTAGTATGTAGGTATATTACGCGATAGCTCAGCCAATTGAGGATCGATTGTAATGACCATTTTTTAGTCTGATAGAAGTATACAATTTTATCGAAATCGGTGTAGCCGTTTTTGGAATTTTAACAAAAAATTAAAATTTTCATACCTGGATGATACTCGGAAACCTCGCGGTCTCAGAGGATCAATATTTTTAATCGATTTTCGAAAACTTATGAAATTTGGTCGTTAACTTGAAGCCGGTGTTTGCTTTTTGGAGAAAATTAAATTATTTTATTTTGAAATTGAAAATTAGACATACTTATCCCAAAAGTCTTTCTTTGCTCACTTTACTTACGCATATATTGAAAGAGTACCCTTTTATAGTCCTCTAGAGAACAGAGTAAGCGTCGAGCGTTTCACAAATTAAGCAATTCCCCTGGACAGTGACACAGACGTAGAACGGTCAGTTTACGGTGTTTCATGTTCCATACCCGTATAAAATACGGCTCGCACCAGTGTTGCCACTTAAAACTTTGCCGGCTGGTAAAGTTGTAAACAGCGATACGACCGCGTTCCAACCCTAGATAAGTGGCGTGGCCTAGTCGTGGCGCTAACTTCAATTGTGTGGTAACCCTAACGTGACGTCTGGGCGGCGAATTAACAGCACCCGCCCTATTACTAGTAGCTGCAAAAGAAAAGGTATCTAAATAGTGTTTTAACTATTCAGACGATTTAAAAACCTTTTATCTTGATTGCCAATGTAGTAATGCTCCAGTCTGGTGGACACGTTTCCAACTGGTAGTGACGCCGAGCATTCAAATATTTTGTCGACGATTTGATTGTGAGATGAATTGAAAAATTAGGTGTACGTACATATTACTTAGCAATAAATTTGAAATGTACGAAATGTTATCATATAAAAAATCAGATGACTATGTTTGTAGTGTAATATCGTAATTATAATTTAATTTAGTAGGTAGGTATTGTAACTAAAGAAAATAATGTACTCATCAAAGTGACGCGTTGTACCGAGTAAAAAATCATTGTATGTATATAATAATCTATACCGAGAAATAAACCCCGGAAAACATATGAATAATTATGAAAATAGTAGTAACTTAAATTTTCGTTTCGATCTCGTGATTTCACTACTCTTTCAATAAACCTGCGCTAGCAGTTAAAGCTATAACTGAAATGGAAGGAAACATTTAATATTTGTTATGGAACTCTGTTTGGTAAATCAATTAAATAAATCGAACAAGTAACTTAGTATTAATTTTGGTATTTTGATTAATATTTCCCTACCTTTCTTTTTTGTGCTACTGTGAGGCGAGGTACCTAACATCAGTATAAATAAGGGGTCAAAGTAAAAGTTTAATTAATTTACATTGATATTAACTTAAAAAATGTCTACAACGAAAACATTGTCACCGTCTTTGGCGAAATTAAGATACGTCTTAAACAGGTGACAGGTGCGTTTGCATTTCAAAAACGCCTCATTCTGCTAAACATAAATTTTTCATATGGCAATTTTAAGGTGGAACTCATAGTTAAAAAACGTAATTTTTATAGATAGTGTGGATCAACCTCATACTAGTATTTCTGAAAGAATATCCCCAAATATTTAAAGCATTAAGGTGTTGAAAATTTCCCGATAAAAGTTGTGTAGGTGCGTAATTCCTTCAAGTTCGAATTTGTACTTAGTGAACGAAGTTATGGTGAGCGTGTTGGCATAAATAATTACTTAACAGTAATTATTCCAGACGAATAAAATATGTTTCATGGTCTTTACGACCTCTCGTCATGCGTTATTATTTTTTTGTTATTTGATGGGGTGGCGAATACCGTTCATTCACATAGATGTAAATTAGCAAAAGTACGTACATCATAATAATTCTTCAGTTAATATAGACTACTTGATGACAGTTCAATATAAAAATAGACAGCCGACAGAAATACATCTTTTGCAACTCAATCCGCAAATAATAAGTCAGCCGCCATAAAAAAGTAATAAAGTAGCCCCAATCTATATATAAATCTATATTGACGCTATAGTTCTGGAGGTGCCAGATCTTCCCCTCTTAAGACACGGCTGCGTAGCTTAGGAACCTCTTCGTGGTTCACCTTGGGGATCAGTCAGGGATTTCCTCGGTGAACCCTTCCTGTTAGATCGCTATTCCCAGCTGTGGTGGGAACTTTTAAGCGTGTTTCTTGAATAGTGCATGTAAAAGATCTAGGGAGGTGAGGTGGAATTGGAAAGACTTAGGAACCTTCTAGGTTGATATTTATAACTGATTAAATGACCGTCCTAATTGTATTTATAATAACACTCATAGAGTTTTCGAACCTGAGGTGAGGAGGTCTCTGACCTGACCCCCTCGGGTCCACTCATCATGAGGTTTTGAGTTCTAAGCTAATGACAATGCGGCTAACACAGGGTTGTACGGTATAGACGGTGAGGGCGTATACGATTTGGGGCCGTGATGTTAGTAGCGGATCGCGGCCGCAGAGGAGAGACCACAGCAGGAGAGGAGTATCAGGATAATGGTGCGCCGTTCTCCATGCCCATCTGGATGCTCCATGCTAGATGAGGTGGGACTGCACGGAAAGAGAAGTACCATACCATTATCTGTAGCCAGATAGAAGAAAGTCTGCCCCGACCATCTGCCCCGCCGCGGGTACTAAAGATGATTGAGAAGTGAGACACCGATTTACAGTTTGGGTCCCTAAGGTGGTGGTGGTAAGATAAATCTACTTTTACAGAGGAGTTTAAAATAAGTTTTAAAATCAACCAGGTTGATTGATTATTATAAGTGACCTAAGCACCCGTTAAAGAGATACCTTCGAGCACGTGTGTGATCTAGATATATGTGAAAAGGTATCAGCCTATCAGCTAGTGCGTAGTAACTTATAACTGTAATGCTTTTACCAGTGGGGCAAGGGGGCAAGCTAATAAAAATGCGTTAAAAAGAAAATTGATTTTCCTAGACTTTCAACAATCAAGTTACAACAAGTAAGTTATGTAAGATAAGCATCATAATTACAGCAAAAAGCGCTCGTCACGAAGTCTGTAGTTAAATGTCTAGGAAATTTAGGAAAAATTAGACTGAATTTATCAAAGAAGACATCTAATTTGTTTGTCCCATTCAAGGGAAAGTTGAAAAAAAAATGACGTTGGTTTAAAACAAAATAAGTATAAGAATGTACAAGAATCATGATATTGAGTATCATGAGGTTATAAATATCTTTTGGCGCGCTTGGAAAAAATTATGATAGTGATTTTTTATCGATACACACAAAAATATACATGATCAAGTTGGCCGGCAACATTCGAAAGACTTTGACGATGCGCACATACCAACACCTAAATTCAATACAAATAAGTTAATCGTAGTAGCGCGTTTTTTGGCTTTTTTTATGATTTAAGTGGCTGCTACTGTATTTGGGATAGCGTTGGTTGTGCGTTATCGTTAGTACTAGTTATTAAAAATTAATTAAGTGTAATTTCTTGCGTGCATACGTATACACTTTATTGGCCTAACGTGAAAAGCGAGAGGTTTACTAATTTATACATACAACTATACCAAGGCCCTGTGTGCCTTAAAGTAAAGCGTATCTAAAAGCTTTTGTAAAAGCATACTGTAAGACCGTTTCGGGCGCAAGAAATCCTTCTGAAAATACATTAATTATTGACCATTTTTTATTCTAGAAAAAACAGTTTAGTTTAAAATATACTCATAGTCAGATCCAAAAATGGCTAAATACTCAAAGAGTGCAAAAAGGTTTATTTCATTTCATTTCATGTTGCAAGGTAAATAGCCCAATTTAAACCAAAGAAAAGTGCCTACTGCATTTTCACCTTCTATTACGTTTACGTTTTGTGAAATCCTAATATAGGTACTTACTACTATTTTAAATATCATATTTATAAATCAATCACGTTGTAACCAAAGAAATAACGATGATAAACTCAAAGTCACTGTAGTCTAGAATAACGTGTACACAACTTTTCATCCCGACAAATGCAGAGTTATGCAGAGATTTCCATTTTCTGAATTTTACAGAGACTACCAGTACTAATTTCTTATGAATTCCTAAGTTGTGGACTGGTTTAGTGAATTATAAAGTAGGTATTTGGTTTGCTTGAATATAGCAACACACAATATGGTATGTATTGATTGAACTGTGTCGCGTCACAACAATCGGTGCAACCACAGCTAAGCACAGATTTTGCCAGTAATGTATTATTAGAATTATTACATAGCTACAATTGTCACCTCCATATTAACTTAGGCATTGTACCAATACTGTCCACCCCAATATGTTGGGAAGCTAAAAAAATTAAATAAATTATGGAGTATGCATGGAGAAGTTAGTATACATTGACAGAAGAAAATACATGTTCCAGAAAATTCGATCAACTGATATGTACTGCAACCAAAATAGGATTGAATTATTAAATGACATTCCTCACATGGGACACATCCTTTGTGCATGTTCAAACAAGGGGCTATTGTGATCCATGGAACTGAATGACAGAAATATTCATATGACTTGAATGAGCGAACCATTATCGAATTGAGTGAACAAGTTTGAGGAAAAATCTTTGTCTCCATATTTGGGGTTATTTACTGAATGACATTGCTTTTGCTTGATAAGTAAACTCTTTCGGGGAAAATATGAATGCACAGAAGTCTAAGTATGAGGTAAAAAATTCAAAAGTTCGTACCAGACACTTTGAGTCCACTTTCCTCATACGTATTTCCTCATACGTACAGTTTTAGAGTGGAATACATTGCTCATTGTTTCCTGACAGATACAATATAGAACTTTTCAATTTCCTAGTGAATAGATACTTTCTAGATCAGCGTTGTCTTCGACCACAGCGTCGCAGACCATCAGGAGAGTTGGTGGTCAAACGCAGTCCTATGCGCCATGAAAAAACCGTTTTTTTTTGTAAATATACGGACAGACAGTCAGACATATATGTCGCATCTATGAGGGTTCCGTGTTTACGTTTTGCGGAACCCTAAAAATGGTAACGAGAAAAAGAAATAGTAAATCAATGTCGTATTTCGATGGTAGGCAAGTACGAAAATAACTGGGTATTAAAATTACAAGCGAACCACGTTAAAACAATGAGTCCAGAAATATCACCACTACACAATGTCCAGCAATGCAGAACAAGTCGCAAAGTGTTGTGAAAAAAATGTAACTCGCCATTTTGTGGTGGCGGTCATAATGAATTTAAAATTTATTAAGTACAGTGTTTAATTTTTTTTTTTAACTTTAATAGGTTTACACTTGACCGCCATCTCGCCTGATGTTAAGCGACGATGCGGTCTACGATGGAGCGTGTTTACCTAGAAGAAACCGATTCACTCTCGATTTGAAGACACTAAGATTATAACTATCGGGTAAAACCCACTCAGGCAACTCATTCCACAGCCTAGACGTTCTTATCACAAACGTAGAGTCAAACCTCTTTGTCCGTGTCTTTGGAATATCCACCATGAAACGGTGCCGCTTCTTCGAGTTACGAGAAGTACGATAGTAAAAAGGGCAAGGTGGTATAAGATCATGCAGATCAGTTGCACACTCTCCGAAGTGTATCCGATAAAAAACCGATAAGCTAGCAATT
This sequence comes from Ectropis grisescens, assembly GCA_017562165.1. NCBI lineage: Eukaryota > Metazoa > Arthropoda > Insecta > Lepidoptera > Geometridae > Ectropis > Ectropis grisescens. Next base: position 13,516,944 of record CM029778.1, on the reverse strand, counting down.
TTGCGGCGATGTTCAAGACTTTGAAGTCTTTTTCGCACTAGAATGTCTTTGCCTATGAGCCTTTTGGCACGCCTCTCGATCGATTCCAGAGCCTCAAGCTGATACTTAGCCGATCCATCCCAAAGGTGCGAACAGTACTCCATACAAGAGCGAATCTGTGCTTTGTATAACAAAAGCAATTGTTCAGATTTGAAGTACTTTCGCACCTTTGAGAGGACACCTAGTTTTTTTGCAGCTAATTTTGCCTTGGACTCGATGTAGGAGCCAAAGTTGAGCGTAGAAGTCAAGGTAACGCCCAAGCTCAAGATGATCAGTAACCGGTACGGATACACCTCGAAAAGTAGGAGTATGTTGAAATGGACTCCTTTTTGCGGAGAACAGACAAGCCTGCGTCTTTCCCTCGTTAAACTTGACCAGATTGGTTTCGCCCCATTCAGAGACTTCCTCAGGGGCCAAGTTCAAACGCTCAATCATACTCTCTCTCAGTACCTTAGTTTGCTGTCCACTGGCTCTCGCGCTAGATATGTAACTCTCTACAACGGTGCTATCATCTGCGTACCTTTCAAACAAAAAAAAGAAATCAAATCAAAATCGGTTTATCTGTTTGGGCGTTACCTACGATGCCACAAACAGACTCATTAAACTTTTAACAACCCGTCGTTTTTGCGTCGGGGGCTAAAAAAACGTATTTTTGATTTTCTATTATTCATATATATCTTTAGAAATGTCTTCTTTTTAATTATTTTTCTATTTTGAGCAATAAAAAGTTACACTATCTATTCTGTCTTTTTTGTTTCACTGCTTTTATGTCATGTCGCCTCCTTCCACCAATCGTGTTCAGATCTAATCCATGATTTTATAGAGTAATGATATTGCAGATGAAAAATAATTAGAACTGAAAATTTCACACTTAATATGGTGTAGGTTTGGACATTGGTAGTTTACCAGTTTTACCAGAAAACCTATGATAATCACCATTCAAAATTCAAAGGGTTCAATCACCCTGATCTGAACTGACCCTGTCAGTAAGACACACAAAACAGAAGTTATTATTTTTTATTAACCAAGAAACAAACCGCAAGCGTAAATGCTGATTTATCCGCTTAATCCCTACCTCTCAGTTGGCATGAGTCACTCAATTCAAACAAGTGTTTCAGGGAAACAGTAAAAGGGGTTTAGTGCTGGCCGTAGGCAACACTATTTGTTTCAGTATTGGCTGGGAAAATGAGGATTGGGGAAATTCATTTTGTTCTCTACGTTATAGGAGACCTTGTGATGGTTATGTGCGGGCAGAGTACTTTATCGGATTAGCAGTTTTTGAAGGGCATAATTCAAAATAGAGAATTAAGTTGTAACTGAAATGATGCGTTGTGATGGGAATATGTTGCAGTTTTTCAATTTCAATTTTAAAATTGTGGTAAAGTATCTGATGCGTTTTTTGTATAGCTAGAAAAGGCTCGCTACACGTTCAAACTTGGCTTAGCGAGCTCAGCTCTTCAACTTAATATCACAATTAATCAACCCAATTTTAAGGATATCCTCACGACAAGCTCAGCTGTGATAAACAACACAGTGCTAATCAGTTCTTTTATGTCAACTTTAATTTGGGGGCGGAGTTCTAATTCTAGAAAATTGTAAGTCTATAAATTATTGGAGAACTAGGTATGCCACCGGTGCGTCTTTGTCTTTGGGTGGTCTTTGGGAGCACTGCGTACCCCTGATGCTAGTTTCGCTAGTATTGGAGAAGAATTCAATGATAGTCATATCAACTTCTTGACTATGGCCAGCCAATGACGAACCCAGTAGCGAAAACGTCGGCCGATTTCACAGTTCTAAGGTCGTAAGTTGGAATTCTACCTGTTTTTGAGTATTTTTATAGCGCAGATGTACAAGTCTGTCAACTCGTACTGCAGCAGTGTGAACATAAAATTGGTTGATTAAGCCATCTCCTCATCTTTTCCAATGGGAGGGAAGAATGGTTTGCTTTTATTAAAAAATCGAGATGAAATGAAAATTGAAATGAAATTTATTGTGCATTTAAAACATTTTTCTGTGAAATCTTACTAAAGGTGAATAATGAATAAGAGAAAGACTTCACTTTTGGAAACGTGGTCTCCTACACTAGGTAATGTGTCGTAAGATTTAGTGCCATCCATTATGCTAAATGAAGAGAACTAAATAAATAAATATTTAGTTTGGTGGATAATTCAGACACAACACCATCTGACCCCAAACTAAGCAAAGCTTATACTATTACTTACATTGAGTACAGCTCCTGGTGTAGTGAAATTTCTGTAAGGCGGTTTTCTATCTCGAATGTACTGGAAGATCTTGGTCCCGTGACGCAGGAAGACGACCTTGTCGAGGAGATGCGGCGGCACGTCGTGCACACAGCGGAGCCGCGCGGCGCCGCCGCGGGCCGCCCACCGCTCCATCTGCAGCTCTACGCGAACCTCCGAGTGACCTCGGACTGAAATACCAACATCACATATTAATAAAGTGGAGGCACTGAGCTAGGAGGAGGTGACTTAGAAAATAAAAGAGCGGAAAATTTCCCTCCTAATTTATTTTCTTTTCCTAATCCAAGATTCATGTAAAAAAAGACAAACAAATGACAAAAACAAATGACAAAGGGCACGGACCCCAGAGTATGTGGAGTTGCTAAATTGAAATCAAAAAAACATTTTAACTATACAGGTTCATCTCACGAATTAAGTCCACTATCCTACGTTCATACATACAGCTTTAGAGTGGAATAAGTTGCCGGCCTTCTTGTTTTCTGAGGAATACACTCCAGAACTTTTCATGGTCGGAGTGAATAGGTACTTTCTAGGTCAGCGCGCGTCACTTTCGACCATATCATCGCTTGCTATCAGGCGAGTTGGTAGTCAATCGCGGAACTATGCGCGATAAAAAAACACTAATAAGTTACGGCTGGTCTACCCAGGAGAATGGCGGCTACGGATCCGGAGTCCCGGATTCTAATCCCATGCGCACCACAGTCTTTTCGAAGTCATGTGCGTAATGCCGCTAGCTTAAAACGGTGAAGGAAAATATCGTGAGGAAACCTACATGCACCTAGAATCTTTCGAGGTCACGTGTCATCCACCAACTCGCACGGTACCACGTGGAGGATTATGGCCTAGAGCCTAGACTCTCTCTTTGTAGTCTCAGCAGCGGGAACATTTAGTGGGCTGCTTAGGCATCCTACGTACTAATACTATAAATGAAAGTGCTGTGGTAACATACATTAGAAAAATATAGTGAAATTGAGAATTTCTTCCTGATTTGAAGGTAATTCAAAATAGTTGTACAATCTCCACAAACTGAACTTTAAATGTGTGACAGGTTGATTTCAATTCCTGTTATACAATGTGTTTGCGTACCCGTGTCCGAGCCTGAAATGGTAAAACATGTGATTAATTTTATCGACAAATCAAGCATTCATATTCTTTTCTTTGAAAAAAAAAATGGTAGTTTTTTATTTCGAATTATGTTCTTCCTTTTATCGAAATTACATTTGCAAATGTTTAACTAAGTTTTATTGCCAATACGTTCACCTATCAAATGATAACTTTTTTTAACCGATATCCCGCTTACATGGTAAGTTTTGACAAAATTAATACAAGCGCAAAATAATACAAAATGGCTGCGATCCCACAATGAAGAGGAAAATAAAATTATTAAAGCCTGAGTTGTCAGTAAAATTAATCATATATTTTACCATTTCAGGCTCCGACACGGGTAGACAAACACATTGTATATACAGGTAGTATATAGGTAGTTGCTAATGCAGATTAACAGTAGCAATTCTAGTTCTACATGATGTCAAATGGAATTCTTTGATTCTAGAGTTATTACTTAATACAGCCTATTGTTAATACAAGGGATAAACGTAACAAAGGAAGTAGAACACCTATTTTATTCATCCACATTACAGTACCTTTCATTAGAAAACAAAAGTTAAAAGTAAAAATAATGCCTTGCGCAAAAGTTCCTCATTCTAAAAGCGCATTTACACAAAGAGTCCAATTTTGGGAGAGCTTAGTTCGAGCGTTGGGGATCATTGTGCTCCTAACTGATGCCAGTTTTTCCTTTTATTAGACACATGGAAAGAAAAAATCCTCTACCATTTCTAATAATGGATATGAAGATCGAAGCGAATGATATCACTGTGTAGTTAAAGTTTTACACAAGCATGAAGCTGCCTTGAGGATAAAAGTGGAAATGTCGGGATTTTTCTATATAAAATGAAAATTCGCAGCTTGTTACAGTGTCACTGATTTCAAGCATTATTTTTTATCGTTTCTCCCAATTTTTTTGTTGTAAGATTGTATGTACTTACGTTGCAAGAGACTTGGGGTATTTGACGGTTCTTTCACTTGCAAATTATATGGATGCACAAGACGATCTGGGCCATGTTGATATTTTCCCCTCCGTTACCGGGTCACAGAGTGTCGTGAAGGGTCCCTTTTTATGACTTTTGTCACGTTTTTCGGAAATTGCCAGGCTCGCTTTGCCGTACGGTCGAAGAAAACGTACAGAATTTTTCCTCACCGCACACTCAATACATTTTCATTAAATTTTTACGCTCCACTGAAATATAAAATTTTGATGTATGGTTCTTCCTATAGGTAAACGTAAAAATATTTTGTCTACACTTGTAGACAAAATATTAATATTTCCAGTGTACGTCAAAGTTAATATTTATCCACGTAGTACAAAAGTTATAATGTCAACACATCAATCTCTTAAAGATTGCTCTGTAATTTTCTTAAATTTGTTTTCCATTTGTTTTCTTTTTTTGTGGCTGTTTAGTAAATAATTTTCGCATCTAATTTATATAAATGAAATTCAATATCACTCAAGTGGACTTAATTCTAGATATAAAGTAAGATTTACACGTCTGATAAAGTAACTCAAGAAAAATCAGTTCACTCCAGTGCTTCCCTAATAAACAGAATATATGACGCGGTGAAATATCATATGCAATCAAGGCAAAATGGCGGCACTCCGAACGTAGCGTCATTGCGTGTCAGTCATAAACATTGCCGGCTGTTTAAACTCCATAGAATACGACATCCAGGGTGGCGTTAAATGGCGGAAATGTTGAAGTTGATTTCAAGATATTTTTGTTGTCACCTCACTCTAAAGTAGATTGTAAAATATTTATTCAATCATTTCTGTTTAAATAAATCAAAATACGTATATCGTTGTGCTACATCAATTTATTTTTTTACTTTTTAGTTTTACTTACTTAGTGAGTTAGTTACTGTTTGAAATCGGTTCTTTTTCTTTTTTGTTAAAATTAATTCATTTTACGATTTTAAGTGATGTATATATCTAACAAGAACACGTCTTGAATAAAGAAAAACTAAACATATAATAGGGTGAATAATAGCATATACGACGGACGAAAGAAACAACGCGATTAGGATACTTTAACGCAGTCTCAAATTGACGCATCGTCATAACGTGGTTGTCCAAAGTAAGATTTTAATGTTACTTTGGTATTATTTTTGAACTTTGATGCAAAAACGGCGGGGTATTAGAGGCACAGACACTTCAACTTGACGTCTGTGTGTATCGCCGTGTCTCGGTCTGGGTCCCAGCCTCAGTTACTCTGTCTTCTTGCCTCTAAGTGTTTCTGTGTGTCTCTATGCCCCTCTATCTCGTCTCCTCGATCCTCTGTTTCTCTGTCTCGTAGCCTCTTTGTCTCTTTTCTCTCTGGCTCGTTTTCACTTTATCTCTTTGCGGGTACAGCACGGGCATACAAAGGGCAAGCGGTTGAGTCGTACAATAAATACTTCACAATGTGATACGTTTTAAATCCAAGATGGGTGCCACCACAAAGTGATAAATTATGTGTGTTATTGTCAAAACTCCCTCAATAATGGTACCAAAAGAAAGACGACGAGTAGAATAATATTCAGTATGATAACATTCAAATCCACGATGGTCAGTTTACACAGACCTGTAATGGTGCTCAAACCTCATATAGGTGCAAAGTTTTTATCATTATCCAGCATCTTCATCACCAGTCTATCTTAGTCTACTGCTGGAACTATCTCCATAGATCTATAGGTATATAGATCTATAGGTATATAGATCTATACCTCTCCCATGGCTGAAAGTTCTCAATACATGAATTAAGCCCAAACACTGGGTAGTTCCTGTAAGCCGTTTAGAAATTCAATTGACTGTCTTTTGTCTTCATCATCAGATCCCTAATGACAGTCACAACCCATCCATGTAAAAAGTTCTCATCAATACAAATTCATCGAGCCAAACACAAGGTAACTACTATGTGCCGTCGAGGAGTTCCCTCGACCGTCTTTCGGTTCCCTCATCAGATCAACTCCAGACCTTCTTTAAATTATACTGCTTTAAAATGCTCAAGGAAAAACCAAACTAACGCACTATTCATCTTTACGATTTTCGAAAGTTAGACATTAGACACTAGGAATTTTAAAATTAACTAAACTAGAAACTTAAGGTAAAAGTTCAACCTGTAAGTTTAACTTGTTTAATAATGATCAAAGAAAGGAAAGACAAGAGCCATAATATCACAATAGATCGCGCATTATTCTCAGTCGTCGATACTCATAAGAAACCATTTAAAACCATTAAAACACGCATACTACATACAGTAAGGATGTAATAATAAAGGTAATATATACCTACACAGGACCAAAAATATTTAAAAGAAAATTCAAAATAGCGACAGCATTCATAGCAGGCAGATATGAAATACCAACAATGGTTTAAGAGTTTATTTTATAGAAAAGCAAAGATTCAAGATAAAAAATCTAAGATACCGTCTACGATAAGACAGATACCGCATTTTTTATCAAAATGAAACAAACCTGGGCAGAACAGCGTCTACGTGAAAATACTACGTGTGGGCGGACTCTGATAACGGTAGAAATCATGAAACCCTTTAATAAATACATAATAACGGCTTGTCTGTTGTGTAAGTCTGGAAGAATACCGTTGTTACTCTCATACTTCAAAAAAGACAGTGCAAATTAAACAAGGTCTAAAAACCTTTTGATAACACTCTACTAATACTCGTTAATAAAAAAAAAAGAACTAAAATGTTAATGGTCATCTTCCAGCTCCGTCATCACATCCTGGTGATCATCTAGCACCAAAATACTTATCAAGACAAATCATACGAGCCCAAACTCGACGGGTTGTGTCATTTACCTAGTTCCCATCGCCATCTTCTAGCTTCATCATCAAACCAGCTCTATTAATATGGTAGTCGTACCACCATATCAATGCAATGTCATCTAAGATACATTTGATAATAACCTTCAATTTGAAGTTCTTGAAAGTCAGATTTTAGTTTAAATTGTAATCGGGGAAAATTTACAATCACTTCTCTTGAGCTTTGCATTTTACCGGACCCTTGAATTTTCTTTTTGTTTCTTTTTTTTAAACAAGACATGAAATTTATTTGCAGAAAACATTTGATTAAATATTCCGAACACGTTTCCAGAATTTAGAGTAGCAAAGTCACCGGAGACCAGCACATTGAAGAAAGCTCGTTTGTTGCTCGCTCGTAATAAAATATGAAATGGCAAAAGTTGCAACGCGAGTCGCAATGCAACTAAATAATGGATAAGATAGAAAGTGAGGAGATTGTACTTCTGGATTCGTGGCATGTTTACTGTTTGTACATGACTCGGGTGGTAAGCGCCCTCGCTTATGGGACTTTACGAGTGTATTATTGTTTACGTCACGAAACTTGAGAATGATTTCGAAGATAATTATTTTTTTGCTAAAAAATAATTAACCAAAAACCAAATGTTGCTTTATAAATTTCTGAAATATGTTTGATGGAATTTTAGTACCTAGCACGAGTCTAAGAATACATCTATACCTACATTTTGATGAACGAAGAGGTTTGACTTTACATTCGTGAAAAGAACGTCTAGGCCGTGTAATGCGTTGCTTGAGTGGGTTTTACCGATGGTTACAATCTTGGTGTCGTAAAATTAAGAGTGAATCGGTTTCTTGTAGGTATGCACGCTCCATGGTAGACCGAATCGTCAGTAATCATTATAATCGAAACTAGTAAATTCTCTGTAAAACTAGACCTTAGTAATAACGATCGTAATTATATTGGTGGTGGAAATACTAACCTCTCGTCCTCGTAGGTGCATACCGATATAGTAGCATATGGTAATCGTCTTATTATTTGCATAATTCGTGCAAATATGCAAATGTGTACCTCTAGGTATTTGCATACCTAATATATAATTGTATTTACAATTTTATTTTTCACTAAATTGTTTTTTTCAAGCAAGACACATAGTGAATTTCATAACCAGAATTATATTATTTTCCATTTACACACAAACACCTATAGTTATGGCACTACTATTAGAATTACTATTCATAGACAGAACTGGGAATAAATAAATGTAAATATTTTATCTATAGATTGATTATTGTAAATCAAAATAACAGACTGAACACACACAGTACTTTTATATTATATAGATTGTACAATATTATGTGCAAAAATGTATAGCTACAGGCTATTTACATTTTGGGTATAAACATGTATTAATGATTAGTTAAGGACTAATTAGGTAATTTTAAAATCAAACTCTAGAGTAAAGAAATTGCAATCCATGGGAATAAATAAAACAAAACAACGATTTATAAATTTCTTCACTGTAGTCCTGGTAATAGCATAGACGTAATACGATGAAACTTTTCTATCATCATATCATAAAGAAATTAGCTACAAACATATTATGTCCCATACCATTAGCGAAAGGTATCAGTAATCGCGAAAGGTCACGCACAGAGCGGACCGAAAAGAAAATATTTTCATTCAACTTTCTTCGCTTCATTTTTCTGCGTTAATGGAAACCAGCTATTTCAAGCACGCTTTTGATAAAATACCCAGCTCGTTGGACACGTCAAACGTTTCCATGAGCTTTAGAAATATGTAAACTTAAAGTGCGATCGATATTTCATAATTAAAATTGTTATCGAGGCTTGCTTTAATTATTTTCCGGGGTTATTTCATTTTTATATTTATCGAGAAACACGTATGTTTTTTTTAACTATAATAGGTTCGCACTTGACCACCATCTCGCCTGATGTTAAGCGATGATGAGATCTACGATGGAGCGTGCTTACCTAGAAAAAACCGATTCACTCTCGATTTGAAGACACCAAGATTGTAACCATCAGGGAAAACCCACTCAGGCAACGCATTCCACAACCTAGACGTTCTTATCACAAACGTGGAGTCAAATCTCTTCGTTCGCGTTTTTGGAACATCAACCATGAAACGATGCTGCCCTTTTGTGGAACGAGAAGTCCGATAGAAGAAAGGGCAAGGTATTATTAGATCATGCAGATCAGTTGCACATAACGATTGAATGCCGATAACTATGCAAAAACGAAGCAGTCAGTAAAATGGCTAAGATTTAAGTGCTTTTCCGAGGATTTTGGGCCGCTCTTATGTAGTATACTATCTACCAAGTGTCTTGAAGAAACAAATATTGTTACAAAAACCTATGACGTAAGAGTTTGACCCAAAAATCTTGTAAAGTCTGTTTTCAGGAAGTAAAGAAATCTAGGAATACAGAAATGTCCTCAGTGTTTTTTTTTTATTACATGGGCGTTGTAACTTATCATATTCGCCCCATTAGTTGTGAAAAGGAGCGATATTCTCACTTAAGAATAAGTACGGTTCGCTGGTGTGATATATAAAGAGGTGCTACATATGATGCGACACGTTCCCACCGAAATTATAGCAGGGAATTATTATGTCGGATAGAATACACCCCCACGACCACAATAGCGAGGTAGGGGTGAACGGACCGCGGACATTGTTTCTCAGATATCATGATATTCTCTTATATTTTTCTTTCTTTCGATACTGTCAGTCATTGCCTCACTTTAGATGAGCTAGTGAGCGTTGTGTCTAAATAAGCTCGGACAAATTATCCATACCTATAAGTGATAATATTTAATCGTTTTCACTTTATACAGTACTTTGTTGAAATTCTTTTAAAGTTATGTAAACGCATTCCATCGCAGACCGCATCAAGAAAGATTACTGATAAGAGTAAGCGTATCGAAAGTTTCAAAAAAGTTGCTGTTACTATTCAAATTTGGAACAATTGTTTTACAACTTACAAACGGGTACAGTTTTAGCAACACAATTTAAATTGCTTGGTGTTTTACATAAAATAGAGTGATTGGCCGTTCAAAAATGCCTGTTAATTAAAATTAAAAATATGACGGTAAGCAACACGCTTGCTCATAACAACACAGTGTCACGCAGCGATTTGAATAAGAAGAGTCTGAATCATTGTCTCGCAATGTATTGAACTCTTCACCCGGAGATATGAAATTATTAATCTTTTTGCCCTGTAATCTGTCTGTAAACCTTGCCCTTTAAACCATAATACAATATTATTAGCATAGTGTTACGTACCTACTACTTGGCGGCAAAATAACTGGCAAACTGGCAGGTGGTTAAAATACAAAATATGCTATGCATTTCGAGCAAAAATTTAGCTAAATTTATGCGTTGGACGGTTCACCACGGCCAGGCATTTGTTAAATTCGTGTGGAACGGTTCTAGAACGTATGTTACTTTCACAGCTAATAATGTGATGACGTCGTAAACGAGGTGACAGGACAAAGCTTTCCTTTGTCAGTGACGGATGGGGTCAGATGTGTTGTCGCTGCAAATTGGTACTGCGATAATACTCTCATCATCTGTTAACACTACTATTACCACCTGAACTATTCATTGAGCCTTAAAAACAGATTTAAGTAAGTGCTTTTTGTGGTGTTCGAGTCGAAAAATATCTCTAGCATATAAAAGCAAAAGTAACTGATAAATTCCCGATAGATTGATGAAGCTGTAGAAGTATATATACTTATGTATAGTGAAAATGAAGCACTATATATGCACTACTTTTTTCCACCAGTTGCAATCCGTGTTTTAACACCCCTTTACAAACACTTACTTTAACTGGACATAAAATAGCCTATGTTTCAAGAGAGTTAATGTACTATGTATTTCATTCATTAGAATCAGAATTGCTACAAAGATACGTGGAAAAAATACAAATATCAAATTCCAAATGACCCTCCCTGACCAGAGTAACTTGGTAAGGTGGGGAAAAGCCTCTGAAAAATGTTGCTATTATTGTGGAGAGGCGATATGTACAGCAAAGGCACATATTGGTGGGATGCAAGGTGCTCCTTAATGGGGGTCATTACTCGCGGCGCCATGACAGAGTACTTGAAATCATTCGTGAAAGCAATGAGCCTTTCAGTAGCTAGAGCCCAAAAGGGATTGACGACAAACAAAAGACAAATTAACTTCGTAAAAGAAGGCTCAACTTCAAACTCCAGGCACAAGCCTTACTCAATCCTGGGTACAGCGCCTGATTGGACTATTTTAATGGACACGTATGAAAGGCACTACAGGATCCCAGAGGATGTGGGTGTTTCGTCATCCAGACCGGACATTTTTCTTTTTTCTAGAGCTACGAAACGCATAGTCCTTGTAGAACTTACCGTACCGTGGGAAACTAATATACCTAAAGACCACGCGATGAAACAAAATAAGTATTACGACCTCCTAAACGAATTAACAAAAAACGGCTATTTAGTTAGTTTATACGCTGTAGAAGTGGGAGCGAGAGGTATACCAGCGAAATCTCTCTATAACCTACTGAAAGACCTTGGCTTATCCAGAAGTGCAGTAAGTTCTATACTAGAACGAGTATCTAAAGCTGCACTAGTAGGCTCATATCAGATTTGGCTGGGCAGGGAGAGAAAAACCAGTAGTGAAGGTGAGTGTTGATGTACGTCAGAAAGGGGCCCCTTAAACCTACGCCCGAGTCACAAGTCTCGGGGTCTATTCGGTTTTTCTCTCTCTGCCACACGATGGACCCGGCACCCGCACGGTGAATCCATGGAATGCTAAGAAAATCGTCTCAAATTTTGCCTTTACCATTAGTAATCGAAATTAATTCTATGTTGTCTATTGGACATAGTCAAATAATAGTATTTTTTTTAGGTAAATCAGCTTTTAGTGTTTTCCCACTAGTACCTATGTCTACGGATGTGACCAAAATTTCTAAACATATAATCTTTGTGTCAAGAACCAATGTGCAATCATTATTCTACGTAGTGAACTTTATACTTCATAAAATTTATTTATTATCCAATGCCGAAATTTCATTGTTAATTATGGTAATAAACTTTTTTTTTACATTTTAGATGACATAAACAGTCTGAGTGCTGAGTATTGCACTCGATTTCCTTAAAAAATACCGTTATAGACTGTCTCATTATTAATTATTGTAATGGATAAATTCTTTTGAAACCTTTTAAGTGTGAAACATAAAGTTCTCAACGCTCATTTTAGAGGGAGTAAAGATTAAAATAACGATGGAAAATGTTTCTTTATCAGAAAACAAATTTATTCAGAAAGCGCTCATAAAAAGCTGTAAATCTCGATAGGGTTCTGTATAAAGTGAACAAACGATTGTGTGTGCCACCCACATAAACCACGAGTGACACGAAGCGATATTACAATCAGACAAAATTATAGGTTTAGGTACTTTTGAAATGCGCCATTAGATGTCTAGACGTGATCCACAGAAATCTATTTGACATTGAATTTTCAATGTGTTCTTGAAGTTTTAAACTATTGTTTTAACGAATGTAATCTTATTAGTATTGTAAATGAGAAAGTTTGTGAGAATGGGTGGACGGATAGACGGATATTTGTTACTGTTACAGAAGTGATCTCGATAAAATCTTGTAAATAGATAAATAATAGTCTGGAATAACATATAGGCTACTTTTGACGTGACAACGTCTTATAAATTGGTTTGCCGGGTGACACTTCAAGAAACTGCGTTACGCTCCGCTCACGTTATGCGCACACAACGAGAGCGAGTGAGAGGCACGCGTCCCTTCCACTCGGGCATGGTTAGCCCGCCTAAGAGCGAGAGAGACAGACATAAAAAGTGAAAGGCACGCGTCCCTTCCGTAAAATTATTTTACCACTCAAAGTCGTTGTCACGTAAAACTTTCGCCCGTATACCGACTTTACAGGCAACCAATTTTTTATTCCGAAAACATAACGGAATCGGGAACTACGCAGCTGAAAGTATGGTGTTGAATGTAATTCGAAGAGAGTTAAATCATTTGAAAGTGACTTATTTAAATGCAAAACAATGAATTGCTTAGGTTTTGAATATTTTGTTTGTTTACTTCGACGCCGTTTTAAATTTTGTCAAAGGCTTATCTATGCGAACAAAAAGTTTGTATTTTTTGTAGTAAAATAAAAACGATATAGAAATTATCGTGTTTCGTAACGTAAAATTAATTTAAATCGAGAATATTGAACTAAAGTCAACTTTCTTAGCAGGGTAATCTAAACTAACATTATATAACTGAAGAATCTTTGAACGCGTTAATCTTAGGAAGTACTGGACCGATAAAAAAAAACACCGTTGGATATTTACATGATCCCTGAGTGCTATAATAAATAGGCAATATTTGAACCATGGACCAAACCGGGGCTTGTTATTTTATACATTGTATATTTATACACAATTGAATTGTTTAAAATATACTTTAATGGATTTCAATTAGGTAATGACAATGTTGCGAACGGGTTCAATTGGCAATGTTTGCAGAAAAGTTACTGGACAGAGATTACAAACCTTATAATAAAACCGGTCGAGTGGGACTCGCACACGATGGGTTCTGTACCATTAGCAAATAAACGGCGAAAACATCTTTTGTTGTATGGGAACCCCCTTGATTATATATTTTATTTTAATTAATAATTACATTAAAACATAAAACTAAATATTCTGTGAATAGTTAAAGCATCTACCTGTCACCGGTACTATATTTATTATATTAACGGTCAAAAAATAAGTTTGTTGTATGGGAGGTCCCTTTAAATTATTTTATTTAAAAAATATATAAAATAAAATAAGCATTTTATTTTATTTTTAGTATTTGTTGTAACGGCATTAGAAATACATCATCTGTAAAAATTTCAACTGTCTAGCTATCACTATTTTTGAGATACAGGCTGGTGACAGACGGACGGACGGAGGCACGGACAGACGGACAGTGAAGCTTTTCAGTGATAGAGTCCCGTTTTTACCCTTTGGGTACAGAACCCTAAAAAAGCAATACGAAGTGATTCTATATATATATCTATATATATATATATATATATATATATATATATATATATATGAGTATAGAGCCCAAAACTGGAGAAAATACTGAGAAGCGCTATCTATGAATGTGCAAGCTTATCTTCTCTTGTTCTGCTCGTCTCATCAATCTGTTTTATATACATTTCAGGTTCCCAATAATAAATTACTTAATAAAACCACAGAAATCTAAAGGTACTTTTATCTACATTTCTGTAAAACTAATGATCTTGGTAGTTTTAGCTAGCAAACATTCTGTTTAGAAGGTCTTTGACGATAGCACATACCTAAGAATGCTAGATAAGTCAAATCTTGAGTGTCTAGAGTACGAATGTAAAATTTACGAGCGTTCTGTGATGTTACAGCTTTTCTCGAAGTAGATCGGAGTTTTGAATTAGTAATAAATATCTTGTTTATGTCTCGAAGCTACAGTAACAATATTGTTAAACTGAATAGCTCGCCGTTAACACCGTGGTTGTCTAGTGGCGAGTACTTCCGATTTGAGGTCACAGGTAATTCTAGAATTACCTACATGTGGAATTCGAGCTGTTCGAGTATTTTTCAAAGAGCAGATATACAAGTTTGTCGTCATCACAGCCTTTTATGGCGAAAAAAAAATATCAGGAGAAAACCAGCATGTTCGAGGAAATTAATATTTCTAGAACATGTGTCTTGAACCAACCAACATCCCACGTCTAATGCTCTCCTGCCTCGTCAATCTCGGACCTCCTTTTGTGCGAACCTTGTCTAACCATGCTTTAGCAACCGCTAACTTTAGCGAGAAAAAGAGAAGTCCATATGTACTAACTATGTAGTTCATTTCATTCAAATCCGTTCAGCCGTCAGAAATACGTGCAAACAAAAAAAAACTTACATTCTCATACTAACATTACTAGCTTATTCACATTAGTAATATTAACGTGGTTGATTACAAAGCGCAATCATAGTATAAGGATAAACAACTCTTAGAAGTGAATATTGTTTGAACATGCTGATAGTGAAACCAAAAGAAACAAACTCTATCAAAGGATAGGTATAAACTATGTAGGTATAAGGAAATTGCATTACGGCTTTACGACGTAACACGCCTTCAAACTTTGCACTTGCCGCGGCATTTCGTAGCTCGTAAGTTTATTACATACTGCTATATCATAAGGTGGAGGCTAATAGCTTCTTCGTAGTTTACGAATACTGTATAGTTTTATGCGATTTCATACCAGCGATTTCTGTGTTCATAAAACCCTGCATAGATGTAATAATCGTTATTAAAAATTCAAGTTTCGTCATTTATTATTCAGATCGATTGATAAGGTTTTCTTCAACAATGACAGTTTTGACTGGCCTCGTGGCTTAGTATGTCTCTGCGAAGGTCGTGGATTTGATTCCTACCAAGGACAAATGTTTGAGTGATCAATACAAATAGGTATATTTGTTATGTCTGGGTGCTTAAATTAATGTATTATACAAGAGACAATTATATAAGTACAATAAGTGCCCCGCGGTTTTACCCGCGTAGTTCACGTCGTGACCTTTTTTTTCGGGACAAAAAGTAGCCTATGTGTTATTTCAGACTAATATTAGATAGATTAGTCTGAAATAACACATAGGTACACATATGTTCTATATTTCAGCCCGATTCGTTCATACGTTACGACGTGAAAGAGTAACAAACATCCATGCATTCTTACAAACTTTCGCGCCTATAATATTAGTAGGATTGGGTATATCTAATATCTGGTTCCCATAATAAGAAGCTTTCCATAGTTTGGGTTTATTGGATAATGATTGATGTTAAGCAACAAACCAGTTCATAACAAGCACAATGCTACGTAGGTATAATGGAAATTGAATTTTCTGAACATAATTTTTAAATGGACAAAAACCCTGTGTTAAAAACATTGCATTAATTAAACTAAATTGATATTTAAAGACGTTTAAGAGAATATTGTAAGCTGTCAAAACTTCTCCATGGTAGGAACATGGTAATAGCTCCTCTTAAACGAAATTTTCACACGTTTCTTGAGAAACATCGGATGTTAAGCGAAGTATGCGTGAATACGAGCAGTTTACCGCTCGACAAGAAACTTTACTTTCTTAATTGGGTTCCCAAGTTATAAAATCTGGGTAACTTCAATAAACCCACCGCACGCTTTGAAACTAGGATAAATTGGGGGAAAACTCGGAAGACAAACCTATTTATCTGATGCATATCTAATTTTACCCTTTCACTTTTACATAATTGTTGAATCAAAAATTTAAAGTGAACATTGGTTCAAATAACTAGGCGGAGTTTACGAAACAGTAACGAACGAGGTTGATTGCAAGAAACAAGTTCAAACCTTTGAAAATGAAAGACACTAGACACGTCGATCAGAACAAAAACGATAAACTTTTAGATCAGTTTTTGTAATGCAAAATCAAATATTATAGGTACTGTTACACTTTGACGTGACAACGTCTTATAAATTGGTTTGCCGGGTGACACTTCAAGAAACTGCGTTACGCTCCGCTCACGTTATGCGCTCACAACGAGAGCGAGTGAGAGGCACGCGTCCCTTCCACTCGGGCATGGTTAGCCCGCCTAAGATCGAGAGAGACAGACAGAAAAAGTGAAAGGCACGCGTCCCTTCCGTAAAATTATTTTACCACTCAAAGTCGTTGTCACGTAAAACTTTCGCCCGTATACCGACTTTACAGGTAACCAATTTTTTTTACAGTATTGAGTAACGGGATGAGCAGAACTTGTGCCTGATGGTAAGTTATACGCCTCTTCATAAGAACACAAGTGAATCCTGCTATATTAACATATGACCTAGACCTGACGAGTCCATACGACCTAGCACTGTACTGCGGTCGTCATTCACAGACATAAAACGATCATCTCCATGCCCTGCAAGTTCTCTGAAAACATTGCCCTTTAAAGCAGAACACATGGGTGTGTGCACAATAGCCATGGTACTTATTGCATTTTAATTTAATTTATACAAATTCTTCTATCCTATTATTTAGTACCTATTATAAATGCAAAAGTTTGGATGTTTGTTGGTCAATCAAGTCGGAACAGCTGATCGGATCGAGTTGATGTTTAGAACACAGTTAGATCATAGTCTGAAATAGCACAAGGCTATTCTAGATTAGGCAGTTTTTTATGTAGAAAAAGTTACGGGAACAGGGACTGCGCGGGTAAAACCGCGGGGTACTGCTAGTTAATTTTAAATCTATACTAATATTATAAAGCTGAAGAGTTTGTTTGTTTGAACGCTAGGATCTCGGGAAGTACTGGTTCGAATTGAAAGATTCTTTTTCTTTTGGATAGTCCATTTATCGAGGAAGGCTATAGAAAATAACTCTACTATTAATTGAAGCGGAGCATGAAACAAGAATGTAACAAAATCGGGAAAAAATATTCCCCTTTTGAGAGTTTTCGTACGTTTCGTGCTTTGACATGACACATGACACATGACAGCATGTGTCAAAGATTGCGTCATTGAATTTCAGTAATCTGTGCATTGAATATAAACCTTTGCTAATTATTTTTTTCTAAATCTGAGGTGGTACGACCAATTTCCGACAGGTGGCGTAGCAGGTAGCTGAAGACGTTTTTTTGTTTGAAATCGATATTCTCAGGAATGAGTGAACCGATTTCAGTCATTATTTCACCGTTGGATATGTACGGGATCCCGATGAGTGCTATATAATATACCACGGGCGAAGCCGGGGCGGGCATCTAGTAATAAATAAACCTAACATTACGTTATAAACATTTTATGTAATACTAATGCTGCCATTAATATACGACACATTACATTAGATTAAATGAAATATTTGTAGAACGGAAACAAATCTACCGACATATAGGCTCAAGCTTTGGGATAGCATCTATAACGCCGATAGATACCTCTACGGGGTAGTAGCGCCAGAGTCTCATCCGCCCCATATTGCGAATCTCATCTATTATTTAAACACCTATGTCTCTCGACTCCCGTTTCTTGGTCTATATCGACCTTATAAGGCCGGGTCATATTCCACCAACATACATACTGAATAGACCACGGTTTCTGATATTATGTTATTTCCAGCAACCAACAAAGGCTAACTCCAATTTTTTCCTTACCCGGTTTAAAAAGGGAAACCAGATTTTTGATCCAGATTACTTACTTTTACGCCGCGACAATAAAAAGGACGCGAAATAAAAAAAACAGGTGGCTACACATTCAAGACTATGCCCAGGAGAGTCGTAAGGGCATGTCCCTTCCACAAGCAAACCTTTTTCTCAGCGGATGTTTCGAATAATGTTTATGTTATGTAGTTATGCGAACATATAGAGGTTCTCTGAATATTAGGCGCTTTTATGATATCGATGTTTTGATAGGCTTTTTGCATATCAATGATAGTGGCTGATTTGGGATTTAGTGCCTCGAAATCTACGTTGCGGAAATATGCCGAGATATCGTTTTGTTCATAAAATGTCAAGACAACTTAAAACTAAATTACTACTGTAAGATTGAAAATTACGAGATAAAATCTATGCTAATATTATAAAGCTGAAGATGTTTTTTGTTTCAACGTGGTAATATAAGCAAGATCTACTTGACCGATTTAAAAAAATCTTTCTCCGTTGGATATGCACGTCATTCCTGAGTGCTATATATTATGTACCACGGGCGAAGCCAAAGCGAATAGTATTTAAAGAATCTGTTAAATTATAACAACTTACCTAATAACGCAATTTTATTTTTCAAAATAATAATTTTAATGTTTCCACTTACCTATTAGAATACCTCCATATTATATTTGGAAAGACTGCGGATGATTTATCGTGACGACAATCTATTTAGCCAGAATCATCGTAAAAATAGCTTTTTAAATTCAAGTTTCAGTGACAATAATGGTGAAGACAAATTATTACTACAGGTTCCTCTGAGTACACCTTGAGTGGAAAGGGTCATGATAAACTCACCAGTATAAACGTTTACTATGGGGTTAACACTGAAGTTGCAAAAAATTACTTAGATATCTGTCACCATACAGTAGGCGTGATGACGGGTAGGTACTGCAATTATATGAAATTACTAGATGCCCGCCCCGGCTTCGCCCGTGGTATATTATATAGCACTCATCGGGATCCCGTACATATCCAACGGTGAAAGAATGACTGAAATCGCTTCACTCATTCCTGAGAATATCGATTTCAAACAAAAAACCTCTTCAGCAACCTGCTACGCCACCTGTCGGAAATTGGTCGTACCAACTCAGATTTATAAAAAAAAATTAGCAAAGGTTTATATTCAAGGCACAGATTACTGAAATTCAATGACGCAATCTTTGACACATGCTGTCATGTGTGATGTCAAAGCACGAAACGTACGAAAACTCTCAAAAGGGGAATATTTTTTCCCGATTTTGTTACATTCTTGTTTCATGCTCCGCTTCAATTAATAGTAGAGTTATTTTCTATAGCCTAAAGCCTTCCTCGATAAATGGACTATCCAATAGAAAAAGAATCTTTCAATTCGGACCAGTACTTCCCGAGATCCTAGCGTTCAAGCAAGCAAACAAACAAACTCTTCAGCTTTATAATATTAGTATAGATTTGATATAATGACAGTATTTAAATAGAATAAAATATGTACCAATTTTAATTTTGATATTTTTTAGTTTAACTTACTTTATGATCATTCAAACCTGGATGGGCAAGTCCATTTTAAAGGTACGAAATTAATAGAAAATGTATTTACCATTGGATAACCCATTCAATTTCAAGTGACTTTTGTTATGAGACCAGTTTCCTAAACGCAACATTTAATATATGTAGCTACCATACAAACTTTACGCGCGACGCTTAGAAAATACGACAATGTGACGTCACGTTTCTGAAGTGATTTGTATGAAGCGTTTTTGGGAGAGTCCAAAATTGTGATTTTAAAATCGTGATATCACGGGAAGTTTTTAAGATAGCAAAGTAGTTCTTTCACCTATGTTTCAGTTATTGAGTAGCCTTTTGATGGCACATTAAATCAAAAATGAGTCGTCATGCCTATTATAAATACAGTCAGTTTATAATTTAAGGAAAGTCGTTATATCATACACTAGTCTAACCTAGCCTAACGTAGGTATATAATCTCACGAATTTTAATGTGAACTGACAGTATTTCAATTTTTATGGTGACGTCACAGATCAGAAAATAGTTACTTCGTGACGTATCCATTTCAGCTCATTCGACTGATGATACGCGCGTCGGTGGGCAAGCATTTTGAAATAATAATGTGAAAAACCTTAAGACCCATGTATATACCTAACTTAGTAAATTAATTGCTGTGCATAATTTGTAGAATCAGAACAGAAAAACACAATTTGATCTTATTCTTTACTTTAATATGTGAATAAACAAAATTACCTTTTGATGTTAAAATTTCTAAACGTTAGGTATACGTAAAATGATAAGTTACTCGCTTTATGTATCCATTCATAATGTAACAGTTTTGTTTGTGTTATTTGCCTTTGTGTCTCGGCTGACCTATCCAGAAATTCTTTCATGTCGGCAGTGAGTGTACGCTCCTCGACCCATATACGGAGATGTCTCCCACGATTCTAGCTATCTGTTTCTGATGCAAATACGTAGTGTGCTTAGTCGACAGAATAGGTCATGATTTATGCGGCTCATATTTGAGATGTTTCTACTGGAAATGACATTATAACGTTCTTAATTTGAAAGCATATTTTTGATTGTCATTGTTTCTTTGAAAGTCGTTATTATTAGCTCAAACATGATGTTCATAAACATTAGATTTTTGTTATGCCGTTAAATTAAGTAAAACACTAAATATTAGACCATTTATTACTCATTGGGTTGTTTTATAACAAATAAACGTTCACATTAAAACGACAAATCTTCAACCTGCCCAAACGGCAAGGTAATTAAAAATAATTTAGATAGTTTTTAAGTCCTGTGTTGTGTGTACGAAATAAATACTCGTAAATATAAGATTTTTTACCCGACTGCGCGACGCAAAGGAGTGGTAATGTGTTTAACTGAGTGTTTTAACGACGGGAAAGATGGCTATGTACAACTATTTTAGTATGTAACTGATAAATATATTGTTCGTTATTCGAAAACAGAATTACAAGAAAGTACTATCTTTGTAAACCTGTAAATGTTGCACGCCCGTCAAGGGTACACTGTTTTACATTTTTTATGTTTTAAGGGCGTGTGGGCCGAAATTTCGAATTTTTAAAACAACTTTAAGACCTTTAAAATAGTGTATTAAACTCTGCAAAAAATATATGTATAAGTTAAGGATCTAATCTAGTGCAATTCGCAGTCAATAACACGATTTAATTAATTTTACTTGACATAAAAAAATCCCAAAGTTACCCCTTTTCAAAAAGGTTTTTCAAGTTTATGACTAAACTAATGAATTATTTCACTAAATTTTTGTACTCAACGAAAGCTACTAAAAAGTTATAGATGCATTCGCAGAGTTTGACTTGATAAAAAGTACCAGTTATTCACTATGTTTTAATATCTACCATATATATAGCGCGCCGTTCGGCAGGCCTGATCAGTCGCGTTTCGGCGCTCACGGACGACGGGCCTGTGCTTGATTTTGCAATTTTGACAACCAATAAATTTTAAATATTACGATCATAGTGCCACAGTATAACAATATCAGTAGGTATTACTAGTGAAGCACGCTATGATCTTGATTTTTGATACCGTTTTCATTGGAATTGCAAAAAGACGCTGATACTAATTAGTACGCTGTTTACTTTATGTTGTAGACCAATAGGAGAGTCTCAAAAAACTGACGTCGATAACACATCAGTAAAAAATTCAATGCGGATGCTATGGAAAATAGATAAGTATCAGTAAAATATTCGTCCATCAAATCAGAGATCGGGATAAGGAAATTATGAGAGGGGAGAAATCCCCTGCGTAAATCCCCTAATATAAATGCAAGTTAGGTATCATTTATGATACCTAACTTGCATTGTATTTGCATTGCATTGCCATTTAGGTAAATTCTTTGGTAGTAAGGTACTTAGTACTTGGAAGAAAAGTCCTCACATACAGATTTTACCACTTTGGAAGAGACTCTTGCGCAAACTATTCAGTTTAGAAAAAAAATTGTTAGGAACTTCAATACAATTTTTGAACACCTATCCATAGATACACGTATGGTTTTGATAGAATTTTTTTTATATTTCTTTTCCAAGTTTGTGACACCACCAAAATTTATTGTTTTTTCTTTTTTTGTATGAAAATGTTAATATTTATCATAGAATACATGTACTTACCAAGTTTTAATAGTATGCTTCTTATTGTTTCGGAGAAAAATGGCTGTCACATACGGATGGACAGACATAACGTATATTTTAAAATTTGTCTACGAATGCCTAACAACCCAACTTCGTTCATTTAAAACTTATTTAAAATGAAATTTAGACACTCGACCAA
This sequence comes from Ectropis grisescens, assembly GCA_017562165.1. Classification (NCBI taxonomy): domain Eukaryota; kingdom Metazoa; phylum Arthropoda; class Insecta; order Lepidoptera; family Geometridae; genus Ectropis; species Ectropis grisescens. The sequence goes on along the minus strand of CM029778.1, from coordinate 13,494,242 downwards.
ATTTGATAAGAAGCCTTTTAGGCAGTAAAATTACTCGTAGAATTTAACTCTGTACTAAATTTCCGATTCGTATTTTTTATATAAGGTTTAGAATCATTTCCTGAGCATAAAATTACAAAATAATAACAAATCCAAGCGGAGCTTCAAGCGCCAGCTCGAAAAAACGTTTTTGGCCGATATTCCGAAAAAGTTATAAAGCTTATTATAATATAAATAATATTAAAAGCTTAATAAAATTTCCCTTCTTTTGTTGCCAGTAAACTTTTTTTTCGAACTTACCGATTACGATTTATTATGTCCAATTTAATGATAACAATGTAAAAAAGTAAGATGTGAATTCTGTTCCCAGTAGCATAAACATGTCTCGTTTTACCGGAATGGAAGAAGGGTTATGTTTTTCGCGCGTATCTTTATGTTTGTAAAACTTTTATTTCTACATATCTTCCAAACGCCTGGATGGATTTTGGTAACTAAGATATTCTAAGACTAGTCTCATTCGCCAAAGTGTCCTTAGATAGTAGTTAATATTTTTTTAAGTGTAGATTTTTTTGTAGTCGGGGTTTTTAAATTAAAGTTATTCTATCATATTGCTCGTTGCTCGAATAAACAGCACCGTTCATCATCATGATTGAAGAGTTGAACGAAGAGTTTGGTCTCCACTTTTGTAATAAGAACAACTAAGCTGTGAAACGCATTGCCAGAGTGGGTTTTTGTCGAAGGTTCGAACCTTGGGGTTACGAGGTACACTGTGTTTGTTTCTATGAGAGAAGCAAGTTCCATCGTAGACCACATCATTTTCATCCACTATTATCGGCATCATCGCAACCGTATCATTAAATGGGTTATAAATCGTAAACGGTAAGTTTTACAAAAAAAGTTTACTAGCAACAAAAGGTGCAAAATTTTATTTTCTACAATTATTGTCAAAATATATAGTTTCCAAAATATCGGCTAAAACAGTTTTTTTTCAATTGGCGTTTGAAGCTCTACCTGGATCTGTGAGCATTTTGTAATATTATGCTCAGTAAGTGATCTTTACCTCATAGAAAAAAATTGGTTTAGAAATTTAGTGCAAAGTTGACCAAAAAACCTTCTATTTTTACTGGCCTTTCATTACGTTTCAGCACATTTTTAAAAAATTTTGACGAACTTGTGAATTATTAGGAAACATTTTAAAAAGATGCATGAAATTGGAAAAGCCGTTCTCAACGTATAGTGTGACCAAAAAAGAAAAGGTTGAGTTTTGTATACCTACGAGTATAGATAAATGTAATATTTCTTCGTTTATATAGCAACAAAACTCTTATCATAAACAAACAAACATAAACAAATCTTGAACAAAAAATGAGTTTAAATTACATAGTCCAATATTTTAATGTTATTTCTGCACTGTGGCACCGATTCCGCGGTCGGTGACGGTCGCGAGAACAAGACAGCGTTAAATGCCTACTTTGACAGAAATACCTGGCCTTAAGAGCTATTTTTACACAGTGCGAGCAATAAATTTATTCTTATTCTTATCCGTCTATATAAGTATGTATGTATTATTCTTTGAAACACTACACAGACCAAACGCCGGGGCCGATTTTTATGATTTACACGTCAATCGATTATTAGTCTCGCGAATGACACTAAAATCATGACATTAGTGTAAATTAAATATGGCGGCTACCAGACGCCATATTGTCCAAATAAAAAAAATGAAAGTCAAAAAACTATGTCAAGAGGGGTATCGGTGAATAGGTATTTAAAAATATTTTTTAGGTTTCTTTTAACGTTTTTTGATTTGGCTGACCATTTAGGATGTGTATCGATCTACAGTTGCGTAACAACCATTCTCACATTTATGGGTAGCAGAAAACTTCGTATAATTGTAGTGGTAGGACTCTTAGCAGAGTCCGCCTGGGGTAGTACCACCTTTGCCAACATTACTATGTTCCGGTTTGAAGGGCAATGTTTTTAGATAAATTACAGGGCTTAGAGGCATAACATCTTAGATCTCTGGGTGACGAGCGCAGTGCAGTGCTAGGTAATGATTTGGACTCTAAATGTTCCAATAGCTGTGTGTCACTGTGGTGTTATGTGGCAGGTATGCTTACCATCAGGCACATGTCCAGCTTGTCTCGTCACTCTTTATTTAAAAAACTAGCTGTACGTTGTACGTGTGAATATGGATGGACATATGTACTACTGTGTGTAAAAAGTATCGGGAATATGTCAATAAAAAGACTCGTGTAAAAGAGGTCGTTCTAATTTTTTTACTGCATGTTGGTAGCAGATTTAGCGCAAAGTTTGAGCAGGATCTGTCATTTAATTTATTTGAAACTATACTTTTTGTTGGTCATAGTTTTGAGTTCTCGGCGATTTTTACAATGGAAAATATTGTTGAACAAAGAGTGTGCCTTCATGTGGTGAATCACTAAAAATGTTGCGAAATACCTACGGCGAGTCGTGTATATCGAAAACAAGGGCTTATGAATGGTATAAAGCTTTTAAAGAAGGCCGAGAAGTAATAGTAGACTTGCCTCGTTCTGGTAGACCTTCAACCGCCAAACGACTAAAGGAAACATCGACAGAATCAAGAAGCTAGTGCTCAAAAATCGACGTATGAGTCTGAGAGAGTTGGCTAGTGAGGTGAGCATATGTTTTAAGTCCGTCCACAACATTCTCATTGACATTTTAGGCATGAAACGCGTCGCCGCTCGACTAGTTCCAAAAGAGCTCAATTTTGTTCAAAAAGCGCAGCGAAAGCATGTCGCTGAAGACATGGTTTTCCGAGCTTCTACGGATCCGACCTTTATGAAACGTATAATAACTGGCGACGAGACATGGGTTTATGAGTACGACATGCAAACAAACCAACAGTCTTCAGAATGGCGTCTCGAACACGAGCCAAAACCCAAAAAACCGCGGCAAAGTCGCTCCAAAATCAAGGTGATGCCGACAGTTTTTTTTACTACCGTGGTGTGGTTCACTCCGAATTCCTTCCAGAGGGAGAAACAGTGAATAAAGAATATTATTTAGGCGTCATGAAGCGTTTGCGTGAGAGTATCCGCCGAAAACGTCCAGATTTGTGGCAACACAACTCATGGATGCTGCACCATTATTATTCTACAGCCAATCTAGTTGTTCAATGGATCCCGATTGTTCCGTTGTTATGTTCCTTTACTAGAATATATTTTATTTTCTGCAATAGTATTAATTGAATAACATATTATAAAATTCTAGACCACCAAAAATGTAAGTGCTTGTTTTATTCTTTTCAGTTTTTTAGTATGTAGTTTGGTTCACTTTTTATGCAGTCGGCTTTTTGAGTTTTTAAATTATGTTTATTTTATTTTAAACTTGCCCTGTTGGTATGTTAGTGTGGGACAAATCTTGCGAGTTAAATTAGAACCAGTTCCTGTCGTTAGATTAGGTTGACATTTGGTTTACTTACGTAACTTCGGTGACAGTGAATAAGACTGGCCTCATGGCTTAGTGGGTAGTAACTCTGCCTGCGAAGCCGAGGGTCGTGGGTTCGATTCCCACCCAATGCAAATATTTGTGTGATGAATTCAAATGTTTGCACTGTGTCTGGGTGTTTCTATGTATAATAAGTATGTATTTACAACTATAGAAGTATTATATCAGCTATCTGGCCGCCATATTACAAGCTTTGCTTAGTTTAGGGTCAGATGGTGGTGTTGTGTGTGAATTGTCCACCAATATTTATATTTATAATGCAATAATATGGTACCATTAAGCTGATCTCAAGATGGAGTCTTAGTCATAGGAATTCCTAAACTAAATAAGATAAATCTATTGAATTTCGACTCGTTTGAATAGTCTTGACAAGCAGTCTTGTGCTACATGTCAGCCAGAGTCTCATGATTGCATTTGAAGGTGGCCATATGAACTCCTAAAGTAAAAAAGATAAATCCAAGAAGGTAAAAGGTAAATTTGGACTCGTTTGAATATTTTGTTTAACTCACTTGGAGTTACGGAGTTTTGTAGAGATCGGTGATATAGGCGTCGATAGCATTGATCTGCAACCTGTCTAGGAGAAGAAAATCTTCAAAATCAAACCCGGATTCGATTACATTCAAAATTTATTTTATTCGTTTTAGACAGTTTAAATAAAAGCTTATTTACTTAATTAAAAGCTTTCACTTGTATGCTAATAATTGGGGAAGTTTGTTTGTATTTATACATAGGTATATATGGATATAAGTCTAATATTCTTATTATATTATGTTTATAACATTTCTAAGCAGAAACGACTGAATAGATCAGTATAATAGTTGGATACCTAGACAGAGTCTGAAATAGCACACAGCCTACTTTTTAATACGGAGAACATAACGGGAACGGAAATTGCGCGGGGCACCTACTATTGATATTCTTACTTAATTTTAAAAACCCGAAAGTTTGTGAGGATGAGTGATGAATATAACTATTTTACGCAAGAACGACTTAAGAAATCTGGGTGAAATTTGGTAGATAGATAACGATAACGAGATTTCGACAAACACATAGGCCGACACATAAATACATCTGAGAAAATAATGGTTTCGAGATCCGCGAGGTGGAACCTAGGAGCAATAGTCTAAAAATAAGATATTGTATTGAGGCAAACAAAAAAGTATAATTTTCTTCAGTTGCCACGAAGATAATTCGAGCTCTCGACCTGCGCCTACTTAAGGAACTGGAGCGTCTCCAAAATTTCAACATTCATTATTTTTCTCGTTTCTCTGAGTGCGGTTACATCACTAGGTCAAGCAGTTTTCAATGCTCTTATTCGAAAAATTCTTCAGTTACATGAGCATTTCACTTTTCAAAAGACGTAGTGAAATTAATTAATTTAGTTCTATACACTTTATTCGCACTGTAGCCCTACATGTAGGTTCGTAATTTCAGTTGATAGAAGATGTAAGAACAGAAACCTGAGAACGAAAATTAACATCATCTACTTTATCAAATGCAAATAAAAGAGCTCATAAAAATAATCATAACAAATTACTCATCGAAATAATAACTTAGGTATCCACTATTTGCTATACTAGTCTAAGATCCTACTATACAACGACCTTCACCGAGCTGTGTATGGGATTAAAAGTATTTTATACATTGCAAATGGGTTTTCTAAAAGATGTCAGTCCATAATATGATTAATTAACATTTTTTTAAAATATATCACTAAAATTGATAGAAATTTTAGGAAAAAACTGAAAATTACACACCTTATTATTTTGGCTTTACTCAGTGCTTGAAGGTCGTTATATAGCGGGATGTCCTACTATACGTAAAACTGTCAACTAGGGGTTTACGAGCAGAAACCTGATTGGTCGTATATAACACAACACAATCCACGTACATAAGTCTTTTTAATGGATTGGAGTTAACCGCCATTTTGTCTGATGTCAAACGACGATGCGGTCTAGGGAGGAGCGTGTTTATCTATAAGAAACCAATTCACTCTCGATTTGAAGACATCAAAATTGTTATAATCGAGAAAAACCCACTCAGGCATTTCACAGCTTAGTTTACACAGGCTTATTAACGAAGCGATTTTAAATAATTTGCCATTAATCCTTATCCAATTAAGTACCTTAAATACATTATGTATCTATACTTATAATAAAACTATAACGGGTCGAATTCTGTACATTGAAGATATTTTGAAAATTTTTTTTGGGGCACTCCATAGTCGATACTGATGGCGAAACTGCATTTTTTTTCTTTCATGTCTGTCTGTCTTTCTGTATAGGGATCACGCATCACGCCGAAACTACTGATTCAATTCAGCTGAAACTTGGCATGATTTTTGTTTATACTAAGGACATTGCTGTAGGCTACTTTTGATCCCCAAATTCTGATCGGTTTTCTTGCGGGAGGGGGTGAAAGTCAGAATGTGTATTTGGTTGTAACTCATGTTTGCGTTGTTTAATTTCATTAATTCTCTTTTTGTTAGAAAGAACACAATTTTTTTGTGTTGTCCCGTCAAAATTTGAACAATATCGGTCTGTTGGTTCGGAAATTACACAAACATTAAATAATAACGACACGCGCGGCGCGTTCGGTACATACTAACTTCTAAGTATTCTGTGTATCACAGACGATCCACAAAATATCTAGATTCTAGATTCTAGAAAGTGCCGACGTGATCGCGTCGCGTCGTCTTGGATGACAAAATAATTGTCAAAAATATATTTTTGTGTGGAAAAAACAAACATCATTCGGTTATAATCGACTTCAAACAAGGAGGATGTTCTCAATCGGGTTGCATGTTTTTTTATTTGCTTTTATTTTACGCGATAACTCCGCTAATTGTTAGTTGATTTTGATAATTCCTTTTTTGTTTGGTAGAAAATACTTCAGAGGTGATCTTAGATATCGAAAACAGGGAGGTAGTTTTTCAAATATCAACAAAAAACTAAAATCAGCTTAGATTCATCTGTACGACATAGTTTGACCTTCTTATAAAATTTAGTCGAATGACAGAATTAAATTACCTGTCATTGAAGTAGATTTTTTGTATTTTGATAACATATCAGCATAATAAGTAGTAGCATAAACAACCCATTAAATGTTCCCACTGCTGGGCGTCGGGGCCTCCTCTCGCAAGGAGAGAGACAAGGCTATAATCCACCACGCTGGCCCAGTGTCGGTTAGTGGATGACATATGACTTAGAACTTAGATTATAGGTAGATATCGGTTTCTTCACGGTGTTTTCCTTCACCGTTTTAATTACCGGCATTACGAACATGACTCTGAAAAGATAGTGGTGCGCGGGGTTTTGAACCCTGGGACTCCGGATCGACAGTCGCCGTTCTCCCGACTAGGTCAGCTGTAACTTACTAGACCAGCCGTAACTTATTAGAAAACGTATTATTTCAATCCAAATACTGTTTAAAATTTAAAGGTAGTGTTCAACAAGCTTCGGTGACCGAAGCAGACCGTTGTTAGGGTTCCGTACACAAAGGGTAAAAACGGGACCCTATTACTGAGACTTCGCTATCCGTCCGTCCGTCCGTCCGTCTGTCAACAGGCTAAACATTGCCTATGTATAAGTACTCTATGTATTACGTAACAGACATCCAAACAGTGACATTAATAATATTTACAGGACAACGTTGGAACGGCTGAACATATTTGGATGGAATTCGAAACACACGTAGTTTGAACTCAGAAATAGCAAATCGGTTACTTATAGGTTACTGTGACGTAGGAAAGACTAAGCAAATTTGGTAGAAAATTGAAACAGAGATTACTCATAGTCTGCAATACCACATTTATGTATTTATTACCTACCAACCTGAAAAGAAGCATGGGCCCTAAGGAAACAAATATTAACTATCACGTCAAAACGGCACAGCGATATGGGTTGACATACGAAACACATATAGTTTAGAGTCTAAAATTTCACATGGGCTAATAAGTCTACGTTTTCATTTAACTCCATATTAATATAAGCATATATTTTCGTCAGGAACTTGATGTGATGGTAAGGTAAACGCCAAAAATGAAAAATATATGCACCCGTTTTGCCGTAGATAATATAGGTGATTTGCGTTCACAATCAAAATAACAAGCAACATAATATTCTCATTAGACGGCGCTAATGCCAGTTTAAATCTAAAAGTACTAAAGGCCATTTAAATTGATGTTTTGCTATTGTGGTATGTATTTTTTCTTTCATCACTAGGTGGCGTTACTGGCATTCTAAATTGTACTAATAAGTTTTTGCTGCTAAAAGGATTATGATGCCAAATTTGGATTCTTTCGTTCTTGATTTTTTTCTGTGTTCCCTACAATTAAATTCATACATTAACATTTCACTAGGACTTGGCTTAGATTTACGGGTTCAACTTGCTAGAATATCATTAAAACTCAAAATTTTAATTATTTTGATTCCACACAGGCTTCGTTCAAAAATTTACGCCGGCGAAGTCGCGGGTAACAGCTAGAAAACAGCTTGCGGATAAAAAGAAATATGTAAGTAGGTATCAGATCATGCACTTCAGACTTTTCATAATGTATACTATAAAAATCCTACAAACTTAACACTTGCGGCTATGTTCGATACTACGAAACCTTACTAAGTATGTTTGATTTTGTTTAAAAAAAGAAAAATAAAGATGATAAAATTAAATAATTTTTTGTGTGGAAAAACAAATTCACTCAAACTCAAAGGTTTTTCAATGACTACTTATCCAAATATTTGACGTACGATACTTCCAATTAAAGTATAAGTCAGTAACATCTGCTTACGCGAACGAAGTAGCGGGTTCAGCTAGTTTATAATACAAATCAATATGGCCTTTTACAGGATGTAAATTAAATGAACATTTTTGAAGATCGCGCCTGTGCGAAGCTGGGGCGGTTCTAGTTAAATTATAATAATAATACCGAACATTTTGTAAGCTCCCAAGCCTTCCCAAAATTTTGTTAGAGAACCCCCACAAAGTCACACGACACTCATACACACAACACACCCTCACGCACGCACGCACACTTAAGTAGGTACATTACACAGTACACACTCACGCTCTTACGCGATTAACGGTGGCACCTGGGTTGGATAGATTTTTCTCTTATTTTACCGTCTGCCTTGGTAGTGCACCAATCTATTAATTTATTAATCGACGTGTCAAGCAAACGTTGAACATGTTTGACCTATGACAGTTACTGTCCTCGACCCGTCAGCGCTATTTTAGTAACGTAAAATGCAAAACTCATACCTCCTTCCGTTTCATCAAACAGCGAGTAGGTATCGTAATATCTAGGTCACAAAGATATTATCAAGTGTTACTTCCCTCGATCACAATCGAAGTAGCTTCTGGATATAACTTTATACCATCGCTGAAAACAGCACAATTTTTGATACTTCTGTTGAATATTTTAGGTTTTAATTTGTCGTTCAACAAATGCGTCAAAATGACCTGTCAAAACTTATTTGAACGAGTTTGTGAATTTGTTCAGATTACATTTTTACCGGGTAACCAATTTCGGGAAATCTGTGAATGAATAAACCAATATTTTATTATTCGCGTTTCCATTTCTGTGCCGAGATATAAAAGGTTTTTGTTAAACCATTTTGTTAGTGGAGTCCGCCTGGGGAAGTAGTATATTAGCTCTCAGTTATTCTGGCGCCAAACAGTAAAATGTTTACATTCCTGTGTTCCGATTTGAAGAGCAATTTTTTCCGACAAATGAAATAAAAAGAAATGGAGTTTGGTTAAAAATAGAACAAATGGGGAATAAAGACGAGCTTAATGCAGTACTAGGCAATGATTTTAATATTATGCGTAGCACTGTGCTGTTATGAGCAGACGTGTTGCTTCCTACCAGGTGCATGTCATGATCGCATCGTTACTCTACACTATAAAACAATTCAAGAAAAAAAAACACATTACCAAAATCACAAACTTTTATTTTTATAATATAAGTGTGATTATATGCATTTGTAGGTAGGTACTAAACGAGCTATATGTGAGCTAGCTCTGGCTTACATGGTATTTGTTTAAATACCAAATAATTTGCTTTGCTTAGTTTGAGTCTAATAAATTCTAATATATTACTCGTATCTATTCAATGGTTTGGAGCTAGAAAGTGTCCTTTGAAAAATAATAATGCAGCACTAGTATTATTAGTCATGGAATGTTATGTAATACCTACTTATTTTAACTAGTGGTTCCCAAGTAGTCGAAATTCTACCATAAAGTAACCACAAACGCAACCAGAGCAACGACTTTATATATCCATAATTTGACCACAAACTTTTACAATAAAGAAAAGAGTACATATGGGTGCACCTGCACTCTTTCTCAATTGAAACTATAAATTCCTCCCTCCAAGCAATTGTCGAAAAAAAATTTTGATTTACGTATTAGGTAATAACTATATCGGTAGATTTTTGTTTGAAAAACTTTTGGTCTGTTTTCCCTTTGATACTGGTTTTGGGCTACCTTATGTTCCATTAAAAGTATAATAGTCATTGTTCGAGTTAATACGAGCGTCGAGAGGTACAATTATGTTCAAAACAAGGCTAATTAACTGAAAGCTGAAACCTATTCGCCTAAAACGTATTCCATGTCATGATACATTTCTAGGTACTATTATTCTGAATGTTGGAACTGGTGTAGTGTCTATTAAATTAGCAGGTAATGTTTCTTTTTTTCCTATTTTACTTGTTCTGAAAACTACCCACGTAGAATTAAAAAAAAGGATTAAATGTTTCAATCTCTTGCACTACTAACTTATACTATTTCAAACATAATTTGACTATTTTTGTGACAATAAAACACAAATAATATCTTCGATCTATCATTTTAGTCTTCTTATCGCTTAGGTAGGTACTCGACCGCTTACCGTCAGGTCTAACGATCTCCTAGTAATATTGCACCTTTGCGGAAATACTCTGATATCTCGAGAAAGTCGTTTTTTTTGTTAAATTTGAATTCGCCGTGTCGAGTTCTATTATCTCTAAAGGTGGTATTTGTAGCTAGACTGACGGCCGCGCAATAAAAGAAAGAAACAAAATATCACACTCTAGCACTGTCTCGTTCCGCTATCTCGCTTGCTACAAATACGGTGACAGTTCAGTTGTAACCTATTGTAGGCAAAGGGAAATGCTCCCTTTTTTCAAAAATAATATGACATTACGACTATATCACGTTTAATTTAAAAAAGGTATGTTGCTTTGGCTTACAATATTATTGTTGAAATCACAGATTTCTGAAATAATGTGACAAGGCTTAGATGACACCCTTTTTAAGTAAAACTTAGGAAATGTTAGTTGTGATTCTTTCATGATGTCACACTGTTTTCACATTAATGTGCTCTTTTTTGCACAAACAACGTGATAAATGTTCCTTATTTTTTTTAAACCATAATTTGATGCTGTTTGGAGTCGTTATAGTATAAAATATTATATTTTAACATTAGTTTAATAGCTGAAAAACAAACGTTTCATACAAATGTAAGCGTAAAATTCAATTTTTGAAAAGATATTCTAATTCAAAAGTTTGTAAGTAGCCTCCTGTAAAATTGCTCATTTCGCGATATCACAGTATTTCCGCAAAGGTGCGATATGTCTCTTTCCTTATCTCAAAAGAATGTTAATAAGTGCAGAAAACATGAAGACTAAGAAGACTTTAATCTGTAATATATAATAAAATAATATAAATATGAATAAAATAAAAGATTATGTACTTAAGTAGTATATCCCACTTATTAAATACAACAGCTACTATTAAATAATTAAAAACCTATATTTAGTTCGGGCTAATGGCATACTTCACGAATACCAACTACTCGGTAGGTGACCTTTGACCTTTTCTTAGGATTGGTACTAACTAAAGGACGATCATCAGGTCAGATTCGATCATGAAGACGATAAAGTGTTGTACTTAATACCCATAACTAGCTGCTCCCCATGGCGTAAGACGCAGTTTCCAAGTTTAGACGATAATTTATTTTCGCCACGATTTTACGATTCCAGCGTATTTTTTTTTAAACTTTGATTATCCTATTTATTTTTATCTAAACAAAACCCTAAAATAACTTGAATTTAAAAAACCCGATTGCAAAAAATCAACAGATAAAAACATGAAGGACTACGATACACTATCTAAGGACACTTGGGTGGTTGAAACGAATTTAACAATATCATACTTGTCAAAATCCACCCAGCCGTTTGGAAGATACGTGAGAATAAAAAAAATTACAAACATACAAGATGGGCGTGTCTTCAAATCAATTGTTAATCGGTTTCTTATAGTATATCGTAAACTGTAGCGACTAAACTAGACTAAACTTTGACCTTGACTTCACTTCACTTTAGGCGAAATGGTCCACAAGCGCAAGCCTATCAATGACTAGCGGTCCGCCCCGGCTTCGTCCGTGGCACATAATGTATAGCCCATAGCACGCAAGGGTCAAATACCTATATATCCAACGATGAAAGAATTTTTGAAATCGGTCCAGTAGCTCCCGAGATAGCGTTCAAAAATCTCGTCACTACACCAACACGCCTAGGAAGAATTAGTGATAAAAAAGAAATAAATGAAGATTAAAGGCTTTCACAGGTCCAAAATTTATTACAGCACAATTGTGAGCAATTCTCGTTGTATAATTGAACCGTAAGTGCGCAATGGTAAGATTATACGCAGCTTTGACTGCCGTTTTACGAGCCCCCTGAATATTTCATTGGCAGAATACAGCCGAAATATATACCTCGAGGTGGAAAGATAAAAACTCCGAACATTTACTAGGCACGGCTTACATACTCTCACTTTATGAAATATTTTGAATGCACTTTCATGAACACAATAAATCTCTTATAAACGATTACGTTTCCGTTCTCCGGAAACAGTTGTCAGACACAATGTTAAAGCGAATTGGTAGTCACGAATAAATAATATAAGATTTTGATTATTACCCCCATCTCTTACTTTATTAATTTCTAGAAGAATTGTAGAAAATGGAGCAGGAACAGGATGAACAGTTTACCCTCCTTTATCTTCTTATATTGCTCACGGCGGAAGATCTGTAGGTTTAGCAATTTTTTCTGCCGATTGAAGTGAAAACTTATAACTTAGATTTTTAGTATTAAACTTCACTAACACTACACACTACACGTTACTTACACATTGTTAAATACAAATATACGTCTACATCAACCCGTGGTTTTACCCGCGTAGTCCAGCTCTTATTAGTTAGTTATTTTCCTACGATAAAAGGTACCTTATGTATTCTTTCAGACTATAATTTAACTGTGATCTGATGATCTGAACTGTCCAAATTTCAACCAGATCCGTTCAGATGTTACGACATGACGAGCAACAAACGTCAAAACATTAACATTTAATATTAGTAGGATTACTATGGTAATACGTCATGGCCATGGTCCCGAGTTCACCAGAAGATTTCTTTCATTTACGAGCGAAACGCTTTAGTTCAATTCACAGCACCCGAAAAATTTGTGTGTGGTGCGCCAAAAAAACTTTTCACTTCAAAAAATAAGTTTTATTAATTTCCTACGTTTGAGGCGTCAAACTAGAAACAAAATCACCGTACCTACGTCAGTTTTTGTGATATGGCGTTAAGAGACTTAAATCATTGACTACATAAGCCCAAGTAATTCGTGCTATTAATTTAACCGACGTATTTAAATAATTCAATCGTAACGTTCGAGATTAGGATCGGGGTGGGTCTAATCGGTCGTTTGTTATCACGGAAAGACATTATGATGACAAATGGAGGCGGCTACATTCTGGCTTATTGAGTTGCCATTTCTTTAGGGATATTACGAAGATTTGGATATTTGTTCTGACGGCTCGTGAAGGCGATAACCTCGTTTGACCTTGAAATTATTTTTACTGAATAAATATTGGTTATGTTTTTGACGCATAAGTTTATTATAGTTTCTACTGTTGAGATTCGAGGCTTTATCTTATTAGAGGAGCATCTAGAACTTTTCAAGGTCATAATGAATAGGTGCTTTCTAGGTCAGCGTGTGTTATCTTCGACCATACCGTCGCTTACTACGAGCATCACGCGAGTTGGAGTTCAAACGCGGACCCTATCGCGATAAAAAAAAAACAATATAAAAGAATCGATCAGCTACGCGGGCCAAGTGCGGGTAGGTGAATGACGCATTTCCACGAAAGATGCCCGTCTTAGAATATGTAGGTTTTCTCACGATGTTTTCTTGCGTTTTTAAAGCCAGTGGCGATAACAAACTTGGACTGCACAATTGTGAAATCGGGTGTTCCGGCTAAAATATTTTTTACAAATTACTTTGATTTGACTTGATACTGATTGATGATGTACTTAATATAGGTACATTATTAATAATTATAAATTAAATAATACAATAATTTTAAAATAACATTTATACATATAAAATAAAAACATATTTTGGTATTGTTAATGGTCTGGCAGCTTCATTAGTTCGTCAAAGCACAGTAAAACATATTATTGTATTTACTGGTGTCAAAGGCATAAAAGAGATGCCAATGCAACCAAGTTTTTAACGTCCAGTATGAAAACTAATGTGGTTATTACACATTTTACATAAATAAACTTGAGTCGGACTGGACTGACTATGTTAAACGTGAGTTACCCGTGTATTTGTGTTAAAACTTTTAACTTCCGCTTAATATATGATCTGATACTAATGCCTTGACGCTAACAGAGTTTCAAACTAAGCAAAGCTGAAGTGAATAGCTGAATTTATTAGGAAAATCAGGCAGAGACTCGTAATGCGTACTTTACACGGTTGGTGATTCAATTTTGGTGAGCGATTGATAAAATTTATATGGGACCATCTGGAAACCATACCCATCCGAACAATGTTTCCAGAGAAATTACAAGGCTTAGAGATACATATAATATCTTAGATCTCTGAGTGACGAGCGCATTGCAGTGCTAGGTAATGATTTGGACTCTTCATGTTCCAATAGCTGCGTGTCACTGTTCTGTTATGTGGCAGGCATGTTGCTTACCATCAGGCACAAGTCCTGCTCGTCTCGTCACTCTTTAAAAAAATCGATTCGGGCTTTCTCGAAAAATCCCTGTAACCTAACATAAAAAACAGGGCGGTCGCATTGCCAACCTCCTTTCTTTTTGGAAGTCAGATAAAAATGAAAAACGTTTCCGCTTAAAGCACTTACTCATACTTAATTAGAAAAAAAAGTAGGGACATCCTTCAAGAGACTGCTACCTAATACCGACTCTATTAGTCTTCACGCCTACGTAATAAGTGTTCTCCTTACCTTCGGATAAATGAGCGCCATTATAAAGGTCGAGCGCAATGCTTCCGAGTCTCAGTCGAGTGTTTCCAAAATCAATCACCTCTGTAGGCACTCATTTGACTTGTATCGACGTATTCCAAACGCAAAGTGAACGTATAAGCACGAAGCTGCTGGATTTACGAAAGAAACATTCGCAGTTTATGGAAATCACGCACATATTTTATACGAACGTATGAAGGGTGCGACGTAAATATTTATGCAATATTTTTACTTTCAAGCGCTTCGGATAAGGAAAAATACTGGCTATTATTTAACGTCTGTTTTCCATAGTTTCTGGATGTTGCTCATTGTGTGTGGGATGGATTTAGCTTGTTTTTTTTTTGTTTTGGCAGGAGAAAATCTGTATAAGCGCACATATGAGGGCGAGCTGGGTGAGTAAATAAACTCTGCAGAAGTATGTTTGTACAATTACATGTATTAGTTAAATAGAATCACTACCTTTCCGGATTTCCATTCAGAGTTAAAATTGTATGTTCGATCATAATGTTACATTTTACGGATGTTCGACAATAACGTCATTAATAATTTCATTTTAGTGTACCTATTAATTATTGTTGGTGTTTTTGCTACCTGATTTGCGCTTTAGAAAATTGGACACCTTGGTAATTTATTTTCTCGCCAAGCAGTAATATGTGCTTCTATGTATACATTCCCGTGTTCTAGATTGAAATGCAGTGTTTCCAGAGAAACTACTGGACAAAAAGATACATAGTCCACCAGTAGCTTGGGCTCTACTATTTAGATTGCAGTTAGATTATATTCTGGTATAGTCGCTCTTATTGACACTGGAAAATAAAGAGAACTGCGCGGGTAAAACCGCAGGGCACAGCTAGTATCATATATCTGTGCCTGGGTATTTCTTTGTATAATAATTATGTATGTATTTCCAACTATATAAGTTACTAGCAACCCGCCCCGGCTTCGCACGGGTGCAATTCTGATACTAAAAATACGAATAAAAATGGTTATTGTGGGTTATGCCTAAAGGCTTGTTCGCATTACGCTAGCAAATTAGTCTAGTAGAGAGTAATTTAGTAGCTAAAATACTCGCTACTATTCAAAAATCGTTCGCACCGTGCTTTAGTACAGTTCACAAGTGAGTAGCGTTTCGCAACATGAAGATCCTACAACGCAATAAAATAAATGAATGAATAAGCTAATCTTATCGAATCGTAATGGCTATTTTAGAAGAGGTGAATGAGGAAATTTGTGTGATCAATAAAACAAGTTATTCCACAGACCATTTCGTATTTGGAAAATTGTTTGAAGTTATTTTTCTCTCCAGACTAATTCGACAAGTTCGATCCTGTTTAATCGGCGAGCCAATGAGCGCACCGCTCGCAACGAACGCGTGGTGGGGGGTGCTACTTGCCCGTTGAAAATAGAACAAAATGGATTGACTCGACTAAATCATTTCCTAAACTACTCGACTAAATTTTCACTGGTCATATACGTTTAGTTGCTAAATTACTCGCCACTAGGCTAAATTACTAGCCTAGTGCGAACAAACCTTAAGAGATAATTTATACCATTGTTGACTTTTTGTAGACCTTTTTAAGGGGTACCTACAATACTGAAGTACATTATTTTGATCCGTCTCGTAGATCTAGCCAGCGTATGCAAAGTAATCGCAAAAAAATATGTTTATTTATGACATCACATTAGAAACCTTTAAAATTATTAGTGTTTCTCTATACTGTTGTATGCACATATTATACATATAAACCTTTCTTTCAAATTACGCCATCTATTTACCTAATAAATCCGCATTAAAATCTGTTATGTAGTTTTAAAGATCTAAGCATACCTACATAGGAATATAGGGACAGAGAAAGCGACTTTGTTTTATACTATGTACTGATATATCAGCTGTCTGACCGCCATAGAACAACAAGCTTTGGTTAATTTAGGGTCAGATGGTGTTGTGTGTGAATTGTCCACCAATATTTATATATTTTTCAATCTATTTTAAAACCCTAAAAAATTAAGGTGTAAAATGTGGTTACATATTAATCCTTTTTAAAAAGGATTTCAATTGACTAAGCTCTATAAAATATAAGGTACATACAGAAAGTACTACACTATGTGTGGTTACAAGGCACATTTTGCTTTGACGAGGCGAGCGATCTATTAACTAATGGGTCCCCTGGAATCCGCCAGTTATCAATATTCAGCACGTACTATAATAAAGTAGGCTGTGGGCTGTTGTGAGGCCTGAACGGCCACTAAAGTTAGACTCCCCGCGGATATAGCCACGGGTTCACGAGACATTGATTAATAACTAGTCTCTTCAGTGTTCGTATAAATTAGGTACAGACAACATAGAAATTCATTTTTTGGCACAAGAGAAACAATGAATATGGTATGTCTACGGTATATAAGAGTAGTATGCGTGAGATTCGAACCAGGGGCTCTGGGTCGGCAGTTGCCGTTCTCCCGACTAGACTTGCCATATTTTTTCATAAGTCATTTTTCGTAATTGGTCATAATGTTGAAGCTTCTAGATAGAGGATATTCTTGTAAACTTACGATTGTAAAACGCCCTCAGTAACAGTGAAACACTCATATAGAACCGGTATTTCCTGACAAATGAATCTTCAAATTATTCTAGACTAGCCTTACGTAGTTCCTGTTACCGTAACTTTCCAGTAATTAAAAGTAGCCTATGATTTATTCCAAACCACACCCTAACGGTGTCCTAAATTTCAACCCGACCCGTTTAGGCATTCCGAAGTTCCAATGTGATTGCGTAACAAACATCCCAATTTCGGATTTATAGTAACTATTAGGAGGATAATATATGTGTAGGCTTCATGGTTGGGGTGTTGAATTGTTTACGTAATTCTATATGAGATAGAACCTATCCAGTACGGAAAACAAAGTTGATCAGTATGTGCGAAGTCTATTAAAACGCACTTTTGCACACGCGATAGACGTTAATGGCGTAAGCGTGAAGATAACGAAAGGAATCGAACAGTGCTCTAATTGTAAGGTTATAGTACTATGAGCCAAGGAAGATGCTACGCAGTGATGTTGATTCTCCATGTTCAAATAAATAGTTTCGTGGCACTGTGCTGCTACGTGTAAATACAGGTAGCAGTCAGTGTGGTTGATTTTGGCCTTAACTTTATTCTTGTGAGAGAATGTTCCAGGTGTCTGCAGTAGGGAACATAAAATTGACGATTTGTGGTTATGCTACTGTGCTGTTAGGGACTAGCGTGTTCTTTACCATCGGTTGCATATTTTTCCGACCCCTCACTCAACACTTCAAAAACTACCAGAGTTTGTGAGTTTTGACTAAGCACAATTTTGTTTATCAAGACCTTTAATGGTGCATGAAAAATCCACCGTAGTTCTGTTTTTCCAAAATTACGTAAAAATTATAAATTAATAATTTAACTTATCTACTTTTTTGTACTGACTGTACTTTGTAGCTGCCCTGCGGCCATCACTCAAATCATTTGTTGACTTATGACATCGTTTGTCCACGATTATTCCGTTCTGGGGGCGCCGTGGGGAGATTAGGGTGTCGCTGTCGGATATACATCCGTGACATAGGTGTCACGTTTTACTCGAATGCAAGAAAAGAGAGTATTTAAGGAACTTTCTACAAAAAGTAACGTGGTTCTTATTGCAAAAAGGGTTAGAATCACACGCGAGCACTCTCGACTCACTTGAAAAAGACCGCCCAACGCGGCAGATACTTATTTTGATTTGCACTGGAGTGATGTAACCTCCCCGTGAAGTAATGAAACATTTGTGTTTGTTTTCAGTTCAAGCAAGTTATTAGGTATATCTTCTTAGATTTATAAAAAAAACATAGAAATCTACGCAGAATCAACATATAAATAAAATGCCCGTTTGAATTCCCAAATTACGTAATAGCATTTCACTAACTTGCATAAAAACACGTTTTAAATCTGTAAAACACCTGGACTGATTTTAACGGGACTTTCACTGGTATAATAGGTATAGATAAGATTGCAAAGAGTAACTTGAATAAAATACAAGTGTATTTCAGAGAAAAAAAGAGTTTCACGAGAACAAAGTTTAATTTAAACAATATTAAAAATTGCGTGGAATTCACACATGGCAGAAGCGGAGCTTCAAAAAAGATTTATTAAATTACCTATTCATATCAAGATGATCATACATTTAATTTAAGATAACTGATGTTGAGTCATAATTAATTACCATTAGATTTCCTAATCAAGAAAAAATAATTTACGAATGAACTTTAATGCGCAAATACGTACTGTCGCACTCATTCTCTCGCAGACCAAGCCTTTTTTAGGGTTCCGTACTCAAAGGATAAAATCGGGACCCTATTGCTGAGACTTCGCTGTCTGTCCGTTCGTCCGTCCGTCCGTCTGTAACAAGGCTGTAGGTATCTCAAGAACGGTGATAGCTTGACAGTTCAAATTTTCACACATGATATATTTCTATTGCCGCTACAACAACACATACTAAAAATAAAATAATATATATATTTAAGGGGAGCTCCCATACAACAAACTTGATTTTTTTACCGGATCTTGTTCGATAATAATAACGGTGACAGGTAGGCGCTTTAACTATGCACAGAATATTTAGTATTATGTTATATTTAAATGTAATTAGTTAAACTAACTTAACTATTTATTTTCTCAATTTCAATAAAAGAGGCTTTCACTGTTTATTTACTAATGGTATGGAACCTTTTGTGCGCGAGTCCCACTCGCATTTGGCCGTTTTTTTTAATATACATAGGTAAATGCTATTGGTGTATTTTTTTCATTTCATCGAACTTTAAAATCACAACTGTTTCCAAGAAATTTTAATTCAATATTCAAGTTCCTTAATACTCTATCATTAAACATAGAATAATTAGTACGATTCAACACATTTCGTCACTATAAAAATCCTGTCAACGACAAATGTATGATATTCTAAAGGAGTACAAGATCGATTTTTCCTTGACCAGCTGTTGTGGGTGGCTCTAAACCATACCTAATGCCACATTTGCCTGTCTTAAAACGGCTTACGCACGGAATTCTACTAATCCCGTATTAGAGCGCAATCAATCAAACGGAAAACAAAACGAAATCCCATCTTGTTACGGAACTTTCATGTGACAGTTTACAGGAACAATACTTTTTAATTTCGTAAGTTCAAGTTATGATTGTTAGAAGGTTTCGAAAAAATCATACCAAATTAGTTAAGCCGAAAATATCGTGTTCGAACCTATTTAAATCTATAGCGAATTTAAATCTATCGCTTGTGCGATAGTCGTGAACTCGGCAAACTGTTGCGAAAACAACGTTATTTTATTATTTTTTTTGGTTATCTATAGCATTCGTTTTTACGATACGTAAGATATATTTCAGAGAAAAATAATTATGTATGGATTTTTCAAGAGATTCGTTAGTATTATCTATAATTCCAATTAAACTTCTTTGTGTTCCATTTTGATTTGTTTACTGACCTTATTTTTTATAATATAGAGTACTACAATCGCACAAACAGTATATTTAAATGTCCCGTTTTTTTTAATAATAGTATCTAACACGATATTTATTTGCAGCTTGACTAATTTTTCACTTTAGCACAACACTCAATACCTAGATCACTATTAAGTGACGATGCGATAGAAATATAGATTGGGACATCGATAATAAACATCGGTTTTCGATAAAGTGTTTGTAACGATTATTTAATAAATTAATATTGGCGGAGAAACAACACCATTTGACCCCAAACTAAGCAAAGCTTGTACTATGGTGGCCAGATAGCTGATATAATACATATTTATATAGTTTTAAATACATACTTATTATAAATAGAAACACCCAGACACAGTGCAAACATTTGAATTCATCACACACATATTTGCACTGGGTGGGAATCGAACCCACGACCCTCGGCTTCGCAGGCAGAGTTACTACCCACTAACCTACGAGGCTAGTAAATTTATTCACAATTGAATACAAGTTTGATACCTAAATTCACCTGGTTCCCTATATCCCATTCAAATCCAAATGTGTCCTATAGGTACAGGTGTCGGGTGAACATTCCCGGTCGGTAACATCACTCACACAAGTGACTGCGCTGATTGCACGGCCCGAGCAAACAGGCAGACTCCCAACTCAAACACACCGACCGGAGCCGGCCATTCATTGTTTACTCACTTTGTTTAGATTATTTCACACAAATCTAGACTTTAAATACAAAGGTACGCTTAAAATTGCAATGCTGACAATGAGGTTTAAAATAATTATTTTTCTCCGCGCAGCTACACATTCGACAATCCAAAAATAAAAGTGGTCAAGTGATAAGTAGTCGGACTTGCCCATGAAGGGTTCCGTAGCAGCAAGTAACATAGGTAATATAAAAAAGTTCTTGTAGTTCGTTGTTACTTTAATTAGTATTTTAACAATAGTGAATTTATGACGTATTAAAATAAAGCTACTTACTAGGTCTCATTCAAACCAATTTTAGTTGAAAGTTTACATGCTAATTAATGTACATCATATTTTTTTTTAGTTTTGTCATTCTTTTATTTTTTAAGTAACAGGAGGGGGTGGTACCACTTTGTCTCTCGCGTAAACTATGTTAGAAACAAAAAAATATGTTAGAAACCTCAATATCATTTTTGAAGACCTATCCATACAAACACACAAACCACACGTATGGTTTTGATGGGAAAAAAATTGGGTTTCAGTTCTAAGCATGGAACACCAAAATTTATTGTTTTTTTTTCTATTTTTGGTATGAAAATCTTAATGCGGTGCACAGAATACATCTACTTACCAAGTATCAATAGTATCATTCTTATAGTTTCGGAGAAAAGTGGCTGTGACATACGGATGGACAGACAGACAGACAGATATGACGAATCTGTAAGGGTCCCGTATTTTGCCATTTGGCTACGAAACCCTAAAAACACACTTGACTAATTTTAAAGAGATATGTGAAAATAAGAATACTTAAGGGGGTATGCAGTATGCAGATAGGCAGAGCAGTGTTTTATTTTCAAATGTAATTTTGCATGCCGAGAGGCCGATTATGGCGCTCTTATTCATCTATACATTTATTTAATGCACATACCTACCCATAAACGCAAATAAACATTATTAATATGCATATTATATTAATAAACTTGCATAAGAGCACTTAAGACGGTGCGACCTCCGTTAGGTATCCCACTTTTAGCATCCCAGACAGGATCTCTACGGTCCTATCGGAATCGATCTGACACTACCGTCTTGTAGCCGGAATGTAAACCTTATTAACCAAAAAAAAATGACAGCGTACCTACTACTAGTAGAACCCTGTGATTGTATCTGCATTGGTCCTGTTTCCGTAATTTTTGTCTGAAAAAAAAATAGCCTATGTCGAAACAATAATCTAACTACGAGTATGTTCCCAATTTCAACAACATCCGTTCGGTCATTCCGAAGTGATTGAAAGACAAATATCCAAACTTTGGCTTGTGTAATATTTGTAAGTTTGTTTTTGGTATCTCAAGTTAGCTAACATATTTTTGGAGATATCGGTGTCAAGTGTCGGGGACACATAATTAGTGTATAATTGATGTCGATAACCGTATTATTAAAATATATTTGATGTTATTATATCTGTTGTTGACTGATTGATAATTGCAGTTAAATCTGATATCATCTGACTTGTTATTGTCGAAGGATTCGAAGAGAAGACTAATTATTTGTTGGTAATAATAGACCTGCTGACAGTTTCTGAGGGGTATTAAAATATTTCTCACGCTATATAATTGTCGTTCAATACTGAATAATAGTGATATAATTACCAGTTAATTCAGTTCAGTTTCAGTGACATGAAATTTAGTATGCAGGAAGTTTTGAGGGCGACAAATCGATCTAGCTGGGTTTTTTTTCTAGAAAACGTCGTTTTAAAATATATGTTTAAACCGAGCAAAGATCGTTCAAGTACTAAGATTGTATTAAGAGAACATGAGATATGAAGAGGACGACTGCGAGTCAAAGCGCACCACGGATCTTTTTTTGCAAGAATACAGAATTTTATTTACATGAAATATAACGTGTTAAAATATTTATAGACCACATGGTCGAAAACGTAGGGCGAGATAGTGATCAAGCATAAACCTTTCAATGATTTAAACAATACTTTTGTGAATCAAGCATTGATGTTATAAATGATTTTTTGTAAATTCAGGAATTCGTTCACACCAACAGTGATTTGTAATGATGAGTTTAATTCATTTGTTTGTTTCCACATCTCATATTTATTCTATACTCATTATATCCAACTCATATTTACGTCCATGACTTTATTTCTATTAAGCGAAAGGGTCGCAAATTCTGTGGCTTAATGAAACTTTTCTGCGTAGCCCAGTAAATAGTTTTGTTTAGACGGACCTACCTAGATAGAAAATAGATCACTTTTATTTTTATTTTTTGTAACACAAGTTGCTAAATCGATTTTTCCAAGCAACCAGCAGATGAGAGAAAATGTAGACATGATGTGTCGTATTGAGGTTAAAAATCAATTAAATAAGTGAAAAAATTGTATACTAAACTTATATGAGATGTGTATCTATTTTGAGATCTCTATTTACATTTGTACCAGCATCTATAAAATACACCTTTATTCAGTTTTGTATTTTACGATAACGTCCGATTTCATAAGCATGAGATCGTCGGTTCAAATCCCACTCGCGCTTGCGTATTTTCTAATCGCACGAGTGTCTGCGTACGAGTTTGTCATCACCAGTCTTTAACGGTGAATGGGAAAATCGTGAAGAGATCAGCACGTTCTAACACAGACATCTTTCGAAAATACGTGTCATCTATCAAACTGCACTTGGCTAGGATGGTGGATGACTACAATTCCAACTCCCAGCAGTGCTAGTTCACAATAATAAACCCTGTTTATAATTTCGTTTCTGGATGCTAGTGTGGCTAGATTCCAGTGTTAAACTGTAACGTTATTTATTTATTAACGGGCTGCATTGTGCGAGTTTTATTGTCCCCGATCATACGGATTTATTGACAGAATACGGCCGCATCTGTCGAGCCAATGTGACCCAAATATTTGCATGTTATTGTGTTTACAAGATCGCACCCGAGATGAAAGGCCGCATGTGTCAAAGTAGTATTTTCCGTCGTTAAATTTTATGTCAGATGGGTTCGATAGTTTATTTATCCAATACAGCCTTATCTAATACAGGGTATATTAGATAAATAGTTACGGCTTTGCACATGTGATTCCCACTTTAAGTTGGGTTTGATCAATGGTATATAGTTATTGTATCTTGCTAATAGTCAACTTCTTTGGAATGTTTCTTTTAGACCTAGAAATGTAGTATTTACTAGTCAAGTAGCTCACAATATCAGCTGTGCTTGATCGCCATCTAGTCTGATGTTAAGTGATAATAAACTCTACGATTGGGCAAGCTTACTTTAAGGAGTAATTTTACTCTTGGTTTGAAGAATTTGCTAAATAATTTTAGGAAAATTTAAAGTCTTAGTAGTGGGGTTTATACCTCTACTAAAGAAAACAATCGGAAAGTCAAGTTAACTACACAGTATTTGTTGAATATATTTTACAGAGAACTCGATCAGAGGTAAGGTCACTTACCATCGTACTAGGTACTGTTATGTGTGCTTAAGTTTTTGTTTTGTACTATAAGTGTATCTAAAATTCAAGTAAATACATTTTCTGATTAGATTTTGAAAGAGGATGTCAATGTATCTTCAATCACATGAGTTTGCCTATA
Source organism: Ectropis grisescens (assembly GCA_017562165.1). Lineage (NCBI taxonomy): Eukaryota > Metazoa > Arthropoda > Insecta > Lepidoptera > Geometridae > Ectropis > Ectropis grisescens. Next base: position 13,469,686 of record CM029778.1, on the reverse strand, counting down.
GACACATTAATAATATTATTGTTGGGAATGTAAATATTTGTGTCGTCACGTCGATGTCCGGACCGATCCGTAGATAAAAGCCAAATTATGACTGTAATAACATTTACTGTTCCACTTTATTGTTATCCGAGTTTTCTACGGCCAAAGTGGGAATTCAACTTATATTAGGCAGAGTTCGTTGAAATTCGGGAAAGCTTAAACCAACCATATAGATTACGTCACGGCTGGGAAGCCAAGGCAACGACTTATTAACTCGTAGAAAACTATGCGAAAGAGATTTTAGTTAAAACATTTGTAAGAACACGCCAATGTAGTGATATTCTATTGGTGTTATGGTAATTATATTGAGTATGGATAGAGATATTATATGTTCATAACAGCAGCATGCATCATGATAAACAGAATGCAAATCATTATCTTGTGCTGTTTTGACGATGAACCAGGATGATTTCATAATGGTTTAGAAAACAAATATTCATCGCTAGCTTTTATCTGGCACAGGACACAAAATGTCCACGTTGCACCCTGCAAAAGCTAATTTTTATCTCAAAAATATGTTTTCCATTATATTCCCGCTTTAAAAATAGTCTATGTGCTGTTAGAGACTTTAATCTGTGTTCCAAATTTCAACATGATCCGTTCAGTCGTTGCGACGTGATTGAGCAACAAATATCCATCAAACTTCGACTTTTATAATTTTAGTAAGATAATAAAACAACTAACCAGCTGAGGTCTTTTATAGTACCACTACTACCTCTACAGTGTCTACAAAAGTGAGTAGTCGTTGGCAAGGGTCAAGAGTGGGTAACTCGGGTAAGTCAGCCATACAGCTGTGTGCGCCTGCCCCGTTCCGTTTGCTAAAAATTACGACATTCAAATAGGTATTTGGATACGCATTTCCTTATCAACAAGTTTACGCCTGAAACTTCGAATTCGACAAATGAATTTTTAAAAAGTTCCTTGGAAACGAACAAATGGGATTAAGTGAAGGTAGAGTTACAGTTTATCCACGTTGATGTAGTCATCTACTATGCAAGGAATTTAGATGAAGTTTGGTGCGGAAGAGGAAGTTGCTCCTGTTCCGAATTAACACATGATTTTTATTACAAAGTAATGCTACATTTCGGTATATTGTGTAGATTTTAAGCACTCAACCGGTGTAGAATATTATCATCACGCTTACCTAGAAAAAACAGATTTACTTTAGATTTGAAGATAGACACACTTTATTGAGCACACCAAATAAAAATATTGTACTAGTAGAAACTAATAACATAATTAAAGCTAGTACGACAATTGGTGGCCACCTGAGAGTGAAAAGAAAAGAATTGTGGACTCTTACAAGCGTGTGAGTTTTGAAGATAGGGGAGGTGTTAGAAAGAGCTTCCTTATGTTGATCCTATCCGAAAATGCAAGTTTGGATAGGGTTGTTCCACAGTTTCATTGTGTGTGTGTGGTGTGACAAAAAGTCAAAATGTTTCGTTTGTGTCTCAAGAGTTTTTTTTTATAAACGGGCCGGGGCATTTATTAACAAAATTAAATTTGTTAATTACAACGAAAACTACACTACACTACATATCTAACTAACTTCTGGTTCGTTGCCACTAGTATATATCTGAATTATCAATTAAAAGCAGAGGACTGGTTTAAAGTGTTTAGGATTTCAGCTTCATAGTTGCATCGGTTTATGTGCCCCATTGCTTGGTTTTTAAGCCTTCATAGGGTGATTTGCCTATGATGGCCTTGATGATTTTAGGGACGTAGTCGATTTATAAAAAAATCCAACTTTTAAAATTATATTACGCCCGAATGAAAAAAAAAGATTGTCTACCAGGTAAGATGGTTTTTGTTACCGTGTTTTCTTTGTTCTCTTGGTTTTATACAACACTAGAAGCGTCCTGCTGTTTTGCCCGTGTAGTTCCGGCTCTTCTACCGCCAAACTAAATCGGCTTTGACTTTGTTATTTCCATCTCTATCAGTTCAAACGAAAAGAAAAGAGAGAAAGATCAAAGCTAAGACAGTTTTCGTTCGGCGGCAGACCCCTCCCTCCCGTTACTGTTATGTTCCCACGATGAAATGTAGCCTATGTGCTATTCCAGACATAAGTGTGTGCCAAATTCGACCAGTTTTTACTTTGACTTTGTAGGATGAAATAAAATGTAATTGAAATATCGTCAGTTTGAAAGGTAGTCAGAGGTGCAGAACACAGGCAACGGGTTGACCCCGTCCGCTACTTGGGGAAAAGGTATTACATTTATTATCACTGTTTTAAACTGCAATTTGATACTACCAGTAAAACTAAATATTGTTTAGTCAGATGTGATGTGCGCTTACCACATCGTAATTAGCATAATTAATACATTGAAACGGGTTAAACCCTAGTTTTAGTTAGATCTACATACATATATGTACTTCGCGCAAGGTTGTCTGAATGAGTTTCGCTGTAAGCGATAACATTGCTAATTAAATTGGTCTCAGATGGCCGCTAATACCTACCAAACCATTGTAATTTCTGAGTTCTAAATACCCTTTTTATTGCGTATATAGAGAAACTGTTATGTTTATCGTTGACTAGCAGTGTCCCACTGCGTAACCCACGGTCTTTCAAGTACTAACGGGCTAAAATGTAGTCAATATGTCAATGCCGGTAATGTGCTAAAACATTTCAGGCATTAAAGGAAAACATGACGGTGGCATACACTTACAAAGTCACAAACTTTTGCCTTTATAATATTAGTGTTATAGAAATAAACTGCTTGGGTAATGTAGTTTACGAGTACGTCTCTCTATCTGTTTCTATAAAAATACAGCTAGCTCTAAGAGCACATAAAACGTTCTCGAATGAAGCTACAGCAATTCTGTTTATTTATCGGAAACATTTATCACCAGTTCAAACGAATACGAAATGCATCAGTTACAAAACTGGAAAGGTAGAACTCATAAATATTTAAGAATATAAGCAATTCAACAAAGGATGGTCACAATTATAACTCACAAATTTTAATTAAAAGATCTAATCAAACAATATAATAGAAATTAAAAAAAAAAGTGGGTCCGACAGCCGTTGTCTTGTAAACATGTCTTATGTACAACATTTTCTTAATCCAAACCATACTCGAATTAACTCAGAAAACACAAAATCTAAATCGGTCCAGTGGTTTAGGAGGAGTTTAGTAACAATCACAGCACAGAAGATTTGTAGGTAAGGCTACGATGCACAACTACTATAAACTATGATACATTTATAAAGGCTAATATAGAAGATAAAATAAAATAATTTATTTTCTCTGAAAAAAAAACCGATTTCAATTTAAAATTAAATTCCACCATGAATTCTGATGAAAATCAAATTTCATAAGAAACTATCACAACGTAGCGTAGCGTCGTCGTCCAGATAAATGAACGTAAATTTTAGTTTCTGTTGATATTTCAAAAACCACCATACCAATTTCAATGAAATTTATTTGGGACTACCTCTGAAATATGATGTACGAGTATCAAACGAAAAAGAACGATCAAAATCGATTCACAATTCTAGCTATCACATAACATACACTAAAAAAACAACTGAATTGAAGAACTCCTCTTTTTTGAAGTTGGTTAAACATCTTAGGTTGATTTGAAGAATTATGCATTCTTTCATTAATTTTTGATTGCAAGAAATAAGTAAGAAAATTGACGCATGCTTATCAAATTTCTTTAACAAAATGAAACGTTCTCTCCAGCTGTGGCTCAATGGAGAACTATTTTAACAGGTATTTGCAATAGGCATGATGACTCATTTTTTTATTTAATGTGCCTTCAAAAGGCTACTTAATAACTGAAACATAGGTGAAAGAATTACTTTGTTATCTTAAAAACTTCCCGTGATATCACGATTTTAATATCACAATTTTGGACTCTCCCAAAAACGCTTTATACAAAATCACTACAGAAGCGTGACGTCACAGTGCCATATTTTCTATGCGTAGCGCGTAAAGTTTGTATGGTAGCTATATTAAATATTACGTTTAGGAAACTGGTTTTGTAACAAAAGTTCCTTGAAATTGAATGGGCCTTCCAATAGTAAACACATTTTCTAATAATTTCGTACTTTTAAAATGGACTTGCCCATCCAGCTTTGAATGATCATAAAGTAAGTTAAACTAAAAAATATTAAAATTAAAATTGGTGCATATTTTATTCTATTTAAATACTGTCATTATATCAAATAATTTAATATAATTGCAGGACCTGTCGACTCCCCTATTATCTCACATTCTGGAACCATTAGTTCTTGAAATTTTTAGTGTCACTTTGTTTTATGATAAAAAAGGAGATCCCAGTCAATGCAGTAACTGGAGAGGCATTACTTTGCTTTCGATCCCTTCCAAGGTGCTTTGCAAAATCATTTTGGACAGGCTTTCGAAGGCCGTCGACCCTCTTATTCGCAGTGAGCAAGCAGGATTTCGCCCCAATAGGTCGTGTACAGACCGGATCAACACTCTACGTATCATACTGGAGCAAGCATCAGAATGGCAAAGAGAGATCTACCTTACCTTTGTGGACTTCGAAAAAGCTTTTGATACGCTGAGATGGAACGCTATCTGGTCCCGTCTGCGCAAAATTGGAGTTCCCGATAAGATGATAAGCATGGTGAAAGCCATGTACAGGAACTATTCATGCCAAGTGACACACAAAGGGCTCTTATCGGAGGACATAAAAGTTCATGCAGGTGTTCGTCAGGGCTGTCTTCTATCGCCACTCCTCTTTCTTGTCGTCTTGGATGGTGTTCTGCATAAGACAACAGAAAACAAGCGTCGCGGCATAGAGTGGGGTTTAACCAACGTCCTAGAAGACTTGGATTATGCAGACGACATATGCCTCTTAAGCCACACTCGCGCAGACATGCAGGCCAAACTGGACGACCTCCGGAGAGAAGCCGAAAAGACAGGGCTTAAAATCAACACCGGGAAGACCAAGGAAATGAGGTGCGGGGCAACGAGTTCATTCCCGTTGGTTATCGGCACAGAGGAGTGGAACGGGTCCACAAATTCACCTACCTCGGAAGTTGCGTGTCGGAGACTGGTGGAACTGAAGAGGACATCACTTCTAGGATAGCCAAGGCAAGAGCAACTTTCGCGCAACTTAGGCCCGTTTGGCAGTCGCGGAAACTGACCCGGAGAGTTAAACTCAAAATATTCCGGTCGAACGTAAAATCTGTATTGCTGTACGGGTGTGAGACGTGGAAGGTCACCAAGGACATCTCGCACAAGCTCCAGGTCTTTGTCAACCGATGTCTTCGCAGAATCCTGGGTATTTACTGGCCAGAAAAAATTTCCAACGAACAGCTTTGGGAACGCTGCGATGAAGTCCGGATCGACCAGCAGATCAAACGCCGTAAATGGAGCTGGATAGGTCACACTCTCCGAAGGGATCCAAACCACATACCGAGGCAAGCCCTAGACTGGAACCCCCAAGGAAAGCGCAAACGTGGTCGTCCAAAACATACCTGGCGGCGGACTATCATTGGCGAGGCGAAAGCCATTGGAAAAACCTGGAGCGAAGTCAAACGCGAAGCTCTAGACCGAACGGGATGGAAACTCACTGTGGACGCCCTCTGCCCCAGCTAGGGGACATAGGACCTTAAATGAAAATGAATGACTTTGTTTTATGGAACGCCAAAACGGAACAAAACAATTAACCAGTCTCAATAAGACCGATAAATTACTTAAACAAAATCGTTAGAATCGTCACAAAGAGATACCGAGCTCGTTTCTGTCTTCCGAATAAATGTTCTCATATTTCGCGGCTGACTTGGAACCCGGTGTCGCAAGATCATTCATCTAAAGGGCAAGGACGCCCGCACAACGGAACTGAACGGGCGCCGCCGCGAACCCATTACCTAGGTGTTGTAGGTATTTTATTGCTAAGTCATGCCTACTCTTCGCGTACCTGTATCGAGGAATTTCGATTATAATTTCATATTTTTTATTGAAAATCGACATCCGGCTGATCCCTCTACTCTTTTTAGGGATCACAATAGTTCTGGGCTGAAACTAAAGAAACCGTCTGAACTTTACAAACACCTAAGAGTTACAAAAACGCATGTTTTGGGAAAGTCGCAAGACGAATTAATTACATCTCTCCCAAAAGACAAAACTGCTTCAGACCTGGAATCTAGACTTCAATTCCATAAACAATTTATGGCAGGTGCACAAGTAAATACTGCTGGGTTGGGTGCGAGAAAAAAAAGGGAAGACCGAGACATGGTAAAAACCTTTCTACAACAAGACGAAAATGACGGTTACAAAGTGCACGCTATGAATTTAGAAATGCAAAGTGAGTGGTTAACCATAGGTGAGTTCTGTATCCCATTAGCTCTAAAATGGCGCACCTTGATCTATGACTGGTCCCCTGCCTTATTAAAATTTTATCTAAATGCATTCCAAATGACCCTCCTGACCAGAGTAACTTGGTAAGGTGGGGAAAAGCCTCTGAAAAATGTTGCTATACTTGTGGAGAGGCGATATGTACAGCAAGGCACATATTGGTGGGATGCAGGGTGCTCCTTAATGGGGGTCATTACTCACGGCGTCATGACAGAGTACTTGAAATCATACGTGAAGCCATGAGCCTTTCGGTAGCTAGAGCCCAAAAGGGATTGACGACAAACAACAGACAAATTAACTTTGTAAAAGAAGGCTCAACTTCAAACTCCAGGAACAAGCCTTACTCAATCCTGGGTACAGCACCTGATTGGACTATTTTAATGGACACGTATGAAAAGCACTACAAAATCCCAGAGGATGTGGGTGTTTCGTCATCCAGACCGGACATTTTCCTTTTTCTAGAGCTACGAAACGCATAGTCCTTGTAGAACTTACCGTACCGTGGGAAACTAATATACCTAAAGACCACGCGATGAAACAAAATAAGTATTACGACCTCCTAAACGAATTAACAAAAAACGGCTATGTAGTTAGTTTATACGCTGTAGAAGTGGGAGCGAGAGGTATACCAGCAAAATCTCTCTATAACCTACTGAAAGACCTTGGCTTATCCAGAAGTGCTGTAAGTTCTATACTAGAACGTGTATCTAAAGCTGCACTAGTAGGCTCATATCAGATTTGGCTGGGCAGGGAGAGAAAAACGAGTGGTGAAGGTGAGTGTTGATGTACGTCAGAAAGGGGCCCCTTAAACCTACGCCCGAGTCACAAGTCTCGGGAACTACTCGAGTTTTTCTCTCTCTGCCACACGATGGACCCGGCACCCGCACGGTGAATCCATGGAATGCTAAGAAGATCGTCTCTTTCTTGAAAATCGAGTGATGAAACGACTAAGGAAATCGTACGGTAAGGAACACGATTTTCAATTTCCCTTTGCTTTTTAAGGTTTGGAAGAGTCTAAATCATTGCTGAACCATAGATGACTGAGCTCTAAAGTTTACTGCTATTAGATTACAATGGTATATTATGCTTTCTTTTTTACTTATATTGTATACTTTTCAATGCCGTCCTAACACATTCTATAGGCGAGTGAAGTATTGTAGTAGTTTAGCGCCCTATCCTGAGTAAGTAACTGATTCACATCAGCTAGTAAAGCTCAGGGATTGGAGTAGGATTAGAGTTTAGTATAGATACTCATACATAGATAGGAATACACTTACAACACTTACACTTATTAACACACCAAAAGAATTGGATACAGAATTTACAATGATCTTTAAAAACTAGTATATGTATGTAGGTACTGCAGAGACCAAATTAGGCCAACTGCCATAGATCCCTTAAAAACTGTTAGCTAGATCTAAACAAATCTCTAATTTTTCTTGGGGTTTGCATGATGCTAGCAATGAAATTACTCAGACACTACGACGAACACAAACTTAAGAAACGTCAAACTGAGTTTCGAATTTTTGTCACTATCTCAGCCTTGTGGTTTACGGTTCACGGAGATAAAGGTGAACGGATTGAGTTCTATCTATTCACTTTCTTCTTTTATAAGGAAAATTAACCCCGCGATTTTACCCGCGTTTTTCCCGTTTTCACAAGTGACCCCTGTCTTATATAATCTGTGTGCCAAATTTCTACCAGATCCGTTCAACCGTTCCAACGTGATTGAGCAATAAACATGCAAGCTGTTACAATTATAATGTTAGTGGGAAATATGTAGTAGGATGAATGGATTAATTAGCTTTGGTTAGTTTCGATTTAGTAGAGATTATTGTTTTTAATCCCACAAGTATTTCACTAAAAATCGAATGCCAACTCGATTAATCAACTCAATACCTTAGAAGTATACAGAGGTACCACCCCCAAAGCAGGTCATTCGTCACGTTGACTAGATCTCTAGTACATCCTGTAGTCAGGCTATAACAATTTAAACTACATTAAACCATAAAGCGTTTATAATTACTTTTGCTTTAATAAACACTTTCCGAAATCTGTGAGGAGTTTTCAAGTACTTAGTTCTGAGCGCTCGTGCTTATTTAGCTTTAAATAATTAATTAAGCTCACGTTAGTTTCTGGTAATTTTCCAGTAGCTTTGGAGACTATTATATACTTAAAATGTTGATTGTATAGCCATAACGTTATTTCACACTTACATAATACGAGTATGTTACGCAGCTTAATCCCGTTAACTACAGTTAGTATGTATGGTACTTTTATGTACGCCGTGAGTATGCGTTAAGATTTTTTTCAGGCATATCTTACGCGTACTACATATCTTACCTAGTAAAGTTAGCTAGTAAGGTTAGGTTAGTAGGGTCGAGCGTCTGCACCTTTTATATTTCGGTAGGCTGTGGAGCTAGAGACTATCTGAGGAATATGTCATAGGTTCTTTAATAACCAAACGTGCATCCTTAGTTATATAATTGTGCTGGCATTGGTGCTTTGGGCATTGCTTTTTTTAATTTTATTTTTTTACGAAATTTCGTGATCACTTCAGGAACTGTAGTGGTAGGACTTTTAGCAGAGTCCGCCTTGGGAAGTACCACACATTTTTCATTTATACTGCCGCCAAGCAGTAATGTACAAACATTACTGTGTTCCGGTTTAAAGCGCAATTCTCTCAGTGAAATTACAGGGCTCAGAGATATAACATCTTGGATCTCTGGGGGACGATCGCAGTGCAGTACTAGGTCATGAGTTGGACTCTTCATGTTCCAATAGCTGCGTGTCACTGTGCTGTTATGTGGCAGGCATGTTGCATACCGTCAGGCACAAGTCATGCTCGTCTCGTCACTCTTTTTAAAAAAAAAATATAACCAGGTCTCGGCTACTGAACTCTTCCTTTAGACAATGTGGACTTTTGTGGGAACCTCTCTTTTGAGAGGTGTACTGGGGAACCCACACAGAACAAATACTTTTATTCATAACAAAAATAAGTACAAACAAGCATCCGATCCATTAGAATGCAAAATACTACGATTTTCCTACATAGTGATAAAAAAAATACATCCGTCATTCAACAAAATATCTTAGCGGAATGGAAGAAAAAATAAATTGAAACACTTTTGCATCCATTTGTGTTCTGTGGGGTTGTCTGTTCAGGCATACAAAAACTGTAAAGGTTTTTGAAGGGTTATTTATATAATTTTCCTCCATAACGCGATGTCATTAAATCTGCCTTATTAATAACGAATCAATAGAAACGTCGTTAATAGTAAGAGAAGACTATGGATGATGATGAGTATAAATAAACTATCTAGACGACTATATTATTAGCGTTCCGTAGTCGCCTAGTTCCTGATTCTATTATTTTCATTAAGTTTTTTTTTTAATTATTCACTCCACAGACTCCGGGGTCCGTGATCTGTGACATTACAATTATCTTTTTTTTACACATTTCTTGGATAAGGAGAAGAGGAAAATAGGAAGGATTTGGGTACATTTAAAATCTAATCCTAGTGCTCGTCTGTAGAGCCGATCACTACCAGTTGGGATTCCGCTAGTAATCGACTCGACATCGAGTGTTTGCCTAATTGCCTTTTGCCATTTACCTAAGCTGCCTCCTCCCGGCCCAGAGCCTCCACAACGGCCGCATTTCTGTTCCTGATGGCCATTATTATTTTTAGGTTATTTTTGGTTGAAGGACTAACAAACATCCATATATACACAAACTTTCGCTAAAAATATTAGAATGCTCATATTTTCTACATAATACGATCAAAGTCAAGCTTTGGATGTTTGTTGCATCACGTCGGAACGGCTAAACGGATTGGGCTGAAGTTTGGAGGACAGTTAGATTGTAGTCTGAAAGAGGACATAGGATTTTTAATTGGAAAAAAACAATTGGTTGTCTGTAAAGTTTAACGTGACAACGTCATAACAAAACATTGATAGATGCGGTGCAAACGTAGAATGAGCGTAACGGGACATAACGGGACACTTTTTCGTGCATGCAGCCGGTATTCATCGGTTTATTAGACGTTGTCACGTCAAATAGCGAGTACGGGTGCTATGTGGGTAAAACTGCGAGGCACTGCTCTAGAAAAATTGTAGAGAAATGAACTAAAACGAATGTCTAGTTTTGTGAGAGCGATTTGTATCTTGGGAATACGTACGTAGTTTCCGTCATCATACAATTTACTCAAAGTGTAGGCTGCGCATTCCGTTTGCAGATACAGGCCCCCTGTGGGCCACATCGTATCTATTTTATTACTTTACTTGTGTTCGTAGTGAATAAATTTTACCATAGCAATACGTATGCAATCTCAATAGTTGTTTTATCAACATTGTTAGCTTAGCTACTGGGAATAAGATCCGTACTTGAACTGTAAATTTTGCGTTCGTTGAAATTGAATTTGTTCTCCTACTTGGAGGATAAAACACTGAAATTGATGCTTTCTCTAGGTCCCAAGATAGCGCTCCAAAAATATTAAAAAACTGATATATTGTTGTATATTCTACTAACTTTTTACCGCGGCTTCGCTCGCATTTTGTAAGTTGTTGTCGTAAGGACTAAGCGTTTATTTGAAATTTTGATTTCATTGATTGAAATTTTATTTTGCATTTTTAATGAAGGATTTTTGAAGGAAAAATCTTTCATTAGTAGAATCCTAAATTATAGGAGGAGTATGTGCGACATACTATATTTTTAGCCCTAAGGGTTTGCCCTGTGATTTAATGTAAAACATTCATGCCTTCTTTTTCTTCTCTTGAGGATTGAATTTCCCAAAAACGCCCATCTTAGCGACACATATATGTGTATAGGTATATATTATATTATATAAATAATATATTTTGTATGAATAATATACATTTTCTCCTCTTCAAAAGCCTTCCGAGTGCTTGGTCAATGCGACGCGTGACCAAAACGCTGGCATTTATTTGGCCCAACAAACATAACATTCCCATTCAGCGTGGTAATACCGACAGCATTCTGGGTAAGCTTCCGGCTGGTAGTGGCCTTGAACACATTGATTATCTGCAGATCTTCATTATGGGCTTATGGTTCAATTTAAATGTGCTTAGTGTAAGTAGCTAGCTAAGTATGTAGCATAGTGTTATTATCATTGTATTTTGGTTTTGTTAATTAAAAAGATCTTAACGTCCAGACAAACAAACAAACGCTTCAGCTTATAATCCATATAACCCACAATAATATTTTTTATTAGTGCTTATATTTAGTATCAGCATTGTACCCGTGCGAAGCCGGGGCGGTTCGATAGTTGTATATAAAGCAGTAATCGTCACTCACAAAGATTCTTATATATTATATATTTAAACTAAACATGTTTCGAAATCATTTTTGGTTTGACTAAATTATTCTTCTTTTTGGTTTTTTCGGGATGTGATAAAATAAAATAATTGTGGTTAACATTTCCAGAGAAATTACATATCACAGAGATACAAATTATCGTATATCTTTGGATGACGAGCGCAGTGTTGAGCTAGGTAATAATTTGGGCTCCTCATGTTTAACTAGCTGCGCGACAATGTATTGTTTTGGACAAACCATCAGGCACATGTCCTGCTCGTTATGTCACAGTCACAGTCTACAGTACCTCAAGTAAAAAAAATACTCAATAATAATACAAAAACAATTATATTTATATAATTTTTACAAAACCAATTGTATACTTTTCTATCGCCATTGTAAAACTGATAAATAATATGTAGACATTCTGCCACGTACTTTGATGCAAACCACGTTGTGTTGAAAAAAATCTACATGAAAATGTTAAATTCTAAACACAACACGGGATGAAAAACCCGCAGCCTTTCAGCATCCATTTCAAAAATGTATTTTCATACAACGTAATTACTGAATCAGTAAAATGAGTTTGTTTCTTAAATAATTTGCTGTAGAACGGGGAGCCGTGTTAATAAATTAGCCGTGACATTAGTCTTTGAGAGTTTGACCCTCCTCGGGGTTCGGACAGAGTGACGGGTTGTATCGACCCTATATTTAAGCTTTAATGGACGATGTTCCATTCGGAAAATTACTTGCTACTAAACATTTATTTGCACATAGTATTTAACTGCAATTTTAAAGTAACGGTGACTTATAAAATGGGACTAAATTGGGTTAAATAACCGCTGACACGAAAGGACAGTAGTTAGGTGTACGACTGCACTTTCTGTGTCAATAAGGTGATTCGGAAACTCTACAGTTTAAAACTGATATGAAACTAGCGTTTTAGTTGGCGTAAAGAAAAATAACTAATAAGACATCATCCTATGCTCCCTTAATTTGATTCAAACACCACTTGAATAAAATATACATCTACTACGCACAACATAAATTTACCCTTGAACCAATGCTTCAATTCAATTAGCAGTCCCTGTCATTAATATCAACTTCGGACCTTATTACTCACACAATAGAGATAAAATTCAAATGTACAGGTCTATGCAACGGTTAAAATTCGGTTAGCTTTCTGAGGTGCTTTGGTCGTGGTATCTCGCTGCGTAACTCTATGTTAATTAATTTACACGTAGTACAGAGGAACAGCGGAGGGTGTAATAAACTACCCTGAAGGACGCCGAATGGTGGCCGCTCAGTTGATTATAAGCCCTTTGCCAATGAATGTGTTTGCCGCAATCGTCTCAATATCTATTGTTATCAAATTTGGTGAATGTTCCTGCTGTGAAATATTTTGGCGATGAGCTTAATTCTAACGAGCTCAAAGTACCTAATTGCAGTGCAAGGATGACTGATATCAAGTCATGCACAGTAAAGATAATTTTTAAACGGTTTATTCAACCGTCTTACTATATTACTATTATTATAAAAGCGAAAGTTTGGATGTTAGGAAGTTTGTTGCTCAATCACATCGGAACGACTGAAAGGATTGTTGTTGACTGAAAGGTTGAAATTTGAAACTCAGTTAGATCATAGACTGGAATAACATTAAGCTACTTTTAATCACGGGAGATAAGAGATCACATAAGAGAATCCGAATCACATAAGAGAAACGGGAACTGCGTGGGTAAAACCGTGGAGAGCTGCTGGTTGTAAATTCGTGAAATCTACAGTTACCAGCGTTATTTTTAGTTATAATGTTAAGTTAAAAAAAAGTGTAAAAAAAATTCTAATAGTATTTTGTAACAGAATGGAGGCCGAGGCAGGGAATGCCGAGCGTTGGACGTCCACCTGCAAGATGGGTCGACGATATTATAAATATCGCGGGTCGAACTTGGACTCGATTGGCACAGGACCGAGGCAGATGCCAAATTAAAAGAGAGGCCTATACCCAGCAGTGGGACAGAGAAGCGTGATAAGCTGCGAATGATGATGATGATGATGGTGATGAATAGTTTATAAAAAAAATCTCTCAGGTTTAGAAAAAAATCAAAAACGACACTTGCATCATCAGATGCATGTTCCATTTACGTTACGATTGTTGTTTTTTTTTAATTTTGGCTATGTTTGCATATAAACCAGCATTCGTACCTACTTTTAGGGGTTAACGTACTTTCAATCCAAATCATACCAGGGAGTAGTGGTTAAAATTTTACTTTTTTATTATTAAAGCGAGCTAGATTATTAGCAAAATTCACTTAATTATTGTGCAAATTAATTGTAATCATTTGAGCTGGTCACAGAATTGTTCAAAAAAATATTTTTCCTTCTTATAATTGAATACTCTAACGAAATTATCCACTAAAGTCACCGTCCTTCTCATTAAAGCGAACTCGCTTTCGCAGCTAGAATACAGTCAGCTGGTAAAGGCAGTAAACACATTTAAGTACTCCTCAGCCCTGTTCTTGCGTAATAAACTTCTAACGAGCCTAGGTTGTTTGATGCGGACTGTACATTTAAGGTGTCTTCAGACTTTGCCAAGTACGTTCTTGCTATTCTATGATGAAAGCCGCGCAAACAAAAGCTTTAAAAATACATTTCTTGGTTATTATCTTTTAATCAACTGTTTGAATCTAATATATTAAAAATATGCAGAACGTTTGTATAAATATCTTAGAGTATATATTTGAATGTACAATATTTTAACCGACTTTCTTTATATGTGAATTCAATTTATTTATTACATTCAGCTCCTTTAACATATCCATAAATATGTATTTCATGAACGATCGAGGTCTACGACTCATTGTGCTCAACATCAATAGTAAATGGTGTATAAGTAAGGTATCTTCAATAATTACTTCACAACGGCAGTTATTTTACAATAAAAACAACATAATAGTGATATTATATGGTGTTTACTGAAATAAATGATTTAAAAATAATAGCATTACGCCTCAGCTGGCCTCTACGCCTATCAAACTTTGGGCTAGGGCAAAGGATGCAGGGCCGTACTAGTACGCAAAATATTTTAGCGTATGTTGGTGTATTATCGTAATACTCGTAAATTTTTAATCATAAATATCGTGAATTTATATTTTATAGTTAGATATTTCTATAAGTACTTATTCTATTAATATACCTGGCTTCCCATAGCACAAGCTTTGCTTACTTTGGGCCTAGATAGATAGGCGTTGTGTTTGAAATGTCCACCAATATATTTTATATGCCAAAATTGGAATGTTTGGATGTTCGAATATCTATTGCTTAATTATATCGGAATAGCTGAACGGATCGGGTTGAAATTTGGTACACGATTAGATTATAGTTTGGAATACTAGAGGTATATAGGCTTTTATCACTAGAATATTATGGGGACGGTAACTAAGCAGGTAAAACCGCTTGCCGCTGTAAATTTAAAATGTACCATTTGTGGTATACATGATGTATTATATGTTTATTACATAGAACACATGGTACCATTGGTAGCGTAGTTAGAAAAAGTCTGTACGCAAAACCCTCGCCTTGTCTACTAGTAGAGGTAATGTACGCAAAACAAGAAATTCCGCGTGAATGCTGCGCCTTTTACATGACATTCTTTATTTATGGACCCGCACGCTCGCCCTACTTTACGAATGAATGTCCAAATGAAAACGGCCGGTTTAGAATTTTGCCAAAATGTAGTGGTATGCTTAGTACGATTAATATTTACTGAACTGAATTAAAACAATTGTTCATAAAAGCAGGAATAACTTAACTGGAATACAGTCGTCTTTTAAGTGAAATACGTGGGTACAATTTTCGGCTAAGGGACATTAATTTTTCATCATCCACGACATGAGTATTTATTTCGACTGAACCTAAAGCACGTTTCAAGTACAGATGTATAAATGTATTTATGTAAATCTAAACATTTTAAGTGAAATATTGCTTTCTATTTTTTGGAAATGGTTGAAATCTTCAAAGTACGCGAAAGCTGCCAGTTGGTCAATTTAACGGACAGTAATGATTCGAGTCTGTATAAAAGATAGTAATATCCAAAAATCAAATACAGTATTTTTGATATATTTTGGAAAGTGTGATTGATGTATTCTGTCTAACAACAATAATCAAATACTTTTATTGCCAAAACTTTCAAAAGTGATCTAGGTGTTCTGATTTCTCAGTCATCATTCATCTTTATTTTATCTTGTGTGGTTAGTACAACTTATTCATTTTTAACCGAATCAAACGAGGTTAACAGATTTCTGGTATTTTTTTGTCTTTTTTTATCATTAGTCTTTAACTTAAAGCCTTATTTATTGATAATTTGTTAGGCTTGCCATCTAGCTTGATGTTAAGTGACAACGCGGTCGGCGATAGAGCGTACTTTCCTACAAGAAACTGAATTATTGTAAACTTGAAGAAACAAGCACAAACAACTTATTCGCCTATTTCTTACATATTGTCTTTCATACAATCCAAACATATTTTGGTCACATATAGCATAGCATAGAATCCACATTCACAGTAAATATCTCAATAAATACGTCGAAATCGTACGATTCCTGAACTCGTTCCATTCGCGTCGGTATTAAAAGTTATTAACTGTGGTCCCTTCCGCCTGATCCGTCAGGCTGCCAACTTGCCGACCCCCGTGATTAATGCTTCGTAGCGGCTGTGATTGTATGCAAATTATCAGGGTATTGATAAGCTACCGTTATTACGAGATCGAGTGAATTAGCTAGTTTGAAAATTTTCATAACAAACTACGTTAAATTTTTTATGAAAAGTGTTATGGTCGTCATTCATAATAAGTAAACAGGTGGATTAAACAGCCCAATTTATATTCCCAGCGGTGGGAATTGAGGTCTTATCTCATGAAGAGAGAATAAAATGTAATTAACTATGAGTACGCTGCCTAAGTGTGGGTTGACGGATGACACATACCTATTATTACCTATTACCTACCTTATACCATATACCTGTAAATAATGACACCTATTGTAAAATAAAATCTTTTTGAAACACACTGGTTTTCTCACGTGTTTTCCTTCGCGTTATGGTGATGACAACTCATACATCTGTATTTGAAAAAATACTCATCAGAACAGACGGGGTTATACACTATTCCAGATTGTAATAAGTACCTGCGTTTAAACTTTAGACGACGTGATTGTCAAATCACGTTAAACGAACAAACCTCAAACGTCCAAACTTTGACAACCATATTTACAAAAGAAAGTCGTATTAGTTACACCATTTACAACTCAAAAACTAATCTTTTGAGTTTGTCTTTGTCCGTAATAGGATAATAAGCATTAAAATATGATATTCATCAATAAAAAAAGTATCAGTTAAAACATCAGCCTAGCCGTGTCTAAATTCTGATTCTGTTTTGTTTTTTCAAAATGCGTCTTACTTATGAGGAACGAAGTTCGCCCGGTTGGCTATCTAATCTATCTATATATCTAATCTAATCTAATATAATTGAATCTAATAAGTTGATTCAAATCCTTTTTGAATAATTGTAGTAATAAAAAATTATCTTTTGCTTTACGCAGAACATAAGTACGTAGAGTAGTAATATTTGCCAGTTATTTTACCGCAGAAAAGTAACAAAGCAAAATCATAAAAAAGATTTTACCTCAGGCCATTTAAATTTGGGTGACAACTACAGCGTAGCGTCAAGAAATAGTTTTAATTATTATGATAAAACTTTTGTGTCATTTTATGTTATTATATTGTATGATTGTTCTAATTATATGACACTAGCTGTGTCCCGTTGTGTTACCCTTAACAACTACTTGTTTTGATCAAAGATTAATCTATGTGTTAATCTAGTTAAGTAATAATCATATATATATACAAACATACACAAATACAAACACACAAACTTTAGCTTAATTTTATTTGTGTAGCTAAACTGTGTTCCTATTGAGTTACTAGATTTTCAGACATCAAAAATGAAAAGATATGATGAAGTTTCTTATTTGGCTTAATCTTTTTTTAATTCTTCCCATAGTTTAGTCGTAAAAACTATGTATGTGTAACTTCGAGGAAATTACACAATCTTGTCTTATTTATGTACATTATTATTATTTGTATTATTATATACACAAGAACAAAATTAAAAATTTTGACGAACCCCCGACTGCCTCGGATTTGTTATCTGTACAACATTCTACTAGTCAAGTCCTTTAATTTGATATCCATATTAAGGGAATTGTGAAAAAAGAAATGTATTTCGCCATGTTGTGGTAGCGGTCATCTTGGTTTTGAAATTTGTCATAGTGCAATATTCTACTAGTCAAGCCCTTTCGTTTGATACCCATATTGAGGTAGTAGTGAAAAAATAATATAGTTCGCCATTTTGTGGTGGCGACCATCTTGGATTTGTTTTTTTTTTATAATGTACAGTATTTTACTAGTAAAGCCCTTTCATTTGATATCCATATTGAGGTAGGTTTTGAAGAAATATTTTGTCCGCCATTTTGTGGAGGCGGCCACATTGAACCGATATTAACCAAACGTAGCTAAGAACATCCGCACGGATATTAACCTTCAAATAAAAAAAACCGCACCGAAATCGGCCCATCCGTTTGAGCTCTACAGTGCCACAGACAGACACACACACAGACAAACAGACAGACATCGACGTCATACTTATAACACCCCTTTTTTTTGGTCGGGGGTTAAAAATATAATATGATTTTCTGGTTTTGAACTTTGAACGCCATCTTAGTGCCGTCATATCCTACTAATATTATAAACGCGAAATATTGTAAGTATGGATGGATCGATGAATGGATGTTTGTTACTCTTTCACGTAAAAACTACTGAAGGGTTTCAGATGAAATTTGGTAACCATATAGATAGTCTAGAATAGCCTCGTGGCTTAGTGGGTAGTAACTCTTCCTGCGAAGCCGAGGGTCGTGGGTTCGATTCCCACCCAGTGCAAATATTTGTGTGATGAATTCAAATGTTTGCATTGTGTCTGGGTGTAATGTATAATAAGTATGTATTTAAAACTATATATGTATAATATCAGCTATCTGGCCACCATAGTACAAGCTTTGCTTAGTTTGGGGTCAGATGGCGTTGTGTGTGAATTGTCCGCCAATATTTATATTTATTAATAACACATAGGCTATTTTTCCCCAAAAAAATAACGTGATCGGGAACTACGTGGGTGAAACCACAGGTCGCTGCTAGTTGACGATAATTGTAAAAAAAAAGTAAATATTCCGAGAATTCCCTGATTGTATAAAGGCAACCTTAAATGGTAAACTTCGTGGAAAGTTGTACGATAAAAATAGAAATGCTAAATATGAATACTTTAAAACTTCATCAGTCTGGAAAAGGATAGGTTGTACAGCCTTTCTAATGCTACCCGAATATTTAAGTTTGCGGTTGGGAGCAGACCCTAAATATTTAAGACCCAAGTTTTTCTCTACTGAACTGGAAAGAAATTTTATCGAAGCATCGCATGACTGAGGGGCTTCAATTTAAAAGCATTTTAGAAAGAGCTCTTTTGAAAGCAATTCTTATTAATGTAATTACAGAGTACGATGTAATTACGTTTGATTTATTTATGTGGAACTCGAGCGTGGATTAATTAAACGATGAATAGAAATAAACTAGAATCTAGACAGTGGCCGCATTTAAAATATTCGCGCAAATTATAAAGGGTAATATTGCTGTAGTTTTGAATAGTTGTGAATATTCATGTCGCTTCCGGAAGCTGCTATGAATTGAAATGGATTAGGTACGTTCTAGTTAGCCAACTATTCATCAATAAATGTTGTCAGAAATGTATTTCCGCCCCGAATTGTAAGATTTCGTAGTTCGTAGACGTTTTCTAACGCTACGAGTGCTACGAAATTTTGCGAATACCTCAATAATTTACTTCCTTTAAAATGCTCTGCCATGAGTAACTGTTTGGCTTTTACTTTTCCGCGATATTCCGATCACGCATTGCGTAATTAAACACAGGTTTATCAAGTATTATACAAAAATAATGAATTCAACATTCAAAGCCAAATGCAGATAAATTTACGAGTCTGTCATCACTATTTTTAACAGTGTGTGTAAATGTATCATTCAACAATCGTCTCTCTGCCAGCCTATACGATTATGTTTTTGACTAAGCTCTTGTGAAAGAAGGCAGGAACATAAAGTGAGCTAATTATTATTTATGCTGCGAACACGAGTATAAAGTTGGTAGTTGAAAATTAGATATAATTTCCTTATGACCTACTACGAACCACGAGTATCTTCCTAAACATAGCGAGTCATTAAAGTCATTTCCACGGTTGGTTGACTTGGAGTAGAATGGCTTTTAGCAAACGTAAACCTTCAATAAACGTTTGCAATACACGGATTATTAATAATACTTCGTTCGACACACGGATATTTAACATTGCCGGTGTTTTGTAAAAGTATAATAATTAGATTTTTTTAATACGTACACAGCACTTGGTCACTTGCACAATATCTTGAAAATAGTATGAAAAACAAAAAATGGAATAACATTTTCGAAATAATATTTCTTCGGCAAGCTTATATGTAACCTAACCTACGGAAACTAGGCATTCCTTATATATGAACACATAATGTATAATTATTTTTTCATCCCTTGGAAAGAGTATTGTTGGTTTTCGATAACTGAGTGCAAAGGTTGTTTTTATTCTCTACTAGCGGTGTGCCCCGGCTTCATATACATATATACACGGATATCGGCATATATATATACTAGCGGCCCGCCCCGGCTTCGCCCGTGGTACATATATATAACCTACAGCATTCAAGGATTACGTACATATGAAAGAACGGTGAACCGATTAACGGTTCAGTAGTTCCCAAGATTAGTGTACAAACTATATATATATATATATGCTATAGGCTACTTTTGATCCCCAAAATATCGTGCTGGTTACTGGGTCAGAAGTGACACCTGTAGACAACTGGCGGGGATAACTAATTAAATGACGATTGATAAGTTATCGACCGGGGATGAAAAATGATTAAATTACTAAAATGGCTATTAAAAAATAAGGGTTGATTGTAGAAGGGTGAAAATTGAGGATTGTATGTATTTTTGTATGTTGTATCATAAAAAAAATAAAATTAAAATTTTTGTCTAAAAAATAAAAAATAAAATTTAGGGGTGGACTACCCCTAACATTTAGGGGGATGAAAAATAGATGTTGGCCGATTCTCATAGATACCGGATAAACACAAAAAAATTCATCAAAATCGGTCAAGCCGTTTCGGAGGAGTATGGCAACGAAAACTGTGACACGAGAATTTTATATATTAGATACCTATACCACAGGGCTCACGAACGTATCGAACAGTGAAATAATTTCCTGAATCAGTCCAGTACTTCTTGAGATTAGCACGTTTAAACAAAAAACTTCTTTACGTTTAAAGTATTAGACTAGAAAATAAAGTAAATTTGAATTTAAAACAGCGTGCGCTTCACAAACTTAGTTCTAAACATAATTAAGCACCTATTTACTTCTACCTCATTGCTGCCAAATTAACTTTTTCAAGTTTTTGAAACTAAATTTGGAACGTTGATTTATTTTTACATTGGTGAATACACTCTGTAATTTAGTGGTGGGTCGTTAACAATTTTCAAGACAAAACAACAAAACCGTTCATCTTTAGCACACTAGACTGGTACGAATAGATTAAATTTCAATTTTAAAAACAAATTGTTCCAGTAAAAACTATACTTTTTAACTGATAACTTGATATCTGATTGTCACGTATGTTATAGGCATTATCTTTAAAAATAAGGCTCAATACTCATACGACGGACGATCGAAAGTGTCTGGGAGTATTTGGGTCTTATTTTTAAAGGTATTTATTGCCTATAACATACGTGAAAATCAGTTATCAGAAAATACGTGAAGTAATGTATCTTCTGGACCCCATATCTCAAAATTGGCCGTCTAAGCAAGTTCGCGGGTAAGCATGTGTTCTTAGTGGCTACTAACTCTACTCAATCGTCACCATTTCATGCATCAGAAAATACGTGACGTCTGGCGGCCCTGGGATACTATAGCAATTTTGTTCCTATGTATGTTGTTCCTATGTTGTATTGTGTATGTATTTTAATCAGTTAACAGCCAACTTTAAACTAATATATTCGTTGACCGTAAAAAAAACTATGAAAAACTGTTCGTTAATGAAACAAAGATTGAAGTAGAAAGTCCATTTCTACTCTAATCAGTGGTGATGTCTCTATTAGAGCTATGCTATTTTAGCCGCTTGTTTACCTCTAATGTGGTTAAGTGAAAACTGAGAATGTGAGTTTAATTACCTTAAGCCGTGTCTTCGCGACTTGCGGTCTCTTGAGCTGTGTGAGATTGCGCAGATCGGTGAACTAACGAAAGCGTGTGTGATAAATTAAATAATTTAAGTTAACAGCTGGGTTGGGCAGTATTTGGGAAACTGCATCGCGCCTCGTCGTCTTTCCCTCAATGTTTAAAGACAAAAGTGTGCGATCAGTGTGTTCTACCTGTCATGACCTATAGAACCGTAATTTGGACACTGACAGTTAAGGCGATCCACAAATTTCGTAAAGAGGTATGCTTGGAGTTTCTCTGAAGGATCGTATTTCGAATTAAGTGACACGTTAGAGAAGCAAGTTTATTGATATAGTTTAACGCAGCAAACAGAAGTTAAACATGGGCTGGTAACATCTGTCGCAGAACCGATAACCGTTGGAGTGGACGTGTTCTTGAGTGGAAATCTACAGCTTCAAAATGTTAATAAATCTTTGTATATAAAAATAAGTGTTGCTCTGTACTTTTTCATAGTATTTTGTGACACGACAAGCAGATCTCAACAGACGCAACGTAAGCAACATGCTCACCTTGAAGACTCCAAATCATAACTTAACAATTGTCCTTTATTGAGTCGTGAACCATGCATTTGATCATGTGATGATCTTCAACAAAGTTGTTGTACATGAGCCAAAGAAGTTTTCTAAGTTGGTACTATTTTCGATAGGTGGAGTAGAAACGCGCGCAGGGTCCAGCTAATGTGTTATGAATTTGACAAACTCAGAATCTATAATTTCTTTGCGCGATTATCGAGATACGAGAACAAGCAGTCCCATAGAAAAATGGGCAAAGTGGTATTAGATCATGTGCACTCTTTCTGAAATGTATCCGATGAATAACCGATAAGCCAGCAATTTTACGGCAATGATTCGGTATTTTAAGAAAAAAATCGGGAAGGCACCGACGTCTTTCAAGAAATATTTTTTTTGGACATCCGTTTTCCAGTTCTTGGCCCACGTGGTAAGACTTAGATTATGGCTTTCGTTCTGTCCATATACGAGAAGACCCCGAAACTCAGAAGTAGGATTATAAAGTTGGCTATTTATACATATTCTGCAAGGTTAGTTCCAGTTCTAGTTTAGGAATGGGTTTCCATTAAATAGTAAATTAATTTTTACAGCGGTTTTTGATGATGATATTGATTTCTTCCTTAATCTATGCAATAAAATCTATTTCAATTTCTTGTTACTATGAAAATGACTATCATTTTAAATACGATTAAGTAGACTCACATCAAACATTTTATGTCTGTTTGTAAAGATCTATTTCTTGGATTATTACATAATTTCTACGTGTCTGTAACAACATATCTCGTACAAAGCGGAGACTGGAGATCGCATTAATTATTAGGGCTAGCTAATAGCTTGACCACAAAACGGCTGCTCCCAAATCTTCTTAGCGAGTCAAAGGTCAGGTCTGAAAATGTATAGTACCGCTGGTGCCTGCCCGCTTACCTTCATCTGCGTAGAATTTAGGCAAGAATCCAAATGAAACATATAACTTTTGAAGAAAAAACGAGCTTGTTGTTTTGATTATAATGCGGTTAAGTTTTCTGTCATGTTTCAGATTGATCTTGTTAATTCTTTTGACGTGATTGAAAAGCATATTTCCAAACATACATTCTTTAATTCATATTTTATAGTCTAAATGTAGTCATTTACAATAACCTCTACCATATCATGACGATTCGACTGTGGAGTATGTCGGGACCCGTTTTGTTCTGACTATATCCTTGTTTGTATGAATGATTATTGATATCGATAACATTTTTTGTAGAAACAAACTACAATTAAAAGATCATACCAAAAGCATATTACATCAAATAACACAGAAACATTTAATCTATTTACAAAGCATCTTATCTTGAGCTAGACAGTTCCCGCGACCACAGCAAGGAGATTATTCTGGCGTCTGCAGATATCTGAGCGTATTACATCTAGGCGTTGTATTGAATATTAATTAGGTCAATTTATTCCCCGCAATTGGAGAACGTCTATTGGCTACATTCATTAGTCATATCCATCTAATATCGGTTTAGAAATGCAATATCTACACAGCATCCTCTGACAGATCTTTCTTTAGTAAACTAGAAACTTGTAACAGGATTGATACCTTAGGTTTTATATTATACTCGTAATGTAGAGTGATACATCGATAAAAAACCATTACATGTGCCCTGAGCACCTTGACAATGGTAATAAACTGTCTAAACGTGTAGCGTTTTCTCACCACTAATAGCTAGAATCGCTAGCGGCGAGGTATGCTGTGGTTCTACTTATTTTGGTTGTTGACAACGAATAGTGATAGGTAAAAACGTCCGGCGTTCACCGCTTCTTGCGACCGACTAGAACGAAAAGAGTGAGCTCACTCTTCCCAACGATGACATAATTCCGTGCGCCGTTTGGGAGGGCACATCTAATGGCTGATATCGAGTGACACGATCAGCTAGCCTGATTGCAAACAACACGCCTGCCTACATCAGTATTATCCAGAGACATGCGATGATTTGTCTGTTTGCCCTCTTGCCTCTGTAATTTCTCTGTAAACATTGTCATTCAAATTGGAAGACAATAATACTTAGCAGCAGAATAGCTGGCAAAAGTGGGGTATTTCCCCAGCCAAAGTTTGCGAAGACATTTTACGACAAGTGTTATAAATGAGAAATATGAATGGAAAAACTGTAACTAAAAACTTTTCAGCAAATATCAATTATAAACATACAAACAGCTTATATTAACTTAAGATCGGCGACCGTCGAAGCCCCACATAATTGTATTAACCAACTATAATTTAAAAGACAGTGATTGCCTCGTTAGCTATTTGTACACTGAACACAATCGAGAGGTTTAATCTACGAAAACCGGTCCGGTGCAAAATTATATTAAGTTTTCATCAACTTACCGCCTAATTTCAAATAGCGAGTTCAGCCAAGCTAAAAACCTGTTACATTTTCGAGTACAGTAAATTATTAAATATTATTATAAATTATTAAATAATGGTCGGATGTTTGGTACTCAGTCACGTTGGAACGTCTGAAAGGATCGGGTTGAAATTTCCAACACGGATAGATTGTGGTAGGGAATAAACAACACCGCCATTTATAACGGGAAAGTAACGGGCACTCCGCGGGTAAAACCGCTGGGCTCTGCTAGTCCATTTGTATGCTTACATGTGCACATTGTGTAATTGATAGCATTGCCTCTCGTAATTACAATCAATAAATGCGTGTGAAAATGTCCAGCGGACGTAATTATTGCTTCAATTATTTTGTTACGTTAATTTTAAACGATATTTGTCGAAAAGTAAACATTGGGTAATTGCTTTATTTATTGTTCCGCAAATAAAATTTTGTCATTAATACGAGTACCTAATATTAGCATCAGCTGGGGACTTTGTTCTCGTAGAACTTAGAAAATGTCTATTCTTTCTGAACTCTCCATATTTATGTGATGAAATTACCTAGAATGTGTATTATATATACAAATTTCTACTAATATTATAAAGCAGAAGAGGTTGTTTTATTTGAAAGCGTTAATCTTAGGAACTATTCGACCGATTTCAAAAACTCTTTCACCATTGGATAGTTAAGGCGCAGTCCTTATACGACCCGATAAATAAAATACACTCATATAAGGGCTTTATGCCATGCGCGTTACGATACAGATTACATTGGCAACACAAATTACCAGACAGTTCGCTGACAGCCGTCTGCTAATTTATGTTGCCAATGTAATCTATATCTTAACCAGCATGACATAAAGCCGATATTTGATATGATAGTAGTATAAGTGGGCGCAGACCTTTACGAGTTCCCTGAGTGATTTAGGTATACAATTTTGATAGAGAGACAGAAAACACTTTATTGTGACACAAACAAATTTAAATATTACAGAGAATCATTTATGAACTAGCGCCACAAGTGGCGGCCTTTTGTTGATAGCAATCTCTTCCGGGCAACCAGCACAAAGGAAAATAGCCTACATAAAATCGTAGGCGATTTTAAGCGACATTAATTTAATAATACAGCTAAATATAAAATGTATCACGTTTAGTAATAAATAATCGTGGTCGATATACGGTGCTAAATGTCTGAAGTACATAAATAAATGCTAAATAGTCACATAATGCACGCTACCATTTATCTATCTAGATTTTAAGTTACCTTCGTGTATTTCACCCCCATTTGCGGTAGCAACTTCTAGTTGAAACTTTATTTTAGTTGCAAAATATATAAAATGTCGCGGACTGGTTGATAAATGTCAGGTAAGTAGGTCAGCCGAGGTGTAAGCGGGAGCATTGAGCAGTTAAACAGCTTTATTAGTTCAATATACCATGAAATTTTATACTTGATGACATTTAGTCTGCCCTATTCGTGTTTTCGTTCGTAACGGACTGATTATATTTTTAAAGGCCTATATGAATAATTAAAGATAAGATTCTTAGGTGTACATTCGTACTGTGTAATAGTTGTTCATAATGTGTAGCACAGTTCTTTCTGCTTAGTAGTATCTCTGCATAGTCGTATCATAGGATTGTGCTTTATGCTTTGATACGAACCCAGAAATAACAAAAAAAAAGGACAACTGAGCAAAACAAAATTGAAATGACTCGGAGCAAGAAACTGGCATTTATTGTTTGATTTTAGGAGTGAGGAGAGTATCTCCCTGCTTATGTAGTCTGTGATATTAGAATTGACTGTCTCATGATAAAAGTAGTTCGTAATAATGTTGCGATAAGAATGCTTTCGGCGAGTACAAATATGCTGAGATATTGTTTTAATCGATCGGATTGTATCGAGATTGACTTCATTTTGAACACAAATTTGAAGAAAAAGACAGTAAATTTAAACAAGTACTTAACACAATTATATTTTTTCCAATTTTTACGATTGAAAAAGTTAAAATGTAAATAGAAGTATATTATGGGCAGTGCTATAACACTCACACTATTGAACGTACACGTAGCTATTTCTCCTTTGAGTTGAAAGTTCCGAGTTTTAAAGCTCTCACATTTTGTTAAAGAGAAACTGATAAATAACGGCAGAAACTTAACCAAAGCGTGACCTTATAGCTGGCTGTAGAATTGTAATCTAGATAAGTCAGAAAATGTATTCAAGCCCATGAACAAGATAATACGGTCAAAAAATTAGAATTTAAATGGAATTGCAACAAATATGCATCTACTCGTAAGTCGTCGTTCCTAATATCGTATTTCAACTAATAATTTTAAAAGTACTTATCGATGATGTTTTCCGATTTACTGACGTAACATGTGCCCAAATAACTATCCTACGAGTATGTGGCCTACAAAATGCGAAGCGATCCAACCGCCACTAGCAAATAGCGCAAGTTTCCAAGCGCTAACGGAGGGCACGATTTAGCAAATATCGCCCGGATGCAAATCCGAGACTCCCGTGGTAATTCCCCGAGTTATTACTCCGTTTGCCGCCGCGAAGTTTATTCATGACGTACCTACTTGTGTTGTACTCGCTAAGTATTGTTACGCATTGGCACTCGGTCAGATCTTCATAGAAACTATGCGTTCTAACTGGATAACATACAAATGACATTTTCACACCCGTGCACCCGTGTACAAGTCGACGAATTCCAACTAGAATGGTTTTAGTTCGCAGAAGCAAACATGACATGAAGCGCGCCTGAGACTCCCACCATGCATTGAGCCGTCCCAAGAGCTCAGAGTGAAAATGTCAATTCTATACGTATTATTATTATTAGTAGGTATTTGGTAGATTAATTGAACTCCTAGCTCAGTCGGTAGCGAGTATGCTCACTGACCTATAGATCGTGAGTTCGATTCACACAACAAACGTTTTTGTGATAAAATGAATGTGTTACGTCTGAAAGTTAATTATTTGTATTGTGAGTATGTACGTAAATTTACATGTACGTTGTAACAGCTATCTTGATTTTTCAATTAGCTTAGCATAATTTAGGGGTTGATGATGTTGTGTCATGCAGTGTCGACGAATATTTATATATTTATGGCCATATTACAAGTGTTTCATTTACTAACTCTGAGATGATTAATAGATGAACTTCGCAGACGCTTGATCATGAGTTAAATCTAGTTTGTGTGATAAATGATTCAAATGCACTTACAGCTTTTAGTCTCATCTAACAAGATAATTAAGTATCGTCTACATTGCCAAGTCAGCATTTTTTTATCTTGGTTCAGTAAATCCGTTTACCTTTGGTTTAAAACATTCTCATTCTTTGTCCGTGATACACGGCTGGAACGTGACGTACTGTTATTGCAAGAAAGATAATAATACCAACCGTCATGCGTCAGGGCGCGACCCTATAAATTTTCTTCTAAGGTTC
This sequence comes from Ectropis grisescens, assembly GCA_017562165.1. Lineage (NCBI taxonomy): Eukaryota > Metazoa > Arthropoda > Insecta > Lepidoptera > Geometridae > Ectropis > Ectropis grisescens. Next base: position 13,441,275 of record CM029778.1, on the reverse strand, counting down.
ATAGACTGGGAGTTACAGATTAGTGAAATTACTTGTAACTTTATTAGTTAGAAATTATGATAGCTATTTTGTAAGCGCGATCAAATCTCGCTTCGTACGATACAAAAATATGTCTATGGTTTTGGATTCTAACGCGAAAATATCAACATCTTAAAAGCGATGTTTTGAGAGCACGCGATATAAACATGTAAAGCTGCAGTTGAACAATCTTGTGAGTTATGTCTTAGAAATTTATCAGAATATTATAGAGACTAGCAGCCCGCCCCGGCTTCGCACGGGTGTTATGGAAAATAAGTATAAAACAAAATTATTAGACTTACAAATTTTAACACACTCTTGGCAGAATTGCCATGCTTAGGACATAAGACAAAACAAACAATCCCAATCATCTGTTTATCATTTAAAACGCATGCTTTTTTGCCTATTTTACTTTAAAAAAAATGCGGGAGCCAGAAGCTCAAGGGAGGTCCTGAGAGGAGCGAGCCAAGCGAGGTCGTCGCCGTAGCGAGAGGTTACACTCAAGGACATAAAGCTTCCGGCTCCAGGAGCTCACCCGGAGTCGTACCTCAGTGATAGACCATAATAGGACCAGTTGTTATGTTTAGGTATTGTTATGCTTCTCTCAATATGTGCCTTTAAACATTATGCTAAGTTATGTTTATGCTATATACGGTAGCAAAAATTATGCGAAAACTGTTATGCGTTAGTTGTTATGGTATATTATCATTAGTCCTAAAACTTTAGGCGTGTCTGGCGTCGTTGTTATTCCCTTTACTTTTACGCATCAAATCAAAAATTAAATCAGTAAATATTTAATTGTTGTAATTTAGTGTTAAAAATCTGCTAATGCCACCTACGACGTAGTTTATGGTTGTGCAATGTTTTATGTAGGTACTGAAGTCTATTAGTTCTAAATACGTACTAAATAGTTACGGCTGGTCTAGTCGGGAGAACAGCGGCGGCCGATCTGGAGCCCCGGTTTTAAATCCCACGTGCACCAGGCACCACTGTCTTTTCGGAGTAATATGCGTAATACCGCTAACTTAAAACGGTGAAGAAAAACATCGTGAAGAAATCGCCATGTACTTAGAATCTTTTGAGGTCATGTGTCATCCACCAACCCGCACTGGGCCAGCGTGGTGGATTATGGACTTGACTCTCTCCTTGCGAGAGAGGGCCCCGAGTCCCAGTAGTAGGAATATTTAGTGGGCTGCTTATTGAATCTATTGACACAGCTAGATTTCAGATCGTCTCATCATCGTAGTCCTTAATGCTCCGTTTTATTCTACTTTAGTAGGTAGAATAAAGGGGACCTTTGGGGATGACCTATATCGTATCCTATCCCCCAGCTCAAATTACACGCGCATCACTATTTTTTCGAAGGCATGTCCGTAATGCCTCCAATTTAAAACGGTAAAAGAAAACATCGTGAGGAAACCGAAATGGAATAAATGTAGAAATGTACTGTGTAGAAAGTGCGAGAAAACTTGAACAATAACAGTAAAGGTAGAATAAACTTATACAAAAGTAGTTCTGAAAAGAACATTTTGATAGGAACATAAAAAGTGTTACGAAAAATGTTTAATATTTAATATCATTTGCGTCCACTACCTACGTAGCGAGGCGACCACGCGAATTAGTAGACGCGTGCGCGGCTACTCGTACTTACCTATTTCATAGCTGCGAGCACCTCTCCCCCGTGCCTCGGTGTCCCCTCTATCGGTGTTGCGCCGCGCGGCGCCGCATTTTGATAGGATTGATATTTTTAATTTCGTTAAATATTTTGAAAGGAATGTCCGACTTCAATAATTCAAAAAGTAATCAATAGGTATTAAAAGAGTCTTGAATAAGAAATAATTTATTTGGATAAGAATTAATACAAATGTGTTGATAACATGGTCTGAATTTGATAGGCATTTTTACTTACTTTTAAAATGTAAAAAAGTAGTTGTTGCAAGGTAATTACTGAAGTTAGACATATGGTCTTGCGAGGTTTTTTGTAGATTTTAATACGCTCTATAATATTGTAGAACATTGTTTTGGTCTATCATTAGTACTTTCCGCAGCGTATGCGATGAAAGCCATTTTATGACTGTTTTTTTATACCTTGCGTTGGTTTTAGTAAAATTTACGTAGATATCTCATTTTTTTCGTGATAAACATAGCCTATGTTACTCAGTGATAATGTAGCTTTCTATTGGCAAAAGAATTTTTGAAATCGGTCCAGTAGTTTTTGAGTTTATTCGTGACATACAAAAATACAAAAATACAAATCTTTCCTCTTTATAATATTATTATTATATTATTATTATTAGTATAGATATAGAAGTATAGATAATGAGATTTTAAGACCTAAAAATTTAAATAAGATATCGAACTCAGTAGTTCACTGGGCTCGCCAGTCGAGACTTTTAAAATAAAATAGTCTATATTTGCTCAGGAATGACAATACAAATAGATCTCATAAATTTTGTTTTACAATTTTCATTGAAGTTTGAGATCGTTTTTTCTCAGTTCATTCATTAAGTAGGAAACATTATTTTTAACCCCCGACCAAAAAAGGAGTGTCATAAGTGTGACGTCGATGTCTGTCTGTAGGTATCTCTGTCTGTGTGTGTGTGTCTGTCTGTGGCACCGCAGAGCTCAAACGGATGGGCCGATTTCGATGCGGTTTTTTTATTTGAAGATTAATATTCGTGCGAATGTTTTTAGCTATGTTTGGTTAATATCGATTCAAGATGGCCGCCTCCACTAAATGGCGGACAAAATATTTCTTCATAACCTAGGTACCTCTATATGGGAATCAAATGAAAGGGAATTGACTAGTAAAATACTATATACTATAACAAATTTCAAATCCAAGATGGCCGCTACCACAAAATGGTGGTATACATTTTTTTTCACAACTCTTTTAATATGGGTATCAAATGAAAGGAGTTGACTAATAGAACGTTTTACAGATAATCCGAGATCCGAGGTAGTCGAGAATAATCAAAATTTTTAATTTTCTTCTTGTCATATTTCCTGCTCGACAATGTCCAATTATATGTCATAAAGGTAAGTAATATTGAGACGATTCCCTAGAGATTAAAATGATTTGAATTTGGAACGTTGAAATTCGTATGAAATTTCTCACCCATAGTATCATTAGTATCATACCATTGTAGTAAATTATTTTTAAACCCCGACCAAAAAAAGAGGTTTTATAAGTTTGACGTCGATGTCTGTGTGTCTGTCTGTGTGTGTGTGTTTGTCTGTGGCACCATAGAGCTCAAACGGATGGGCCGATTTAAATGCGTTTTTTTATTTGAAGGTTCATATCCGTGCGGATGTTTTTAGCTATGTTTTATCAATATCAATTCAAGATGGCCTCCGCCACAAAATGGCGGACAAAACATTTCTTCGCCACCTACCTCAACATGGGTATCAAATGAAAGGACTTGACTAGTAAAATACTATAGACACTATAACAAATTTCAAATCCAAGATGGCCGCAATCACAAAATGGCGAATTATATTATATTTTTCACTACTACTTCAATCTGGGTATCAAACGAAAGGGCTTGTCTAGTAAAATACTTGGCATTATGACAAATTTCAAATCCAAAATGGCCGCAACCACAAAATTACGAAATACATTTCTTTTTTCACAACTCCCTTAATATGGGTATCAAATGAAAGGGCTTGACTAGTAGAATGTTGTACAGTAACAAATCCGAGAGCCGGGGGTTAATCAACATTTTTAATTTTGTTCTTGTCGTAGAAAAAAAGTAGTCGGTGCCAATCAGGCCAAAAAGTTAGTAGATTGAAGCTATGTTGGCACATGGTAAGTAGTATCAATCAATCAATCATTTATTGCATAATAATACAAAGCTTGCAAAATAGGCTAAGCATTTACCCTGTTAGGACATAGCAATATTAAAATTGTACAGTTACAATCTTATTAAAAGTAGACAATATTACTTAATATATATACAGATACTACACAAAATTATTTTTAATACTAATGCCGTGAGCGTGTTAGAGCCTATCTACTACCTGTTAGATTTGGCTGGCACCGACTTCAAATAAATGAATGAATAGTACTTGTAATAATGATATTAATTTATTTTTCGCTTTTGAGTGCCTATTTGTGGTTTTGAAGTCGGTTTAATTTTTTGTACGAAAATAGTTTATCTTGTAGAGGTACCTCAACCCTCCATATTTTCACGTTGTATTGTTGTCATAAAACGTTAGGTCGAAAACAGGACACTTGCAAACATGTGAAAAACCTTAAATGAGTGATTCTAGCCACGAAGCAGTTTATTTGACGGCAACAGAATTGACTGAAACTGTTAATAATGCGCAAAGCATTTAATCAGTGTTATCATTAAATCCTTGCTAAGGTGGAATGAAAAGTTACGTGTTTACGTGCACTCGAGTGCAAAGATTTTTCACCTTGTGCCTCCTCTTTCACTAAAACTCAGGGTTCTAATTTTAAAATCATTCGCTTGCTCGGTCATCAAACTTAAGCACGCGGTTAAAGTGAAACTTTGAACTATTGTACCTTTAATAAATAAATAATACACATATACACATTCATAATACTCATACACTATTAATTGGATTAACTGGATTATATTGATAGAAGTATATTGTATAGTGGATTGAACTGGATTGTATTAACAGAAAATGCTAAGTAAAATCTGCCAAAGTACACAAACATAAGTTTAACACCGATTAGAGAACTCTACAAAATCAAAAGTACCACAAACCCTGTGACAAATGTTGAAGTGTAAAACATTATCCACACTTGTAATAAATAGAAATGTATGTGTAAAAGTGTAGTCGAAACATTTCCAAAACATTAATCTGGTTCATGCAGCCTTCCATAAACATATTTAGTTTTCAAATAGGCATCATAATATTATGATCTAATTCAAAACAGATGGGCTGTATGATATCTGTGCTGGTGATAAAAATATTACCATTTCTGAGCCAAGTTTTATAGTTTCACTTTTTAGAGCCATTTATGTTTTACTAGCAACCACACCTGCCCATAAACACTACACCAGAATTTTATAGTGCAAACGGGATCGTTAACGTGATTAAAGCCTCCCGAATCTCCCATCTGAAAGATTAATAGGGTTGTTCCAAAGAAAATGTAGAGACGATACAAGTGACATGCCATTACTATCCATCCTACAGTGGTTACAATCACGAATATTCTAATCCTTTACTTGTGGACTGAAATGCAAAATAAGATATACATATATTTTTCAGATATTCAATGAAACGGGTTCAATGTTGGGCAGATTTTACCAGTACTAGACCAAAATAGTTGCACTCTACTCCTCACAGTCAAAAACGGCTATTATGAAAAAATCTGCTGTCTTAACCAAAATTGAGCTTTGTATTATACGAGTATATGGATAGATTTTCGATGATTGTTTTCTGCGTTTCTAGTGTTGGTCACATAGTAAAATTTACAAAGTTAAGATGAGTACGATAATGAATACAACTCCTTCAGCAAAGTATAAGTTTACAGAACTTTGTATTAATAGCACTTAGCTTATATATTTCCAAAACTATCTTAAACGTTTGTCGTCGGTAGTTAATGCCTTCTACTTTTTAATAAATTTTGTCTAATGAAACGGAATAGGGTTGCGGTAAAAGCAAAAATTTAGAATATTCAGTTTTGCAGGAGACAGACAGACAGACAAATACTTTATTTTAGGTGCATTAAAAAGCTACCACATACCAGTGTGCCGTTTTTTATTTTGATTTACTCGTATGTTATTTTATGGGTTTCCAACGGTTAACTGTGTGATCCTAAAACCAATGGCTTGGTCGAGTAAGGCTACTGACATTAGAAACATTAAGTAGAATATTTTCGAAATATCACATTAAATTCAGGAGAAAATAAATCGTCCACTTCCATTTCGCTTTTATTGTGAAAAGATGTTGACTCGACGACCACAAATATGAATGTTATTCTGTGATATTTTGTAGGTTTTATGCGTCTATAAGATTGTTGATGACTTTTGGTTTATGACACTTTTTGGTAAGTACGAGCATTAAATCAAAACGACGATGTTTTTGTGAACAAGAATAAATTACGAAGATGAGGAATGATGTATAAAAGAAAGAAGTTATAAAACATTAGCAGTGTCCTGGGGTTTTGCCTGCGTAGTTTCCGTTCCCGTTGTTTTTTCGGGATGAAAAGTAGCCTATGTGATCTTCCAAACTATAATCTAACTGTAAAGTAACAAGTTTTCAGTTGGCCTACCCAAAATTGGTCCTGGCTCTTGGAATATACCTACCTCTAAAAGAAAATACTAAACGAGCTGTGAAAAGTTTTAGCTAGACCTATCTTTGTTATTCAAGAAGATTTAGGTAGGTACGTTTTTCACAAATTTCAACAAACTATGAAAAATGCCTATTATTACATTTTTACAGCATAGAGTGACGAGACGATCAGGACATGTGCCTGATGGTAAACAACATGCCTGCCACATAACAGCACAGTGACACGCAGCTATTGGAACAATTGGAGTCAAATCATTACCTAGCACTGCACTGCGTTTCTAACCCAGAGATATAAGATGTTTTATCTCTATGTCCTGTAATTTCACTGGAAACATTGCCCTTCAAACCGGAACACAGTAAATGTTTGCTAATTACTTCTTGGCGGTAAAATAACTGGCAAAAGTGCGATACTTCCCCAGGCGGACTCTGCAAAGAGTCCTACCACTACGAATAGTTTCCACCATTTAGATACCACGATAAAGTAATCATCCAAGAAATACATTTTGACATTTCAATAAAAAGCTTGAAGCTTCTATGAGATTGAAAGTCGGTAGTAGAGTGTCGTTAACGACACAATCTCTGAAACACCGTGTAATGTGGTAAGTAACGTAAACTTTTAGTACGAATAGTTTTTATCTAGTGAGTCTTTTGTTAGAACTGAGATCCACATTAACGGCTTGAGTGCAGATATTACGAGCACAAAAAGCACTGAAGTTGAGTGGATAGATGTGTTTAGCAGTGTTCCACCGTACAATATCGGAATTAACTTAAATTTTACAGTTTTATGAAAAACAAAACGTTTGATAGACATAACGATTATAGTTTTAATCTAACGGGATATCTGATCCTTTTAAACACAAGACATTTTCCGAACAAACTGGACGGTCCAGACAAAAATTGATGAAAATTGTGTTCGTAATCCTATTATTTTTAACTGAGTTCAACAAGACGAGGTTATCGATTCGGTCGGTATCTATTTTTTAATGTATGTAAATCGATTACTCCCACAATTTTGATTCAATTAACGTGATATTTTTTCATTTGATGCAGAATAGCTGCCATTTGTGTCCATAAAAATGGTGTACAGTTTGGCTAAGTAGTTTTCATTTTATGAAAGTTAAAAAAAAAATCTTTAAAGAAAAACAAACCGTATTCATAGTCCACTATGTAATTAAAGTTTGTATATGGCTTTTAAGAAATTTTAATTTGGAATGTATACTAGTAGCATCCACGGTTTTACCCGCGCAGGTTCCGGTATTTTCCTACAATAAAAAGTCCCCCATATGTAATATATCATCTGCAATAAAACACCATCTACCTGATATAATCTAGAAAAAATCTATTGTAGTTAACAGAAAAATCTATTATTGACACTAAAAAACTATCTTTTTATAGTACGAACAATATCGAAATAATATAAGCGTCGTTCATTGACTTGAAGTCTTTTAGATGAAATGTTGCGCCACTCAGACATTTAATTGGGTTCATAATTTGATATGGCAGAACATAGTTTGTCGAGACATCTAGTTTTTATATTTTCTGTTGTTGAAATATGTATATTAATCTGAATTAACATGTCAATCGGTTATTTTCTATGAGTATAAATTCAGCACGATTAAAATTCATCTGCTGATATCACAAAAATTGCTTTCCTAACTGTGCTTATGTACCTATGTATGCATCGCAAATGTATAATATAAAGTACACAATAGGTATTACTGCGTAAGTACTGTACAAGTACGTTTTACTAGCAGAACCTTACCGTTTCGATTTTTTTATGTCTTTGGTTATTCCAGACTTTAATTTAACTGTGTTCCAAATTTCAACCAGATACCTTCACCATTGTCGACGTAACTCAGCAAAACATTCAAATTTTTAACCAAATCTTTGACATCTAACCGTGCTCCAAAAACTTTTTTCCATATAACCACCATGACCATATCCAGCTCCACCATAATTGTTTCCTTCGTTCTTCCTTGTGACAATCTCATGTAGGTATTATACAGATGCAGTATCTTTAGTACTGTCATGATCGCGTAGTACATTAGTGCATCTCGATGGGAGCTTAATTCCCACCAGCGGCTATTAGATTCGACGTCGACGGTCTGCGGCGGGAACTGTTACCGAGAGCGTGTGCATCTGGAAGCATCCATAAGTATAAAATAATGTCTATTCACACTGTAAGGTGTTTATTTACCTACTGTGCATTTTGTAAGAATTGATGCAGAAATGTTTGACAGTTCAAGGCTGGCAAACGTAGATTATTATTTTATCAGATTATATTGGCACCTCTAGAACGCAAAGTCAAATTTGAAACAATAAAGTACCTATTATTAAGTATTATTTATGAGCTTAGTTTATGAAACACGATTTCACATCGTCATCGACAGGAAAAATTGTAGAACAAAAAAATGTTGTTTTTGAAGTTTTATAAACACACTCCTTTTCAATTTTAGTTCGTCCTAATATTTGTGTTTTTAAAACATATAACAGTGTTATATTTTACCGTTAGATTGCTGTCACGACTTACCGATACGATGGACCTTGCAAAAATAGGGTTTTGGCGACAAAATTGTGACAAGGCGTGCTAAGATATAACACGTTCATTACCATTTTTTTTATTATAGTACAAATTTTATGTAAATGTATTCCTTTACAAATTATTTGATTTCACTTATCTAAAAAAATTCTCTCCTAAAATCCAAAACCGCCGAGTTCTCGACTAGGTAGAAAACACATTAATATTAACTTGCAGCCGTGCTCCAGTTGACCAAGTTTCAAATAAAGATATATCGGTTTTGACTCTCTGCTCTGCACGTTTCGAGTAATTTTACAATTTTGTTCACTTAGCCAAAAAATAAATTCATTTTTGGGACACGTACAAATGTTTATTTTAAAAGTAATCTATTATTTAAGTAAGTACAAGCATCGTCACTGTGATACCTCCCTTAGCGCATGAAACTCGTTCCAATTCTAGGTTTTATTAGTAGTAGTAGTAGGTAGACTCGAATGAAAAAAAAATAAGCAGCATTTAATGAGACAAATACATATATTCACAAAGGTGGACTGTTACTACTACTTCATCATCATCATCATCAGCCGCAAGACGTCCACTGCTGAACATAGGCCTCCCCCCTAGATTTCCACAACGAACGGTCCTGCGCACCCGCAACCAGTGGTTTCCAGCGACCTTTATGAGGTCATCTGTCCATCTAGTGGGAGGCCGTCCAACGCTGCGTCTTCCGGTTCGTGGTCGCCACTCGAGAACCTTCCACTAACTACTACTACTAGTTACTAAGTACCAATTCCCAGATACCTGTCTAAAGTAGGTATCACCCATTTCTGAGTCCAAGCTTCCACACAAGCACTGCCTAAGTAGAAGTAGATACCGAAACACGACGAGGACCAGCCATTTGAAGCCACGTCTTGGAATGGAACAGACAAACACTACAAACACGTGTCAAAGTGAACGTAAATAAATGTTTACGCCACTAGCTGAAATTATTGTAACCGTAGCACTTCACAACATAATATCTTAGCGAAATCGTAGAATCTCGTATCTCATTAAGACAGATAAAATGTTACTCCTGCGATCATCGATATAATCAAAGAAACGAAGATGAGGTATGCTATAATCTAAAGACAATATAACGTGGCGAAAATTTGTTTGAAAAATTTGGAAATTGAATTGTCAGCGAATGAACACAACTCCTTGTTGCGACTGAGACTAAATCAGGAGACGTCACCTGATTTTGCATCGCCATAGTAGAAGCGCGTTTGCCGCTTCTGCCGTTTTTAAGAGTTCGATGCCTGCGATGCAATCTCTACAAGTAAAATGTAACTTGAAGAAGTCAAGTTTGCACTTTCCGATGGTAATATGTTATTTTTGACAAGATATTACTATCTAAACTACTTTTTATTGTTTATTTAATTAAACAAAGATTTTAAATTATCACAAGTAATTTAAATACTAACATCTTTCTATGACAGAAATATATTTGTTTGGTTTATGTTGCCATCTGATTGTCAAGTCATTCAACCCAAGCTTTCCAACGCTTCTGTGGAAGAACATGTAGTTTTGTTCCTTTAAAATATGGAATTTTAAAAAGGATGAAATAGTTGATGTTAAGTTTACAAGTTTTATGTATTGAAATTGTGTGTGCAAAGAAGATGCTTTTTCAAACAACTCGTTTCCTATTTTCTATGATTTACATTTTTTATCAACTTAATTTGTGAATGGTCGGAATTTTTCATTGTTCTCATCATTTAAATTAAAACAGTAAAAGGAAAATAATAAAACTAGTAGAGCTACTGGCGGCTTTCGTTGAAACCGATACTAGACCCTCCGAGTTTACCCGAAGATTTCTTTGATTTACGAACGCGACGCTTGAACTCAATTCACACCCCACGGAAAATCTGTACCTATGTCATGTAGGTACATATGGTACGTCAAAAGAAGTATTCACTTAAAAAAAGGTTTGTTTCTTTTAGTTTTGTTCCCTAGCAGTCTATCTATCTTATCTGCTTTTATTTTTTGAAAACTTTAATAGTGCCATGGGCAATGAGGTAATCCACGAGAAATTTTACAGTAGGCGTTTATCAGCCGATAAGAGCAGTAGTGCCACGGGAAAATAAAATTTCCCATCAGTCTACCAGTAGTGCCAAGCGGTAGTGTGTAGCAGTAGCGGTATATGAAATAAACGGATTTTTTCCAGCCAACCTTGGGATGGATAAATATCTTGGAAATTTCATAAAAACGACTATTGATACAATAAGATTACGTTTGAAGCATACGAGTACATTCCAGTAGTGTTTTATGTACACAAATACTTAACCTACACTAGAAACAAACTACATAATTTATACTTTCTGACAAGAAATTTGAGATCAAATATAAATACTGAAATAATTATGATTTTCGAAAGTGCTTACATAATTATGAAACTGGTGTCGGCATATCTCGGTTTTTGAATAATGCAACTCTAAAATAGGCCATACAGAAAGAAAGATAAATTGGTTTAGGGAGCAATATTTTGAACAGAATTGTATAAAAACAACCTCATGTGTTTGAAAAAAGTGTTAATTACAACGGTATTTTATATCACTTTGACATTTACTGTGCAGTAAACAATTCTGTTTATGAAGACGTTTCTCTTGGGCCATAAACACGGGCGTTACGTGTTGCTGAGTACTTATCGGGGTTGTATCAGCGCCGTACAGTTCCGCCTGGTCGGATAAGCTCTTCGATCGACAGTTGGTCACGCAAGCCGCGCTCCGCTATCTATCAATTAGGATATTATTATTACACACTAAATTGGTTTAAACATAGTTTGCTGTGATTGTGCGTACGATTAAATTATGAAGCTTGGAGTAACGCAGTTAGCGAGAAATACTAACTATTACTGGTGTATTTCAGATAATTATTCAAGGCTAAAATTTGCCAAATGTTTGACAAATCATGAAATACGTCTGTGATATCAGATGTGTTCAAAATTGAGTTTAAGTCAGATTTTGACTGATCACGGTTTCGATGGCCTAGAGGAGAGAACAGCTAATCTCTAAACGTGACGTTGTAGATTCATCTCCGACTTTTACCTCTGAGTGTTTTTCTAAAAACAGATGGACATGTATGGTATAATGGCAATGACCATTGGCTTTAACGGTGTATAAAAATATCGTGAGGATACATATGTATAATTTTTCAAAGCGCACTTATGCGCCAGTTGTCTACAAATATCTTGCTTAAATAAAGCTTAAAATTACTGTACATCGCGTCGTCTCGTAGACACAAACAATTTACCCTTGAATATGGAGCGTGAAACTGCTTATAAATATCGGGGACTCGCTCCGCTATATATCTAACTATGGTAAATATCCTAAAGTATCTATCTATCTATGACATCACAAACGCCAAAAATTCCATAGATAGGTACATTTTGGGAGACATTTCTCACATAACACTATGTAGATACAAATAATGTTGGGAATGGAACCCACGACCTACGGATTCGCAGGCAGACCTACTATCATGCAAAGTACTCTGAAACTATACCGGTGACCGAACTACTTAACCCATATGCCTACGCGGACTAATATTATACATTTATGTACCATAAAGTAGAAAACGATCATACTATTATTCGTAGCGGATGCAATGCAAAACTTAAGTATACCTAGTACGATACGAGTATATTTAAATAAACATTTAGTTTACATACATATGGCTGCTGATAACACCTTTTTAAAATACTTAGTTACAAGGTAGCTATAGACTACAGGCCCTACGCTAGTAGTAGGGATTCGAGAGTTCTGGCTCACCCAAAAAAAGTTCTAACTCACACCCCTAAAGTCGAGTCATGTCAACCTCACCGACTAAAAAAAAAAAAAAAAAAAAAAAAAAAAGTTTGGTGTCATTTTAGGGGTTTTCGGGGACGCCCGATCGATTGCTGCTATCCGTTTTTTGATATCTCTTCAAATTCGCAAGATAGGTTTTTTAATTCTGGCAATTAGGTAATTAATTACCCTGCGCTCGAACTCTGTAACTATTAGCTAATTAATGACCCTGCGCTCCAACTCTAGCTCGCACTGCATTGTTCATGTTACGAGCTGATAAGGCTCATTAACGACTCCGGGATGCCTACTCAATAATAAGAACTACAACTTTCTTTATATAAGCTTTATTTAAATGATTTTGAAATATATTATGTAATAATATATCATTCATGATTGTATCATTTGTTTCAAATAAATTGGTAAAATCTAACAAGCTTCTACCCTGGAACTTATAGTATAAATACACCACACAGTACTCGCCACATAGTGAAGTCCATTCATTTTGGATTCGCTTGTCATTGAAATCCCACATCCTACAATTTCTGTTCAGGAAGGTTCTAAGAAACCCTGCAGGTGGACGACCAAACGAGTCAAAATATTGTCCGATGTTGTTATCATCTATGTGGATTGAAACCCAATGCGATCCAGGTTGTGTATCAGAATCGAGATTGCTAATTAAAAACGTAGGCGCTTCGATGTGAACAGGTAATCGGTTCGCGGCATAAACGTTATTTTGTAAACGCCAGTGAATTTTATATAGGCATTCCATGATCTCTATGGTGTTCATATTTGTATGTATCACTTGTGTCACCTTCAGGAAGTAACTCTTGTGAATGTTATGTGCTGAATTAACTATACACTATTTATAGACATCTCGAAATTAAACAAGGTATGTGCTATACATGTTTTTATTATTCTTACAAACATAAGGTACAACTAAATAAAATACAATAGTTATTCTACTCTAACTACTATAGTCTACAATGACGTTCCGGTTCTTATCTATTTCAATGACATTATCAAACTCTGCGTACACAATGCAGTTGATAGTCTGGGAAAGAGCAGATTCGAAGCGTACCTCTAATCTCACGCTTCCGTTTCTTACTAAAGACCAATGACTGGAATTCGCTGATAAATCTGGAGTCAAATCAAACGCTAAGAGACAATAACCTTTGGAATAACTCTCTCTCTAGATATTCCATTACCGTCGTTGAGAAAATGTATTCCTGTCCCAGAGAATAATGTGTGGTAAGATGTGGTAAATAGATTACTCTCGAATGAAGGCTGCAATGCTTTAGAAGGTATTTGCTGACCATCGATGTACAAACAAAATGAACTCATATCATAATTCTCGAAATTAAATGGATTTTTAGTAAGACTTCCATTGAATGCTGCATTATTAACAAACCCAATAATACACCTTTTGGGTACTTGTCCCAGAAAAATATTGTCAAGTGTTTTTTCCCTGAACCCCCGATGGTATCGTCAAAACTTTTACTTCGGCTCGAGTAATGGGGTATTTAGCTGTCGAAGATGCTAAAACCTTTTGATGTGCAAGTAAAACAGTGGGATTGATTCGAGCTCTACGAATAATGAGAGTTGCATCTGTTATGCACACCTTTAACTTTAAATCATTCGAAGCAGCCATTAAGTTAAAAGACTCTCTGGAACGAACTAACTTAACAGACATGTCAACGCCGTTTATCAGAAACTTTTCTTGATTGAATAAGTCACCATGTAAATGTCCTATCATTTCGATTTCCTTACTTTCAGTAGCAAACACTTGTCGTTTTGCGAATCCTTTGTTACTCTCGTCAGATGAATCCATTTTCCAGATGTATCTTCATACCAAAGACTACAGGTAAGGTGGGAATCTTTGGCTGCTGGAGCATAATTGAGTAGAGATTCAATGTATGCGCGATATGCATACGTATTATTTGGAGGTGATACGAGTTTTTGATTCAAATAAACATCAAGTTGGTTGAACAGTGAATGTAGCCAGTTATTTACAGGGGCTACTACGGCCGATGAATTTAATCTTGATGAATCCTGATTCAATATTTTGCTTTCACATGCAACAATGTGTGTGATAAGTCAATGTAGTCGTCACCCGCTCCTGGGACATGAAATTCTATTGGTCCATCGTCAGCAAGAGATGAAATTGGTTTATAGTGTATCCATATTCCACTTTCAATACTTGTTTGTGTTGATGGTAAAGCAAATAAATCTAGTTCTGACTTAATGCACTCGCAGGAATGGCTATGTAAAAATGACATTATTGTTATGTTTGTGAAAATATATCTTTTATATTGTTTTTATTTAATTTTGATTTCTTTGCAGCACCTTTCAGTTTAGCGACCGAAGGAAAAATGAGTGAAGGTGAACGTTTGTTCTTTTTTATATATCCTGAACCGGACATATTGATGCTATCAATTTTACCATCTGCTTTCCTTTTTAAATTCGAGCTTGCTTCTTTGAGACGGGACTTAATTGATTCCTCCATAGGACGCGAACCAACCATATCAGATAAAAGACCAACTCCTGTATTCAAAGCTTCTTTTCCAATGACTTGAGCTCCACTTGATAAAAGAGGTAAAATAGATCTAAATAATCCGCCTAAAAAACTGCCAATACCATGTCCACGTTGATATGGGACTCCTTTGTATATGACTCCTATACCAGACCCAGCTTGTCGTGAATAATAATGTTCATAAGGACAATTTGTATTTATAGATTTAAAGTTCATGGTTGGATTTTTCTAAAGTGTAGTTTAATACACACTGTCCCAAACTGGAATGGTATTTTTTGTCCAGTACTTGTCCTTATATCTATTTCAATTGTATCAAATTCCCTCCGCATTACTGGTAAATAGTGAGGAGGTGAGAATACGTGCATTTTATTAGCCCCATATATGTACTTCGAAGGGTCTAATGGTATTATTCTCAGCAACGGAGTCATCACATCTCCAACGATTTGCGGTTCAATAATATCACAGTAGACAAACAATTGCGGTGGAAGTCCTAAATGTAAATTAGCCGGACATTTTCCGAAACCTTTTTCCACAAGGTTCCTGTTTGGTTCAAATCCGAGTTGAAGAGACAACTGAGGTGACAATGTTATTGTCTTTATATTGGTATCCATTACTGAGGCATTGACAAATTTTGATAATTCATCATAGCGAAATTTTATTTTTTCTCTGATATTGTTTAAAGCGCTTAGAATATGATTGATATTGTCATAATTTGTAGCCGGAATGTGGGTTTTGTAGTACACCGTAGATGGTTTGTTTTCATTAGGCATATTCATTAATTTAGTCACATATACGATATTTTCATGTTCTTGAACAGTGTACATCGTACAAGGATACTGAAATTCAACCACACCCACGTGCCATATTCCTTCTAATATTATTGACTTGGGTAGTTTTGTAGAAAATCGAGTGGTTTTATTATCAGGAAAATATTCCATTGAGCTATTGCTCAGTAACGTTAAATAAAAGCTTTCTTTCATCATATTTGATTTAAATTAGATACTAGAACCCAACTGTTGAATTTGTCTGGATAACCTTTCCACTTGACTAACACTTCTTTTCTGGGACCAGATCGACGAGATCGAATTATTTTATCTATTTTATATGATGAACTTGGGTCGTAACTGACTTTTTGTAATTCTTTTTCATAAAATGTGCCAACTATTGGCTCATCTTGCAAATCTTTTAAAGTATAGACAACCCATGGAGAGCGCTCTATTATTGATGTTACTATAAATATTTCATCACTCCAGTTAGACTCGTACCCTTTTTGAAATATATGTTTGTATTTTGTGATTCTTACATGGTCTCCTATATGCAGTTTTGGGGGTAAAGTTGGTGAAAGTTTGGCTTTTGTCTGCCTATCGTATAAATTATCCCAAACAGTCTTAATATTGCTCGAATTAACATCACTTGGACACATTTTTATACTAGAATGATAGCTGTGGTTGTACCCATATAGCAAATCTTGGAGAACGTCAACATATCTATAAGTATTTTTGTGAGTAAAATATCGCCACATTTTTATTTTCAAAGTTCTTTGAAATCGCTCTACAATACTTGCTTTAATATCAGGATTGTTAGTAGTATAGTAGTTAATATTTTTACTTCTGAAGTATTTCTGTACATCTTTTGAAACAAACTCAGTACCCTTATCAGATTGTATATGAGTTGGAGTAGCATTAGCTTCGTTAAATATACTTTCAAAACAATGTTTAACTGTTTTAGAATTTTTATATTTCAAAGTTCGGGCATATGCATATTTAGAAAATACATCAATAACACACAGAATGTAATTATAACCATCGTTATATTTTGAATAAGTTCTTAGATCACTTAAATCAGCCTGCCAAAGTTCATTAAAATTTGATAGAATGTATTTATTCCGTGGGAATCTTTTACGTACAGGTTTGTGTAATGTGTAAGTCTCTTGAGACTGCAACCACGTCTTCACTTCATTTTTTTGTCATGTCTCCATTCATTGCCTTTGTTAACTTATCTATGCTACTATAACCAGCCGGATCTGAAGCATCATAATATATTTCATAGATACGCTCTAAGGGGTCCATAGCATTGTCATTTAATATGGAGTCCATTTTTCCCAATCAAGTTTTTTACTAATATTTTTACGAATCTTTTTTACGTACTTATCAGTAGGAGTGCAAAATTCTTCTTCGGGTGAAATTTCTCCAAGATCTTGTAAAGTTATTTTGTTTATATATTCAACTCGCTTTGGGTTACCCAAATAAATGAGTGGTATTTTAATATCTTTTAAAGCCTTGGCAAAAGTTTCCCACCCTATTGGGTCACTTCTTTTAAGTGGTCTAACCAAATCGTTTACCAAATCCACAATATTGCTTCCAGGAATTGTTTTGTCGTCTATTACTACTGTGCCATCATTATTCCATCGTATTTTATTTTTGCTTTGTGAGAGTGCTTGTAATAACGATTCACCTTTCTTTGAATATGAGTTAGGTATTAACTTCAGAATTTCACTTGTACTGTAATGAGATTTTTCCGTAGCTGTTCCACCTTTTTCAATATTGGCACCTTTTTCTTGTAATGTCTGAGTGGAGACTGCACCTTGAATCTGGTTTTCTTGTTTTATATCTGCTATATTTTCAGTATGTGTTATTATAGGTAGTTCGATAGGCCGACGATTTTCTTCATTGAAGTGTAAATATCTTTGCAGTACTTGTAGATATAAAATAGATTTTTTTTTCTATCATCCATCTTGCTTTTTAATATGTTGTTCATTTCAGTGTCTAATCTGGAGATTGGGGTTTCGTCACTGTTCTGCATATTTATCTTTTCTAACAAACTTGGTTCAATAAGCAGCATCTTTTTAGCATGATCCATTTTTAATTAAATTGAATTACCTATTAAAGTACTCAATATCGAACCCAAAATGATCGGTAAAAAGGCACCACCTTTTTGTATTATAACTTTTTTTCTAATCTTATCGCACCCTTTGCGAACTAATTTACGAAGTACTGTTTTATATATCTTTAACTTTTTCTTCTTTTTCTCCTCTATTGGTATCTTACCCTGCAGAACGTTGTGAATGCATTCGCATATAACATTTATTTCTTCTTTATCACAAGATTTTAAGAGAGCTTTTCTGTATTTTGGTTTAAGTTTATGAAGAGCTAACAACAACTCTTTATGCGTATTAAGACGCCGCGACATTATTTGTAAATGATGGGAATTTGTTGATTCTTTGCATATTTATACCCCTTAGTAGGTACGTAAACTTGACAATATCCGTTAGATGGAAATATGTTTGTTTTGATACGACATACGTCATCAGTATTTTGTTTCAAGTCAATCATTAAATATCCATGTGCATCTTTAGTTGCATCTCTGTATGCATCTTCTATAAACTTTGGATTTTCTGGTGATACTTGACGTGCTAAGTACCGGATCTGAGTTTTATCGCGTGGGTTTTTTAAAGTAAATTATATAGCTTGAATTTAGTGAAATATCTCTCTGCCCTTTTCCTTGATGAAATAAATTTTGTGTTATATAAAACACACTTAAATTTCTATGATGACTACCTTTAGTGAATATATCTACTATGCGTCCATCAGATTCCCTCATAAGATCATCAATAATTATTAGACTAGACTTTTTACCATCAAACATACTAAGATCCGGCAATCCCTGATAATAATTTACACTTGGTAAGTTATACAAAGGTTGCATTTCATCAAAACACCATATTATTTGAGTAAAGGTACTACTACAAATATCTTGAACATATTTAACAAAATTTGTAACAAAATTTGATTTTCCACATCCACTGGGGCCTGCTACTATGCAAGTGAATGGGTGAATAAAATGAAACATCCTGATACGTGTTATGTCTAGAGGGTAAGGTGAATAAATAAAAACGTATTGTAAGATACATCCAATTTTATTTCAATCAAGTACAATATACCTACCTAACTTCGCAGAGGGTTAAACTTGTTAATGTTTAGTTCAATATATTTTATGTTTAACAAACTCCAACCACTATCTTTTCTTTCAAATTCACTTATTTTGTTTTTCAATGTGTCTCGCAAAGATACCATGAAAACATTGAGGTCGTCAGCTTGGGATATAACGAAGTTACAAGTTTGGAAGTCAAAACTATTAAAAATATTTTTGGATTCTTGTTTAAAATCAGCATGTAAAACGCAGTTTACTTTTAAAGAAGTATGAGTTTTTACACCATCATCAATCAAAAAGAACATTTCATTTTTTATCGAATCTAAGAAAATTTCCGGTGTTTGAAATATCAAATCTGACTGTGGTTTGCTTTTTATTTTGTAAGATATAATACGATTTCCAAATGCAGATTCAATTACCGAAACGTTTTCAAAAGAATTATGATTTTCAATAAATTATTTTTGTGAAAATTACTTTTAGTATGTTGTGCATAATATTTCTTACTAACTAAAATGTTACAAATATCACATTGTAACTTATTGCTACTAGTATCAGAAGTGGATGCTTCTTCCTGACGCGGTCTTTTAGCATCGTTGCTGGCAGCTTCGTTGGCAAACCGTTTCAGTTCTCCCTGGCTCCCCGGTCTGCTCTCCGAATGAAGTTGATGGTTGACTATAACAAAAGAAACTTTTAACAAAGAGGATAAAATAAGCAAAACCTGGGTGAGTGTAAAATGCATTTTTAACTTACTTTTCATTGTTTTCAACCAAGGCACAGATTTCGTATAAATCATTGTCATACTCGGTGTCAAAGAGTTCAGCTTCTTCCACTTTCTTACATAGCTCTATCATATCTATTTCTTCACATATTTCGTCAAGTTCAAATTTATCAACCACTTCACTGCATTCGAAGCCACTTTGGTTTTACTACTCACAGACTTTTGTGAAAACACACTAGTACACGTTGATTCCATTTTTATGTTGTTACGTCTTCGGAGTTAGTTATAAAAATGAGAACTTATTTGAATTATCGAAAACTTTTATACACTTCAACATAGGACATCACTAATTACATCTTTTATATCATTATAGAATCTTTCCCAGAAAAATGTAGTGAAATAAAATAATTAGAACTAATTAACACAATTATTATATTACACTGATAACATAATGAATGTACAATAGAATTTAGTTAGTATTGTTAAAAAACATATTTTTACTCGACTCTGTATTCGATATTTCTTTGGTAATATTGAATATAGTTTTTCTAATGCTCTCCATGTTCTGATTTGCATCATTTGCGTAGTATTTAATTCGCGTACTAGCGTGTTTCCACCGTTGTGTGGCTGGTATCTTTGATATAGTTTTTATGTCATAAATTTCTATTTTTATGAGATGCGTCGATGAGGACATGTCATCGCGATTAGTCGATATCCAAGCAACACCGTTCTGTTGCGCTCTTGATACAGATGAACTTTGTGATGCTTGTATCCTCTTTTTGCTTTTATTAAAATTGAAAAAAGCGTCTAGGTCTTCATCTCGTTTTCTTTTAAGCGAGTCTTTTTCCGTAGTAAGTTTGTCTGATGTACTCGTATCATCATCAGACAATGTAGAGGGATAATAAAATTGTTTGAATGTATTTTCTTCAAAAATGTTCTGCAACAAGATTTACAAATTATAAAAACTATAAAAAATTAAAAGAAATAATTTCTCATTCAAGACATGCAATAAAAATTTTAACAACTCACCTCCATCGTTAATATTTTGTAGATTTTCGTTAAAAAAACACAAGCAAAGAACTCGTCTCAAAAACACAACTGTGAAATAATGCAAGAAAGTAACTATGAGATTTGCTTTTATACTTAGAATTATCTTATTATGAGCAAATAATCGTATCACTTAACGAACGAGCCGGACCAAGGTCTACTTTCCCTAAATTCCTATCTAAACGATTTATTTATTTAATACCATCGTTATCGACATTCTTGGGAGTTGTTGTTACTCAA
The DNA here is from genome assembly GCA_017562165.1 of Ectropis grisescens. Taxonomy (NCBI): domain Eukaryota; kingdom Metazoa; phylum Arthropoda; class Insecta; order Lepidoptera; family Geometridae; genus Ectropis; species Ectropis grisescens. The sequence goes on along the minus strand of CM029778.1, from coordinate 13,420,189 downwards.
TCGAGAAAAGATTCTATAACACATACCTTGTTTAATTTCGAGATGTCTATAAATAGTGTATAAATAGTGTATAGTTAATTCAGCACATAACATTCACAAGAGTTACTTCCTGAAGGTGACACAAGTGATACATACAAATATGAACACCATAGAGATCATGGAATGCCTATATAAAATTCACTGGCGTTTACAAAATAACGTTTATGCCGCGAACCGATTACCTGTTCACATCGAAGCGCCTACGTTTTTAATTAGCAATCTCGATTCTGATACACAACCTGGATCGCATTGGGTTTCAATCCACATAGATGATAACAACATCGGACAATATTTTGACTCGTTTGGTCGTCCACCTGCAGGGTTTCTTAGAACCTTCCTGAACAGAAATTGTAGGATGTGGGATTTCAATGACAAGCGAATCCAAAATGAATGGACTTCACTATGTGGCGAGTACTGTGTGGTGTATTTATACTATAAGTTCCAGGGTAGAAGCTTGTTAGATTTTACCAATTTATTTGAAACAAATGATACAATCATGAATGATATATTATTACATAATATATTTCAAAATCATTTTAAATAAAGCTTATATAAAGAAAGTTGTAGTTCTTATTATTGAGTAGGCATCCCGGAGTCGTTAATGAGCCTTATCAGCTCGTAACATGAACAATGCAGTGCGAGCTAGAGTTGGAGCGCAGGGTCATTAATTAGCTAATAGTTACAGAGTTCGAGCGCAGGGTAATTAATTACCTAATTGCCAGAATTAAAAAACCTATCTTGCGAATTTGAAGAGATATCAAAAAACGGATAGCAGCAATCGATCGGGCGTCCCCGAAAACCCCTAAAATGACACCAAACTTTTTTTTTTTTTTTTTTTTTTTTTTTTAGTCGGTGAGGTTGACATGACTCGACTTTAGGGGTGTGAGTTAGAACTTTTTTTGGGTGAGCCAGAACTCTCGAATCCCTACTACTTACGCTGACTACAGAACAAATTTTTTGGGTCAAATAAACCACCAGGAGACCTACACAATATAAGTAGGATGATAGAACGGTATAAAATAATAAGATTTAGCACTATGCCGTCATTTGAAAGCTGTCCAACTGAGTGCAGGTGAATACAGGGGGTTGCAATTCTCGATCATTTCTCCTTGTCACGTGGTTTTTGTACGGCATTGCGGAATAATGAATTATAAGAGGTATTGAAACTGTATGGAGCCAATGCTGTCCATAACCCAATGACCAAATTTACCCTGAGAATCAGAATTTTTCGCGCAAAAATAATAATTTAATATAAAATTGTATAGTTTAAATACCTCTTCTTATCCATTATTCCCTAACGCCGTACAAAAATTATGTGACAAGGAGAAATTATCGAGAGTTGCAACCCCCTATCTTCACCTGTACTCAGTTGGACAGCTTTCAAGTGACGGCATAGTGCTAAATCTTATTATTTTATACCCTTCTATCATTTTACATAGGTCTCCTGTTGGTTCATATGACCCATAAATTTTGTTCACGGGCCTGCAGTCTACTAGTTACGTGCAGTAAATTGCCAACTGATGTTACGTCTGCTCTAGATAGTTCCGATGCGAAAACTATACGTTTGATAAGTTTAACACGCAATACGAGTAGCTATACAATATCTTCTGTTTTAGACTGATCTGTTTCCGCTTATTAAAGAAGAATTCTTTTACCATTTAATGTGCGGGTGCCGGGTGCATCGTGTGGCAGAGAGAGAAAACCCGAGTAGACCCCGAGACTTGTGACTCGGGCGTAGGTTTAAGTGGCCCCTTTCTGACGTCCATCAACACTCACCTTCACTACTCGTTTTTCTCTCCCTGCTCAGCCAAATGATATGAGTCTACTAGTGCAGCTTTAGATACTCGTTCTAGTATAGAACTTACTGCACTTCTGGATAAGCCAAGGTCTTTCAGCAGGTTATAGAGAGATTTTACTGGTATACCTCTCGCTCCCACTTCTACAGCGTATAAACTAACTACATAGCCGTTTTTTGTTAATTTGTTTAGGAGGTCGTAATACTTATTTTGCTTCATCGCGTGGTCTTTAGGTATATTAGTTTCCCACGGTACGGTAAGTTCTACAAGGACTATGCGTTTCGTAGCTCTAGAAAAAAGGAAAATGTCCGGTCTGGATGACGAAACACCCACATCCTCTGGGATCCTGTAGTGCCTTTCATACGTGTCCATTAAAATAGTCCAATCAGGTGCTGTACCCAGGATTGAGTAAGGCTTGTGCCTGAAGTTTGAAGTTGAGCCTACTTTTACAAAGTTAATTTGTCTTTTGTTTGTCGTCAATCCCTTTTGGGCTCTAGCTACTGATCTACTTCTAAATGTGGTGGAAAACCTTTCATGTCTTTTTTTAACAAATAAAAATTTGCACTTGACGCCACCTCACCTGGTATTAAACGACGATGTGGCCTATGATGGAGCGTGCATACGTAGAATAAACCCTCAACTTTATACTATATAAATAAATAAATATTGGTGGACAATTCACACACAACACCATCTGACCCCAAACTAAGCAAAGCTTGTGTGATGGCAGCCAATAGCTGATATAATACTTATATAGTTTTAAACACATACTTATTATACATAGAAACACCCAGACACAGTGCAAACATTTGAATTCATCACACAAATATTTGCACTGGGTGGGGATCGAACCCACGACCCTCGGCTTCGCAGGCAGAGCTACTACCAACTAAGCCACTAGGGCAGTCACTTAGGTATTTACTTTATACTATATTTAACTATATTTACTCTCAACTGGATGATAGCAAGACAGTAACCACCACACACACAGTAAGTATAGCCACTGAAGCAAAGCAGCGTAGCCTTAAAGGCCTATGTGTTATTACGAAATTGGAGTCAAAGCCTTTAAAGTCAATCATGAATCGATAACGCTTTAATGAATGAATTCACTACGCAAAAGAGAGAGAAAGAGAGAACACTCACTACCACACCACACCACAGTCGATCAAATTTTGTGTACGTCGATGTTAAAAAAATATTTTGTGTACTTGCCTTAACTTTTGCTCACAGTTCTCGAATAAAGAGGTATCAACTTTTTTTGTAAAATCAAAATAAATTATTCTTGAGGTCTAATTGCCTCAAAGAAACCAAAAGTGTAATAAATAAGTGTCTTGGAACACTGAGGAGTAAGTATATGTATATTTATCTGCAAATACAAATAATATAGTAATATTGTTGTATAAAGGGTAGTAATTTCGTAATTTGCCTCACAATATCGTGACCTACGCGCCCACGGCCTTCTCCCACTGGTGAAGTCGACCGAGAACGCTTCATTATCTACACCCACTGTGTGGTAGACAGAAAATTACGTAAACCCACTGAGGTAAATTCACTAATTATAATAATGATAATAATAACCATGTAGGTAAAATTGTGGGGGTATGTTTATACATGTATATATTGTGTGTAGGTGCAGAATTTTGGGGAATTAATTATATAGTAGAACTAGATGCCCGCCCAGGCTTCGCCCGTGGTATATTATATAGCACTCATCGGGATCCCGTACATTTCCAACGGTGAAAGAATGACTGAAATCGGTTCACTCATTCCTGAGAATATCGATTTCAAACAAAAAACCTCTTCAGCAACCTGCTACGCTACCTGTCGGAAATTGGTCCTACCAACTCAGATTTGGAAAAAAAATTAGCAAAGGTTTATATTCAAGGCACAGATTACTGAAATTCAATGACGCAATCTTTGACACATGCTGTCATGTGTCATGTCAAAGCACGAAACGTACGAAAACTCTCAAAAGGGGAATATTTTTTCCCGATTTTGTTACATTCTTGTTTCATGCTCCGCTTCAATTAATAGTAGAGTTATTTTCTATAGCCTAAAGCCTTCCTCAATAAATGGACTATCCAATAGAAAAAGAATATTTCAATTCGGACCAGTACTTCCCGAGATCCTAGCGTTCAAGCAAACAAACAAACAAACAAACTCTTCAGCTTTATGATATTAGTATAGATTTAACATACTTAGTATAGAATGTGGTACTATAGAAGTTACGGTTGGTCTAGAGCCCCTGGTTCGAATCACACGCGAATCACTGTTTTTTCGAAGTTACGTGCATAATGCCGCTAAATTTAAAATGGCGAAGGAAAACAACATGAAGAAACAGACATATTCTTAGAATCTTTCGAGGTCATGCACCAATCCGGCTGGGGCAGTGTGATGGATTAGGCTTTGACCACAGAATAGATATTACTACAGAACCCTCACTTAGCGAAATTTTTTATATAAATAGCGACTCTTGCTGGGACGCAACAAAGTGCAATTCAGCTCGCATTAGCGCTCAATGCCTATCGCAATTTTTAACCTAAACATTTGCGCTCTCTTCTAACGCGTAACTCTGTCGCTGTCTGGCGCGGAATGATGCGCATCGAAAGGGTTGTCGACATATTATCTAATAAAAAATTAAATTAACCTTTCGTTATGTAGGTAGTCAGCATTGTAGCTCAGATTATATATTTTAGTTATTTACTTCGTAACGCGCAAGATAGCTAGAAGAGGCCGTAACATAGGGTCGGACACATTGAAATTAAAATAATAAAAGTATACTTTGACTGTTTTTATTCTACTTGATCGTCTAAATGTTGTTTGATAAATATGTAACATATTTTAATGTACTTACCTACACTAATACATACCACCAGCTTCGATTACAAGCTATTTTATAATGTCCCGTACTTTTTGTACGGTTAGCAGAAAAATATAAAAAATAATGGTATATTTTGTACAACTAGGAAAAAATGATAATTCTTTGTTTTTTGACTCGTGCATCCATATACAGCACAATATATGGCGACGTAATTTTGCACGGGAAATGTGTTGCGCGAGCGCTCAGACGTGCGTTCGACAACCGCCTGGCACTTGTTCCGTGCGAGGAACGGTCTAGCTGTAGGCTAAAACCGCGCGACCTTGAGCGAGTGAGGATGCACTGCTTTTACTCTCACCTTGCTAGAGAATGCCCCGAGTCCAAGAAGTGGGTACATTTAGCGGAGTGCTTATGCTTTAAAGATACATGATAAGACGTTTTGTATCCAAGCTATTTTCAGCTTACTTGAGGTGGGAAAAGAAACAATTATAGAAAAAGTGGGATGGTAATTTAAACCGCTATTTCATTCTTATTCGACAAAGGGCGAAGATCTTTCACTGATACTTTGTTTGAAGACTGATGGCAATCTTTAAATTACGAGTCAGTTATATTCTAACACAAAACATAGATATTTTTTTTTATATTAAAGACCGACCGACTTTCAAATACCAAAACTAAGTAACTATTATAAAATAACTATATACCAAATACATTTTTTTGGAAAATATACTAAAAATATTATCTATATACCTATAATCATAATCATAATCATTTTTATTCATAAAAAATATTACACGTCATACGTATACAAATCCAAGGTCATGCAGTTCTTCCTCTCACTGTTGCAATTCGAATCTGTAACCTGTCGTCTTTGCATATTTCTCTGGAGACTGTGTGCGATTAGTAAATAATTCATATTAAATATACTTATATCTTCCAAGCCCGGAGTATTCTTCTGTTGGAAAGAATGGGGGGAACAAAAAAGATAATCTAAACACTGAGCTTGCTATATGTTCATAACAAACAAATATGTTCTCTTGTATATTCATGCTGCATAGCCGATTCAGTTTAGTTTTTAACAGCTAGGATTTAGGGTTTTCTATCACAAGTAGTGAGTCAAAGCCTTAATACACCACGCTGGGTACGTGAGGGTAAGCGCTCTACAGACGATGCCCTGAAATCGGAGGAAATGACGAAAAAGGGGCGGAGGGGGCGTGAAAAATCACTTATCAAAAAATCGGGTCCGATTTCAGCCAGTGTTGTCAACCATACGATTTAAATCGTATTTATACGACTTTTTTGGCTATAGTACGATATACGATCGAGTAATCGAAATCGTACACAAAATATTTTCTTAACTTATCTTGAAATAAATAACCAGTTATTCTACCCCGAAGTAGTGATGTGGAAACATTACTACGTGCCGGTTCAAATGGCAATGCTTCCAGTGAAATTACCGGGCATAGAGATAAAACATCTCTGGGTGACGAGTGCAGTGCAGTGCTAGGTAATAATTTAGACTCTTGATGTTCCAATACCTGCGTATCACTGTGTTTTTTTGTAAATAGTGACGAGACGAGCTGGACATATGCCTGATGGTAAGCAACATACCTGCCACATAACGGCACAGTGACACGCAGCTCTTGGAACATGAAGAGTCCAAATCATTACGTAGCACTGCACTGCGCTCGTCACCCAGATATCTGAGATGCTATATCTCTAAACCCTGTAATTTCTCTGGAAACATTGCCCTTCAATATGTCTGCACATTACTGCTTGGCGGTAGAATAACTGGCAAAGGTGTGGTACTTCCCCAGCCGAACTCTGCTAAGAGTCCTACCACTACCAAAAATGTGATGTTATGTGGCAGACATGTTGGTTACTATCAAGCACATGTCCTGTTTTTTTATATAGAAAACAGTGACAAGCACTCTTTTCTATAAAAAGTGTAGGTATGTTTTATTTTTAGTTGATATATGTTACGACTATTTTATTGTAGAAATTAAATGAAACCAGCGTAGCAATTCTAAACCCAGTCGGATTGATCCGACACGGAATCTCACATCTCGGTCTTTGTTTTATCTGTTTAGAATTACAGAAGCAAGGATTGTCATTTTGAATTTGAGCCGTTCGGATTGCGCCTAGTACCACTACGCAGTACTACTTTTATCTGCAAAATTAAATTGATATCACCATCAATGAATATCGATCATCTCCTCTGGGCGATACTGAGTTCATCTGAACATTTCTTTCATTTCATTCACAGCCCACGAAAAATCTGTGTGTGCGCTACAACAAGTTTTCAAAAACATCCCTAATGTTTTTGTCTATAATTCATGATGTTTTACAACCAGTTTTTAACCTAAGTCTCTTTTCTCAGTAGTAAGTGCCATGGCAACACCTATGTTTTTGTTTTAAGTAGGGAATGTAATATCGGAAAGTTTTCAATTCCTGCACTGAATCATGATAGTAAATACCCAATATCGGAATTCCGGAACAGCTTCAAAACTGGAAAATGTATTTGGATTTTACCTACACAAAATGTATTAATATTTATGCTTACTCTTTATTGACACATTAAAAAAGGCACAGCAAAACTCAACAAAACATTGTAAAGTACTGCGACAGTGGGCGGCCTTTCCGCTGAAAGCGATCTATTCCAGCCAACTTTAGGACGGAAAAGAATTTGTAAAATAGTCAGAATATGGGGTCCGCAAACAAGAACAAAAAAAACGGAATGAAAGACATAATAATAATAAAAACACAATATAATGATATTGTAGTTAGTTAATTTTATACAACAATACTAGTAGGTACTTAATTATTGATGTATAATACCAATACTAATTAATACGATTATAAATAAATGTAATGCGATTACAACATAAATAAAAAACGCCTGTAATTGCATAAGTAGTAAATTTTCCACCAACAAGTCTACAATTTTAACAAATATAATTGTTAAACATATTTTTTCAAATTGTTCAGTGAAGGAGAATGCCTGATGTGCACGGGCAATTTATTCCATAACTGAGTCGCGCCCTGCAAGTAAACGATATGCCATCGAACATTTTAGTTAAAGCAGAAGGGGCCTTTAGGGAAAGACTGATTTTTGACCTAAAAGGAAGCTTATGGTAATTATGTAAAGATTTAAAAGTTCTTTGAAGTAGGAGAATGGTGGGGTTAAACAAATCCAGTTCAATAATTTTGGAGCCGCTCAGGTTTATTTTAATAACTTATCGCGTGTGTGTATCGTTAGAAAAGAAGTTGGTAGTCAAAATACCGATATTGTAGTAACGATATTAAAGTGTTTCAATTTCGGAATTTAAGTATCAAAAAAAATCTCCAAGATTTCGGAATTGCGGAATACACGCCCTAGTTTTGTAAGTTGTAAGTGTATCATAACTTGGAACAATTATAAATGTATGAAATTTACACGGTCCATGTCAAGAGCACAGTATGTATAGCTTCTCTTTCTTTCACTGTTATATCAAAGTATCTACTTAAGTCTGTGGTCATGTCCGTCACATTGCTTGTATTGTGTTTCGTGTATTTTAATCGAGGAGCTTAATAGAAAAAAGAAGAAGAAATAGAAGTTGAATAGAAGATATTGCATAATAATATTATGTTAGCATTAAGCAGTGAATACGTTTTACTACAATGCCGCCGAAAAGATGGTCTATAATAAATTTGAAATTTGCGGAAACCAGATAAAATGTAAGTCAATAGATAGAATAGATAGGAGTTTTCGGCACGGTTCTTTTGTGCCAATCGTAAGCGGATAAGGTTTATGTCAACTACGACAACATAGGGATGTGCCGCGACAAAAGTATGACACTTCCACAACTAGTATTTTTAGTTAGTACAGAATAAATACGTGTGTAAAGAAGTAGGTTACTCTTTAAAATAGTATTTATATCCATGTTGACTCACTATTTGAAGAAATTTTGGAATTTAAAATTGTTTCAGTTCCTGTTCCTATATACCTACAGTCGATTTTTGGTCAGATTGACTTCAAGCAAGACGTCAAGCTGTTGGCTAAACCGCGAATCAACGTAGTATGAAAACTAACGTGGTTATTACACATTTTACATAAATACACGGGTAACTCACGTTTAATTACAAGTACGTGCTAAACGAGCTGCGAACCCGCGCGCGCACTCTCTTGAAAAAGATCGCCGGACGCGATCGAAACTTGAGTCGGACTGGACTGACTACATTAAACGTGAGTTACCCGTGTATTTATGTAAAAAATTAACGTAGTATACGATTTCGAGATACTAGATGGAATGACGATACATGAAAGGCAATTGATGGCGGTAGCAGACGTAAGACCAAAGATTGGGTTGAGAAGCATATTATTGGAGACGCCTATGTCCAGAAGTGGACGAATACAGACTGATGATGATGACATTTTACATTGTACATAGTAAAATGATAAATTTTTAATAGCCCCAACAGTATTATCCATTAGAAACACAAAAATTTGTTGCCCATCATAATCCTAGAAATATTATTCATAAACTAACTAAACTAAAAGGTAAGATAAGGTGATACAAAACATTTTCAAAACATTTAAGTAATTAAAAGTTGACCTGTACAAACTGGCCTCTTCTTCAAGAAGCATGCAATATGTCTGGCAACACAGTTTTTACTGGTCTGAATTTATACAATGATAATAATAGTCAGCTGATAAAGTCTAAGTTATTCCAGACTATAATCCAACTGTTTTCGCAATTTCAACCGATCCGATTTCAAATTTTATAATAGGCAATAGCATTTTACGATATATAATATAATATCATATCATCGGGCATCTCTTTACCAATTTAGGCGATTTGTCAATTTGGCATTGTTTAGTCATTGTGGCATTTGCGTGTTGATCATAATTGTTCTTTGATTTATTTCCGCGTTTTTTGTTCTTTATTAGCTGTAAATTTATTTTTCTATTGTATTGTAAATATAAAACGTAGTTTACCAAAAAGTTTTTCATTTCCACTAGAAACTTTATTTAAATCTAATATTACATATATTATGAAAACTAAATAATTTGTTAGGTTGGTATTGAACAGACATGTTAACTGCTGTTATTGGTTTGTACTGAGTGCCGACTCCTACGTAGTAATTACATACTCTTTGCTCTGATCGACGACCAGTCCGTTGTACAGCCAGTATCGTACTGACTGATTTGTACGTGTGTAGAGAATACCCTATTTTAGTGCTCCACTACATCTACGTCATTTCCTCCGATTTCAGGGCATCGTCTGTAGAGCGCTTAAAATGTATGTTTATTGTTTCATACCGTTTTTCTTACGATGTTTTCCGTCATGGTTAAATCTAGTTAAAATGAAAAACTAGTACAACTATGAATGTGAAAATACTAAGCCAGTTTTTAACTTATCACCTCACGCTTAAAATCGAACTTTTCAGGCATTAAGGTACCACAGATTCAATCTGTTGGACTGGGTATAGAGAAAATCATTTGAATAACAGTTGTTTACCTTTTCTGATCTTAGTTGTTATATGAAAATTATAACTAATTTAGAAAAGACTAGGGTTTAGTCAAAATGTAGTTAGTGGAGCTGAATACCTGTCAAGACAAGACAACTCAGTCGCTGAGCCAAGCCTCCAAAAATTGACAACTCTGAGACCCTGTACCTCTATAATGTCAGCTACATATTAAACTCAAAAACTGCATAATAAACTTTAGTTTTGCTAATAAAGGCTCTGCCTGCAACTTTAAAAAAAAAACTCAAAAAAATAACGTTCCATTTCTTGCTAGTCGTGAAAAATACAATCATATGATACAAATCTTATCTCATGTAGAGCTATTTCGGAAAACGCTTCGCGAGACAAAAATTCACGTCAACCTTTCCTAAAATGGATTGGCGTTGGCCATATTCCATTCGTTATCTCTTTGTACCTCGCGAGGTTCTAACCAATAATTTCATTCACAAACGCCACTCCACGGCCGCCCGTCGCTAGAATACCAAACAGGGAAACATTGATTCGAGCCGTTATTTGCGAATCTTCGATAAAAACGCTGAGCCCGCAATCCTCATACGAAACTCGACTTTTTGAAACGGGAAGTTCTTGAATGCTTCCGTTGTGGAGCATAATTGGATTTGTAAGGATCCAATTTAAAAATAAACGACGATTCGCCTAACAATCGAATGATGTTCTATTGTTAGCTTTCTATAATTCTAATGAATAAGTGGGGATATAAGTGCATTAAATAATAGGCTTTACATTCTGATATTATCCATTATACGATGCTGTGAACCATTTTATTTTTTCCGCTAGGTATAGGAAGGATATATTAAAAAATAGTAATAGTAAAATTATGAGTAAACAGGTTCCTTCGAATTAAGTGTGCTGCTTCGTAAAACGATCATTAAATCAAATTAACCTTAAATAATAAGTACACAGACAAACGCAAACCTATTTTCTATAAAAATGGTTCCAATGTATGCCACAATTGGAACACATCCCCCTTACTAGTATTATAAATGTGGATGTTTGAATCTTTGTTGCACAACCACGTCGAAACGTATGAACGGATCGGGATGAAATATGGAACAGGACAGTTAGATTACAGTCTGGAGAAAGACATAGGCTACCTTTTATCCTAAAAAAATAACGGGAACGGGAAGAACGCGGATAAAACCGCGGGACACTGCTAGTGTGTATATATTTTATGCAGACAATCAATAACAATACATACAGATTTTATTCCTTAGTTACGACAGCAACTTAATTGAAATATTAAAACTAATTATTCAAAGTTTTAACTATTACCCCTTTCCCTAGACAATAAAATTTGCAAAGTTTTAAAGGGTCGCTGATAAGGGAAAGGTCATAAAACTTAGGCTTAGGTATGAAACAACAACAAGGCTACCACTGCTATTTTGCTCGAAAAGTCAAGGACTTTGCAAAGCTAAAATTATTCGCAAGCTTAGTTCCGAGACGAGATTTACAAATAGAAAGTTGGATTCTATTAACAGACATAACAAAGTTCTCCTTCAGAAATCACAGCCACTCGCAAATTCAGTGTTCTTTCTATTAATGTACAGTGCTGAGACGAGCAAGTCATGTGCCTCGTGTTAAATCGGTTTTTACAAACTTGTACATCTGCACTTGCAAAAAAATACTTAGAGATACAGATGGAATTCAAACCTAAGACCTAATCATTGAGAATTGCATGTTCTAGCTATTAGACTACTACGTCTTCTACAACAGCACAGTGCCATGCCGGTATTTGAACATAAAGATTGTAAATCACTGCCTGCACTGCGCTCGTTATAAAGAAAAGATACTTTGCTAAAATCATAACACAATAAAATTCGGACATCACAGCTTGGCTGTAGAACAAAAAGATAATACATTTTACTTGGTGGTTTATTATATTGACTCTTTCTTTGTGAAAGAAGGCCCAAAGCAGGCGGGATTTAAGCAATAATAAATTAAACGGAAAGTGAACATATGAAAACGGTGGACAAATAAATAAATATTGGGGGGAAATTCACACAATCATAATTTCTTTTATTTCACTACATGTATAGCTTCAGAAGTATTACTTTTAGAGTTCAAATATTTCTTCAAGTAGGTGTGTAATAATAATGACTTACATCGATTTGTGATTAATAATTTAGTGATAGGCTCTGTTTGATGTCTTGATGTTAATAATTCCGAATATCGTCAATTTGTCACGTACGATACAGTATGACAAGCTTGTTATATTTTAGGCAAGAAAGCGGAGGGTCTAACTAAAAATGTCTTAGCTTTGATATTGCTCTCCCTTTTCTTTTCGCTTGAAATGATAGGATCAGCATTAGCAAAGTCATAGCCAATTTAGTAGCCAACGGTAGGGGGGGCCAATCTTTGGTAGGTGCTTTACTTTTCTGAAGTTATACTGCTTTCGGCGTTCAGAGCCAAAATGACGAGTCTCAGCATTGTGACCTAAAGGTGGGCTGTGTATGTATGCTACAATAATAACAAAAATAAAAATACATACAGGACATACACCAAATATACAACAATAAATTAGAAATCGGCGACCCGTTGCCGATCACTGTCTAAACAAAAATATTTTTAAATAATATCCAACATCCATAGGTTCACATTGATAAAAAAAAACTAAGAACTGCATACGAAAAAAATTGTAAATCGCATGTTTTTAAGTTTTTTTTTCAAGTTACAAATTCATTTCGAATATTTAATTCGTCTCGAATATTCATGTACTGGTACGACTTTTCACTAAACCACACCACGGACACTCCACTAAAACTCCATACAACCGCTGCTGTGGAGTTGCCTACTCTTCACACAACTACGCAGATGGCGTTCGTACACACGCCTGAATGTGTGCGTTAGAGCTAGGGCTCGTGACGTAAAGTAGTCTATAAACTTGCTATAATGTTGAGTTACATAAATAGAATGGAGCCAAATTATACTATTCTAATTAAAAGGGTGTTTGCACAGATTTCTTAATTGTTTCAGAAATCTGTGGGTGTTTGTATTGCCGCGTAAAATGAAACGAAACCGATGATAGATTAGATCAGGTACCTAGATATCTATTTCTTTTAGTAGGTACACATTCCCATTTTATTTTAACACTTACCCATGAAGGAAACTTTATTCTGTCACTATAATTATTCCTTCAGGCATTATCAATCCGTGCTTGGGCACGTAAGTTACTGGCTGTGTAAGTTACTTAGAGTTAAAAATGACTTCCTTATTATAAATACTAGCTGAACCCGCTACTTCGTTCGCGTAAGCAGATGTTACTGACTTATACATTAATTGGAAGTATCGTACGTCAAATATTTGGATAAGTAGTCATTGAAAAACCTTTGAGTTTGAGTAAATTTGTTTTTCCACACAAAAATTTATTTAATTTTATCATCTTTATTTTTCTTTTTTTAAACAAAATCAAACATACTTAGTAAGTTTTCGTAGTATCTAACATAGCCGCAAGTGTTAAGTTTGTAGGATTTTTATAGGATACATTATGAAAAGTCTGAAGCTAATGTGCATGATCTGATACCTACTTACCTATTTCTTTTTATCCGCAAGCTGTTTTCTAGCTGTTACCCGCGACTTCGCCGGCGTAAAATTTTGAACGAAGCGTGTGTGGAATCAAAATAATTAAAATTTTGAGTTTTAATGATATTCAAGCAAGTTGAACCCGTAAATCTAAGCCAAGTCCTAGTGAAATGTTAATGTATGAATTTAATTGTAGGTAACACAGAAAAAAATCAAGAACGAAAGAATCCAAATTTGGCATCATAATCCTTTTAGCAGCAAAAACTTATTAGTACAATTTAGAATACCAGTAACGCCACCTAGTGATGAAAGAAAAAATACATACCACAATAGCAAAACATCGATTTAAATGGCCTTTAGTGCTTTTAGATTTAAACTGGCAATAGCGCCGTCTAATGAGAATATTATGTTGCTTGTTATTTTGATTGTGAACGTAAATCACCTATATTATCTACGCCAAAACGGGTGCATATATTTTTCATTTTTGGCTTTTACCTTACCATCACATCAAGTTCCTTACGAAAATATATGCTTATATTAATATGGAGTTAAATGAAAATGTAGACTTATTAGCCCATGTGAAATTTTAGACTCTAAACCAGGGGTCGGCAAGTAGTTTTAGGTGGGGTCCGGATGATGAGCGAAAATTTTCATGAGGTCCAGAAAAAAAACTAGAGGTAATAATTGCACAAACAGCCCACTAAATGTTCCCACGCTGGCCAAGTGCGGGTTGGTGGATGACACATGACTTCGAAAGATTCAAGGTACATGTCGGTTTCTTCACCGGTTCGGTCGACAACACAACAAGACCTAAATTCAATGCGATAAATTACACCGATCCTCTTGAGCCAGTTCTTTATAGTTTGGTTCTCGAGAAGAGCAGAAACTTCGAAATGTGTCTTCTACGAGTAATTGGGCGTCCGTCGGTCGATCTCGAAAATATTAGTTAATTTTTTTTTTTTTTGTGAAAGATGATGAAGATTTTTTTACTGCGGAAGTCGGAAAGAAAGTTACGTCTGGTCTAGTCGGGAGAACGGCACCTGCCGATCCGGAGACCCCGGATTCAAACCCCACACGCACCACTGCCTTTGCGAAGTCATGTGCGTAATGCCGCTAACTTAAAACGGTGAAAGAAAACATTGTGAGGAAACCGACATGCACCTAAAACCTCTCCAAGTCATGAGTCTGTCACCAACCCGCACTGGGCCAGCGTGGTGGATTATGGCCTTAACACTCTCCTTGCGTGAGAAAGCCCGAGTCCCAGCAGTGGAAACGTTTTGTGGGCTGTTGATGATGATGATACGAAAGTCGAACTAAACATTGTAGCCAAATTGATAGATAGTTTTTTGCAATTTCCTTATTTTTTGAGATGTGTTTGGCCCAAAATTCTTCAGTGGATACAGTTTCATACATTTGCAAAGATACATCTTTTTGAGTATCAATTATTTCAATTTTAAGAGTAAATTTAAACAATTTGGCAATATGTTAGCAACAATGGCTCCAAAATGGTTCATGAGATCTTCGTCCACCTTGAGGCGACTGAATCTTTCTTTTTTGAAACCATTTACCAGAGCAGTAGCCATGGTTCGCACGCTGGTTTTGACCAGGTTTTCCTATTGACTCACTGTATTCTCGATACCTCCCATTTTCCTAATCCACTTTGACGTTTGAGTTCCCTTCGATGGTCTTGGCCATCTCTAGGATTTTATCGCCCAGCATAATCTTAGTGCATCGGGCAGTAACTACAATTGGGTCAATTGCAGATGTCGCATAAAAAGATCTTCCCGTGCGATCCATATCTTTTTCGCTCAGTCTCACAAAGCCATTATCTGCACTCTTTCCTTGATGACCCGGAAAGTGACATTATTGTAAATGGCTGGTTCATCCTCTTCGATTTTTGCCTTTAAAAGATTTTTACTTCCTAGCTTATAGGACTGCGTGATGTTTTCGCAGATCTTAAGGTTGACTTGTCTTGTCGGTCTCAGCCACACGGCTATAAAGGCATTAAGTGCATGACTCCGCAGCTTCGAAGCCGCGACATAGCGGGGCGGTTCAACCCGTCTCATGTCAGCTCTCGTTCGGCTCTATTTTTGCTGTGAAACTGCTTTGGCGGCTTTGGCGTCCTTGACGCCTGAGGGGATGATGCATGGGATGAGATTCGGAGTAAGGTCTTTGTTACTGCGTTGAAGGCAGTCACGAAGGCTACTGGTTTGGTTGGCTGCGGCTCTTTCCGTGGCTGTACTCTGCTGTGCGCTTTCGGAGCTGGTTTGGATAGTCGAAGTAGGAACAGGATGTCCCCAGATGTCAGTTGCATTTGTTTGATCGTGCGAAGGGGCCTCAGGAAGCTTAGAGTTTCTCCCCTATCTTCGTATACGCCAACCTCATGAGTATTCACGACCTCACGACTCACGACTTTCGCTCTTGAGTATTGAGATTGCCATCGCATCCACGCTTATCACCCGGGGTGTTTCACCGGTATTTCTGTTCAGGTGTGCGAATAGCGCACTTGGGTGAGTGAAAGGCGTCCGACCTTCCGAGTACTCTATTAGAATCGTTTTGTTTTTCGATCACACCAACCGAAACCGGTGGCCATCAACCTCACACATAGCATAGCATAGCGTCGTAGATTTTCTGTTTCGTTGTGACTTTGCGGTACTCCCATTGAGCAGGAAAGACAATCCAGGTGACAAACGGGCTCGCCCAGGCGCAGCAAAAGCTTATCCGAATCTTTCTTTGTTGTTGTCCATGATGAGAGCCAATCCGCGGATACAGATCCCTGCCTCTCTGCGTTCTCTAGTAGTTGTTGGCGGAGATGCTCTTCAAGGAGTTATCTTGGGCGGGGAGCGCATTCCACGTTCGTGTCCACGGACAGCGCGTCAGATGTGGTGACGAAGGTGTATTTGAAATTGTGGAGTTTCTCTTGGCCGCTATACGGAAAATATTTAGTAAAAAAAGTAATAGTATTTACTAAGGTAGATTTTACGTGGCAAAAACATTGTTTCAAATAATAAAGGTACAGTGGACCTTATCTAAATTTTAAAATATATACTTGGTATACACAGATTTCTAAAAATCTGTGTTGGTATACAATACAATATTCGGTCCGAGGTTCAACCTTCCGCGGTCCGAGGTTCGACCTTCCGCGGTCCGGATACGGACCGCGGTCCGCCTGTTGCTGACCCTTGCTCTAAACTATATGTGTTTCGTATGTCAACCCAATTCGTTGTGCCGTTTTGACGTCATAGTTAATATTTGTTTCCTTAGGGCCCATGCTTCTTTTCAGGTTGATAGGTAATAAATACATAAATGTGATATTTCAGACTATGAGTTATCTCTGTTTCAATTTTCTACCAAATTTGCTTAGTCTTTCCTACGTCACAGTAACCTACAAGTAACCGATTTGCTATTTCTGAGTTCAAACCACGTGTGTTTCGAATTCCATCCAAATATGTTCAGCCGTTCCAACGTTGTCCTGTAAATATTATGAATGTCACTGTTTGGATGTTTGTTACGTAATACACAGAGTACTTATTTATACATAGGCAATGTTTAGCCTATGTGTTCTTCCAAACTGTAATCTAATTATATTTCAAATTTCAATCCGATCACTTGATACGTTCCGCCATGATTAAAGCGGCAATAGAAATACATCATCTGCGCAAATTTCAACTGTCTAGCTATCACCGTTCTTGAGATACAGCCTGGTGACAGACGGACGGACAGACGGACGGATAGCGAAGTCTCAGTAATAGGGTTCCGTTTTTACCCTTTGTGTACGGAACCCTAACAACGGACTGCTTCGGTCACCGAAGCTTGTTGAACACTACCTTTAAATTTTAAACAGTATTTGGATTGAAATAATACGTTTTCTAATAAGTTACGGCTGGTCTAGTAAGTTACAGCTGACCTAGTCGGGAGAACGGCGACTGTCGATCCGGAGACCCAGGGTTCAAAACCACGCGCACCACTATCTTTTCAGAGTCATGTTCGTAATGCCGGTAATTAAAACGGTGAAGGAAAACACCGTGAAGAAACCGAAATCTACCTATAATCTAAGTTCTAAGTCATATGTCATGCACCAACCTACACTGGGCCAGCGTGGTGGATTATAGCCTTGTCTCTCTCCTTGCGAGAGAAGGCCCCGACGCCCAGCAGTGGGAGCATTTAATGGGTTGTTTATGCTGCTACTTATTAGGCTGATATGTTTTCTCCAAAATACAAAAATCTTCTTCAATGACAGGTAATTTAATTCTGTCATTCGACTAAATTTTATAAGAAGGTATAACTATGTCGTACATGTTGATATTTGAAAAACTACCTCCCTGTTTTCGATATCTAAGATCACCTCTGAAATATTTTCTACCAAACAAAAAAGGTATTATCAAAATCAACTAACAATTAGCGGAGTTATCGCGTAAAATAAAATAAAATAAAAAAACATGCAACCCGATTGAGAACATCCTCCTTGTTTGAAGTCGATTATAACCGAATGATGTTTGTTTTTAACCCCCGACAAAAAAAAGAGGTGTTATAAGTTTGACGTCGATGTCTGTCTGTCTGTCGGTCTGTCTGTCTGTCTGTCTGTCTGTCTGTGTGTGTGTCTGTCTGTGGCACCGTAGAGCTCAAACGGATGGGCCGATTTCGATGCGGTTTTTTTTTATTTGAAAGTTAATATCCGTGCGGGTGTTCTTAGCTATGTTTGGTTAATATCGATTCAAAATGGCCGCCTCCACAAAATGGCGGACAAAATATTTCTGCACAACCTACCTCAATATGGGTATCAAATGAAAGGGCTTGACTAGCAGAGTACTAAACGCTATAACAAATTTCAAATTCAAGATGGCCGCCACCACAAAATGGCGAATTATATAATATTTTTCACTACTACCTCAATATGGGTATCAAATGAAAGGGCTTGATTAGTAGAATACTTTGCACTATGACAAATTTCAAATCCAAGATGGCCGCTACCACAAAATGGCGAATTACATTTCCTTTTCACAATTCCCTTAATATGGGTATCAAATGAAAGGGCTTGACTAGTAGAATGTTGTACAGATAACAAATCTAAGGTAGTCGGGGGTTAATCAAAATTTTTAATTTTGTTCTTGTTCCACACAAAAATATATTTTTGACAATTATTTTGTCATCCAAGACGACGCGACGCGATCACGTGGGCACTTTCTAGAATCTAGAATCTAGATATTCTGTGGATCGTCTGTGACACACAGAATACTTAGAAGTTAGTATGTACCGAACGCGCCGCGCGTGTCGTTATTATTTAATGTTTGTGTAATTTCCGAACCAACACACCGATATTGTTCAAATTTTGACGGGACAATATAAAAAATGTGTTCTTTCTAACAAAAAAAGAATTAATGAAATTAAACAACGCAAACATGAGTTACAACCAAATATACATTCTGACTTTCACCCCCTCCCGCACGAAAACCGATCAGAATTTGGGAATCAAAAGTAGCCTACAGCAATGTCCTTAGTATAAACTAAAATCATGCCAAGTTTCAGCTGAATTGAATCAGTAGTTTCGGCGTGATGCGTGATCCCTATACAGAAAGACAGACAGACAGACAGACAGACATGAAAGAAAAAAAATGCAGTTTCGCCATCAGTATCGACTATGGAGTGCCCCAAAAAATTTTTTTCAAAATATCTTCAATGTACAGAATTCGACCCGTTACAGTTTTATTATAAGTATAGATTGGTAGACAATTCACACACAACACCATCTGACCCCAAACTAAGCAAAGCTTGTAATATTATAAAGCAACGAAAAGTTTCTAATCTTACGTTATTATAAAGCTTTTAATCTTGTCCCGTTTAGTTGATGGACAGCCGTAAACAGCACAAAAACCCACCATGATGATATTTCGTTAGGAATTAGATGTTCGATACCAGCCCTTCGTTGAGTGCTCCTAGCGTATCCGAAACGGCCTGAGGGGTGAGGAAGCTTGAAATTGGCGGGGGGTTGGGAGTGTCCGTTCTATCTATATTATCTATTCTATGACTAAACATAAAATGACTTTGTGGCTTGCGTATAGTAAGCAACCTGCTATGTTATGTCAGCTATGTTATGTATGTCAGCAACCATGCTGCCATCGACATGTTTTCACTGCTAGGACTCGGGGCCTTCTCTCACAAAGAGATATTGAAAACCATAATCCACCACGTTGGTCTAGTGCAGGTTGGTGAATGACGCATGACCTCGAAAGATTTTAGCTTTGTGTCGGTTTCCTCATGATCGTTCTCCTCATCCTCATCATTTCTTCACAATTTTTAAGTTAACGTGGGGTGCGTGGAATTTAAGCCCAAGGCTCCAGATCGGCAGTTGCCTTTCTCCCGAGTATACCAGCCGTAGCTTAAACCGTAGCTTGCGTTAGCGTTTATTGAATTTTTGGTATACGGGGGTAAGAAATATGATAAACATATGTAGAAAAAATATTTCTTTACGTCGTGACCGTGATTGATTTACACACGGGTTAATTATTATGAGTAGCCGCTGCAGATCTGGCAAATTATTCAACAAGGAAGATGGGATTTAATTTTTGTTGTGCGAAATTAAATTCATTGTGAATTTATAATGGAGTCTGCGGTCGGACGCTCGGGAACTGCGGGTGGTGATATATACTTTGGTCGGGACGTAAAGATCCGTCGCTGTTGATTTTGTATCTACTCGGTATTATGTTACATTTAATCAAGATTAGTGCAAATGAATTTTGCTTTTCACTACGATTAGTAACAATTTGTCAAATGCGAAAATAACACTGTACCTCTAATCTCACGAATAAGTACTTCAATTTAACCAAACGACTGCTCACTGCAGCTCTCTGCAGATAAAATTCAAATTGCATGAAAAATATTTTATAAACTAACAATTATTTCTTGCCTGGGCCACACTAACGGGAAATGCCATTAATTATCGCGTTAACGGACGTTAACGGTAGGTGTAAAATACACCTTCGGTAAACGTCCATTAGGTGTATTTTACACCTACGGTTGACGTCCGTTATCGCGATAATTAATGACATTTCCCGTTAGTGTGGCCCCAGCAATATAGAATGTGATCCAAGGCCATAATTCATCAGGCTGCCTACGTGCGAGTTGCCAGTTAATAATATATATAAATATTGGCGAAAAATGTCTTTCTTGGAATTTGTTGGTTTCCTGACGACGTTTTCTTTCACCGGCAAAGCCAGTGGTGATGAAAAACTTGCATATCTTATCGAAAAAATATCAGAGGTGTAGACGGGATTAAAAAAAACTCACGGTTGTGAATCGGATATTCTCGTCACTAGACCACAATGGCTTCTAAATAATAAAAAATGAAATGACTAATTGGTTTAAATTAGCAAGATTAGTTTCAAGTATTTCTTCTTTTCATTAAAATAATTTGGGATGCATTAAAATAATTAAATCAGTGAACAAAATAAATCAATCTAATTCACAAAAAAATATGGCATAATATACAACACGCGAACAAAGCTAAAGAATTATCGCTTATCTATTCGATTTCTTCCAGGAAACTTTTGGTTGGAAATGGTTTTTGACATTTATAATAGCGGGGTGTGATATTCCAGACTACATCAGACATAATAATTATCTCCGTTTTTACAACGAAGCGTTTTTTACAACAAACGAACCAAGCTAACGAAAGTGATGTGTGATTTGGTTTGTCACTCTTCAACTTGAAATTACTCTACTTAATTCTATTTATGTACATGTAAAGAAGATAGATAAAAAAGCAGCTCATCCCTAACAACTTTGCAAAAACAGAATATACGCTACATATTCTTTTCACTTGCTTGTTTTATTTAGTCGATACCTAATATTTCTCAGTTCATGCGAGATGTATGCGAGGTTCAGACTTTTGCAATATGACGTGAACTTCTTACTCCGCGGGTATCCCGTGCAGTTGGACAGTAGCGCGACTCGATTGGTAATTCTATGGATTCATTTCAATTTTGTAAGTCATACGATTTTTGAGAAATGAAAGAAGTCCGTCGCCATATGGAACATTAAGATTTTCCGACTTTTTACGATGTTTCTCGGTAGAATCGCAAATTCGTTTTTTTGCCTACTAAAGAAGATAATTTGTAGAATACAAAGATTTTAAAGTCATTATTTCAGTCACCGTTGTCAAATCCCCAACCAAAAGTTTCCGAAACGTACCCAACAAAAAACCGTCAGATTTGTAAGTTAGGGCAGAAATATATTATGCATAGGCTATTCATAAAACGTAACTTTATGTTACCCATGAGGTTGCGTAAGGCCTAAAAATGTTCATGAGCAATTCCGTCTATAGCTTGTAGGTAAATAGAAGGATAGAAACGATAAATCACTGAACGGATTAAACAAACTGTGAAGTATTTGAATAAATATTGGACACTAGATAAATTGATAAAGTCACCCTAAATGTTCCAAAATTAAATATGTGTATGCTCGGCTATTTTTACTTGCAATATACATAAAAATCTAGTGTCATGTTGTTTGGTTCAGTGAACTTTTCACCAAGTTGTTTTTTTAACCTGTTTTTTTACGAAAATAAGTGCAGAATGCCTTTTTTTTTGGTTTGTAGGTCCTTAAATAATTAAATTTTCCCCGAAAAAGTAAAACTGACTTCAATTTAAAATTAACTTCAGACACTTGACCAAACTGCATAAGAACCTACGTTATACAGATAATTCAAAACTAATTTAAGTTTTTTGTTGATATTTCAAAAGCCATCTCACCGATTTCGATAACATTTATCATATGGTCCACCAACCTCTCTTGTATTTCCTACCAAATAAAAAAAATAACCATCAAAATCGATTCGCAGAGTTATTTTTTTTTTTTACTTTTTTATAGGTTTACACTTGACCGCCATCTCGCCTGATGTTAAACGATGAACGTCGTGAATCTTACAAAAAACGACTATTTAAATGGAATAGACGACGATATCAAAGAGACTACGATAAATATTATAAATGTTTCAAGCTATAAATACTCGTATATGCAGAATTAATAACCTACTCATAGGAATTAATAGACGGCACTTACGCTATTAATTGTGCCCAAATGGAAACTTACAGATAACAAAGGTCCGTTCGCTGGCCATTCATTACATTACACCTCACCCGTATACGTTACAAGTACGAGCCGACAATGTCGCCGGATACAATAGAAATGGATACGTTATAATTTATGCTTACTTACTTCTTACCTTCCACTGTGCTCTGCGTCTCAGAATCTATAGTCCCGCAATATGGACACTGACAGGAAGATCGATCCTCAGGTTCAAACCAGTATAATAGGCTACAGAACGAGAAATATGCATAGTTTCTCTGGGATATTGTCTTTTCTTTTACGTATCGCATTGAAGAATGCATGATTCCAAACAATTTTACATCTACATAATTTTCTGTACCTGTATATTATCTTAACTCATTGTACCTTGGCGGTGGTTTTGGTGGTCTATTGTAGCTGGGCTAGTGTGGGATCTGGGGTTGAGCTTTCTTGAGAGGAATGGTCTGAGCTGGACGTCTCAGGGTGGGTGGATTGTGGTAGGCAGTTTGGAGTGGGTAGTCTGTGGTAAGCCACGGAATAGACGTTTAAATGGGGCGTTCAAAGTGTTGTTTATATCGATTTTGTGAAATATTATTTGTGATCAAGAATCTTGTTAATTTCAAATGAACTTGGTATACTTGTACATACGAGTAGAATAACATTTTCTACAAATTAAACAAAATCTATTAGCTTGATATATGAAAACAAAAACTGCACTAAACCGAAAGAGAAACGTCGTACCTACTTATCATCTCGGCTAACTTTTATTATGAGACCAGCTCTGAAATAGCTAAAAAGATCATGTGTTGATAAATTTGTACTTACTTGTCAAGTCAAAGAAATGTTTACGTATGGTTCATCTGCTTGATTCGCGATTCTAGCGTTATGTTATGTTAAATTATAAAATGTGTTACTATTGATGAGAACTCCACAATTTCAACTTAGTGCAAGCGTAGGCACGTAGAAAAAGTCTTTAAAGATAAAAATATATTCTCTTGAAATAAATTGGAAACCTTCACAAAATATGATTTGTTGCATATTAAACTATGCCCTAATAAATCTTGTAACATTATATTTTGTTTTACAGAATGAATAAAAAAGGTTGTACTCTGTTACATAGAACAATGCCTTTTATGTGATTTCGTTCAACTCAAGCCTTCGTCTTACAAACCGTTCAATTTGCTTTCAAAGAAGGACCCCAGTCCATTGTTCACCGATAGTTTGAGTCTCGCGACAAAAATAAAATGTAAGCAAGGAACAATCTCAAGAAAACTGTAAAAATTATTTCGTAGAAACTAGATTTCAGTGAAAAATAGCGGAATAGGTACAGGAGATACCAATTTAAAACTGTTTCATATTTTATTCAACGCGAACAAAAATGGTTGCGCATATAGTTTTAAACTATTCATTCTGTTCTGATTGCTTTGCTTATTGAAGTGTTCATTAGTCGTGGATAGAGTTTGGTTGTTATATTTATGAATGCATTTTAGGACGCTGCTCTGGGGATGGACGTGAAATGCGATTATAAAGGCTTTTGACCGGCACAAATGTCGCTGATTGTAGAGCGGAGTGGCGAAGAAGCCATCAGCTTTGCCATCAAAGTGAATAATTCGGTTCGGGTCTGGTTTTTTAACGTAACAATATCAATGAATGTTAGATAGGTATGTTATATGCTATATTCCTATTTCAGTACTGAGGCTGCTCACTTTAAGACACATGAAAAACGTGTGTGATGAATAGGGTATTAGTTCTATGTTTAAGTGTTTTTATGTATCCTAAGTATGCATTTAAAATAAAGGTTATATGTGTAGCCAAAGTATGTCGGTATTTAAAATTATATCAGCTATCTGGCTTCAATAGTACCTACAAACTTAGTTTGGAACGACATGATGGTGTGTCAATCAGTATCGACTAAAATATATTTAATATTATGGTATTAATTATTCAGAAATATTTCAACGTACATTTGTATATATTGTTAATTGTCTAAGGTGTAGCACCAAGAGTTATGCTTATACTTAGGCATTAGATGCATTGTTTAACAGGATGGAATATACAGCTGTTGTAAAAGTCACGAGTAAGTTTATAGCAAATGGGTGAGAAGAGAAACAATGGCAGTTAACCGATTTTCAAATAGAAGGAAGCATTGTGTTCGATTGTCTGATTTAAAAAAAATACTATCATAAAAGTAGTCAACGTATAAAAATTTAGTATTAATGAAAACTTATTTACGGTATATATTGAAAATGTTGTTGTCATAGGTTCTATTTTCATTTTTCCCAGTGGTATAATGTGTGTGTGTAGACAAACATAAATATAATTTCTAAAAAAATAGTTGCTAAATGAGCGCTTTAGTTATGATGTTAGCACATATCGGCAATTGCAAAAGAAATGTGTCGCTATTAAACTTACGTTTTCTTTATTTTATGGAAATGAAAGATAAAACAGACTTACTCAGATTACTAAACATTGCATTTTTAAAACAATTTCCTTGTATTAACGTTCTGGTTGTAATCATAAAGATAGCAACTTAGTTTAGTTTAGGTTTGTTTCGGAATCATAGTTTGAAACGAGTTCATTAAAAACTATCACGGTTTTGGGTCGCAGCCTCTAGAGACTCGTTGCGGAAATTCAGGCGAATCGATACCGTAGTTGTACTTATTCAAAACCGACGAGCTCCGTCTGAAATACCTATTCAAACTCCACGACGCGACGTCAGGGTACCTACCTACCAGTATATTATATGCTGAACAATTTTAACGCCAACTATGCATCAACATTATTCCGAATTTCATTAGCAGTTTTGAATAAGAAATTTAATGTAAATGTCGTTCTTAAATAAGATCGCCTTTACTAGTGTAAGAAAATCATCTGCAAGAGAATCACGATTACTTCCATCAAGGTCACGTGAACTTCCTACCAAACAGAGCATAAGCATATAGCAGCCAACTCTAATTTCTCACCACTGGGACTCGGAGTCTCTCTCTCTCTCCCAAAGAGAGAGAGGTAAGGCCATAATCCACTATGCTGGCTAAGTATGCAGTAGCGAATGCCGCATGTCTGTGCAATAAAATCCTTTTTGAAACATGCCAATTTTCTCACAATATATTCCTATATAATTAAATTCAGCAGTTATGTCAATGATGTCAAAATTATAGACTACATGCTCGTGAACAAAATTTATGGGTCATATGATACACCAGGAGACCTATGTAGGATAATAGAAAGATATAAAATAATAAGATTCAGCTCTATTGTAGCATTTGTATCTATGCTGTCTAACTGAGTGAAAGTTGAAGAAGGGGGGTTGCAGCCCTTGATTACTTGTCCCATGATTTTTGTACTGCGTTGCGAAATAATATGCTGATGCATGGATGCGGAATAATATGAAATGCTAACGCATAAATATGATAGTACTTGCTGGCTCTAAAACAGAAAAGTTCTTAAATACAAGTAACATATTAAGTGCTATTTTCGTTCGTGCTGACTATGTGAACTATTGCTACAGACATTGCTTGATTTTTTGACAAATTATATTATTATTATTGTTCACTTTATTGTTGAAATTTAAAATCAAATATTTTAGATTATAAATATATGCAATATTTTTTTTAATTAATCATTTCCGAGATACCTTCCTTTCGACTTGCAACTGGTCGTCCCCGTAGTTGAATTCAGAGTGTGTAAGCTTCAGGGTTTGGCCTTTCACCTCCGTTTGGGTTGGGCTGGTGACGATCCCTCAGGGCCCACTCGGTGGCTCTCGCTCATAATTCGTCTAGCGTGTCACAAACTTTGCCTACCTACCTATTATGAGTCCATTTTATTATGGCAGATTTTCGTCATGTCATACGTAACAATTTGCGTAACTAAGGAAACATTAAAATAAAGCTGAAATAATTAAATCTGCGAATCATTTGCGAATAGGTTAACGTCACCATCACCTTCGGCCGCAATAAAAGGCTTTATTTTATATTACAATGCTGGGACCAAAGAGGATATATATAGGTCTATCTAAAGCTGGGACTTATATAACATCGGCCAGAGTCGTCTGGCACTTTCTGCCACCTTATTAAACAAACATGTTTTACTAAGATTTAACTTGTTTTTCAATATATTTTAATATCGTCCAACACATTATTGATAAAGTTATTTTTCCTTAAGCCTTCCAAAAAGTAATCTTCAAAATATGCCTAAAACTTTGCATCTCTTGGGATTGGTTAAAATTATTTTTTATCAAGTAATTTTAAAAGTTTATAGCTCCAAGATAGTGAAGTAAAACGAGATAGGTGTATTGAAACGAGAGGCCTTAGTATTTCGAGGCTCGACCCACTTTCAGTAAGCGCCCTTTTGGGATTTTGAATCTCTTTGCCTCGGAACTTATTTCAGTATCACATCAAAGTTGCAAGTTCGAGCGAATTACTTTAGGGTCGAGAGATTTGGCAGCTATCGATAAACGATAGTAGGGTAGTTGTGAACTTTGCAGTGGCCCTTGGAAGAAACGAGTTGACATATTGAGGTCTGTCACTCACTTGAAACCGGATATTCCTGAGAGGTATAGTTCAATAATACTTCAAGAAACATACATACTAATACAGTTTAATGCTTAACTAATGCCATAGAATAGATAACTAATGCAGTTAAAAAACGGTCTTGAAACAAAATATTTATGTGCATATTCCCTTATAACTTTATATTAGAATAAATAGTTACACGTTAAAAACTACTATTAATGCCATTTTTAACAACATTAAAATGTACTCAAAGATCAAATCACTCTATATAGGTACACATATGTATTATAATAAACTAGCTGTACCCTGCCACGCTTCGCTGTGGCATATTGTGATGCAAAAATTAGATAAAAACAATCCTTGACGCGGATTATATATCATTGTAAAATTTCAGCTGGATCGGTGCAGAAATTTTTGAGTTTTTTAAGCGGACACAAACCAACATAACATTTTTATATATAGAGATGTAGTCCTGTATGTACTGAGCACTAATGTATTCTCTGTCAGTTCATATGTGTGCTGTAGTAGTAGTATTTAGAAAGGAAATCATTTTAAAGTAAACAAGAAATTGTAATTCTATTCAAAGGTTGCACAAAAAATACTACTAGTCAATTTTCAACGGCAGGTAATCCGAGGAGGTAATTTACCAAAATTGCTGTCGCGGACTTTACTTGGAACTCCCTTAACTAATTCGAAGGAAAAACATTCCTTTTTAATGTCGTGTAGAATAATAATATATTATTTTGTCAATAGGTTGACTGATTGGCCTCGTGACTACCAAGTAACTCGACACTGTGACCTTTGTACAACCGGGAACAAAAGTGATTCAAATTTTATTATATTTTTAATTCGGCAAAAACGACGGGTGTTATAAGTTTGACGTGCGTGTATTTGAGGGTGTGTGTGTGCATGTTGTGCGTGCGTGGGTGTGTGTGTATATGTCTGTGGGATCGTTTGCTTTGTTTAAAGGTTAATGATTAGTCGAGTGTTCTGCGGTATGTTTGATGAAAAATGGTATTAGTACCTACAATACTATACCTACACCATAATTAATTTAAAACAACTTACAACGCACCACCACAATACGACGAAGTACATTTTTTTTCTCTACTCCCTGAACACGAACAACAAATGAATGGGATTATCTAGTAGAATACACCACACCATGATATATTCCAAGCCTGAGGTGGTCGGGGGTAGCTCAAATTTGATTTAATTGTATCCTTCTAGTAGATAAACAGCTCAGTTTATGTTCCCAGCCTATTGAGGGTCTTCTCTGACAAGAAAAAGGCCAAATAAATATTTATTAAATATGATGGTTTACCAAATAGTATTTTTGTGCGTTGCACGTTGTTTGTCCGCGATGAATAGCATAAAAAGGGTTATAATGACAGATAGACATGTGTGGTCACATATTTCAGCGCACGTCCGCGCACGCAATGAAAGCTCTCAAAACCGCTTCTATTGATAGACGCGTAATGGTTTATACCTAGCCCACAGAAATCTAAATAATTATTATTTCGATTTCTGCGACCTAGCCATATAGCTTTCCTAAGTTTCGATAAGGATACAGAAATAGTTTATAACTCAGGAAAATAACGGGAACTACGTGGAAAAAACGCGAGTTTTTAGATTGATTGCGATTTTGTCCTGTGTGGTGTTTTCAATATGAGTTCAAATCGAAAAAGTATAAAAATTCTATTTACTTTTTTTTTTTTTAAAAAAGAACATTTGTTGACCGTATATGACCTTTACTACCTACCCATTACTTTTTTTGGCTAGACGACGTAAGTTAACCGTTTTGGATAACATTTAGACATGATGATATATTTCTCACCGTTTCCAATTTCAACAATATTAAAGAAATTCTCGAATAGCTGCGACCTATTTCTGAATAAAAATGGGGCTCGCAGAGGAAGTTTCTGATTGTCGCTTGTAATACTTTTGTTGAATGACTCGTTAAGCTAATGTTCACGATATTTCCATGTTTTCTGAGAGCCGAGATTGAGGACTCTGCAGGTGGTTGAGTTTGAGTGACATTCAAAATTTATGGAAAACATTGTATCTTTCCTTGTTCTCTCTTAACAATTATTTTTCAATCATTTGCCGAATAACTAAATGAAGAATCGCACTTCTATAATATTTTTACATTTTTTTTCTCTCTGGGACATTTCATCTAATTTTATTTCTTATTGATCGATACTACAATAATTATCTCTCAACAACATTTGAAAGTGTTTAAGAATGTGATTTGAAAACACTATCCACAATTAATTGGTTTTTTGTTGCCTTTAAAGATATCTTGGAAAAGAAGATTGAATTTTGAAATGCTAATAAAATCATCATTATGAAAGAAACACTGTGCTGTTTGTGTTAAGCACAAATGTCAAAATAATATGTGAAATGTCTATTATAAAATATAAGTTAAAAATCATAAAAACTATACCTAAAACATTTAATAGATACTTTAACGAATTTATTCGAAAATTGTGGATTTGAACCCATTAAAAAGTGTAAAAGTATCTATCTCTGCGAAAATTCGCAGAGATAGATACTTTTACACTCCGCGAGGCATAAGCTGAGCTTTGCATTTGTGTGAGTGTACATGGATAGTGTAGGTGTGACAACCGGCCTTAGGCGCGGCGCCATTCTGTCTCGCCGCGCTCCTGCCTGATTGGTGATCACTCACACTAATGCAAAGCTCAGCTTATACCTCGCGGAGTGTACATACCTAAAGAAATTAGCTAAGACCTAATAATAAAGATAATAAGATAATAATAATAAAAATAATAAGGTTCTACAAAATAATATTTTTTTAAATAAAACTTTAAAAAGTTATAACAACAGTTATCAGTTCAAACTGCTGCTCGGAGCTTAGTGATTTTGTTTAAAATGTTTTTGTAACATAACAACACGAAACTAGTCACAGCCCGTAGCAACATGAATCTGTATAAATCGTTAAATTGCCAGGAAAAAAGTATTTGTGGACATTTTTTAGAGAACGCTATCTAGCCCCAAATTAATCAGAGCTTGTCAAGCAACTTTTGAAATACAACAAACAAAACGTGAATACTACTTTTTTCTAAATTGTGTTTCTTTTTGTTATAATACTGAACTATGCACGACAATGCCTTTAGATGAATGGAATGGAATCGAATATCTTTATTTGCCTGTGTATTGATGTGCCTGATGTGTACCTACGTTTGAATCATGTATTTGTACACACCACAGGTGTGTATTGTGGAAGAGTGCTACGAGTTAGAAAAACTTTGAAACATTAAAACAATAGTTAGGTATGTGGTATGTGTAACACCAATACGAGTAAGATTGCGTTTGATCAATAATTTACCTGTTACCTTAACTTATTCTAAATTTGAGATATAGTGTTTAATATTAACTTAGTGTATGTAATGTAAATTAATGCTAAAGTATTGGAAGGTCAGTAAATCAATACGTATACATACATACTTTTATACCTAGATTAACTAAGTAAATTGTAGTTTTTCCGTTTCATCATCCTGCTACCTGCACCTGCTACCGGACATAGCGATCGCTCAAAATGCGCTACTCAGCCCGACCTTCAGCTTTACTTTTTGGTGGTCCATAATTTAACAACAACATTCATGCGAGCTCTATAAAGGGAGCGTGCCAGAACCGTAATGATATTAGAATGATACTAAAATTGTGTGCAGTCGAATCCCGCCTATACCCGCGTACCTGCCTTCTCATCCGAGCATTTTATTGCTCGCCACCGGCAGCCATATTTTAGATCGGAACAACCGCAGGCTTCCTTTTCCTCAACGGCGTTTAATGATTCATTCAGGCCGGGACTAAAAATATGTTTTGTAAGCAACAATAGCTCAAGCGGTGAGAGTTGCTCGCGATTTATTACACGCCGTTACCTTGAGAAATTAACAGATTTTCTTGTTTACTGTTTACTTAGACCTAATGAATTAAAAAACAGCGGTGAGAAAATAAAGTTAGCATGACTAATTTGATCTTGTTTTCTTTTTTGAAGTGAAATTTTATTTTAGTGCGCCACATACAGATTCCATTCCATTGGATTTCAGAATACAAAAAAATTGTTCTCAATCCGAATGTATTTTAATTTACCTCGGCACTTTGTTACTTTTACCGATTATTTTTCAAAATTATGTTCTTTCAAATTGATCTCACACCATCTAAAACTGTTCAGCAGTTTCATGACGGAACAAGGTTCATGGTTGTATTGAACTTGAAGAGATTTCTTGATCTGTCGGAAAACTTTATTTACGCTAAAAGCGAAGATAGAAAATCATATTTTCATTCTTAAGAATCTCAACAATGTGTCAAGTTACAAGAGCTATGTAAGTTTTAAAGTAAACTTTTGTTTGCAAAGTTACGTACTACGTCCACAAAAATTGCAGACCAGAATATAAAACAATAGATGGAAAAGTTATGCGCCGGTGTGAAAAGTGAAGTCTACCGATGTAACTTGGCTGCTCTTTGCTTTACACACCTAAGTTACACAGAGTACATGAACATAATGTAGCATAGTTTGTAGTGAAACCGACAAATGTGATGTAGTTGAGTGGAGTTTCGTTTCGAAAAATTTTAAGTTTTGTTCGCAACATTACTTACCTACTTCGTCCACGAAAACAGCAGACAGTAATGTGAAGTTGATGGAAAAGTTGTACGTAGCCACGTAATTTTTATAAAGTACGACACATACGCGGGTTTGGAAATAATAATACATACGTAAAACAAGACTAATCGAAATGCACGGTACGAGAGTCGGACTCGCACTTGGCTAGTTTTATTGTTAAAGTAACATTGTCAGTGACAGGTTTTCTGTTAAAAATGTGGATTTACATTTAATTGGCTTATAACCCTGATTTTTCGTAAAGATTTTGTAAAAACAATATTTTATTACGGATTTTTACGAAATGTTTAAAACTGTAAGTACTGTAAATCATATAAAGTTTAGTCAGTACTTATAGATTAGCGTGGAGCGAGGTGCATATCAACTACTATCTTGTACGCTTAACAGTCATGAATTTTATTGTATTTTAGTGATTTAGGTACTACTTCAGGATCCACAGCCTGTATCTGGCTATCGCTGAATTCGCCTTATTCACGGCGCATAATTTGCTGCATAGATTTAAAGCAAAATGTTTATTTGTACACGAAAAAAATCTTCTCTTGTCCACTTATGGCAGGTAAGGGTGGATATAACTCGTTTTGCGTGTAAATGAATTACGATCCCGTCCTCTGGCTGCGCTGGCCGCTTTCACAAAACTTCGGAAGGTAATTAAATACCGATTACTAGCGAGAAACTGGGGCACGTCGAGTAGCGGTTAATTAGCTAGCTAAATTATGTTTTATTCTATAACACATTTATTCGCTCTGTTTCCGTGTTTGCCACAAGTTCAAGGTAATCTTTTGTTGTTGCAATTAAAATAAATGTTTGGATGTTTATTATTGAGTTACATAGGATAAACTGAACGGTTCTGGCAAAATTTGAGACGTTGCGTTGATAACGCATATTTGTTTTAGTTATAGTCTAGAATAATTTGTGAGCAACAAAAAAAGAAACAATATTCAGCAAATATTTTTCTTTATTGAATGTTTTTGTAAACTATACGTACGTATACGAAGTCATGGTATACGATTAGCAATAAGTCTGAAAGCCGTTCTGGTGGGTGGTGAGGCTTTGGAGATTTTGGTATTGCGGCTGTTAGTCATTTCTTTTTTAACGGCCGGCCGAATGTATTTTGCCTATGACATTTAATTAATTTTGTAATGGACAAATACAGGCTGATGATGATTATGACGATATTATTTTAACATTGTCTTAAGTTATCACATGTTAGGTTTACGTAAGACTATACATATTTAGGAGTAGATAACATTAGAAAAGTTTTTTTACACTAGCAATGGAATTGAGATTCATAGTTACATATTAGATAACAAATTAAGGTACGCCACTGCCAAAGTGATAAAGACAATGTATTACATAATTACTACAGGTTGAGTTTTGGTAAGATAAACTCACCGACTTACACTACAGAGGCTTAAACGTAAAAGTATTTACGTAAAATACAGCACTCTAATTGTATCGCTTTAGATAAGTACGTTTGGGATAAAAGCATTGTCTGTTAATTACACCCTCATTCCCTTTTGACGTTCTGTTAATTATGTTGCAGAAGTTTCGTCGCGAAATAGCTTAAAAATTGATGTCAAGTTATCACGTTCCAAATGGCATTGTTTGTTCTGACTTTCTGTTATTTCAATATACGAGGGTAGTTGTCATCTAGGGTAGTTTGCCTAGCCTGAGCGTAGTTTTGCTTTGCGTTGCCTAATGGGGTTTTTCTTATAGATGTTATCTTGGCTTTTTCTAAAGAGTGAACGGGTTTCTAATAAGTTAGCACACTCTGTCGCATACCATAGGATCTACGATAGACCGAGCGTCGCTTATTTTCAGGTACGATTACGGGCAAGTTCTAATGTTATTAAAAAAAAATTTTGGATCCCGTCAATCGAGCAAAGCAGCAGCGAATGAGTAGGATTTTGCCGTGAGCTAAGAAGATGGAAAAAAGGAAAACAATGTTTGTAGAGGGTTACAACATTCGCATTGGTATACTATCACAAAGAACAAACGTGATGTGTGTACCTGTGTACCTATATGAATTCATACATATAAATTTTTAGAGATAAACCTGAAAAAATTGTGATGCAATATGTAAAAAATAAGGTCAAATCATTTATTTAACTGCGGTAAATTCATTTTCTTTTCCACAGATTGAACAATATTTCATTAAATAAGCTGACTTAAGTATTTGTGCAAACGGACCAGACAGTTTTTCGCTCTTTGTATTTTCAGTTTCCTACGCTAATTAGAGCTTACGATTTGTTCTAAAATTTTCTTTGGTGTTTAGTCTGATTTTCTTTAATATAAAGTAACAGAACGAGTGAAATATGCGCTTACTGGTAAGCAAAATTTGTCTATTACAGCACAGTGTCATTAAATTTTTTGACCACGAAGAACCCAAATTACTGTCTTGCACTGCGCTATGCTCGTCATCCAGAAATATAAGACGATTTATTCTGTATTTTTTCTGGAAACATTTCCTTTAGTTCAGTTTAGAAACAGTTATATTTACACACATTACTGTTTAGTGGTAGGCGTTTACACATTAGTACTTCCCCAGGGATAATTTGTAAAGAGTTCTACAACAAATGATTCAATAATTGTTGCGTTATTTTACATAATTTAATCATTTTCTCGGAATGAAAAGTAGCGTATTTGTTTTTAAGAATAGTTGGTCTGAGGTTATCCTAGACAATTATTTATCTGTGTTATATAGTAAGTGTTCAGGTGTTTCGACGTGACGTCATTGATCAATAAACATACAAACTTTCGCATTTATTAAAATTAGTAGGATCAACTACTTGAAATCATTGATGTAAATCAAAAGATGTGCCCTGAGCACCTTGAAATTGTTAACAAACTGCGTCTGTGCGTGTAGCATGAGTTGTATATAGCCACCAATCTACGTGACCCCTAGAAACGCTAGCCGCGAGATATGTTGTGGTTCTAAGTACTGATTTTAGTTGTTGACAACGAATAGTAATAGGTAAAAACGTCTAGCGTTCACCGCTTCCTAAAACCGGCTAGAACAGAAAGGTGAGCTCGCTCTTCCCAACGATAACATAATTCCGTGGGCCTGAAGTTTGGGAGGGCACATCCATAGATTTATATCGATGCTTGAAATGAACTAGGAACAAAGATAAATCTGTTAGCTAATGCGATTCTCGTAGAAAGCTTTAGTTTAAATTAGACCACATTAACTGGGCATTCCGTGCATACAAATAAAGGTAATGTAATGTGCGGTCCGAAACCGCATGCGGTAAATGAAATTATAATGGCCCGGGATATCTGGCGCGTGCCTACGACCGGTCGTGTTTTACTCATAAATTAATCAATTACATGTGTACCAACTAATGCCCGAGCTACACAATACTAGGATAGCTAGCTGTGTTTGTAAGCTAGCAAGCTATTACTTTTAGATTCGCGTAGACAAAACTAGCGTTGCGTAGCGTTGTCTACACGAAGCTAGAAGTCAGTGGCGGATTAGCCATAGAGCAAGAGTAGCAAATGCTACGGGCCCAGCGCAAACTGGGGGGCCCCGCGCTCCGACGTCTGTCTGACTGTAAATATGTAGCGAAAATATCTTGCATAACTTGACCCTACCCTTCCTAAACCTAAGCAAACGAGAGGCCCCCTTGACAGAAATTGCTACAGGCCCCGCGCTGGCTTGATCCGGCACTGCTAGAAGTACTAGCTTGCTATGCTATCCTAGCTTGAAAAACTAGCCTCGTATAGCTCGGGCATTAGTAAGTATCCATACACACTGACTTTGTCGTGTCGGAGCGAACCTTCATTGCATGGGCTTGGTACACATAACGATATTTTTAGCATTGGGAAATGACGTTGTCTTTACAACTTTGTGTGACTGTGAGTGATGCTTATTTTAATATAATTTAGAGTTACAACACATAGGTACGCCAGAAGGTAAGCTACGTGCCTGCTCATCACAGCACACTGCTACGAAGCTACTGGAACATAATAAATAATTAAAAAACATATGTTATATATGAAATGTTTTCAATTTAATTACAGCTGATGATTCATCGCTTTCCTCTATACTCTTGAAACATTTTCCAATTACTGTTTGGCGGTGGTAGAATAACTGGTGAACGTGTGTTTGACATAAACTACCTCATGGAGACTTTGCAAAGGATATTTTACGAGTAGTAAAGTTCATGATGTTAATGTAAATGATTTGTTTAAAAAACAAGCAAACTAAGATATTATATGCCCCGACAATACATACATGTAATTCACGTCAACAAACAACACGGACAGTTAAATTATTTGGATATTTTTCGTGCAATTATTTATTAGCATTTACATAAAAAAGTGAAAAAGGGGACAGGAAGGTAAATAGTACGACACAACTTTTTTCATATCTACTTACCAAATTTACAAAAAATCACAAAAATCGTTCGAGCCCTTCTGTAGGAGTACGAACGGAGACATCGTGACACGAATATTTGTGTAAAAAAACATACAAAATAAAGATAAAGATTATAAAGAAATACAACCTCGATATTTATTTCCATGTCACTTGTACTTATACATACATAGCTCTAGGTGTAAAATGTAGAATTGATGTAACCTTATTTTTTATTTTACCTACATCTTCCTTCGTCTTACGCCGCAACCGATACTATATTACGAGTATTTATCCATCTAGTGGTAGACGGCTAATATTTTGCTTTCCTTGCCTTCGAAATTTGACTCATAAGACTTGACAATAACTGTTTTAGTGTACCAAGTAATGTCCAGCTCTGGTCTAGTTTTGTTCTCGAGTATTAAACCTCGGATGTTGGCGAAATTTTGGAGATATTCATCTATTTTCACAGAAATTATAGTTTCATCAGGAAGTCCTATCAAAATCATATTTTGTCATAGTTCCGTTTCAACCCTTGCTATGTTAAAACAAAACTAAATAGCAACCCTAAGCTGTAAAATATCCGATTGCCCAGCCATTCGGGTTTCTCATTATTGTAGAGGAACGTACCAACAATAAAGCTTTCGTGTGTTATTATCGAGATAACCATCGTCCGTATCAACTCATTGTGAATGTTTTATTACAATTTGTACCTTCATTTGTACAAGTTTCTGGTCAACGTGCTTGGAAACATTTTTTAGACGTCACACTAACAATTTGAATACATTATTGTGAGGTCAAGGATAATTTTATTTATTTACATTGTTGGTATCTATAAGAGTGTTTGGGAAGTAGTATTAGCTAGCTTCGGAGCCAGCGGTCGTGTATTTGATCCCAACTGGAAAAATATTTGTCTAACGAATACCAATAAGTGATTGTTGTGTTCATGTTTTTTTGTATCCTATGGATTTATTTACAATGATATAATTTTTATATCAGCTATCTAGCTCCTATATTACAATCATTGCTTAGTTTGAAATGTACATGTGCTGTGTGAAGAATGTAATTTGCTTTTTATAATTTAGATTCTTTCTTGTCACGAGCTTCACCTCTTGAACTGATTTGTCATGAATGTGTTTTACTTCCATGGCACTTGAGCCATACACATCCAGCACAAATTGCAGAACTACGTCGCCTATTTTATATCCACCAAAGACGAAGCGAGAGCAAGAAAAAGATGCGTCAAATTGTTCCTAAGATTGACGCATGTTAATTAAATTTCTGAACGAAAAACCAGCACGCATGCAAACAATTTTCGCCATTTTGTTTCAACATTTCGTTCATTTGACTATATTCGAATTATATTTTTATAATATACAGTGACGGGACGAAAAGGACATGTGCTTGATGCCAAGCAACATGCCTGCCCATATCAGCACAGACACTGATCTTGAAATATGAAGATTTGAATTCATTACCTAGCACTGCACTTGGGTTCTTCGGTCAGAGATAAATGATCATTTATCTCAATGCTTTGAAACATTGCCTTTCAAACCGGAAAATAATTATGTTTTCACATTACTACTTGGCGGTAGAATACACAGACGGACTCTGTAAAGAGTCCTACCATCACTACATAAAATTATCATTTAAAATTTAAAATAAAATATAAAACCTGCAAACCTGTAAGAGGTTGAAGATAAATTCAATAAACAGTTCAATAGGAATCAATATCTTGCCAACGAAATTGTCCAGTTAGATTTTGTATATATTTGGGGTTCGCATTCTCCGTACAAATCCTGAACTCGGGCGGGAGTTAGGCGCGGCTTTGCAAACATCGAGCGAAGTTTTCTATCCGCTCGGACTCTCCAATGCAATTTTATTCCCAACGTGTATCGAATCCGATAAATTATTTATCAGTTAAGGCGGTACAGAAGGTAGCGATAAACATTCACATACTTTCACGTAAACAGCGAGAAACCTATATAAACACTGGCATGTGTTTATGTATTACATAGGTCTAGAGAAACTTCAAATTTTAGCGTCACTATAATACCTGTACAGGGTTACTGGTATTCAGCCTGCATGCGTTTAAGGGAATGTTCTGTATATTTAAACAAACAACTTTTATTAAATCTCAACACATATCCTTAAAATTAGTGTTTGTTGTCCTTTTTAGCACTAGTGTGTTTAATGTTTATTCACATTGGCACTTAATTTATCGAGTGTTAAACTCTTATGCTCTTATTACGAATTTTCACGAATTACTTTTAGATCGGGCAAATAAAAAAAAGTTTATTATTTTGTATAGGAAAAAATAAACGAATTTTTTAAAACTGTACATAATGAGTTGACAAATTTAATTTTAAATTTGTACAAAGGATGCAGGCTGATGAATACCAATAACCCTGTAATTTGAATATATACTTACTAATATTATAAAGCTGAAGAATTTGTTTGTTTGTTTGAACGCTAGGATCTCGAGAAGTACTGGTCCGCATTGAAAGATTCTTTTTTTATTAGATAGTCCATTTATCGAGGACGGCTATAGGCTATAGAATATAACGCTACTATCAATAGAAGCGGATCATGAATCAAGAACGTAACAAAATCGGGGAAAAATATTCCTTTTTGAGAGTTTTCGTACTGTGTTTTGACATAACAGCATGTGTCTAAGATTGCGTCATGAATGCGTCATTGAATATAAACCTTTGCTAATCAAATTTGTTTCTAAATCTGAGTTGGTACGACCAATTTCCGACAGGTGGCGTAGCAGGTGGCTGAAGAGGTTTTTTGTTTGAAAGCGATATTCTCAGGTATGACAGCACCGATTTCAGTTATTCTTTCACCGTTGGATGTGTACGGGATCCCGATGAGTGCTATATATGTACCACGGGCGAAACCGGGGCGGACATCTAGTTTGTTAAATAATTTAATTTCCTGGGATAACAATAGTAACAAGTCTTAGGTACCTCTTGGTATTTCTTACCATCAGACCATTATTTATTCATCCGTTATTAACTAACAAAGACTAATTATTGTTACCCACCCATAAACATTAAGATCAAAACGTCCTAAGGATATTGTGTTCTAAACAGCAATGAAGTAAAAAAACAAATCAATGAAATGAATATATTTAAAAAAATGGTTATCAAATAGATAACCTCCTTCCTTTTCTTTTTTGGGAGTCAGTTAAAAATACAACCATTCAATTTAATTTTCGTAAAAATGTAAACAAAATATAATCAAATAAAGACATGTTATGATCATAGATTTCGATTTTTTTTGCTACGGTTATGATCAAGATTCTTGTCAATACAAAATACCTATGTACCAAAATACATGGTAAAACTTTAGGTATCCTAATGCTGCACCAATTTACATATTGTCTTATAACTTATCACAGTAACTTATGTTACTTTAAGCTGAAATCGCAAAATTTGGTTTACGTAATAAAGAAAATTCTGTTCAAAAACAAATTATTAATTCTAAAAAGAGAAGTTTTTGATCACAAATATTTTCTTCCCTTGCATTATTAAACGCCTGAAATGTAGTGTCATGGGAAATTGAAGCTTCGTTATATAACTTTTTAGGAAGGTATTATAGTGTATATAGCCTTAAGAAACTTGCTTACCTGCTAAGGCTCGTCCGAGAAGCAGAACGCTGAATACAATTGAGAGCAAACGAGCGCTTCGTCGGCCAGCCATCTTGCTTCTCCCTTCTCCTTCTGCTGATATCAACTAGTCATTTTTACATTTACGCATACAATCACTTCAATTTTTAAATTATTGTTCTTATCATCACTTCACCGTTAGTCAATTTGAGTCACTTTGTCACCTCTTCATAGGTTCATTTTTTTTTATTTATTTCACACAGTTTCTCTGTACTGCATTTTTATGGTATTTTGGTAATTTTCATAGTCATAAGGTTTAGGTTAAAATAAAACATTATCTGCTTACTTCACATCATGGGGTGTCTATGAAATACAGAATGTAGGGTTATTAGGCGTCATGTAGATAAAAACAAAACTATAAATGATGTCGCGGTGATACAGTGGTTAGAATGTGCTATTTTTTTTTTAAATTAAATTTAGCAACTCCACAGACTCCGGGGTCCGTGACCTTTGTCATTTGTTTTCTTTTTTTTTTTACATGAATCATGGATTAGGAAGAAAAGGAAATAGGGGGGAGTAGGGAATGTGCTATTCACAACAGTAAGGTCGTAGTTTCGAATCCCGTCTGCATCTCTTAGTATATCTATTTAATTCTATTTTCCAAGATGTTGAAGTTTGTTATCAAAACTGGCTTTAACGGTGAAGGAAAACATTTGAGGAAACAGCCATGTTCCAAGAATCTTTCAAAGATCATCATCCGTCATTCTACTCTGAGCTAATGGTGGATTTTGGCTTTGAGTCCCACCTTGCGATAGAAGACCCCGAGTCTCGGCTATAGGAACATTTAGTGGGCTACTTTTGGTATACATACATGATAAAGTGATGCGGAGTTTTAGTAGGTTATGGACGAATCCTTATAGGTTCGTCATGTCATGTCTGTCTGTCTGTCCTTGAAACTTAGTACGTACATAGATGTATTCTGTGAACCGCATTAAAATTTTTACAAAAAAATAATTTTGGGGGTGCCCCGTACCTAGAAATGAAATTCAGAAAATGGTTTTTCATCAAACCTATAAGTTTGTGTGTCTATGGATAGGTCTTTAAAAATTATATTGAGGTTTCTAATATTTTTTTTCTACACTGATTAATTTGCGCAAGAGACACTTCCAAAGTGGTAAAATGTGTGTGTCTGCCCCCTGTAACTTCTAAAATAATAGAATGATAAAACTAAAAAAAAATATATGATATACATGACCATGCAAATTTCTAATGAAAATTAGTTTGAACTCGATCTAGTGAGTAGTTTTTTTAGTACGTCAGAAATACACTATTATTTAAACATCAATCAACTACAAGAACTTAAATGTATTATGTTACATGCTGCTACGGAACCCTTCATGAGCGAGTCCGACTTGCACTTGGCCGCTTGTTTTTTTGATGTTAGCCGTTGAACTCTAACACAAAATTAAGCTAAGCTGCTTTTGTTTTGACCAAGACCTGTGTCTAAAATCTGTTTCCGCCAAAATCGTATCTAATCGTACTGCTCTATAATTGGTTTTGCAGGCATACAATTATACAATTTTAAGCCCAATTACTTCCTAAAGCAGGCTATCTTAATGGGTCCTCATTTCTGCGGGAAAGTTTACAGGTCAGTTAATTGCTAGCTGTAACGATCTGTTGTCTGCCACAAGGGGAAAGTAAAAACTTACTTCCGTCGGGTAGTCGCCCAAAATGAAAACGAAAGAGGGTTCGCGTTACAAACTGTTTAATTTTTACGCAGTTTTTCCTTTTGTTTATAGTTGGTTGGTTTTAATTATTGCGGTTCTTGGGGATTTGGTATTACGAATATACCTTGACGATGAATCATGTATGTAGAGTAGCTTCACAACTATTTTCCCATTAATTATTACCTTTTAAATGTACATATGTTGAGTTGTTCATTTCTATACATTAAAATATTAAATTTATTGATAAAATTCGTAAATTGTTTATTCTGGAAATTTCCTAACGCATGTGCGTTAGAAAATTAGGCTGAATAAATTGTGCTACATTAAAGCAGTCGCAAATATAACAGCTTACACCTAGAATAGGTAACTGTGATTAAAGTCAACTTTACATTATAACACTTATATACACACTCTTATGTAATGTTTATAATGTAATTGATATGTTCTGTTAATAAAGATTACTGTTATATACTTTTATGTTATATAACCTTTAAAATGTATTGTCTTCAAAATGGTAAATAATTTATACAGGAAAAGCTACATTATAGTACTTATTTCTCTGTGAGTGGCTGGTTTCATATGTGAGGAGACTCCAGGGCAAGATGATAATATGAAAAGTTTTCAGCGACATTATGCTGCCGAACAAAAACTTCAGGTAGGTCATTTATGAAATTGGACGGACACGTTGCGTGACTAGCAACAAGGCGTTGCCAAAACGTGTGACGGGACGCCTCACGCAAATTGTCGTTTTGGGCATTAGAATGCGTGTATGCGTACTAATGTACTGTTGACTGACTGGCAGCTTTTATACTTGCTTCATAAAAACCCTTTTGGTAGATCTGGGAGTTTTTTTGCGTGTCCGTAGCTACTGAATTCTGTGGTCACCTTTAAATATCTGATTCAATAAAAATATCACCCTTTAGCTAGAACATCAAAGGTAAAATATCAATCCCATCCATGTAATTTAAAAAATCAAATCAAAATTGAAAATTTCTAAGCTTTCGATTTTTACTTGTTATTCGCAAAAAGTTTAGAAAATCATTTTTGGAGAAAATAAATATGTTTTTTTTAAGATTTTTGAATTTATTTTGATTTGGAATTCAATATGTGATATTCAGATTATACCTGTGTCCAAACCCAACGTCCATTTATCCAAATAATTATTTTACTCACATTACTATTACTATAAAAGAGTGGGACCAGTGGGAAGTAACCTATACTTATAAAATGTATGTTACAGCCGTCTAGCACTTAAAATTCTGTAACTGACAAAATTACATATCTTACAAATAATTGAGAATAAATAGTAAATTAAGGAATACCTAAACACAATTTATTTAAGTTACAAAGTGCCAATGTAGACTAAATTGATAAGTGTAGATGATATATAGACATGGCGGGAATTGCCGCCGAGTTTCGTCGAATAAGCAATGCGCACTCAACCGTAGTGTCACTCGCTCGACCCATACTACGTCCAAAACCGTTACTATACAAATACTTGCAAGATCCAGGGCTTGCTGCAGTCTACTGCAACCATACCAACCTGAACAGTACGTTAGGATCTTTTTAATCTCTGCAATGTTCTATCCGTGGCGTATACCAGGAGGTTCGAAAGAATCAGGCTAGCAATTGAAATGTCTAATTTGTAGTGGACTAACTTTTCATGTTTTGTTTTCTATTAATTAGAAGTAAATTACTTAAATTGTTTATTTGTTAGAAACATGGTCGTAACCACATACATACATATACTACGTGCACAGATGGAATCAATTGATAAGAAGTTATTATATCTTATGTTGTTTTGGGTATTTAATAATATTAATATATTATGATCTACAGCCATATATTTAAATAAAGAGTGACGAGACGATCAGGA
Organism: Ectropis grisescens; assembly: GCA_017562165.1. Lineage (NCBI taxonomy): Eukaryota > Metazoa > Arthropoda > Insecta > Lepidoptera > Geometridae > Ectropis > Ectropis grisescens. The sequence continues at coordinate 13,376,705 of CM029778.1, read as the reverse complement.
CATGTGCCTAATGGTAAGCAACATGCCTATCACATAACAGCACAGTGACATGCAGCTATTGGAACATGAAGAGTTAAAATCATTACCTAGCACTGCACTGTGCTCGTCGCCCAGAAATCTAAGATGTTATATCTCTAAGCCCTGTAATTTTTCTGGAAACATTGCACTTTTAACTGGAACACAGTAATGTTTTTACGTTACTACTTGGCGGTAGTATAATAATAGCTTACGATTATCCCAAGAATGTAAGAAAATAGTCAAATGCTCAGTTATTGGTCGGCAACGTATATCTAGCGACCAACAGAGAAAAAATGCTTTATAAAACCTACGTTGTCTAAACCAAGTTCTAGTCCAAAAGCACTAGAAACATATGATTTGTAGAGTACCTATGTTATGCTCGTATGGATACAAAAAGCTTACAACATGAAAGGATTTGCCTTTAAAAGTGTAAACATTTGAGTTAGCTACAATTTTCGTTGGCTCAAACAAGCTTGTTACTAGTACTAATCAGTGTACTAACGTAGGTAAGTTAATTATTAATGTACGTTAATGTTTCGCACGTCAAATATAAATATTAGTCGTAGATACCATAACGATTCAGTCTCAACAAGTCCAGCTCATCAGTTGTGAGTGATAAGCTTCAGTCGTTGTGAGTCGTATCACACTGTCACGTCAGATCCCTGGACGACTGCTTTGCTACTGCACTCAAAGTAAAAGCCTACAAAGGCGCACGTATTAGTTCATAGGTGTAGGTAATCCTTACGTACATACGTATAGATTCGCTGCCCGTTCAACCTAGGTTTTGCCATGAAATGGAATTGAGCTTCACTTCGGTTTCGAATTGTTGGATAGATATCGTCTGTTAGATACGTTGGTTGAGATATCGTTTGCAAGTTTCTAGTAAAGCTTTGCCGTTTTTTCTTTTCTTTTAAATTAATGTGTTTTAAAAAGAAACTTTATTAAAAAGGGTCATGATTTGTTTTTGACAAAACTAACCATTTCTAACTAGAATCACACAAATATTAAATAAAAGTGGTCAAGTGCGTGCAGTTCGCCCATGAAGGCTTCCGTAGCAGCAAGTAACATAATGTAAAAGTTCTTGTAATTCGTTGTTACTTTACAATATTCACGACGTATTAAAATAAAACTACTTACTAGATCTCATTCACACAAATTTTCTTTATTTTAGAAGTTACAGGGAGGGGGAAGGGACACATGCACACACATTTTACCACTTTGGAAGAGTCTCTCGCGCAAACTATTCAGTATAGAAAAAAAATAATATAGTTTCGGAGAAAAGTGGCTGTGACATACAGACGTGATGGATCTATAAGGGTCCCGTATTCTGCCATTTGGTTACGGAACCCTAAAAAGCGATAGTTTGTGTGTCTATTATGTTTGTTGCCATGTGTAACGATTGAGCAGACACAATATTAAATAAAATATGTCATTACTTTTTATATTCATTAACGCATAGCATACTTTTTATCCCGTTAAACTCAGTAATTCTTAAGCCGCGGATTGCACTTGTATGACGTTGAAATTTGTCTCTTAGGACAGTTAAGGAGTTAAGTAAATACTTTCAATCGTCGTTAATATACCGACAGAAATGGCGTAGGTAACTCAAATACAGCTATTATTTACTAGAATAGGTAATAAGTAGTTCTAGCTATGGGTTCTACATTACATACGGGCAGGCCCGTATTCTTTTGAATCAATAAGGGAGTTTTAATAATGATGTAAGTATTCCGTTTGAGGTTTGTGTTTAAACCAATTTCAGCGGTGTAAGTACATGATTTATGTAATTGTTAGTTTTACTCACTTAAAATATTCAAGGGGGTAAGTGTGGTTTGTGGTTTAAAAGAGTTGTGAGTAATACGCACAAATTTTGTTAACTATACTTGTTGGTGTGCGTAAATAACGTGTTAAGTATATTATAATGTATAATTTGAGCTTTATTTTTTGATAGTAGTTCCCGTTCCTGTTGTTTTCTAGGGATATAGCACATGTGTTCTTCCAGACTATAACCTATCTGTGTTTTAAAATTCAGCCCGAATCGTTAATACGTTATGACGTAACTGACCAACAAATATCCAAATATCCAAACATTGACATTTTTTCACACACACACACAACACCATTTTTCACACAACACCATCTGACCCCAAACTAAGCAAAGCTTGTACTATGTAAGCCAAATATCTGATATAATACTTATGTATTTTTAAATACATACTTATTATACATAAAAAATACTGAGGCACAGTACAAATATTTGAATTCATCACACAAACATTCGCACTGGGTGGGGATTGAACTCACGACCCACGGCTTCACAGGCAGACCAACTGAGCCACCAGGCCAGCCATTTTTTTTTTTAATTTATAATTTATATTCTTAGTAGGAAATAGAATTAACAACTCTCATTTTCCATTATCAACGACAAAGTTACACGGCTTCAACCTTTCTTAAAAATAGTTCCTAATATTTTTTTAAATGGGGCATCAAATAAAATAATTTCAACCAGGCCACTAGTTACGTAGTGGGACCATTTGAACGAGTTCAAACTAGGAAACGCAGAAAATGAACTGCACTTGTTATACTATAATAGATTTTGTTATAAAATATTTTAATAAAATTTTGAAAGATTTGAACAAAAAAAAGGTATAAATATTGTTTGAAGCCATCAAAGTTTTCACTATACTATTATTATATATTATCAATTACGGGATAGGTAGGCATTTGCCGTAGTTAAATGGTGAAACAAAGTCTCCTACATTTCGATGCAGTTTCATGCACCATATTCACGGGCAAACTCACTTCATATCGCCAATTGTTACTTTGTTTATTTTTTTGTTTTTGTACGTTTTTTGTAACTTTGTTTACTTGTGAAGTGCAATAAAGAGTTAATCTATCTATACTCCTTCCACCATGTAAACACGGTAAATGTCCTGTAATTGATAATAAGAATAGTGTAAAATATCAATAAAATCCTCAGTTTTATCAATTATTTTTCATCTAAACTACCTACAGTACATTTGCGATTAATGTCTCAACAGTTTAAATTAAATTATACAGGATGCTAGTTTCGGTAACTGTCAAAAAGCGGTGTGAAACGTGACATAAACTGGAAACGACCGGCACACGGTACTGTGAGTATGCTCAGTTGAACCGAAACGTAATGTAAAGTGAAATGTAATAAAACTTTGACTTACTAACCTATTAGCATATACATGGTCACGTATATCAAACACAAACTTATTTTGCCCTGGTTTGCAGACCAACGTTTCCAGTGAAATTAAAGGGCAAAGAATCTCTTTGCCATCATCTCATATCAAAAAGCGAATGCAGTGCTGGGTAGTTATTATATGATTTAAATTCACGTCAAAATAGCTGCATGGCATTGTCCTGTAATGTAAAAGCATGTTGCTTATCATCAGGCGCATGTCTTGCTCGTCACTCTATTTTATAAAAATGGCGTGAGGTTCTTTGTACCCTGGTCATCTTGAATCGTACAACACGCGAGGAGAGAGACATTCTCGCAACATACGCAATGCCGACAAGCTGAATGCTATACCACACTCTCTCACGAGGTCACGGAAGATGACTCACTTTAAGAGACCGGACCTTTATGATACTCTTCCTAAAATAGTTACATCAGTGCAAAGTTTCGGCAGTTCAAAAACAGATTAAAATGCTGGCTTATCGATCAAAATTTTTATAGTTACAGCAAATTTTTAGAGAGTGATGGCAAAGTTCTCATAATAATATAAAAATAATGATATAAGTAGTAAGTATTGTATAAAAACATATTTATTATACTCGCATAATGCTTGACAGTTTTCTGTACGATAATTATTATAATACATTGAAGTAATTATTTTAAACTTTGAAAACGTATACAAATTGTATGCTCTTTCGTTTGTTTTTAATTTTTTATTAATTGGAATCATCCAATTAATGGATGGATGGATTGAACATTTTATATTTGTCAATAAAGAACTTTGACTTTGACTATGCAGTAACTAGAGCAAGAGTTATTGGAGAAAAACTTTATAACAGTCATGTAGCGCTCTAGACGGATTCCCATTCACTCAGAGCGTGTAATGCGCTATAACATTATATTGTTCCAAAAACATGAGCTAATAATAAATATTTAAAAAAAAATACTTAATAAAACTTGAATTTTCAAAACCCGACTGCAAACATCAACAGGTAAAAACAAAATGTAACACAGCATACTATCTAAAAACACTTGGGTGATTAAGACCAAAATCCATCCAGCCGTTTGGAAGATACGTAGACAAAGAAATTAATTTACAAACACACAAGATACGCGCGAAAAACATAACCCTCTTTCCAGTCGAGTAACAAACAAAACTCTATAGTTTTGCTAATTAGTACAGATGTAATATTTCAACAACGTTGAGAAGTATTTTAACAGTGTCACACGGAGTGAATGCAGTTACGGAAAACAGTGTGAAACATGGTGAAAACTCGAACGAAACAACGGGGCCGGTGCCGTGAACCGCGGCGGCCGCTCTGAACGCTCAGTTGAACCGAAAACCTAATAAAACTTTGCCTTACTGCCTGATAAGTATGAATATGATCGCGGTCACCCGTTCCGCTGAAATGAACCTGCGGTAATTTGGCTTTAGGTGATTCCTCCATCGAAATATACATTTTAAGCGTCAGCGTGCTCGTTTCAATTTCAGTGTTGCTAGCGTTAGTGGTAAATCTTGCCATTTTAGTGGCAATCAACATTTGCACACGGACTTATTTAATAAAGAAAACGTATGTTTGTAACTACAGACTATATTTTTGCATGGAAAGCACCTACATATGTTTACATACGGTTTGTAACAAGGTTAGAATTGTATCGACAAAATTATAATATTTGTTATGTGTTCAAAATTTCAATTAGATCCGTTTGTTTACACGTTCCGACGTGATTTAGCAACAAAAATCTTAACATCCAAACTTTCGCATTTATAATATTAATAATAGGATTATAAATGAATAAAGTTTATTGAGAATTTTACAACACTGATAATAGAGACAAATTATATTAGATACATTTATATGTAGTATGTATATTTGTTTTATATATATACACGTTTTAAAGTTATGTTACACTTGTGTACATAAACTTTTAACAGCGAAGTAACGACCTCATCACCCACAGAAACAGACATAAAGGAAACTTCGCCTATTCTTTTACGACCTCTACGACCCCAAATAGTTACACTTATGAAAATAGCAGGAAAATCATGATATTCATAAGATTTAAGCACCGTGTGGGTGGCAGGAAAGTGGAGGTGTAAGTGATGACATTTATTTATTTGTTGCTTCATTCACTTGTTTTATCTTTAGATAGAGCTACGTGCCGTAAAGAAAGATGTATTTACGTACAATTTCACCAGGAAGAGTAGGAAAAGCGAAAACAAAGAAAATAATAACAACAGCTACACCTACACACAAATCCCACATAGTGATGAAAGTAATCCTTGAGATAGGTATTTATAAACAAAAATTCAGGGTGCGGTAGGCGTTTGGCTTTTCAACCAAAAAATTTGCATTTTCGTGGGCAAAAATATGAAATTATAACAGTTTTTAAGTTCTTATTCATAATAGTTTTAACTTCTTTTGTAGAGTTTTTCGGAACGTAAAATTGGGTCCTATTTGTAGATTCCGTTGTGTCTGTCTGTTTGTTACTATAACCATATGCCAAATTTCTGAAGTTTTTTTATTTTTATGAATGGCTCTTTGTGGATCTGAAATAAGTTTATACCACGAAATTTTGAATTGTGCTTTTTTGACGTATTGCCAATATATCCTCTATGAGCTTTATTTGAAAAATAATTATCCGTTTAAGTAGTTGTGCGTCGTGATTTAAACTCCTATTGTAAATAGAAAGAGAGATAAACGAGAAGGCGAGAGAGAAGGAGGAGAGAGAGTGAAGAAGTTGTAGAATCTTCTCGTGACCACGGCGACCGTAACACTACCGCAACGTCAAAAAGTACCTAATTAAATTAAATAATAATTCAAATAAATCGTTATGAACTCCAGTCCACCTTCAAGTGCGAGTTGGCCTCGCCCATGAAGGGTTCTGTTGCAGCAAGTAACTAGTTCGTTGTAACTTTGATCGAAATTTTAATTAATAATAATGTATTTATAACGTACTAAAAAACTTCGAGTACAAACGATTTTTTTTTTAGTTTTATTATTTATTATTTTATTAGTATTATCATTTTTGAAGACCCATCCATAGACTACCAACACGTACCTATGGGTTTGATAAAAAAAATGTTAAGTTTCAGAGTACGGGGCACCCCCAAAATGTATTTTTTTTTTCTATATTTTTGTATGTAATCTGAATGCGGTTCACAGAATACATCTACTTACCAAGTATCAACAGTATAGTTCTCATAGTTTCGGAAAAAGTGGCTGTGACATACGGACGGACGGACAGACAGAGACGGACAGACACGACGAATTATAAGAGTTCCGTGTTTACGTTTTACGGAACCCTAAAAACTGGTGAAGTACAACAATGCAAGTCATTGAGCCTACTTTTAACTGAAAATAGTTGATTCTAGTAATTTTGATGGTAGTACGCCCAGTGTACTTTCATATTGATTTAGTGAAAAACTGTTGACTTGAAATTACAAACAGACACGTCAATTTTATCTATATTTATGAATAAACTAATTACCTAGTCTCGGTTGTAAGAAATTTTACTTCAAGTTCCGTAGTTTCCTTAATGATTATATTTTATAAATTTTCCACCTACTATTGTTTGGTTCCCGTCTCTTTCTCAGCAATAATGATAAATTTGTCGACCACAGTCTCAGCTTGAACAAAAGCTGCCCTCTGAATTATTTTCCAGGGTTTATTTCTGTGAAAATATTTCAAAAATAACAAAGAGAAACCGAGCTGATTTATTAAAGAAGGTGCGAGTCCAGAAGGTACGGAATAGGCGTTTGGAAGCAATGCCGCCCGGAAAGGAACACAACGAACAAAAGAGTCGGCATCCCCACGCCACTGCCCAGTGACACATTTCGTACAAATTCCAAACAGAACTTAATCTTTAACAAGAACTAAATTAGAAATTTCGAATTAGCCCAGACTATCTTGGATTTGATATTCTACTTATTTGATATTCCCTTTCATTTGAAACCTATGCTGCGGGTACTGTGACAAAATATGTTATCCACCATTTTGCGGCGGTGGTTATCTTGGTCCAGTTTTTGTTAAACAATTAAAACATCAGGTTCACTTCCTAAGGAATGTGAAACTCATATTTGACTTATTAATCGTAAAGAGCATTGACGCACTTACACATGTATTATACTCCTCTCCCTGATCTCTTTACTCACTTCAATTTGACTAAGCATCATTTTACAACGGTGTTAGAAGTCCCGGTTACAACGTAAAGTTACGCCTATCTCTGTAATATTACACGACCCTATTCATTATAAACTATTTTAAAGATCATCCAGTGAATCAAATACCGCGGCAAATTAATGAGACGTTGGTAGATTCAGATTTAATAATATTAGGGAATGACACAAACAATTGAAAAGTGTGGAATTTCAGACGGATAGAGCAGCTAACATTTTGTGATCTGATGACAATTGGGATGATGTCTAGGTCAAAAATATTCTATTCTAATAAGTATGTCAAGTAGATTATGGATAAACATGGGTCACGAGTTTTTATCAAATAATTCAAAATTGACAAAGATTTAATATATCAGCAAACTTTTGGAGTGGTAGGCTAATAATCGTATATAGACGTGACGTGATTCGAAACTTCTAAGCTCTATCTATATCTTCGTAATTTTTTGTTTGTTGTTTCGTATTGAAGAGAGATCAATCCGAGAGATATGCCATAAGAGACTGTTTTTTGTTAGTCAGGACAGAAATAGATTTATAATAATAGAATAGCCAGATATATGCATAGATAGACCCATGCATGATATAGGCACTGAAAATATTTTCGATCGTGTTTTATTCAAGGAACCCTAAATAGTAGTGGTAAGACTCTTGGCAGAGTCCGCCTGGAAAAGTACCACAAATTTGCCAGTTATTCTCCTGCCAAGAAGTAATGTACAAACATTACTGTGTTCCGGTTTGAAGGGCAATGTTTCCTGAGAAATTACAGAGATTAGGGATATAACTCCTTAGATTTCTAGGTGATGAGTGCAGTGCAATGCTAGGTAATGATTTTGACTCATCATGTTCCAATAGCTGCATGTCACTTTGTCGTTATGTGGCAGGCATGTTGCTTACTTTCAGACACATGTCCTGCAACTCGTCTCTCTTTATTAAAAAAAAACAAGTAAATATTTCTATCGTATGATTTTTTTGGATGTTTGTCAGTATAATCCTCCGACACGGAGTCGGAGTCGTTAACCATAAACAAGGTTGTTTCAATCTTAAGATTTTCACACGTTTAATAAAAAAATATCTGAGCAAATTTGCACCTATCTAATAATAAATACAATGTTCTCGTTTATCTATTGTATGATTCAGATAGATACATTTATTGCAACAACTAAATATTGAATTCTATTAGAGGGGTTATTAATGATAAGAAAGAAAGGTGGCTATTTCAGTCACTGTCTCTGTAGTATATTGGAAGCTACCGCACTGTGGCGCTCACTAACGAAGCCGGCTTGCGTCCCAAAGCAAAAAAAAGATTCTACAATTATTGCACCCAGATAGCAAACACAGTTTACAGTTAAGATTTATATTATAAGTCTATCAATTACATACAGTTGTAGCTATAATATGTCTCAAGAAGAAAGAATTCTTCATTACAGATTTCATTGAATAGGATTTGAAACATATTATCGGTTGAACGTAGTATAATACGTAATCTAGTAGTAATAGGTATAGCTTTGTGGTTGAAACTAGAGAAACTACGAAGCTCTAACTAATTTATAGTCTGCTTTTTAGCAAACAAGTACCGAAAAATTTTGTTGCGTTGCTATGGGTCCACGACGTCCACATAATCAATATAAAGCTCGTTCTGTCCAAAATTTTGATACAAAACTTTGTGATAACCCAGATCAAAAAAAAATGTACGGAGTAGACAATCGTCTAGAGATAACGTGTGATAGTAGTTTAAGCAATAACCATAGACAATAACCTATGTCACTCTGCCAATATTAGAAATGTGCGAGAGACATACTTAATACTACATACATACTTAATATTTTATTTAAAAAAAAACAGATTATACCGAAAGTATAAAAAATCGATCAAAATTAAAAAGCAACGTACATAATAATAACTGCGAAGAAAAGACTCGATAAACGATTTTATCACTATTCAGAGTCACTCAAAGGGTGCCGAAGGTAAAAATAAGATTACACTATTTACACGTCCCTTGTTTGCAGGGATTTAATAAAAGCGGACCCTGCGGGTAGACCGCGCCCTCTGCCGGTGCAGGTTCGTAAACCTGATCAACTTGAAATATGAGTAAGTTTCAGAGTTTTTCACTTCCGCCTTTTACTCCTATGATGTTGGTTTCGGTACTAAATTAAATAATAAAGAGAAACAATCTATACTAATATTATTAAGCTGAAAAGTTCGTTTGTTTGTTTGAACGCTATGGTCTCTGGAACTACCTACTGGTCCGAATTGTTGTTTTTTTTTATCGGATTGTCCATTTATCGACGAAAGCTATATAATGTTTATTTATTATCGACGAAGGCTATAATGTTGGCTATATAATTAAAAAATATTCCTTTTTGAGAGCGTTCGTACTGTGCTTTGACGTGACAGCATGTGTCTAAGAATTGCGTCATTATAAACCTTTGCTAATTTGTAAAAGTTGTTACGACCAATTCTCAGCAGGTTTCAAAGCAAAGCTGGAAAGGTTTTTTGTTTGAACGTGATATTCTCAAGAATTACTGAACCGATTTCAAAAATTTCACCGTTGGATATGTACGGGATCCCTGAGTGCTATAAGCTATATACGTACCACGGGCTAAGCCGGAGTGGACATCTAGTCCTAAATATATCTCTAGACGAAGAGAGCAGTAGGTACAGTAGTACTGGGCGATAATTTGTATTTTTAACCGACTTCATTATTTTTTTTACGGAAAGATGTCTTGTTTCCCGTCCGTCAGATACATGTCTTGCACTTCTAGTCGCGTTATCCTACTGATACTACTATTATTAGAAATGCGAAAGTTTGTGAGGACTAATGAAATTTGGTACATAATATAGTTATCATAGTTTGGTATATAAGTATAGATAATAGTCGGGCTAACGCGTTGGCTAGTTATTATCCCGATAAAATTACGGAATCGGGAACAAGAGTGTGAAACCGGCACTGTTCACTTACAATAAGTGTAACGAACGAAATGTCATTAATGTCCGAGCGACACGAGGCTAGTATTTCAAGCTAGCTAGTGTTAGTAAACTAGCAAGCGAATTTTTCTAGCTAGTTAGCGTTGCGTAGCGTTGTATTCTACACGAAGGTAGAACTTCTAGCTTGCTAGCTTACTCTTGGTTAGTTAACACTAGCTTTATTTACTAACCTAGCTTAAAAAACTAGCCTCGTGTCGCTCAGGCATAAACTCGTCCACAGTTCGTCTGTCTCAAAATGTCAGAATATATGTAAAAAACCACTATAATCTGACAATTGACAGGACATTGTTAGTCGCTGTCACATGTATGTGTTGTTTGTTATTTTACAAGTGCAATTTGTGTTCCTTGAGCGAACATAGCTCTCGGATAATATGGGTACCTACCTAATTCCCGAGCGACACGAGGCTAGTTTTTCAAGCTAGGATAGTATGCTAGTGTTAACAAGCTAGTACTTACTTCTAGCTTCGTGTAGACAACGCTACGCAACGCTAGTTTTGTCTACACGAGCTAGAAGTACTGTATTAGAAACCCAGCGGCCTTTTAAATAAGTTGAAATTTACCCCTATGAGTAGCATACTTCAAACAAGAGTACTTACTTTATCACTATCATGATGACATGAATTAATTAATTGCATGGTATAGTTAGCAGCGAATCATGTCGCGTGTATCATTTACATGCCATTTTGCGAAGTACTTACCATAACAATGTAACTATAATTTTATTTTTCCCGAGAATAATTCAAATCATTTTGAAGAAAAATATTGAGTTACTATTTCCAATTATTATATTATGTGTTTAATTATATCTTACTACCTACATCTCTACTTATATTATAAAGCTGAAGAGGTGTTTTGTTTGAACGCGCTAAACTCAGCAACTACTGGACCGATTTCAGTAAATCTTTTCCCCTTTGGATATTTATTTACGTGATCCCTGACTTAATCTCTAAGATATATAAAGCACCACGGGCAAAGTCGGATCGGACCGCTACTAGTATTTAATAAAAGTGTTTCATGGTGCAGTGAGAAATATCTAAAAATGTTATGTTTTTATATATACCTATATATATATTTGTAAATTATAAATTTGTTATTGATTATCATCTTTTTCCACCAATTCTTCTTGACGTATCCCATCTGTATTTTATGGACAGTTTAGTAACATTAGAGGTAACGATTTTCAATAAGTGGAAGATAATGAAAAAGACCAAAAAGAGGATTACATAAATTGAAAATTTATTTCTTAAAATAAATTGTGAAATGACCGCTATAAAAATGGGTTTACGATCTATTTTTGTGGAAGCCATGAAAAATATTTTATTTTATATCATAAAATTCTCTGGATCACAAAAAAATGATCGCAATTCTTTGTTCGAATTTTGATTGTTTCTCCTTTGTACCTATACAAGGCTTAAGAGCTCTATATCTCATATGGACTTATTATAATTATGTAGGTACTCGTATATACAGAGCAAAAATAAAATCTAGGTACGGAATTGATTTTCTAATCAATTTACCGTGTGATTCAAGGCACGTCAGTACTTAAACATTACATTTCAACATAAAAATACAGACATAACCGAGCGTCTACGTCTTGACGTTACGTACACGTAGCCGTTACACGCAGAACGTGAAATACGACATATCGCTCGACCGAAATCAGTATACTTCCATGATGGAGCCACTAGCAAAATCCTTTAACAAAACTATCATTCATGTTAGAAACTGCTAGTTCGACCATCTGGTCGGGTGTAGAAAGAATTTGGACGCACTTTAACTGTACAAGTTACGACGAGCTCGTATCTGCTGGCCGTATAATACGCTTCGCCGCGATAAATTGAAATTGACACGTTTATCATCACGCCTTCGTGATTGTATTTTTTATTGCATCGCTCACTCATAAAGGTTTGATTGCTGAAGGTTTTAGCGCCAGTGCATTGATTGACGACAGTGTCCAAGGGGTTTGTTGGTTATAATCCAAATCTCTGTCCGTTCCACGAAGAGGTGAAGAAAATGTAAACAAATCAATGTCACTCTCAATATGACAGACCAGCATTTCTCAACCTTTGTTTTAGAAGATAGTTCGTTGTAAGCGTCTCTGTTTGCCCTTTTAGATTTTCGTCACATAACAAGGTTAAATATATTCCAATAAGTCCGTTTCCAACCTTTTGCCTTATTTCTAGTTATTTATAATTATACGTTTATTAAATATGTGGTGCGCATAAGTTTAAAACATTAATACAAAAATAACTTGGGTGGTTGGTTCATGGAACACAATAGTAACATATAAACAGTTTTTATTAATATTAATTATTAAGTACAGCTTTGTTAGCACTTAAATTCCTTTTTCATTATGTATGTGAAATTACTGACTTTTTAGTAAACTTAAATTTAATATATATTTACATGAGGGGTGGGATGTAAATATATAGTATATAAGTAAGTAAAGTACATCCACGGATACGGATCTGAATGTGGATATATATACGAGTATCTAAAGCTGCGCTAGTAGGTTCATATCAGATTTGGCTGGGCAGGGAGAGAAAAACGAGTAGTGAACAGTCACCTTCACTACTCGTTTTTCTCTCCCTGCCCAGCCAAATCTGATATGAACCTACTAGCGCAGCTTTAGATACTCGAATATATATCCACATTCAGATCCGTATCCGTGGATGTACTTTTTTTCACAATACAGCACATCACTAGTGTAGTTCTTACTACCTGTGTAGCTACCATTGCTATTATTTTGTCTTAATAAAAGTAGTGTACCTATATAAGTGGTAACCTATACACTATTCCTTGCTATAATTATTGATCTACGTTTTATATTTGAACTAAAAAAGCAATCAAGTCTAAATATATAGCTAACGTGGCCCTTAAACTTGATTCTGTAACAAACAAATAAGGTAAGTAAAACGACAAAACAAATGGTGGCACACAAAATATATTGGTGGCACTATTTCTACCCGTTCTGAGAAGATTCAAATAGTTTTAATATTTAAGTGCCCCATTGGGTATTTTTTTAATAAGAGTGGTAGGTGTAATTCATTCAAAAATGCAATCAATTTCTACTGCGTTAGATGCTGTTGCAATTAATTTTAAAACGTATCGAATACTGAGTAGTGCTTTCATCTATCCTAATATAAGATTTTTACATCCAAACAAATTTGTTAATGAGCGTTCTGTTTTTACATTAAGTTTTTTTTACATTTATTATTTTAACATTAAGTTATTGCTCGGCTTAGGTGGTTTTGTCACGCCAATACGCAGATGCAGTGCCTGGTTCTAATCTCACGCGCACCTCTGCTTTTTCGAATTCATGAAAGAAAACAACTTAAGCAAACTGGCATGCTCCTAAAAATTTTCGAGGTCAGAGAGGTTTGTCATCCACCACCAACACGGAAGAATTATAGCCCCAGCAAAGAACTTTTAGTGGGTCGCTTATGTGAGCAGCGTCCCGCAAATTTACCCGCTTAGATCCCTTTTCCGTAATTTTCCCTCCATAAAAATAAACTTATACCTATGCTTTCCAGATCATAATCTAACCGTATTCCGCATTTAAACCTGAGCCGTTTAGCTGTTCCATCTTGATAGAGCAACGTACATCTAAACTTTTGCACTTATAATAAGGATTAGTAGATTTTCTTGCGAATAAATATACATTATTTAGTGGTTCATTAGGTAAACGTCTTATAATTTACGTGCAAAAAGTAATGGTATGATATATCAGAAACATGCGCATACTTAAGTGAAGTGAGATCAAAGTTCAGTATTATGATATTATATGCCTTGTTTGTTGACTTCAACGACTAAAGAATAGAGATCTAAATGGTCTTAAATGGTCAGTTCTAAAATCTATTTATAATAACATAGACTAGTTTTAAATACTTAAAATATGATTTGTTTTTATGATTAATGATAATTATTAAAAGCAGTCTAACTTGGCTGGTTTTAATATCATAATATTGAACTTGTCTTTCACTTCACATTTATGTTTTGATGGGAATCGCAGTTTGAGAAACATAGATCAAATTGCCACTGTTTAAAACAGTATCTACCACATTCTACTATTACTATTTATAACTTTCAAGATAAGTTAATAAATCGTTATTTGATCAATACAAATCCAAGTATGTTGTATTTAAGATCACAGTAAAGTCGAATCATATTTGTGAAAAATATTTTAAGACAGTTTTAGAAAAATACCAAGGTTAAACGATTTTTATGTTATGGTAGCACCTTTGTTTACATTTTCTACACCTCTTCGTGGAACGGACTATAGCCATTAGGTAAATGTCAATGCGTCGGTCGACTTTAGAAAAAAATATTGCCTTTATGATTTTAAGCGTTCATGAGTTGAAATCAGTCTTGGATCCGTAGTTTAACCTAATTGTTATGTTAAGTTAAACTGCTATTCACATTAAAAGTGAGCAGCTTGCGTTCCAGACGCTTTAGTACATCCAATCTGAGTAACCTTAGAATAGGTACTAAAAGCTCTTTTATGCATAACACTCAAACACTTTTGAATCGTCGGTTTGTTGGTTTCCCAGAGCAGAAACTTATTCTGGTCATTATCATTCATATACATATTAATGGTTTTACCGAGGATGTCTGGGCTTTAAAAATTCAAGCGTTTTTCTTGAATAGTCTTTGAAAGTGACTATAAAATGTGCAAAATCGATTAGTTTTTGCTTAAAAATCAAATTCCTGGATCTATTAAAACCTATGATTAATCTATACTATGATATTATAAAGCTGAAAAGTTTGTTTGTTTGTTTGAACGCATGGATCTCGGGAAGTACTAGTCCGAATTGAAAGATTATTTTTCTATTGAACAGTCCATTTATCGAGGAAGGCTATAGGCTATATAACGTAACGCTACTATTAAAAAAAGCGGAGCATGAATCAAGAATGTAACAAAATCGGGAAAAAATATTCCTTTTTGAGAGTTTTCGTACGTTTTGTGTTTTGACATGACACATGACAGCATGTGTCTAAGATTGCGTCATTGAATATCACAGATTAAACACCTCACCTTTGCTTATCAAATTTGTTTCTAAATCTGAGTTCTAAATCCGACCAATTTCCGACAGGTGGCGTAGCAGGTAGCTGAAGAGGTGTTTTGTTTGAAAGCGATATGCTCAGGAATGACTGAACCGATTTCAGTCATTCTTTC
This sequence comes from Ectropis grisescens, assembly GCA_017562165.1. Taxonomy (NCBI): domain Eukaryota; kingdom Metazoa; phylum Arthropoda; class Insecta; order Lepidoptera; family Geometridae; genus Ectropis; species Ectropis grisescens. Next base: position 13,361,144 of record CM029778.1, on the reverse strand, counting down.
ACCGTTGGATATGTACGGGATCCTGATGAGTGCTATATAATGTACCACGGGTGAAGCCGGGGCGGACATCTAGTATTATAATAAATGTGAAAGTTTTTTTTGCTCAATAACGGCGGCGCAGCAGGTTATAAGCTAGAATAGCACAGTACGATTTTTATTTCGGGAAAATAACGGATACATAAACTACGCGAGTTAAGCCGCTGGGCGCTGCTGGTTTTGTTACAAAAATATAGTCCTACTCTATCTTGAACAGCTTAGTAAAGCGACGATCTGGGAAATATGATCGTTAGCCAGTTGATGCGAGAAGCATAAAACTGTGTACCGAAACTAAAGAGTAAAGTTAAAGTAAAAGTGTAAAGAGGATGCCTCTACCTACCTACTTCGAACGACGGACGGTCGTTATACGAGTTAATGATGATAACGATGTAAATGGAAAATCGCACGGTAGCACATTATTCAACTTTGTTTCCTTTCCTTTTTTCTAGTAAAATCAGTACATACATTTTCCCGATATAGTTTAACTTCTGATAAATGATGGGCATCACCAGTGCTAGAAAACCGCTCTTGCTGTTTTCGATTTACATAGCGTGGTGATAAAATGTTTCTATAAGTTTTTTTTTTATAGTATAGTGTAATGGAATTAGCAAGACATGTGGCTGATGGTAAGTAACACACCTGCCCATATTGGCAAGGTGTCATGGAGCTATTGGAACATGAAGAGTCCAAATCATGACCTAGCACTGCACTGTGCTCGTCACCCAGAGAAGCAAGATTATTTATATCTATGCCAGAAATTTCGCTGGAAACATTGCCTTTAAATCCGGTATATAGGTATGTTTGCATATTACTGCTTGATGGTAGAATAACGGGTAAAGTTGTGTTACTTCCCCGGGTGGACTCTGCAAAGAGTCCTAACACTATAAAGTCCTATGATTTCTTGCATTTCTATAGAGAAAGGTGAAGAAATTGATTAAAATGATCATAAGATAAATACTTAGTAAGTAAAAATAGCATACCTAGTAAAAATATAATATAGTAAAAATCTTACAAAATTACGGAATTACAGGGCTTAGAGAAATAACATCTTAGATCTCGGGGTGACGAGCGCAGTGCAGTGCTAGATAATGATTTGGACTCTTTATGTTCCAATAGTTGCCTGCCACTGTGCTGTTATGTGGCAGGCATGTTGCTTACCATCAGGCACATGTCCTGATCGTCTTGTCACTCTATATTTAAAAAATATATCTTCGGGCTACCAGCTACGGACTTTAGCTATAAACAATTGTTTTCTGTAATTTTTCTACCCTACATAACTTACGAGACCAAAAGAGGACACTAATAGTTTAAGCTAACTTAGTAAGCTAGCTAAGTTAACTTTAGTCAAAGCCGCACACAGTATAGTTGTATCCTTGTAATTTCTTTGCGAAGTCATTTTGGGAACAGAGTGAAGATTCAATGAAATTCACTTTAGCTGAGACAAAAATCTTCATCGTGACCTATGTAACCAATACATGGACATTGGACATCGACAGTTACAGCTTCCACGAGTACATGCCGCACAGCGAGCTACGAAAAGAGTTATGCTTGGATTTCTTTCAGAATCTCCATTTAAAACTAACTAATGGATCAGAAAACCAAAGATATTCACACAGTTCAACGCATTAGTAATCTAAAACGGAAACTGGTCGGTCATATCTATCGACCATACTACGAATCGGTAAACTTCGCACAGTAGACTACATCTGATGGATTTACAATATTCGTAAATCGTGGTCGAAAACATAAAACTGGGGATTGATTTGAGTAATGTGCCGTGGGACTGTAGACTATGGGTAAAACTTATTGTAATAAGTATTTTACTAAAATAGGCTGTTGATTATGATATAGATACACAGTTAAAAGAGAATTGACATTAAGTAGGTGCTTATGATTGAAATGGGCCAATTTTTTTTACGAGTATGTGTAGTGAAAAAATCAAGTGTTTTAGAAAAAAGCTAACATTTTTAGGGGTATACTTTTACTTAGAACTGAAACTCAAAATTTTTTTTTATAAAAGCCATACGTGTGGAGTAGCTATGGATAGGTCATCAAAAATGATATTGAGGTTTCAAACATATTTTTTTTCTAAACTGAATACTTTGCGCGAGGGACTCTTCCAAAGTGGTAAAAGTGTCGCCCCCCCCCCCCCCTGTAACTTCTAAAATAAGAAAATGACAAAAATAAAGAAAGTGTATGATGTACATTACCATGTAAACGTTAAACAAAAATTGGTTTGAATGAGATCTAGTAAGAAGTTTTATTTTAATACGTCATAAATGGACTATTGTTAAAACACTGATTAAAGTAACAACGAACTACAAGAACTTTTATATTATGTTACTTGCTGCTACGGAAGCCTTCACGGGCGAGTACAACTCGCACTTGACCACTTTTATTATTTTATCTTGTTAGATATCGCCCTTGATCTATTTTAATCGGGCTTAAAATAAATATAATGTTATGAAGTTTAATCGTAAGAACAACAGTTGTGGAAATGTGTTTTGTATTCCATAATTTCTAGTTGCTTTTTCATTAATCATCATAAACTGAGCTCTTCTCCAAATATTTCAATACCAAATATAAATGTATATATTTTATCCTGACGTTTTATCATGAAAAGTAACGCTATCACAACTATAAAGAAGCTGTCACTACATTGAAAATTGTACTTTCAACTTAACGAAATCAAAAAACGAAGTTGAGTGCTGAAAATGCTACGAATGTTGTTTCAGTTTCAACGAAACACAAATTCTGCAGAAAAGTTAGTAAAACAATAAATCTACTCAAGCAAATTCTCGGCGGTAAAATCTCAATAAACTTGGAGGGCCGATAACTTTACCGTAACATATCCAAGGGTTAGAAGATTAAGTTATTTATGCATCCGATTTTATTATTCAGGGAGCGGTGCGCTCTGTATATCTTTATATATATCTTATAAAAAATCACCACACTTTTACCATAAAATAGTTCACTTTTAAACGTCACATTGTCTCCGACCGAAAATGTTTTATTAATTATAGAGTTATATTTTTAAATTCGCGGCGGTAAGTTGGGCCAAGGCAGTGCTCCACTTGTTGAGGTTGTGTGAAGCGTTCGCGCGCTTGGCGGAGCGTAAGCGACTGCGCTTCCCACCCATTCATCGAACTGCCCCTACCTACTCTGGGTGCGTTCGACTCGAACTCGACTCACTATGGGGTTCTTATTTCATGAGTAGTATTCTAGATTCTTTAACATATCGCTGAAATATTTTTGAGTTATAATAGTGTGCTGTAATTAAATGAATTAAGTAGAAGCCCATTATTATTTGTATAAACGTAGATTCGTATCGTAGAACAGATTCATATTTTCAACAATAAGTTATAAAGCTTTTAGCTCGAAAAGGCTTATTATAGAATAAAAAAGTATTTACATGAGAAGTTTTGAACACTAATGTTCATTTTATACTTGTACCTCTCTTGTGTATTGCTAATTTCAATAAATATTTGCATAGGATATTTCACTATTGTAAATTGCTTAACCTGACAATAGACTTTTTTATTTTTGTGACATTTCATTAATTGTGAAATGTAATTAAGTTAATATTATTGACTTTAGCTTGACACTATTTTATTTTGACATATTTTTTTATTTACGAGATTAAATAAAATTATAATATTTATTTATTTTATATTGACAGTGATTTTTTTTTTGATAACATTATTGTATTATCTATGACATTATAAATTTGATATGATACCTAGAACATTATTGTAATATCATAAATGTATCAATTAGTATTTCTTGATAATTGTTGGTGACATACAAAAGCCATTGGAGAGAGTATAGAGAGGAATTGATAATATTTGGTAAAGATGTCAAATTATTGTATGACCACGAACAGATTTTTCTTTATTTCATGTCGCTCGTTATAGAACGGACAACTTTATTTGATTGGCTTGCTTTTGTTTGATTGTGTATTGGCATTGGTTGATTTTTTTTGCATTCATGCTTTGTTTTATTAGTGTTTATGATCCATTTATTATTATTGCTCAAAATAATTATTTTTGCATGTCGAAAGGTAGAATACGGAAGTCATTACGTTATATGAGTTTTTGTAAACCCATATAGGTACGCAAATAAATGAATTGAAATTGAAATAATAAAGATTTATTTTTTTGGGATTCAAAAAACACACATTCGGTCGTCCTGTAATATTCGTAAATTGCATCAAAGATATTTTTGGAATTCCTTGGATTTGGCCACTCACAAATATTTTACCACGAAAACTTATAGTAGTAATAGAAATATGTGAGCGTAGGTGTCATACTCGTATATTACTTGAACTAGTAATCTTCTACACGATGGAATATTTTTCGCTTCTACGAAATATTTCAAGAACGATTGTACCTATCTCTGAAAGTGCGTGTCTCTGCCCACATAAATTTAAGCTTTATATTGTAAGACGCCCCTACACGCGTCCACAAAATTTGAATAATTTTCAAAATTGATTTTTTTTTACGCTTCAAAGGGAAACGTTATCATCTAGCTGCAACATTGTTATTATTTATCGGTGCATGGAGAAATTCAATCCTTTTTGTAAAGAAATATAAATATGCAATACCTGCTCCTTTTTCCCTTGTTCGAAAAAAACTTCTGAGTCTCAAAATGTCGGATTTTTGTCGCATTATTTGTAGTTCGAAATCGCTATCGTTTTTTGGTAAACATTCCAAAAGCCTCAAACGAAATGGTTGAACTACATTTTCATAATAATAGGCTGTGGGATGCGTTGCTTGAGTGGGGTTTCCATCTGAATAGAATCTAGGCATTTGCAAGCAGAGAGGGAATCCGTTTCCATTAGCACACCCCCGGACACTCCACTAAAACTCCAAACAACCGCCGCTGTGGAGTTGTCTACTCTTCACACAACTACACAGATGTCGTTCGTACACACGCGTGAATGTATGCGTTAGAGCTAGGGCTACTGAATTGTTTTGTTGAATAGTTGTGCCCCTTGAGTTCACCTGGTGACGTAGTCTATAAACTTGCTATAATGTTGAGTTACATAAATAGAATGGAGCCAAATTATACTATTCTAATTAAAAGGGTGTTTGCACAGATTTCTAAATTGTTTCAGAAATCTGTGGGTGTTTGTATTGCCGCGTAAAATGAAACGAAACCGATGATAGATCAGATCAGGTACCTAGATATCTATTTCTGTTAGTAGGTACACATTCGCATTTTATTTTACACTTACCCATGAAGGAAACTTTATTCTTTCACTACAATTATTCCTCCAGGCATTATTAATCCGTGCTTGGGCACATAAGTTACTGGCTGTGTGAGTTACGAACTTTGAGTTAAAAACGACTTCGTTATTATAAATAAATAAATATTGGCAGACAATTCACACACAACACCATCTGACCCCAAACTAAGCAAAGCTTGTAATATTATGAAGCAACGTTATTGAAAAGTTTCTAATCTTACGTTATTTTATCATTAGGAAATTTAATAAAGCTTTTAATCTTGTCCCGTTTAGTTGACGGACAGCCGTAAACAGCACAACAACCCACCATGATGATATTTCGTTAGGAATTAGATGTTCGATACCAGCCCTTCGTTGAGTGCTCCCTAGCGTATCCGAACGGCCTGAGGGGTGAGGAAGCTTGAAATTGGCGGGGGGTGGGGAGTGTCCGTTCTATCTATATTCTCTATTCTATGCCATTAGGTAACTTTGCTCCATCGTAGACAGCATTGTTGCTCAACATCAGGAGGGATAATGTTCAAGTGCCCATTTTCCAAAAAAAAGAAGGAACTGTACTTACTACCACGAAATCCTGAAATTTAACTTTATCAAGGAAGTATATGAAAGGAAAATCGTACATTTGTGAATCCTTATCGATTTTAGCCACAATCTAACCCTAGCATACAGCCATAACACATAAGGGTGTTATGAAAACTTATACTTATGTCTTGATACTTTTAATGGCTGTTTCACACTCACATCTATATTTATACTAGCAGGTGTCGGTGGTTCAATCCGCGTAGTTATAGTTCCCATTAGTTTCTCGCGATAAAAAGTAGCCTATATACGATTTCATACTGTAGGTAGGTAATTTAATCGTGTGTCAAAATTTCAATTCGTTTCGTGCAGGCGTTTCGATACTATTGAATAACAAATATCGACGCTTTCAGATTTAATAGTATTAGTAGGACTAACGAAATTCTATCGAAACTATTGTTTAAGTACTTTCAGGTTATATTATAACATCACACGTCCACTGCTAGGGCGGGGCTTACCCGAATCAGGTGCAGACAGATAGGATTACCCTTAACTGTTATCTCTCCTGCAATCTACTTACGATGGAACGCGCTTACCTAGAAGAAACCGATTAAATGTCGATTTAAAGACACTACTAGATCGTATCTATTAGGTAATGCTTACTTGGCGATATACTCTACGGTTTTCATGGCATTTACTTTTCGGTAAAGTTAACGGAGGTATATCTCGGATAGGCCGTGGATAGGCCTCTTGGCTTAATTGGTACTCGTAGTAAGGACGCCTGCTGAGCCAGAGGTAGTGAGTTCAATTCACACCCAAGACAAATATTTGTGTGTTGAATAAAAACATTTTTTTGTTCTGCATCTTTGTGTTTATGTATACATAAATATCATAGTATGTACGAGTATTAACTATTATACAAGTATTATATCAGCTCTGCTTAGTTTCGGGCTGTGTGGTTTAAAAAAATGTATTAGTCTCAATTGAACTACAATAAATTATCTTAAATTATCTTAAATTATTTTCGATTGCATCAAGAATGTCCCAAAACCTTTATGTTTTTTTTTATAAATAGTAACGAGACGAGCAGGACATGTTCCTGATGGTAAGCAACATGCCTGCCACATAACAATAAACAAATAACAGCACTGTGACACGCAGCTATTGGAACATGAAGAGTCCAAATCATTACCTAGCACTGCACTGCGCTCATCACCCAGAGATCTAAGATGTTATCTAAGCCCTGTAATTTCTCTGGAAATATTGCACTTCAAACCTGAACACAGTAATGTTTTCCCATTACTGCTTGGCGGTAGAATAACTGGCAAAGGTGTGGTACTTCCCCAGGCGGACTCTGCTAGGAGTCCTACCACTACAAAAAATTGAAGCACACAACGTTTGATTGGTTTGATTATTGGATTGTTTGTTACCTAATACTTATTTCGTTTTTTTTAAGCTTCTGTTGTTCTGTTCGTAGAAGAAATAACTACTTACTATTGACGGTAGGTACCAATTAGTGTCATGAATCAAGTGTAAAATAAAATGGTGTTTCATCAACGTTGGAACAGTTAGTTATTCATTGTTTTGTAAAATTGTTACGTACTCTCACAAAGAGGGATCAAATTGGCCAGGTTGATTTGATTGATGACATTTTCCTCTACTTTTAACCATCGTTAATCGTAGAGGAAAATTTCATGAAAAAAATTGATAGGCTCCAAAAACATCTCAAAAATGTCATACTCAAACCCTTACTTTACCGGCGTGATGGATAATGAACCTTCGCTCTCTCTTTACGAGAGCAATCTTCTAGGCGCACCAATGGGCTGCTAGATACCTACCGTTTATCGAGACTAGCGTTCCGCCCCGGCTTCGTTCGTGTGTACGTAATATACATATGTACTATATATCACTCAGGGATCACATGCATATCCAACGATTTTTTTTTTAATCGGACCATTAATTCCTGAGATTTCAAATAAAAACCTCTTCAGCTTTATAATATTATAGTATACTCGTAGGTAGATGAGTGGCAAGAAGCATACAGTCCTTATGATGATGGTAAGCAGCAGTCATCCTTTGAAAACATTTACAACTTCAGATATTCATATGACAATTTGCGATCTCGGTGATTGTTTAAAGCTATCCTTTTTAAATTACGTCATTTTCATGCACATAAAATACAAAATAAAAAATTACAAAATTACACACGCACATAAAATACAAAATAAAAAATTTATAAGCTTTATAAATAGAAGTCACTTAAAACATCTCTGAACAAAAGGCATCTCGAAAACTTGATAAAAGTGATGGTTTCAGTTTAATCATAATTATGTAGATGTGGCCGAAGTCTTCCTTCCCGTGAGTTATGTCTGAGCTTCTGGCGCCTCGCATTTATCTTCCCTGTTGTTTTGATGACAGAACCAAGGAAATATTTTAGTTGGATGATTCGTCTCCGTCGTATTGTAGGAATACCTAATAGTTTGTCAAGAAAGTTTTTATACTCATCTTTTACTCGTTTACTTCGTTTCGACCTTTCGGACCTTTTGCTATGTTTTTTTTTGTAATATGGAGTGATGGGACGAGCTGGAAGTATGCCTGATGGTATTCAACAAGCCTGACCATAACAGCACAGTGTCATGCATCGGTTGGAACATTGTATAGGTACATACATTTTTGTTATCACTTAATTTTATAAAAGTAAAATACATTTTTGTAATGCTATTGTAACCCAAAATCCGGTCAACACAAAACATCTCCAGCGCTTGTAGAGCTTACTTCACTAAACCTAAAAATCTTTAGCATTTCTCTTTAAAAGCTCGTTATAATACTTGCGGTACTTCGGGCAAGTTTAATAAGGTAATCTATGAAGTTCATTATAGCTGCTTTGTTTCGGTAGGTGGCGTTAGCGCGAACCTAAATAGCTACAAAGGAAGTGCGTGCCAACAAGATGTTACGAAATCGGCGATTTCCGAGATTGGTAGCCATAAACGGTGTTGTGCCTAAAGCGTTTAAGCATAAAATTCAATAACGGGTGAATTGGAACACAATGAACACAATACGGATTCATGTCAGTCATAAAAACAAACATTTACATCTGTAATATAGCCTTTAGCAATATGTTTTATGGCGAGCACCGAGCTTTGCGTTATCCACGTTAATAATGAAAAGTGTTGGTTCGTAGAGTATATTTATGTACTTATACATTCTGGTTGGGTTTAGTTATGATATGATGAACATAAATGACGCATAGGATACTGGAAAATAAATATATGAACCAAGTAATGTCTATTTTCGTAATAAGCTACGTTATGGCTATTGGTCTCAGATAGCCTTTACTGTCTACTGAACTTTGGCCTAATTTAGGCCGGATTTAAGAATATTTTCTGTGTCAGTTTTATTCAATGGCCTTTTAAAAGCTAGTAACTTAATTGTCTGAAACAAAACCGGTAAAAAAAATCATGACAGAATAATTCAGTTTAAGATTACAATACAATACAAAAAGTAGATAAAATTCGAAATATTCATAACCAAGTTACAAATTATTGTAATCTGGCGGCCTTATCGCTAAAAACAACCTCTTTCTACTAACTTTACAGCGAGAAATAACAATGTGGAAATGTTAGAAGACAAGGTAGGTAAAGCGACAAGTAACATATACCAGTTAAAAGGTTGACAATGTTAATATTTAATTGTGAAGATTTCACCGAGTTCTAGCTGAGCCTGCGTCAGACACGGCCAGAGACATGTTCGGGTATTTGGCTCACCTCAACTGATCCTCTTACGTGGTAAAATAGCCCAACGCCTTAATATTACCTCTTTCTTACTAACATCACAATTGTTAATGGTATTGACATGTTTTTTTGTCATAGTACATAATATGTCATTATCATAAAATGTAAAAAAAAAGAACTGATTTTAAAAAAAATAGTTTTGCGTCGGAATGTTATATGAACCACATATTTAACACATATGAACGAATCAGTTTGAAATTTGGAACACAGATATAGTCTACATAAGCTATTTTTCATCGCAGAAAAATTACAGGAACGTGAAATAAGGTATATCTGTGAGGGGGTACTTGTTTATTATAAAACTACGTGTGTATCAGCTATCTCTGGCTTCTACGAGTACATATAGTACAAGGTTTGGTTAGTTAGAGGCTAGATGGTGTAGTGTGATGAACTGTCGACGAATTTGTATCATGTATTAAATGAATATCTTTAGTACTCCTGAGAAATGCATCAACTCATAGAATCCTTTATACTCGTACATAGACAATTAGATCAAGAAAGTTAGTCGTAAACACAATAACAGATGTTGCCGATTGGTTCAATACAAGTTACTTTGAAACATGCTTAATGTTTCCAACTAAGTTCGGTCAATCAATACATACGGTGTCATATTGGACGTGAAAATTACTGTTTACTAATGTTGAAGAAATAGTGTAATTGTACCGTACTGTACAAAATATTATACCGTGGTGGTTCAGCGGTAAAAACGGCTGGCTCACTATAGTAAGGTAGTGGGTTAGTATCGCACCTATGCCCCTGAGTATTTTTCTAAATGCAGATGTATATTTTTTTCATGAGATGCTTTAAGGAAAACATAGTAAGTAAACCACGAGTAGCTACGTGTCACTGTGGTGTTAGTGGCTGATGTATTACTTACGATCAGTTGCATGTATTATGCTCATCTCGCCATTTTATATTTTATTTAAAGCAGTCAAAGGAACTGTCAATAGAAGTGAAAACTTGTAACTAAAGGTCTGCGCTCACATATACAGATCCGCTCCCACCCAACAAATAAAATACTCTCAAATATAGGCTTGTCAAATTAGCTTCAAATATGACGTGCCTGTTAAGATATAGAAAGCCTATAGGGAAAGCCTTTTTTAATTTGCATCACCCACATGCTATTATTGGGCGCCGGCGTAGGGACGTAGCGTCGGAACGGTGGCGGAGCAGTAGAGCAGGACGTAAGGCGCTTTTTGGATGAGTGAAATTTTGTGAGTTCGAGTCAAAGACACGTGTTTAACACACTCAAATATGGGATTTATGCCATACTCTTTAAGATATAGATTACATTGGCAACATAAAATAGCAGTCGGCGGTCTTCCAGCGGTCTTTGACGCGAACTCACAAAATTTCACTCATCCAAAAAGCGCCTTACGTCCTGCTCTACTGCTCCGCCACCGTTCCGACGCTACGTCCCTACGCCGGCGCCCAATAATAGCATGTCGGTGATGCAAATTAAAAAAGGCTTTCCCAACCAACTAGAGTTTGCCAGCTATTTTATCGCCAAGTAATGTGCTAACATAACTGTGTTCCGGTTTGAAGGGTAACGTTTCCAGATAATTTACAGGGCTTTGAGATATAATATCTTAGATCTCTGGGTGACGAGTGCAGTGCAGTGCTAGGTAATGATTTGGACTTTTCATGTTCCAATAACTGCGTGTCACTGTGTTGTTGTGGCAGGTATGTTGCTTACCAGCGGGCACATGTCCTACTAGTCTCGTCCCTCAATGCCGTAAAAAAACCTCAGTCAGGCTAAAGAAGTTTTCAGTTTAAAAACTCCAAACACTTAGATTCACTTAAGCTATAAGCAAATGTTAGGAATATGACGTTATAGTTTGCAAACCTTTAAAGAAATCAAATCAACAAAACGCAAACTGCATAATTATGTTCAATCTTTTTCAGTAAACATTGAATGAATACCTTTTGCTTCTAATGGATACCTGTATAAGGCAACCATTAATTTTATTATTTGGCGGAAATATGACGTGGCATAAACCCTTTCCTTGTCCCGACTTCTGTTATCGTAATGAAATCAAACGATGTTCCGTTGATTTTGTTATCCGTCATTCTGTCTCTCATTCATTTGATTCATCCATTCTTCTATTATTAGCACTGTTTTGTTGAAGTGTTGGAACTAAAGTTACATTTAAATTCTTTTGATACGTCTTGTGTTGGCTATATCTTTAGTAATTTCTGTATTTGATATAGGTACCTATAGAATGGTGGCTTATTGCCTAGAATGGTCTTTATCGAAATCGTGATATTGTGGATTCGACTCCCACTTCCATCTGTAAGTATTTTTTTCTGATGGAAACCCCATGTAGAACATAAAAGATGCCTTGCATTGACGTGGCTACTACGTGGCACTACCACGCTAGCCAACGTGAACTTGGATGTGTGGTGGATTAAAGTCTTGATTTTGTTCTTGTGAGAGAATTGTGTTCTCTTGTGGCCTCGAGTCCCAGCCATGGGAACAGTGTGGGCTGCGTAAACGCTTTTAATTGTATCCAAATATCGTAATGATATACTTTTGTCCATACCCAGTTTTTAATGAATAATAAAGTAGTAATAACTAGCAGTGCCTCGCAGATTCACCTGCGTAGATCCCAAGCCCTTTATTTTTCTGGGTAAAAATAGCCTATGTGTACTTCCAGATCATTATCTCTCTGTGTACTAAATTTCACCCAATTCCCTTCAGTAGTTTGTGCGTGAAGAAATAGTAACAAACACACATTACTCACATAATTAAAAACTTTCGCGTTTATAAAACGAGTATTAGTAGGATCGACTTCATTCTATTTCTATTCGACATGGTAATGGCAATATACTGGGCAAACTACCAGCTGGTACTGGTCTTGATCATCATGATTTATCTTTAGATCCTCATCGATCTATGGAAATTCCTAGTGTAAGAAGGTAGTTAGTTATAAGTAAAATTATGTACTGTAGTTACTGATATTTAATTTTGTTATCCAATATAAGCTCTGCCCTTAAAAATGTAGCATGGATTTGAATACTTGACACACCGATTCACCGAGAGTGAATCGGTTTCTTCTAGGTAAACACGCTCCATCGTAGACCGCATCGTCGCTTAACATCAGGCGAGATGGCGGTCAAGTGTAAACATATAAAAGTTAAAAAAAAAATTGTCATATTATTGTGTGATTTGAAAGAGATGCGATAAATAGTAAACTTTCTAAATAGAGGTATATTTGTTTTAACTGATCTGAATACACAAGGTTATTTTATTGAGCACTAGCAGCGCCCCACGACTCCACTATTTTTTCGGGATAAAAAGTAGCTTACGAGTATGTTATTATAGTATATTATCTAGATATGTGCCAAATTTTACCAAGACCCTTTTAGTAGTTTTTGCGTGAAACAAACATCCAATACATACTCACGAACTTTTGGGCTTATAAAATTAGAATAATTTTATAAATGTATTTTTATATAGATATACTCGTATAAGAAAACAACGTTTAATTTTAGCAGTCTGGCAAGTTTATTATATTCTACAATAAATTAAATCCTAAACTAAACTTAGGCTACAACATTAGTCCACGTTCTCTTAATCATATCAGCAGCTTTTTCACCAATCATTATCGTCGGAGACCCCATATGTGCAGAAATAGGGCGAGGAATGACACTGGCGTCCGCGACTCTCAGACCTTCGACGCCATATACTCGTAGCTCAGGGTCCACCACCGCATTAGGGTCATTTGGCGGACCCATCCTACAGGTGGCTATGTGATGGCGAGCCGACATAACCATGGTTCTTATGGCACATTCCCAGTAAGAATCAGATCCAGGAGGCTGAGTTCTACATGTTGGATACTCTGGCAAGAATAATTTTGCATCATACTTTCTAAACGAATCTGACTCTCCTAGCCTTATAATAAATCGAATTGATTCAATTAACGTCGCAATATCTTTAGGATCAGTCAAATAGTTACCGTACAATTTTGGATGCGAATAAGGATTTGCATCCCTGAGCTCCATATGACCCTTTGATTTTGGTTGCAAAAGAACCGGTATTGCGGACCATGTATCTAGACCATTAAGTGACCCAAATGCATTACTATACGTCTTATCAGTTATTTTAATACTCTTTCTAAAACCGCTACCTCCATCAATATTGATAGATCCACCTAAACTGATCAGTTCAATGTCTGGGATTAGATCAGCGTCAGTAGACTGAGATGTTTTCACGTATCCCAATGCTTCAGCATATCCTGGTGAAGTTAACAAACCATCTCCAAACTGTAACCATTGCATCAAATTAGGTAACGTTGCAACTTTAGGTTCCAAAAGACTAGCATTTGTAGAATTCAACTTAAATATTACTCCAGGGAATGCTATGTGGTCGTACAATGTTTTTCCTACTGGCAGATTTGTGATTACTGGTATTCCAAGAGTTTGTAGTTGTTCTTGTGGGCCGACTCCAGACAACATAAGAAGCTGCGGTGAAACTACCGGTCCAGCTGCTAGAATGATTTCTCTGCGACAACGTACTGTTTGTTTTATTCCGTTCTTTATATATTCCACAGCATATGCTCGTTTCGTTTGAGGTTCTATAATTACTTTAGTAGCTCGAGCTTCCGTCAAAATATGAAGGTTCTTACGTCTTTTATGAGGGTGAAGGAAAGCTTTAGCAGTGCTCAATCTGTGGCCTTTATTAGTGGTTGTCTGCACATACCCGAACCCGAGCTGATCTGGCGAATTATAGTCTATAGTAGGGTGGCCGAAATTCCTTCCGGCTTGAAGAAATGCTTCGACGAGACCTGTCCTGTAATAAACGACGTAAAAAATATTGAAAAAGAAAATTACATTTTACCGCAAAATTTTAGGGAATTCAGATAAATTATTGGAATTTATTATGGCAAAATTTATTGAAACTCATATTTAGGGAACCACTTTCTATCACAAACAGTCCGTTTCAGTTCCTATCATAGTACTGGTACCCATCTGACCCACAACACATCTGACCCCATGTAAGCAGACTAAGTAATCAGTCTGCTTACATGGGGTCAGATGGTGTTGTGTGTGAATTGTCCACCAATATTTTATTTTTTATATTTTTATTTAGATTTAGATTTTAATTGATCCTATATAATATTCGTTTATGTTTAATTCAACACAGTTTCAAACTTACTTAAATGGAACGTTTTCAACATTTAGCTCGCCATCGCGACTGTGGTAAGGAGCGTTCTTGTATTTCTTCAATTCTGATCGTTCAGACTTCATGTAATATTGTAGAACTTCCTCGTAAGACCTGTAAAATAAATGTATTTAAAAATATATTTAATGCGATTCACCTCTAAAATCGTTATTTGTGTTATATAGTATGTAAGTATATAAAAAAATCTCATAGAACTAGATATAATGCATTTGACATTATACAGAAACCGTCACAT
Organism: Ectropis grisescens; assembly: GCA_017562165.1. Classification (NCBI taxonomy): domain Eukaryota; kingdom Metazoa; phylum Arthropoda; class Insecta; order Lepidoptera; family Geometridae; genus Ectropis; species Ectropis grisescens. Next base: position 13,346,133 of record CM029778.1, on the reverse strand, counting down.
TTAAGGTACAGAAATCTTGAACTTTTGAGATATTTTTATTGATACATTTTAAGTGCTACTATTAATACCGTGTTTGTTTGTTTTAACCCCCGACCAAAAAAGGGATGTTATAAGTTTGACGTCGATGTCTGTCTGACTGTCAGGCTGTCTGGCTGTGTGTCTGCCTATGTGTCTATCTGTGTCACCGTAGAGCTCAAACGGATGAGCCGATTTTGATGCGGTTTTTTATTTAAAGGTTACCTAATATCCGTGCGGATGTGCTTAGCTATGTTTGGTTAATATCGATCCGCCTCCACAAAATGGCGGACAAAATATTTCTTCTCAACCTACCTTAATATGGGTATCAAATGAAAGGACTTTACTAGTAGAATACTATGCACTATTACAAATTTCAAAACCAAGAGGGCCGCCACCACAAAATGGCGAATTATATTATTTTTTTCACTACTACATCAATATGGGTATCAAACGAAAAGGCTTGACTAGTAGAATACTATGCACTAGAACAAATTTCAAATCTAAGATGGCCGCCACCACAAAATGGCGAATTATATGATTTTTTTCACTACTACCTCAATATGGGTAGGTATCAAATGAAAAGGGTTGACTATAGTCCATTCCACGAAGAGGTGTAGAAAATGTAAACAAAGGTGCTACCATAACATAAAAATCGTTTAACCTTAGTATTTTTCTAAAACTGTCTTAAAATATTTTTCACAAATATGATTATACTTTACTGTGATCTTAAATACAACATACTTGGATTTGTATTGATCAAATAACGATTTATTAACTTATCTTGAAAGTTATAAATAGTAATAGTAGAATGTGTGGTACTGTTTTAAACAGTGGCAATTTGATCTATGTTTCTCAAACTGCGATTCCCATCAAAACATAAATGTGAAGTGAGAGACAAGTTCAATATTATGATATTAAAACCAGCCAAGTCAGACTGCTTTTAATAATTATCATTAATTATAAAAACAAATCATATTTTAAGTGTTTAAAACTAGTCTATGTTATTATAAATAGATTTTAGAACTGACCATTTAAGACCATTTAGATCTCTATTCTTTAGTCGTTGAAGTCAACAAACAAGTCATATAATATCATAATACTGAACTTTGATCTCACTTCACTTAAGTATACGCATGTTTCTGATATATCATACCATTACTTTTTGCACGTAAATTATAAAACGTTTACCTAATGAACCACTAAATAATGTATATTTATTCTCAAGAAAATCTACTAATCCTTATTATAAGTGCAAAAGTTTAGATGTACGTTGCTCTATCAAGATGGAACAGCTAAACGGCTCAGGTTTAAACGCGGAACACGGTTAGATTATGACCTGGAAAGCATAGGTATAAGTTTATTTTTATGGAGGGAAAATTACAAAATTGAAAATAATAGCAATGGTAGCTACACAGGTAGTAAGAACTACACTAGTGATGTGCTGTATTGTGAAAAAAGTACATCCACGGATACGGATCTGAATGTGGATATATATACGAGTATCTAAAGCTAAAGCGCTAGTAGGTTCATATCAGATTTGGCTGGGCAGGGAGAGAAAAACGAGTAGTGAAGGTGAGTGTTGATGTACGTCAGAAAGGGGCCCCTTAAACCTACGCCCGAGTCACAAGTCTCGGGATCTACTCGGGATTTCTCTCTCTGCCACACGATGGACCCGGCACCCGCACGGTGAATCCATGGAATGCTAAGAAGATCGTCTCATATATACATCCCACCCCTTATGTAAATATATATTAAATTTAAGTTTACTAAAAAGTCAGTCATTTCACATACATAATGAAAAAGGAATTTAAGTGCTACATAACAAAACAAAGCTGTACTTAATAATTAATATTAATAAAAACTGTTTATATGTTGCTATTGTGTTCCATGAACCAACCACCCAAGTTATTTTTGTATTAATGTTTTAAACTTATGCGCACCACATATTTAATAAACGTATAATTATAAAATACTAGAAATAAGACAAGGGGTTGGAAACGGACTTATTGGAATATATTTAACCTTGTTATGTGACGAAAATCTAAAAGGGCAAACAGAGACGCTTACAACGAACTATCTTCTAAAACAAAGGTTGAGAAAAGCTGGTCTGTCATATTGAGAGTGACATTGATTTGTTTACATTTTCTTCACCTCTTCGTGGAACGGACTATAGTAGAATACTTTGCACAATGACAAATTTCAAATCCAAGATGGCCGCCACCACAAAATGGCGAAATATATTTCTGTTTTCACAACTCCCTTAATTTGGCATATCAAATTAAAGAGCTTGGCTAGTAGAATGTTGTACAGATAACAAATCCGAGGTAGTCGGGGGCTAGCCAAAATTTTTAATTTTGTTCTTGTTTTAGTAGACATACGTTGTGTTGTGCTGTTATATCATGCTTGTCGCTTAATATCTGGCTTCCGTCGTGATCGTCCCATCACTACTGTGAATATTGTTGCCAAATCTTTAAAAAAGTTCTCTGTACAATACGCAGCGAGTAAAAAGCGCCTTATACATGTAAGAATTAAGTAGAAACATTTACTTGTAAAAAACACTGTACCAAGATATATGCTAAGTTTCCTCACTGCGTGTGTTTATGAGTGTTATGAGTGTAAGATATTTTCTTTGTAACAATAAATGTCCAACAAATTTTAACAAGATCTTCTTGCTTGTTCCTGTTGTATCTTCCTTATGGCACAATAAGACTCCTCGTCGTACAATAAGACTACTGTGACAATCAAGTGGAATAATGTCCGACATCACAATCATGATCAAAATAGTTCAGTGATAAATTTTTTTTAACTTGACGTCTAAACCACTCATAAATAATTTAATTTTATAACACAAGAAAATAATATGAACAAGTACACAGACTCACCATCCATAGTTACCATCAGAAGCAATTCTATCCCAGTCTTGTGGTCGTCCTCTCGTATAGAACATGTAGTCGGTAACACTGGACCCTCCTAAAGCTCTACCACGAGGCGAGAAGCATCTCTGTTCTTCGCTTCCTGTAAAATGAAAACAGGCTTATTTATAACTAGCTGAACCCGCTACTTCGTTCGCGTAAGCAGATGTTACTGACTTATACATTAGTTGTATCGTAGGTACGTCAAAATGTTTGGATAAGTAGTCATTGCAAAACCGAGTGAATTTGTTTTTCCACACAAATATTAATTTAATTTTATCATCTTTATTTTTCTTGTTTTAAACAAAATCAAACATACTTAGTAAGGTTTCGTAGAATCGAAGATAGACGCAAGTGTCAAGTTTGTAGGATTTTTATAGGATACATTATAAAAAGTCTGAAGCTGATGTGCATGATCTGATACCTACTTATCTCTTGTTATCCGCAAGCTGTTTTCTGGCTGTTAGCCGCGACTTCGCCCGCCTAAAATTTTGAATGAAGCCTGTGTGGAATCAAAATGATAAAATTTTTGAGTTTTAATGTTACTCAAGCAAGTTGAACCCGTACATCTAAGCCAAGTCTTAGTGAAATGTTAATGTATGAATTGAATTGTAACACAGAAAAATAATCAAAGAACGAAAAAATCCAAATTCGGCATCAAAATCCTTTTAGCAGCAAAAAACTCATTAGTACAATTTAGAATACCAGTAACGCCACCTAGTGATGAAAGAAGAAATACATACCACAACAGCAAAGCATCGATTTAAATGACCTTTAGTGCTTTTAGATTTAAACTGGCATTAGCGCCATCTAATGAGAATATAATGTTGTTGTTCTTATTTTGATTTTGCACGCAAAGCATCTGTATTATCTACGCCAAAACGGGTGCATACATTTTTCATTTTTGGCTTTTACCTTACCATCACATCAGCATGAGCAACTTTTACAATGGGGCTAAATTCGGTTTTTAAAGCAAGTTAGTTAAGGAATTAGTTAACTTTTGTATTCCATATAAACTTTGTATTTTCCCGGGACAATAAGTAGCCTGTGAGTTATTTCGAACTATAAACTATCCGCTTTGCAAATCACTTAATCCAAGTTCCTTACGAAAATATATACTTATATTAATGTGGAGTTAAATGAAAATATAGACTTATTAGGTATTGTGAAATTTAGTTAGTCTTTCCGACGTCACAGTAACCTATAAGTAACCGATTTGCTATTTCTGAGTAGGTACAAACTACGTGTGTTTCGAATTCCTTCCAAATATGTTCAGCCGTTTCAACGTTGTCCTGTAATTATTATGAATGTCAATGTTTGGATGTTTGTCGTTGTAATCATGGCGGAACGTATCAACTGATCGGGTTGAAATTTGAAATTTTAGATTAAACAATTAGATTATAGTCTGGAAGAACACATAGGCTAAACATTGCCTATGTATTACTTAAGCTAAGCCAAGAATGTGTTTCAAATTTTAACTCGATACATTCAGCCGTTCCAATGTAATTGTGCAGCAAAAAATTTAAATATTGACATATTTATATAATAGTATGAAAGGATAGGATTATACAAAATTTTAGAAAAAATAAAACCTGTCAAATGCCACTGGGACTCGCGCGCGAAGGGTTCCGAACCATTAGCAAATAAACGGCTTTTATTGTAGCTCCTTTAATAATTTATTTTACTCAATTACATTTAAAGAGGACATAAAACTAAATATTATGTGAATAATTAAAGCGTCTACCTGTGTCAGGTACGTTATTAGTATCGAGCAAGAAACGGTAAAAAAAATCAAGTTTGTTGTATGGAAATAAGCCCCCTCTTCTCTTTTATGGTCTAGTAAGTTACAGCTGACCTAGTCGGGAGAACGCCGACTGTCGATCCGGAGACCCAGGGTTCAAAACCACCCGTACCACTATCTTTTCAGAGTCATGTTCGTAATGCCGGTAATTAAAACGGTAAAGGAAAACATCGTGAGGAAACTGAAATGTACCTAGAATCTAAGTTCTAAGTCAAGTGTCATCCATCAACCGACACTGGGCCAGCGTGGTGGATTATAGCCTTGACTATCTCCTTGCGAGAGAAGGTCCCGACGCCCAGCAGTGGGAACATTTAATGGGTTGTTTATGCTGCTTCTTATTGTGCTAATATGTTTTCACCTAAAGAACAAAAATCTACTTCAATTATTAATACTTGGTAATTTAATTCTGTCATTCGACTAAATTTTATAAGATGCTATGACTACGTCGTACAGATACATCTAAGCTGATTTTAGTTTTTTGTTGATATTTGAAAACTACCTCCCTGTTTTCGATGTATGAGATCACCTCTGAAGTATTTTCTACCAAACAAAAAAGGAATTATCAAAATCAATTCACAATCAGCGGAGTTATCGCGTAAAATAAAACCAAATAAAAAAACATGCAACCCTCCTTGATTTGATCCCATGATTGAGAACATCCTCCTTATAACCGAATGATGTTTTTTTCTCCACACAAAAATATATTTTTGACAATTATTTTTTCATTCAAGACGACGCGACGCGATCACGTGGGCACGTTCTAGGTAATTTTGTGGATTGTCTGTGATACACAGAATACTTAGAAGTTAGTATGTATGTACCGAACGCGCCGCGCGTGTCGTTATTATTTAATGTTTGTGTAATTTCCGAACCACCAGACCGATAATGTTCAAATTTTGACGGCACAATATAAAAAATGTGTTCTTTCTAACAAAAAAAGAAATAATGAAATTAAACAACGCAAACATGAGTTACAACCAAATACACATTCTGACTTTCACCCCCTCCCGCAAGAAAACTAATCAGAATTTGGGGATCAAAAGTAGCCTACAGCAATCTCCTTAGTATAAACTAAAGGCATGCCAAGTTTCAGCTGATTTGATTCAGTAGTTTCGGCGTGATGCGTGATCTCTATACAGAAAGACAGACAGACAGACAGACAGACAGACAGACAGACAGACAGACATGAAAGAAAAAAAATGCAGTTTCGCCATCAGTATCAACTAAGGAGTGCTCCAAAAAAAAAATTTTCAAAATATCTTCAATGTACAGAATTCGACCCGTCACAGTTTTATTATAAGTATAGATTCCTGTTATAATAAGTATGTATATAGTGAAGGAACGTGCACCTAAGTGCCTGAACACAGAAATCTCAATAATATGGTACTTTATTTAGATTTCTGTGTGCCTGATGGTCGGCAACATGCCTCTCCATAACAGCACACTGACACGCCGCTACAGGAAAATAAAAAGCCCAAATCATTGTCTAGCACAGTGCCTACTGTACTCGCCACTCAGAGACATAAAATGATTTAGGGTTTAGAGTATATCTAAATTTACCCTTGTCATTGAAGCAATAATGTAATTTGTAGAAAACATGCAAGTGTAGATATGACGTGGTCGGCGCAAGGCTCGAATTTTTGTGACAGCCATTGTGTCGTTTATGCGTGACTGTCTAAGAAGTAAGCCCATTCGTGGCAAATCCTAGCCTAATCTCCTAGCGTAATAGCCTAGTGGCTTGAACATCCGACTTCAAAATCGCGGGTTCGTAGATTCAAATCCCATCAGCACATTGACTATTTTTCCAAATGTTGATGTATGAGTTTCGCATCTGTTTTTAAAGGAGAAGGAAATCATTGTGAATATATCGATAAGTTGTAAGAAATACATCTTTCGACGATAATAATATGAGACATCCAACTTACACATACTTGACCAACGTGATGGAAAACAGCCTTAGTTTCTTCTTGTGAAAGAATACTCGCCATTCCAGTGGACGGAAAATAATGGGGCCATTTATGTTTAAATAAATCTACAATTATCTGGAGGTTTTTAAAGTCATAAGAAAGACTAATTACAAGCTACGACCACTAAACTGCTTTAAAAACTTGTATTTACTTACTAAACAAAGCATATTCTTGTTAATTCACTTGTTTACCTCAACGTATATATACGTAAGTTAGAAAGTTTAGGTTAGTAGGGCCCTGCGCTTTCTATGCTAACAACGTTTGGCAGTAGAGGAAATCTGTCATTATACAGGTTTAGGTCTCATTAAAATAATATACCTACAATTACTTGATTATTCTTAATTCTGTTTCTCCTGGTTACAATATAACTTAAGAACGGCTTTATCTATTTCATTCATCTTTTTTTAAATGTTTTCTATTCTAATACTTTGTAGAAAGTTCTAGAAAAAGTTCAAAAAGGAAAAAAAATACGGATAAACCTTAATTCTAAACTTTTTTTCAAATAACTTAAGTAATTCTTGGACACTTAAAGACTACTTACTATACATAGTTGTAGGATTTTAGCACTAGGCGAATAATAAGAAAAATAGGCTGAGATGTAAAAAATCTACCGGTAAGTATAACGTGCATTACTATTCTACGCCTACCTGTGAACTTACTTCGTAACTCCTACGATATTGACATAGCAACTAACGCTAAGTCTAGATTTACTGAGAGGTGAGAAAATTAATATTGGGACTTATGATTGTTCCGAGAATCGACGAGAAATGGCTCAGAGGCGTTTTAGATACCAGAGGCAGTTCTATTAAGGCCTTCAATCTATTAAATAGAAATATATATTAAAATAATAATCGTATGGCTTCCCTCCCCCAGGAGACTGTAGTCCTGGTCCTGATTTATGTAAAGATAACTTGACATACCTTGATGCTTTATCGTATGATAAAATATATATATATATATATATATATATATATATATATATATATCTAATATATAAAATTCTCGTGTCACAGTTTTCGTTGCCATACTCCTCCGAAACGGCTTGACCGATTTTGATGAATTTTTTTGTGCTTATCCGGTATCTATGAGAATCGGCCAACATCTATTTTTCATCCCCCTAAATGTTAGGGGTTAACCACCCCTAAATTTTTAGTTTTATTTTTTAGACAATTTTTTTAATTTCTATTTTTTTATGATACAACATACAAAAATACATACAATCCTCAATTTTCACCCTTCTACGATCAACCCTTATTTAATTTTTTAATAGCCATTTTAGTAATTTAATCGAAAACTGATCAATCGTCATTTAATTAGTTATCCCCCCTCGCCAGATCTCTACAGGTGTCAATTCTGACCCAGTAAACAGCACGATAATTTGGGGATCAAAAGTAGCCTATAGCATATATTATATAGTTTGAACACGCTAATCTCGGGAACTACTGGACCGATTTAAAAAAATCGTTCACCGTTCTTTCATATGTTCGTAATCCTTGAACGCTGTAGGTTATATATATATACCACGGGCGAAGCCGGGGCGGGCCGCTAGTATATATATATATATATATATATGTTCCTCTTTTTTGGATTTATATATATATATATTCCTCTTTTTTGGATTTGTTTACTCGTAAATCTAAATTTTTTATTATTATTTCGGTTTTGTGTTGTTTGTCAATAAATAAAACAAATTACTCGTAATCTCTGGGTAAGCATACTCTATTTTAGACGGCGTTGTTGCTCTACGTCAGGCGAGATGGCCTCTCTGACTAAAAATTTAAATAGCTACGATGGGACAAAAATAGGCAGTTATTTGGACAGACAACTAGCAGTGAAGCGGTCATAGAAGTGAAAACTTATATCCTAAAATTTTAGTATCAAATAGCACCAATTTTGTACAGTGCGTCAATTGTATAGCTACGGATATACTGCTCTTACGCATGACGATGGGTCCTGCACCGAGTCCAACGGCTACAAATAATGTGATGATAATATAAAAAAACAAGGTATACTCCTCCAGTTATCGCTAAAAGCGGTTTCTTCCTGGGAACCATGGGAGCGAAAAGCAATATTATAACAGCGAAAGACAATTAACAATGTACCATTTTTGGTCACATACCCAAGCATACTCCAGGTTGGTGTTCCATTGTATACGGCCAGGCGTAGTCGGTCAGTTGCAAGTATTGTACTAAAGCTGGTACGTCGGTGAGCAGCATTTCAGGCTTGCCAGCTTCCAACACGAGCACAGTCGCCTTCGGTTTGTCTTCAGATAGCCTAGCTGCCAGCACTGAACCGGACGTGCCTCCGCCGACGATCACGTAGTCATATTCATCTAAGGCTTTAGAATAACCTAAAAAGGTATACACATTTATATTGTTTCAATGTATAATAAATTTATATTTACCCCTAAAATCATCTTTATATTTATCATAATAACTGTACTCTGCGCGAAAATTGGTCGCATCGACTCAGAAACCGACATGTACCTAGAATTCTTTGAGGTCATGTGTCATCCATCAACGCACACTGGGACAACGTGGTGGGTTATTGATTATTAAGTGGTGGTTGACTCTCTCCTTGCGAGCGAAGGAAGGTTCGCGTCCCAGCAGTGGGAACATTTGCTGACCAGATCAAGTGCCTGATGATGATGGACAGTTATTGGAACGATAGTAATGATAATGCCTGCATCTTTTCTTATCTCAAAAGTGGATTATCATTTCAGGGCATCACTTGGGGCATTATAGCAACTCAAGGTTACTTCTTAACGTAAATATTTTTAAACTTCTTTCATTAACAAAAAGTTTAAAGCACAATATTGTAAACTTTATTTTCAAAGGACCTATGGCAGTTGGCCTCAAGTAGCAGCTGCAACCCACTGAATTCAAATGTTTTGTAAATTATTATCAGAAACACGATTGCCATCAATTTTTTGCTAAAATCGGTACGGCTCACTTGCCAATTTTAGTATTGAATTTGGTTTCGTTATAATCAAAAATAGTTTTTTTATTTACTTGTTTTCCTAATTAGTACATACGCCAATTACTGTACTGTTTTATGTCCTTATGTTTTCATGTAAATACGCCAATTGCTGTACTGTTTATGCTCTCATTTAACGGCGCGACCGGCTTTTTAAATTGGCAAAATAAATATGCGCCAGATTCTTTTCGAGAGACTCCGTATCCACGCTTTCACCAAGGCTGTTCAAATATCCCACCGGAATTGATATAAATATTTCCCAGAAAAACGTGTCGTATTTTTATACCGATTCTTTTAAAACTGTTTACCTTTCTCGTAACCTTTTTCTGAGTTTTGGGAATCTTTCTTTGTTAACTTTACTTTAGGATTGATGTTTAAATCCACACAGCACAGCTGATATTTTATATTAATGATTTTCTCATCATAAAATAGTAAGAAAAATAAACTAAAATCAAAGAGTTCAAAATCATTTTTTTTTTCCAAACAGTCATATTAGAAATTGCTTTTTTTGTCGTTATGTTTGCACTTCACTGCCAAGTTGCCCGATGTTAAACGACGATGCGGTCTTCGATGGAGCGTACATACTTTGAAGAAATCAATTCATTCTCGATCTGATTGAAATGAAATTTCTTGGCTTCTCTAACGTTTAATCAATTAATTATGCTACCCTATTTAAACTGACACAAAATTTTGATGTAAGTATCTTTTCGTACATGGAACTAGGAACGATACAACCTCAAAATTAAAGTAGCTCACTAAATGTTACCTCTACTGGGACTCAGGTTTTCTCTCGCAAGCAGTCAAGGTCATAATCCATCACCCTGCCTTAGCGTGGATGGATAGCACATGACCTCCAAAGATTCTAGCAACGTGCTAGTTTTCTTACGATGTTTTCTTTCACTGCTAAAGCCAGAGCATGACAAACTTCGACATGTACACTTGGGAAAAAGATTCGGAGGTGTAGGCGGGGTTTGACGACCTCATGATTATGAATCGCTCGTTATAGCCACTAGGCCACTAGGTTTTATTGTAATATTTATGTTTGTCATCTAGACATAATGTTATTGTTTTTATTATGTACGTGTCATGATAGTTCGCGGGAAAAGTTCTGATCGTTAATTTCAATTACCGTCGTGGTAATCTTATCTTGTAATAAAATTAACTAACTTCCTCAAAATCCATTTAATTTTCGTGTACATATGTAAACAATGGATGTACGCAAATGGACAATGTATTGTAACTTTACGTAGCTGGATTCAAATCGTCAGTTCCGCTGGTGTTTGGATAAATCTCACAATGCAAGGATGCTACATTACAAGGTAAATCTGATAAACTTACAAAATGTTATAAAATCTTATAGGTAATATCCATTTTAAATTCTATAACAAAAACATTTGATAAAATAGAGATGAAATAGCTATCTATCATTCTAATTATCATTCCTTATTTGAAGCTTGCATCAATTGCATCAATCTATGTTGTACATTTCAAATCTTTAATACCGGTCATTTTAGCTTCATATTGGTCAGTTAATAAGTACTCAAAACAAAAACTGTTTGATTCACTAGTCCCTTGTTGTTGAATGTGAATTAGTATGTCATCATAGAGCCGCCGCGTAACCTTTGGCTTTACAACCATAAACTTTGCGGGATAAAAAAGTGAGTTATATGTTAGTTAATACTATCAAGTTAACGTTCCTACTTGTTTATTTTCATTCAAATCAGTTGAGTCGTTACCGAGATACGTGGGAATAGACACACTCTCTTAAACATTCACAAACTTTTGCCTTTTTATAAAGGCTAATATTATTATTAGTATAACTACTATTCTCACCTTTAGGCAATGGATACGAGTCGCGCAAAAAGTCGAAAGGATCGTTGCCGTTTTGAGGTTTATAATTCATAGATGTGGTCTGCATCATCAACTCTACTATGGGGCTTTGAGGATATGACCAAAGCAGAAATCTTTTCTGCCTGTTGATTTCTTTCCTCTGCTTTGAATTCTTTTCTGTTGCATATATTGGTTCATCTTTAACGATCTTGAGAGGTGATGATTCGTTCTTCAATGGGTAAGGCCAGAGAATGTGTCCTCGTCTTGCTGGTATAGCTTCTGTGTTGTCTTTGTTTATTTCACCTTTATTTGTTAGCGTTTCATGTTCAGCTTTTGAGTTTGTTGCTATAATTAGTGCGAAGATAGCTATTGCCAAGTTTCTGATTTTAGTCATTGTGTCTGAAATAATTGATTACAAAGAAATATTATTTTAAAATGCATAAATCTTGTACATTTTACTCAAATAAGTGATTATAGTCGTGTCTATTAACGGAAATTAGAAAGCGATTGGACTATCGTCGTATTGCGAGAGCAGGGAATTGAGAGTGGCATTAAGTTGTTAAAATTAATTCAGAGCTGTAATGTGTAGGCGTATTGCTTTATATCAATCAACCATCATTCTTGTGTCGTCAGTACATTTCATGAAATGTAAAGATGAGTTCTACTGCTGAAGTTACAGGAAAATACAGGAATTCTCTGTTATTTTTTTAACGTTAACATAAGTTACGTAGATCATTAGTAAATATTTATGGAGACTGAATATCTGACAGTAAGTATGTTAAGAGTTGTTATATGACATTTGTTGTCATACGGTTTATAACTTAACCGATAAATTAAAGGGCTTAGAGATCACTGGGTGATGAGCGCAGTGCAGTGCTAGGTAATTATTTGGACTCTTCATGTTCCAATAGCTGCGTGTCACTGTGCTGTTATGTGGCAGGCATGTAGCTTACCATCAGGCACATGTCCTGCTCGTCTTTTCACTCCTTATTTAAAAAAAACTGCGCCAGTACTAAGAAGGAATTACCAACGGAACACTTAGATTTAGAACCGTCTTCATTTTTTTCACTATGGTAAAAAAATAACTCTTCTTTAATGAGCAAAATCTTTAAAATAACCTTGATTAAGGTTAAGGTTAACCTTGATTAGGAAAAAATATTATAGGTTTACTATATGTACATCTCCGATGTTTTGGTTTATATCCGCAAAATTAAATGAATTGTCATCCATTCCATTTATTATTATTTAATTAATTTTATCGACTTGGTCTCCTTTTAATATTTTTCGTCACATAACATCAGACGAAATGGCGGTCAAGTTTATGAATAAAATATTATTATTGATTTTGTAATGGATAAAATAAATCATTTTTATCGGTAATCGTTTTTTTGCCATTTCATTAATAAGTTAAAAATAAGGTGTTCATCACGTGTTCATCAATAATTTATTTAAAAATTATATTATTATTTAATTAAAATTAAAAATTAATTTAAAAATTAGTTAGCGTCTAAAATAATAAATTAGAACCGGTAGACAATAAAAAAAAACTTTTTTTTTCTTGACTGTAAATCGATTGCAATGATTTATTTTGTTCGACAAAGTTGGTCCTTATTTGGTCTATACATTTTTGATATATTCAATAATAATTAAATAATTAGTTTTATAAATGTATATATTTATGGGAATTTTCCCATTCATCTCATAAAATTTTAATAAATTCTTAATTATTTAAAGTAGATAATAAATTATACACTCACCATTTAAAATCACAGCTTAAACTCAGAGGAATAGAATAAAAATAATTTAATTATTAAAAAAATTAAAGCTATATTCCCGACGCGTCGAGCAGCCCGCGTGATCTGGTACGGAATGGCCGTGTTTAAATGATGGTCGCGACGGGCCTTGACCGAGCACTTGAATGTACCGCTATTCACTACTGACTTAATGACCAATATCAACAAATCTGTCTTCCCATATCTGTGTTTTGGTCACACTGCCTCTCACTAACCAGCACTGCATCATGGGATGCAGTGCTGGTTAGTTAAAGTTAGTTTACATGTTGGTAGGTACTGCGTTATCCTACTATTACATATTATTAATGGGAAAGTTTGGAGATTTAGACAAATAAATATATCTAGCTCCAAACTTAGCAAAGCTTGTGTTATGGGAGCCAGATAGCTGATATAAAAAGTACTTATATAATTGGAAAGTCATACCTCTCAATAAACTGGCAGCGTCGCGCGGTTTTACCAGCGTAGTTCTCGTTCCCATAATTTTCCTCAAAATATCTTTGTAGTATCTGTTATTCCAGACCATAGTCTAACGTTTAGACGTGAATGAGTAACAAACATCTTAAAACCCAAATTTATAATTACATTTATAATTTTAGTAGGATTGTAGGATTTTCGATATTTATTGTTCATCTTGTAAAAACTAAATCATTATCATCATCTTTCTAAATTGTATGTGTGCATATTTTATCATTGTGATAAAACAAAAAAAAAGTAACAACCGATACAACAGCTTTTTTTTTAAATAAAAAGTAACGAAACGATCAGTACATGTGCCTTGTGGTAAGCAACATGCCCGACACATAACAGCACAGTGACACGCAGCTATTGGAACATGAAGAGTCAAATCATTACCTAAAAATCACATCGTTCATGCTAGATTGCAAACAAACAAACAAACATCAACGGAGGATGATCGATATTTGTTTAGAAGTCAGGATAAAAAAAGAATACGTATAAACATACCTGCTCTTGGTAAAACTTCAGTTCACTTTTGTCACGTACATGTAATAACGACGCTATTTTGGCATATAGAGCTTCCTCTATTTGGTTTCATACTGGTGCTAAAAAGTCTGTAAATTCAAAAATGATCGCTGCATTCAAATAAACAATAGTCACTGATGCAATAATATACTGTGTGATTATACTTCCCAGTCGCTAACCATCTGAAGCAAATTTGTATAAATAAAGATATTTGAAATACCGGAGTATCTTAAAACATTAATATTTTTTTTTTATAATTAAACTAGCGCCCAGTTCCGGCTTCGCTCGGATATTGTCATATAAAGACTATTAATCGTCATAAAACTATACTATCTTTCAAGTTCGCTCAAACATCGTGTGCAAATTTGATTAAAATCGGTTAAGTAGTTTAGGAGTCCATCGCGGACAAACAACGTGACGCGTAATTTATATATATTACTAGCGACCCGTTCCGGCTTCGTTCGGATATTGTCACATAAACCACATTAATCGAAATAAAAACTATCCTATCTTTTAAGTTGGATCAATCTACACACGGTGTCCAAATTTGATTAAAATCGGCTAAGTAGTTTAGGAGTCCATCGCGGACAAACATCGTGACCGAAGATTTATATATATTAAGATTAAGATTATCCATTTTGATTTTCAATACGACGTAAAGCATCAGGCAGTGGGTAATAAGTAACATAAAGCTGAAAATGGGGCTGAGTGGTGGTCCATAGGAGAAGTTTACGTCCAGAAGTCAACTAGAAAAAGCTCATAGTCATGATAATAATAAACGTTTAGTGAATTTTCTACTTATTACTTATTTTCTAGACCAATTAGACTACTCAAAATTTCGTGGCCTTTGGCCCGCCTTAGTTTAAACTAAACGTTTGGTGGTTGGGTAATTCTGAACGTCTCGTTTACTTTTTCGCAAAATATCGTTCGACATTTACTTGTAATACAGTAGAATATATTTATGTTTATGTTGAAATTTCCAATTCCATTAGGTCTGTCATAAATAAATATGCAAAATTTGTTTATTCCACTTAAAAGTCAAAATTGAAGATAATTATTGTCAACAAAAAATACAGTTCGACAAAGTCGTTACAGATAAGATTGATTTTAGCGACAAACTCCGTGGAAGTTTACCAAATATAGTTTATTAAATTTAATACTGTCTTGCGATTAGCACATTCTCGTTATTGAATGATACTTATATCAATTTTAATGAGCTTTTTGTTACAAAAAAAATCTAGCAGATGTTTAGTCATAAAACGTCGCAATTAATTCGTGTTTAAATATGTATACAAATTAATTACCTAGGGCTGCATTTATACGTCCAAAATAACAATATAGGCGCACCAGGTATTTTTCTTTTTAAATTATAGAGAGACGAGACGAGCAAGACATGCGCCTGTAGATAGGTAACAACACCCTGCCCATAACAGGACAGAGCCACGCAGCTATTTGAACATGAAAAGTTCACATAATTACCAGGACTACACTGTGATTGTCACATGGCGATATAAGATGATTTATCTCTATGTCTTTTAATTTACTTGGAAATATTGCCCGTTCAAACTGAACAGAATAGATAATGGTTGTACATTCGTGGTTTGCGGTAGAATAACTATCCTATTTGCGGTACTTCTTCAGGCGGACTCTTCATTGTGCCCTAGTACTATAATGTTCATTCCCAGTTGTAATTTGTAAAAAATATTAGCGATGGTAAATATTCTATTAAACTTCTTTCATAGCAGTAGATATAACAGTTTAAAAACTAATTAGAACTTAGATTCTCGCCCCAATGAATTTAAAGCTAAAGTAAAATAACTCTACAACAAAGTGCCAAAGAAACAAAGCTTTGCGCACTTACATGTCCTCAGGGTATTTGTGTAGTCTAGGTTATTTCTCCAGGAGAACAAGCTATTCATCCATGCAAAGTACCTAGAGACCGTTACTAAAGTTTTCCAAAGGAGCAACGGCTTGTGCGAAAATAGTTCGACTAGCAGGCGATTTAGAATTGAAATTACGTGAGTCACGCATATCGCCGTATTACAAGTCTTAACTTAAATTCAATGTTGTTTCTTTGAGTTCCTTTGATGTCACAAGTATTAAAAATATATGTACCGATCTGTACTGCAAAATTTGCCAGATTTTTTGATACGTATAGCATAAACAGGCCACTAAATGTTTCCACTACTGTTGACTCGGGGGCTTCTCTCACAAGGAGAGAGTCAAGGCCATAATCCACCACGCTGGCTTAATGCGGGTTGGTGAATGACTTTGAAAGATTCTACGTAGACGTTGGTTTCCTCACGATGTTTTCCTTCGCCGTTTTAAGTTAGCGGCATAACGCAAATGACTTCGAAAAGACAGTGGTGCTCGTGGAATTTGAAGCATTGAGTGTGATGAATACAAATATTTGTTTTATGTCTGGGTATCCTGCGTAACATGAGAATGTATTTGCAACTACCTTTATCAATATTATATCAGGTATCTTACTCCCACACTAAGTACAGAGTTTATCATAACCACTGCATAAAAGGAGAAAGAAAATATCGTGAGGAAACCAATGCATTAAAAGAAAGATCTTTCACGAACATGTGTCATCAGGCGATCAGTATTTTGCCTGCCTCGTGGATTGTGGTATTAACTCTCTCCTTGGAAGGTAAGGCCTTGAGTCCCATTTGTAGGAAGATAAAGTAGGCTGCGTTTGAATACATTATTTTAATTTAAATATCAATACAACACAAACTACTGCAGCTAAAGTTTCTCGCGATAATAACTAAGATTGCCAATGATTCTATTAGAAATCTAATTAGCTTGTAGACTATGTATTATATGTATATACTCCTGTACACGTCTTAAGTATGTATAGCATAGGTGACTGTCTCACCACCTGGTGTTTAATTATAGTGAACATTCTTAGGAAAAAAACTTGATTAATAGTCATCAAGTGTCATCGCAACGTGTTTATCTACGATATGTAATTGTTGGAATGTAGCGTGCTTACTAGTATGTGTTGTTGGTCTTTCATGAATCCAGGTACTATCGACTATTTTTAAACCCCGACCAAAAAAAGGGGTGTTATAAGTTTGACGTCGATGTCTGTCTATCTGAGTGTCTGTCTGTCTGTGTATGTGTGTCTGTCTGTGGCACCGTAGAGCTCAAACGGTTGGGCCGATTTCGATGTGGTTTTTTATTTGAATGCTAATGAAAGGGCTTGACTAGCAAAATACTATACAGTATAACAAATTTCAAATCCAAGATGGCCGCCACCACGAAAAGGCGAATTACATTTTTTTTTTCACTGCTACCTCAATATGGCTATCAAATGAAAGGGCTTGACTAGTAGAATGTTGCACAAATTACAAATCTTAGATAGTCGGGGGTTAATCAAAATTTTTAATTTTGTTCTTGTATTTTTAACAGTGGAATAATCTGCCAGGTTCAATATTTCCTCAGGTCAATGGAAGATCCAACGTGAGAGTGAACGGTACATTGCTGATCAGCGTGCACCACTTTCGAATACACCGACGTTTATCGTCAGGCGGTTTACATGTTTTAAATATGTGCATTCATTAAATAAAATCTCATCAGGACCCAATAAAGTTTTTAAACAAAAGCAGTAGTAATATAGTAATAGTAATAGTAATTTATTTCCAAAAATTAGATTACAACACAATATAACATGACGGTAATTTAGCAAGAAGTAAACATATACAAAAATAGGTATTTCCGTGGGCTCCAAACTAGGCTAAGCCTGTGACTTGGACGCCCCTCCAGGCTTACAAAACATTTTTCCAGTTTTAGAAAGTGCTGACGACTAGGTGCCACAATTTGCGAAAATAAATTAAGAAAAAGATAAGATAAAATTCATGCAAATAATAATTAGGCAATAAAATACTATTATTTAAGATAAGATTGTTAAAAATTATAATCTGCCATAGTTAGCAATTTGAGATTTAAAACATTTCCTACAAAACATTTTTGGAATATTAAATTGATTACAAACAGAATATGAATTAATGAAATATGTTAAACAAATCAACTTAAAATCTTTTCAATAAAATAAATACTAGATACTAAAAGAATTGATTGTTAAAAGTACATAAAAATAAAAAAAAAAAAAAAAAATCTGCCGTTATTAGCGATTTAAGAGAATCATTTCTACAAACATTTTTTTTTTTTTTAAGATTAAATTGATTTGATTGATTACAACATTTCTAATTATAAACATTACAAAATTAAACAGGGGGAATTAACAAATAGGTACAAGGATTAAACTGCCCGATGTGGGTTGGTGGTTGGTGGTGGGGTTATGTGTGGTTCTGTAAATGTGAGTGTATGTGTAAGGGTGTATGTTTGAAAGCGTGGTGGAGTGTGTGCCGAGTACCTAACTATGTGTGTGTTTGTTTGACGTTGAGTATGTGTTTTTGCAGCTGTGCAACGCAGGTGGTGTGAGTACAGGCGCCAATAATATTATAAATTTGTGCATGTGTGTTAGATGCGATGTTGTATTATAGCATTAATGGATATACAGAGACTGCAGGCGAAAGAAAATGGTTGAATCATGGTGACGGTGTGTGTATGTGGATAAAGAGAGAGCGAATCAGCACCATCTCCGCTGAACCGCGCGTCAAACACATATGAGATCAATGAAATCGAGTAGATCTACCAGCACCATAAACCTCTCTTATCTTCATCTCTGAGAAAAATACCAGTTTTTCTGTCTGTTCGTCAGACAGGGAACGAAGCCACTCTACTATCTTGTGCTTAGCTTCCGAGAAAGTACTATTTTTTATGTCGATCAGTTTACAGACAGAGTTATACGTGAACAGGAGAACATATTTGGGTAGCCGAGTGGCAAACACCGTATTGACTCTAGGGAGGAGAACATCTCGATGTCGTCTAAGACCATCCAGTGCGACATGTGAAGATGTGTGATGGCAGTTCTTAAGGGCGTGTGGGCCGTAATTTTGAATTTTTAAAACAACTTTAAGACCTTTAAAATAGTGTATTAAACTCTGAAAAAAATATATGTAATAGTTAAGGATCTAATCTAGTGCAATTCGCAGTCAGTAATACGATTTAATGAATTTTACTTGATAGAAAAAAATCCCAAAGTTACCCCTTTTCAAAAAGTTATTTCAAGTTTATGACTAAACTAATGAATTTTTTACTAAATTTTGTACTCAACGAAAGCCACTAAAAAGTTATAGATGCATTCGCAGAGTTTGACTTGATAAAAAGTATCAGTTATTCACTATGTTTTAATATCTACCATATATATAGCGCGCCGTTCGGCAAGCCTGATCAGTCGCGTTTCGGCGCTCACGGACGACGGGCCTGTGCTTGATTTTGCAATTTTGACAACCGATAATTTTAAATATTACGATCACAGTGCCACAGTATAACAATATCAGTTGGTATTACTAGTGAAGCATGCTATGATCTTGATTTTTGATACCGTTTTCATTGGAATTGCAAATAGACGCTGATACTAATTAGTACGCTGTTTACTTTATGTTGTAGACCAAAGGGAGTCTCAAAAAACTGACGTCGATAACACATCCGTAAAAAATTCAATGCGGATGCAATGGAAAATAGATAAGTATCGGTAAAATATTCGTCCATTAAATCAGAGATCGGGATAAGGAAATAATGAGAGGGGAGAAATCCCCTGCGTAAACCCCCTAAAAATCATAAATGATACCTAACTTGCATTTATATGCCATTTAGGTAAATTCTTTGATAGTAAGGTACTTAGTACTTGGAAGAAAAGTCCTCACATACAGATTTTACCACTTTGGAAGAGACTTTCGCGCAAACTATTCAGTTTAGGAAAAAAATGTTAGGAACTTCAATACAATTTTGAACACCTTTCCATAGATACACGTATGGTTTTGTTAGAATTTTTAATTTTTTATTTCTTTTCCAAGTTTGTGACACCACCAAAATTTATTGCTTTTTCGTTTTTTTTTTGTATGAAAATGTTAATATTGTTCATAGAAATTTAGACACTCGACCAAATTTGATAAGAAGCCTTTTAGGCAGTAAAATTACTCGTAGAATTTAACTCTGCACTAAATTTCCGATTCGTATTTTTTATATAAGGTTTAGAATCATTTCCTGAGCATAAAATCACAAAATAATAACAAATCCAGGTGGAGCTTCAAGCGCCAGCTCGAAAAAACGTTTTTGGCCAATATTCTGAAAAAGTCATACAGCCTATTATTATTGTAGAAAATAAAATTTCCCATATTTTGTTGCCAGTAATTTTTTTTTTCGAACTTACCGATTACGATTTATTATGTCAAATTTGATGATAACAATGTAAAAAAATAAGATGTGAGTTCTGTTCCCAGTAGCATAAACATGTCCCTTTTTACCGGAATGGAAGAAGGGTTATGTTTCTCGCGCGTATCTTTTATGTTTGTAAATCTTTTATTTCCACATGTCTTCCAAACGGCTGGATGGATTTTGGTAACAAAGATATTCTAAGACTAGTCTGACTTGCCAAAGTGTCCTTAGATAGTAGGTAATATTTTTTTTTTACGTGTAGATTTTTTTGTAGTCGGGGTTTTTAAATTAAAGTTATTCTATATATCTCATTGCTCGTTGTTCGAATAAACAGCACCGTTCATCATCATGATTGAAGAGTTGAACGAAGAGTTTGGTCTCCATTTTTGTAATAAGAACAACTAAGCTGTGAAACGCATTACCAGAGTGGGTTTTTGTCGAAGGTTCGAACCTTGGGGCTACGACGTACACTGTGCTTGTTTCTATTAGAGAAACAAGTTACATCGTAGACCACATCATTTTCATCCACTGTTATCGGCATAATCGCAATCGTTTCATTAAATGGGCTATAAATCGTAAACGGTAAGTTTTACAAAAAAAAGTTCACTAGCAACAAAAGATGCAAAATTTTATTTTCTACAATTATTGTCAAAATATATAGTTTCCAAAATATCGGCCAAAACAGTCTTTTTCAATTGGCGTTTGAAGCTCTACCTGGATCTGTGAGCATTTTTATGCTCACAGATCCAGGTAGATAATATTATTATAACCATAATTTTATGCTCAGTAAGTGATCTTTACCTCAGAGAAAAAAATTGGTTTAGAAATTTAGTGCAAAGTTGACCAAAAAACCTTCTATTTTTACTGGCCTTTCATTACATTTCAGCACATTTTTTTTAATTTTTGACGAACTTGTGAATTATTAGGAAACATTTTAAAAAGATGCATGAAATTGGAAAAGCCGTTCTCAACTTATAGTGAGACCAAAAAAGAAAAGGTTGAGTTTTGTATACCTACGAGTATAGATAAATTTAATATTTCTTCGTTTATATTGCAACAAAACTCTTATCATAAACAAACAAACAAACATAAACAAATCTTGAACAAAAAAATGAGTTTAAATTACATAGTCCAATATTTTAATGTTATTTCTGCACTGTGGCGCCGATTCCGCAGTCGGTGACGGTCGCGAGAACAAGACAGCGTTAAATGCCTAATTTGACAGAACTACCTGGCCTTAATAGCGCGCAATATAAAAAGTTGCCGCACTCTCAGTACCGGTAATCCTCGAAATAGTTCATCTGTAGAGTAACGTCGTGGTTTGCCCATCATGGTTTTTAGTATCGCTCTTTGTATAATGATACATTCCAATCTCATGTTTTATCGCACGAAATAGGGCCAATATTCAACACTCTGGTCAAGAGTAGGTTGGCGGATATAACATGTTTTGAAACTATGTTTTAACCAGATTAGTTAAAAAAAAGGAATTGAGGGAAACTCGTTTTCTTTCCATTTGTTTTACGACTGGACTATAGGTATCATTCTTTCATAATTGGAAGTGAGATATATTATAAAATGTTTGTGTACAGATAGGTTATTTACCAATTGACAGTTTTAAATTTAAATTTTATACACTTGGAGCACAATACTTACATACCTATGCGATACTGCTTATTTTATTTTTTGTTATTTGGTCTTGTTTGTAGGGTTCCATTCTTCTGGTGCAACTACTAAATTGAATATTACTTACCTACTCTTTTGGTACCGCCGTAACGCCGTACTCGTTGGTACCGATCCACCTATATAATTTAGGTTTAGTATGAAGCTAAATTGTGTTGATGGAAAAAAATGTCGACCAATAATTGTTTATTTTTAAATGAACTACAAAATAAGACTTTATCAATTCGACAACATTCCCCGATTTCTCGAGAACGCCTGAACCTTAAATAAAGAATATTGGCCGGAACCTATTTTGATAATTATTTTTTGATCCGAAAGGAAAGGGACCTTTATAAATTTTATCAAAATGCACGTAGTGGTTTTTAACATCAACAAAATTATATTTATTCATCGATGAATTAAGTATAAATATTTTGTTGTTATTATAACTTGTTTTGCACTGAAGAAAGTAAAATAACCAGATTTCAAAACCAGAAATATGCAGTCAAAACCCAAAAATAAATTAATATAGTTAAAATAAGCGTGACTTACTCATTATTTTGAGTCGGGACCAGCCTAATAGCTATATAACAAGTCTAATAGCTATGCTAATAGGTAGTAGATAGATACGGTACGGCACGGTAGACGGGTAGATAGATATAGTGCGAAAATACTTGTACGTAGTGTACATCTAAATTTAATATCTAAATCTAATTTATGTGTTACCTATCAGTTGGCTGGAAACTAGTTGATGAATTCTACAGAGTCCGACTGGAGAAGTTCCGCATCTTTTTCAGTTATTCTACCGCGAAGCAGTAATGGGCAAACATCACTGTGTTGCGGTTTGGAAGGAAATGTTTTCAGAAAAATTACAGTACACAAAACCAAATATCTTAAGTCTCTGGGTGACGAGCGCAGTATAGTGCCAGGTAATGTTTTGAGCTCTTATGGTTTCAATAGTTGCGTGACTGTGCTGTTATTGGCAGGCGTGTTGCTTACTATCCATCTCTTACCATCAGGCATAAGTCCTGCTCGTTCTGTCATTCTATGCCATATAAAAACTACCCTACTTTCTGGTACAAAACCCTAAGTCCATGACTTCAACTCTCACTTGAACAAATTTATTTCCAACTCCTGTCAAGCTAAAGTTAAATGTACAGCCATGAACTTGCAGAGCTAAGAATAGCTTTCATTATAAATTAACTTCACTCGAGGCGCTCGTTTCGAAGCGAAAATAATTTTACATTATTGAAACGCCGGTATTTGAATATCTGTCGTAGAATATTCGATGTCGTTGATTATAAATATGATGTTCTATAAGGAACCCACTTTTTATACCCACTAATGGGACTCAAAGCCTTCATTCAAGGAGAGAGTCAATGCCACAATCCAGCATGTTGGTTAAGTGCGAGTTGGCAGATGACAGATGTTCGTAAATAATGTATCTCCATAAATGTACCTCGTGGTTCTCTGCATTATTTTGATCAATTACGGGATATTTACCGTGGTCGTGGTAGTCGTAAAACACTTAGGACTGTCACCGGACTGACATGACGTCACTAACCGCAAAACATTTGTCGTAATTCATGACTGTATGTCCAGTTTATGTGTTTTATTATTTTCACTTGAATTCAAACCATCAAAATCGTCGTCGCTAAGATCGCAAACTAGGTAAAATAAAGCTTCTGAGAAGTAAATAGTCTAGCCAGTCTTCGACAACTTGTTTTGCGGTTAGTGACATAATAAGCTCATATTGGTGTTTGCAGTCACGTGACAACATATCGATCACAAATATAGCATTTATAATGTATGAAATAATATTAGATTACTAGCAACGCCCCGCAGTTTTATCCGCGTAGTTCACGTCCCGTTGCTCTTATTATATTTTTGGGATAAAAGTAGTCTATGTGTTATGGGTACTTCTTCGAAATTTCATTCTTCGACTGATCCATCTGGCCAAAATTTAATTTCACTTTCAGCTCTGCCACTCATGTTCATATGTAAAAAAGTAACTAAAGAACATATATTTCAATGAGGGACTTGTTTTTATAAATTAGTTTTCAAGATATCTACGTTCAAATATTTTGTGCCCAGATGAATCAGAATTTGTATTACAGATGATTCAGGATCCGAAGTAAAAATGAAAAACTTTATGTAATTTAGATAGATAGATAGATAGAAACACTTTATTGTTCACAACACAAAACAAAAAATGAATAAACAAAAAGACAAATTCCTAAATATAGTGAAACAAATGGCGGCCTTTTCGCTAAGAGCGATCTCTTCCAGGCAACCGGAGGATGGAGAGAAATTTTATACAGCAAAAGACGGGGTAAGGGACAATGTGCCGTAAGGTATAAAGTACACATACATAATTAAGAAATATACATCCTAATACTTAAAATACTTATATTACAATTTGGAGGCAAGTATAATATACTAATAGACTAATACATAAACATATACATACATTAAAAATATTAGCAAGACAATATGAAAAAGAGTAGAATCCACGTAGAATCAGTGAAGTGACAGCTGTGACAAGTATAAAGCCTTAACATGGTTTTTAAAAACAGGCAGTGATGGAGCATGTCTGATAGCCACGGGCAAGGCATTCCATAGAAGGACTGCCTGGAACGCGAATGATTTGCCGTAAAATGTTTCGGAACGTGCTGATGGAGCATTCAACGATAAATTGTACTTCGATCTTAAAGGACGTGGATGAACATTGCTCCAAAGCGTGAAATTTTCTTTTAAGTACTGGGGGGTTGAAGGGTTAAACAAAATGTTATAAAGAAGAGAGAGGATATGAGCATTCCGGCGAAAACGGATAGGGAGCCACTTGAGCTTATTACGAAATTCGGATATCTGATCATATTTGCGCAAGCCAAATATAAATCTAATACAGTAATTTTGGAGACGCTCAAGTTTATCTAGCTGAGCCTCGGTTAGATCAAGATAGCAGACATCTGCATAATCAAGAATGGGAAGAAGTAGAGACTGAGCAAGCGTAACTTTGGTGGCAGTGGGTAGAAAATTACGGAGTCTGTTTAAAGATCTACCAGAGGCAAATAATTTGCAGCTTATGGATTCCAAGTGCGCGTCCCAACTTAAAGTTCCATCTAAAATCACACCGAGATTTCTCACCGATTTGCTATAAGGGATAGTTACCCCATCAAAAACAATTTGTGGTACTGTGACCCAATTTATTCTAGATATCATATAAGAACTACCTATGATAATTACTTGTGTTTTGTCGGATTTGCGTTCAAACCGAAATTTTACTCCAATTTAAAATTTGGCGGAGATCAGCGTTGACAGTATCAATTGCAATATGTAGGTTGGCGAGTGAAGCTTGAGAATAAATTTGCAGGTCGTCCGCATAAAGGTGGTAGGAAGAAGTGAGATGTAAAGAAATACAATTTATGAAAATTGCAAAAAGAAGTGGTGATAGCACGCCGCCTTGAGGGACGCCAGTTCTGGTACTACACCAAGACGAAAAACTATCGTCTAGGCGAATACGTTGCCGGCGTCCGTATAAATAGCTACGAAACCAATCGATCACCGATGGAGATATGTTAAGGGAGCGCAAGATTGTCAATAGGATGTCAAAATCAACGGCATTAAAGGCATTACTGAAGTCTAACAGAGCTAGAACAGTAAGGCTGCCGTTGTCCATACCTAAGCGAATGTCATCGGTGATTTTCACAAGCGCAGACACAGTGCTATGCCCAGGACGGAAACCGGATTGTAAAGGATTTAGGAGGTCATGTTATTGCTCTTTATTGACAAAAATATCATATTCACACACATAAAATATTTTTTTATTTCTGACAAAAATTATCAATGATCTTGATCAAACGTAAATATCTGATTCATCTGAGCTTGGTGATCCAAGCGCAGATGAATCAGATATTTACCTTTGTAACTCCCAGATCCAAGTCAACCAGCCATGTCCACCTTCTGAGGCATCCGTTACACGACCCCCCATGGGGGAAGTCGGCTCTCATTATTATTACCCGACCCAGCACGGTCAAGCGCAGCTTATGCCAGATTAATCAGTATTATATGCCGGACACTTCTTATTTGCCTATTTATAAACAATCTATGGTAGTTATAACTAATAAAATATTTTTTTATCAAAGCGCAATTCATTTCTTTGTGATATAATTATAATTCATAATGATTTATCGAAGGGAAAATGCGGTAGCGACTCTTTTCTTCCGAAAAATGGCAAGCGGACGCGCCATATGAAACAGAAAAAGAAGAAGACTTCAAATATTTTTAATTTATACTTAGTCTGTTATAATTATTTGAAAAATATCGCTTGTCCCTGTTAGAGTTAAAGTTAAACTGTATAAAAAAATAAACAACACGCCATTTTGTTAGTTGGTTTCGGATATAAGCCCATGGAACTCCAAAATTTTGGCTTTGAAGAAGTACCCTAATCCATTGTGTCAGCTTCCACACCAAATTTTACTAAAATCTTTTCTGCTGTTCAGAAAACGTTAGCAGTGAAGAAGTAACAAACATACACACTCACAAACTTTCGCTTTTATTATATTAATTTGTGATTAGTGTCAAAATCTCTTGTGACCTAACAAGAATTACTAGTGAACTCATGTGTTCAAATCTACACTATGAGAGCGATGTAGCAGGTGGCTTTAAAACTCGTTGCAAAGCTGAGTTACGGTAATAACGGCTTCGCGGACGTTCCCGTTACAATGCAGTTTGTGTAAGTTCATTTACAACACCTTTTGTCTACAATTTTACCGAGTTCTATCTTTAGAAAGTGAATCCTACTAATATTATACATACAAAAGTTTGAATGTGTGGTTGTTTGTTATTCAACCTTGAAACCTTGAACTGGAACGGGCGCACGGATGAGGTTTA
Organism: Ectropis grisescens; assembly: GCA_017562165.1. NCBI lineage: Eukaryota > Metazoa > Arthropoda > Insecta > Lepidoptera > Geometridae > Ectropis > Ectropis grisescens. The sequence continues at coordinate 13,319,012 of CM029778.1, read as the reverse complement.
AATTTGGAACACAGGTTAAAGTATAGTTCGGAAACGCACCTTACACAGCCTTAATTATACGAGCTCACTTTTGAAGTATTTATTAATCAAAAAAAGAATGATCAAAATAGGTTCACAATTTTAGTGTAGCTATCGCGTAACTCAAAATAACATGTACCGAATTGAGAACCTCCTTTTTTAACCCTCGACCAAAAAAAAGGGGTTTTACAATTTTGACGTCGATGTCTGTCTGTCTCCGTGTCTCTCTATCTGTAGAACCGTAGAGCTCAAATGGATGGCCCGATTTCCGTGCAAATCTTTGTAGCTATGTTTGGTTAATATTGATTCAAGATGGCTGCCAGAACAAAATGACGGACAAAATATTTCTGTACATCCTACCTCAATATGGGTATCAAATGAAAGGGCTTTACTAGTAAAATACGAGTACTAGTAGAATGTTGTACAGATGGCAAATCCGAGGTAGTCGGGGGTAATTAAATTTTTTTGTGCTTGTTGAAAACTGTTAAGATACATGAAAATGCTTGCTTATAAAAGACAGTACCGATATTTTATTCAACTGATTCTTAGAACAGACTATTTCTTATCTGAGGACATCAACCCGAGTCTAACAGCACGTGCTATGAAACCAAATCATTGATACTAACCACTAGGTACATACGGTAACATACATGTATTCCGATCATTTTCAACCTATTGAACGTTAACAGTTACTCAGACGTCGGCAGAATCCAGTAGCCAGAGTCTAAGTGAAACAAATAAGTGACTTGCAGAATTTATGCCAACTTGAACCAGCTCACGGTGAATATTATCAAATTTGATTTACAAATAATATCTCTTTCTAAGATAACTTTTATTTATAGTACCTATAAAATGATGAGACGAGCATGATATGTGCGTGATGGTAAGCGACATGCCTGCCCCATAACTGCGCAGTGATACGCAGCTTTTGGAACATGAAGAGCAAAATCATTAACTAGCACTGCACTACGCTCGTCACCCAGATATATAAGATATTTTATCTCTATGCACTGTAATTTCACTGGGAACATTGCCCTTCAAACCGGAACACATTAATGTACGCACACTTCTGCTAGGCGGTAAAATAAATGACAAAGGTGTGATACTTCCCTAAGCGGACTCTGCAGAGTCCTACCACTACGAAACTGGTTTTTTTTTTTTTAAATAAGGACATGTGCATACATACGAGACGATCAGGACATGTGCCTGATGGTAAGCAACATGCCTGACACATAACAGCACAGTGACACGCAGCTATTGGAACACGAAGAGTCCAAATCATTACCTAGCACTGCACTGCGCTCGTCACCCAGAGATCTAAGATCTTATATCTCTAAGCCCTGTAATTTCTCTGGAAACATTGCCCTTCAAACCGGAACACAGTAATGTTTGCACATTACTGCTTGGCGGTAGAATAACTGGCAAAGGTGTGGTTCTTCCCCCAGGCGGACTCTGGCAAGAGTCCTACCACTACACTAGATAGATAGATATAGTTAGAAGATCTATTAATTAATAACGTGGTTGTGCTACCGAGCACAATTAGATGATTAAATTGAAACACTACTTAGTATTTCAATTTAGTACTACTAACATATAGGACCCATTAGAAGTGTCGTAACTCGTAGGTAGGTACGAGTAACTATCGTAAACTGTTGTTGTGATTTAAGCTTGTTTGTTCCGCGTAGCTAGAAGTAGATCAAACAATTATTGTTTTAGACTGTAATGGTTGTTCTCTACATCAATCCCCGATTATATTATTTGTCACTGGTTTGTCTGTGAATATTGTTTGCTTATTAATTGCCTACTATTATTATAAATTCGAAAGTTTTGATGTTTGACTCGGATTTGCTTTATCACGTCGTTTATATCGAGTACTTACTCGCTCGCGGTACATATTACGAAATTAACAATTCCAGTTACTTTTTTATTTTTAGTGTAAATACCTAGAAATCTATTATAATTATCATTTATGAGATAGGTACCTGTATATATTACATATAATGCTGTGGTTAAATAGTGGAACGTGTCCGCGTGTCCCCTAAATGTACTACCGCAATTGGTAAAACCAACGTACTTAGTTACAGTCGTGATAGCAAGTGTATGTAGATTGGTATATAAATAGGTATTTGTAGTAAATAAAAATTTGGCTTAATCAAAGTTTTGATATTAGTGGTAATAAAAATTTGGTCGGTTCACCAAATTTCTATTTGTAGTGTATTTATGAATATGTTTGATTTATTTCATTGAATTTCTTATTAGTTCGTTTACTATATTTTATAGGTTACTAGCGGCCCATTCCGGCTTCACTGAAGCGCCATCTACCAGGCTCATCTGTGAATCTAACCCATCCAGGGCCCAACCCAAACGCAAAAAAAACGTTCTAATCAGTCCAGCCGTTTTAGAGGAGTTCACTGTCAACACGCGTAAAGGTTCTAGGTTTTTATTTGCAGAAAACATCCTTATAAATGTACAACGTATTTACATTTTAGGTATGTTATTATTTTTCCTTTTCCCGCGTTAAAATTTTTACATTATTGAGTAAGTATTATTATTAACATACGAGTATAACTACAAATCACGCTAAGTTTAATCACATTTTACTCGTATCACGTTACACTACTTTTGTATTTTATGCCACACATACATAACATATCGTCCACGAAATAACATAACTGTCTCTAACTCTGAACATAACTAGTACTTACTTATAGTGACAAAGAAATGTTTTACTTATAATTTCATTTTAATTTAGAGATTTTTACGATTTCAAAGATCGCCAATCGTTAAAGACCCAACGGTAGAACATGTATACCAATCAGTTAAATAACCCTTTCAGTGGCATCCGCTTTAACTACGTTGGTTATACCGGTTCGTTGTTTATTTAAGACGCACTACCTAAAATAACTTAGCTATACCGGGTGTTCGGTCAAATAATAGGAAAAACAATGGTGTGACTTCAGATGGAATAACTCTTCAATAATTTGGACATATCGATGTATGTTCTGTGTTACTGACTGATAGACAGCCTATAGTAGTTTAGTAGTTTTCCCCGTTGTTTTGAAACCTTTCTTCGCAAAGTTTTTGACGTGAAAACGTCTAATAAATCGATGAACGCCGGCTACATGCACGAAAAAGTATCCTGTTATCTCCCGTTACGCTCATTGTCCCGTCACGTTCATTATACACTTGCGATCTATCAATGTTTTGATAGATCGGTTGGTTTACGGACTATAGTTTAACGTGACAACGTTTAAACTATCGTCCGTACACCAACCGACTTTACAGACAAACAATTTTTGTTTCACGTATCACGTATTTATACTAGGTAATATTATAAAGCTGAAGAGCTTGTTTGTTTCAACGCGGTAATCTCGGGAACTACTAGACCGATATCAAAAATTATCTCAACGTTGGATATTTTCGTGATGCGTGAGTGAGGATATGCTATAAATAATTATGTTATAATTCACGGGCGAACCCGGGGCGGATCGCTAGTTAGTATATATATATATTTATATGAAATGTCTGGGTAACGACTGCTGAGCAATGCTAGGCAGTGATTTTAACTTCGCAAACACGAAACCTTAACTTTACTTGAAGGCTCATGTCTCGGTCGTAGCATCACTCTTCTATTGTATCATTGTGTGTCGAACACCCAGTAACACCAGTCCCTTTACGATATTCATATCATCCCTCCTACTCTCTACGTCTGACCGTAATTTTCCATATTAAACAACTTAGGAACATAGGTATCCCCCCCCCAATCGTATATAACCATAATAACCATAGTAACCATAGGTAGCCACCTATGGTTACTATGAGACCAATCCCGACAGAATGAATAGATTATTCCATACATTTTGACGAATTCAAAGGTCTTTGTATTTTTATACACCTGATTTTTTTCTTTATTTCGGGGTTGATCTCACAGTAAAATTTATTCACAATGGTGAATATTATTATGACATGTCACTTTCGGCTTAATACATTCTGCATGACGATATTAGGCATTGTTTTTGATATGATAAAGATGGCAAAGAGTTATTTGCAGACTTGACCTCGCGAAGTACCACAATGTGCAAATGTGGCTGTGTTCCAGTTTGGAGGTCAATGTTTCCAAGAAATAACAGGGTAAAAAGATAAATCATTTTATTTCCCCGGAGAAACACAGTGTAGTGCTACGTAGTAGTGCATGTTCAAATTGCTTGCACTGCGCTGTTAGGGGAGGCGTACCTATTACTTACCACCCGGTGCACGTCTTGCACGTACCCTCACTCTCCTTGTGAGAAAAAGCCCTGTGTCCCACAGTGAGAATATAAAGTTCCTTTTGCTATGAACAACCTTTAGACAATAGGCCAATGGCCCTTGGATTCAGCAAAACGTATTAACCAACTGCCTTTTTTAGATATCTCATATTAGCTCTAACCGATTACCGATTTCACTTGTATCGATGTGGCTAAACTTATATGTTGCCGTAAAAGGAGGACGTACAACTCTAGGAACTTAGATACCTACATAATTATTTTGTCACAATAATATGCAAAGTAGAAAAGAAAGTAAAAGCAAAATCTTTAGATATTAAATGTTCTATCTTGGTGAGACTAGATCGACTACTTTTGTTTTCACAGTAAAAGTCGTCAGTGGACATCAGCTCCGCCTGCTAGGTAGCGAAAGTGTTTAATTTGATCGTAGATAATTATGCAAGATTATTTCCTGATAAAACATCTTGGGAAAATTTTAGTATTTATTTGTTTAGTATACAGCGTGGCGCTTTGGTGCCGACATTAAATGAACATACGGGTAGGGTTACTGACCAGTAATCATACAAAAGGTGTGAAAAATTTATATTCGCTTATTTGAAAAAAAAAATATTTCTAACAAACTTTATAATTGTATCAAGCGATCGAACGAAAAGCATCCTGTGCACTAGATTCATTCACCAACGTCAGATGTGTGCGTGGTTTACGTTCGCTTTTCGTAAAACAAGCTGGCAACGTCGCACTGCAGAAAGTACCTATCTGTAAGCGGCGCGCGGGCGGGCGCACGGCGTGGCAACGCCGCCCCGGTCGAGAGGGGGTAGGTACTTTCAAATGCGCGATAATTTGGAACGGGGACTCCCCGTCAATTTTATGCCTGTTCATCACTAATAAATCGAATACCTACCAAATAATAAGGCTAATAAAATAACATAAAGTAAATAGGTAAATGCGTAGGCAGGTATCTATTGTAACTTTGGCGAAACATTACAAAATGATTGCTTTTTGAAGTAAGATGCGTTGTCACAATCAAGGACACTTCGCATAAACAGCCTATCAAATATTCCCACTGCTGGGACTCGGGGAGTTCTCTCGCACAGAAAAAGTCAAGGCCATAATCCACCACGTTGACCAAGTGCGGTTGGTGGTCAACATAAACATGACCTCGAAAGATTGTAGGTAAGTAAGTACATGTCGGTTTTTTCACGATGTTTTTAAGTTAGCAGCATTACGCACATGACTTTGATACACCAATAAACCCCTTTGAGAGAAAAAGTAATTTTGTTTAAAATCGAATTAAGCCGTTGTACTTACCTTTCCTACTGGCGGAACGGCAACGCGCGCCCGGCCTGAGCGGGCGCGCGAAACGGTCGAAAACATGCTCTGAGTCGATTTTCAAAATCCTATTGTAGGACTTATCAGACTAAAATCACATGTGCATAGGTACACTCAGAAAACACTGTACGTTCGACGTCACTAATTAAATAACAATAACTATTCACAACACAATCAGAGTCACACACAAACAAAACGAAAAGCAGGCTAAACTTATTGACACTGACTCTAAAAAATAAATTACACCAAAAGAACGAACAAAATTAACATGTAACCGTCTTTTTCGGGAATAATTAGATTACAAAACTCCATAGTTAAGGATTTAAAGTAAAAGTTTTAACGCGCCATTTAGAGAAATGAGTCAGGGACTACGGTCAACTTCGCATCCCGGCGGCTAGCACAAAACTAGTGAAAAATAAAAGAAAGAGAAAGACTACATTTAACATTAGTTAATATGTCTCTTTCGTCTGCATTTCATTCACAAACATTTACAAGTGTGTTGCAGGACATCGCCTATCTCGTTTCTTTAGTATTTGCTTTTCGCCTGATTTTTAATTGATAAATCGGATGGACTGTGGGCTGCGGTGTAGTGACCTCTGCGCAGGAAATTTTAGATACAGGCTGCTTTATTACGGTATTTTGGAAAATTGCGAATAACTCAGTAAATAATAACGATAAATGAAATTTAATTTGACAGAATAGGTCAAAATATGATATTTTATAGGTGGTTTCATTTAATGTCGGCACCAAAGCGCCACGCTGTATAATAAAACTTTACTTAATAGGTAGGTAGGTATAAACTTATACACAACGCTACGGATGATGCTAAGGACCCGAAATGCCGGTATATTTTGTTCACTTTTCCTCTTCCAGACTAAAGGGTTTTATGTACCTATTTGTGACATTGTTCCTTTGTTCATATTTTTATTGGAACGAAGTTCCTTATCGCGCGTTGTGAAACCCCTTTCAGCTAGACGGAAAAAAATCTTACGAAAAGTTGTCACGACACTTTTTGCTATTGTATGCGTCGCATGTTTCTCTGTCTGTCTCTCTCTCTCTTATAGAAAGCAAGCCAGAAATTTTCATTTCTATTTCGCATTGAACAGTGTGCTGTCGCGACGATTATTTTTGTTGAGTGTATACAGGTTTTTTGTAAATAAGAAATAATAATAATAATTCCTTCACTAATTAATCGAAAGGAACTTTGTTCCATCCGGGTGTCCCTTGACACCTCTCAAGTTTTTTTATATTTCTCTAGGTTAGTTAGAAATAGACAGTTTTGCAAAAATTTTGATTAATATTTATTTGTCATGAAAGACCTATAATACTCGTTTGGTGTAATTTTGACTAGCAAGAACAATTTTATTTATTTTGGAAAGCAAAAAATGTAGATTAGTACAATTAGTAGTAAAATTGTATGATGGACTGACAAATAGGTATTTTAAAATAAAGTCCTCTAGGTGATCACGACGGAACTAAATACGTTTGTAAAAGTGAGATTGCTTAGTACTTACACAGATTCAAAAGTTCCTTAGCTCACGTCTCTGAAAGCACTCTGATTTACGAAATAGTTCACAGTGTCGTCAAAAGATGGCAGCAAAACAGAATCGTGCTATCCGTTCTGAAATATTGTCGAATTCTGTTTGGTATCGTATGATATTGTATCTTCGAGTTTCAGAGTTTGGATCAAAATCTTTATAGATGCCGCAATATAAATGTATAAGTAGTTTGTCTATTACGGCAATCCCAAAAGTAATTTTAGCTTACTTATGTGCTTATAAGTAATTTTTACGTGGATGAAATGCATTTACGCATATTATCCTTCCAGGATTACGGATGGATGTACCGACTTAAAACTTAGACTTAAAACCTACACGAGGTTCCACCTTTGCCGCTTACGGCGGAAACCCGGGAACACTCTTGCGTTCCTTTTATTCCTTTCATTTTGCTTCCGCGATACCGCTGCTATCATCGTCATCATAGATCTGATGATCTATGGCCCCACCGCCTTCCACATTTCGGCTGCAAAGGACAGGAAGAGCGGTGCACCGCAATATCGGCACTCCTTTTCTCCTGCAGGCCTGCAGCCTAACCGCGATCGCCAACTAACGATGACGATCACATCAAGGCCGCGTCAGGTAAACCTGGTTGTTCCAAAAAAGGGAATATGCGTTATCCGCCAACCCGTATATGAACAGCTTGGTCGATCATGGTCATGTAAGAAGGCTCTAGCAATCGGAACGTAATATGGACTGCTTTTGGTTGAAATTTGGTTGTAAGTATAGGTACTGGGAACGGGGATCAGCCACAACGTCGACAAATTTCATGCCACAGTTTTCCTTTCAAGGTAGAAATTATTCTTCAAATTAAAATATCACCAAATTGACTACTCCAATCTACTCCAATTTAGTCCGTTGGTATGAATTTGGTCAAGACGTGTTCTTTGGATTTCAAAAGAGTATTTTAAAATGGGTCCATATTTATTGGAATTAACCACCGATTTATTTTAAAGAAGAGAAGTACTTACCTGGGTGACCGAACTTCGCTCGGTTTAACCACTGAGTACACCTACAGATAAAGGGATCCAAGTAATAGATAGATAGATAGAAACACTTTATTGTTCACAACACAAAACAAAAAATGAATAAACAAAGAGACAAATTCCTAAATCTAGTGAAACAAATGGCGGCCTTATCGCTAAGAGCGATCTCTTCCAGGCAACCGGAGGATGGAGAGAAATTTTATACAGCAAAAGACGGGGTAAGGGACAATGTGCCGTAAGGTATAAAGATATCTAAGGTATATAGATTATCTACAAAAAAACGAACGAACTTTAAAAAATTAGTCGTGTGGATTCGAACCCGGTTCTACTACTTCATGGCCACCCAACTTCCCCCTGAGCTTAATATAATGTCGCACAACGTTGCGAAATTTACCGTCGCATTCTAATGATAATATAACAGTTTTTTATTCTCTAAAAAACGCGCATAACATGCGTTTTTTTTTTAATGAAACCTAGTTACATCTATTTATCGTCCCCAATTCCCCCTGGATACAAAACTACATTCGAGCTGTTTCCAAGATCCAGATTCTATATAATAATAAATATTGATGGACAATTCACACACAACACCATCTGACCCTAAACTAAGCAAAGCTTGTACTATGGCGGCCAGACACACCCGGACACAGTGCAAACATTTTAATTCATCACACAAATATTTGCACTGGGTGGGAATCGAACCAACGACCACGGCTTCGCAGGCAGATTTACTACTACCTTACTACCCACTAGCCACGAGGCCAGTTTTGTATATATACAATAATTGCTCGTTTAATGGTAAAATATGTTAATTACTACTACAAACAAACTTACAAAACAAATACATGATACCAATCATATTTGTAATCATTTTTAGGAAATCAGGTATATAAATAACATCTTGAAACAGATAGGACGGATGACGGGCAGTATATGTCTGTCTTATTTAGTCTTGTATGGTGTCTTGTCTATTAAGCAGGTTTCAAATACATAGGTACCTATAAGTACAAGAGAGCTATAAGCTTAATATTACGTAGAATTTCATACAAAAGCTTTCATAAAAATAATTTCTAAAGGCTGTTTGATGGAATTTTTGTTTACTTCCCCTATTTATTATTCACGTGAATTAGGGACTTTTAGGATTTGAACGGAGAGGTTAAAAAGATTTTTTTTGTAATTTCCGTGCCATGTTTTCAAAATGCCCATCCTTTTAAACCGAATCCCGACGGTTTACCGTTTTGCTGTCTTCACAGCAAACCTTTGAAAAGGGTAGACATTGCGTATTTAAAGATAAGTGCGTATAAATACATACATCCGTGTTTTATGTATCTATAGGCATAATCGGTCTCCGTTTACGCTTCGTAATAGAAAAGTACCACACCTTGGCCAGTTATTCTACCGCCAAGCAATAATGTGCAAACATTACTGTGTTCCGGTTTGAAGGGCAATGTTTCCAGAGAAATTACAGGGCTTAGAGATATAAGATCTTAGATCTCGTCAATGTCCGGATCGTCTCGTCACAATTTATTTAAAAAAAAAAAGAAATGAAAACGGAACGTAATCTGTAGGTACAAGAATGTCATATGTGCTAAAATATATTTTTTGTTGTTTTCTTCATTTCATTTCATTCATTTCATCAAATGAGAACTTTAGCTCGAGAAAAAGTACCCATAGTTTTTCGTAAGTTGATCTCTATCATTTATTCAATACGTTGTTTTGCAATGAGAGTGCCCGTAGTTACAATAGTTCAATTTTATGTTCTAAAAAGCGACATCGTTTCATGGTTAACATTACAAAGATTCGAACAGAGAAGTTTGACTCTACATTTGTTATAGAGAATAGGTTTCTTCTAGGTAAGTAAGCTCACTATCGTCCACTGCACCGTCGTTGTATAACATCAGGTGAGACGACGGTCCGGTGTTAACCTGTAATTCCTGGATTTCGGTTAAATTATTTAGTTTACTAACAACACCAAGTAAAATATGTATATGTAAACTAATATTGTAAAGAGGGTATTGTAGTGGTAGGACTCTTGGCAGAGTCCACCTGGGGAAGTACCACACCTTTGCCAGTTATTCTACCGCCAAGCAGTAATGTGCAAACATTACTGTGTTCCGGTTTGAAGGGCAATGTTTCCAGAGAAATGACAGGGCTTAGAGATATAAGATCTTAGATCTCTGGGTGACGAGCGCAGTGCAGTGCTAGGTAAGGATTTGGACTCTTCATATTCCGATAGTTGCGTGTCACTGTGCTGTTATGTGTCAGGCATGTTGTTTACCATCAGGCACATATCCTGATCGTCTCGTCTCTTTATTAAAAAAAAAAGGGAGTTCCGTTTCACCAGTCGTATATATTATTCACAAGTCGTATTCACAAGGGTAGTTAGTATATTATTTTTGGTGTAAGGTAATTCTTACAAACCACTGTCAATGTCAATAAATCCTACTCTACCCACTCTCTACTTAGTCTGTGACTCTACCTGAAAGGTTTGATGTTTAGAGTTCGCCAGATCGTTTTTTTATAATCAAAGAAATTTATAATTTAAATACGATTAGACATGTGCCTAAACGTAAGCAACACGACTGCCCAGTACGGCCTCCTTGCATCGATACTCCCCAACTGAGGGTCGTGATCTTTCTTGAGCACCTTATCTCTGATTATAGATCGCCATTTGTGACGATCAGCGGATGTGAGGACTGCGTTGTGGACTGCGTCGTGGACAGTGGATTCGAGTGTGGTGCGTATCCGTACAACACATCGGGCTTCTTCCTCTTAGTCTATTTCTTTAGATTTTGCGAATATCACGCAACTACATGACGAATCCAAATTACTCCCTAGCACTGTAGAGTTCATCACCCAAAGAAATAAGATATATTTTTTTTCCTTTGTCCAGTAATTTATCTGGGCACATTGTCTTTTGAACTAGGACACGGTAATTTTAGCAGGTTAGCATATTCAAACTACAGGACTGTGTACAAAATTGATGGGTTATTTGAACCACCAGGAGACCTACATATATGTAGAAATATAGAAAAGTATGAAATAATAACATTCATCGCTATGCCGTCACTCGTAAGATGTTCAACTGAGCGCAGGCTAAGATCGAGGCGAGGGTGGCAACCATATTATACCCCTATCTTCACCTGCACTGAGTTGGACTTACAAAAATTACTCTCCTGGTGGTTCAAATGACCCATTAAATGTGACTCAATGTCCCCAATAAAAATGAGATAAAAAAATATTGTACACGGGTCTGTAGTCTAATTATTCCTTGACGGTAGAATAACGTCACATAGACAGTGATTTTAATTCTTAATATTTGAATAGCTGCGTAAGCCGTCACATTATTCTCAGACAATTAAGCATATATTATTATTAGAAGGCGTGTTTATGTTACCACCAGGCACATGTTTTGTTGGTCTCGCCATTATAGTATTTGGCTAGCTGACCCGGTGAACTTTGAACCATCATACTTTTTTTCGTCAATATTGTCTAAATATTCTTTAAAACATGCCCCGACAATAACGAATACATTGAAAAAAAATCATTCAATTTGGTGGAGTGACTGATTCAAAAGATAACATTTGTATACATACATTTCGAATGTCCATTTTAAATACCTAAATAGATGAAGAAAGAACTTGTATCTAATTTAATTACTAACCAATACTGAAACATAAATAATAGGTTACGAACTATCTTCTTATTACTCATTAATACTAATAAATATACCTCTACATAAATGTATATATGTATATCAATAAGTTGTCCGAACAAATAACTAATACTTATAACCACTTGAAAGACCCAAATACCAAGAAAAAATACGCAAACAAATAATACCTTCCTAAGCTATCTAGTGGGCGTACACGGCGATGATTTGATAAACAGAGTTTTCGCAAAAAATCTTGGAACACACGGGTATTTAGACAATGTATGTTATATTTCTCAATGTTATGTCAACATTATAGGGTTTATACAAAAACGCGAGTTGATTTAGGAACATTCGTTACCTATTAATTATCCTAAGCTCTAATAAGTTTGATCTTGGTTTACAGGCTAACTTTTGTTGATATTAGTTCCTAGTCTATTTAACCAACTTCCAAAAAAGAGGTTACCAATTCGACTACCATGTTTTTTTTAATATATGTTATCTGATTTCTCGAGCACCCCCGTATCGATTTTAATGTTTCTTTTTGTGATTAAATTTCTTTCTTGTGATTCTTTTTGAATGGTACTATATAAATCTTATTGAAATCGGTCGGCTGGTTTTTATAACATGAACCAAAAACTAAAATTGGCGTACAATTTACTGAATGACGTAGTTGTTGATTTCACAAAAGTTATGCAACTCGATCCTGTCAATTCAAAATTGTGGAAACGAATTAATAAAAACTTGTTTTGCATTAAAAAGGGTAAAATAACATATTTTCGTGCAAAATACTAAACCGACTACGAAACCACACAGGCAATCAAAAGCGAAAAATAAATTAATATTATTATAAGCGGTACCAACTCACTCATCTATTTGAAGTCGGTGCCAGCCATGTCAAAAAGCTATTAAGAATTAAACGGACTTCAAAACCACAAATAGGCATATTTGTGAAAATAGTTTTTATAATTTATTCTTCTTGCTTTGTGGTGTTTCTCATAGAGTTATTAAAAGTAAAAAAAACAATATCTAACTATGCAAACTTTTTCAGAATAACATTGTCTTGGTTTCCGAAAAATCCCTAACATTTTGAAGAAGGTAAATTTTAGGAAAATTTGGTTTTTCAAATCATTCTACCTACGACATCTAAGTTCGGACTGGGACTCGGACTTGGGACTCAAAGGCGAAGTCGAACTCGAAGTCAGAGTAGAACTCGAAGTTGGAGTCGAAGTCGACTTCGGCTTCGGCTTCGCCGGACCTCGCCGTAAAAATACTATTTTGCTTCCTTGTCATACAATTTACTATTTTGTATTAAAAAATATGTAAAACGCGACCCTATAAGCTTAGCACTAGTAACCCTGTATAAAGAAGAAGATTTAAAAGTAAATCTAAAGCTAGAAGTACTTGTACTTACCGCTGGTAATGAACAGGTTGTATTAATTAAAACGTTCTCAACTCTTACCTTCGCGAGTTGTTGCTTTGATTTCATAAGAAGCCTTTTAAAACTACTTAGTTAAGCCAGTGTTGTGTGTAAATTTAATTAATTCAATAATATTGTTACAAGGAGAATCTCTGTTCTAAAACGGAAGCATCTACGTTAATTGCGAATCTGATAGCGAAACTGTCGGTTGGGATCATTTTCAGAAATAGATTTGTTTAATTTAAGATTTTGTGACACAATAAGTGCAGAACAATCTTTATACTTTACTACCTACGCCCTGTGGTGTATCCCAAGGCTTTGACCACGATGTATAAAGGGGGAAAAAGTAGCCTGTGAACAGAATAATATATTTAATTTCATTTTGTTCCGTTCAGCCGATACAGAGATACGTGTACCAAACAGACACACTTACAACACACAGAAACGTTCATCTTAATAATATTACTGTGATTTGGCCTTAGATAAAGTAAAGTAAATTTGGCCTTATCTGGCCAAAATAATATGAATATGCTTTGTTGTTAAATAAAAAATGTTAATATTATAAACACGGATATGTTACAAAGCATGTGGAAATATTCACCATAAATAACACAAGTTTTATAAGCAACGCTTTATTTTTAAGTCGCAGAGTGTGGGGGGAGTACACTTTGTGTGTAGTTACTTATTATGGTACACTGAAGAATTAGCTGCTGCTTTTCGCAATTTTACCCACTATTTGATAGAAGTGGACACATTTTTCGAAGTAAAAAGTAGCATATGTGTTGTCTATGTTTATATTAATATGTGAATCAAAACTTAGTACATACTCCGTACCTATTACGAAAATTGTGCGAACGGAGAAGTATGAAATTTCCCACAATTATAATTTAAACAGAAAATGAGTGCAAAATACTATTATTGAAGCGAATACTTATTTTGGCACACCACACGCAGATTTTTCGGGGCTGTGAATGAAGCTCAGCTTCACGTTTAGAAATAATTTAATGATCGGGTGAACTCGGGACCGCCGAGTGTGCCAGAGCGAGAAAGATACTCTGCTGATGTGTGTTTACTGTCACTGTTACTGTTTTAACCTTACTCACACTACCATGTAGTCGATACACACACGGAACTACAGGTGTACTCTTTTGTTTATTGTTAAAATCTGTGGTCAGATTTGAGAATTCCAACTGACTGAATAATTTTCAAACTTGTAATTTTAAATGGTCGAATTTTGATCACTTGACAACTACTAGTGTTGATAAATAAATGAGCTATGTTACGAGACTTGTTAACTTTTAAATTCTTATTCATTAATTAGTTTTTGTCGAAACTTTCATCCTTATATCTAACCGTACAAACTTTTAGGCTTACCTATATTGATACATACCAGAGTTCGAAACATTATTCTCGCAACTTTTTTACCCCAAAAAAAGACGTGATGTTTGACGTGGCTGTATGATAGTCCGTCTGTCTGTGACATCGTAACTCAGGTGAACTTGTAAGTGAAGAATTCGTTCGGGTGACCTCGGGACCACTGAGTGTTTTAAAATTTTACAATTGTGGCTTTGTTTACTAAGATATATAATACTGATACTGTTTTCTAGCTGTCGGACAGATAAAGTAATTTAAAAGTACATATTCGTAGCCCGAAGGCGTCGCTAATTCGTAAGATATCATTGTAGTAAAATTTATAAAGGGACGGCCACAAAGCAAATCTCATTTCCTTCTTCAAGCTTTGAAAGCGACTCGTTTGTCGCACCCTCATTTCATTTGTATAATCGACCTTCACATAAGTCCTAAGTAAGATCTTCGTCCATAAGCTTCTCAGAAACCATTATAAAAGTCTTTATGATATTCTTTTACGATCTACTCATCTCTATAATATATACTTAGGTTTATTTTTAAGCCACCACAGACATAAGGGCCCGTAATTTTTGTCAGAACTTACGTTTTTAATAAGAAGGATATTTAGCATTTTGGAGTTTGGAGTTTGGAGTATAAGTAAGTATAAGACAGATGTGTACGTTCTAATTTCCATGTGCCACGAACTTTCCAACGTCCGCAAGCAGAACCCATTCGCGAGTATGACACATGAGCCAGCCATCGCTCTCCTCGAGTCTTTAGTTCACTAAAGACAGTTTAGTTTTTGCATGACTGTTCGAGGCATATTTTGAGGCCCTAGCTGTTTACATACTAACATACTTAGTTTTTGCAGTTAACATTGAAGATAATAATTAAAACTAGGATAGTAAAAAGTATTCTGAAATTAAATTTCGTGTATAATACTATCCACATCATATAATAATTTTGAACCAACGTAGAACAAGACAGATATATCTATATTGTTCTGCGTTGGTTTAGCTATTCTACAATAAACCACGCTTACGTAGTAAAAGTCTCTTTACTCTAATCGGAAGATATCTAGGTAGCATTTATCGGAAAACAGACTGAGATGGAATTGGTTTGTTCTATTTAAGAGCAAATTACCAAAATGTGTTCTATTAAAGCTGAAAGGTAATCTAACGACGAAGCTCAGTTTCTTTACCCCATTTGGTTCTCTCAATCACTCCCAACTCCCAATACCTGAAGACGGAAATCGGCAGACCGGTCCTAAATACAGGTAAAGAACTCTATCGTCTCTATTATGCTAGAAAGATTTAAAAAAACATGTTAATAATAAAAAGAAGGTTTAACGTTTAAAGAAACCAAAGTCAAGTCTCATTGGCCACTTAAGCACCGATCAGTGGGACGTACTGATTAACTAAATCTGCTTTGGTTTCAATATTTCTGTCTCTATAATTTATTTCAAGTTAAAAGGAAAGAGCGAGAGAGCAATATCAAAAGTAAGGAGGGAACTTTATGCTAGCTTCAAGCCTTCAAGCCTCTATGCCATGTCAGTAACACAAGATAGAGAAAAGTGGTATCTTTTAGTCTCTTTTCAGAACTCACTTTAGGTCGCTGAACTAAACAGTTTTACTAAGCAAACTGTGCTAACTTAGTACGTGCTAACGTAGTAAGCAAACTTAGTACGTGCGGTTTACTTAACAAGTATACCATCGTTTTTTCGCAACCAATTTATTTGTGTTTTATTTCATACAACTCGTTAGACAAGAAACCGCAAATATGTTTTGTGTTGTTTCTTGCGAGAGCTTAATGAAACCCAATACGAAATTCGAGCAAAGTAATGTTGAATGTATGAAGTTTACGTTTTACGTACAACCTACACCGCAGCTTATACATAAAAAATTAAATTCAATGTTTTGTTGGTTACCTTCATATACAAGCTAAATATGTTCATCCGTTGCGCTGCAAATAATTTGGCTGGTAGTTGAAATTTTAAAGTTTTACTAGCATTAAAAAGTACATAGCTTCAACTGAATAGACAAGCAGGACAAAATAGTTGTTTCAAATTTAGAACTTGAATGTTAGGCCAATTAATACGTAGGTCACACTATAAGTTTTGCGTTATACTATAAGTTTGTTTTGTAAAGCCAACATGTTATAAGCAGAATATTTAGATATGTTTATTGCTTTTCAAAATACTCTCCTTAACATTTTAAACATTTTTCATGCGATCGAATCATTTTTTAAAACAGGAGGACCTCAAATCTGAAGGCATGTTTTCTACGTGCTGATTGAACGCTATCCGTGCCTCTTCAAGTTGGTAAAAGTGAAACCTCTCATGAAATTTTAGATTTTTGGGAAAATACAAAAATCACAGGGTGGTAGGTCAGGATTATGCGCATAGGTGACGAGTTGTACTTTTTCGGAAACTAAAAATTGCTTTGTTTTGTTGGCCGTGTGTGAAGAAGCGCTATCATGATGTAGGAGAACGTGGTTTTTTGGTTGTGTTTTGCGAACCTTTTCTAGCACCCTGGGTAAAGAAATAGTAGAATACAGTTGAAGGCCACCTTTCACAAAATTCGTAATGTAAAGAAACTTTACCTGTCTCAAATTCAGCAAACCATCGCCTCACGGTGCTCAAACAAGGTGCTTCTCTTCCAAAAGCATTTTGAAGACGAGCGGCACAGTCTATTTGATATAGAAAACTTTTAAACTCATCATCGCTCTAAAATCTTTTCGACTTAATTCCATTTTCGTTACTTACGTAGTAATAGAACTTTGATGTGTGATAAAGAACCATTGACAAATTGAGATATCATTTGAAAGGCATATAGAACAGTCAATTTCATCGACACATCACCCCCATATTGACCCGCATCCACATATTGCGGATGGCCGCCATTGTAAATTTTAATATATTTGTTGCAACAAAAGTTGTAATATTTTTTATAGATACCCTACAGACCTACAATACCAGACCCTACAATAACTACACACATTAAAAAATCAATCGACCTGTACTTAATTGTATTGCAAAAAATAAAAATTAAGTGTATAACATTTTAACCCAGCATGGTTCAAAAAGGTTTTTTTTGTTAATTTGTATATACATATATTTTATTTAAATAAGAAAACAATTTCGTTTTTTTTAAATTTTGATGATTCGTAAACTATAATTCCAATGGCAAGACTTACAAAATATTAACATATTTTTTACTGTTCTATTCGCTTATAATAAATAAAGTTAGAGGCTTAACTTTCATTAATATGATAAGGTAGTCTGTCAGTGGGCAAGTCAGAACCTAGAACAAAGGCTTTTATGGATACATATAGGTACAATGACAAAACCCCCAAATGATGAAATTTGTTCTGAGCCCAAGGGATCACTCCAAATCGAATCTTACGATATCAAATCCCATTCCTTAAGACCCAGACTCCTGGGTCCAACTACAAGTTGGACCTAGATTGATTTATTGAACAATACAACTCAATACGTGAACTCCTTACACTTTTATTGTCAGTATAGAGTTTATTATTTTCCGTCGGGTTCAACGGTTCAATCGTCTATAAACTCGGAATCTGTTTCGAGGGCTTGAACTCTCGACCCTTTGGAAGCAATAAGGGCTCTTTGCAATGCGACCCAATTTAGTTTTGTTCACTTCAAATATTAGGTGATTTTGATTGAACGAGTAACAAAATGGTATCCTACTGAAATAACAAAACAAAGGTGGACTTTGATGGAACTTTCCCACACAACACCTTTTTTAACCTTCCGCCAAAAGGGTTTTTGGGTTTTGGGTTACATCGCACTAGACACCCCTACCGACTAAAACCTGCTCGGAGTTCCTTGCACCCCCGCGACTGGCCAGACAGACAGACAAAAACACTTAATCATGCACACCAGAAGACAATTCAGTGAAAAAACAATAGCACAGAGAATATATTATACCTAATTAGTGCCATAAATGACGGCCTTATCATATTTAGCTATAGTAGGCCCCGTCATGTACCACCATCCGGCTGCAGAAGACAGGGAAAGCGAAGAATGGTGTGAAGAAGAATGGTAATCGTACAGCCTCGATGCCCATATTAAAGCACCGCAGCCCGTTTCAGTCATGCTGGCGCTGCCAACGTACAGCGGCATGCCAAGGCTTTGGGTTTTCTCCTGGAGCCCTACACCTGAACGAGAATATCCTCATTACGGAGCATACAAGGCGGTTATTCTCATAATCACCGGTAGCTGGACCCTCTCTCGCTGCTGTTGGCGATCTAGGTACAAGTTGTTATTTTTATATGTAATTGTATCGTTAAAGCTATAGCTCAGCTCAGCTTTAAACTCTTAAATTTTAAATAGATATCCGCTTAAAATACCTAATAAACTGTTAATTTAAATACCACACAAATAAAAATAAATAGGAGACTAAGAAATTATCGTGTGTCGCTCCTAATTGCCGGCCTTTTTGTTAAAAGCAATCTGTCTCAGGTAAACGCGCACAGAAAAATGATATGGGTACGTTACATAAAGAAGGCCTTAACTTAAAATATCATGTTTGTTTAAATTTACAACATACATTATCCTACTAATATTATAAAAGCGAAATGTTGGATGCAAAGAGTTTACAGTTACTACGTTTATAGAGTTGGGACAAACGCTTTACACCGAAAGCACGGATAGCATCTTTCTTGCCTTGTCACTCTTGTGGAAGTGTCATACTTTTGTCGCGGCACATCACTCTGTTGAAGCTCTGTTGCCATAGAAAGTGTGCACGTTATCTGCTTACTATTGACACAAAGGAACCGTGCGGAAAATTGTATACGAGTATGTAAACTCTTTGGTTGGATGTTTGTTGCAAATCACGTTGGAACATCTCAATGAATCGGATTGAAATTTAAAATGCAGTTGGATTATAGTTTAGCATAGCACACAGGCTACTTCTTATTACGGGAAAATAGCGGGAACGGGGACCATACAGATGAAACCGCGAGGCTTCGCTAGTACAGCCATAAGTTGGATACTGCTTAATATAAATTTTCCTCGTAAATGCGCGCCAATTCACATCAATCCGTGCGTATTTGCGTAGATCAACTTATCCAATCTGACAGCTAATAATATTCTCCACGTGACTAAGCAAAAAATGCTCATGATTTGACGAATCATTGGTATACGAAGTTTGTTCCTTCGTCATAAATATATTACAATTTTGTATTGAGCGAACAACACATTATTATTATAAATTACTACCAGCAGCCTGCCGTTTTACCAGCGTAGTTTCAGTCCCCGTTATTCTTTCGTGATAAAAAAATAGCCTATATAGGGATAACTGGCATTCGTATTCCGACGTTAGAGGTGAAAATCTTGGATCGTCGCAAGACGAACATCAGCGAAAGCATTTGCCAAAGTGCTATTCCAGACTGTAATCTAGGCATGTTCATAATTACACCTTGAGCCGTTTAGACGTTCCTACGTGTTTGAGCAACAAACATCCAAACATTCACATTTATAATATTTGTAGGAAGTAGGATTCCGACATCAAATAACAATTCTATTCACTGTAATTCTAAAGGGATAAGACAAAGGCCTATGAACAAAATTGATGGGTCAAATGAACCACCAGGAGACCTATGTAGGATGATAGAAGGGTATAAAACAATAAGATTGAACACTATGCCGTCACTTGAAAGCTGTCCAACTGAGTGCAGGCGAAGATAGGGGGTTGCAAATCTCGATCATTTCTCCTTGTCACATGATTGTTGTACGGCATACGGTTAATTCTAAATGTCATTAACGTAATTATCCAATCCTGTATTCTTTTCTTTTTTTATAATTGTCGTTAGTGTTGTTCAACGTATCTGTCACTAGATTTGTAGCTTTAATACAAACAAGTGAGACATTCCATGCAAGTAGCATGTTGACAAGATTATAATCTCACGTTGTTGATAATTTTACTGTGACATATCCACGGTTTCTTTGTCGCATCACGCAGATTCCTCCTGCCTACATGGTGCTCCTACCCTCCGCTTGCCTAGTACATAGTCGTAATTATAAATTTTTCGAAATTGCTTTTATTTTTTAAATTGACGCATGTTTATCATAAAAAATAATATTTTATTCAAAGTATTGGTATTTTCGATGAGAAAATATACAATATTAGACTAATTTTGAATTTTCCCGCTAAAACACTAACAACTGACATGACGTCATTAGTCGAAAAACATTGGTCGCGGATTGACTGTATGTCCAGTTTATGTATTTTCTAATCATTACTTGAATCAAACAATCAAAATCGTCGTCGCTAAGATCGCAAACTATAATAAAAATCCAGAAAAGTAAACAGTTTAGTCAGTTTTCGACAGCTTGTTTTGCGTGCCTCTTGCAGAGGCCAGTTTGTATGGGGCAACTTTTAAAATGTTTTGTATCACCTTATCTTAACTGCAAACAGCAATAAATATTTTTGTATTTGTATTTGAATCCTTTATAATAAATTAACAATATTAGTTTATAATAATGTGATTGTCGATATTCTATTAGTACAAACTATCATAAAATTAACATTCAACAGTAATTTGTAATCAGTCTTAACATCCCTATTATGGCCAAATGCTATAAATAAGCCACGCCAGAGCTAGCTTACTAACACTCGGAGCTATGTCTATGTCAGTAAATGTCAGTATATTCATGTAAATGTTACTATTTCTATTTTCCTCACTTTGGCGTGTACTCTCGCCCTCATAGGTACGTAACCTGTACGCCAAGCCTTGGTCTCTTAAAACCAGGTCCTTATCACAATCATTAGAAACACTCATTATACGCCATTCCACACCGAACGTTGGCACCAAAATTCCAAGTAAACATGTAAGGTAGGGAAACTCGAGTTACTTTGCAAACTTCGATTAATATTTTATTTTCCAATACAAAAGCAAGAAGTAAACAATGTAAGTACGAAGGAAAGGGAACGGTACTCCCTGATTAAACCGTTAAGGCTAAGGTTGTCGAAAATTTAAAGATTTAGAAATAAATACAGAAAAATACACATTAAAAGCAAGTGCATTTTTTTTTCTATTATTCCTATGATAGAGATGTCAATAAATTCGTTAGAACCAAACAAATGTTTGTTTATCCGTATATAAATTTACAAGGCTTTTCATTTTCAATTCAATTATCTTCAAAATAACGGAAATTATTTATGTTTCACTTAATGAGTACTGTAGCTATTTGGCTCTAGTATGGTAGATTAGGTTCATTTATTTATTATTACTAAATCTAAAATGTAGTAGAATACTATAGGCACCTACCACTATATTGCAGATTTGGTAACCCTAGTTTAGACACGTCGAAACACGTTGAAGCTAACAACCTTTTTGCATTTTACGTCGTCTCTTGGGCAGAAAGTTAGTTTCAAAATGGATTTTAGAGATAGTCCCAGTAGGAATGGGGAACGGGCGAACGGGATGAGACGTAAAATAGATTTCTCTCTGTAATTGGTTTAAAACACGCGACGTGGTTACTTAAGATAATAAATAAGTACAGATAAATGCCGCTAGGTGTCTAAAGCTTTAATGTTTAAAAATGTTATTTTCTTAAAACAGTGGTAGTGGCTGTTTAGTAACTCACTCAATTTAACACCTTAATATAGCCTTTTTGAGAGTACTTATTCTGTCACTTCAACTATGTAAAAAAACAATGCAATCTGTTATCATAATATCATTTTACTAGACCACCATCAATTGTAATCTTGTAGATTCTGTAAAGTCAGACGCTCGCCCTAAGTAACTGTGTTCTAGATAATTTTTTCTTCAAGCAGAGCTTTTTTTTAAAATATTCAACGTCGCGTCGAAAAGGTTTTTGAAAATAAGTAGATCTAATTAGTTATAATTAATAAATACTTATGGAGGCTATTCGTAATAGAATTTTATCCGAACTAGACCCAAAACGGGTCCAAGAACTTAACTCAAACTCCTAAAGTTTATACTTAGGCAATTAATAATATTTTCTTGAATAGTTTAAGTTTGCGTTTAATTACTTTTAATATTCAGCCAAACTATAAATTAACCGACGGTCTGTTTATTTTAGCCCAACAGCTTTTACAGTTTAATGTGCGGTTTGAACTTTCCTTTATGAATGGGGGTCACGGTAATGGTCTGAAATTATACTGACAGAGGATGGATCGTATCGCGAAACGCATGCATTGTTGCCCTAATTAACTTCAGTGTTTAAAACTTTATGTTGCTAAGTTTACGAACTGTGTTATATTATGTTAGCTAATAAAAGGGTTAATATACTCACTTAATAACGTAGCGTTGGCAGCACTACTGGGAGTCGGGGCCTTTTCACAAAAGTAGAAAGTGATCTATGTGTGCGATGGCTCATAGTGGAGAATGTGAACCATCACATTGCGATAACGCATGTTCTCGAAATATCTTTTTGTCATGTCAGTTTTCTCACATTTTCTTCATTTACCGTTTAACCCAGTGGTAGTCACAATCACGTACATCTGCACTTAGAAAAATACATAGAGGTGGAGCTGGCATTTAAACCTTCAACCTCACGATTGTAAGTCAGATGTACTCACCACTACATCACCACGGCTTACACAATGAAATCATTTAATTAAACTCTAAATTGTTTAGTAAAATACAGGTTGTACACATTATACTGAGCTGTTATAGACGCTTTGTAAATAAATTAGTTTGACTATGAGATCAATGTTTGAACAGCAGATACAAATCTTGTTCGTGCACATTGTGGTGTCCGAAAGGAAGTTGATTATTTTTCTCTAAGTTAATCCAAGTTTAAACCTGGCAGATAGGTAACAATGAGAACAAAGACATCTGTTTTGGCTTAGTACCAGGCTGTGTATACCTACAAAATGATTTAGAACTTGCTTATTCTAAATACTGAATTCTAACTGAATTCTAAAGTCAGAATTACAAACCTCTGCGAAGTTGCTGGAACTGCTATTTTTCACATTGTTTGTAATTTATAAATAAATTTAACAAATAAAAACTTCCCAAAAGTGTAGGTACCTACCTCAAATTCTTTTGCGTGCAATGACTATAAACAAACCAATCACATTTAAAACAATGACGATCGCTCCGCTTACAACCTTATTTTTCTGAAACGTAAACATATATACTGTTATTCTTGGAGTTTTATTTAGTTAACAATCTCATCTGTTACAAAAAAGGTCTGGGGATGTCTTCTATGATATATTCTACACTATGTAGTAAAGAAAACCTACATCAGCCGTTTCTTAAGTAACTCGCTCCTGCGTGCTTCTGCAGCCTTGATAGTAAGTATGAAATACGCCCCAATATTTTGATCCGGGCCGACAAAAACCGGTGTGTCGCACGCATTACGCCCTAGTAGGTTTCAGGGCACGTACGTCGCCTACGTGTTCCATCGTTGCCCGCTTTACCCCATTTCCGAGAAGCAAAGTGCAATTAGGAACTTATCGCAGGATACTGTGTTATCTTGACAGTAGCTCACATTAGGTACTTAGTGCAATTGCTTCGATCATCATTAAGCGTGGTTTTACTGTGCATTACACGATGGTTTGCAATATAAATGCCGTGTTTGACTTACTTGCAGAAAACGAACTCTAGACTAAAACTGCAGAATAGACTGCTAATATGTAGTAAGTGATCAATACTTTTTCTAGCGAGTTGTGGTCTTAGCTTGTCATAAGCATATTTTACATACACATTACATACGTAGGTACACTGTGTACCTAAATCTTAAAATAATAGGTATCTAACGGTGTTTTTTGAACATCAATTATTCTTTTACAACCAGAAATTCTTTGAATGTAATAACGAGAATTAACAAATTTACAGATTTATTTTTTAAATATTTAACAAAAAATGCGTCGTGGCCACTGACAATACTCAAATATTAATATTAATATTCTATATAATAAATACTTACTGAATAAAAGCGCCCTTGATGTCCGAATTAGAACATTTCATTTTAAACTACTATTTTCTCAAGATTATGAAGAGAACGAAATTAGTATCATGACTTTCATGGCAATCAAACCCAACGTTATAAAAGGCTTGGTAATCCTCAAATATTAAACGGAAACGAACAAACACACGACGCTTTGTGGTTGATTATCTTGAATTTCAGAACTATAAAATTAGCCATGTTGACGAAGCTCGGTTACTGATTTACACCGTACAAAGATATTGAGAACTTAGCACTTACCGCCGCCAAGTTAACGCGTACAGGATACGTCACGCACTCTCTAACTGTTCTTGGCTTCCTCTTTATGCAGAAGTTATCCTCTGCTTGGCCCGATGCTGATAACTTCAGTGAATACGCTTCCATACAGTATTGGTTGGTGACGGGAAAATTTAGTCTATTAAAATCTATTGCAGCCTAGGGAATAACTATACCTAACTTACACAAATTATACAGACATTATATCGGAGTTCTTGACACCAAAGAACTTAAGGAGTTAAAAAAAAACGAAAAAATAAGGAAAATGATTTTTTTTCATTAACCAAGCTAACGAGTTGGTGAAATAATCTATTATTCTTACCGAAAAGACCACAGAATGTGTAAAAAGGGAATCACAATTTAACTATTCGACTCTTTCGTCGGAATTTGTAAGCACTTTAACATGCATAAGTCATCGTACCTAGAGTAGTATATGACCCGAAATCCAGATGTGTCCTTAAAACACTGTCTCTGACTAACAGAAGCAGTTGAGATCCCAGAGGAATCACAAGAACCCTGTTTCAAAGGTAACGGCTGTGCAAGGGACATAAACCAGTTACTATAGCAGCGAGGTTACCGCAAGCTCTTTATATTCCACTTTGGTAGTTACACATGTGCTAAAAGAGCACGTACTTACATTTTATAAAGTTACGCGGAAGTACTCGGATTTTTCATCTCGACTTCGAAGTTTAGTTGGAATTCTATTCCTAGTTTAGAACTGGAAATAGAATTGTCCTCTGCAGGAAGTTGATTCATGAGAAACTATGCATCTGCTACCTACTGAGTACTTATTATGACAAGTAGGTACAAATTTTTCCTAGAATAGGTTATATTAAAATAAGACCTACCTTTATCGCCTGTGAATACTGTGTATCGTATTGGTATTGCTATTTCTTTAATTTCCAAATTAAGTATAAACCCATTGCATATTGGGGTCAAAACTCTACAAATCTGCTTTCATGCGCTCAGAAAATGGCATAGGTAATAAAGTTTTATCAATTTTTTAGATCAGCAAATATCAAATGAAACAGTGAAACATCTTTTTCAATACATTTTATCATGTCATATCATAGAAAATATGTATAATAAACATACCCTTATCAGTAATAACAAAATTGTGATGAATAACAATGTAAGACGATCTTAGACCTGGAAATATATTTCCGTGTCCGTAAAAATATCTGTTTCTTATATTTAATACAAATTATAACAATAAAAAGCTACATCGAGAATACGAATACCGAATAAAGCACGAGTGTGATGTATGGAGACAACGTATGACTACCTGAAAAAAAAATATCATGAGAGATTTTTTTAAAGTCAATTGAATTTGGGCCATACCTTTGCCCAAATGCGTTTTTTTATCATGATAATAACGTATTATTTCCCTAGCCCACTGCACTGCGAGTTCCAAAACATATAAACAGTATTTCCCATAAAGTAATTATATCAATTGGAAACCGTTTATAAACTTCACTTGAAAATAAATATTATAAACTAAACTTTTTTCTCGTCATATTTCAACGTTTATAACTAGATTCCTACAGATACATACAATACACTGAATAAAATAACAACAATTCGTTCTTTCAAAACATTCGACAGTATCTTCTCTAGGTTAAATCTATCGAATATTTATTCAGTTGTGATTTACGCGGGAATACATAAAAAATGAAATACATATAAAATATTGTTTATTTACCGCTATCACAGTTGTTCACTACAACTACTATGATAACGCGTAGCGAACATTTATTAAAATAAACATTTGTTTACCCCAAGGATATCGGGTTTACCTACATTGTGGTTTGTAAAAAAATAAAATTAGGATTTTTGTTTGTTATACCTGGGCCACACCATAGGGAAATGCCATTAATTATCGTGTTAACGGACGTTAACCATATTTGTAAAATACACCATCGGGACACGTCCATTAGGTGTATTTTACACCTACGGTTAACGTCCGTTAACGCGATAACTAATGGCTTTCCGTTAGTGTGGCCCCAGCATTAGCAAAAAATAATTGTAATATTTTGCTACCCATATTGTATTATGTAAACAAAAAAACACAAATAAGTACAAAGTTGTCGTATACAACTTAGTATTTGTAAATTGCATTGTGTTTTGTAAAAAAAAAATATTAGAATTTTTGTTTGTCAGATTAAAAGTAGTTGTTTACCAATTTACCTACATTGCGTGTTATAAAAATAAAGCTACATATATAAAGCTAAATATTTTTTAAATATTTTATTTTTGTTAGATCAAAATTATAATTAATCGTTAATATTCAATTTTATCATTGTATTAGTGGTTATATTTAGATCCAAATTATTAAATAAGTATAGTGAGTTAGTAATTGACCGGTGCCTTCCTGGCCCGCTTGTTAAGATCATGCCCTAAACAATTTTTATTTTTCGTTCAGAACAGTAGTATTATTAATATGGATTATTCACCGTGGTTATAATTATGCTGAAACGTGTTCCCGTTATTTTAATGCAGTTCCATGCACCACGTTCTGTGGTATACTGACCACTAGTAATGCAAGATAATTAATAACATCAGTGAAAAGAGTATAACTATATTTATGAATTATTTGAGTACATGTATATGCAATGAGTGTGAGTATATGAGATAGAAAAACGATATCAACATTTTTATCAAATTGAATAAATCTTACTTAGGGATGCTTACGTAACTACCCTAGAAATGTGTTATACTATTTTTTAAAGTTCTTAAGAACGAATTGATGTAATTTTGTTCAACAATTTCAGTATGTAAACTTGATTTTATTATCTACAACGTGAAAAAGAGGAAATAAAATTGTGAACAGTGACTACAAAACAGGTTTTTTAAAGGTTCTGTCCTAGTTGGTCTCACCAGGCCCAATTCCTAATTTCCTACCATGAAATAATTAAATTATTAACTTACTGTTTGCAAGGCGCTCTTGTGGCTTCTCAAGCTCTATCGCAGCAATATGTGCCGTAGGCATTAACCCTATAAATAAAAAATGAGTATAACAACTCAACTTCAAAACTCAGATTTCGATTTTGACGCTGTTTAACTAACTATAAACTTAAAAAAAAAATTATCTTGAATTTTCAATTTTGTTTAGTGTAAGAACCTTTTTCGAAGTATTAGAAAGTAAAAAAAAAATATCGGTAAAGTCGTTCTTAAGTTATTAATTACCAAATTAGGGGTTTATTTTTATATGCATATTTATATTAGGTTAATCTCTTTGCCCTGTAACGTCAAGCGAGTCGGTCAAGTTCAAACCGACTATAGATAAAAGAAAATATGATAATTATTTCTAATTATATACCTGGATAATAGACCGTCGTCCTATTAGCAGTATAGTTTGCGCTGGGTAAGCTCAATTCACAAACGAACTCTTCTTTTGGAGTGGTGACGTCATCGTCATGGACCACCGCCTTCGTCTCCACAGTGTACAGACCCCACGAGTCCATGGATATTTCCGTCACGGCTTGTTTCAAGGGTTTCCTAAAATATTAGAATATATTTTATTCATGGAGTTTTGAGAGCGTCACGAAAGTCGCTCCGTCTAAATATTCTGGCCGAGGTTGAGAAAAGAAACTGTCATGAATGTTTTAGTAGCTATCGATTTTCACAGATCTTATATTCACACATTAAAATAACAGGTTAAAAATATGAATTTAGTTCAGGTATGACGTCTTTAAATAACAGAGGAAGTTCTAACTCCCACATTAAGATTTATTTATAAAGGCAAACTGATCATAAATTCACTGTTCATCGCCATTTTGATTTCTATTTCGGGTTTCTAACTGTTATGGAATCAAATTTAAATTAGAGACCCAAAGTGGTTAGTTCTTATTTTAGAACCAAACCCCAAGTTTCGTATTTCGCTCAGTAGCCATATTTCGGAACATTCCATTTTTTTTTTCTATATAGCCATGTACAGTATCAAATTTATTCGTAGCATATCACAATCAGCCCATTTCTCTCACAAACAGAGAGTCCAAACCATAATCCACCGCGCCAGCTTAGTGCGAGTTGGCAGATGACGCATGTTTTCAAAATATATCTTTCTTGGAACCGATTTTCTCACGATCTTTTTCTTTCACCGATAAAGCCATGATGGTGATGATAAACTTGTACTACCATTCCTTCTTACTTGGTAAAACACTCGGAGGTACAGACGAGATTCGAACCAACAACCTACTTGTGAAACGGACGATTTCACCACTAGACAATGAAGACTTATATTCACACTCGCCTTTATCCAAGACGTAAACGGGCATGAGAGTGCATTGCCAGGTCTTGGATACAGTCCCACAGTCCCCAACTGTGACAAAATCTTCTAGGAAGGATGAGCCCCTAGGACAGGGCCACGTGGAATAAAGTGGACATTGGCCATTATTTTCGCATAAAAAACTTACCCTTGAGAATATATAGTCATTATTGGTCTCGGGTAGAGATCTTCTGCGAAACATATCAGGGTGACGAGGAACACGTATCGCTTTTCTTGAATAAAGTGGAAGTTTTTTCCACGACCTGCAATAAAAAAACGCGTTCTGCCCGTTATATAAAAAGTACATATTAAAATGGTTGTTGATAATAGTATGATAGGCCTCTTTCCAGAGTTTGTCTGGGAAAGTTCCACATCTTTTTCAGTTATACTACTACCAAGCAGTAATGTGCAAACATCACTGTATTCCCGTTTAGAGGGCAATGCTTCCAGCTTTTCAAATTCACGGCATAGAAATAAAACTTCTGATATCTGGGTGACGATGTAGCAATACCTGCCTGACACTGTGTTGTCATAGGCAGGCTTGTGGCTTACCATCAGGCACATGGCCTGATCATCCCGTCATTCTGTACTATAAAAAAACAATCTAAGATGATCTTGTTAATGTTTTTTTTTCTTAATTACAGTTCGGAACCAATATAGTTATATCAGTTCGTGAGACGCACGATGGTTGCATTACAACGCGAAGACTATAAAAGAGTATACTAGCAAATGGGAATTACAGGAACGAGGCAGTGGCGGAAAAATGTACGACATCAGAATTATCTGAACTTATTGTAATTTTCTCTTGGAATTACGTGTACTTATGCCTTGAACACTTACGCTCGCTTAGCGCTCTTTTGTGCGGCGGCGAGGTGCGCTGGGTCGCTTTCTTCCCTAAAATATGGTCGAGGAGAGCTTTAGTTGCCATATGTGTCATACTTGGCATACGATGGCATACTTGGCATACAATGGCATTTATTATTCCATTGGAAATGTTTTTGGTAGATGGAAATTGGTTTAAAATAACAACTTTATTAAGCAAAATATTAAAAAAACAAATATGTGGATTTGTTTATTTTATGGCTATTTGTGTATGTACTCATAGATAGGTATTTATTTATTGTGTTGTTTATATTTAGTGAAATCGTATCTCATGATAGTAATTACCTTTTTACCTTTTGGATTAATGAGAGGTAGTGTGAGAATTTTATAGTTTTACCAGAGAAATAAGCCTGAATTGATATGTATATATTTTATTTTTTGCTGATCCTGAACTTGTTTTTGAATTTATTTTGTGTTTTGTACAATTAGAGGTGCTTCAACATTTTGGAAATTCGTATCTTGGTTCCCGCGTCACAGGCGTTGCCTAGTGCGGGAGCTGCAGTGTATTCTATGATGGGCCACCCATAAACATAGGCTATAAATATATAAAACTTGATTTACTGTAAAACCATTTCATGTTTATGTTTGTGTAAATAAATGTTTTTTCATTTATTTATTTTTTTTCACTTGTGAACGGGTGCTACTTGTGAGAGCTGGACTACTCACGCGACCTATACGCGATATCCATTTGAATGGGAATAATTAGGAAAATTATAATTTTCCCTGTGTCTTAAGTGTTATTTACTGTTTTTTTATAAAGGTACTTTTTGTAATTTATGCTAATATTATTAGTGTGTTATTTTAACTATATACTATACAGAAGTGTAAGCTTCTATGTACTCCAAATTGTACCCTCGTCTTCCATTAATCATATCTTCTTCACCATCCTACGGTTGCCTGGAAGAAATCGCTCTTAGCGATAAGGTCGCCCATTTTTACTTTGTTTTAAGGTGTTTCTGTATTTTGTTTTATTATTTAAGTGCAATAAAGAGTTTATCTATCTATCTCTTTATAAAGCTGAAGAGTTTGTTTGTTTATTTGAATGTTAAAATCTCGGAAACTTATTCCGAATTGAAAGACTTTTTTTCTATTGGATAGTTCATTTATCGCTATAGGTTATACAATATTATGCTACTATCTATAGGAGCGGAGCATGAATGTAGAATGTAACAGGGCAATGTTTCCATAGAAATTACACGGGTTAGAGATATAACATCTTAGATCTCTGGATGACGAGTGCAGTGCAGTGTTGGGTAATGATTTGGACTCTTCAGGTTCCAATGGCTGCGTGTCACTGTGCCGTTATGTGGTAGGCATGTTGTTTACCATCAGGCACAGATCCAGCTCATCTTGTCAGTCTTTATTTAAAAAAAATTGAATAAAAACGGAATAAATATATTCCTTTTTGAGAGCTTTCGTACCGTGCGTTGACGTGACAGTATGTGTCTAAGATTGTGTCATTATATGTAAACCTTTGCTAATCAAATTTGATCTGAGTTGGTACAACAAATTTCCGAAAGGTGGCGTAGCAGGTAGCTGAAGAGGATTTTTGTTTGAACGCGATATTCTCAGAATTTACTGAAGCGATTTCAAAAATTATTTCGCTTTATTATATGTACGGGATCCCTGAGTGCTATATAACTAATATATATAAGTACCACGGGCGAAGCCGAGGCGAACATCCAATTGTTAATAAAAAGTCACGGACCCAAGAGTCCACAGTTCCACAATAAAAAAAGTGAAAATCCAGAAATCTACAATTTTTCTAGGTTTTTAAAAAGTCTAGGCACTGAGAATTCGAAGAACCCTAAACTACGCTACATTCACGAGCTTCAAAGACTGTAATGGACCGTACGTTAGCTATTTCATTACGGCCATGAAGAAAGTTAAGCTATTGATTCAGCTTCTAAAGTAAGCCGGGCCTACTCTTGTATGTGTGACCTAGTTAATATAACAGATTGTCGTAAGAACTGTTTTCAATTCAAATGAAGGCAAGTCTTCTGAACTTTGGAACATAGATAAGAATAATGCGTTGCTGTAATGTTCCGATTCACATCATGTGATAAGTATACTTACTTTTCCAATGTAATTAAGGTATCAGTCAATTTTTAAGCGTAATTCGCTAAGATGACGGAAATACGTAGCGCGTTAACAAAATATGCATATTATGCCGCCCGTGAACCCCAGACTTTCGTTATTCTTTTTTATATAAATTTTATATTCTTTTTTATACGATATTTTTAACCCCCGACCAAAAAAAGTAAGTTTGACGTCGATGAATGTCTGTCTGTGTGTGTCTGTGGCACCGTAGAGCTCCAACGGATGGGCCGATTTCGATGCGGTTTTTTTTATTTCTAGGTTAATATCCGTGCGAATGTTCTTAACTATGTTTGGTTAATATCGATTCAAGACGGCCGCCTCCACAAAATGGCGGACAAAATATTTTTCACAACCTACCTCAATATGGGTATCAAATGAAAAGGCTAGTGTCAAATGAAAGTGCTTGACTAGTAGAATGTTGTACAGATAACAAATCCGAGGCAGTCGGAGGTAAATCAAAATTTTTCATTTCGTTTTTGTAACAAAGCTGAAAGTTTGTCAGCCCATGCTACCAACACAGGTAAAAACGATGGAGCATTATGAAGTTTAGGCCATCCTGGCTTTGACAGATAAACGATACTAATGGTGTACCTACCTATGAAATACCGATCGAAATTTATCAAATTTCGTTGTGTGTTGTTTCACGGGCTCTTACTCTGTTAGCGGTAGGAATCTTAGATGCATTATGTGTTTTTAAATATAAAGGCATAAAGCTTTACTTGAAAGCTAACTTGCGACCTAAAATTTTTAAGCGATTTGATATGAACAATTGCGTTCAGTATTTAAAATTTGTATTTAAATCTATACCTACCTACTTATATATCTGTTCACTTTACTTTTCGTCAAAATTCAACTAACAGTTTCATAGCGCAGTTTTACGAACCGTTCGAACTGTGCTTCTAAACTGTTTACTACGTGTGTTTTAGTCTACCTGTAGTTTAAAATACGTTATTCGTGGATGCTACAGTTAGTTGGTCGCAGTGCTAAGTCCACAATGCGGGTGGGTACTCACTGTAAACGAGCATAGGACGTGTCCGCCGGTCCTCTTCCATGAAAGTGGAGACCACACAAGTGTAGTTTCCGCTTAGATCCGTCGTCGGCCGTATTATCTTTATGGCTCGGTACGCCTGTAGTGGCTCCTCTGCAAAATAATGGATCGGGTGTTAGGACGTTAGGAGCTAGGGGACTTGACGTATTTGCTTTGTTTATAGACGCTTTCAGTAGAACAAAAGTGGACAGAGGAGCTTGTGTCGCGCAGACGATCGTTAGACAGTGAAATTATAAAAGTGACACCGTTTCATGCGTGAAACTTCAAGCAAATAAGTACTCGAACGAGGAAGTTTGACTCCATTTCGTAATAATAAAACTAAGGCTGTAACGAGTTGCCTTAGTTAGTTTTTCCCGATGAATACAATGTTGGGAATGTCAAATCGAGGCGAGATCGTCAAACATCCTGGAGAAAGCGACATCCGACATGTTCTAAGAAATATGTATTTCTAGGATTATTTTTTAACTAGTGCAGCGTGGTGGCTTAAGGATTTTACTCTCTCCTTGTGTCCAACAAAGGAACATACAAAAACAAAATTAAAAAATTGATTAACCCCCGACTACCTCAGTTTTGTTATCTGTACAACATTCTACTAGTCAAGTCCTTTCATTTTTCATTTGATACCCATATTAAGGGAGTTGTAAAACAAGAAATGTATTTTGCCATTTTGTGGTAGCGGCCATCTTGGATTTGAAATTTGTCATGGTGCAAAGTATTCTACTAGTTAAGCCCTTTCGTTTTATGCCCTTATTGAGGTAGGTTGGGAAGAAATATTTTGTCCACCATTTTGTGGACGCGGCCATCTTGAATCCATATTAACCAAACATAGCTAAGGACAACCGCACGGATATTAACCTTCAAATAAAAAAGGCATCGAAATCGGCCCATGTGTTTGAGCTTAACGGTGCCACAGACAGACAGACAGACATCGACGTCAAACTTATAACACCCCTTTTTTTGGTCGGAGGTTAAAAAATGGACTGTGCATACTAAATAAGTATACCTAAATATTAAAACATTTTAACATGAGTGATATTTAGATAACTAAGCCAATCTAGAGAAATTGGTATAATTTATTATTTGAAAAGTTCAATTTCGAAAACATTGAATCCTAATATAACCTAATAAGCAGAAACTTTAATTACTTATAGTATCAATGATTCACCGATAACCTTTAAATAAATTTTGTTTATTTGTTATTAAAGAAATCTTATCAGTCATAAATGGTACAACTTTAATCCTTTTGTTTATTTGATATTAAAACTCACCACTTAAGAAATATGGAAACGTCCACGTCAGAAATTTAACGACGCATAGTCATTAATTATTTATTTATTTACTTTTGTACACTCGAATTACTAGGGTAACAAGATAACAACAACATTACAGTATTACATTACTATACAACCTTTTTAATAAAAATCTTCTGAAGTTTCTGTATCCTTTCATAAATATTAAACGTAGCAAAGTTGACCTATGTTAGCAGTAAGTCTTATCAACTTAGCTCTTAGTTGTAAGTATTGTAGTGATAGCTTTAAAACTTTAGCTCCGGAGATTCTAAGTTACTCAAGTGCTCATTCATACTCGCAACGTAGCAACAGCTTAAACTTGATAGGAAGGTCTGCTTTCAAAGTTGCCAGGATAATAAAAGTACGTTGAGCCAAGTTGTAGTAAAATATGTTGCTACTCGCGAGAGTTCCGAAGTTAGGCTTCGTCACTAGCTAAAACCAACTAGAATACCATTAGTATCGGTCTGTTAGTTTGTCGCTATTCCACTGGGAGCCAACTTGTACTCTGCAATGCAATATCAACGCAATATGCTGTTTTTTCCCCGCTGTTTTCTGCTTCTGATATGATGAGATTTTTTCGTTCAACCACCGTAAAATAAAATCTCATTTCATAGAGGAGTATTGATAGTAACGATATCATTGGTAATAGTTGGTAATTGGAAATGAATATTACGAGCTGTGATGTAATATACCACTAAGGTTATTATAGATGATTTTCTTTTTGTAAATCCGTTTTTTTTTTAAAGCAGTATGTTTCATCCTTTCATTTGAATCCTAATCCCTTAGGAGTTTCGAAATATAAGATAATGTTTGATATTTTATTAAAATAATCCGTTTTTCAGTTTTTATCAGATTTAACAAAAATATTCAATAATCACTTCCTTCGAAAGTAGAACAGATTCAATCTGCTCTTTCTCTTTTATTACTCGCGTATATGGATGATCAAACAAATGATCAAACTAATCATTAAATTTCATTCGAATGTATAAAATCAACGCGTGAAATATATTCCAATGAAATGATGAAATAATAGTAGATGATCTATCAAGCTTCTTGATGAAGTTCTATCAGTTTTTATGGATTAAGTAATGATTTAATTCGAAGATAGAATTAAAAGTTTGGTTTCATATCTTCAAATTAAATGATGAAATAAAAATTATATTCGTATATGTATACATCATTTTGGTAAGTAGGACCTTACTAAACAAGCTTTTAATTTCCCCTGCATGTCCACTAGAAAACACTAAGCTTAATTACGTGACAAATGTCCCCGCATTCACACCTCGTGTTGCCAAAAAACTGTCTAGTAATATGAAGTAGGTATATTAGGATAAATTATGTGGACACAAAGCAGAATCTTTACTAAATACTCTTAAAATATACTAGTTTACCTAAATAGAATACTTACGGTGCTCAGATCGATCTATTTTTCAGGATTTTTAGTACCTATTAAAACTATTAGTAAACTAAGTATTAAAAGATTGTAAACATAGTAATTGATTTTATCAAATTGATTTTATTAAAGGAAATGTATAATTATTGAGTAAAAATATTTTTTCTATTAAGATTATTGCAGTGTAGATTGGTAAAATAATATTATTTGTTCAATCTCGATTTTTATCCCTTGATTTTTATGACTTTGACATTTTGAATACTTAAGTAGTAGCTAGTGGTCAGGAATCCAGAGTGGCAATTTGTGCAGTGTCCAGAATAGGACCTACATCTTTCCCATCTTGGGCCATACATTTACTATCTAGTTTTACCTAAGTGGTTTCCACAATTACTAAAAATCCTTGTAGTTAGTATATTGAGTTGCAGAACAACTAAGCTCGGTACCTGACCCTAAAATATGCCTGCATAAACTACTCATACAGCAACGTGCACACTGACCAGTAATAAGTTAAACGAAAAGACTTCAAAGTCCTACTTAGCATTGCACTATTGTCGTCGTCTTGAGTATATATCTTTTTCCCGTAATTTAACTGGGAACTTTGCCTTCTGAGCTTCTGACGGAATAATAACTGACTAAGATAACTATTTATTTGTCACTGTAATTTTAAAAAAAATGGTCAGTTTATAATCTAACGTCGTAAGATTACATTACGGTGACATATATCTTCGCCTCCAGATACATGTTACAAACAAGTACTTTTCCCAGGAAAAATCTTGCAAAAGAGCTATATTACTATCTTAATACCTTTAAAGTATATAAGATCTTAGATCTCTGGGTGACGAGCGCAGTGCAGTGCTAGGTAATGATTTGGACTCTTCATGTTCCAATAGCTGCTTTTCACTGTGCTGTTATGTGTCAGGCATGTTGCTTACCATCAGGCACATGTCCTGATCGTCTCGTCAATCTTTATTTAAAAAAAAAAAAAAAAAAAGTAAGTACTAGGCCTTAACAAGGCAGAATCTGATAGAAATAAATAGTAATTCTGAAAAATGAAGTGAGCATGAGAGAGACACGTGCAAAGTTTCCCCGGGAAATGCAGAAAATTGAAAACGCCACCTACGTACATTCAATAACCACATTCAAAACACGTCACTACGTTCTGCACAGACATAAGGATTTTCAAAGAATATCATATCAGTCTTTCGACACGGAGTTTGCAAATCAATAAAGTATCTCCGTCTCTCGTTAGTTCGTTATCTTAGTTGCCTACAATATTATGGATTCTTCGTATTATTAACAATGAATCGACCTTCGAATACGGAAGAATCCTCATGTATGCTGTATATTTATGTAAGAAGGAAGTAAGGTAATAAAATAACTACCTCTAGCTATACGTATCTACTTCCTTTTCTAAGGATACGTTGATGTGACATGTATTTATATTTATGTGCTAAGTTTTGTCATGTATAAATCAAGTTTTCTCGTAGCTTCACTTACATCATACTCGTAATATAACCTACTACATAATATAATTAAATTTGTAACGGTGTAAAAATATTTCTAAAATTGCTTTAAAGTATTTTTTTTCCATCTGTGCCAGTGGTTTCGGAATTGTCGGTAAATTTTCTTTGGACTTAAAAATGGTACCATTATCGTGGCCGATGGGGTTAATTGCCTGCCAAATATCTGTGTTTTTGGTGAGTATCGAAAGTGAGGGTGTGCAGCTTTTCGGCATGACCTGATACCATCTTGCCCTTGTTTCTGTAGAGTTGCTTGTAGGCCCAGTAAAAGCGATATCGTTTCATGGTTGAAACTCCAAAGAGTCGAACGGGTTCAGCTGAGTGTACTGAATCGGTTTATTCTAGGTTAGCGCGCTCCATCATGGGGCCATACCAGCACAAGGCAACTTGGCGGTCAAGAGAAAGCCTATAAGTAATAATAAAAAACAGGACATGTCTTTATTTTGGCTTAATCTAAGCACTGTACTACATTTAGAAAGTTTTTGCAGATTCTAAATACAGCAGTATCTAGCTACTTGCTTAGGCATAGATATGTATACATGTATCTTCTACTGTCCTTTATTGAACGTAGATCAAACAGATTGTGAGCTCATTCCTGTTTACACTTGACTAGTCGTCAAATCTACCTACCGATGTCTACCAAAAGTTTGTCACTAAATTGCCACCTATTCGTGGAATATAATGGCGTCACGAATTACTGATAACTCCAATTCGAACTTTCATTTTGCTTTTATATCAATGTGGAAACAACTTTTGTCGTTACGTTTTTATAAACTTAACTTACATATTCTAAATTGGAGAATATCGTCAATATCTATATTTACGCACCTACTCGGTATTTGAATTGAAAACTTCTTTTGACGCGGCACAGACAGATTTTTCGTGGGCTGTGAATTGAATTCTAGCGTTACGCTCGGGAATGATAAGAAATCATCGAGTAAACTCGGGAACATGGCCATTCTAGATGGCCATGCTCATGGCCACGTCCTCCGGTTTCATCCGCGTAGTTTCCAAAGTACCTAAGCTATCAAATTCTGAGTTAGGTATATAAGTTTTCACTTGTTTTTTTTAACAGACTGCCAGTTTTTTTTACGGTTGTTAGGACTGAGAGTAGGTATTCGTCAAGCTTCCCCTGGCCTGTGCCGAAACAGAAATGTAGACATAAAACAACATTTTGGTGATTTGGCTAAGGATATTTATTAGGAATTAGGGTGTAAAACCTTGATTGCTTCAAAATTCTAATTTAAGATTGTATTATTTACATATTCTTAAATAAAGTTCATCATCGTCCTAGCTTATTTTAGCCTACTTCCGCGTATATGCAACTATCGTCACAGCGTTCCGGTTTAAAGGGTGATGTTTTATAGAGAAATTATGGAGCGAAGAAGTAAGTCATCCCATATCTCTGGGTCACGAATACAGTGTGTTACTCGTATTATGCGCAAGCGTCTTACTTACCATCCGATGCATGTCTTACTCGTCCTGTCACGTTATTTTATTTCACAAAAATAGTCGAGATCTCCTACGACTCATACCACAACCTTCACTAATTTACTGCTTTTCGCATATCGTCACTCCATCGAGTCCAAGACTACAGTGTTTGATTCATGGTCTCTACTCTAGAATTCACTTTTTACACATTAGTAGGCTTAGATCGGAAAAGAAAGCAAGAAGGTAGGATATTCTGATCGCTTTTTAGCTTCAGCAAACAAATTTTACACATTCGTCTTTTTATTGCCGGCTTAGCTTATAGAAAGCAAAGGCTTCATTCTCCGATGTTCTATTACCCCATATAAATCAGGGTTTATATATTGGGATATCCTTCCTTCCTTGCTTCCTTTGAAGATTTGGGTACTTTAGGTTAGACGATTTTGAATTACTTTCATTGAAAGCCTTTGAAGGGCTTTGAACGTAAATTATAAATATCGGACTTAGCAATTTTACTTTGGAGTCGAGGTATAAAAATAATAATTACTTACTGTTGAAACACTTTTATTTTAAAAATTGTTGTCGTTATCCCTGTAGAACTAAATAAAAAAAAACAGAAACTACAAGCGTTTAAATTTCATTTTAGAGATAAAGGCTTTACTACAAAATCTAATTACGTCATACTTTTGCACACTGTAGAAATTGAATAACGCGCGTGACAGAGACAGAATATCGCTTATCTACCAACTAAAACTTCTGGAATGTTCTCTACGTGTAAGCTAATCTGCAAAGTTACTAGCTTGTCGGTTTCTTAACTGACTTCAAAATAGGAAGAGGTTCTCAATTCGGTTGTGTTTTTTTTTGTGTCTGTTATGCGATAGCTCCGCCAATGAGGCGTTTTCCAGACGCAAAAAGACTTGTTAAAGATAGTTCTAAATACTGCTAAGTTTGGCACCACTGTTGGTTTTTGTGAAATTTCTCTAACAAAATAAAACAGTGGTGCCACCTGCGGCGAAATTGGGAAGTGGCAGATAATACTTCAGAGCTGGTTCCATAGACATTTTACCGAAATAGGTGTGGCGGGTTTTTGAAATATCAAAAAACAACTAAAATTTCCTAACATTTACCTGGACGACGTTATCGTAGCAAAGTTTCGTTTTAACCGCGTGCTCAATTTTGATGATCGAGCAAGCGAAGGATCGTAAAATTAGAACCCTGAGCTTTCACGAAGTAATTAATAGAGCAGCACAACATGAAAAAATCTTTGTTCTCGAGTGCAACACGTCACTTTTCATCTCTCCCACCCCAGCTAGGAAATGATCAAATGCTATGCGCATTATCAGTCAATTATGACAAATAAATTTTCTCGTTGCTAGAATCACTCACTTTAGGGAATTCTCATGTTTCATGTTTTTAGCAACTGTCTTAAGTTTTAACAACAACAATATGACGTGAAAATATGAAGGATTGAGGTACTTCTACATACGCGATAAAATAATTACACGCAAAGCAAATTAAAAAAAGTAAACCGAGGAAGAGAAGAGAAGAGCACGAGCGAGAGCAAGAGCGTGTGGACGCGCGTGTCAGTTTTGTATGGAATCGCGCAGGCGACCGCTTCAAAGTTTAGGGCCTTACAAACATACAATCACACATCTATACATATATATTGTTACAAAATTTCACGTTTATAATATTACTAGATGCCCGCCCCGGCTTCGCCCGTGGTATATTATATAGCACTCATCGGGATCCCGTACATATCCAACGGTGAAAGACTGACTGAAATCGGTTCACTAATTCTTGAGAATATCGATTTCAAACAAAAAACCTCTTCAGCAACCTGCTACGCCACCTGTCGGAAATTGGTCGTACCAACTCAGATTTTGAAAAAAAAAATAGCAAAGGTTTATATTCAAGGCACAGATTACTGAAATTCAATGACGCAATCTTTGACACATGCTGTCATGTGTCATGTCAAAGCACGAAACGTACGAAAACCCTTTTGTTTTAGAAATCTGTGACGAAAACTCTCAAAAAGGGAATATTTTTCCCCGATTTTGTTACATTCTTGTTTCATGCTCCGCTTCAATTAATAGTAGAGTTATTTTCTATAGCGTAAAGCCTTCCTCGATGAATGGACTATCCAATAGAAAAAGAATCTTTCAATTCGGACCAGTACTTCCCGAGATCCTAGCGTTCAAGCAAACAAACAAACAAACTCTTCAGCTTTATAATATTAATATAGATATAGATATAGTAGGATTTCGTACCAGATATTCTAAAAGTGAGGTCAACCTTGCCCTTGAGCAGGCCAATGACCTGCGGCTGGCGGGGCGGGATCCACTGGTAGACGAGGCCGGCCGAGCCGTTGAAGAACCACTTCATGACGAGCCCGGGGCCGAGTGCCAGGGCTCCGGCGCCGTACGCGCAGTCCAGCACCACAGACTCCGTGCCCACTTCCACCAGCGGCGGGACGTCGATCTGATTTATGTTTACGGCCACGCATTCTGGAATTAAAATAAAGTGTTTAATTTTTGTATTTAAGTGTTGTCCCGACTGAAAGAAAGGTTATGTTTGTCGCGCGTATCTCGTATGTCTTGTAAATTTATTTATTCCTATGTATCTGCCAAAAGGCTGGATGGAATTTGACAACTAAGATATCGTTAGATTCGTCTCAATTAGCCAAGTGTCCTTAGTTAGTACGAGTATATAGTATAACATAATGTTTTTTTCTCAGTTGAGTTTTGCAGTCGGGTTTTTTAAATTAAAGTTATTTATTATAAAAGGGTATGTATTCATAGGACAATTTTTTGTGTGATGAATACAAATATTTGTTCTACGTCCGGGTGTTTCTATACATGACAAAGGAAGATGAGGTAAGTTCTAATATGAAATCAACATAATGTGGCGAAAATTTCACACAAGTACACAACGTGCACACAGCTACACTTCCATCGTGAGATACATTGTAATGAATGACAAAGACATCATTCATAGCAAATTAGCAGTAGATGGAAATGAGATAGCTATACATACCACAGTTACACGTTTGTTTAAATATTTTTTCGAGAAGAATAGAAAGACAGACATACTACACACGCCAGTGTCTTCGACACTGGCGTGAAAGAGAAGGAGTAGCCGTTGCCCGTGACGTAAACATTGGGCGTTATCGCTGCAGTCAACATATCGCTGGTCGTGTCCCACTCTTTCACGTCATGTACATCTGTCCCTTTTTTACAAATGCTGAATTGTTTACAACAGAAAATATTATTTTAAATGAAATAATTAAAGATTTTGTGTAATTGCGTATGAAAAGTGATGCCACGAACCTTTTTCTTGGACTTGGTACTATTTGTGCACCTTGTACACACACAAAATACACACAAAATGGCATTGTAACAGCTCAAATCGAATTTCGTGGAATTATTAGCACACATGCGCTCCATTTGTCGCTCACGTTGCGACTGATCTCAATCAGGAGACGTCACCTGATTTTACATCGCCATCGTTGAGGAGAGTATGCCGCTTCTTCCGTTTTTAAGAGTTCAATGCATGACAAGTATGTTTTACAACAAAGTTATATAAGTACTAGCGGCCCGCCCCGGCTTCGCCCGTGGTACATATATATAACCTACAGCATTCAAGGATTACGTACGTATGAAAGAACGGTGAACGATTTTTTTAATCGGTTCAGTAGTTCCCGAGATTAGTGTTCAAACTATATAAATATATATGCTGTAGGCTACTTTTGATCCCCAAATTATCGTGCTGGTTAATGGGTCAGAAGTGACATCTGTAGACAACTGGCGGGGATAACTAATTAAATGACGATTGATAAGTTATCGACCGGGGATGAAAAATGATTAAATTACTAAAATGGCTATTAAAAAATAAGGGTTGATCGTAGAAGGGTGAAAATTGAGGATTGTATGTATTTTTGTATGTTGTATCATAAAAAAATAGAAATTAAAATTTTTGTCTAAAAAATAAAAAAAAAAATTTTGGGGTGGACTACCCCTAACATTTAGGGGGATGAAAAATAGATGTTGGCCGATTCTCATAGATACCATATAAGCACAAAAAATTTCATTAAAATCGGTCAAGCCGTTTCGGAGGAGTATGGCAACGAAAACTGTGACACGAGAATTTTATATATTAGATGTATTATATCAACTTTCTGGCTCCCATTGCATAGCTCTGATTTGTTTTTGGATTAGATGGTGCTATGTAAGAAATGACCACAATTTTTATTTTATTTTAGCCTAAGCACAAACATAATGTCAACTTATGGCCCTCAAAAAGATAATGGCTAAACAATTGTGGAGCAATATCCGACCCTCTGTAGGTTTCCAGTATTGAGACTTGAAGTCTTTTCTCGCAAAGATGGGAATCAAAGTTATAATCCACCACGTTTGCCAATTACGGGTTTGGGGATGATGCAAGTCCTCGAAAGATGTATTTCTTGGGAGCGTACCGGTTTCCTCGTGAAATTTTTCTTCACACTTTTAAAACCAGTGGTGATGAAGAACTTGTACATCTGCACTTAGAATACTGCTCAGAGATGCAGGCGGGACTCGAACCTCCGACTTTATAATTGTGAAACCAAACTATCACGCGACTAGGACTAGGACACTCATAAAGATGACTTAAGGATGTCTAAAAAGATAAAACTTAAGAGATTCTGTTGAACATTTCTCGAAGTATAAAAAAACTGTTTAGGTAATTATTTCTAGTATCTTCTTCTCTTATAGTAGTGGTGTTGGAGGCTGCACAATGATTTGAATACTTGAATGCATACCTAGAAAACAACAATCGCACAACGCCAATAAAAAAAGAAGTGTGGCACTCGGGGACTGCCGCGGTAAAGCTATTGCATGTTGCATGCATTTTTATCAACATAAGCAATAGGGATGTTAAATTTTTTTCGGAATTGTTTTTATTTTGCAGAGTGACATTTGTTTACCATAAAAAATATCACGGGAAATCCGTTAAGTTGGTAACACTGCTAAGAGCATTTAGTCTGTAAAGCTAATACAAATAAGATTCAAAGTCGAATGACCGAGTGGGGACGACGGCGTTACGGTCTTCCATCCCTCTTTCTTGTGAACATAAGAAAGAGATGCACAATCACTAAAATTCGGTCCCCAGTCCCGCGATAAAAGCTATGCAATAGCTTAAAAACAGTAAACAGGTTTCCAGTGCAGGTACATTCTTCCGAATGTATGTATTGTTAATCAAAAGGATGACAGGATGATCTTAAATTGGAGAAGGACTGAAAACATTTGATTTAGATGGATACTCATTTACTTACTTGAAAGTAACTTTAAAGGTACTAAAAAACCTTTATTGCGATTCTATATTAAGAAACTTAGAAATAAAGTCTTTGCCCGTTGGTCTGATGAAATTAAAAAGGACAAAAAAGTCGTTTTAAAGTCGTCGAGAAGATTGCGCTACGCTTTCGGATCTTACGAGTGGTTTGGAACTTAATGCTTTGCTCATTATTCCGTTCGTAGCAATCGTGGAATCTTTTATGGCTTTACTTCATTTCAGCTTTTGTACGCCAAAATTAGGTTTTACCAAGTTATACATGCAACAAAGGTATTTTATAAAACAGCTCAAAGGTGGCATTCGAGAACTATCCGCCTGCACTTTTGACGGACTGACTTTTATATTTTGTATTATTATATTTTCAAAATTTTAGATACCTAGTTATAACTTTACTGTCAATGCACCTTGTTGTAGTAAATTGCTATGTAAATATATTGATACAATGGCAAGGAAAGTCGTGGTAGGACTCTTTGCAGAGTCCGTCTGGGGAAGTACCGCACCTATCCCAGTTATTCTACCGT
This sequence comes from Ectropis grisescens, assembly GCA_017562165.1. Lineage (NCBI taxonomy): Eukaryota > Metazoa > Arthropoda > Insecta > Lepidoptera > Geometridae > Ectropis > Ectropis grisescens. Next base: position 13,274,447 of record CM029778.1, on the reverse strand, counting down.
CATGCAGTTATGTGCAAGCATTACTGTGTTCCGGTTTGAAGGGCAATGTTTCCAGTGAAATTACAAGGCGCTACAGGCATCTTATATTTCTGGTTGATGAGCGCAGTCCAGTGCCAGGTAATGATTTGTACTCTTCATGTTCCAATAGCTGCGTGTCGCTGTCCTGGTATGTGGCAGTCATGTTACTTACCATCAGGCACGTGTCCTTCTCATCTCGACACTCTATACTATAAAAAAGGTTATTCAAGCCGCTGCACTGCCGTAATAGAAGCAATTCTACTGAGAGGGTCAAACGCCGAAAATATGTCCCTCGGAAGTAGTTACATAATGTGTTTATTTTATTTTTACAACCTCAACATTTATGTTTTTACCATTCGGCGTGGTGATACCGCCAGATTACTTGGCACGTCTTCTGCTTGTAGTGGGCTTATGGATTTTGATTATTTTAGACTTTATTTGGCCTTTAGATAATTCGGATGTATTTAAGATAAGAGCAAGTAGTAGTATAGTTTACCCAGTTCTTTAAATTTCGGGAAATGGCCATATGAGACCATAGGTAGGTATATTTTATAAAAAAAAGTGTATATAGGTAATTAAACTGTAGCGATAAAAACATCAATTTAAAAAAGAAAATTGAAGCTCTGATAATAATATTCCTCAAAAAATAAAATTTCCCAACTCATTTTGACTAATAAGACCCAAAAGACATCACTAGAACTGCGCTTTGCAACTCTGTAATGTGGTGCGTTTATTTCAGCTTATCCCAATTTGTTGCTAACGACGTATCCTTTTACAAGATACAGAATTTGCATCGTTTGGAGGCATCCAGTCCTGACATCTTTAGGTAGAAATATTTTGTCCTTTTTATGCTTAACAAGGAAAATTTAGATTTTGTAGGATACAGTAGACATATCAAATTACGTCGTTTGCCATAATATTACCGTGTGTTCCTTTTCTTTTGAGAGATGTGACCTATAACTATATTATTTAGTATTTACATACCCATAAATAATATATGATACATAGTATTTTAAATTGTGCTAGTATTCTGTACTAACTTAAGTTTGTAGGTTTGAACATTCAGTAATGCTTATTTACTTCGGAATGGCTCCACGGATCAGGCTGAAATTTTCTACAGAGATAGATTATTATAGCCTAGTACAGTAGTTATTTTTATCGCCATGAAATATGATTCCTTATCTTATAAGAATTAGTTATTAACTAAATTTATTCTGCAGATTTTGTTGTGGGTAATTAAAAGTACTCGTAGTATCAAATATAGCTTACTAATATTACAAATGTGAAAAGTAGAATATATGTACGAGTACGTTGGTCAAACACGTTAGAAGAACTAAATTAATCTGGTTGGTTGAAATGTTAAAAGCTTTTTGTGTGGAATAGAGACGATCTTCTTAGCATTCCATGGATTCACCATGCGGGTGCCGGGTCCATCGTGTGGCAGAGAGAGAAAACTCGAGTAGATCCCGAGACTTGTGACTCGGGGGGGGCCCTTTCTGACGTACATCAACACTCACCTTCACTACTCGTTTTTCTCTTCCTGCCCAGCCAAATCTGCTATGAGCCTACTAGTGCAGCTTTAGATACCCGTTCTAGTATAGAACTTACTGCACTTCTGGATAAGCCAAGGTCTTTCAGCAGGATAGCAGGATAGCATATATAATTTGATTCCCGTAAAAATGCAGTACCTTAGCGAATACCCAGTTTTTTTCTAAAAGTCGCGGGTAATTACAAGTAATGTATACATAGTTAGAGATAGATTCACACACAGAATGAACAGGCAGCCATCCATACAACAACAAACATTAGCAAAGTTTTGGTGGACACAGTCATTGTTTAAGTGGAGACTGAACCACCCTTTCCCTGAGTGTCTCGGAACGGGAAGCATTGTGAAAAATGACTAAAAAAGCTTACTTACTTTAAAATAAAAGATATCTTATATTGTGTATGTAACGCTTCTGTCGGCACTCCCAAAGTATCGCTGTTTTTTTTAAATATTTATACGGGGTTTTCATCCTCGTGCTTCCACTTTTCATGCTTTAATGGCATTTTTTTTTGTATAGAGTGACGAGTCATGTGCCTGATGGCAAGCACATGCCTGCCACATAACAGCACAGTAATCTAAGACATTATGTTTCTAGCCAATGTTATTTCTCTGGAAACATTGCCCTTCAAACTGGAACACAGTAAGTAATGTTTGCACATTCCCGCTTGGGGGTAGAATAGCCGGTAAATGTGTAGTACTTCCCCAGGCGGACTCTGCCGAGAGTCCTACCACTACAAAATATATAAACTTATATGATCAATATCCCAATAATTTAACCATCGTTCATTAACATGCAGTCATATGAAACTTCGAAACTTTGACATATATGATCCGCTTGATAATTGATATGGCAATGTTTGCGAGGTCAGCCTCAGCAGGTCTACTACCTACGAAGTCCGATAAACGATATATCGGCCGAAGCTATGGACGTTTTATACCACGAAACACAATCGGTTGGTTGATCTGATCGGGTGTTTCGTTCATCCCGACCGACGCTGATTTGACAGTTTTTGTGTCATCAACCGACCGATTGTGTTTCGTGGTATAAAACGTCCATAACTTCGGCCGATATATCGTTTATCAGACTTCGTAGTAGACCAGCTATATTCCTATTAATACCTATTATAAACGCGAAAGTTGGTAAGACTGTATGGATGTATGTTTGTTGCTCTTTCACGCAAAAACTACGGAAAGAATTTGGATGAAATTTGGTACATAGATAAATTATGGTTTGAAATAACACATAATGTTTATCCCGGGAAATTAACAGGACCGGGCATTATGCAGGTAAAGCATCGGGGCGTTGCAAGTATGTAACATATTATAGAGTGGTATGTCACTAGTTTTTCATTTGGTATTTCTATGTCGATGTACCTACTTCACGAATTCATGTATTAAAGAAATAAAAAAAAACCAGCAAAGTAATAAATTCCATTTGTTTGAATGTACTTTATTGCTTGCGACACTGGGTCATCGCCTGGTTGCGCTCACAAGAATTCAACTTAGAAAACTCTTTATTTTTGCAAAACAAAATGTAAACAAGAACAAAATTAAAATTTTGATTAACCCCCGACGTCCTGGGATTTGTTATGTGTACAATATTCTACTAGTCAAGCCATTTCATTTGATACCCATATTAAGGGAGTTGTGAAAAAAGAAATGTATTTCGCCATTTTGTGGTAGCGGCCATCTTGGATTTCAAATTCGTCATTGTGCAAAGTATTTTACTAGTCAAGCCCTTTCGTTTGATACCCATATTGAGGTAGGTTGTGAAGAAATATTTTGTCCGCCATTTTGTGGAGGCGGCCATTTTGAATCGACATTAACCAAACATAGTTAAGAACACCCGCACGGATATTAACCTTTAAATAAAAAAAAACTGCATCGAAATCGGCCCATCCGTTTGAGCTCTACGGTGCCACAGACAGACACACACACAGACAGACAGACAGACAGACAGACAGACATCGACGTCAAACTTATAACACCCCTTTTTTTGGTCGGGGGTTAAAAAATGAAATTGCATGGATTTTTAACCGACTTCCAAAAGATGGAGGTTATCAACTCGGGTGTATCTTTTTTTTTGTTTGTCAGATTCATAGTTTAGGAGGTGATCCCATATAAATTTTATCGAAATCGGTATAGCGGTTTTGCAAATATGAACAAAAAACAGCTAAAACTTACCTCGATGACAGTGATTGGTTACTTTTGAATATGGTGAACAAAGAGAATGTAATATATCTATGGTGAAACGTCTGAATTTAATTGCCAATTGAAGTCCGTTTTTGATTTTTTTTTTCTTTGAAGATAATGGATTTTCTTTTTTGTACAAAACGTGTCAAGCAAACAGGTCTGCTGATAAAGTAAAAAACCTCATAATATGTATAATGGTAACAATAGGCTTGTCCTCAGTCAAATAAATTTTCCAGCTTAAGGACAGATTTTTTCGCTGTGGTGTTGCTTTTATTCTAGCTCTAATTTTGGAGCTTCTCTTGCTTTACGCCAATAAAATACCATTTAAAGTTATTACAGACATTGAGATATAAGTTTATCTGTAATTATAGTATTATGGCGCGGCAATCCTAATAATTCAGATATATTTCCGCACAGTTTCACGCATCACGGCTAGATTAAACGAACCGGGTACATTTGAATAAAATATTTTCGAAAGAATAGTGAACAAGCCATCTTACCGGTATGAAATGAACGTATATTGACCTAATAATAAAGTATTTTTCAAATTTCCAGAAACTAAAGCTACTGATTATTATACTCGTAAATGTCTATTTTTTCTTTCAATTTCGTATTTTGTGTAGTTTACGTGAATGCTTTGCGGTAATAACTTGCTATGCCAAACTGCTCTGTGGACACTGTACAGTTTTAATTGAGTGAAGGTAATCATGTCCCAATATTGCTATATAATGAGGCAATCGTGGCTGCAATTAATGGGTATCTCATCTAATATCGAAAATAATGACTATTAATTTCACAAGAGGTGGTGTCTGAGCAGAGGTCAGATGTTTCTGAGAGGGCGTCAGAATCATATAATATGATTTCAACTTCTGTGTATTTGCCTATGCCTATTTTTTTTTGGATTAAAAACAGAATCTCCCTTTCTAATCAAATACTTATTTGATTCGAAATTTCTGAAGATTTGGATGAAAAGAGTCACTTTAATCAAATGACTCACCTCAATTTTTTAATTAGCTAGCTAATTTTTATCTCGACTTGTCTAAAGCAATTTTATCTGTTAGGCAACACCCTGAACCAACCGTCATACATACCTACGTGTAAAATGTTATACTTTATTATGTTTTTTACCAGAATATACACTCCGCACTAATGACCTAAAAATTATGAATTTTCAGGTCATAAATATAAAATTATCCAGCTCCAAAGAGAGATAAAATAAAGTTATTATTAAATATCTACTTTGCTTGGCCCACACAGGACTGAAAATTTTCACTTAAAACTTGATTTAAATAAATGAATCTATCCAAAATCGTATTTTTATTGAAGCAAACTTCTAACTTGAAAACAACACTTACCGAAATAGCGTACGAGTATTTATGAAACTAAGTAAAGTATACAACGAATAGCAATTGTATATCTTTTGTCATAGTATTATGTCGCTAAGTGACTAGCATTACAGTTAAGTTTGGACCAAAATATTGTAAAAGATTACGAACCAGCCCATAGAATTGTTTTAACATTAGATAAAAAAAAAAATGCGGATTGGGAAACAGCTATGTCTATTTGTTTGTCGGTTTGCATTGTCTTAATAATTCATTCAGGATTCATTGATTCAGGAGAATCTAAACAACTGGATCGATTTCAATCTCACTGTTACCTTCATAAGAATATGATGTTACGTATAGGTATTTTTACCCGACTGAAAGAAGGGTTATGTTTTTCACGCGTATCTTGTATGTTTGTAAATTTCTTTATTCCCACGTACCTATCTTCCAAACGGCTCGATGAATTTTAACAATTTAGACATCGTTAGAATATTCTCAATCACCCAAATGTCCTTAGATTGATAGTATATATATATATATATATTTTTTTTTTTAATATTTAAAATGTTGTGTTAAAGACAACAACATAAGCGAAAATACAGCACTACGAACGCAAAAAAGTAGATCAAGCTGTGTTAACAATAAGACCAAAAACACGCTCCGATAAGTAGTATGCTATCAGAGCAGCGATGTCTCTTAAAAACTACGATTAAGCATACACAATCGTGTATTTCGGCTATTTTTTCTAGGAGATGCATAAGCGTAAGCAGCACTAGATATACCCACAACTGAGCCACGGGCTCTTCTTTCGCAAAGAGACATTCTATGCCAACGGCTTCGGATGACATAGATACTTAGATAAAGAATAAGTTAATAACTTCAGGTTTTTCCGCACGGTTTCTTTGTACCAATCATAAGCAGATAAGGTGTATGTCAGCTATGGCGACATAGTGAAAACGACAAGACAAGAGCGATGAGATCCGTGCTTTCGGAGTAAAGTGTTTGTTCTATACGTGGTATATGTAAATTCTTTGCTAAATAGATAGGTACTCATATATGAACAATCTTTGTCGTGTATATATATACTCGAATTATGTTTTTCTTAATTCGTCAGCGTTGTGTTTCTTCACCGTCAAAGTCATTCCGTCTACGTACAATTTTGTCATTAGTAATAACAAAATTTTATGTAGAAAAGTACTCAAATCTGCAGGTAGAGTTTGAACCTACGACGTCTTGCTTATGAAATTGAACGTTTTCGCCAATGCTTCAAAATTATGAGTGGGTATTTACTTTAAAGTTTTTGTTATTAAATTTTAAATAGAATTAGATTTCGGAATAACAGATAATTAAATTAAATGGATGAAACATCACAGATTAATAGGGAACGAGCCGCCGTTTTAATATGCGAGAGTCAGATTGACAGATTTATATCTCTTTTGTAATCAATGTTAAATATATTTTGGCTCTAAGGAAAGAGAATCAGTTTATCGCTGTTTCATCTTGTTTTATAATGTACTGTGCTAAGTTTTGATTAGATATCTCTTTCATAAATACGTAACCGTTGTGTTACAGAACTTTATAAAGAGGCAAAATTAACCTCGAGTTTCTTTGACGTCACAAATGTCTGAAATTTGGATACCTTTGCGATATGGCAGCTCAAAAATTTCACAGGTTTTGGGTTGTGTAAGTAAGAAAATACTTGAAATATGGCGTTTTAACTTTTTGTATCAAACCTAAAGCTCTTTTTGAGCTATGTTTAATACCACTGTAAAACAAGTTTTCTGTAAAAGTTACATACAAAGGCAAATGGTTAAGGTGACATAGAAAAACTTCGAGAAACTACATATTCGTCAGGTAAGTACGTCAGATATCTAATAATAGTGTAATTATATTTCTGGACAGTGTAAGTCAGTCAATCATTCCCTTAACTTTAGTTGTGACGACTGACCAACTGCTGGTCAAACGTAGACTTCTTTTTAAAGAAAGATTTTTTTTTAACTTCGAAATGTAGGTACACCTTGACCACCGTCCCGTCTAATTTTAAATGATGATGCGGTCTATGCAATGGATCGTGCTTACCTAGAAGAAATGGATTCACTATCGCAATTTTTTTTTGGCAACGCCACACAGGCAACGCTTTCCACAGCCTAGATGTTCTTATCATCTTCCTTCATTATAGACTGTCACAGTTCCCCCACCAATGGGGTAAGTGTAACAATAAGCATTTATTTTTGTTTTCTATAGTATGGTCTGTGGCCTCTGTTTTATTCGATGAGATGTTAATACTATCAACAGATTTTGTGATCTATTGTCATGTAGTTAACGTTATTTTTTGCATAGAAAAAGATTTACATCCGCATGGGGCAAGTGCAACAGATTTTGAAAGAAAAAGTGATGTGACACATTGAAATATTGTTACACTAACCCCATTGTCACACTTGCCTCGGTCGACCTTACCTTGGCACCTTTGAAAGGACACCTAATTTTTTGGTAGCAAGTTTTGCTTGGAACTCGATAAAAGATGTAATAACATAAGGTGGAACATACCTAAGATGTAATGTTCCAATAAAAAGCGTTTTGCACAAACCCAATAAATGCTACGCGACAGAATCTATCAATTTTCTAAAACGTTTTCATCATTTATCTTGCACAGCAAACATAATCCCAGAATAACAACTAACCGCTCCCATAGGCTGTTGGAATAAATTACATGAAGGTAAGATACATTAGGGGTTGATATAAAGATATTGTTTTGATAGTTTATCTCTCTCAATCGGCCATGAATAATGCATTGTTGTCATACAGATATGAATACTTATAACAAGGAAACAGTATTAACAGTAAGAGTTTTTGAGAAGTAAATTTCATTGTACTGTGCTGGGTGTGATAGTTTGATTGATCTAAGGCTTTAAAACTTATACAACGTTTCGAAATGTGATATTTTGAACGAGAAATGACAAACTGTAAAAAATATTGTAGTACTCAATACTCATGTACCTTCTGGTAGACTAATATTAGAGATAAATGATTTGAAATACTATATCTAACACAGAATAAATATAAAGTAAAAACATCTGCACTCAAAACATTTGAGCTCATCCCTAACAACAAATATTTTGTTCACTCTTTTGATTTCAACCTTTATGGCACACTACTATGAGTAGAGTTAGGTTATATCCAATTCACAAGTCATAAATGAAGTCTTTATAAAAAGTAACATCACATCCCTAGATATTTCCATCACTAATCTTCCCATACTGATTATACAATGCAGGCATAGGCTTTCAGGCGGATTGAAACCTCTCGATTGTTATTACATATCATCTGCATCGGATAACCATTTTTGTCGTAAAATAGACTTTAGTCCCTTAGCTTAAAGAGGAAACTCCGATAACTCAGTTTGATGTACGGTTATGACTGAGGTTGACTTCCTGGATTCCTCCGTGGCCTAGCGTTTTCATATTAATACATAGCAGTGAATTATTAATACCCGTTTGTGACTAAAACTTCACTTTTTATCACAAAATATAAAAAAAAAAAACCTTTTGATAAAAAGTGAAGTTATAGTATGTCACTCACTCAAGTTTCGATCGCGTCCGGCGATCTTTTTTTTTTTCGTGCTAAACGAGCTGCGAACCCGCGCGCGCACTCTCCTTGGAAAAAATCGCCGGACGCGATGGAAACTTGAGTCGGACTGGACTGACTATATTAGACGTGAGTTACCCGTGTATTTGTGTAAAAAAAGTGAAGTTTTATTTAAATTTTATTTATATTCTGTAACTTATTTAGAGATCTGGCCAAAAGTATGATGTAAATGAAGAGTTATAGTAATGCTGCCGTCTTTTTAAAAATTAAGTTTCTACTTGCACACAGCGTGATAATGCTGCTAGAATTTTGGCTAATTTTTCCTTGATGATAAAAACTTAGAATACGATTTTTTGTGGTTTTTATAGCATGATATTTTTAGTTTTAGTTTTACCAACCTAATTTGTAAGCCATTAGCTTACATAGAAAGCTTTGAAATTTATTTTCACTTTTATTTGGTACATATTTTTAAAACTGAGAAATTGCTTTAATTTGAATAAAATTATAAAATAACTTTATAGAGTTACATAATCTAAAAGTAAATGGACTTTCATAGCGAATTAAACCATTACTTACGGTTAAAATGTAGTATTAACATTATCATTTAAAATTTTGAAAACATCATAAAACTGAATACCTTTTTTTATTGTTTAACTCTTAAAGTTTGAGAAGCATTTTCATTATTTTTCTGTAAGAAACCAAACAAACGAATATAATGTGAAATTCACACACTTTTGTTCACTGAAATTCACACACACTGAACAAGTTTTATTATAATTATGTATCCAGAGATGTCAGGTAAAGGTTAAAATATCGCGAATCCAATTGATTTTGATTCATATTCAATACAATTCTTGATTATCTGTAGACCATCATTGGTCTATGGATAATTCAGGTGTACTTAGTGTTAGTAGTACTCAGGTATGTTGCGTAGTGTAGTTCTCATTGTATTTTAGTTTTGTTAACAAAGGACCTGCCCATTAACGAACATAATGATTTTTTCGATCTCATAAAATGCCTAAGGCGGCCCCTAGACCTACAATAACATTGTGCAATGCATTTTATTGTACAAAAAGATTGAAAGGAACTTGGCATCCAAACGATCAACTATATTGCACAAAAATACGAACTGCTCAATGTTTTCGTGTTTAGTCGGAGAACGATGTTGATTCCGTAAGGACCACGCGAACAAAATGTCTCTCAGCAAGATTTAGCTGCAGCTAATATGTACATACCTATATAGTGTTGTTGTTCATGGAAATCTTTGCTTGTCTTTGTTTGTTACTGTGTTCGGGTTTGAAGGACATTGTTTTCAGTGAAATTACCGGGCATGGAGTTAAATTATTTTATATTTATCTGGATGACGAGCGCAATGCTTTGTTAAGTAATGATTTGGATTGTGAGTATTCCAATAGCTACGTGTCATTAGGCTGTTATGGGTAGGCATGTTGGTTACTATCACACCATCAGGCACATGCCCCCCTATACATACATGTACTATAATAAACTATTTTCGTACAAAAAAATTCAACCGACTTCAAAACCACAAATAGGCACTCCAGAGCGAAAAATAAACTAAAATCATTATTATAAGCGCTACTCACTCATCTATTTGAAGTCGGTGCCTGCCAAATCTAACAGGTAGTGGATAGATACTACTTACCTGTGCCTACTTACCATGTGCCTACATAGCATCAATCTACTAACTTTTTGACCTCACTGGCACCGACTTCAAATAGATGAGTGAGTAGCGCTTATAATAATGATTTTAGTTTATTTTTCGCTTTTGAGTGCCTATTTGTGGTTTTGAAGTCGGTTTAATTTTTGTACGAAAATAGTTCATTTTACCCTTTTTAGTGTACAAGAACAGAATTAAAAATTTTGATTAAACCCTGACTACCTAGGATTTGTTATCTGTATAACATTCTACTAGTCAAGCCCTTTCATTTGATACCCATATTAAGGGAGTTGTGAAAAAATAAATATATTTCGGCATTTTGTGGTAGCGGCCATCTTGGATTTTAAATTTGTCATAGTGCAAAGTATTGTACTAGTCAAGCCCTTTCGTTTGGTACCCATATTGAAGTAGTAATGAAAAATATAATATAATTCGCCATTTTGTGGTGGCGGCCATTTTGGATTTGAAATTTGTTATAGTGTATAGTATTTTACTAGCCAAGCCCTTTCATTTGATACCTATATTGAGGTTGTGAAGAAATATTTTGTTTGTCATTTTGTGGACGCGGCCATCTTGATTCGACATTCACCAAACATAGCTAAGAACATCCGCACGAGTATTACCTTGAAATAAAAAAACCGCATCGAAATCGGCCCATCCGTTTGAGCTCTACTACGGTGCCACAGCAGACAGACAGACAGACATCGACGTCACTTATAACACCCCTTTTTTGGTCGGGGGTTAAAAACAAGTTTTTATTAAAGCATTTACACAATTTTGTTTTGACGGGGTCGAGCTTCATAACTTTTTGTGAAATCTACAACTACGTTATCCAGAAAATTGTACGCAAATTTTCAGTTTTTGGTTCATATTTCAAAAACCACGTGACCGATTTTAATAAGATTTATATGGGACCATTCGGGAAGCATACCCATCCCAACACAAAAAGAAATTTTAAAATCGGTGTAGAGGTTCTCGAGAAATCAGGTAACATACATAAAAAAAAAAAAATAACATAGGGGTCGAATTGATAACCTCCTCCTTTTTTTGGAAGTCGGTTAAAAAAAGGAAACATCTCTTTGCATTTAGACAACAATGTCTAATACGAAATATTTATTTATCGCGGTCATTATATTCTTTGCTCTTGATATTCCACAGAGACGGCAAAATGGCGAAACTATCGCGTAAAATAAAAAAAACATACCACTGAATGGAGAACCTCTTTTTTAAACTCTGTTAAAATCGAAGCAAATTCCTTAATTTTCGCAAAGATATGGAAAAAAATTGTATCGAAAATATTATTTTTGTATTCTTTTGTGTCTTCTCCGATAATCGGCCAATAGTTTACCATCTCGTGATTAACGACGTCGTTCAAGAAGTTGTGGTCATTCCGACTCCGGTAATTCACATTATTTATGTCTATCTTGTAGTCTATTATTGTAAACAGGGGAAAAGACAACAAAACACTACATTCTCCGTAAAGGAAATAGATGTATTGAGCTCCTCGGAACAGGAAATTAGGGATCCGTATCATTTGCCGAGAGCCCATACAGATGTTTCGATTGGGTGGCCACGGTAATGTACATTTTGTTTTTGTTAATTTAAATTAGGGATTGTTACGTCTACGATAGTGTACGGTTGAATTGCTTTTTTAGATCTGTGACATTGCCATTGATAGTTTTAGGGTTCCGTACAAAAACCGGATCTCAGTCACTAAGCCTGTCTGTGGATGTTATTTGGAAAACTGTGTATGTGCTGAGTTTAAAATATAGTTAAGGCGAGTTGAATAAGAATTAGTAGAAAATGGTAAAATAAGATATTGAAGACAATCCTCAATAAGACAGGTGAAGTTCTTGGTGAGATTATCTATAAACTGCAGAAAGAACGCAATATTAACAATCTAATGACTATTTTGCTGATGAGACTACAAAGGTGTTGTTTCAGAAAGTCTGAACCCTGGTCTAAAATGGATCGGTGGTGACTTATCATCGAAATAAGTATTGTTTTTTCTGACAACATGCTCATTTTTTTGCAATGCTCTCCTCGAACTTGCTCAGCTCGGCTCTTTCTTAACTCAGCTAGACGAACTTGCAACGTCACTCTTAAATGAAGCGAATTTATCCGTTGGGCTTTCTTATTACACTTTCAAATTATGCCGCATATCGCCCAATCAGTATCCACAAGCTTATGTACATTGTCCTTATGATCACACTAATCACGAAATACTATTGACAATCTCATCCATGTTTAGTCATCCATAATATTTAGATTAGTTAATTCGCTTCTGATATCAACCGGACACGTACACAATTGCGTATCTACTTTATACAACCATTTATTTAGCTGTAGAATAGGGATGTTAACACTAATCATAAATTAATGTTTAATGTTAATTTTATGATCGTTTGTTTAAATAGAAAATCGAAAATCACATTATTATAATTTAATATGACGTAGTAAATTTATAAATGATTTTAAATGCTATATTTTTAATCTGTTAACACATGACTGGAAACACCAATATGACTTATTACTTCACTAGTTGCAAAAGCTGTCGAAAACTGACAAAACTGTTTACTTTTCTGCATTTTTATTATACTTTGCGATCTTAGCGACGACGATTTAGGTATATTAGATTTATTTAGATTTATTATTTTTTGGAACTGCTTTTATTTAGAAGGTTGACGCATGTTTACTATCAAAAGTTTAATTTTTATTTCAAAATACTAAAATTTTCGATGAGTAAATGTTCAATATTAGACTAATTTTTAATTTTGGCGCTAAAACACTAACAATTGACATGACGTTACTAGTAGCAAAACATTGGTCGCGATTCATGACTGTATGTCCAGTTTATGTGTTTTCTTATCATTACTTGAATACAAACAATCAAAATCGTCGTCGCTAAGATCGCAAACTATAATAAAAATGCAGAAAAGTAAACAGTTTAGTCAGTTTTCGATAGCTTGTTTTGCGACTAGTGACGTAATAATTCATATTGGTGTTTCCAGTCACGTGACAACAGATTAAAAATACAGCATTTGAAATCATTTATAATAATTTTATTATGTAATATTAAATTATAATAATGTGTTTTTCGATATTCTATTAATACGAACTATCATAAAATCAACATTAAACATTAATTTGTGATTAGTGTTAACATCCCTATTGTTTTTACAAGTTTTTGCGTTATGAAAACACCGCATTTCCTTGCCATAATCTTGTCTCTTTGAACCCGATTGACGTCACAATGGTCGAAAATTTCTTGCCTTTATTGGTAAGAAATTTTGCTCAAAAAATTTACTATAAGCTATCGTAAGCTTTGAGTTATTGGGATGTATTCTTTGTGAATAAATTACTGACATAAACTTAAAAAAAAACATTAAAATTGGTTCGCTTTTTTGGTATGAACATATGTACAATGGATAACCTCTTCCTTTTTACCCGACTGCGCGATGTGGTAATGTGTTTATCAGTCTATGTATGTATGTATGATCCTTTGAAGCACTACACATACTAAAAGCCTTAGCCGATTTTATGATTCACATATCAATCGATTCCTCTTAGTCTGGCGAGTGACACTAAAAAGACTGTGTGAATCTAATATGGAGGCTACCGGACGCCATAGCTATTGTCCAAATAAAAAAAGTTAAAGTCAACAGACTATGTCAAGAGGGATATCGTTAAATAGGTATTTAAAAAAAAAATTTAGTTTTCACTCGACGTTTTTCGATTTGGCTGACCGTTTAGGATGTGTATCGATTTAAAGTTGCGTAACAACTATTCTCACATTTATATGTTTTTGGGTAGTAGAAAACTTCGTATAACTAGCTGTACGCGTGAATGTGGATGGATATATAGGTATCTAGTAGGTATATTGGACTACTTTTTTTCGTACGTGGAGGAACTGCATTTACGCATATACTACCGCCCGGGGGACACGGCCGGGTTATGTTGTACTCTATACCATGTATGGATATGGTGCCAAAATCTCCATGGGGATTCAACTCTGCCGCTGATGGTGGGAACACGGAACCGCTCTCGGATTACTCCGTCTCGGTTGCCTATCTCCAACTTCAAACGATTTAATAATCAACTTCAGTCGACAATCTCGAATTATATAGGTACCTACACAAAACTATACAAATCACATGCAGTAGAAAAACCTACATATCATATTATCAGTAGAAACGAAGACATTTTGTTGAGTATAATAACATTCATAACATTCTTCATAACTAAAAAGTATACAATAAAAAAAATTATTAAAAAACCTCAAAAAACCCGACTGCGTAAAAGTGAACCAAACTACGTACTTAGGTATATCTTAAAAAAACAGAAAAGAAAAAAACAAGCACTTAGATTTCTCGTGGTAAAGAATTCTATTATATATTATTAAATTATTACTATGGAATCAACAAAAATATATTTTAATAAAGGAACATAACTGAATCGGGATCTATTGAACAATTAGATTGGCATCGAATAATGGATCCTGACGTTGAGTTATGTTCCTTTATTAAAATATAATCCTATTATATTTTTTGATTCAATAGTATTAATTCAATTAAATATAATAGAATTCTTTACCACCAGAAATCTAAGTGCTTGTTTTTTTCTTTTCAGTTTTTTTATTATGTAAGTACGTTGTTAGGTTCACTTTTACGCAGTCGGGTTTTTTGCGTTTTTTTTTTGTAGTTGAAAATTAAACATTACCGTCACGTGTGGTGAAATTGAGTACCTGCCTATTATCTATGATAGGTTCAAAGCGCGGGTTCGCAGCTCGTTTAGCTGCGAACCCGCGCGCGCACTCTCCTTGAAAAAGATCGCCGGACGCGATCGAAGCTTGCGTCGGACTGGGCTGACTATATTAAACGTGAGTTACCCGTGTATTTATTTAAAATGTGTAATAATCACGTTAGTTTTGATATGACAGGTATATTTTTTTCAACTTGAAAACGCATCATTATGGTTCAAAACGTTTTTTTGAATGTATTTTGTTCCCTATGTATTTAATTCGAGTGTATTTATGAATCAAAATGAGTCAAAATGAATTGTTCACTTTTTTTTTAATGCTTGAGTTACTTACTTGTTTTTCGTCTTACGAGGAGACGCAGGCGGTTATTAGTTATTTATAACTTCGCTTGTACACGAGAAAGTCATGAATATTTAGAGTTTTCGATACATCTGAAACATTATTTCAGTCATTTCTTTTTACCTTCATAGACTAAGTTACAAAATCATAGTATTTTTTAATGTAATTACAAGAAGTAATAAGAGTATTATATTGATGATAAAAACGTTTAAAAGTTTGATGAAATTGAATCAGCTCAGTTCAATGCAACTCGTTAGCAACAAACTATTTGCCGAATTTATAACCAATCGGACGGGACCATAATTCGAACAATCCCTAAAAGCACAATAGTTCCAATTACGGGACCAATACAATATCTGCACAGCGCGCTGGTAACACTGCCAATTAGCGTGATAGATAGCAGCCAAACTGCCTGGCAACAGACAAATGTAAAAATAGGAACTTATTTCCTATTTTATATAGACGTATACATAATATAAATATTACTTATACATTAATGTATAATAGTTTGATCTCATCTCTTTGATAAATTCTTTCATTTTTATTGTTGTGTAATATACGGTATTTTAATGATGTAAATACATAATATACTGTTTACAATAATACACATAATTACCGTATGTATATGATACCGTTGTATTGGAATAACCGTCAGATTACAAATCAATCTAACCTAACCAGTGGTCAGGCGGTGTAGACAATATATTGTTTTCACACAAAATTTAGTTGTGTGAAAACAACAGCTCAAGAACTCCCCCCGAACTCAAGAAATCTGTATAATGGAAGCCAGATGACTGTTTTTTTTTAACGATAATAAGTTTGTATTTCACTTGCCCGCCTCGTCGTAGTGGACTGGAAAATTACCGCTAAGTGATATATTAACATTTCAAAACATTACCTATCTGAAAACACAAAATTAAAATAACGAATATAATTAAAATAATGAATTAAATGACGGTAATTCTACGTAAGCCTTGATTTATTCGGTCAATAAACGCATTTTGCACGCACGTTGATTAGTTTTTTATGTATTTTTGATTTGTTTGTGTTTTATGTGCATGAAAAGTGTGACGTCGAAAATTTAAATTGTTATTTAGTTGTTTTTATCATGTAAGCGACAGAAATGTCTTAAATGATAAATAAAATTCTTTAAACACATTTATTATTCATAGATAACATTATACCCGTATATACCCATACTCTCGTATCCTTTTGACTCGATTAGTAGCGCAATTAGTAGTGAACCTAATAAGCCGTATGTCGTGAGTTTGATACCCATGACAAATGTTTGAGTGAAACAAGATTACATGTTTATCGACTACAATAAAAAATATATTTTTTAAACGAAACCACAGATCAAATGTGGTCGCATCGAAGTTCTGGTGATATTTAGTATTCGTTTTCCCGAGGTCTCATTGATATTGCTCGAAAGGACCTTAATGTGGGAGAATTCAGAAGTAAAACGTTACAAACTCTCAGGGATACCTACTCAATGTTGACGAGTTACCGAGTACCGACGAAGAACAAAAGTTCGGGACGCTGGAACTACAGTAAACAGTTAAAGTGGAGTTGGGCTGACCAGGTTGTTAGACGCGGTGATAACAGGTGAGGTTGAGTTATGACCGAGTGGTGGCAGAAGCAAGGTAAGCGCAGGGACGTTGCAAGATGGGTCGACGATAGCATCTTTATTGCGGGCTGAACCTGGACTCGGTTGGCACAAGACCAATGAAGATGCCATGATACTCGCAAAAGAGAGGCTTATACCAGCAGTAGAATGTACTGAGGGCTGTGGGTAATGATGATGATGTTCAATGTATTTATTGTATTAGAACTCAGAAAGAAATATAACGTTAGAAATTACTCTTATTTTAGTTCTTCGTTAAAATGCAATTTCCTTCCTAGAAATACTTTTTATCCTTATCTAAAATCTTCAGAATAAAACATAGGCAGTGGGCACATTTAGTGTTCTCTCACAAAGAGAGAGTCAGGGTCATAATCCGCCAAGCTGGCACACTGTGGGTTAGTGGATGACGCATGACCTCCACAGATTCGGGGATAATGTCGGTTTCCTCACGATGTTACTTCGCAAAAAATAGTGGTGTGCGTAGGATTCCAGCCAGGGGCTCCGGATTGGCAGTTGCCGTTCTCCCGAGTAGTCGAAAATGTACGCCGACGACGAATTACACAAAAGTTATATACAGAAAAAACTACATGAGTTTAGTTAAAGGAAACAGACACAGAAAGATACCACTTGATTCCGTAACATAAAATTTGTAATATGAGAATGCGAAGTGAAATATAAAATAACTTTCATATTGTTATTTTCTTTTTTTCACAGATTTATCGTGAACAGACAAAAAATACGCTTAAGTCTATTATTCTCTTTGATGTTTCCCGAAATGTTTTCTTTTAATTAAGCTGGCGGTTTATTTTCTTTAACATCTAATTTGTTTTCATAGGTAAGCTGGTGTACATTTTCCTTTGTTTTGATTGTAACAAACCGTTTGTGTCGACTTAATTTTAAATGTATGTATTTATTTTTATTAATTAATTTGAATTGATAGTATATTTTCCTGTTTAAAGTAAAATATCAATTATTAAATTTGCACGAACAGCCCGGGTCATATATTGTTTCTGAAAGATGTCTTGTCAAGACACCATAAGAAGTGACCTTGTCACTGTAAAATTGTCAATGCCGGATGTCAATGCCGTCAATGTCACATTATAATCGAACGCGTGATATTTATTTATGTCACAGCTACTTAACATACTCACAGTCAAGCCAATAGGTATGTTAAGCCATTAATTAAAAAAAATCTTACGGTAGGTTACTTTATAATCCGATGTCAGATTATAATTGTCGGTTTTTACAATTTTACGGTATCCATGACCTATGCAGCATCAGACAGTGCTTTGAAACGGCAGATCAAATTACTGCCTACACTGCGCTCGTTACTTATTATGTCACTTGTGAATTTACAACGAAATAGACTGTTACGAAACATATTACAATACCGTGCATTCCTTACCTTTCCAAACAATGGTGGATATAATTAAATACATCTAGTTCAAAACTCATATCGTATCCTTCATCCGTTTTTGGGTCAGATACATTATAAATTAAATAAGTTTGATTACGTCAGCAACTTCTAAGTTTGAATAAATTAGCGTTTATTTACAGAATAGTTCTACAAACACCGTGTCTCCTGTATTCGTGGGTACCCCACCCCACCCACGGATAAAGGAGACACGGGTCTTCTTAATTTTATTTCTGTTTTTTTTTTATTCAATATTCGCCACAATTAATTTTTTTTTATAAAAGATTATGTCATATCTGCTAGAGCATATTAAAATAACATAGAATTATAAAAAATACAAACAGTAGCGCTCCGGGAGTTCCAACGTGTGTGAAAACACAACACAAATTACAAAAACAGTGCCGGTAGTTCCATTGTATAACCCCATCTATAAAATGCTCAAAAAACGCTAAAAATCGCGGCTTAAGAAATGTTCATTTCAAAAAGTGTATAATGATGATATAAAAAAACACTAATGCGGTTCTTTCTAGTTTTATTCTCTAACTAGCAGCACACCGCGGTTTTACCCGCGCAGTACCCGTTCCCATTATTTTCCCGTGATAAAAAGTAGCCTTTGTACAATTCCAGTCTAAATTAACACAGAACATTGACAGAACACCATTAGTTCTGACGGTCCGACTTGATTGAACAACAAACATTCAAATATTCAATGATTGATATATGTAACATTAGTAGGATTATATTGATTTTATCTGAACGTTTTGTGAATAAAAAATGATCGAAACAAA
Organism: Ectropis grisescens; assembly: GCA_017562165.1. Lineage (NCBI taxonomy): Eukaryota > Metazoa > Arthropoda > Insecta > Lepidoptera > Geometridae > Ectropis > Ectropis grisescens. The sequence continues at coordinate 13,255,178 of CM029778.1, read as the reverse complement.
CACGATTTTCATTTCCAGACCAGCTAGTAAAATCAAAAATAATTTTATTTAAAATCTACTTCATAACTTGTACAATGAAACTCCGAAACGGAAGCGAAGCTGCAATCAAACTCTACAATGACGGGAAAATTACACACAAGCACACGAACAAAAGTTTCGACACGCAACATAAATTTAAATTACGAATATTTAAATGAAACATCGATACCAACTCGAACAGAGTATCAGAAGCACAAGTTGTGTTGAATAATCCATCTTTAGGACATGTCAACAATCACTGGTCACGTACATTACGTACGTACGTGAATACGTAACTCGACTATTTCCCGCGGTATAACCGTCTCTTTCCGTACACGCACGCTGACTGAAACTTTTCTTACTTGAAGTAAATCCTTTGAATTAAGCGCATGCGTCCAAACTGCCTGTTGAGTTTATAACTTACTTACCATACTATCCTCAGTTCCTCAGGACCGCTAATGACTGATAATTATCATAATTATACCGGCTAATGGATAAACTTGGCTAATGTTCCCGGCGAAACTATTTTATAGTCTCAAAAACTGCAGATTTAATGAAAATTTGCCTAGAGTTAGAGTTTGTACTGTAGCATTCTATAAAAGGCAAATTTCTTCCAACTCATTTAAATGTTATGCGCAGGTTAAAAGTTAATAAATAATGTAGAAATGAAACAGATTATTTATGTAACGTGATCGTATCGCCTTGATCTTAGTTTTCAGAGAGTTATGTACACCATTGCTGTAAAGCAATGAGGTCTCTGCACGTGCGATCACTTCTTTTGAAAAAGACTACCGATTGATTGACGAATGTTTATTTTGAAACGATGTCGCTTTTCAAATTACGAGCAATCTGATAAAAAAGGGGAAAGGTAGTATGAGGACATGCATAGCAGCAGCACACTCTATGTAATGTATGCGTACATGCGTCTAATATTATCTATTCTGTAGAATTAAACCGATTTCTTCTAGGTTGGCATACTAAGTTACAGTTCAAGCTAAGTTTTCAAAAAGATTAATAGCGTACTTACTCGATCGACTTTGGTAATTTTAGTAGAATAGTAACTTCGCTTGAGCGAGTTTACTCCAAAGGGTTTGGAAATTCGCATTTCCGTGATTCGATAATCGATTATTACCAATGGATTGATACCATAGAAATATAGCAGGTACAGGATACAGCTCTATTCTCGCTGTATGCCTTTTGAGGCATATTTTGGGTATGAATAGAAAGGCACAATCGATAAATCGGCCGTATAATAATACGTGAATGATTTCATTAACTATGTTATTAAATTACCTGCCAAAAAACATCTGACGCCAACTGTCATGGGTTTGTTTATTAAAGTTAGCTGCAACTAGCTAAACTGAACTTAAACTGAACTCGATTAGCACAGAACTGAGGCAGATGGAAGTAAAAGAGAGGCATACATATACTCAATAACATAGAGAAAACAGTGGATGATGATGATAGGGTGTCCCATAATATGTTAATTTGTCTCTGAAATCGTACTATATGATTACTTAAATGAATGTCATTTTCATTTGAATGATTGGAATGTTTTTGTTGACAAACAGGCTAATATTAACTTAAACTGTGTTTCTTAAATTCAACACAGGCCGCAATTTAGTAGAGTATTTAGTAAAACTATAATTTTAATGCATTATAATAGATATCACTTGTTTTAAAAAAGTTATTTTTGTCATAGATAGGTGAAACTCTGACTACCAACTCATGGGATGTTAAAAGACGTTGCGGTTTGCTGTCTACTTCGCTAGCTGAAACTGATTAACTTTCGATTTGATTCTGGTTGCTTCTATCAGGTGATATTCTCTAGCAGACACACTATCAGTACATTCCACAATTTAGATGTTCGTGTTACAAAAGTCGCGTCAAAGTTCTTCGTTGAAAGTTGTTTTGCAACGTTGCGTTCTCTATCAAGTTCCTTCACGGTGCATTCTTCTGAAGTTTGAAACTAACGTCTATTACGCACATAACTTAGACAAAAGTGGGCTCTGTACATTCTTTAGTATTACATATGTATTGTTGATAAAGACTTAAAATTGAGAGTAAGCAATAGGCCCTTATTTCATTAAATAAGACTATTAAGGACAAACAAGGTTTGCTTGAAATGTTAGCTTATTTGTCAACAAAATCAACCAACCATTCAAATAAAAACTACATTAATTTAAGTAATTTTATAGTACGATTTTAGAGACAAATCTCTGTGTTATTGAGTATATGCCTCCTTTTTATTTCCTTCTGCCTCAGTTCTGTGCTAATCGAGTTCAGTCCGACCCGCGTTAGTTACAATATCATCGACCTATTCTTATTGCTTGATATTTGACGCTCCATACACAACAAGCCCAGGGCTTGTTGTGTATTTATGAGTACTCAATTCATTACATAATACATGCTTACTACGAAAGGGTCGATTTTTAAATTGATCACAAGAGAGATTAGCTAAATAGACTTTTTTGGCTAAATGTCTCAACTAGATTTAAACAACCGTATTGAAAAGTAATAATAAACAATTACAATATTGCGTTTTTTACACTAATAATATGATTATGTTTAATTTCGATGGCCTTTATATTCTATAGTTTTTTGTTTAGTGTCCCGGCTTTTGTCTTATACGGATTATGCTGACTGCACCTTAAAGTTATATATTATGTATTTGAAACTATATTTACAATTTATAGAAATAACTATCGAATTCTACGCCGTCTGAGGTATTCCACAGACGACGTAGAACTCAGTTTAGTGTTGGAAGAGTTAGAATTCATGGGGATCCCTGGTGAAAATGCATAATAAACCTATAGCTTATGGCCCCAGAAAAAGCATAAGTGTATAATTATACACTCTCTCGAGTTATTCATTATCTATTTAAAACTATACTTACAATTTATAGGGACAACTAACGCTAGAGACCTCAGACGGCGTAGCACTTGGTTTGGCGTTGCATGAGTGATGATTCACGGGGATCCCTGATGAAATACCCTATTATTTATGACCACAGCAAAAGGGTAAGTGTAATAAATATACACTTTTACATAATTACTAGTAATTTTCCAATTTCTATTACAAAATAAATTTACCTAATGGATCAAAAATAATCAAAAATAATTAATTAAAATTAAACCAAAATCTAGCAAAATTTTAGAGAACTGTCAAAATATTGTATTTGTTGACGTTAATAGCATTAAACGAACTCAAATCGACATCATTGAACTAAAATTGAGTTTTGAAATACATCGGGAAACGTAGTTAAAGTTAGTTTGTTTGAAGTCGTGAGCACAAGCTAGGTGCAAGTATAAATGTGCCTTAAGAACAAAAAAATGATAGACCAGCCAAAAGTAAGTTAATCTCCATACAATTCTATGAAAGTAATACGTCCAGTAAGTATTTCAAGCCCACTAGGCTCGTACAAAAGGGGCTGGTGAAACAAGCATTTTTTCTTGCCAATACAATCCGCCGAAGCCCGTTGTTGGTTCGCAGCCAATTCTAATAAACCCTATCTATGCAGAAAATAAATTGCTATGTATCAAGACAATTGCCTCTGAGAGCAGTAAAGACTGCAATGAAATTTAATAAGAGCATCCTTTTGGACGTAGTTTTATGGGTGCTTATAAGTGTTTGCAGGCATTTTTTCAGTAGTAGTGTCATAATGATCTTAATTTGCATGGGGAAGTAAAAATAAATACAGTAAAATTTAATTTATTTCTGTACACGTAAGTTTAACATATACGTAGGTACAATGTACATTGGCGTCTTATTTTTTCCTCAACGAACACATTAAAAAAGGAAGTAAACTGGTTGTAGTAACAAATTGTAATTTAGTTGAACGCATCTTCCAAACTTCCGCTGCTGAAGAGATTAAAATGCTACTCTAGTCACCGGTTATCACACCTAAACAGACGGTAACGAGGTGTGATTAAAATCGAAAATTGATTCTAAAAAATTAGTTCAAGTAAAACTAGCATCGACTATATGTCATTAAATTAGTTACTCTTGGTAGTTAAAATACACTTTGTCTTCAAATAAACGACCCTAATACACTCTATCAAGAAATTAGGTTTTAATACTACTAAGCGTAACAATACGGCAGCTGTTGAGCTGTCTTGACCTTAGTCTTTAGTACTGTCATTAGCAAAGTTAATTATTTATACTCTCCTTTAAGTCGTTATCGTAAACGACCCCGAAGAATTTTCTTAGAAACAGTGAGACTACAGCGAATTAACGGCCAAGTGGGGTAATTACTAATTACATAACGTCGAATTATTGATTTCCCTCTAAAAAGCAGTCAGAGTCCAATTTCCTTACCCCCAAATGTCATCTTACGCTTTTTACGAATGAAAAAAATATAATACCCACTTATAGTAATGGACATGAGAAAGTTGAATTTCGTTTCGTTTCTCTTTTTAATATTTGAAGAGCTTCGATGGGCCGACGGTAGCCGACCCCTGACCGCAGTTAGGGCTGAAATACTATCCCGCGGTGCTGCCGCCATAACTGCGGAATCATTTCCCTCTGCCTCACTGAAATATAATAGCTACCTACCACTCTGTTAATAAAATAGCTCCTTAACTCACCAATTTTTTCAAAGGTCAACTTTCAAAAGTGTTTTTGTCAAAGGCGTTCTGAAGAAATGAGAGAAGACAGTTAAGAGGAGTTTTTGGATAAAGAGATAATAATAAAGAGCCATGCCCATAGACAATTTGATTTTTTTTGCAAATAATAAATTCTAAGCTTAGTTTTTATTCTACGCAAGTGTATTTGAGGGCGATAATCTAGCTAGTTTTTTGAGTAGGTAAGTTATCCTGCGAGTTTTATTTTTATTTTAGATGTCACTGATAATCGTGCTTTTACTTTTATTTTCAAAATCTTACTTTTTTTTAGATTCTTGGTTCTTGCAAATAAAATGTTGTAATATCTAGATCTCCATATAAATTTCTAATGATCTTGTAAAACATTCGCAGTTAAAAAAAACATTGGAGACACTCTTTGTCCTCGGATAAATTAAGAATTTAATTTTAGAATTGTTGTGTAATTTTCCTTGAAATTAACATACCAAGTTACCAGAGTTATAAGCAGGTAACTAATCAATAATGTCTACAGTTTAGATAATGAATGTTTGATCGACAAGTTCTCGTTTGAGTTTCTGAATAGATTATAACTTACCTCAGTACCTGACAGAATGAATATTCTCGATCGACGTTTTGAACCGACAGACTAATACTTTGCTTTCGATGTTGTAAAATAGATAAGAAAATAATAGCTTCACGCGTCGGAAAATTCTGATTCGTTTTACAATAACCAGAAATATTTTATTAACAAAAAATCAACATGTATCTTAATTATTAGTTTTTTCAACACAATTTCATACCAACATAAAGCGAGTCCTAATGTACTCATTTTTTTTTTTCCTTTTCTATATATTGTTTGTAATTTGTACACTCTATTTTCCTACTACTTTTAAAATAGTATAATTAAATAACATAATGTAGTTACCTCACTTATCCTACGTTCTATCAACTCTGATGGATAATTTGGTCAGCCCTGGAGTATAACTTCAGAAGTTTACTTTTTAATAATGAAATGCAATACGAGTGGTAGTTCAATAAACGACGGACCGCAATTTATGTGCGCATTAGAATGAGTGACTGCGGTCAATAGCTCCTAGGACGGTGCATTAGTTTCAAACTAAAACTGGAAGTTCCATTTCCACTGGTCATTCGTGAATACATTAGATACAAGTATCAGGTATAAGCTGCGAAACATGGTTTTAGCCGAACTTATACCCACTATGAGCTTGTGAAAATATATTCAAGTTACATAGGTGCTATGTTATATCGATATATCTAATAATGACACAGACCCAAAGTCGATATAGCGCAGAAACTTTCCAAGCTCAAATGGTAGTGAGGTTGTGGTAAAACCGATGAAACGATAAAGGCGTTAATCTTTTCTACTCATGTACTCTGCCACACCATCCAGATACAGTCTTTTGTTGGTCTTCTCTAAAGCATTTTTACACATGTAAGTAAAATTGTGAGCGTTTGCAAAACAACGTTAATTCTACACTTGAAATGTTCTTTTACCTAAATTCATTTATTCATTAAATTTACGTTAATGTTATTTAAAAAAAAACGAGCTAACTACTAGTAGTTAACAATATTCATCAAATCGTAGGACAATGATGCTGCTATTAGAATTCAGAACGTATTCCATCCGGATAGATAGTTTGTAAGAATTTGGATTTGGCAGTGAGCTTCATGTGTTCAAATCCAAACAATTATCATAATTAGAAACTTGATATAATAGAGTTTTTTGGGTCTTAGAATTTATATGGTTATATAAGTTAATTGGTTCCCAGCTGAGTACTTCTTGTCAAATAAAAACAATGTTAAGCGAAAAGCGGCCATCCATGAAGGCGGATTTCGGGATATGAACATTTTAAGGTATTTTAATTGTGTCTTGCTGTAGTGAGTTTTTTTTTATGAATCCAAGATTTTATTGGGATACATAAAAAAGTCTTGAAATAGTATTTTCCTATTCCAAATCTTGCCTTTCGACAATAATCGCATTTTGCTTATTTTCGTTAATTTAGACGCGAATTATTTTACGAGTTGGAATATTATGAATGTTTGATCGACAAGTTATACCTACGAGTAGTCCACTAATACGAGTATTCGTATTAGTGGACGGAAAGCTAGTTCTTTGTTTCTGATGCTATGTAGAGTACAGCCTTGTTTGAGCTTTGATAATGTTTTACAGGGGATTTACGGAATTATTTTTTGTTTTCCGTATTTACCAACGCTACGCCACGCCGTTGCTCCCATCTTTCATTGGTCCAGTGTATTAATTTAGTTGGTTAAAAATGTTAAAAATAATGAAATTTAGTCCAATGTTGGAGTGATTAAAAATATAAGTCGGTGTTTGTTTTTTCGGAGAAAATGAGATTTATTCACATCATCCCAGTTCGTTTGTATGTATAAAACGTAGTGTATAAATTGCGACAAGGCTGACTAATTGCACGTTGTGTCCGATATAATTATTGCCTGCCCGGGGGCGCCGCATAACTTTGTTTGTCGGGGGTTGTTTTCCATTCACCCCTATTTTATCGCTATTTAAATTTCGCTTGATAAGATTCGATCCATATAAACATTTCATATGTATTATCAAGAACATGTTTAATTAGTAGTTTTCAAGCCAGACAAATTAATATTAAATTTGTCAATGACTTCACTTTTCGAACTGTGTTTTCAAGGTAATCATTTATTTGTGTTTTAAGATTCAGTACCGCTTCAGTACCTTCCATTGTGAACTAGGAAATCTGTTTGTATTTATGTTGATAATAGTATCTAATAACTCAGAGCGTATGCGTGCATATAGACACCGAATTGGAAAATTGTAAGTATACTTATAAATGATTTTCGAATTGATCTCCCAGGAATTTCATCAAAAACAAATCAGTTTATAACTATAATAATTGAGAGCGTATGTACGCATTTATACACCGAATTGGAAAAATGGATATAAAGTAGGTATTTTCATATTGATCTCACAGGAATTTCATCAAAAACAAATCAGTTTTGTCAAATACAAATACAAATACAAAAATCTTTATTGCTGTTTGTAGGTGAGATAAGATGATACAAAACATTTTAAAAGTTGCCCCATACAAACTGGCCTCTTCGAGAGGCATGCAATATGTCTGGCAAGACAATTTGTTAGTAATTTATAAATAAAAAAATTAATTAAATAATAGTCAGGTGATTAAAGTCTTCTTCTTCCTCATCTTCTATTAATTTCTGGTTTTTTATTTATGTCATCTGATTCTTCATCTTAGATTAATTTCTGGCTTCTATTTGGTTGTGATATATATTTGTGTGAGATAAATGTTTGGTGAGCACAATTTCGCCAACATCTTGTGTTTCATCAGGATATTGTCTTGTGTTTTTGAGTTTGATCAATATATCCATCCAGGGTCTAAGGTCTTGCATTAGTAGATCTTGCAGTTCATCCATGTGAGGAATGTCAAAGAATGTATAAAGTGTGATAAATGTATATAATCAAAAATGTCGTTAATTATAATATTCATGTAAATACTCAAAGACTGTCAAAATGTAATACAGTACAAACTAATTCATCATTATACAATATATCATTATATGGTCTTATGTCAGTTGACTGTCAAATTTCATCATGGAATAATAATATCTATTGAGATATTAATGGAATAAGGTTTAAAGATTGTAAAAATTTCATGTTAAACAATGTCTAAAATATTAGTATTCCAATTAATTTCCTTATCATTTAAAAATTCAGTTACAGTATAATAGCATTTGTGTATCAGCACTTTTTTTAGTTTACTTTTGAACATTGTTATGTTAAGTTCTTTTATGGCATTTGGCAGCTTATTATATAAAAGAAGAGCCATACAAAAAATGCTGTCACTCATAATCTTTTTTTTTCGTTTGTCTATGAGCAGTCTACACTTATCACGCCGGTTACGTTTTACTTTGTCACTCAATAGAGGAAAATAATGAGGGTTATTCCTTACAAAACACATAACTTCAAATATGTACAGGCATGGCAGGGTTAATATTTGGTTGTCTATGAATACTTGTCGGCAGCTATCTGTAACTTGCATCCCGAACATAGCACGAATGCATCGTTTTTGTGCTTTGAAAACTGAGGCCGTATCAGTTGAATTCCCCCAAAAAATGATCCCATATCTCAAGACTGATGCCACCAATCCATGGTAAGATGTAAGAAGAGCATCTTTCTTTACCACTGGAGCAAGCCTATGCAGAGCATATGCCGAGCTACCCAGCTTCTTGCAGAGACGATTTATTGTCAGACGATTTATATTTAGTTCTTCGTCTAAAAGGAATCATTTTTGGTTATTTTGGTGTGTGTTTAATGGCTTTATTATGCAAGCGACTGAATACGACCGAACTTTAATATTGGAGCACATTGCACACATACCAGAATCTAACATTTTTATTAAAAGACTGAAAAATAATGTAAAAGTTTAATGCTCAGATATTTCGTGCGGCACGCAGAGTTCAAGCCACGAAGGCTTGGATTTTTCTTATACTTTCTTAGCCCTTGTTTAACTTTTAATGAACATTAAGAACCACCATAAAAATTCCAAAGTGGTCGTAATTTATGGCAATTTTGGCATAGTTATTTGGGAACATATTGATAAAATAGTTTATTAAAAAAAAAAATCAAGTAGTAGCTAATTAAATTAGACCTACACATTATATACACGAAAGGATTAGCAGAACATATATATGATGCTATGCCACAGCCTGCACATAGCAGCAGTTTCATTAGAGATATCTGAGAACATTCTGTACCTTACTCAATGAGTACTAATCTCGTACTACCAGAATAGCACCTTGTCGAAACCACAGAAGTCTAAATAATAAAGTACTAGAAGTCTCATAACTACAGGACCTTGTCGCCACGTAGGTGACTTCTGGGACACCAGTGCCCGAGGTGTAGTTTAATCTTCGTGGAACCGGCAGTCGTGAATCAGCTTTAAAAATGGTGTTTTAGAGCTTTTTTTTTTTTTTTTTTAATTAAAGAGTGACGAGACGATCAGGGCATGTGCCTGATGGTAAGCAACATGCCTGACACATAACAGCACAGTGACACGCAGCTATTGGAACATGAAGAGTCCAAATCATTACCTAGCACTGCACTGCGCTCGTCACCCAGAGATCTAAGATCTTATATCTCTAAGCCCTGTAATTTCTCTGGAAACATTGCCCTTCAAACCGGAACACAGTAATGTTTGCACATTACTGCTTGGCGGTAGAATAACTGGCAAAGGTGTGGTACTTCCCCAGGTGAACTCTGCCAAGAGTCCTACCACTACAATACTAAACTTAATCAATTGTGGAAGTTCTTCCACAACTTGTAATTATACCAATAATAGGTTTACGCCCAACGCAAGCCCAATGATTTGCTTTGATAATTATACATTATGGATTTTATCACCATTTTGCATACCATTGCTGCATTTGTTGATTAACATCTATATTTATACAAGCACAAACAGCAATGTAATTTTTAACGTAAGGCTTATTGTGTATTGTGCAGCGTTAAGGCTTACTGTAAAATTTGTAGTTGTAATAAAGCAATATATTATTATTATCTCTGATCCCGTTGTGAGACAAATTAACGTAACGTTTAATCGCTGATCGATTATATCGACCCATCGAAGCATGCGAATTACTCCAGCCTAGTTGCGGGACAGATAAGATTTATGTTCCGAAGATCCTGGGTTCGAATCACACAACACGCACCGCTGCGTTTCCTAAATTATGTACGCTAAGTTCCGCTGTAACACTAAGGAAAATCATTAAACAGTCGTTATAGATAAAAAAATCAGCGTGTTATAGATATGAATTACTATAGATTTCCTCGGAAAATTAAGCTTTGAATATCAAGTGGATTCTAAGCAATCGTGATGATTTTGTCCAGTATCCCCGAGCGACATGGGGCTAGTTTTTCAAGCTAGGATAGCAAAGCTAGTGTTAGTACGCTAGCGTAGCTTGCGTAGCGTTGTCTACACGAAGCTAGAAGTGCTAGCTTTTTAGATTGGTAACACAAGCTAAGTAAGCACAAGGTATCTTAGCTTGAAAAACTAGCCTCGTGTCGCTCGGGCAATTCTCTGAAGATAACGAAGGCCGTATGTTTTATCATATATCAGGCGTGAATTTGTAGACTATATTTGTGTATTTGCCAAGTGTAGATGAACAAATTTCTCCTTACGACTGACTTTAACAGTGAAGGAAAATTTTGTGAGGATACCACCACTTTTCAAGAAATAAATGTATGTCATCATTATCAAAAAAACAAATCTCAGATGCGGTCAGATAAAGAAGGGTTAAAACGTTTTAATGATTTATTCTAAAGTATGCAGTAGAAGAATTTTTATCATTTTAAATTTTAAGGTATGGGAAATTTATTAAAGGTAATAATTTAAAAAAATTGAGGAAACAAAATCCAAGTACCTATAAGTAGTAGTAAGTAGTAGTAAGTAGTAGTAGTATGTAAGTAGCTCAAAATACTAACAAAATGGTTTCCTCAAAAATATACTCGTAAATAAGTGAAGTCGAATGAGCGATTACAGTGACTATAGTTAACACTCCCCGCGTCAAGTAAACTAAAAGAAGGAATCAGAAGGGATAGAAATGCGCAATAGACCAATATGCTTTTAAGTTGAAGAATAAAGGCACAAACTTGAATTAGAGCACACTAATCTCAGGAACCACTAAAACTTCTTCTTCTTGCACCGTTTGAAATGTACGTGATTTCTGAGTGCTATTCTATAAATTATATACTCACCACAGGCAAAACTGGACTGGACCGCTAATAATTAATTAATTTATTCTAAGCCTTTGACGCAATAAAACTCCTGAAATTCTAAAATAATACCAATAATTAAACTCCAATAACGATCTTCCGGTATGAGCAAGCAATTTGCTTCAACTTGCGCTGTCGTCCAATCTAACCCTACACTTTCGTCTGCATACATTAAGGTAATACCAGTGCAGGATAATTTCGGTCTGGTCTATAATTATTGCTAGACGACGTTCCAACGCTATGGTGTACTGTTGGCCAAAAATGTTGACAGGTGACTTAGGTGCAAGTATATAATTTAACCGTACTGTTTCCTTATTCCGTTTTCTGTCTGGATTTCATAAAATTGTATTTGGAAAATTTAGGTCTTAAGTGCCTAGTCTGGTCGTTCCTAGCTCAATGATCAAAAATCATAATTTTTTTATCAGGATCATAAAATATAGTTTCATGATATAATGCATTAAAAATTGCTTACATTATCCCGAAACAAAACCATTTAACAAAATATGTGTATAAACGTTGTTGAAAGTTAATCATTCAAAAATGTTAATGAAATACAAGGAACAATATTCGTTGAATTTTGTTCCGGTTACTGTAGTTGATGGCATTCATTGAATTTTATTGAAATTTCTCAATGGTCCAACAAAAAAATTGTACGGTTCAATAAATACTGGAATCGAGTGTGGAACGCTACAAAAATCGTTGCCCCAATTAACTGACCCTTACGGTCAGGCTATTCTTATTGATAAAAAGAAAAGTGGTCAAGTGCGAGCCGGGCTCGCACATGAAGGTTTCCGTAACAGCAATTAACATAATACAAAAGTTCTTGTACCTACTTCGTTCTTAATTTAATCAGTGTTTTAACAATAGTCAATTTATGACGTATTAAAATAAAACTACTTACTAGATATTATTCAAACGATTCAAACTTTTCAACTTCTTTGATTCAAACCAAGTCACAGGCTTAGCCTAGTTTGGAGCCCACGGAAATACCTATTTTTGTATATGTTTACTTCTTGCTAAATTACCGTCATGTTATATTGTGTTGTAATCTAATTTTTGGAAATAAATTACTATTACTATTACTAAAAAAAAACAATTTTCTTTGATAGTTTACATGGTAACGTACATCATACACTTTTCTTATTTATGTCATTGTCTTATTTTAGAAGTTACAGGGGGACACTTTTTACCACTTTGGAAGAGCAATTTTTGTATCAAAATCTTAATGCGGTTTACAGATTACATCTACTTACCAAGTTTCAATAGCATAACTTTTATAGTTTCGGAGAAACGTGGCTGTGACATACGGACGGACAGACAGACAGACATGACGAATCTATTAGGGTCCCGTATTTTGCGATTTGGCTACGAAACCCTAAAAATCCTTATTTGCAAGCACTGTGGACTCATATGATGATTATATTGTGATGAGCAAATGAGAGTAAATGTATGCTTGAGAAATAAAATATGAAGTAAATGGGAAAACTATTCATTAATTTCCGGATACAAAAAGACAAAAGCTCATAAGCAAGGACTCCCATGTTTGGACAAGTTCAGAACATCGCCTCAAAATTTCAAGTTTGTAGGATAAATTTTGGAGAGTGTGCAGCTGACCTGCATGATCTACTGCTACGTGGTATTGGGCTATGTGTATCATGCACAGAGGGTATTCACTGATGGATGTGTTCTTAAGTCTAGAATGACCCGAGAACCGAGTTCTACCGCCTGTCTTAGCTTTGATATAACTAAAACTGTCTTAGCTTTGATATAACTAAAACTGTCTTAGCTTTGATATAACTAAAACTGTCTTAGCTTTGATATAACTAAAACTGTCTTAGCTTTGATATAACTAAAACTATCTTAGCTTTGATATAACTAAAAAACTGTCTTAGCTTTGATATAACTAAAACTGTCTTTGATATAACTAAAACTGTCTTAGCTTTGATATAACTAAAACTGTCTTAGCTTTGATATAACTAAAACTGTCTTAGCTTTGATATAACTAAAACTGTCTTAGCTTTGATATAACTAAAACTGTCTTAGCTTTGATATTAAAACTGTCTTAGCTTTGATATAACTAAAACTGTCTTAGCTTTGATATAACTAAAACTGTCTTAGCTTTGATATAACTAAAACTGTCTTAGCTTTGATATAACTAAAACTGTCTTAGCTGTTTGATATAACTAACTAAACTGTCTTAGCTTTGATATAACTAAAACTGTCTTAGCTTTGATATAACTAAAACTGTCTTAGCTTTGATATAACTAAAACTGTCTTAGCTTTGATATAACTGTCTTAGCTTTGATATAACTAAAACTGTCTTAGCTTTGATATAACTAAAACTGTCTTAGCTTTGATATAACTAAAACTGTCTTAGCTTTGATATAACTAAAACTGTCTTAGCTTTGATATAACTAAAACTGTCTTAGCTTTGATATGCTTTGATATAACTTTGATATAAAACTGTCTTAGCTTTGATATAACTAAAACTGTCTTAGCTTTGATATAACTAAAACTGTCTTAGCTTTGATATAACTAAAACTGTCTTAGCTTTGATATAACTAAAACTGTCTTAGCTTTGATATAACTAAAACTGTCTTAGCTTTGATATAACTAAAACTGTCTTAGCTTTGATATAACTAAAACTATCTTAGCTTTGATATAACTAAAACTGTCTTAGCTTTGATATTGTTCTCTCTTTTGTTTTAGCTTGAAAATGTAGATACAGCAACAGCAAAGCCAAAGCAGATTTAATTTGGCGATAGACCCGCCGTTTTATTCTAGATAAGTTTATACTGTCGTAGACTGTATCGTCACTTAACCTCAGGTGAAATGGGTATCTATACTAATATTATAAAGCTGAAGAGTTTGTTTGTTTGAACGCTAGGATCTCGGGAAGTACTGGCCCGGATTGAAAGATTATTTATCTATTAGATAGTCCATTTATCGAGGAAGCCTTTAGGCTATAGAAAATAACGCTACTATTAATAGAAGCGGAGCATGAATCAAGAATGTAACAAAATCGGGGAAATATATTCCTTTTTGAGAGTCTTCGTACGTTTCGTGCTTTGACATGACACATGACAGCATGTGTCTATGATTGCGTCATTGAATATCACAGATTACATACCTCTTGAATATAAAACCTTTGCTAATCATTTTTTTTCTAAATCTGAGTTGGTACAACCAATTTCCGACAGATGGCGTAGCAGGTAGCTATACACAATTTTGTATTTACAGGGTCGAGATTCATAACTTTTGTGAAATCAACAACTACGTCACACACGTACACAAATTTTCAGTTTTTGGTTCATATTGCAAAAACCACTTGACCGATTTCGATAAGATTTATATGGGACCATTCGGGAAGCATACCCATCTGAACACAAAAATAAATTTTAAAATATGTGTAGAGGTTCTCGAGAAATCAGGTAACATACTTAAAAAAAAAATTTTAAAAAAACATAGGGGTCGAATTGATAACCTCCTCCTTTTTTTGGAAGTCGGTTAAAAATAACGTGTAAATTTAGGTTTACTTTAAAAGATAACGTAATGCTACATTTTAGAATACTCGAACAAAATTAACCTAAAAAAATAATGATTTTTTTACCAAAGTACATAGACCGCCATCTCGCCTGATGTAAAGTGGTGAGGTGGTCTACGATGGTGCGATCCTTAGAAAAAGAAACTGATTCACTATAATACCCAATACTCAAATTGTAGGTTTAGAAAAAACTTATTAACTCTTCATTTAAAAATACCTATATTGTCTCCATTGTGAAAGACGCTCAGGCACATTCCATTAGGTACTTGGTATAACGAATTGTTTTATTCCACAACCACTTTTAAGAACGTCAACTATACCACGCCACTAACATGTCATAGTCATAGTAGCGCTCCGCTCAGGCTCTGTGGGCGGGCTGTTTCCGCAACTCGACGTCTTGGTGCGCCTGTTTTGCGTGTGGGGAAGTGGGCTTCACTCCCGCCAACCCAACTCCAACAGAAAGCCTAGCAGCTTCTTAACGTTGCCGCATGCTTCACGGAGCGTCCCCGGTGTGCCCAGGAACTTCGCTCGATGCGCCGCCACTCCTTTGCACTCCATGAGCACATGAGCGGCCGTTTCTTCAGCCTCAAGGCAAGCTCTGCAAAGAGGACTGTCGGTAATACCTAGTGTGAATAGGTGTTTATTGTACAAACCGTGACCTGTCAGTGCGCCCGTGACCAGTCGCAACTGTTGACGATTCAGGCTTAGCAGCTGCTGGGTGTACCGTGAGTTACGGCCCCCCAGTGCCGCTCTGGACTGACTACAGTCCGATCTCTTGGTCTAGTTGTCGTTATGTTCTTTCAGTGACCTCTCTCGCAGCCATTTCCGTACCTGCGACAGTGGGAGCGGGACAATCGGTTCAGGGCCCTGAACCTGTTCCGCTGATGCCCTCCTCGCCAGTTCGTCCGCCGCGTCGTTACCTCTCGATCCGCTATGGCCTTTAATCCATTGGAGAACGATTTGATTGTGTTCACAAACCTCCGTTGGAGACTTGTGGCATTCAAGGACTAGTCCCGAAGCGATGGTGTTGCTCTTTAGGGCATGTAGGACCGCCGCGCTGTCAGAGAGTATGCGGATGTTATAACCTTGCACCCTTCTGTCGGTGATTATGGTAGCAGCCCTCGTGATGCCCACGCATTCTGCCTGAAAGACGGAGTTGTGGGCCCCGAGAGATGTGTGGTACCTGATATTCAAGTCTTCCGAGAAGGTGCCGGATCCAACGCCCTCGTTGGTTCTCGAACCATCGGTGAAGACCATCAACTCGGTGGAGCTATGATCCCCGGAGGAGGCTCCACGAGTTGAATTTTGTATTCTTATCAAATACATACTGTTTGGGTATTCTATCACTTATCGCCAGCAGCATGGGTTGATGCTTCAGATTGTCTTGAAGGACCCGCGTGTGAGGAATACCTGTGTCGTGCCAGAGACCAAGAGTCCGTAGTCTTATTGCAGACATCGCCACCTCCTGCTGCACGTGTGAATGGAGAGGAGGCAGATCCAGCATTATCTCCAGGGCTGCCGTTGGTGTCGTGCACATACCGCTGGTAGTCGCCAGACATGCCAACCTCTGGAATTGCTGCAGCTTCGCGATGGTTGTAGCCAGTGTCGTCCTGGTCCACCAGACCAGAGCCCCGTAGGTGATTATTGGCCTGATCACTGTGGTATAAAGCCATAGGGTGACCTTTGGGTTAAGTCCCCATGTCTTACCTATCATTCTACGACATTGATGGAAGGTGATACAGGCCTTGTTGATCTTGTTCTCTATGTGCTTGTTCCAGTTCAGTTTGCTGTCGAGGATCATCCCTAGATACTTTACCTCGTCAGACAGCTGTAGCGTCACGCCATACAGACCTGGTAGTGTGTACAAGCCCAGAGAGCGTTTGAGTGTGAACATGACCAGTTCCGTCTTTGACGGGTTCACTGTTAAATCGTAGTCCGTACACCATCTCTCTATTATTCTTAGAGCCGCGTGCATCAGGTCACAAGCGGTGCTGGCGTGGATACTAGTTATAAGTATTGCTATATCGTCCGCGTAGCCTATCGTGTAGAAGCGCTGCGCGTTCAATACCTCGATTAAACAGTTAACCACCATATTCCATAGCAGAGGCGAGAGGACTCCCCCTTGGGGGCATCCTTTCGCAACTAATGCTATTTTGGTTGCATTACCTGGTGGTCGTACGATGCGATGACTCAACATTTTTACTATCCAACCTGATAGTAAGGCGTCCACTCCTCACGCCACTAACTTAAAACAGTGACGAAAAACATCGTGAGGAAACCGACATGTATCTAAAATCTTTTGAAGTCATGTGTCATCCACCAGCCCGCATTGGGCCAGCCTTGACTCTCTCCATGCGAGAGAAGGCCCCGCGTTCAAGCAATGGGAACATTTAGCGGGCGGTTTATGCCAACCACACTAACCGTGTCGCTTCTTCAAGTTTCGAGATATTTTATAGAAAAATATCTCGATGGTGTTAGAATATGAACATCGGATGAACACTGTCGGAAATGTATTCACTTCAAGATCGCTAGAAGACCTTAATTAAATTAATGGTACAGTAACATATCTTAATAATAATGACCTTAAGGCTAATTTGGATAAACAAAAAATGATGCAATTTCACACTCGACAAATTAAACCACTAAAACTAAATGTTAAATACGATGGCAATAACATAGAAGAGGTTTATACTACAAAATTTCTTGGGATACACCTAGACTGTAATCTAAACTGGAAAGTCCACATAGATGAGGTCTGTAAAAAACTGAGCCGATTCATCTTCGCGTTACGTCGCATCAGAGAAACCATCTCAGTAGAAGCGGCTCTCAAACCCTATCACGGCTATTACGTAGGATCTGTTCTCCAGTATGGCCTGATCTTATGGGGAAATTCCGCTGACGTTGACAGGATGTTCTTGCTACAAAGGAAGTGCTTAAGAGCAATAGGAGGCGTTAAAAAATTTGGATTCCTGTAAGCCCATATTCAAAAACTACAGAATATTGACATTACCGTGCATGTATATTAAAAGCTTATGCCTACTTGTCAGGAGTAACCCAGAAATATTCATAACAAGACAAGAGGCATCTAAAAGGCAGATACGATCCAAAATCGGAGCAACAATCGAAACCCCTTACTGCAGACTGGAAATCTCCAAAAAAAACGTCTTTCAAATGGCCATAAAATTATACAATGTACTACCCAATGAAGCCAGAGAATTGTCTGACAAAATGTTTAAACATCGTTTACGTAAATGGCTACTTGACCGGTGCTATTATTCGGTAGATGAGTATCTGAACGTGTATTGTGGTATTCCAATACACCCAACTATGAAGTAGTACGAAATACTCAATATTATAATTATCCATATCAGTATTCATTCATTGTATCTCATGGTGTAAATTTCAATTTCTGGCGATTGACAATGACATTGACTATCTAGATTTAATTCTTTTTTTCGACCAAATTGACTAATTTATTTCATTCTAATCTTTTAATAAGTAATCAATCTGATAGAATTGTAATTTAAATAATTTTTTGCATACCTCTCACGAGGAAAACATAATGGACCTAATTGTAAAAATAAAAATGACACCAAATTTATCTACATATGTTTACGCAAATAAACCTCATTTCATTTCATTTCATTAGAGAATTAGCCTATTATTGTATTGTTTTTACCGAACATAGATGATCACAGACATAATTTTTGCCTATGATATTCTCGGCACGCTTTTCGATATGTTTAGAAGAAAAACGTGTATCGCTAGTCCCTGAATGTAACTTGTTCGTTCCGTAACTAACTATCATTAAAACCGCGCGACCAATCTGGCAAACAGAAAGACCGCAGTCTATGTTCTACAGGCGGTTGGTCTGTAAAAAGTTTGAAGGCTTTAATTTAGCCGGCTGTTAATTCGTGCGCAACCGATTCGAAGCCAGTGCTGGCTATTATTAAAAGCGTAAATTGTCAAACAGATGTGGCGAACGACTTCCGTGCGAGCGGCAGGGTTAAAACGCAATGAAAATTACTGGCGGGGCTTAGCCCTCGCCGGGCCCTTCGCCATTTTGTAAATACGAGATTGACGATAAAATGTTTAATGGCTCTGAATATTTTTAGTAGTCTTGTTAACACTTTGTTATTGTGTTTTAACTCACTTCGAAAGAATTGGTTCTTGCATTGGTCCGTTTCCTAGTTTTAAAAAATGTAACGTATTATTTTTTTAGTTTTACTGAGATTTCTTAGTAGGTTATAAGTCAACATTTCAGTGCCATAACCTACAATGTCAGGTTTTAGTACGAGTAAACAACTCATTACTATATAAAACGGAAGTACAATCAAATCATTATCATACAATAGCAGAGTCCCACAGTTTTACCCGCGTAGTTCCCGTGGTTTCCGTTATATTTTCGGGATAAAAAGTAGCCTATGTATTAATTTACAGCGTCAGCTAACCCTAAACCAAATTTTATTAAAATCGCTTCAACCGTTTAGACGTGAAGAAGTAACAAACACACACTCACAAACTTTCTCCTTTATAATATTAGTGTGATAGGTACTTACACAAATAACGTTCATAAAACGTTCATAACCTCTATTAACAAAATATAGATATATATTTATTATTAGTACTTGATTATACGAATTATAACTTTTTCTTTCTTACAAAAAAGTAATAATACGAGTTTTGCCTGTAAGACAGACGCTGTTTTTTAATCTTACCATTTAAAATGTCCCTAAAATATCTAAATTACGCGTAAAATAAGACTGTAGTAATATTGAAAAAAATATGCAAATAGATACTTAGATATTCTCACATCAAAAGGAAAAAAATATTGTGGGCAAAGCAAAATTAATGAGTTTTTCAGGTAATAAAGTTCCTCGTTGTTTTGTCTCCTGTAATTTATTATGAGTGTATCTGCATTCTCATAAATTTACCCTGATACAGTTTCGCATACCAAATTAGTTGCTTACATTACGTTTAAAGTATGTGACTTGAAAATACTGCTCTTATTTAGTAGTAGTTAGGAAACAAAGAGAAATGTAATTAACTAGAACTAATCTTATTCATATTATAAACCCTTTTTTCTATCGGATTGCTCGTAGCTCGAAGTGACATTGTTTCATGGTTGATGTTCCAAAGACACGAACGAAGAAGTTTGAGTCTACTTTTGTGATAAGAACATCTAGGCTGTGCAATACGTTGCTTGAATTAAATTCGTTTTTCTAGGTAAAAATTACCTATTCTAGGTCTACTAGGTATTTCTATGCGAGATGGTGGTCAAGTGTAAACCTACAAAAGTAAAAAAACACCTAAATCTACTCTTAATTTTTTTCAATGAGATTAATTAGTTAACAACAACGATTTCAACAGGAAATAGACAGAAACACGGTGATTTTTTGTGGTATAAAATGAATGTATTTGCTTGATACTCGTATAAGCCTTGGATTCGTCACTAGGAGAGGTCCCGTATTGAGAATCCAGTGCTTTCGACTACGGATTATGTAAAGAGAGACGCCACGTTACTTGTTTTTGCTGTTGTTCCGGATTTACCCGTAATAAAAAGTAACCAACCCGATCCGTTTAGTTTAGCCGATTGAATCAGCCAAACATTCGCATTTATATATTTGGAAAATTTTATAACACACGTTGCAGCACCCTGCGGGCTTACCCACACAGTTCTCGCTTCCAATATATTTTGTGATAAAAAAATATAGATACTATGTGCTATTCCAGACTATAATCTGTGTAGTGTTCTTAATTTTAAACCGATCCGTTCACACAATCCGACGTGATTGAGCAACAAACATCAAAACATGTAAACTTATGCGTTTATAATGTTATCGTATACCTTTAAACGACCAATTCTTGTAGGTATATAGGTGTATAAATATATATATATAGAATCTGAATCTCGGAAACGGCTCGAACGATTTTCATGAAATTATGTATACAGGGGGTTTCGGGGACGATAAATCGGTCTAGCTAGGTTTTATTTTTTAAAAACATAATTTTATGCGCGTTTTTAGACAATGAAAAACTCCTATAATGTCATTAGAATACGATAACTTATCGCCACTGTTCTTTAAGTCTAAATGGCTCAGAAATATGCTCGCCCTCGGAGTCAACAGGCCCCGGTTCGAATCCTAATGGTTACACTCGGGTCTTTTCTTTTTGTTCTTTTTTTTCTGAGAAAATCTTTTACTTAGAACTCTTTATAAACGCATTTACACCGAGCAAAGCTCGGTCAACCAGGTACTTAGGATAACACAAGTAATTTTCCAACGGAAAGATTAACGCTAATACACACTTTCTAACCGCTACCCGCAGTGTGGGGTAGATAGGTATAACGGGACACGTCGAAACTGAATAACATAGCGTCTACTTAAACATTCAAACAATTTCGTTCTCGTATTACACCTGTAACCCGGGTAAGTACTCAACCCGCCTGTTGAATTTCAACACATCAAAACAAAGAAATAAATCTGCTTATTAATGTTTCATACTCGTAAAGGTGGGCTTGGGTCTGTCTAATAACTGTTTCAATATATAAGTACAAGGTTACACGAACGAGAGTATTATAAGCCAAAGGGACAAGCAGGACAGTAAACAAGTAGGTAAGCAGATATTTATCGTTATAAATATTGTTCCAACTAAAAATCAAACATACTCGTAACATGTTTCCACTGCTGGAACTCGGGCCCGTCTCTTCCAAGGAGAGCGCCATTGCCATAATCCACCACACTGGCCCAGTGCGGATCGGTGGATGAAGGGTCAAACTAATTCGGAAAAAATCGGCTGTTCGATACAAATGCTATTTGGCTTAATGATATAAAATAGTGATTAAATCCTTTTCTCTCTTTTAACACGCTTTTATTACCTTCATTTGTAACTATGTATGTAAGAAAATCTTGGAATCTTAATTTGACCCACTTTCCGGTCTTCGATTAGGATGAAATTTTGCACACGCTCTGAGTTCTGATGACAATACATGACTAGCTAAAAAAACCTCAATACAAATTTAATATGGCGGCCTCTCCAAGATGGCGGACTGGCTATTTGATATTCACTCCCATGACATGGGTATCAAATGAAAGGGTTTGCTGTCAGAAACACGAAAAAAAATTAACGTGACTTAAATCTAATATGGCGGACATCCAAGATGGCGGACAGGCTATTTGAAATGCACTCCCATAATATGGGTATCAAATGAAAGGCTTTGCTGAATGGGATAGTTTTATAATTTTAAGTGCGTGCTTTAAACGTGTTTTTTAGTTTTTAAACTATTAAATTTATTAACTTTATAATATCAAAAAAACTACTAAGATTCTTTCTCTTCTCTATAAGTCCCGCCCTGTGAGCAAATTTCGGTCATAATTTAAATAAATAGTGCATAAATCTGCGTGTGTGTTCAATACGAGTACATGGTGATGTTTGAATATTTTTTTTTAATTTACTTGATGTATTTTTATGCATAATAAAAAAAATTGGTCTCTACTTAAAAATATTATCATTGTGGAAAATTACAATCTTCTCCGTCCGCGCAATTTTCTTAAAAATGGATACCTCCAAAGTTTTTGCTTCACATATATATACTCATCGATATAAATCAAAAGGTGTGCCCTGAGCACCATGAAATTTGTAATAAACTGTGTCTGTCTGTGTGTAGCGTAAGTGGCTTACACACAACCAATCTACGAGTAAGTACTTAACCCGTGGAAGTGCTAGCGGCGAGATATGCTATGGTTCTACTTATTTTGGTTGTTGACTACGAATAGTGATAGGTACAAACGTCTGACGTTCACCGCTTCCTGCAACCGACTAGAATGGAAATAGTGAGTTCACTCTTCCCAACGATGACATAATTCCGTGCGCCTGAAATTTGGGAGGGCACATCCTTTGGTTTCTATCGATGAATATTCTTAAATGACAACTAAAGCTTTTTTTCTTCTCCTTGGACTTAACAATATAAATAAAGATTTTGCAAATAATTACTTCAAGAAGTACTTGTCCATACAAAGGTACGTATTGTACGAGTACATGTATCATGACTTGTACTATTGCAAGATTTTTTGCAGAGTCCGCTTGGAGTAGTACATCTACATATGTATGACTCTACTGCCAAGCAATTATGAGCAAAACTTTTCAAGATCAGAGTGAATCGGTATCATAAACATTAAGACCCCTATACCCAGCAGTAGGTCAATACAGGCTGAAAATGATGAAATGATGATGTTGCTTATGAACCATCATTCATCAACGTTGGTTTATTGCAGCCGTTCCGCGCAGCCCTATAAATCCTTTTTACATGGTGGAGTAGGCTCAGAGCACAATGGGGAGCAGTCGTAAAACCAGCAGAATAAATGAGGATTGAGGAGACTATCCGAAAGCTTATTCAAATCAGGCCAATTAGTCGCCGTGGCTTAACAGGTTTCTACATAAGTAAGTAGCTTCATTACATCCACGTAGCTGTGTTAAAGAGAGATGGCTTTGTGAACTAAATTTGGAAAGGTTGGTTGTTTGTTTACATTACTGATAGTAAATTTCGTTAAGCTTAAAAAAATGCGTCCAATTACCCAATTGGATTCGCTTCGATAATACAGAGCAAAAAGTAATATACTAAAGATAGTTTTATTGGATCTTTGCCGTTTCAATAAAGTGTTATAAAGTTCATATAAGTTAGTCGCTTTAAGGACCTTGTAACAAAATATGGAAATAATATTCTTGCGATTTGACACGAAGGTGCCACATTACGAGTATCAGGCAGGGTTTTTTCAGTCACCCCATTTTTTTAATTTTTAATATACTAAATTAAGTACTTATACCTACTTATAACAATTGTCATACATTAAGCACATGAGTGAAGGTCGATATTACTTCGAATCTTCTACCATAATGTGTTGCTTTTTCGGGCTAGAATCAGTAGAAAAACTGGAAAATCCTTGCCCACCACCACCGTAACACCATATTAGACCAGGCATATCAGTTGCTTGCATACTCTCCAAGATCTCTTCTACTCCAATGATTTTGAAAATTTGTGACTATAGTCGCACTCACTATTTGCCTCTTATTTACAAGCGTTTTGTAAGCTCATATTTGTGTAAATACCTATTTCATTTATTAACTTTTTTTTAGGCAACAGCCTCATGCTTAAACAACCTAAACAAATTAATATCGTCATTTCATGTTTACGAATAAAATGGTAAGCTGTCCAGAAAATTCATAATTTTGTGTGGCTTGAATTTCAATTTTTTTTGAAATTTGAATTGAATTTCCTCGAAACGGCTTAGAGAAATAATCACAATTTCAATTGAAACCTCACTCAACCGTTCCTTTAAAAGTACGACAGCAATGCTTTTGAAAGCGTCTAACGACGGCCGGCACACTGCCTAAGGAGTTTCCATCAAAACCGGTTTTCAGCGGCGTATTTAAACATGGGTCGCCTGAAGCCCTAGTGCCCAGGGGACTGTCGCATCTTTACTACGGACCATCTAGCTTTGGATACACGCTTTTTCCATTCGGTGTTTGGCCACTTTAACGTTACGTATGTCTTATACCTCAACGTACGAGTAGTAAAGATTTTTTGATTAAAAAGATTTTTTTGAAAAAAGTTTATGTTTATATTTATTGAGTATACATTATTACACCTCCTTACTCCAAAACTTACTGTTTATGTCTTTTTAAAACTGTTGTCTACCAAATTGAAAAATACTTAAGGTTTGATTTACAATATTTTGTTTGAATTACGATAGTTATATTACATTACATGAAATTATTCCGTCGGGTTTAATAATTATAACAAACCTAATGGTTTTTTACAAAAAGTAAATCAAAATATGTTTGGAATTCACATTAATTACACGATATACATATGACGTGATTTGGTGGCACTCATTCAGGAATTCCAGGTTGTCTTTTAAAAATAGAAACGTTTGATGGTTGTCTAGGAAACCACTCTGTTTAAGTTAAACCTTTTGGAAGTAGGTAGGTATAACCTATTTGAATCGATCTTTTAAAATTTTGACTTAATATCAGATTTATTAACGCATTACCGAAATTTTGGTTAAGACTATACATCTAAACAGAATCTATCAGACCAGAAATTATTGGCGCCTTAAAACTAAATGATTGTAAACTGTAATCCAAAAATTGCAACACCAGATTAAACTTTTATAATATGGAAAGTTTTGAAAAGAATTTAGTAAGACTATAGATACTAGGTAGTCATCATTATCATCAGCCAACCCTGAGGTACTAAAAGCCACTTAGCCATAAGCCACTTTCATGATACGTCATACGTTGTATGATCGTCAATTCGCGCCACTAACGCGACCGAAGTCCGGAGTCTTGGCACAAACCGCCAGCTTAAAACCCCCTACACATGAGCCCTAAAATCAGAGGAAATTACGTAAAAGTAGACGGGAGAGCCTACATCGCACCATATGATTGGTGATTTATGGTGCGATGTAGGGTTACTTTTACGTAATTTCATCTGATTTTAGGGCTCGTGCGTAGAGGGTTTTACTCTTTCATGCAAAAACAACTGAATGTACTCGTATCTAGAAAGTTTGATGATATTAGGTGCAATATTATGTAATCTGGAATATCGCATGTGCTAATTTTGCGAGAAAATTATGAGAACAGAAGTAGCGAGGGTAAAAGCAATTCTCGTAAATATTCATAAATAGAAACAAAACCTCACGGTCACTTCATTTTTTTATGACCGGCCGCAAACGTTCGCTCCCCAGATTAGGTTTCCTAATCAAGAATTCCGATTCAGAAACCGACGCTGTAAGAATATGTGCACTTGTTAATATTTGGATGTAAGCGAAACACTGAGGTTTCTAAATTTGGTTCCCTAATCAAGATACTTAACGTTTACGACTGGCCTTACTTCTTCCTACCACAACCATAAATTTGTAAGTGTTGATGTTTGAATATTTGGATGGGCAATCACGTCATAACTAAAAGGATCAGGTTGCATTTTGGAGATAGGTAAGTATAAAATAAGCAGCCCACATTATATTCCCACTTCTGGGACTCAAACCAAGTTCCGGGTCACGCTCATAATACATCACGCTGGCTAAGTTCGGGTTGGCGCAAAACACAAGTCTTCAAAAGTGGTATTTCTTGGGACATGCTAGTTACGTCACGATGTTTTTCTTCGCCGTAAAGTTCACTGGATTTTAGTCATGACGAACTTGTAGATTTGAAAACGACTGAGAGATATTTGAGACAGATAATAATGGACAGAAATAGTCGCAAAAAATATGGGGTTCGTTATCATCATTTTTATTTTTCTACGCGGCTTTCTTAGCGAGCATTCGCATCTGCGAGCAAATACTAGTTTTGTTTTTACAAAACTAGAATTTGCTCGAAGAAGTTTCAAGTGACGTCACTTCATTGTATGATTTTTACGAAAACATGGCATCACAACAACCAACTCCGTAAGTTTTGACAATCTATATCGATCAGGAAACTAAAAATGCGTGTCTCATAATATATTTCGTTATTCCTCAACTTTACCTTTACCTGACAGACTTCTTAGAATGGTATATTTTTGACTCAGTCAACACTCCAAATATAGTCGTCTATTATTTTCTATAGAAAGTTTCAATTTAGCAGACTAGTTTCTCCGAAATAATCCCCAATCGTCTAATATACCTCCCACGCTTTTTGGCATTCATGTCGATAAAATCCATTTGCCTTTTAAGTGCTTTAATGATTTGTCGAATTTCACGGTTTGGATCATTAATTTCTCCGAGATTCGATGAATTATTTATACTTCTTAATTTGCATGACAAGGAACAAGAAAACTGTTAAAGTAAAGGTTAGTGAACCAAAATAGGCTACGCTTTTGCTTATCAAAATACTCGTAGATCGAACTATAAGTGTGCAGCACAAAATCCCCAAAACTACGATTATGCTTGCATACCTCATATCGAAACTTAACTTAATTGAAACAGCTCTGTCTATCTAATATACAAATCTCAGATGTACAATATTCTTTAGTGGGGTATCTATACAATATGCGCTAGGGTGTAGCCGAACGCACAAGTCGTCTGGCACCCACTGACAGATTGGCCCCCAATGTGGTCACAGCGCGCCTTAGGTTCAGGTGTGCTGGTGACGTTGATGTACCCCAGAAGCATTTTATTTTAAAATTGTAAGTTCCACTTTTGAATCACAAATTTTTTTTGGTTTGTTATGAATTAAACTTCAAAGTAGCCTGTCGTTATCCTACCTATGTTTGGAAGAGTACTAACAAACTTTAACAAAATGATATTAATCTGATAGCCACGGGGTTGGTATTTGTATAGTACCTACAAGTTAATCAGCATAGTATAAGATGCCCACTTAATGTTCCCGTTGCTGGGACACAGCACATTCTCCCCCAGCATTCTCCATTCACCATTCTCTCCCATAACAGCACAGCGACACGCAGTTATTGGACCATGAAGCGTTCAAATCATTACCTAACACTGCACTGCTCTCGTCATCCAGAGATCTAAGATATTATATCTCTAAGCCATGGTTGCCATGGTTAATAAATAACATAATTTTAATAATAAGAAACAAATCTTTAATACTTAATAAATATTACAATATTTATCACAGTCAATAATACGCATCTCCAGAGAAAATGGCATCGATTTTTTAAGGCACATCATTTGTTATCACCCGTCGATATTTTGAGATCTTATCCAGTAGTGACATCTAATTATTAAAACGGTTTGAGCCCTTCCAAGCCGAGTCCATATGGTGCATTTTCTTTCGTTGTTAAATAGTAGTTTCCAGGAACACTGAAAATTAAAATAATCCAAAATTAATTTGTTCAGATGTAAAGTTAAATTTAATTTACGAATTTACCTTTGTCTTATTATATGTGTCTACAACACAAAGAAAATTTAGAACAATATAAGATTCAGCTTTGTTATTCTTTAGAATGTGTTTTGTAATTAATTTTCTTCTATCTGATGTTTTTCGTATCTGCAATTCGTTTGTGGAATTGAATCTAAAGTTAACTTATACAGAATGTATAAGAGCGCTAAGTGAGTATTTAGAGATATTATTGTAACATTAAAATACCAAAAAAAAATTGCGTTTATTTCCGGTGCGATCGCTAAATAATGTTCGGCGGCAAAGACTGGATAATGCAGCAAAGGTATTGTTGTTATAAAACTCGGGTAGGCAGGTTAATAAAGTGCTGCAGTTTTACTGTATGCATAAACAAGTGTCGTGAAATTGTGGAATTTCTTATCAAATTTTGGAATACTGTTTTAGTTCGCTAAATGCGCTAAATAAATACTAATTTCTTGGTACTTTTTTATCGATGTTAAGCGACGATGCGGGTTACGATGGAACTCGCTGCCTAGAAGAAACTGTTTAACTCCATACATGAAGATTGCATTGATCGGGAAGAACCACTCATATAATGCATTCATTCAGCAACCGGGACTTTCTATCTTTTTATCTTTCTTTATACGAAAAGGGACTTGAGTTCAATTTAGTTCAAGTTTTTAGAAGAACAACCATGCAATGATTTTGCGTTGTCGAATTACAAGTAGTCCGATAGAAAAAGGCAATATAGTATTCGATTATTCAGATGAACTGTACACTCTCAGAAATGTATCACATAAAAAACTGATAAGCATGCCACTTGCGATAATGTTTAAGGTTTTGAAGTATTTCTCAAACAAGGAAGTGGCTGCCTATGAAGCCTTTTAGACACGCCTCTCGATCTAATCTAGCGCTGGTAGTTATCGGACCCATCTCAATAATACAAATACTTCTGCATACATTTTATGATAGTGGCTATGTTTGCTTGGAACATAAAAAGGAGTGTCTCTCGACTTATTGTCATTTTATACTTACGCGTTTGGATCAAAAGCGTACAAATCCAAAACAGTAGCTTCTCTTTCCTCTTTTGTATATCTCTTCCAGAGCCTAAAACTGTGAGCATGGCTTCCAATGATAGCACCGGGATTTTCCATGGCTTCAATGAAGAGCTGCCATGACCTATGGTGACTGCAGAAATCTACAAACAAAAATGCAAGACTTATTTCATGAGTTTTTACAGGTTTTTATTTCTCCTAAAAACGATTTTATGAGCTGCATAATAATAAAAATAAGCAGTCTACTTTATATTCCCACTGGAACTCGGATCTTTCATTCACAAAGAGACTCGGACAAGTTATTCTTATGGTCTAAATACAGAGAGAGTCAAGGTCACCACACTGGCCAGATGTGGGTTAGCATATTAAAATTTCTGACTTTAGCTCAATTTGACCTTATTGAATTCGTTTGACGCCATAAACGTAAAAAAATATCAAAACCAATTTCACTTTACTCGAAAGCTTTTGAATTCTGATACAATCATACAAATACATCTATCATCATGTATCTTAGAACCTACAATTTTCAGCTTCGCGGCAGAATTACCAGCTAAGCTACGAGGCCAGTCCAGTCCAAAAGCATACCTAAGTATCAAAATAAAACAATAGATAGGTATAAATACAAAAAAACATATAAGTATTAAAACAAAAGCATAAGTATTACCGTCTTCTGAAAATCTATCAGAACTGCCTCCAGTACAGCCAGGTTGTTTCACAGGCCCAACTCGATAATTTGGCCAGAAATTGACTCGACCAAGCTCTTTTTTGCTTCCATATTTGCTCGGGTCAGAGTGTATGGCTGACGTGAAAACGGCCGAGTCAGGATTTAGTCTTAAATGTGCAGGTTTCACATCCAACCCGGTGGCCGGATCCAGAGCCGTGATCCTAAAAAGTAAAACATGGTGAAGTTAACTGAGATTGTAACTTCTATTTACTGGTATTGTGAGCACAACGGTTGTAGGTACACAGGGCTGCCAATGCCGCAGCTGTCACGGCGCTTGTTGTTCTAATCCTGCATGAAATGTTATTGCAATAATCCAATTTCTGTAAACTACTATTCTTCACTATTTTTGTACAGGACTTTTAATTCAACGTAGTTTTCTATTTCAGATCCTCGGACTCCGGAGTCTGCTAATTTTCATTTTGTCCAATATTTTGTTGTGTTTGTTGTGTTTTGCAGGCGTGAATCCTACTAACATTATAAATATCGATGTATGGATGTTTGTTGCTCAATCACGTCATAACCTATGAACGGAGTGTCTACCGCCTAACCTAAACTGTCTTAGTTTTAATATTGCTCTCTCTTTTCTTTTTGCTTGATGTGATAGAGACAGAAATAGCAAAGCAAAGTCAATTTAGTTAGGCGATAGACTATGGGCAGGTCGGGCTGAAATTTGGAAATCATAATCCTATGACGAAAAGTGTGTATTGTCTTGACTATAATTCAACTGAATTGCAATTTCAATACGATCCATTCAGATGGCAGACGAAACAACCATTTAAACTTTAGCATTTATACTCGTAATATTAGTTTTTGTTTTATATTATGTAGTGACAAGACGAGCAGACATGTGCCTGATGGAAAGCAACAAGCCTGCCCATAACAGCACAGTGACACACTATTGTAACATGAAGAGTCTAAATCATGACCTAGCACCGCACTGCGCTCGTCACCCAGATATACAAGGTGTTTTATCTCCAGTAGTTTCTCTGGAAACATTGCCCTTCAAACCGGAACATAGTAATGTTTACACGCTACTGCTTGCTTGGTGGCAGAATAACTGGCAAAGGTGTGGTACTTCCCCAGGCGGACTCTGCAAAGAGCCCTACCACCATTAAGCTTCCCCAGGCGTATATATGTAGTAAGATTGTTTGAACTCAATGTGATCAATTACAATATGAATAGAATATTGAAACCTATCCCCTAAATTTTACATAAATCTGATAGCCCTGAAAGTTCAGCGTGCACAATTTTCGGAACAATAAATAGTGGTCAGTGCGTGCACCTCCCGTACAGCCGCTGGTATTTTCGTGCAACTGTGCATGATTTATTGCACCACGTTCATGTTTTTATCGAGTAAATTTATACGATTAATTGTGAAACGATTGGGTTATATAGTACTCAATATAAAACGAAATTAACAAAAACAAAAATATAATGAGTCGTTTTGCTAGAATGCATAAACCTGCCTGGCACAATATATTACGTAGTATTGGTAGGGCCCTTTGCAGAGTCCGTCTGGGGGTGCCTTAGAGCATTTAATCATAATAATTTGTCTGAGGGAGATACACCACACCTTTGCCAGTTCTTCTACTAGCCAAGCAGTAATATGCCAAGCAATGTATGTATATCACTACATTTATTTTAATTTCTTTAATATTATATTTAGGCACCTAAGGTTACCTGGAGGTGACCACTTTTAGAGAAAACGCAACCTGATGTGACACTAGTCTATTATAAAATAAATAAATAATTGTGGACATTCCACACACAACACCATCTGACCCCAAACTAAACAAAGCTTGTAATATGGCGGCCAGATAAGGTTAAGGTGGCAAAGTGCGCCTAGCGGACAAGTGCGCTTATCACACATATCTTGAAAACTACTGATTGGATACTAATAGTGACACTTTACATCGATGATACAAACTAAATCATAGTACGTAGTGATAGTCACAGATGGTTCTAGTCATGTGAGTTTGAGATACACTTAGCTGATATAATACTTATATAGTTGTAAATACATACTTATTATACATAGAAACACCCAGACACAGTGCAAATATTTGAATTCATCACACAAATATTTGCACTGGGTGGGTATTGTACTGGTGTATTTCCATGTCCTGTTCGTCCTGTTTTTAGTATAAAAAGTCAGATCGGTAAAATAACTTATGTTATCTACGACGTCAAACTCAAGAAGGTAACATTCAGTTCAAATAAAGTTTAATAATACGACGGCTAAGAATCGAAGTATTTCAAAGGCTTAATAGTTATATAAGATGAATTGATTATTCTATTTCCTCACCATGGTAACGGGACACTCCTTTTCCATCATTTTGTTGCCAGTTACCCCGAGTACATGAGCTCCCAGGAATGCCCAACAAAATGCGTATTATTTAAATCCAGTCCAACTTCGGAGAATTTGAGGAGGGTCGTGGCCAAATCGTTTCCCAGCTGGAAATGCCAAATACATTCTAATACAATACAAATAGGATAAATATAGGATACAGAGACAGACATGTTACACCTTATAAACTACGTTAAACCAAAGACGTCGACCAAAAAAATCGAAATCTATGTGTTAAACTATCTGGTGTAATGTTAATTAAGAAATATGTTAAGCTTTTATTTTATCAATCGCTGACGTTCACGAAGCTGCCACGAAACGGACCTTGGCAGTTATGTGACACTTTTAAATCACATTATGCGCCATAGAATAATAATAATATACCAAATAATAGTCATAATGTCTTTCCAGTGAAATAACAGGGCATAGAAATAAAAAAATCTTATATCTCTGGGTGACGAGCGTAGTGTAGCTAGCTTAGAATTTGACGTGTCACTGTACTGTAAAGGGCAGGCACGCTGCTCGTCACTAAAATTAGAAAAAAAAGAAGAGAATTGAATCGAAATCGTAATGAGTGTCTACCTGAAGAGCGTTAGGAACAGCCCAATACATATAAGAAGTGAGTAGGCCCGACAGAGCCTGCGAAGCGAGATGCTCCCAGTTCAACAAAGCCACGTTGGTGTCACCTCGCTTCAGAACTGCTGATGTTACTGCCGTCACTGCGGGGCCCTCAGGCTGACCTGAATTATTGAAACAGTTATAAAAAGAAAAACTTGAATTTATAAAATAATAAAAAGACGATTCGCTCTTGTAAAAAGTACATTACTACTGGTCGCACCTTTGGGATGGGACTAGATCACTAGATTCGATCGAGAGACTTGCTAAAACGCTCATAGGCAACAATACTAAAAAGATTTCAAAGCCTTGAAAGTCGCCGCAAAGCTGCTAGTTTATCGGTTTTTATCAGATATACATATTTCGGACAGTGTGCAGTTGATCTCCATGAATGATAGTAGCTCGTACAAAAATGACAGCGATTCGAGTTAACGTTAAAAAAACCTCGAACGAGGTGGTTTCACTCCACTCTCTTAATAATAAAGTCTAGACTATAAAGCGGTGTAATGCGCTGCCCGAGTGCGATTTGCCCGATGGTAACACTCTAGGGCTTTGCAATTCGGTTTTTCTTTTCATAGGTTTGCACTTGGTGATCTCGCCTGATGTGAAGTGATGATTAGGTCTACCACGAGGTCAACGATAAAGTGAACGGACTTTGAAGAAACCTACGTACTCTCGACTTGATGACACCTAGAATATAGCCATCAGTGAATACCCACTAAAGCAAAATGCTTTACTGTTTTGAAGTTCTTATTACAGAAGTGAAGTAAAACCTCTAAATAAAAATTCTTAACGTAAGTAAGTTAATAAAATGTCACAACTTTTAAGTAAACAGTCTACTAATATTATAAATGTTATGTATTATGTTACTCGTTCAAGTAACAAGAACAAAATTAAAAATTTTGACTAACCCCCGACTACCTAAGATTTGTTATCTGTACAACATTTTACTAGTCAAGCTCTTTCATTTGATACCCATATTAAGGGAGTTGTGAATAAAGAAATGTAATTCGCCATTTTGTGATATCGGCCATCTTGGATTTGTAATTTGTCATAGTGCAGAGTATTCTACTAATCAAGCCCTTTCGTTTGATACCCATATTGAGGTAGTAGTGAAAAAAAAACTATATTTCGCCATTTTGTGGTGGCGGCCATCTTGGATTTGAAATTTGTTATAGTGTATAGTACTAGATAAGCCCTTTCATTTGATACCCATATTGAGGTAGGTTGTGAAGAAGTATTTTATCCGCTATTTTGTGCAGGCGGCCATTTTGAATCGATATTAACCAAACATAGCTAAGAATACCCGCACGGTAATTAACTTTCAAATAAAAAAAACCGCATTGAAATCGGCCCATCCGTTTGAGCTCTACGGTGCCACAGACAGACACACACACAGACAGACAGACAGACAGACAGACAGACAGACTGACAGACAGACAGACAGACAGACAGACAGACAGACAGACATCGACGTCAAACTTATAACACCCCTTTTTTTGGTCGGGGGTTAAAAACTACTGAAGGGAAATAAAATTATTTATTAGTCTAGACCAATATAGGCTATTTTTTATCCTGGGAAAATAAAAAGGTCGAGAACTTTTCGAGTGAAACCACGAGATGCAACTAGTAGGTAGACCATACAAATAAAGCGACAGACATCTAACTTATTTTGTATTTTTAAGTTGTGCCTTATAACCCATTATAGGCAAGCATGCCGATCATAAAGTTATCGTTATCAAAAGCCAAACTATTGCTTGACAATTTTCTATTGACCCTAATTGTAATATCAAGAACTAATAAACTTTGTCCTATCCCATCATCTCTACAAGAACATCATTTGCATTTAAAAAAATATATGGACCTGCTGATATCTTCGTGAAATCCGGTTAAGCTTCGTGATATTTTTTTTAGTTTAATTTACTTAGGTACCATTTCAAGTAAGTTTTCACGTTTATACTTATATGATCTTCGTAGCTTGAATCTACAGTGTACCGTTTGATAGTGCGATAAACAAATCATAGTGTTATTTGCAATTTTTGCAGTATGTTAAAAATTTCTGTTGGCACGTAACCACAGCGGTGCAACGCGACAACCGCGACTCTGTCTTCTTTTAGCGTCCATTCCATTTTGACAAATGAACGTAAATAAATACTTTTTTTTCAGTAAGTGAAAACGTTCCTTTTTCAAAATCAATCGAAACATCTTTGGCCAGTATTACAATAAAATAAAAAATGATATTTTTGAGACAGAATTTATGACCTGACTAAGTATATAGTTTTGGTTACGTATTCATCACCGGAGAATCCTGCTAGGAGCGGTTGTTGCAGGAAGATCACTCGCAAAACGAAGTTATGTTTTAAATAACGTATATAACGTTTCTAAGCTAGCGTAATAAATAGATCAATACGTAAACACCTAAACGGGATCAATTAGGTATTTTAAATGTTGTTGCTTCGTCATGGAATGAATACATAGAATTAGTTACCTGTATACCCGTGGACGAAGACGAAAAACTGTTTATTGCGGTCGTACCATCCGTTTGAGAACATTTTCTGGGATTCTTCTAAAGGCAATTCTGTGTAGTTCGTTGTCGACCTGAAAATATGATTACGTGTTTTGCTCTTGGTTTCTGATATTTTAACCGACTTCAAAAAGGAGGAGGTCTTAATTCGGTAGTGGGATGTTTTTTCGTTATACGCATGTTACGCTATAGCTCCGCCAAATATAAATAAATAAGAGTTGGTGGACATTTCACCCACCTAACCACATATGACCCCAAACTAAGCAAAGCTTGTACTATAGCAGCCAGATTGCTGATACTTATATATTTTTCAATACAAACTTATTACCCATAGAAAACACCCAGGCACAGTTCAAATATTTGAATTCATCACACAAATATGAATTGATTTTATATGATTACTTTTTGGTTTGAAAGATCTTACTTCAGAGGAAGCTCAACATAATTTTAATCAATATAGGTATAGCGGTTTTGCAAATGTCAACAAAAATCTAAACTTTTCTTACCTTGATGACATATTATACTTTTTTGTAAAACTTGCTGTGTCATTGGAACAGGGTGTTTAGCTTATTTCACAAAATTTTGTCGAATCTAGTTTGAGTTTAATTTATAATCGAGGTCGGTTTTGTTGTAAAGAAAATTTCAGGTTCAATAATTTACCTACATACTGGTACCTAATACAAAACAACAAGTACGGGACTTTTATATAATACAAGCGGCCCGCCCCGGCTTCTCCCGTGGTACATATGATGTCTTCCAGCCGATTTCGGCTACTGCGACTGCTTGTTTTTTTTTTTTTTATTATACTACTTTTACCGTGGTTGGTGTACTCTCAAATGACTTATATAACCTATTTTTGCAGTGAAAGTTCGCGAACTGTCAAGGCAAGTTAGGATGCCATCCACATAATTATAAATTTGACTTAAAGGAAGCCTATTCTTGAGCTCATCACGCTTACGATCTAGCTCCTTCTTTCTTTCGTCTTCAAATGCATGAACGCGATCGTGCACAAGTCGCCTCCACTCAGAACGATTCTCAGCTTTGCTTTCCCTACGAGAAGGATCGATTTTGCAATTCGTCATGTGTCTCTTCTGAACGTCTTTAAAACGTAGATACTGTCCCCCTGGTTTCCGCTTGCCATCCTGAAGTTCGGAGTAGAAAATGCGCTTTGCCACTCTTTCGTTAGGCATCCTCGACACGTGTCCACTCCAACGTAATCTATGGCATATGATTACGTACGTATGAAAGAACGGTGAAAGATTTTTTAAATCGGTTTAGTAGTTCCCAAGATTACCGTGTTCAAACAAATAACTTCTTTAGCTTTATAATAATAGAAAAGATGAACACCAAAGATACGTTTATATTTCAAGTGACATTTTACCATCATATAAATATCGACATCAATATGCGATGCTTACGTCAGAACGTCACTAAATTGTTTTGCCTTCCTGGAACCTCTCCACTAACACCACTGACACTTGAACTTTATGGTATAGTAATAAAGTTCAAATTGACTTATTATTACGAATCGTTTGCATGGGAAAAGGAAAAGGGCTGTTTTAAGGTTTTCCCAGCTATTTATTATTCGAAATTTTCTCGCCGTAAAAACCAGGACTTCAACGAACATTTAAAAAAAGAATTGGCAAAATCGGCCGAGGCATTGTTGAGTTATACACTTACTAACACATTTTGCGATTCATTTTTATATTATAAGATACAAACTTCGTTGATGATTATTTTTTTAAATATAGATACACAGGTGAGCGGAATACGTTTCACGTGGTAAGTGACACGCCTGCAAAAAACAGCAGAATTCTACGAAACCATTTAACATGAACCGTCCAAATCACTGCCTCGCACTGCAGTCACCCTATAGATATGCTATCTCTTGGCCCTGTAATATCACAGTATGTACACAGTTATGCTGATACATTACTGCTTAGTAGTACAATAATTGATAAAATAGCGGCACGTCCTCAGACTAACCCTGCAAAGAATACGGAGTATACCAACACTGGAATAATGGCAGTATTATTCAAACGATAAAAATTTTTTCAAGTAGTCGAAGAGGTTTCAAATGTTACTGATGTACCTACATAGACAAACATGCAAAATCTGCGCTCTGGTTCTCCTTCTCTCTGTATTGTAAGTATTAGTATAGGAGGAGTAGTTTTGGCTTCTATCAATTTAATTTAATTTTTAAAATTGTGTTCTGTTAAGCGCTACAACGTATCTAATTAAGTTTGATGGATTTTATTTTATTTACTTGTGTAATGGATTTATAAATAGATAAATCTCTATTACATTTTATATTTAATTTTTTTCTGTTAATTGTCACACTTTATCAATTAAAATTATGTTAAGACATATTAGTATTATGAATGTGCAAGTAAATCTGTTTGTTATATGTTACACTTTCATACCTAAACCACTGAACCAATTTAAATAAAATTGTACAAAGATATGTTAGAGCCTCAGAAAAAACACAGATTACTTTTTAATGCGAAAAAGGATTGTAAGGTGTTAAAATGAAAGTTTGTATGGAAGTTACGTGATATTTTAAAGTAGAAGCTTGACTCTTATTTTTAGACTATTTAATTAGATAAATAAATATGCAATTAAAAATGTATAAAACAATAACAGTTGAAGTAACTCGCGTGTAACATTGTGGGGCGCAGCTAGTATGAATCTATACAAATTTCATATTATTATAGATTTTTTTGTTTGAACGCGCCAATCTCAGGAACTACTAGACTGGTTTGTAAAATTCGTTCACCATTGGATATTTTTTTATTTTTATTTATTTATTTATTTGAAGTATACATCGCCACATAATATGTATATGAGTAGGAAACATTTAGTAAAATGCACTACAAATAATGTTACAAATTATACCCTGTAGTTAGGGTGTTGCGATTAGTATTGTACATAGTAGGTATTTATATAATATTAAGTGTTTATTAATTAAATATTTAAAACTACGCAATTCATGATATTGTAACGTTTTTATCTTCTAGGTATTCTTCTATTTTATAATAGCACTTGGAGTTGAGTATTAGTTTGATGTTATTTTTAAATTTTTTTGTCTGTTTCGTCTCTCACACTTTTAGGTAAGTGGTTAAATATTTTATGTAACATGTATTGAGGCCCTTTTCGTATTATCTCAAGTTTAGGTTCTGGAGCTGTAATCTGGTTTTGCCTTCGGCCACTGGTGATGAATGTAAATAAGTTTGGATGTTTTTTAACAAAAGTTGCTGCTTCTAGAATGTACATGCATAGAACTGTTAAGATGTTAAGTTGTTTGAAGTGGGGCTTACAACTGTTACGTTGAGGGATGTTAACTAATATTCTGATGCATTTTTTTTTTTTGCATAATGAGTAATTCAGATGCATCAGTGCTGTTTCCCCAACATATTATGCCATAATTTAGCCAAGAGTGGGCATACGCGTAGTAGGCAGTTTTGGCCGATACTAAATTCGTGTTCGATTTTAAAACTGATAAAGCGTATGAGAATTGTGACAGTTTACTTTTTATTCTTTTAATATGGTTTTTCCAGGTAAGGTGTGTATCTATAGTAATCCCTAAAAGCGTGGCGGTCTGCGTTTCACTTATATTGAGTTTGTTAGTTAGTGTTGAGAGATTTAGTGGGTTTTTTTGGTACGGGTGCATTTGAATTAGTTTTGTCTTGCGTTCATTCAGGTCCAGGCCATGTGATGTTATCCATAATTTTGCTTCCGCATAAGTTTCTGCTACTTTGTCAAGTGTGTTTTTATCAGTCGAACATTTAAATAGTAGTGTGATATCATCAGCAAATAATATGCACTGAGATTTTATGCTTTTTGGGAGATCATTAATACATATTAAAAATAGTATGCATGCCACTACGCTGCCTTGAGGAATCGACCAATTTAGTATCTGTAACTCTGATTGTATTATCTGTTTTTTTGCGCTGTTTTCTGGATAATAGTTAATTTGCACTAGTTGTTTCCTATCAGTTAAGTACGACTTTAACCAATTGTAGGGTTTTCCTCTTATTCCTATTTCGTTGAGCTTATTTAATAGTACATGATGTGAAACTTTATCGTATGCTTTGGTCATGTCTAGAAGAAGACTTATTGCGTAATGTTTATCTTTTATGTTATCTAAGATACATTGTACAAAGTTATAAATAGCTAAGGTTGTAGAAGAGTTTTTGCGGAACCCATATTGGTTGTTGTCTAAGAGTTGAAACTTTTCTAAAAATTTGTAGATTTGGTTAGACACCACGCGTTCAAAAATTTTTGAAACAGCTGGTAGTAAAGCAATTGGTCGGTATTCATTAATATCTGTAGACTTCCCACTCTTTTTAGGAATTGGTTTGATTATAGCTATTTTAAGTTTGTCAGGGTAGCATTCTTCGTCAATCGATTGATTTATTAGCTCAGTTACCATTGGAGTAATCTCTTTAGCACAATTTTTGATAAGCGTTGGTGGAATTTCATCTATTCCACAGCTGTTTTTATTTGGGAGAGTTTTAATAATTTTATATATTTCAGATTCAGTTACTGGTGAGAGATACATTGAGTTTAAAATTTCTGTTTTTCTTAAGTGTGTATTTTTATTGATGATTTTTTGAACTTGCTTTGCCAATAGACGAAAAATGATTGTTAAAAATGGTTGCTATTGTGTATGGTTCGTCAACTATAATATTATCTACTTTGAGTTTTATGTTCATGTTTTTATTATTTGTTTGTCTTTTAGTGGTTTCCGATATTATTTTCCACATAGTTTTAATTTTATTGCTTGCTTTTTCCATATGCCTAATGTAATTTTTTTTTTGATGTTTTTATACATTTCCGCAATACTTTCTTGTAATGGTCATAGTGTATTTTTAATGTTTTGCTATTAGTTTCATTTAATAGTGTTTGTAGTGTTCTTTTATGTTTGCAAGATTTTTTCAATCCCTTGGTTAACCATTTATTTTTGTTAGAGGATTTTGTGATAAGTTTTCTACAAGGTATATTTGTTTAGGAGTGTACGTTATCCCGGAGTACTACAAAGCTATATTTTATGTACCGGGCGAAGCCGGGGTGGACCGCTAGTATAAATTATAATATTTATTCGCTGAATAGAGAATATTTTTTAATACCAATTTAGGACATTTAAACAAAGATTTTCGTAATAATAGGTTTATGAGACTATCTAAAGAAAAATGGGACGCATTACACACATCATTCATTTCAATATTACAAACAACTTTTGCAATGGGCCACCCCCTGAAATCGTATTCTCTGCTGTCTAGTGATTTATTAATTTGCCAAGGATATTGTTTCTAAAGGTATTTATTTTCATCATTAAACATATTTAGGGCATTAATATTGTCGTCGATATGTGTTTGAAGTTTCTTACCCGTGATAAAATCGAAGTTTTGCTCGATTGTCAACATCGTCGCCCGTAGCTGAAAAAAAATTATAATAAGTGATTGGTGATAAGTTAACAAAGTACGAAATTGGACTATCTACCTTATTTTATTTATATTGGAGTTATATGGGTGTATTACAATGAAACTTCACTCTGGAATACAACTATTCTTATTCGATTATGTTGTTAAAAGTATTTTTTTGTTTAATAATGCACAGCTTGCAGTCTATTATAATTATGTGTAAGTAAAGTTTATAAGTATCAATTACGACAGAAAATAATGAGATACAGATTCTAGTTATAAAAAAATTGGTTGCCTGTAAAGTCGGTATACGGGCGAAAGTTTTACGTGACAACGACTATGAGTGGTAAAATAATTTTACGGAAGGGACGCGTGCCTTTCACTTTTTATATCTGTCTCTCTCGCTCTTAGGCGGGCTAACCATGCCCGAGTGGAAGTGACGCGTGCCTCTCACTCGCTCTCGTTGTGAGCGCATAACGTGAGCGGAGCGTAACGCAGTTTCTTGAAGTGTCACCCGGCAAACCAATTTATAAGACGTTGTCACGTCAAAAAGTTGTTTTTTATTTGCTCATGATTATTACGATAATAACCTAATTAGGTTCTCACTGTAGGTATACATATTACGGCAAATCTCAGGCTAGTTTGTATTCATTATTAATTATTATCAACAAACCTAAACTAACAAATACTACGTTTTGTGAATCTGCTATAAGGTTAAAATTAAATCAAGATTGAAATTGACTTTAATTTGGATTACAATAAAATCTTCAAAGTGAAGTAATAACTCCCAAATTTGGGTGACTGGGATTAAAGCGCGTAAGCCCACAATAGTTACATGTATACATAAGCTTATAGTAGTTTAAGTACACAAATCATGCCTAATTCAATATTTGGAAATCCATACCTGGGCTCCATTGCGTTACCCAGTTAGACTGTGCCAACTATGTGTAGATAACAACACATTTTTGTCATCTTAGGAACAACATTTACTATGGGGCCATACCTACCTACTACTCACTTATGCTTACAAGCAAGCGCAAACAAATCAAACTCAGATTATAGCAAAAACAGAATGTTATCATGCAAAATTTTAACACGTGTTATGATTTTTATAACAAAATCTAAAAGTATTTCATTATCTTAAATTTGACTTAATCCTTTCGAGTTAATACAGGATTTCTGAGTATGTAAACCAAAGGTATGAATGACAAACAGTGAACACCAATGATGAGTTCATAGCTAACATGACATCAGGTGATAATCAATTCGCCAAATTGGGCAAGGACTTGTTGGAATACGGTGAATCTTAAGGCCCGATTTTTGTAATCGATTGAGGTAAATGAGCTTACAAATCGAGTTTTTGGGATCGGTTCGTAAAGTAGACATTTTACGCCAAACAAAATTTCTACACACCAACAAAACAAAAGGAAGAGCACTAGGTGTAAGTTACATCCAATACGAATTTTGTGCACGTACAAGCGAAAACGTTTTGTGAAATTGTAGACGGTTCCTGAGCGAAACCAATACAACATGACTCGTCAGTCGTAAACATTGAAATATTACAAAAGAATGCCAAAGTAGACTAGTATGACTAAGAAAAACCGAATCTAAATCCTCGACGTTCAAAAATAGAAATCACTCACCAGCGCTAATAATTAATAAAGAAACGACGAAGAAGACACTTGTGTACATTTTGCCGGTTTTCCACGAATTGTCCTGATGTCGGTGCAGTTTAGTTTTTATATAGGGGCTGATATCCAACGTCCTCAAGTTGCACCTTTGGGAGTTTCCTTGACACGCCTGTGATATAGATTCACGACTGGAACACTTAATCACCATAACCGTCACTCAGTGCTATCGCCTGTAGTCTAACCTATGCTGGTCATGAGCGAGGTTTATAGGCCTTCAGACTGAGATAACACTAGTCCAATTTCAGCAACGAAAATCCTATGCAAATAAATAAACTGTAAATGCCATTAACGTCACTGTTTTGATAAACCCATCCTATTCTACTTGACCCAATTTTCACATTACTTAATAAACATGATATAATTGAGTTTATTTCCGGTTTTGTAATCTTTAACGGAAATGTTAATGTTACTTCCATCTTCAAAAGGAACCTTAAAGGGATCTAGATAACATTATAGCACGGAAACAATTTAAATTAAGCAAATGAAAACCCAAAATAAGTCTGTATCTAAGTGACAGTCAAACAATGATTAGATTGCTGAAACTGGGTCATTTGGTTACTAGTGTGAAGTCATAACTTTGATAGGATATTTAAAAATTTAACAAAGACAAATTTGCTACATAAGTTACACCGACCGACATGATTTTTTTTAATTAATTTTTTTCTTAAAGTGATGCACTGCCTCTTACTAAAATAGACCTAAAGCTTTATTAATATTTTTTTTTTAAATTAAATTAAAATAACTAAGATATTAAGTTTTGGTGTTCCTTTTCTTCAAATTACTTATCGTGAAAAAAATATCGCGTTACATGACAATAAGCCGTTACGAGTACAGTGATTATTAATGAATATTAAACCGTTTAAAAAATGTGGCATCTAATTCCATAAAGGTTTTAGTAGTAGTAGGACTCTTGGCAGAGTCCGCCTGGGGAAGTACCACACCTTTGCCAGTTATTCTACCGCCAAGCAGTAATGTGCAAACATTACTGTGTTCCGGTTTGAAGGGCAATGTTTCCAGAGAAATTACAGGGCTTAGAGATATAAGATCTTAGATCTCTGGGTGACGAGCGCAGTGCAGTGCTAGGTAATGATTTGGACTCTTCATGTTCCAATAGCTGCGTGTCACTGTGCTGTTATGTGTCAGGCATGTTGCTTACCATCAGGCACATGTCCTGATCGTCTCGTCACTCTTTATTTAAAAATTTAAAGGATTTTTTAAGTATGGTACCTCCAACTCACTTAGAAACAGCCTTAATATGTATTTTTAATATGATAGGATGTACTTGTCAGATTAGGGAACAGAATATCTTTGAAATTTATCAAGACAATCCATTGTTTTTAAATAA
Source organism: Ectropis grisescens (assembly GCA_017562165.1). NCBI lineage: Eukaryota > Metazoa > Arthropoda > Insecta > Lepidoptera > Geometridae > Ectropis > Ectropis grisescens. The sequence continues at coordinate 13,211,673 of CM029778.1, read as the reverse complement.
TGTACCCGCGGCTTGGCAGTCTTTTTAATTTATTTTCGCCAAATACGATTTCGGCCCCACTTTCCCCCTTGCCTTCGAGGATGAGGAAAAGGCAGAACGCTTGGTCGATAGCTTTCAAACTCAATGTAGCCCCAGTCTCGACACTATGGATCCTGCTCACCTCGATACAATGAACAATGAGATCGATCGCAAAACCTCTTGAGACGGTCACAGCTTCAGAGATCAAGTCGATAATTAAGGTATCTTAATATTTCGATAAATATCGACAATATCCACTTACGTAAAGTTACGGCTGGTCTAGTAAGTTACGGCTGGTCTAGCAAGTAACGGCTGGTATAGTAAGTTACGGCTGGTCTAGTCGGTGACTGCCGATCCGCGGCCCCGAGTTGAAATCCCACGCGCACCACTGTATTTTCGAAGTAATGTGCGTAAGGAAAACATCGTGAGGAAACCGACACGTACCTTGAATCTTTCGAAGTCATGTGACACCCGCTAATCTGCACTGGGCTAGTGTGGTGGCCACCTTGCGAGAGAAGGTGCCGAGTCCCAGCTGTGGGAATATTTAGTGGACTGCTTATGCTTGCGTAAAGACGTCGGCATTGGTAACAAATTTACTTTTTCGCACATTTTTCATTTGGTTATTATTTTCAACTATTAGTATATAAGCAACTCTACATATGTTCCCCGATTCCTGAAAATCTGTCCACGTTATCGGTTTTCACAAAGCGGGATAGAAAGCCTCGGATTTATCTTATTACCGTCTTATAAATCCACTCGGTTCCCTTAGAAAGGACTATGAGCGATTCCGATACCTAGTAAGATGCATCCGGACTTTTGCAAGAGACATCATTCTCGATTCCAATCCTATCTTCCCACTTACAATAGATGTACACAATTCAAAGAACCTAATATAATAGTAGGTAAAACAAAAAATTGGAAGATTGTTAATATGATCTGACCGTTTTAATATAATATTAAATAATTAATAACAATACAATAAAACCGCCTAACTAACTACGCCTAAAAATTTTAAAATTACTAAGGCCGCCCAGCTCACCTCGACAATGTTCCCCACATTGTCATTGTAGAGGTCTGTCCACCTCTCGGTGGGAACACTTTTTTTTATTTTTTTTATTATTCGTATAGGTCCGCGTTTGACCACCAACTCGCCCGATGGTAAGCGACGCGACGGTGTGGTCGCAGATAACACTTTGGGAACCCCTGGTCTATTGTAAAAACGTAAAACACTCTACTAATCAACATATTTCTAAACTCCTTTACTACATTCATAGGACATATATATTTTATCTTTATTCCTACCTACTATTTCTCGTGAATTAAAAAAAGTTTATCCCCTTTAAAACTACCTTTGGCTTTATTTTTTTTTGGGCTAACGGGAAATTACTTCAATACTAATATTATAAAGCTGAAAAGGTTTTTTGTTTGAACCCACTAATCTCAGGAGTTACTGGACAGATTTCAACCGTAGATTTCATAAATTGTTTCACCGTTGGATATTTAGGTACGTCATTCCTGAGTGCTAAAGGTAGTATTGTGTCCCATTGTGTGGAGAAGTAGGTACTTTTGACAATCACAAATAAGCTCTGGTCCTACTTGTGGAGTTCTGGCTTGTACACGATGGCGTCAACCCCGAAGGTTATAAAAGAGTTTAACTTGCTAGCTAGAGGCTTCAGTGATGAAGCTACCGTGTGTTCTACTCCACAAGTGGGACCAGGGCTTACTTGTGCTCGAAATCGGTATATACTTTCACGTTCACAACATGGTCGAAAATATCAAACCAAAAGTGTACGTTTACGATACATGGGGAAGGGGAAGTGGGCCCTCGCTCACGGCCTCACACTAAAAAGGACCTCGCGAAGCCTCTTTAAATTCGTTGTCACCCGACTTAAACCCCTTAAGTTTTAAATTTAAGAAAAAACATAAATATTGGCCAATTCCGTCACTTTACCAAAACTGCATTATCAACAAAATTGGTGTTTGGTGCTTTTTCTTCCTAGCTCTACTTTTCAAAGTTTAGTAAGACGTATTTATTGAGGAGGTCTTGGGAAGTCAAGAAAAGGGGGCTCGCTGATGCGACTTTGTCTACTTACATCTATATTAGCCCATGCGATGACACTGATGCTAGGAGAGATACCTATACCCATAGATTAAATACCCAGTTCATCGGTTGGATTCCCAAGTCAGAGGGGGCGCAGGACGAGGTAAAAATCCGCGCTGTGATAAGCCGAATAGCCGTGTCATGTGCACTACTTTCCACCAATGATCTGACAAAACGAGATAGAGTTATGCAAACTTCTAAGGACAGAGCAGGATGCAAAGAAAGACATCAACGGTTTCATCAATTGTTTAATGGTTGTAATTTTTGTCGATGATGTTTTGTTTTTCTAATTACTGCATTAGATGACTTATTTGTGAAATGATATACCGTCCTTTGTAAAGCTGGATATATAATATGTATGTATTCTTACTGCACCATTTCACTAAGTAGAAACTCATTATGTTTTATTTTAACATATTTTTTGTCAGCACTCTTTCGGTCGAAATTAAAAACCTGACTGACCGAACTATCAACAGGTATAATGCAATTATGCTTATAAAATGCTAAGGAGGCAGTCCTACGGTCAGTCAAATGGGTATATTGTCTTTGCCTATAACCTACCAGGATGAGGAAGACTTGATGTATCATTTTTCTTATTATTTACGAGTTTTAGTTTTTTTTGCATCGTAATGATGATGAGTGATAATTACCACCAACAATGTAAATATTTTCGATAAGTATATTTTCTGAGGAAATAGTAATTATTGAAAACTAATCAAGAGGTTTATAAAAAAAGTTTATCTAACAATAAGTACTTAGAAAATCACTAATGGAATACTAGAACTAGATCATTACTGAGTAACGTAGGCTATATTAGTGCAGGATACAACTATAGAACGAGTTATACCGACCTGGTTGATAGATAAAATTATTTTATTCAATTCAATTATGTAACTATGTCATACATACATCATTACGTAAATATATTGCAGATGGGTTGTCTAAAAAAATCAGTCCAGAATTAGATAAACTAGCAGTGCCTCGCGGTTTTACCCGCGTAGTTCCCGTTCCCGCTATTTTACCGGTATAAAAAATATAATATGTGATCTTCCAGAATATAATCTAAGTGTGTCCCGAATTTCAGCCCGATTCGTACAAACAAACTGATTGAGCTACAAACATCCAAACATTGACATTTATAATAGCTAGTAGAATTAACTTTTTTTCGTTGATTTGGTTATTACTTAGAGATATTCAAATAGATTCCATACTATATGTAAACTCTTTGGACAAATTCCAATGTCACAATTTTAATTTATATTGCTAATCGTATTAAGTTAGGCGTTTCTAGGAAAACTCCGATTACGTATGCTATTATAGTGTTTATAACATCTTTAAATTGCACAGCATCGCGTAGGTACAATCAGAGCTCTGAGCTCTGTAGGCCATGTCACGACAAAATAAAACATATTTAATAATGGTTATTTATTCGGGGATCTGAAAGCAACGCTTGTTTTTGTTACTTCATATCGTAATAATAGGAAAAACATCGAAGCTAGACATAGAAGACAGCTAGAAATGCAAACAAAAAAATGCAATTGCAATTGCAAACGCAGCAATTTTTTCAGTAACTATAAGTAGACAAGACGAGCAGAACATGTGCCTGATAGTAAGCAAAACCTCTGACCATAACAGCGCAGTGACACGCAGTTATTGGAATAAGAAAAGCCCGTAGAAAAGTAGTTGTAGTGGTAGGACTCCTAGCGAAGTCCGCCTGGGGAAGTACCACACCTTTGCCAGTTATTCTACCGCCATGTGACACAGTAATGTGAAAACATTACTGTGTTCCGGTTTGATGGGCAATGTTTCCAGAGAAACTACAGGGCTTATAGATATAACGTCTTAGATTTCTGGGTGATGAGCGCAGTGCAGTGCTAGGTAATGATTTGGACTCTTTCATGTTCCAATAGCTGCGTGTCACTGTGCTGTTATGTGGCAGGCATGTTGCTTACCATCAGGCACATGTCCTGCTCGTCTCGTCACTTCTTATTTAAAAAAAGTCCAAATCATTACCTAGCACTGCACTGCGCTCGTCACCCAGAGATATAAGGCGATCCATCTCTTTGCCCTGTATTATCTCTGGCAACATTGCCATTCAAGCCGATTGCACATGAATGTTTGCACATTACTGCTTCGCGGTAGAATAAATGGCAAAGACTCTGCAAAGAGTCCTACTACTACAAAATTTATAGTAGTAGTAGGACTCTTGTCAGAGTCCGCCTGGGTAAGTACCACACATTTGCCAGTTCTTTTATTTATGTGTTCTGGATCCGGTTGTATTATTGTCCTAAGGTTTGAAAGGCAATATTTCCAGAGAAATTACAGGGCTTAGAGATACAATATCTTAGATTAGAGCGCAGTGTAGTGCTACGTAACGATTTAGGCTTTTCATGTTCCAATAGCTGCGTGTCACTGTGCTGTTATGTGGCAGGTATGTTGCTTACCATGAGGCACATGTCCTGCTCGTCTCGTCTATCTTATGCTATTTTTTTTATATTAATAAACTAATATTATGATACTTTTAAAGCGTATAACTGTAGCGTTTAATATCACATACAACTACCGAACTGACCGCGCAAATGTTGGACTTATGTATAATTAATTAGCTATAAGATAATTATAATTGTAGGTGCATTATGTAGTTTGTAACAATAAATTATATTAGCCCGTACTCCAACATTTTACGCAAAGTGAAATAAAACCTGTACTTTTTTTGCTATAATCATTATAAGCAAAATCGATTTGGGTGTAAAGAGAAAAAAAAACAGTTTCTTTTTTAACATATGTACTATTTTATTTTCATATCATCAATAATAATTATTTTGCTTACAATTTTTAATTTGGAATGGTGTTGCTTAAAAATAAATAAAAATGGTTTAGGCTGGCATAAGAAATTAACCAACATGCAAGAGATGAGGTGCACGACAAAGAGTTATCTACGCGACTCTTTGGTTTGGTTGAAATTTTACTTTCATATCTGTTAAATCTATACAATTAAAATAAGAAGCGTGTACATTCTTACAAAAACAATATTTGCATAAGTTTCAACCCTAAAAATCAGCGATCAACTTATTCCATCAAATTGATACAGACAACTTCCTTAAAACTATGTTAATTTCTCATCATTAAAATTGTTATTTGTACAAAATAATTACTGACAACCGTGATAAACTATAATTATTAAGTTAAAATATCGTAAGACGGAGAAAACAATACAATAAATATACTTATCTAAATTATAATAGACACTATTCACCTATACATATACAGAAACGTAAGTAACACCATACAACATAACTGTTACCATACAATGCAGTGAACAGGACAAAATCTTTAAAAAGCATTTATAATCAACAATGTAATTGAAAATGTATTACGACAACAAATAAAACGGGATTCAGGACGTACAAAAACGTTGAGTTAAGTAAATCAGGAAATAAGAATATGAAGAGAAAGATAATGCAAAATTATATTTATCATTATAGGGCATGATAGAAACAAGTCAACACAATCGTGACGACTGGAATGCAACCAACAGAATGGAAAAAGAGAAGGAAATTTAAAAGAAAATAGAACAAGACAGTATAGTTCTAAAGATTGATAATAAGGGAATAAAACGGTATATGTAGAGGTAGACAGTATAAATGTCGATTTATTCGTCATCGTAATGAATAAGTTAATATTTAATTTTCTTGAAATATTACTAAAATCAGATTAAAATATATTTGACAGCCTGCAATTTTAGAAAAGCAGACCTTAATTCTTACAACCGCTATGAAATTACTTTATCTTATTTCAAATACTTTATCCACCTGCCTACTATAGAATCGAGAGTAGATAAAAATAGAAATAACATATAAGTTCCATCAGGTTCTTACTCTATGAGATAATATAATCTGATTCCTAGATGAAGGAAAGAGGACAACACCGCAAGTCTATTCATGCGTATAAAATATTATTGATACATGACGCTCTCTAAAGCTATACATAAATATAATATCACGTCAAACTACGTCCTTGCGAGAAAGAGCAAATTATCACTACTTCGAATACCATCTAAGCATGTTTAGGTAAATTCTCAAGCTCATAAATAAATTAAAATCATTTAAACTATTGGCTTAACTGTAGAAATCACCATGCCTGATCAAGATTATAATGTAACATTAGTAATTTCTGAATACACAAGACATTTAACACTTTATTGATAATTATTGTTTTAAAGACATATCCAGGTCCCATGTTTTCATTACGCATTCGAGCAAATCTGTGAATATCGGCAAGAATGTCAGAGCTTCATTCTCAACATTAATACGAGTTTAAATGTAGGTGTTAATTATCATTTTCCATGTTTTAGCACTAATTAGTTCTATTAACATTCGAGTTTAACGACTAGGTATGTCGGTACTGAGACCGCTTTCATCGAATTATTATTTTTAAATCGAGACGTAAAAGAGTATAAGAACAAGAACGCACTGCAATTTTTCATCGCATGTATTTATCCGGTTAAAGTTATATTCGGTATAAAATCTGCGTAGATTTGTTACCGCAAGAACGTGCACCACTATTTGATGTGTTACAAAATGTCGGATATTTTCCGCAGTGCAGCCACGCTGTCAAACACATCGTCTCTTTGCTCAGGTATCAGGTGGATCTGTTCGTCATATAAAGACGATTTGTCAGCTATATCGAGCTGGGTATTATTACATCTAAGGTTACGAAACTTCATCGTAGATCTACTACGAACCAGGCCACAAAGGGGTTTCACAAAATACATTCAGAAAGATCAGTCTCAAACGGATCTCGTCCTGTTAAATATAAATTGTATAATGGGCTCTGTCGCTGGGAGTGTTCAATCGGGTGCCTATCGTATCATTGCAAAACACTTCACACACATTTTCAGTCCAACAATCGAATCACCAATAGAAACTAGCATACTCAGACACTTCACAACGAAACTTTACACGGACACCCGAGATCACTTAAAATTGGTCAATACACGAACAGTCGCCCAGGAACCCTCAGTATTGGCGATCGTCGTAGATGTAGATGGCTTCGCCGGCGGATTCTTTGAGCGGCGGCGGGGGTGGGGGGAAGTCGAGGTCGCCCGGCCTGAAGAGCTTGGAGGCGTTGGGGGCGGGTGAGGCGGGGCCGGGGAGCCGCTACCTGGGGAACCCCCGCCGCGTCGCTTCACGCCGCTGGGAGACGCCGCCGTGCGGAACGAAGACTTTCGTGCCAGTCTGGAACAATGAGATTAGTTAATACAAGTTAACTAGAGTAAGTTTGGTTTTGTATCATTTACAGATATGAATATCGCTGCTCTACAGTAAATCAAGCACAGGCTTGAAGCTTACAATAAACGATAATGTAAATCCAGCAAGACGTTCTTGATACACAAGTCAAAAGATCATTTTAATCCGTCTACCAGAGACGCAACAGTACCTACTGATTGATTTTATAGTATTGATTATTTTCATTGAAACGACGAAGAACTTATACTTTTTTGACCGACTTCAAAAAGAGGTTTTCAATTCGGTTGTATGTTTTTGTTGTATGTTGCTGCGCAAATGGTTAATCAATTTTTTTTTTTTTTGTTTGGTAGTACATACTTCTGATGTGCCATTGATTGTGATAAAATTTATGTGGGAAAAATTTATCAAAATCACTGTGGTGGTTTTGAAATATGAACAAAAACTAAAATTTACTTTCATTTATCTGGATGACTTAAGTGATCAGGTTTCTTATGAAATTTGACCGAATCCGGAATTTATTTTAAATTGAAGTCAATTTTTTGTTTTTCCGGAGAAAAGAAATGATGTGATCTTTAAAATTGTCTTTGCTGACATAGAACAATTAGGGAATGATTAGGTTTCAACAATTCGATCGAAATAGACTTCTTTTTAGATAAATGACATAACGCGACATAACAAAAGTGTACCAACCTAGAAGCGACTTCTTCAGCAGACTCCTCAATCTCCAGTACCCAGCTGACGGAGTCTGGTTTCTCGACGACTCCTTTGACGGCTGGCAGGGGAGGCGTCCCGGGCGCGGGGGAAGGCGAGGCGGCGGGGGAGGGCGGGGAGTCGGGCGGGGGGGACGCCGAGCGCGCGGAGTCGCCCGAATACGTGCGCGAGCGCAGCGCCGTTCGCTCGATGAAACTACTACCCAGGATTGACGCCACCTGAAAATAATGCACATTTTTTTTACATCAACTATGAAACGATGTCAATTTTTCGAGCTATGAGCAGTCCGATAGAGAAAAAAACCTGGTGGTATGGTTGGTGCACACTCTCCCAAATGTGTCCGATGAAAACCCGATAGCCTAGCAATTTTGCTGCAAGACCTAAGTAATGACCTGTGTTTTCCTCCGGAGCTTGTATCTCAACTCCTCGTTGAGCGCGGCTAGTCGCGCGGCGTGGTCGCGGTCGCGCGCGGCCGCGTCGCGCAGGCGTCGGTTGTCGTCGCGCAGCCGGTCGACGTCGCGCTGCCGCGCCGCCGCCCGCTCCCGCAGTTCCTCGGCGGCGTGCCGCGCCGCGCGCGCCTCGCGCTCCGCCGCCGAGCGACGCTCGCGCTCCGCGTTCAGCTCGGCGCGCGCCTCGCGAAGCGAACTCATCTCGCTCTGCTTTAGTTCGATCACGGCGCGCAGAGAACGGACCTGCGAACAACAAGCAATACAGTTAGAGTTTCCATTAATTCATTTGTGAATTCCTGACAAGAAGCCTGATATTTCAACAAGTCCGGACACATAGTTACCGTTGTATAGCAGGCATGGTGGTAGACGCCCGCATTGTGAGGAGGTAGGGTGCGGGCGAGGATTGTTCGTGACTTGATATTACTTAATATAGAGGTAAGTATATTTTTATTTCTCTTACTCCATCTAATTTAAAAAAAAACCGGACACATTAGGAAGCCTCACTAATCCGGACGGAAGGTAACACTTCCGTCCGGATTACAGTGCAATATCGATATAACAAATCAGAAGGGCGTAAATTTGTTATTTCAAATAGTCCGTTAAACTGGGGCTTATCGAGTTTAGGTTGGTCTAAAATTTGTCTAAAACAGTCAAAACAATCGTTTTATCCAACACAAACACAAAAAAATTATGGTGAACAATCGACATATCTCACCTCTGCAGCTAGTTCATTAGCATCAGTGCTAAGCTCCTCATCAGCCAGAACTCGCAGTTGGCATTCCTCCGTGTCGCAGCAGACAGGGTCACAAGCCGCGTCGCACATGGCCCCGTTGCGGCCCGACGCGTTACTGTCGTACGACGTATCCGTCGCGCAATCTTGGCCGTCGCACGACGTATCCGTCGCGCAATCCTGTCCGGCGCTGGACGCGTCGAGTGCACGGTCGCGCTCCGCTCGCGTCGCTTCGAGCTGCGCGCGCAGTGTGCGCTCGAGCTCGCTGTGCGCGTGAAGGCGAGCGCGGCTTTCTGCCACCTCGTGCTTCAGGGACTCGATTGTATCCTGGAACCACAACCAACAGCTTTAAAATAAACTAGATAGATGGCTTCATTGTGTTAAATGAAAAAAATTAAAACAATATTGTGTAAATATTTTCTCATTTGGAATGCACACCACATCCTTTCTCTATGCTTTCACGGTTGTTCCCTACAGTAGTATACATACATATATTAATTATTAATATTCTTTAAAACTGAAAATACGCATCCAACTCGTCCAAACAATAAAATTAGTGATACAAAATGCTTTTTCGTGATTTACGTTCGAGTTCGAGTAACAGTAGGTAGGTATTCATCGTCTCAAAAGACTGAGAAAAAGGAAGATCGATGTTTGCCAGTGGTTAGGAACTTTTATTCCGAGAGCTGGCACCAAAGTTGGGTAGGTATCTGAGTAATCTGAATTGTCACATATTTCTCCTATTCTACCTCAAAAAGGATCGATTTTGCCCCGCTACTCACCAGCCAGGTCAGGACCTCCGTGTTGGGGTATTATAGGAGAGACATGTGGCATGTTTTCAGCTTGCTTCAAATACTTACCCAAAAATTAGTACCAGATCTCGGAATATTTTGTGAGAACTCGTGAAATATCTGGGACTAGCTCCACCAAATACGGTAAATTACTCATAATTAAGAATACTAGTGAACTTCTATCGTTTCCAACCAATTTCACTAATGCTCCAAAATGTCTTACAAGTTAACTTCAAGGTTAATTTTATTATCCTTAATTAGAATCAATTTTGGAAGCGCTCAATCAACCGTGCTGTAGTTAACCACTCGTAAGTTCTCTACTTATCCAATCTATTCAATTCATGAGTTTCCATATTTACGGGTGAGTTGATAAAAGATTCTTACTCTATTTATGAACATCATTTCGACTCGTAACAAATTTCATACTATGCTAAAAAATTACCTAAAGTAAAAAAATTGAGACAGATATGTGAAGTTTTATTTTTTTACCAATACCTGCAAAATATCCTTAAATATGATATTAAATTTCTTAACCAATCAATTACATTGATTCAAAGTAATTCACTAAACAAACGCGGCTTAAAAAACAACAGAGCGATTTAAATATGTACTTAGAACATTCTCGAGAAACGATTGCTTTTGTGCCAAATCTGTTTCTATGTAGGACATAATAAGTTTAAAACAATCATCAAATCGTAAACAAACAAGACTAATCGTACGACATAAATAACAAATAACGACAAATATGCGACAAGTCCATGTGAAAATTGGCACGTACATGCGAATTGTTTACGACTATGTTGTCGAGGCAATTTATAATGGATCAGAAGGAAAATGTAACTGGCACTGAAGAACAATATTATTCTACCTTGAGCCACGGTTCTCAAACATAAATAATCGTCGGAGCGACGAACTTTTACTCCGACTACTAAAGACTGAGACTTATCCTTATTAAGCACATAATAAGTATTTTCACAGGTTTTTCTTTATACTGTATGTGATATTACGATTGGTAAGAAATTCTTTTATAGTTTTAGTAAGTATTTTTATTTTTTAATATCATTATAGAGTGACCAACAACAGCAAACAATCCACACTGCCTGCCCACAACATCATAGTGCCATGAAAACACCTAAACATGAACACCTAAATCACCGCCTAGCACTGCATTCCTCTCATCATCCAAAGATTTAAGACGTTTCATCTGTTTATACACTTGTTTATAATCCAGTGTACCGATTTGAAATTTCTTTCAAATCGGAACACTGGATTATTAGTTTTCTTATTGATTCCATACTTCACTAATGTAATCTCTGTTTAGCTCAAACTTAAATTGAATCCAAATATTTGTACTGTGTCTGGGTGTTTCTATGTTTAAAATGTAGTGTATTTACAACTATATAAAATGTATGTATCTACAACTATAAGCATACAAGTATTATATGAGCTATTTGGTCGCCATAGTACAAGCTTTGCTTAGTTTTGGGGTCAGATGGTGTAGTGAATGCATTGTCTACCAATATTTATATATTTATTTATTTTTAACTTGTGGTCTAAATTGCTGTAAGAATAAAACCGAAGAGAAATTAACATTTTATTTATTTATCAAAATGAACCATAAAACTTACACTGTCATTACTATGAAACACGATTTGTCCATTCAAAGAGTTTTTGTTTATTTCATCACAGCCATTTCACCTTTATTGCTATGATCATTAAATAAAACTTCATTCATTCATTCAGAGTCTTGATTATTAGTGAATTGGAGAAATGTCACCTTTATAACAAAAAACTTAGAGATGAAACTTCATTGGTTCATTCTTGACACATCATCCATAGATAGATAACCCTTTCAAAAGTTTCGGGTTGTTTCAAAATTTATAGGACTGAAGTAATGCGCGCCAAAAGCAGCCAAAAAGTAATTAAGATCGAATTGCGCAGACGCCCTGTAGCCTAGCGGAATATCCTCACAACAAAAAACATCACGTTCTCCATTCATTTTGAATTAGTCAAATTTTAAGTGGAATAAGTTGCCGGCTTCATTGTTCCCTGAGAGATACAATCTAGAACTTTTCAAGGTCAGAGAGAATAAGTGTTTTCTAGGTCAACGTGTGTCATCTTCGACCACACCGTCGCTTACCATTCAGGCGAGTTGGTGGTCAATCCAGACAAATGTGCCATAAATAAATAAAAAATCTCAAAAACATTTACTTTGAGTCCCTTGATATCATCGGCGAGCGCGGCTACCTCCTCGATGTGGACGGCCTGGAGGCGCGCGTTGGCCTCCTCTTTCGAAGCCACCTCCATCTCGAGCTCTGAGATCTTGCTCAGGCATTCTGCGACTGGAACACGAACATTTTCAGATAAGCACAAAAATAAGAAAACCAACATGGTAAAATTTGTAAATTGAAAAAGATTTTTTTTACATTGTATTTATAATCATGTAATGTTTTACCTTCGACTTGTAGTATTTAAAACCAACTGTGAATTGGAACAAACTTTATTCCTCCATCATCTACAGTCAACCAATAGCATAAGCAGCCCAATGTTTCCAGTGCTGGAACAAGGTGGAACACGGGGTCTTCTGTCACAAGCAGAGAGACAAGGTTATAATCCACACTGGTCAAGTGAGGGTTGGTGGTTGACACTTGACCTCAAAAAATGTCATATTACTGCCATTTTTTTTTAGTATAGAGTGATGAGGCAAGGAGGACATAAGCCTGGTACGCAACATGCCCGTCCATAACAGCACAGTGACATGCACATATTGGAGCATGCAGAGTTCAAATCATTACATCAGAGTTTTTATCTTTATGCTCTGTAATTTCACTGGAAACCTTGCCCTTCAAACCGGAACACAGTGACGTTTTTACATTACTGGCATCAAACTAGAACTTCTGTAGTTTGAAGAATACTCAGAGATCAGAGGGTTATTAGTTCCACTTTTGGCCGTTGTATGGATAAATTGCTGGCATAATGAGTGTTACTGACTGGTATCGAGGTCTTTCTGCGCGCGCTGTTGCCGGTCGCGGTCGGCGCGCGCGGCGCTAGTCCGCTCCGCCGCCGCCACGCCGCGCCACCGCTCCGCTTCCAGCCGCCACGAGCCGCCGTTCAACGCATCCAGCTAGAATAAGCACATCTCTATTCAATAAACTTTGTTCACAAATGGATCTACATGTCTATACATGTATATGCCGCGGCACGCCTCAGGGGGCGCCAAATCGAGCGACTCATCACGTATTTCAAGTCATCGTCGTAATATCCGATCCAATATTATCATCAGGAATTCTTCCTTCCTCATAACCCGTTATGTTACGTCCCTCCTGCGCAAGGTAGGTACACCGATACACCCCTCCCAGACAGAACAGAATTAACATTTTTTAATTAAACAACTTTAAACATTTTGAAGAAAACCTTACACCTTTCGAACTTTCTCTATCAAACATCATACGCACTCAGCCCACTTTGTGTTCCCACAGCTGGACCGCGGCTTGCTCTCAGAAGGAATAAGTGAGTCAAGGCCATAATCCACAATGCTGGCCCAGTTCGGGTTGGGGAATAACGCATGTCCTTGAAATGTGTATTTTTTTTTAACATCCTGATTTCCTGGCGGTGTTTACCTTCACCGATAAAGTCAATGGTGATGACAAACTTGAACATCTATCTGTACGTGGGAAAATATTCAGAGGTACAGTCGAGATTTGAACAAACAACCTCACGATTCTGAATCGGGCGTTCTCGCCATTATATCACTACATCGTTTTCTGTATAGCAGTGTAGTGTATCTTACCCGGAACACCAGATACTGGACTAAAACGCCCAAAGCTTCGACGCCTTTAGTCGCGTGCGCTAACGCAGCGACTTGCTCCTTCGGCGGCGATACTGCAGCCGAGAGCTGAGCGGGGAGCGGAGCGGGCAGCGGCGCGGGCAGCGACGCGGCTAGCGGGGCGGACGGCGTGCGAACCGGCGCCTGCACGGGAGTCTGCACTCGCTTGCCTCGGGGCCCCACCGCCGCTGACACGCGAGGTGGCTCTGCAACAATTAAAAACAGACACTTAAAATCACAATGAACTCTATGCCACATACTTATTCATGAGTATTCACATAAAATAACGTAACACATTACGTAATTTACGGACTGTAATAACCATAACACCACATTTTCATGTGCACACTTTCAAGTGCTCATTCCGCTTGAAAAATCATCATTGCGCGAGAAAGTCGGTAGTGTTTAACGTAAAGTTAACAATATCTTGTTCCTCAAATTGATCTGTAGCAGCTAATAAATGCTAATAGTGTGTAAGTACCAACTTCCTATGTTTGTTGAGTTTTGTTGGCGAGCGTTCGACAATAGTTCTCACGCGTGAAGGGGACAGCGCAGCGTTCGAAAGTCGAGAGGAAACAATACGTAACGGCTATAAACGAGTTTTCACATGGGTTTTATTCTACCGTCTCCTCATCAAAGTTCCTGTCTAATTTAACATATGACTTTGATTTTGTTTGTTGTCGTAGCCTACGCGTAAACGATACACTTTATTTAATCTACGTTTTAGATATATTGACAAAATCAGAATCATGACGTTAATTAAAGTAAGTAACTGTTATTTACATATTTTTTGTAATTTTTAATAAAAATCACGGACCCAAGAGTCCTTGGAGTGTTATGTTCCACAATAAAACATTTATCTGTCATTTTTTAATACATGGGCAGTTTGGCTTAAGTAGCTTCTACACCCTACCGAACATGTGGCTAGTGCGGAAGGCGCAGGGCCCAGAGTCAATGTTTTTTTAATCTATCACGCTGATCAAATCCCAAGGATAACACACGTCCCTGAAATGTCTTTTTTGGGACAAGCCAATTTCCTTATATATAACCGGATACTTTGTCTAAACGGTTAAAACCAGTGGAGACAAACTTGGTAAAATAGTAAGGTCCACGCGATATTCGAACTGACAATAGCCCAACTATCAAAATGGATGTTTTCACTGCTCGAATGATTACGATAAAATTTTAATAGCAATAAAACGATGTAAGAATAATCCAAATCGGTTCAGGTGTCTTCGCTTCGGTATGTTTACAAAATCAAACAAATTGATAATCTCATTTTTAAATCAGATGAAAAAACAAACTAGGTAACTGTACTGATTTAAATCTCCGTTTCGCGTCGACTCGAAAAATATTAACACAATGTCTTATTATTTCAACAAGGTTTCAAAATATAATTGCTCTACCTCCGGCGACCATACTTGGGTAATTTAGCACCTCTACATTATTTACTGCTGAGAAATAGACGATCATTTTAGTAAACAAAGACGTTTTTAGTATCTAACTGAAATATTGCAATGATTTTAATTTAGATACGAAATTTGTGAAATTTGTGATACAATCATACTCGTATTGAGGTAAAACATTACTAGACTTAGGGCCGTCGCAAAAACGATGACTAGTTTACACCTACATGATATGTAATAACGTGATGTCATAGAAAAAAACTACTGCGTTTCAAATCTGATTTCATTATTCGAGATCATTAGGTGACGCCATCATTTCGTGTTCTAGGAATCGTCCTCATAAGGCGGTCGGTCATCTTAGTCCACTGTTCGACGTAGCCTTCTCCCATAACGCCAGTTACGAGTATCTTCGGATTTTCTTCTTTAGCCATTACCTGCTATTTGACTTATATCAGTACTTCATCGAGTTTTAGGGTGTCCTAGGCTAGTTTGATAATTTGCGGTGCCGACTTTAGAACACGTTTATCCCAACGGTTACGAGCAGAAGTCATAAAAAAACTGAGAATATTACCTACATAGCTCAGTATTTTTGCGCCGACCGTTAGTGGGGCGATTACCTATCATCCACCCACACTAACGATTATCTGTCAGATTTGTAATAAAAGCCTAATACCCTCTTAATGTTTAGCTCGTGTTAACAAATAGGTAGGAAGACGTCCTAAACGGCTGTTACATAAAGTCGCATAGGCTTTCTATATTTCGTCAACGCTCGGCCCTTGCCTATTGGCGCCGACAAACCATTAGGAAGTGAAATCGATGGCAGTATAAACACTTAATTATACGGTTTGATTTGACTATAATAGTTAATTTAATTAATTAACACACAACAGATAATTATTTTTGAGTTAAATAGGAAAATTTTCCTGTAAAAGTTCCAATCATTACATTTTTTATAGTCTAAGATCCCGCAATACAACGACCTTCACCGAACTGTTAATGGATGAAAAGGGTTTTATGTGTAATTTAATATGTCAATAAATATATTGCAAATGGGTTGCCTAAAAAATTTCAGTCCAGAATATGATTAAATAACAATTAATTTTTTTTTTTAATATTTCACTTCAACTGATTGAATTTTAGAAAAAAAACTGTATTACATAACTTATTATTTTGGCTTTACTCAGTGCTTACGAAATCTCATGCAAATATTTTCAAACAATAAAAATATGTTTAATTTATGTTTGTTTAAAACATAAAAAGTTTCATACAAACATTCATCCCTTATTTTACCCCTTTGGGAGGTTGAGTTTTGAAAAATACTGTGATACATTATTTTGATTATGCTCAATTCGTGCGAAATTTTATGCGAATATATTTAAGAAATAAAAATGTTCATGCAAACTTCCATTCCCTATTTCATATCCTTAGGGGTTGAATTTCATATTCTGGACTGACATTTTAGGCAACCCATTTGCAATATATTTGTTGACATATTAAATTACATATAAAACACTTTTCATCCAATAAACAGCTCGGTGAAGGTCGGTGTATAGCGGGATCTCCTACTATAAGGCAACAGAAATCACTGCAATGTCCAAAAAAGGATTGGTTTAATATTAATAGAAAAACTACCTAAATTACCTATTACTACTATTATACACTATCAGTGCTCTGCGGTTTCACCCGCGTAGTTCCCGTTCCCTTTATTTTCCCGGGATAAAAAGTAGCCTATGCGTTCTTCCAGACTATAAATCTATCTATGTTCCAAACTTCAGCCCGATCCGTTCAGACACTTCAAACCTTACGACGTGATTGAGCAACAAACATCCAAACATACAAATACCCAAACATTGAACAGAATGAGAAAGTTAAATATTTGATCTTTTAACTTGGGGAAATTTACGGGTATGGCAAACCCGCGGGGCGATAATATGCTAGTGTTCACTAAAAGGTTAACTAGATACTCGTAACTTCACGGTAACGGTGAGTAAAAATTTGCTCTCATCAATTGTCCCTAACGCGCACGAAGTATAACTTCAGAAACTGTAAATCAAATGTATTTGGTTAGGAAATCTTCCAGTGGATGTAATGATATGAAAAATGGTTATCTAAATCGGTCCTGCCGAAATAAGTAGGTGTTCCCACGCGGTCCATTGGCGGCGCGGTCTGGTTCACGCATCATTACCACTGCACCAACATTCGGATACCATTTCCGTCATGTGATAATAATAAAGCTTACAAAATATCGATCTGGCGACTGAAGCGCTTCATTACCTTTTATAAATGCGCCGAAAACAGAGCAATGTCCTGCTTGAGATAATATCGGTTGCTGGTTACATCATCCGAACTCTTTTTGAATAATTATAATTATAGGTACTCTTTGTAATCGTAATTGTTAGCTAATTATTGTTCAGTAACTTAATGTTTTATCTAGGTAGGAAAATAAAATATTCAAATAGAAAATTCCGGCCCGCCCCGGCTTCGCACGGGTACATACACACACACATACACCGTTTTTTTTGCATCGGGTTTCAAAAAAAAAGTAAAATTATAAAGGAAGTTTGCATTTTTTTTATGAATTTTTTTTATTCATATTTTTTATTAATGTTTTTTTGTATTTTTATTTTTAAATTTTATACATATATAATATTATTTACAAAACAAAAGCCATTAGTTTTAGTGAGTCAGAGCTTCCCTGTAAACGATATTTGAAGTAGTTTTATTTTGTGGAAGCAAAATAAATTGATTTTCAGGAGCTCCGACACATGATAGGCCAACATACAGTTGGCTATGAGTGAAACATTCTTTTCGTAGGTCGATCCCTAATAATTCGAAGGTTTTGCCCTGGGACTTGTTAATAGTTAACGCGAAAGATGATTTCACCGGAAACTGAAGTCGTTTAAAAGGGATTGGCAGATCAGTTGCGATCATCGGTATCCTCGGTATATGAGCTAGTTGACCAGCTGCTGGGCCAGTGATAAAATTTTGTTCAGCAAGCCGCTGCGAATGCTCGATACTTGAGTCTCTAGCACGCGATTGCGACGCGTATTCTCTCCGACTTGCAAGGCGATTTTCAGTTTCTGATGAAGATTCCTCATTACGCCGTATTTTTATTGCCCTCGCCTGGGAACATGTTTAAAAAAGTTGAGATCTTGATCTTTTTGGCATTTTTGGGCATTATAAAATGAAAAATAGAAGGAAATAAATAATTAAACAGGCTTTTACTAAATTTTTGCTTATTGAACTATATGAAGTACTAAGCTTTTTGAATAATTAAAATATAATATTTATTATCAGGTAAGTAGTAGGTACTTATTGAAAGAAAATTAAAAATATGGGTTTAGAAAACTACCTTTTACAAAATTTTTGCTTAAATTTTGAACAGGAATACCCATAAAACACTACTATAAGCAGTTTGAATAGTTACATTAAAATATAATATTTATTATCAGATACTTATTTACCTACGAAACGAATTTAAAGCGAATTCAAAATTTTTTCAAGCTAAAATCATACGATCACGCACACGACCGCTACGTAGGGAGCCGATCGCGCGAGTGCCGCGCGGCACTTTATTTTATTACATGACCCCCCCCCCCCGTACCCCAGTGACGCTTACATGGAGCCTACATCGCATGCTGGCTAGCTGAGCGCGGTGAGCGACAACCACGCGACTTTTTTCTAATACTTGCATTTTTAAACTCGTGATATCTTCCGAATTAAATGTCCGAATTGAATAATTCAAAAAGTTATAAAAAGGTATTAAAGCCGTCTTGAATATAAAGTAATTTCAAAATTATAAATTAATATTTTAGAATAAAAAACTGCTTACTGTGACATAACAACTATAATATTTAGACATATGCTGTCGCGACGCTTTTTGTAGATAATGATGAGTTCTGCAAAGTCGTAGTAAATGATTTTGTTCTATCATCAATAGTTTTCGCAGCGCACGCGACGTAAGAAATTTTTCAGGTCTTTTTTTTACACCTTATGTTACATTATTGGAGTTTTAGTAAGGATCCTAATTTTTTTTTGAAATATAATATAGCCTATGTTACTCGGGGATAATGTAGCTTTCCAAAGGTGAAAGAATTTTTGAAATCGGTCCAGTAGTTTCGGAGCCTATTCATTACAAACAAACAAATCTTTCCTCTTTATAATATTAGTATAGATATAGACTGCGCTTCGAATACTGCGATAACTCTAACATTTTTTTTTTATAATTTAGAGTGACGAGACGAGCTGGACATGTGCCTGATGGTAAGCAAAATGCCAGCTACATGAAGAGTCCAAATAATTACCTAGCACTGCACTGCGCTTGTCACCCAGAGATCTAAGATATTATATCTCTAAGTCCTGTAATTTAATATAAAAAAAATTGGTTGCCTGTAAAGTCGGTATACGGGCAAAAGTTTTACGTGACAACGACTTTGAGTGGTAAAATAATTTTACGGAAGGGACGCGTGCCTTTCACTTTTTATGTCTGTCTCTCTCGCTCTTAGGCGGGCTAACCATGCCCGAGTGGAAGGGACGCGTGTCTCTCACTCGCTCTCGTTGTGAGCGCATAACGTGAGCGGAGCGTAACGCAGTTTCTTGAAGTGTCACCCGGCAAACCAATTTATAAGACGTTGTCACGTCAATAAAAATATCCAATGTGCTATGTATAATGTATACCTATATAGATTTTATTTTTAAACACTAAACAGAATTTTATTTTGTCAGTCTGAAAATTTTAGTATCGAAGGTGTAATGAAATGAGTCAAATTTGAAAGTAGGTACTAGGTAGAGTCAGAGCACCAACGGTAGTTCTCAGAAATTCTTTGAGTTAACAGAGTCCGTTTACTGTTTTACAAGTTTCCCGCACTCACATTTTCCTTAAAATTTAGCAAACATCATTTATCGTAAAGAAACTTTATTACAGATACAGTTCAATAGTTTTTAATCGATAAATGGTTTGCCGTTTATCGCCATCTCGCCTGAAGTTAAGTGACTCTGTAGTCTACGATGAAGCGCGCTTACTTATACTTATCTATTCTATGCTTATACATACAGCACAGATTGGCCTGCAGAGCCAATCTGTGCCAATCAGTTTAGATGTTCTTATTGCGAAATATACTTACGTCAAATCTTTACGTTCGAGTCTTTGGAACATTAGCGATAACGATTTTTTCGAACAAACAGTCCCATAAAATCGTTGCTAAAGTAAGATCAAACATGTAGATCAGCTGCACACTCTCTAAACTGTCTCCAATAAAGACAAATAACCCAATTAAGAACCCCCTCCTTTTCTGAAGTCGGTTTTAAAAACTGTGATGTTACAAGTATTTAAAGGCAGATACGACACAAATGTTGTAATATAATAAATTAAAGTGTTTCTTTTTAATCTTAATCATTAGTAGTTTAGATAAAATCTGGTCCAGTCAGAACAAGAAGCACAAAGTACAAGTGGAGTGAACTCATAAAGCATAATTATTGCGGATGATGTCTCAATAGTAATTTTGTGAATGGCCGCTTAGAGAGGGCAGGCGAGCGCGTGGGCATCAATTGGGAGCCTCGTTGAAACGTCAAATTAACGCACGAAAGGGCTGCCCCGTCGTCATCTGTATTAGATAACACGTATCTGTATCACGTTGCGTAAAACAACGGTATCATTGATAGGCATATTTTTTTCTGAAGTGAAATTACCTTTAGGCGTTACCGTTTTTGAGATGGGAAAAAACAATTGTCAATAATAGTATGATATAGAAATGTATACACTTCTGTAAGCACTCCCGGGATGCTACTGTGTCTTTACATAAAAACTAATTAATGGAGAAAAAAGCAATCAAATAGAGTGTTTATAAAATATCGCGTGCTGATAAAGAAATTTACATCCGACTTAATCCTACTATAAATTTATATTACATATTATAAATGTGACAGCTTGTAATCAGATTCTACACGGGGAAATACTATAGTCATATATTTAACCTCAATAATAACCCAGTACGACCAGAACATTGTTCATATTTCCATGATTGTTTTTACTAATAGTGACAAAGAAACAGTCAGTCTGAATGATGGTAAACGGTAACCGCCGCCGTGGAATACTGTCAAGGCTATTGATATCATCGGTACATTATTTAGCTTAGAGACAATTTTGTAGTAAACAATGTATCTGGTACCCACACATTGTTTCTGTTCTCTGATTGATAACAAATCAAACCAGTACAGTTTGAGGAACGCCACTAAGAAATGACAAGATTCTGTGGAGAGCTATGAAAAGGATTCACAAGCTATTTCAAACATTCTTGCGATTCACAGAGGTAGTGTTGAGCTATCCGATAAACGCATGTAAATTATCCTGAGTATTTGCAAGTCAAAAGTACATCGGTACAAGGGTCAACCCTACTGTTCAAATAGTACTTTTATGTCAGCAAAAGTAGCCAGTCTGCGCCTACGCTAGGCATAGGTGCTGTATAATTTAGTCTACATGATTGATAGATAAGATGTCATGCATCAGCATTATTTCAATGATCATTCAAATCGTAGAAAATTTGGTGACGTGATATTTTATTTGAGTCCATTTCAAGGCAGTTTAATCATTCGCAGTCGATACATAAAGCCTATGTATTACTGTAGTTACGAAACTCCTCTCGAATAATCGTATTCATTGACCTTAAAGTTAAACGAACGATTTAAAAAGTATCACAATCAGTTTTATTAATGTCAAAAGCGGCCAAACAAATATCAACCGTACTACTAGCAAATACAGATCTCACCACTTTATTGCATTACAAGCAAATAATGCTAAAACATCTTTACGAACTTCAAGTGAGCGAAACAAATTCTAATAATGCTATATTAGTCTGACTAGCGAAGTTTTCTCCAAATGACTTAGTCGTAATAGAGAAATCTTGTTCAACTGAGTCGTCAGAGAGGCAAGTGTTCATTAAGCACTTGCTGGTAAGAAACGTTAGCTCTGATGAGCTCGTTAACACCATCAAAAGCGCGCCATGCGGCCGTTACAGCGGTGTTTTGTCTTCGCCGCGAAGTGTTTTGTATCAATATTCCAGTTACGGAGTAGGCTAACGGGTCGTGTGCTGTGGTGCGTAGTGAATACCCCATTGCGGTTTATTAGCCTGCTGTCAAACAGTCAATTTGTATTTGTGCGCTTGTCATTTGGTTTCCATAAAACTCTACAATTAGAATAGAAAGGAAATTATGTGTTGGCTCAAAGTGTAACAACTGCAGATAACTCATTGCCGGTGCTAAAGAAAACATCAATTAAAGGTTTATAGCTGACTTTGAGACAGCTTCATATGGATCCTTCCTCCTAATGATAATTATGATGACAAAAACAAGTTTACGCGACGCGTGATCAAAATCCGGACGTTTACTCCTCGTAACTCAACGTATAAGCATTGTTATTCAGCGTGGTAATGCAGCCCGTATGGTAGGCACGTTTCCAACTGGTAGTGGGCTTGGCTCTAGATCTTTATCAGTCAATAGATAATCAGGTGAGCTTAATGTAAATAGTTAGGTTTGTTATGTAGTGTAATTTTCATCGTCATTTAGTATTGTTAACATAGCTACATCCTGTTTAAAAATACAAGGAGATAATTTGTATATATTTTAACTTATTCCTCTTATTCTTGACTTCAATCACAAGTAATGCAATAAACGCAAAAAAATAGAGGGTTGTTGAAGACAAATACAGCGCTAACCAAAACATTACGTGTAGATCTTGTAGGTATATCATGGTATCAATATAAGCACTAGACGTTTGGTCTGAGGTTGTGTTGAATGAAGTTCTGTACCGTCGCATAGCTAATTAGCTGCAATTACAATTCAATGGTGACAATACGTGAGGTAACGTCAATGGTAGATGATAAATTATATGACGTCTTCTTCAGAACAGATTACGACACAGTCGATTATTGCACTTACAGTGGCAATAATTGTACCTACCTAAACTGACAGGCACCACGTTTAACCGCCTATATTTTTCGCCATTTCGAGCTTTTCGACAAAATTGGTTTAGCTGGATTATTCTTAAAAAACCGTTTATGTTTTCAATATCTTCATTTGCTAAATTATAACTTTCAACGTAGGTACTACCATAAAATTTGCTTTAAAATTAACAATTTCTGCAAACTATGAGAAATTCAGGGTGGGCGGGGCGGTTAATTGTGCATGTGACTGTATAAATCACAAACGCATAAACACATAAACAGCCCAATGTATGTTTCCACTGCTGGGACTCGATACCTTCTTTCACAAGGTGAGAATCAAATCTACCAGGCTGGCAAAGTGCGGGGTGGCTGATAATGCGTGACCTTGACATTTGTCTTTCTTCGAACTTGTCAGTTTCGCTCGTGCGATCCAGTCATGAGGTTTTAGGTTTGGATCCCGTCTGCGCCTCTGTTTATTTTTCCAAGTGCAGTTTATCAGACTCGCTGATTTCAACAGTGAAGAAACCGTCAAACATAGTGAGGAAACCGGTGTATTCATAGAAACTTTCAAGGTCATGCGCCATTGATCAACTCACACTGGACCGAGATGGAATAGGAGACGGCCTTTTCTCCTTGCGAGAATAGGCTCCGGGTCCTAGTATTAGGAACAGTTAGTGGGTTGCTCATGCTCTATTAACAGTTAAATCTACAAAATTTCCTAGATTACATAATATTACAACTAGTAAATATTATTATTCACTATGAAAAAAAATCTCATGCAAATTTCAGACGGAAGCTGTAATTGACCTTCGCATCTAAAACTTGCTGTTTGATCATCGCAGTCATAAATTAAATGAGAGTAACACTGCGTAAGTAGGTGAGTCACATACGCAATTTAGAAATGCTACTCTGATACTACTGTCTCTCTGCCTCTGCGTTTCTGCATTGTGCGTTATGCATCATGTGCAGTACCAATGGGTAGAAAAGGTTCCTGTTTTAAATTCGTCTAGTTGTTAAAGGCATCGTGAAATACAAGATGTTATGATAGCTACAAAAAATCTACGAGTATATTTTTTCGGGATGACAAGTTGGCAAGTATATACGTATGTTATTGTGACTCAAATAAGTTTGAGTTTCCAATTTCAGTTCCATCCCTTCAGTTCTTACGACGTGATGGAATTACAAACATTCAAACTTTGACATTTATAGTACTAATAGAGTGACGAAAACAGCACAGTATCACTGCCTACCATTGCACTGTCCTCGTTACCTAGTGATAACAGATTTTATACCTCTTTGTTCGTTATTTTCTCTGGAAACATTGCCAGTCAAACCGGAACATAGTAATGTTTGCACTTTCCTGCTTTGCTATAATATAGCTGATACTACTCCAGACAAACCCTGCATAGATTCTGCATGTCTACTACTACAAAAAATTATACATTTCTAGTTTTTCACTCGCCTCATCACAATTAATTTCATTCGTTCAATTCACATGTGGTCATCAGATTTCTGGAGTTCGAACTGTTTGTATTTCAGACAGACAGATTTCTCAAAACATTCAAGGCCATAAAAAAAGATTTACTTCGACTTTGCTTTGGGAATATATTATACGGTGTCATACTATTTTTTGACACTCGCGATCTTGTTTCGATAGTTACTCATATCCAACGCCGGAACTCATTGATGCATTGCTGCAGTACTTATCGATATACAAACGGCATAAAACCGAAGCATTATTATCGTTTTAAATCACATCCGGATAGCAACAAATCACGCTGCAATAGTTCATTTGCACGGTTATTTCTACCCTTTAGTCTATTAATACGTATAGTTTGCGTCTAGCGTGTAGTTGAGAGAATCACAAATCTAATTTTAGTTGTGTTTGTATGTATGTCAGGGGGCCGCAGCGAGATGTCTGCCCGCCCTAGAAGGGTCAGCTGCCCAGCGGTGAATGCACATCGACCACAGCGAAATACGATTTTCAAGACTATAATCCCCAATTGACTCTACGCATTCTACTTGATACATACTCGTAGATTCACGTAGAGACACCTTATTGAGACACCTATAAAATAATAACAGAATTTGACTTTAATTTTATTAGATTACCTTGTTAACATTAGGTATAATTCAATAGCCTAAAAATATCATTTTAAAATGTTTTGACCTGCTTCTGCTTGTTTGGCCATTTGAAAAATTATCATCGTGATCATCCAATAGCCTTATCCATCCCACCGTTTCCGTTGGGAGTAACTCTTTTACTTTGGCATCCAACATCTACTACATCTACCAGCAAGGAAAGGTCAACGATTTTTCGAACCTGAACTCGCTTGACACAGGACTGACACACATTTTCAGAACAATGATATCAAGTCATTAAAATTACATGACGACACAATATGTAGGTATGTAGTACCTACCTAACACCTACGTCGCCTCATGCAAGGAGTAATAATGGTACAACGACAGTGCTTCTAACAACCATAGAATATAAATGTTGAAAAAATAAAGACGTGCCAATTGAGTATTGATTGAGGAAAAACAAGTACAATTTAAAAAATCCCTAAGTAGTTGGCGCAGACTTGTTATTTTCCATGAAAGTCAAGGGCAATCGATCACAATACAATTAAACATGTACGGTCAATGCAAATTTTATAAATTCTTGCAACTCACAGCTGGCTTTATTTCCTTATCTTGATTTAGAAACAACACGCTATGCATGTTAATAGGTTGCACAGTTGCGCATTTAGATTATAATAAAGTTAAGTTTTTATAAAGTGAGTAAACGATATGTGCAAATTTAAAAAATGCACACTTTTCTTAAGAATAATCTATCTATAAGAATTATGTAACACTTGACTTTTTTACTTTTAGTCACTCTATTTAGGCCCATAAATATAGGGTTAACACGTCACACACAAACCTGTCTAAATTGTAGAAAACAAACATAAATAATGATATTCTTAATTATCGCAGGGAATCTGTAATTTAGACTGCCAACACAGTCTTTCTTTTTCATGTGACAGTCTACCGGTGTCCGACCTGTCATATAAATTGAACGTGTTCCTTTCCTGTTACCTTAAGCTCCTAGTCTTCCATCTTATTTGCACATTGCCATATATCAAATCTTAATTCCGCTATTAACTACGTCTCGAGATGTATATTTATACCCCGTCGACGCTGACACGGCCGTCGTCATCAAACGTCGGCCCTCCCACCTTTAGAGCCCTAATAAACCAATACAACCACACTTAACATGGCATAGAGATATTAAACAGTTACATCGTGTTTATTTTACTATACATTTCCTGTGCATACTGGCACTAATTGAAGTTTAATAGGATGCGAACACATGTAAACATAGACCATAAAATTAGGATGCCACTTTTACATACCGAAAAGGGAAATATATGGCGCATGCAAAGGACGTCCGGTTCCAGACTGCTTACATTTTTACGGCATTTTTTAAGTGTTTTAATTTAACTCTCATCTTTTTTCATAACGAGCGTGAATCGTGAAAATAAGTATTACGATGATAATCTAAGATATTGTAACCATTACTATTGTAGTTGAACGTAATCCTAGTAAAATAAATTGGAAAGTGTGGATGTTTGTTGTTCAATCACATCGCAACGGCTGAACGCTTTCTTTTCATTGGGGGAAAAATACGAAAACTACGCTGACAAAACTTCGCTTCTAGAATTTGAAAATCTTTCGTTTGCGCGCCTGTCTTGCGTTTGATCGGTGAGAAAGTATTTTATGCCCGAGCGACGCGAGGCTAATTTTTCAAGCTAGGATAGCAATCTAGTATGAGCAAGCTAACAAACTAATACTTCTACCCTCGTGTAGACAACGCTACGCAACGCTAGTTTTGTCTACACGAAGCTAGAAGTACTAGCTTACTAGCACTAGCTCGCTATCTTAGCTTGAAAAACTAGCCTCATGTCGCTCGGGCATTATCCACTGTCTTCCCGTCACTTCGCGTAGATCGTGGCTGTACATCGAGATTATGTTAAATATGGGGCTCAGTTTATCCATCAAAAGATGCCCGATTCGCGACCAAATATGATATACGATTTTGGCCTCATTCGATTTTCGCAATTTCCGCAGAACAGACACAAACAATGATGTGCTGAAATAAAACAATGACCTCCGTGCCGATGAAAAAGACAATCGTATCTTCAGCTCGCCTCTGTACAAAGAGATAATTAGATACAGCATTTTGACGCAATAATGTACTATTATGTATTATTTAGCGAGTTTTATAATAGCACGTTAAAAACATAAACGGCGTTTTTCACACGTAACAAAACAAGGTGTGAAACATACAGAATTAGAGAAGAATTTTGCAATTTGGAGAGTGTAATAGGTATATGGAGCTAAAAATATATAAATCAGTCAAATCTGACTCAATCAGACCCCAATTTGACTCCACCCAAAGGAGTGAAGACCCAATTTGATTAGCCAAATCCACATTAAAAATTTTTGGTTTTAATGTCATAAGTGGACTCATTGCTTTCCGTACTAATTAACACTGTTACGGAACCAATGCCGTATGCCTTATATGAGGGCAAAGGACTAAAACATAAATAGAAGAATAAGTAAAAGCAAATAGAAGAATACTAGTAATGCGATTCATAATACCGTCCATATGCAATCAATGTGAATCAAATCAAATCAAATCAATGTGTGAGTGTATTATAGGAATTATTATACCTACCTATATTGCACAAAACTATAGTATTATGAAAATTATTCAACTTTTCGATACAAATATACTTTCAATTTATTAGGGTAATAATCAAGCAAAGAATAACTTACCTAATATAATAATTATTGTATTCGTTTAAAGAAACATAATTAGGTAGGTATTATTTACAAATACTATGTGTAAAACTCATGGTCACTGAGGTATTCGAATAATGTGATTGGTTTTTTGTGAGCTCGATTGCTCATAACAGGTGAGTGATGCATAAATCTGTGTATGTTCCGTGGGACCCCAGACACGCGTTATCCCAGAACGAAGCTATAAAAATATCAGTAGGTATACAGTAAAAAACTAATTTTAGTGAAAAAAAGAAAATTAACTAATGAAAGACAATATTTTTTGTTGGTACAAAGTAAAAAAAGTTAGATGAAACATACGTATTTATGAGTTCACGCAGATCTCATCTAACAATCGCGATACAAATTTGCTAATCTATCCAATCGTTTATTATACAGTTTCAATTTTGCAACATATTCATTTTCATTGGTGCTGTAAAGTATTTCTATCCATCTACGCATCTAATTCATACGAAAATGTATTTTGGTTTTCACAAGATGTATGGGACACCTGACTTTTCTTTCCTTATTGCAGGTTTGGCCTTCTCTTAAGTTAATAGTATACTAAAACATATTTTAAGATCCCTAAAATGTTAAATTGTAGATTGTAGTCGTAGGAGGAGTAGAGGATAATAGAGGAGAGTAGAGGATGAGGAAGTAGGAGTTGTTCTTGCAGAGTTTCGCCCAGGGAAATATGTACCACACCTTTGTTAGTAATTGTACCGCAAAACTGTTACGTGAAAATGGATATTCTGGTTCGAATGGTTCTATTTCCAGACAAAATACAGGTAAAGAGGTAAATCGTTTTATATCTCTGGGTGACGACCGCATTGGAACTCCAGGCGGTCATTTAGACTCCTGAATATAAATTCAAACATCAGCATATATTATGGGCAAGCGCGTGTCTTGTCTGTCGCTCTAAATTATATAAATGAAAAAGAAATAGGTTGATCCGGCAGATGTGAAAAACAGCAATAACGCACGCTTAATAAGAGAAATTCGAAAGCAAATAACACGCTTTTGTTTCCTCGAGTAAAAGATCGTAGATTTCATTCGCTCGTTAACAGATTCATTCATTCATTGCGGAAAGTTAAAATAAGTGTACTGTAATGCATATGTTTCAGGTCTGGTTATTATTTCATTTTGATGCTGTCTGATCAAGGTTATAAGCAAAGCTGCTTTCAACGGTAAACAAATCAAATGAAGGCAAGGTGAAAACTGGTTCAAAAGTAAATACGCCGTGAACATTGGGTATTAAAAATATCGTACCGACAAAAATAATCGACAAACCGAATTAGCAACGCATAAAATTCATTTTGCGTAGATAAAGTATCAACCGAATGAAATATCAAGCTGACACTTCACGATGGTTAAATTATTTGGATTTTAGATGTTGTTCCAACTAAAATAATAAAATCACAATAAAAAAAATAACGGAGTGAGAAGCAAGAAGGTGAATAATACTTTATGACCTATGCCAAAATCACATGAAATTTCACAAAATTCGTTCGGCTGTTTTGGATGAGTAGGATGACATACATCATCGACGACGACGAGACTGAAGAGATTTATACATTATTTTTTTTTATAAATCGTATTGGAACGAAGTTCCTTTCGGAAGACTACGGAATCTACGGATGAGGATATAGGGATTTTGCTGCGCGGCCGAACTGAAAATAATGTTGCGACTAATACCGTAAAAAAATTATAACGGAAGTAACGAATAAAAACTGCCCGTGACCAGTGTTGCCAACTTTATTTTTCAGATGATCGTACCATAAATAATAAAATTAACCCATTTTTTTAAATTGTGTTGATTCTATATTATCTGTAAGAACCTCGTTCCTGCTGCCTGCAGCTTCGTTGCCGCTTTACCGAATTTCATGTAAAAATGGAACAAATTTTTTTAACTAAAATGTGCCTACGAGATACATGAGAATACATAAACCTTCAGTTATAGAAGTGTGAAGATCCTAAACAATCGAACTTGATAAGTATGATGCGACCTCCAAACCACGTGACGAAAGCATGTATTGTGCGGCTGGCAGTGGCCCAATGTTGATTCAAAAATTAACAATGAACAGCTAGCCAAATTGTCTTTATTACAGACCAATGCACAAAGGGACTTGTTTGTCGCACTCGCAAATAATGGCTTAAATAATGCGCAAATATCTTTCATCCATCTAGCAAATACCACTTATCTTACTGAAAATGTTCGTATTTACTTTTCTTGCGTCCGAAATAAAAATATTCTTAAGGAGTTAAGTGCTTTTGTCATGCAGACAGTAGTATTACGACACTACTGTTTAAAAGCAACTACTTCGTATGTAATCGAATTGTTTGAAAATGGTTGAAATTATGTACTGCACTTATTTAAAACTCCTTTACTGTTTTAGTAATAATTTCACCTGGCTTCTGTGAGAATATATATAAATTCACCCATAAGTTGGTTAGGTACACTAAAACAACACAGAGTGATAAAAAACTATAAAAGATAATCGCCTACAAATGGTAGATAAGACACCACCGGGATTAGAACTATCACTAATACTAATATATATCTAAGACTAATACTAATATATATATACTATATATATCTAAGAATACACAGAACTAAGTGCTCGTTACAACTTAACACCCACAGGTGTTGGTCATTGACCATTTAATCCGTTTCAAAGATTGCAAATAACGGTTCTTTTATGCATCAAATAATCATTTGCGGCAAAATGCAACTTTAACTACAACTTATCGCAGCAGATGGGTGAGAAAAAACGATATGTAGTCAGAATAGTCTGAAAATACTCATCTCAAATTAAATATATGATGTCATGTTTATGAAAAACTTCAATCTGATTTAGATACTACCAATATACTATGCAAATTTTGCCTGCATAAAAATATTGTCGTACTCGTAGGTATACACTCGTATTTGATATTGAAGTTTTTTGTATTCAGCTCTTGGAGTTACTTAAAATGTTTTTGTGTTCGTGTTATTTTAATATAGGATGATCCAATCATATTTTTTTATTATCTTTCCCAGTTTTAGGATTGAGACATCTCTCTATATTATGACGCTACGCTGAAGAGGCGTACTATATCTAAAGAGGTGTACTTTAAATATACTTACAGTAATTAGGTCTTTTGAATATCATAGAACATAGTGAGGACCTTCTAAGTATGCGTGCATTATCTTTGACCATGCAGTGTATATCTTGCTGTCATACTAATACATTGGTGTTATTATACGGTGTTACTATTACGCGGTAAAAAATTAAATTTACGGTTGAATGAAAATTCTAAATAGTCTAAAGGTAAAATGCGACTTTTTAAATAAAGAAAAAAATAGGTTCTTTCAAGCACAACTAACATTTTTACTTTTAATATTTTTTAACATCTTTAAGGTTTCACTGTAGAAAATTAGTAATGCAGCATAAACTCGTTTGCAATTCGCAACATCGCGTCTCGAATGTACGTACTGACGGTAGGCAAAAGATCACATCCGCGTAAATATCCGATGTCATTATTATTCGTAAACAATGGTGATCGGTATTGATAAAGGCATTCGCGTCAGTGAAAAATTCGTGGAAGCCTCGTCGAGGGCAAGGCCAGGCAGACGGAAACTTTCAAGTTTAAACCCTATGGTTAAACGCCCGGTTAAGGTCAACGGTAAATACTCAGCGCAGCCGATGGCATGTAACTACCTCAACACACCAGAAATACTCGTATCTTTAGCGTGAACAATAGAGATCTGTTGAAATAATTACCGCGACAGTACTACCTCTATTACGTAACCGCTGATAAATAAGCATAAGAAAATGGGTCGAGAGATGTCTAAACAATAGTTTGTTTCAAATATTATTTGTAAAGTTACCACATATGTTTTACCAATATCATTTTTTAAACATACCTTTTAACCGTACCTATGTACGCTATTTTGTATGCATAAAGCACACATATTTTTTTTGAATATACAGTGTTTACTAGTAATTTCGTGACATCGCGGTTGCATGGTGCTAGTTGATACCATTACGGACCCGTTTCAACATAGGATACCAGCTATGCGCAATGAATAAGTCTAAAGTGTTTATTTTTTGTTTTCTTAAAGAAAGTAATTTCGGGATATAGTCGAATTTATGAAAATCGTTATACAGAACCCAATAAATATTATAATAATTTATTCCACTGCAAGGGCTATCTGACTTTATATATTAAATATAAATGTGAACGGATGGATGCTTGGAATTTTGTTGCTCAATCACGTCAAAAATATGAATGCATATTTTCAAATTGAAAATATGACCGAAATCTGGAACGTACATACTAGTAGATTGATTTAATTACCAGCGAAAAAAAATGTTCTTAGGAAATTGTCGTTTACTAGAATATACGTGAGAGAAGATACGGGCAGATATTTGTAGACTATAAATCTACAGATAAAACCTCGCGACACAGGTAATTTTTTATCAGAGAACATCTTTCAGAATTTGTGTCCTTTTGCCGGCGCAGTAAGTTTTAATTCATAGTTCTACAAAATATAAATACTGATAGGTTCTACTTTTGAGTTTTCCTATAAATTTCCATTCAAAACGTTACAACAGGTTGGAACTAAAATATTAACGAAGACAGCTGAACGTCACCAGTAACCACATATCGTATTGTAATCACAGTTAATCAATACTATTACATTGAAAAGGGTTTATCGAACTGCATAAAATTCTTGTGTAACAGAGCGTTTGTGCAATCAGACAAAAGAAAAGCGGTATGTATCATTAATTTTCATGATTCGATGTGCAATGTGCATAATATCAGTTGCTTACATTACTGAGTGCATTGAGGACTTTTACATGTAACTGTAAAAGAAAGTTCGAAAAATGACGATTCCTTTTTCATAATTCGGGATAATTTGACGCCTCAAATTATCGCAGCTTCTCACAGCATTTTGTAAGTTTTTCGTTTATCAGCAAAATACGAGACGATAAGAGACGTATAAAATAGTATTTTAATGGAAATAGAATGATAGACATGCCTTGGGAAACAGTATTTACGGCATAGAGTGAAAAAATTCTTGCTCTACACCGACGATATGCGGTCTCAAATGGAGTATTATAAGTACTACTATACTTGGTTATAAATCATAACAAAAGCTGTATTTACAATGTAATTACATATAATCAAAGGACATTACAATAAAACGAAAGTGTACAATCGAAAAAAAACTACCGAAAAAAAGTAAAACTCTATTATATTTGAGAAACTGCTGTACCTACTATCAGATATTTGCACATAGTTCGAAAACCCGCAGTGCTGTCAGATAATCGTTTTAGCAAATGACATAGTACAAAATCGCGGTATCTTATCACAAACATCTCAACTCATGAATGTCATTCCCTGAAACCTTCAACTGTTCACAAACCTCGTCCGTCCAGAAACATTGGAGAGCGTTTTATCCACTAGCTTATGATATGTCGTAAGTTTGTACCACCGCACTTATACACCACTTCATGTAAAGGCACTTCCATTGTGCAAATATTAGTTTGAACGACGCCGGGCGACTAACGCAACGTACTCGTAAATAGCGTCCCCGTGGTTACGTTAGGAACGTGCGACCGGGCTCACGCGACGTGTTCAACTGCGTTCTAAGTTCTAAGGCGTCCGTCGAACGATCTTCTTCATTGGAGCTGATCAGAAAATTTTCACATATTGATTCCAACTTTTTAACATAATTTCAGTTTTATTTTGATATTGTTTACAATAGGTGTATCGTCATCTAGTTTGATATTAGTAGGAGGACCTACCAGTCATCTAGTTTGATATTAGTAGGAGTATTAGTAGGAGGACCTACCACAGAACGCTCTTATCGACAAGAGATCGATTCACTCTTGATTTATTGATATTATTGTCGTAAATCTGATTGAATTGACGAAGAGGTCCGTTTCCAACGATTATTATCTAAAAAGAGTTGCAGTAGGTATCTCGCCTGGTATGAACGCCCATTGATGAATTAATAATAATTACTAATTACGTCTGACACAGGAAGCAAATTCATCCACGATAGTTCACATTATACATATGTATCAGTAACAAACACAGCAGTTAATAGTAACAACTTGTATTTAAAACTTTGTAAATTTTACAGTACACCCGGAAAGAGTAGCAGCTGAAATGTTCCCAGTTTTGATTTAATTTTTAACATGGAAGCTATAAATAATTTAGCCCTTAGATTAAAAGCAATTAGGCCAGAAATGTTAAACCTGAAGTGTCTATTGAATATGCAAACTATTACAAACTTTCTCATTGCCTATTAGGAAGTATCATTTATAGACTCGGCGACAAGTAAAGGTAGCTTGATAAAGCGATACAGGTAATACCGGGTAGAAAAATCTGACTTTACCTTAAAAAGTAGTAGCATGTGAAACTTGTTACGAATAACTAATGTGAATCAATTGAGCGAGTGGACAGCACCTGTTGGTTAATCTGGGAGTTTGGGGGCCTACCATTACCAATTGCTTCAATGAAACAACTGTCGTTTCGAGTATACTCGTAAAAGTGATGATTTTTTATTGTTGCTTTTGTATTGATATTAGCTTTGCATATATAGCATTACGCGAATAAAATATTAAATAATTAAAACTGATCAAAATCACTTTACACCCTATTTTTAAATTTCAAAAATGATTTTTTATCTACATGAAAATGAATGTTTGTCTGTCGTAGAATCGTTAATTCGTTATATCACTATATATGTTTTCTTTAAGAAGTGAATTTGTTTCTTAAATATGGCAATGAGCTAAATCAACATGTAGGTACCACTGTGTTCGTACTAGTGGTGAACACAGTGCAGTCAATGATTTCAACATGTTTAAATAGCTTGGCCTCCGTTGCCTACCAAACGATGGGCTAGCAGAAGGCCCTAATTTGAATAGCTGCGTGGTGTTGTTCAGTTATTCTGATGTTTCTTAGCATGAGGCGCTATATTCGGTGTGAATCCACGGTTCAAAAGCAAGGTGCAACTAGCGAGTTAAGCACGACTCGTCGAATCATCGCGAAATTTTTCGCTACACAATTAGTAGGCCCCCAAACACACGCGAAACTTTTCCCCTTCAAAATGAAGCGGTTCGACGCGTCGATGCTCGCAAAGAAAGTTGAAGAACGGCGTACCTTACTTGCGCTTTTAACTTGCAATTCACATCAATTCGTTACATTACTGTTACTGCTATTTTTCCCAGGAAACGAAGTGGACACGGATAACTGACATTTTTATGCCACTGTTTTGCGTGTAAAGTTACTACCGTTGTGAATATAAAACGGTATAAAATCCCGCTGTTTTGCGATAATTTTTAGTGTCGGATTTAAATGCGGTTAATAATGATCCAATATTTGGTTAAGACCTTTTTACGCGTAGTTAACGCAAAGATTATACGCAGCAACATCGTCTACTCAAATATTTGTATAACGCGTGAGCGTACTAGACCAAATCAAACATTTAAAGTTCTTAGTACAAAACATTCCAAAGAAAATCTCAATAAAAGCCAATTATCCGCGTTCACCCTCGCGCTTACATTGTAAGGTTCATTTACACAAAAACTGTATCCGTAATTAATCCAAAATTACTCTGAGCGCGGCACCGGAAAATATAATAAAGTAATTTTAATGTTAAGGCCCCGCAGCGGACATTAAGCGCAGGCTGGTCATGGTCAATCTGCAATATGGAGCAAAACCTGCTTTCTCAGGCCTCCATTGTCTAGCTATAATGAAGCTAGAACAATAAACATGAACAAACCGATTCAAGAACTGGAGTTGCCAGTTTTACAACCCTGAATGAAGGGTTTGTTTACTTAAATTAAAAGGATTTGTGTAATTGTACTGGAATTACACTACAACAAAATGCATTTTGAATAATATTTTAGAAATGCCGCGTATAGCTCTAAGGCGTAGCTCTAAGGAAGACACCATTATCCAGGTAGAATACACAGGTACTTACTAAAAAAAATATTATCTTGCAATGACCAAAATGTTTACCTATTTTATGATTTTATGATTATATTAAATTGATTTTACGAGATCGACTAAAATGTCTAAAAAAATAAATCACAAATGTTTTGACAAAGTGTATACACGGAGTATAAACCATTTCGAAGTAACAACAAAACGGTAGCACTTCAAAAACATTTCATGCAATTTTTCAAGTTACATCTGGCAACAGTCAGTTATTGAACTCGGGCACAAATCGCGTGTCACTAATTATGGTTAGCTTGAAATTGTGGACGACAATTAACGCATACTAGACTAGGCCTCGCGTCGGAAACTATTCGTGACGTGTACAGAATACCGCGCTTGGTGCATCCGTTAGTTCCGCATCGAATTACACTGGTAATTCAACTCTTCTTACATTGTAAAATAGACTGTATATATAGAGGTATAAAAGCGAAGCAGTTAAGCTAAGACTGTACAAAGCGTAGCGTTTGAATGATAACGGCAACCGCGCAGCAGTAGCCGTGGTGAAGATGCAGTTACCGCTCAGTTTCTTGTTTTAACATGCATGTTTGTGTAATTGTTAACTATATAAATAGCTTATAACTCAGTTAAAATATAAAAAGTTTGAAAACTTGTTTAGAAAAACAAAAACGTCGTTTGCACTCAACAAAATGTTGGAAAGAGTTTCTCTCATGATTTCAGGGTAAGGGTCTGAAATGACAACTTGTTCGTAGATAATTTGACATGTCCCGTTTATTGAAGTACACACAGTTTGTGTGTAAATTCTCAGTAGAAAGAATAAAAATGTTTGTAAAGCACTTCTCACCAGATTTAAGCCAGAAACAAAATAGATTCATATTTTAACCTCCACGGATAGTATTTATAAGAGAAGTTTCACTAGTTCGGGCCTAAGAACCACTGTCTAAAACATTAGCAAAGTAACAGTATGTCTCGGTCCGGCGCCCGCGTATACGTCTACAATACATATGCATGGCTTGGAAAACTCGACTTTCTTCACACGTAGAATGTTTATTACAATTTCGCAGATGCAATCTCTACGCACAGACGATGCGTGCAATAATAAAAGATATGAAGATCATTTACGATTGTCACGCTTACGAATAAGTAATGTCATTTAATTTGATCAATCAAGCAAATAAAGTCCTAAGAAAACGACATTCCACACAGACAGCTCAGATAATCCTACTAATATTGCAAATGTCAATGTTTGGATCTTTGTTGCTCAATCACATCGTAACGTCAGAACGGGTTGAAATTTGCACTAAGTACATAAATATTAGAAAGTAAAGTCCCTAAATTATCCCTGTATAACGCTAATCTCGAAAAGTAGTGATCGGAATTTAATTTTGTTTCCATCAAAGATTTAAAGATGGAAAGATATTTCCTGTTTGAGGTTTACAAACATATTTCATTTATTCATATTTGAAGGTTATTCACAAATGTATGATACTTTTTCTCCTTTTTGTCAAAGAAATCTAAAAAAGGCAACGTACTTGACAAAGTTAATATTATTGTTGTTGCTCCTAAAATAATATACAAAATCACTATTTAGGTAAGGGAAAACTGCAACTGGTTCTTATACTTTTAGGCATTGCAGCAGACCTAAAAGTGATGGCGGGATGACCTAGACCTTAGACCAACTTCAGAAGAACTGGTATTTTAATTATAGCACTAGGCTAGACTTTTGCCCAATACTGGAACATATCAGGCACAAAATAGACATTATTCCTATGAGAGTAGCTAAACCGACTATTTATAATGATGCAAAGCTAAAACACTTTCTAGAATTACATAGTAGGTACTGTCAGCATAGTAAGTAGGCGCCTGCTTGAAAAACAGTTATTTTGTTGCCCTAAACCTTACACATATTTCGTATTCAAAAGAGACCCATGGATGTGACGATAAAAAATACAAAGTTACCTTTATGGTCCTATAAATCTTTCATGCTTTGCCACAGACATATTTATGACAACCCTGGAAGGTTTTAGGTATATAAGAAGTTATAGGCTCATGCCCTGTAGATTGCCATGACGTTAGTCTGCTCTATGCAAATGACTTAGAAAATTATAGAGGCAATAGCCCATTATATGCTAAACAGACGCTACTGGTACGTCATTCCCATGGCTGATAAGATTATCTATGGCATGCGGCTAATTGTTACGTGGGTATGTTACCAACAATAGATATCGTGTGATTTTTTTAGAGAACAACACAGATTTTAAGGCGTAACTGAGCGACAAGCTGGAGCTTGTAAACGTAATAACAGAGTAAAAGTCCGTAGAATGAACCACTCTTTTCGCATTTTCCTTGTCACGTAAGAACTTCTGTATGACGGTTTTCTTGTAGTTGATCTTAGAATTCTTATACTTTCTAATCTTAATTCAGTGAAACTGTATGTCCGTCTCCTATATATCAATAGAGCATCGAACAGTAAAAAAAAAAGGTATTTGATTTTTTTTTCATGTAATTCATTTGCAAGTCATTTAAAAATCAATTAAATGACCTATGAAGTTAAAATTAAAAAATATTAGTTGCGGGATATTTTATGGTGGAATGAGCCCCCGAAAGTTGGATGCAATTTCATGCTTAAGTTTACAGATAAATTCATAAAACTGCATCGATATATCGGAAACTTATAATACCTACCTACCACAATACAGTCTAGTCAAATACCTCATACTTAATGAAACTGTAGGCTATAACCATGATAGCTTGATCAAGTAATTAAAACACAATTTGCATTTAATAAAACGCTGTTATACAATCAACCACTTTATTTTTATACTACTATCTGAGACTACGTATATAGGTAACGTGCCATAATATGGGTTTCGATTAATTCTTACTTGTACTCTTATTTTTACTTAATATGACAGCTCCGAAAAAAATAGAGTTATAACGAATTTCAAATCTAACAGTTCCCTGAGATTTGACATAAATATCAAAAATACTACCATTCGCATACCTAGCTACTAGTAGCACATCCAAATTATCCATAGACGACAAAAGAAGGTCTACAAAGATAATCAAAGATGATCAAGCACTCTACGTGTAGGAAGTTACTTAAGATACCTCTACTTGTAATTTAGTTTTGCTTTACAAAATATCGTAATACGTTTAGCCCTAATCGATCCATAACGCTTTGATTTCAGCAGAATTCAGTATGATTTCCACGTGGTATCCGTCATAGCAGTTCGTTTGATCGCAGTGTTTTATGCCTTCGCGTGACAGGTGCTTAGTGGTGTTTACTGTTTATCGCAATAAGCAGGTCGCTTTGCATTCTAGCCTGGTTATGTGGAACGTGGTGTTATCAGTATGTACACTTCGTAGCGTAGTAGGAACTAGGCACGCGCTGAAATCATAACCTTCTTCTGTTACGTATCTACATCGCTTACGGATTAAATATGTATTAAGAATTATGATTTAATGGTTTTTTATCAGGACTCGGGGATTATCTCACAAGGAGAGAGTCCAGACCATAATCTACCACCTTGGTTCAGTGCGAGTTGACTTCGAACGATTCTAGAAACATGCCAATTTTTCATCACCGTAACAACAAGCCAGTAGTGACGACAAATTTAAATTTGTATACCCTAGACCCACAAGGAATTAAATGATTTTGATTGATTGATTAGACAAACTTGTACATGAAGAACTGTACTTGTAGAAGTATTCAGATGTGCAGACGGGATTCGAACCTACGACCTGACTATTGTAAATCGCATGACCTATGCACTAGGGTCTAGTGCAAGGGACTAGATCGTGCAACTTGGTTTTGGAAAAAATCTACCTCGGACATCACAGATGTTTTAATAAATAAAACAAGCAAGCGTCTTCAATTTCAAAAATTAAACTCACATACGCAATTTTTTTTTAAAAATCCATCGAAATAACACAAACTTGGTTAACTTAACGATAGGCCCTCGAAACGCACTGTTAATGCCATTAAACTTCGAGAACTCAGGAACGAAAATGTTATCTGGATAAAATGTTAGATTTTTAATGATTTTACAAAAATCACTCGACCGATTTCTGAAATTTAAGTGGGGCCATCCATTTAATTTGAGACTGTACCCTTTGAAACGAAAATGTCTTTTATCCGAATCATTTGTTATACCTTACTTATTGTAACTAGTGTATTGGAATTAATATAAAGAACAAATACGTGAATAATATAATAGATGTGTATAAACTACAAGTAGACATACACATAGTTGTTATATCTTTCTCTCTATCTAGATGGATTAGAATATTAAATAATAATTATGTTCAAATTTATTTTATCAAATCGATTTTGGTAGTCTTAATTTAACTATTAACTTCATCTTACTAAGTATATGAATGGTCATTTATTTAACATTATCGTTAAATTTTAAAACACTGTTAAACCAATTGGGTTTTCTCCATTTCTGTATTAACTGTGGTTTGCATAACGTAAATGCACGACAGTTTAACTTTACGTGTGATTGTGCAAAAGCTAAGCTATTCTCGGGGTAAAATTATACTGGCTAACACAAACACGTGTTTTGTGAATTGGGCATGGTGAATCCCAACCCTGAAGGTCGTTTGTTATCGATACTGAGTTACCACACAACAGATGTCGACCAAGATGTAAATAAAATCTATGGCGGATAATTTTGTCTCTAGACTATTTCGCCAAGAATTACTCACCATCGTTTGGCAATGATCCATGATACCTGTGTGTTGATTCGGAACAGATTATATTTGTAGCATAATTATAAAATAATATTATTTGCTCACGAGTACGAATACTTCCTAAACTTTCCAAAAGTATATATTTTGTATATTATATATAATATTAATACATTGTAAACAACTATAAATAGGTAAATTGAAGTACCTATAGTACTTTAAACATTTATTTGCATACTAAGTAATATGTATTATAAACGTGGGAGTTTGGATCTTAATTGCTCTATTACGTCGGAAAACCCGAACGGATCGAGCTAAAATTCAGAAGGTACAAAGGTCCAGGATAGACTTTAGACAACTCTGACTAAGTAAAAAGATTTAAGAAAAATATTTAAATTTATTTATCTACTTATACTAAGCATCCGTATGTCATAATGATAATAATCCAGTCGATCAAATATGGGATACCTGGTCCCTATATAAGCCGGATTCTTAGCTATACTGAAAGGCAATGTTTACACTTAAGCCTAAATAAAAGCCAGCGTTTCAGTCGCGACGTCGCGTCGACCAAATATAAATGCTTCATGACCGATAAAAATGTCAGTTCGTGTTATCCAACATTTGGCGCACACCTGAGACCGGTCCAGATAAATATACCCATTCTGACTCACGTCACATAGTAAATAGAAAAATAATAAACGGGCACGTTAAAATAACCGTTAAACTTTAAATAATTACAAGAACAAAATTAAAAATTTTGATTAACCCCAGACTACCTTAGATTTGTTATCTGTACAATATTCTACTAGTCAAGACCTTTCATTTGATACCCATATTAAGGGAATTGTAAAAAAAGAAATGTAATTCGCCATTTTGTGGTAGTGGCCATCTTGGATTTGAAATTTATCATAGTGCAAAGTATTCTACTAATCAAGCCCTTTCGTTTGATACCCATATTCAGGTAGTAGTGAAAAATATTATATAATTCGCCATTTTGTGGTGGCGGCCATTTTGAATCGATATTAACCAAACATAGCTAAGAACACCCGAACAGATATTAACTTTCAAATAAAAAAAAACGCATTGAAATCGGCTCATCCGTTTGAGCTCTACGGTGCCACAGACAGACACACACACACAGACAGACAGACAGACAACGACGTCAAACTTATAACACCCCAATTTTTGGTCGGGGGTTAAAAAATATAATATATGTATATTTAGAAGCTAACATGCATTATTGGGAAATCTCTATCCTGTTAAATACAAACGGTAATAACAAAATAATCATCATCATCTTCATGCTCTTTTCACACTAGTAGGAGCACATCACGTTTCTATCTTCTATTTCAATCACTCACTCCTTTCGTACATTCAACAAGACAATCACAATGATTTGAGAGTTTGAGGAGAAAGTCACAAAATCTTGATCTTGACCCTAGCAACATGTAAGGGAAGAGGGGCAGGGATTATTTTACCGTAACTTCAGTAAATAACAAGGTTTAAAACCTAAGATAGGTTTTAAATGCGAAAGTTGGTATGTATCGATGGATATTTGTTACGCTTTCAACAAAAAACTTCTAAAGAGATCGTGATGAGATTTGGTACATAGATATATCATAGTCTGGAATAACATAGGCTACTTTTTACCCCGGGAAAACAACAGGATCGAGAACTACGCGAGTGATACCACGGGTTACTTCTAGAATCTCGTAAATACTCTAGAAACTAAATCTAAAGCATAAACAAATAAAAATAGTTATTGATAGACTAAAAACTCCGCAGCCGACCGTGGGAGGATCCTATAAAAACAGCATCTAAAAATAAGTCGAGGATCTAGAAAGTTATTCTTTTCCGATCTTAGACAATATCAACTGTTATAAAATACCACTAACGCATTAGATTAATGAGGAACGTGTGTGGAAAGGGCTCGATGAGTCCGTTATTTATTTTTATAACAAAGGTTTCGACACAATGTGTTAGATTAGTGAACTGGTTAATTTATGGGTCCGCTTATTGGCATCGGTCGTTGTGCTGATGAGACGAGACGGACGAACGTTGAGCAATCTGTTGTTATGATGGTGACATGGCATGGGTGACACT
This sequence comes from Ectropis grisescens, assembly GCA_017562165.1. Taxonomy (NCBI): domain Eukaryota; kingdom Metazoa; phylum Arthropoda; class Insecta; order Lepidoptera; family Geometridae; genus Ectropis; species Ectropis grisescens. The sequence goes on along the minus strand of CM029778.1, from coordinate 13,168,877 downwards.
CTGGATCAAATATATGGCCTCGTGGCTTAGTTGGCAATAAGTCCGCCCACGGAGTCGGAGGTTGTGGGTACTGACAAATGTTTGTTTGATAAATACAAATATTTGCTCTGTTTTTGGGTGTTTTAGTGAAGTACATAAAGCGTGGACGCCAGTAACATAAAAAAAGCATCGGTAAATTAAATAAAAATAAGATGAAATGAAAATCAATCAATTAAATTTAGAATTATTTTAGTACATGAATTTTAATGTCAATTAACAGTGTCATAATTCAAATTTCAATACTGACTACTTTTATCGATATTCAAAGCATTAAGTAATACGTGACATATTATGCGCTATTACGTATATGACCGCACAATCTTAATTCTAAACTGAACTTAAAGAGTCCTAGAAACAAAATATTTAATTTGATTGTAAAACAAACATTCACTTAATTTCTTCATTGATTTCCCTCACTCGGAAGGTGTTAATCAAACAGGCTGTTAAAGTTCGCCGATTACGCGTGCATACCCGCGTGTATTCTCTAATAACAATATAAAACTAATCAAAGCCACCCAGCTAGACGTAGTAAAGCCATACTATCAAGGGATCTACTATATCGACCCTTTTAATTCAAAAAGGGCAACCACTAATTTTACTATCAACCCAAATAAAGCGCAGCGTGTTCGAAAACGATTTCCTAGTATAGTTTACATAGTCGACACAATAATTTGGAATCGACGCACGTTCGCCGACGGATGTATACGAATGCCGAACAGAATTGGCCTCACTCGGTCCGTAACTCAAAGTATTTCTCGCTGAAAACTGAAAGGAACTCGCAAGTCTAAACAGACTTTACTCACTACGAATGCAGTGGTAAAGTCAGCAAAACTCGACAGTTACTGTTCATATATATTGGTCATGTTTCATGGTATTTGTTATTCATGTCTTGTTTATCCTAATATTTCTCGCAAAGTTATCCGTTTAACAGTGATAGAGTGATGATAGAGTTTGAAACAATTTAGTCAAATAATGTTACAGGACTAAACGCACTAAAAGATTGTTATAAAATAGTTGTACCTCAAAATTTCCTCCGATTTTCTCTACCTCTGAACAGGTTTCTTAAATTATTTGAAAAGTCTAAGATGTGATACCAATATTTAGTTTCACCTTCGTTCTTTTAAAATTGATAAGAGACTTTGATAAAAGTAACTTTGATTCTTGGGAAAACCGTGGCTTACTATTTCAGATATTAATTTACCGAAGGATTCGTCGGAATAATTGTCAGCCTGATGCTGTCAGTTCTTCCGACATGGTTGAGCAAGAAACATCCAAACTTTCACATTGATGACATTACGACATTAGTCGAATGTGACTCTAAGAATCTCTTTCTAATAATAATAATCCACATTCATATTATATGTACTTAAGGGCGTGTGGGCCGTAATTTTGAATCTTTAAAACAACTTTAAGACCTTTAAAATAGTGTATTAAACTCTGAAAAAAATATATGTATTAGTTAAGGATCTAATCTAGTGCAATTCGCAGTCAATAACACGATTTAATGAATTTTACTTGATAGAAAAAAATCCCAAAGTTACCCCTTTTCAAAAAGTTTATTCAAGTTTATGACTAAACTAATGATTTTTTTTACTAAATTTTTGTACTCAACGAAAGCCACTAAAAAGTTATAGATGCATTCGCAGTGTTTGACGTGATAAAAAGTATCAGTTATTCACTATGTTTTAATATCTACCATATATATAGCGCGCCGTTCGGCAGGCCTGATCAGTCGCGTTTCGGCGCTCACGGACGACGGGCCTGTGCTTGATTTTGCAATTTTGACAACCAATAAATTTTAAATATTACGATCATAGTGCCACAGTATAACAATATCAGTAGGTATTACTAGTGAAGCACGCTATGATCTTGATTTTGATACCATTTTCATTGAATTGCAAATAGACGCTGAAACTAATAAGTACGCTGTTTACTTTATCTTGTAGACCAATAGGGGAGTCTCAAAAAACTGACGTCGATAACACATAAGTAAAAAATTCAATGCGGATGCAATGGAAAATAGATAAGTATCGGTAAAATATTCGTCCGTCAAATCAGAGATCTGGATAAGGAAATAATGAGAGGGGAGAAATCCCCTGCGTAAATCCCCTAATATAAATGCAAGTTAGGTATCATTTATGATTGCCATTGCCATGCCATTTAGGTAAATTCTTTGGTAGTAAGGTACTTAGAACTTGGAAGAAAAGTCCTCACATACAGATTTTACCACTTTGGAAGAGACTCTTGCGCAAACTATTCAGTTTAGAAAAAAAATGTTAGGAACTTCAATACAATTTTTGAACACCTATCCATAGATACACGTATGGTTTTGATAGAATTTTTTTTTCCAAGTTTGTGACACCACCAAAATTTATTGTTTTTTCCTTTTTTGTATGAAAATGTTAATATTGTTCATACTCGTAGAATACATGTACTTACCAAGTATTAATAGTATACTTCTTATAGATTCGGAGAAAAATGGCTGTCACACACGGATGGACAGACATTACGTATATATTAAAATTTGTCTACGAATCCCTAAAAACCCAACTTCGTTCATTTAAAATGAAATTTAGACACTCGACCAAATTTGATATGAAACCTTTTAGGCAGTAAAATTACTCGTAGAATTTAACTCTCTACTAAATTTCCGATTCGTATTTTTATACAAGGTATAGAATCATATCCTGAGCATAAAATTACAAAATAATAACAAATCCAGGTGGAGCTTCAAGCGCCAGATCGAAAAAACGTTTTTGGCCGATATTCCGAAAAAGTTTATAAAGCCTATTATTATTGTAGAAAATAAAATTTCCCATCTTTTGTTGCCAGTAAACTTTTTTTTCGAACTTACCAATTACGATTTATTATGTCCAATTTAATGGTAACAATGAAAAAAAAATTAGAATTCTGTTCCCAGTAGCATAAACATGTCTCTTTTTACCGGAATGGAAGAAGGGTTATGTTTTTCGCGCGTATCTTTATGTTTGTAAAACTTTTATTTCCACATATCTTCCAAACGGCTGGATGGATTTTGGTAACTAAGATATTCTAAGACTAGTCTCATTCGCCAAGTGTCCAGATAGATAGATAGTAGGTAATATTTTTTTACGTGTATTTTTTTTTTGTAGTCGGGGTTTTTAAATTAAAGTTATTCTATCATATTGCTCGTTGCTCGAATAAACAGCACCATTCATCATCATGATTGAAGAGTTGAACAAAGAGTTTGGTCTCCACTTTTGTAATAAGAACAACTAAGCTGTGAAACGCATTGCCAGAGTGGGTTTTGTCGAAGGTTCGAACCTTGGGGTTACGAGGTACACTGTGTTTGTTTCTATTAGAGAAGTAAGTTCCATCGTAGACCACATCATTTTCATCCACTATTATCGGCATCATCGCAACTGTATCATTAAATGGGTTATAAATCGTAAACGGTAATTTTACAAAAAAGTTTACTAGCAACAAAAGATGCAAAATTTTATTTTCTACAATTATTGTCAAAATATATAGTTTCCAAAATATCGGCTAAAACAGTTTTTTTTTTTCAATTGGCGTTTGAAGCTCTGTGTGTGTGAGCAGCCTGGATCTGTGAGCATTTTGTAATTTTATGCTCAGTAAGTGATCTTTACCTCATAGAAAAAATTGGTTTAGAGATTTAGTGCAAAGTTGACCCAAAACCTTCTATTTTACTGGCCTTTCATTACGTTTCAGCAATTTTTTTTAAATTTTTGACGAACTTGTGAATTATTAGGAAACATTTTAAAAAGATGCATGAAATTGGAAAAGCCGTTCTCAACTTATAGTGTGACCATAAAAGAAAAGGTTGAGTTTTGTATACCTACGAGTATAGATAAATTTAATATTTCTTCGTTTATATAGCAACAAAACTCTTATCATAAACAAACAAACATAAACAAATCTTGAACAAAAAATGAGTTTTAATTCCATAGTCCAATATCTTAATGTTATTTCTGCACTGTGGCACCGATTCCGCGGTCGGTGACGGTCGCGAGAACAAGACAGCGTTAAATGCCTACTTTGACAGAACTACCTGGCCTTAAATCAGAAGAATTTACTTTTTGTTTGAATGAGCAAATCTCAGTAACTATCACTCTCTAAAACAACTGCCAACAATCTCCTAATTAATTGACGAGTGAGAAACCGTGAAGATTAAGTACATAGTGTATCGATTAGAATATATTTTAAATTACTATTACTACCTATATTATTATGACAACAACCTCTATATAGGTTGCAAAAAAAAATATGTCTATTAGATTAGGGATTATTTTCACTGAAAATCATTATGTCCAATATTGTTTTGGTTTAACTAGCCTATCGGTTTAGTTTGGTTGCTTGCTAACTGTACTAGATTTGTTAGAGGTTGTAATGTGAAATCGATCTCGTAAAATACACTCGTATTTTGGTGGACGTCAAATAAATCAAGAGTTCTATGGGCACCCATAATGAAAATGCGTTTAAACACCAATAAAGTTTATATGGACACCCGAAAACATTCGTACTTGTTGCTCGGACCTTTAGGTATAAAGCTTTATTTCAAGTATCTCGCCTCTTTGAGTGACAAACCTCAAAATTACAAAAATCATAGATTTTTGTAGTCGATATCTGACACACATTAGATACATTTTGAAATACATATAAAAACAAAACAAAATGGAAATTCCAAGAATGGAATATTTACATCATTGCAATAAACAAGATTTAAAAATGTCATAAAACGCATGGTTCGGTTGATACCAATACCCATACCGTATATATAATTAATTACCTTACACGCTTGAATATACATCTATAGTTGCATAGATAGTTTTCGACGCAGTATAGAATTTCGGCAAAGGGCTAAAAGCAAAGATCAAACGAAATTAACGATCGGCCAGTCACGAAAGAACTCGAAGCAATAAGTAACCACATCAAAACGCACACGTATAATTAAAATTATCATCAAAGTTAAACACGAATCCCTTCAACATTACACAATCAGTTACATGCGAAGTTCTACTAGTAACTGTTTTATGATAAGCCGATTTAAAGGAGTTGCGTAACTTATAGGTAATATCGATTTCTACGACACAAAAAGTTCTGTCTAGTCACCGGCGTCTAGATTTCTGAATATTGATTTAGAAAGTTGAGCATAAATTTGACAACAAGCAGATAAAATAACGGAGCGACAATAGATGGCGATCTTTTTTATTGCGACCAGTTTTTCAATAATCAGAGCAAATGATAACATCAAAAAAGTTATAAATAGCAATGACGCAGATGTACGATTAGTCAAAAAGATGAAACTCCATATTCTACTACAAGCAATTATGTCCAAGAATATCGGGTCAGAGAATTAAGTTGTTCGTTTAGGTCGTGACGGCGAGGTTTAAAAGTTGTCAGATGGGGTGGTCGGTCATAGTACCGTCTTACACAGAATTGCAGCCAAGCAAGCAGCTTGTGTAAAAAACAAGCATATTCCAGCTTCCGATACAAAAGCGACGACAAAGAGGCGTCACTTCCACGCCAGCTCAGTTCTTAGAACTAATGAAAGGTGAGTACGTAAATAGGACAGTACGGCCGGAACCGTCGTCGCCAGGCCGCTGATGGGCCACTGATTGATTTGGGTGACATTGAAATAACTATTTGAATATCCGTTTTGAGAAGAATTAGATACATTTTGTAAAGGACTAATATTATTGTAGTCCTATACTTTGCTTGATGTATACCTAAATAAGTAATTTATCGTTGTAACGAAATCTTAAGTAATGTTTTCATTTTTCTTGTTTTTACGTGCAGTACCTACCCAAGAAAATGTCAATGCAACGAAAGTTATCATGTATAGTGGCAAATTACAAGGTCTTACTCGTTGAGTACAGAAAGTATGGATTACCATATAATATGTTTTCAGGTATGCTCTAGAGGTATTTCTTTTAGTGAGTTTAAAAATGCGTCTTCTGCGGAAGCCCAATGTTTGAAAATTGATTTTAGGTCAATTGTCTTATAACCATTTAAAAATGGTTACTTGATACATTTGCTTGAAAACATTGTTATATCTATCACTTTACACTGCACTACACTATTATCATTGATTTCATGAATGGACTTACTTGAGGTATATACTGACTATCACTTTCTATCGGTAAGGTATCTTGAAAAATTAAATCTAAAACGTCAATACGATAAATTCTTTTAATTTTCTTTTACTACCGCATTCAGATGGTTCAAGGCTCGAGACATAAAATTAAAAGTACGACCGTAAACTCTATTCTTGGCCAATTTGTCATATCGAAACACCACGGCCAGCGCATCTTCCGTAGCTCATAAAGTTACACGCGTTCAATAAAGTTAAATCGTATAATTGTAGTCGCATTGTTGGCTACGTATCACACTAATAAATAATTACAACTACTTGCCAAATACGCCCAAGATAGTACTGAACTAATCTCAATGTCAATCTCAATTTTAATTATACTACATCTAACAAATCAATCCACGTGTTTGAATTGATTCAAGAACAAGAACATGTGACTATTACGATTTAAATTAATAAGAAACAAAAGTAAGGTATCTCTAACTATATGGCACTCAGTAAGTGCTACTTTTACAAAGCTCTGTCGATATTATATCTCATTCTCCAATGGAATAATAAATGTCCTATCAAACGCGACATCATAGCGCTGATATATCATCGAGAGTATAACAGCTTCATCTGTCTCCGTCAATTAGTCCGAAGCCCTGCTCACGAGTGTTCGTGTTCAAATTAATGCACGAGCTCACAAAACTGGGAAAAACAAGGATAGTTCGAGGAGTTACTCAACCAGTGTTTACTTGCCTCTGACTCAACCAAGCTAAAGTTAGGTCATGCGAATAAAGTATTAGATAGGTACAATTAATTACTTATTATAACGACATATTAAATATTTTGACGGAACAATTACATTTTTATTTCTTCTTCTTTGACGAATGTTTATGAAATGATTGGAACAATTACGCCGTGTCGCAAAAAATTTAATCAAAAACATTTAAGCTCCTTAACTTACAACAAAAATATTTAATGAAACCATTTATGTCACTATAACAACATTTTATTTGTATTAAAAATAAGCAGATATGACAATAACAGTCACTTGCAAGTCCCATACATTATCATAAATTTCAAAAGGCTTAACAAAATAAATTGAATGTAGCACATAAAGTAAGCCAATCGCTCATAAACGGTTAGCTACATTTACGCCACACAAGTTCAGAGTAAACTAAACAATTACCGCATCGTAATACTTTTTCTAACACATTCTTAATTTGGTGTTTACTACCTGTCAGTTAATCATGAACTAACATCGATTAACGAATAAGTTGGTTAATGGGCGTCCAAATTGCCGATTCGATAAGGCAACAAACTGTGGTGAAATAAAAGTAGTTTAGCCCGAAGCTGTTTAGCATCACGATGTTAATTACATAATCAAATAAATGTTACGCCTCAACCTTTAATTTCGTTACGTACCTACTTATGCATGTTTTGAGATCGATTTGTTTCATAAAACTAGGATTTATTACTCGATATTTGGATTAACCGAACAAGTTTCACAACTTCTAAATAAAACCCACATGTTTATTAAGTAAACGCTTTGGGACAGTAAATTTCAACAGAACAGCCGATGGCAGAGGTTTGAACACCCACTTAGCAATTTCTAAATTCGTCTGTATAAGGAGTGTACCTGACTTACAAAGCTATGCAAAAATATCCGCTACTATCTGGTATAACCCTCTAATGGGTTTTCGGCACTTGAAAACTAGCCAGAAACGATAAAATGCGCATCTGGCCACTCTCGGGCGTCCGATTTGATATATTGCTATACTTTAATGTTAAATCTGGTGGCAAAATTAAAGCTTCCGAGTTCAGATTGTCTAACGAAAAATCTTTCTTTCCGTTCCACAGATATTAAAAGTCGGAGCATGCGGAAGACGTCCTTCATGGTGATAATAATCTATTCACTGTTACCGAATGTAATATTTACATAACCAAAAATATTCTACGGCAGCGTTTTATGTTACGTTGATGATTTGAGAATTGGCATAAATATTCTAAACTTCGTCTGATTGTATGACGGGGTCAGAAACTAGTAGTAGTAGTACTAGTACTAGTAGTAGGAGTTGCTTTAAATTTAAGTAAGTAGTGTAATTTCAAACATAAAAAAATCCAGTATAACTTTAAACGCATACGAAAATTCATGAACATCAATACATATTTTGTAGTGTTTTAGAAATCATTTTCATATTTTATTTTTTGTAGGCAACCCAATTGATTATAAATTGTCTAACTTTAATGTTTTTACTAAATCCCAAACATGAAGTGCGTGAAGAGATGGTCATGTTCGAAATTTAACAACTCTTTTTATGCAACTAATGAGCTTATTTTTTTCTTAACCTAACGCACTAACATCTGGAATTAAGTAGTTGTATTTTGCATTTAAAAAATATATTTTTCGTCTGAGAGTAGAATTCACAAAAAACCGTGCTGGCCTAGTCTGACGTTCTAGCTGAACGTCACCTCGTATAGTGAAGTCGTTGGTTTGAATCCCACCTGCATCTCTCAGTATTTTTCCAAGTTTCACTTGCTTTAACGGTGAGATAAAACATCCTGCGGAAACCGGTATGTTGGAAAACATATTTCGAAAACATTTGTGTTCTTTGTGAATCCCCTTGGCCAGGTTGATGGCTTATTTTCTTGTGAGAAAAGGCCCAAGCTACAACAGTGGGAACATAATGTAGTCTGGTTATGAAACAAACATCTATTGACTAGCGTCGTGACTTAGTTGGCAGTAAGTTTGTACGCGTAGTTTTGGGTTCCATTCCCCAAGGGGAACAAATATTTGTGTACCATCACACATTTTATTTGAATTCCCTATCTGGGTCCTATAATACAAACTTTGCTTAGTTTTAGTGTTTTATGAGGAATGTCAAAACTTAATCTATACTAATATAATAAAGTTGAAAAAGTTTTTTGTTTGAACGCCCTATTCCCAGGAACTAGTGGACCGACTTTTAAAAAAATTTCACCGTTGTGTATGTACCTACGTGATCCGTGAGTGCGATAGACTATAGAGGTATATTATGTACCACGGGCGAAGGCCGGGAGGATCGCCAGTTCATCAATTATCGTTAATTGCGGATATCAAAGATTCAGTAAAATCAAATCCATCAATCTTGGTATTGAATTACAAAACAGTTTTTTTTCTCATAAATCAGCGAGTATAATGTCCATTCATACATGGCAACATAGCAAAATCTATTTACCACGCATCGTTTACCAAACACAAGTCGATTTCACTTACCTACAATGTGCAAATCGCCATGTCATTGAAATATCAGCCTTACAAAGAACACAATGGCATGTTAAGATTTATTAGGCATAGCAGTTTACAGCTTTCTAAACAATTGGTTAAATGTATAACACGCGATAGGCTCTAGTGGTATGGCACAGGCAGTAGGGCCAAACATTAAACGTATTCCAAAACTCAGAGTCTCTATCGGACTGGTCCTGGGTGGTAAAAGTGGCGTCGTTTGATGATTGGCGTTGCAAAGACTCGGACGAAAAGGTTTGACTCCAATTTCGTAATAAGTACTGGTGATCAGTTGCGCGTCGTCTGTTTTTTTTTTCCTAATTTTGCATTTTCCTGATTGAGAGTGAATTTGTTTCTTATAGGTAAGAGCGCTCCATCGTCAACCACATCGTCATTTAACATCAGGTGAGATGATGGTCCAGCGCACAAATGGATGGTACAAAGAGTGTAGTGGTAGAACCCTTTTCAGAGTCCCCCCGGAGCAGTACCACACCTTTTCCAATTATTCTACCACCAAACAGTAACGTACGTGAACGTTACTGTGTTCCGGTTTGAAGGGTTTTTAAGGGATTGTCTCCAGAGAAATTACAGTTCATTGCATCTAATTTTGATTATTCAGGTTAAAATAGCTGCATGACAATGTGCTGTTATGATCAAGCCTGTTGCTAACCATCAGTAGCATGTCTTGCTCGTTTTAGTCACTATTATAGTGACAGAACGTGCAAAATAATATAACTTAATAAAGTAAGCTATTAAATAAACCTGTCAACTTCAAACTGCCGCTGTACTACAACTAGGGTTAGCCAAAGAAGCAGTAACCACTATGCATACGTACCTAAAACCATCCCCAACCAATATAAAAAATACTTGAAACGTCAAAAAATCATATTCCATCTCAAATTTAATGTTTAAATATTAAAAACAGCGTCGTGTAGAGAAATCTGCTAAATATCCACACGTCAACGAATGAAAGTGAACTGCATATTAATAGTTATGACGCCAGTAACGTACTTGTGGCAATCTGGTTCAACTTGAAAGGAAATTTAAACATTTCTGAAAAATTATAATTATTTAGAACTCCAAGAATTAATTCAAGTCACGTTCCACGCTTATGCTTATGTTTATGCGATGTTTCTTTCTGTCGTGTCACCTGATGTAAAACAATGATGCAATTGTAAGTTTGACATAGAAGAAAACAATTTACTCTCGATTTGTCGCACAGATTTGCATATATTAAGATTAATATCCATTCGGGCAGCATATTCCATTACTTAGATGTATGTATTATGAAAGTGGAATCAATCCGCTTCGTTTGAGTTTTCGGAACGTCAACCATTAACCGCGGTGTCGCTTTTGTGGGTGTGCAGAAGAAAAATTGCACACAACAATATGGCTTCCATTTGTGGATTTAGTTCTTGGGATGTGTGCTCATTACTATGCCCAACTTTTACTATGAGGTAAACCTAGTACCTTAATAGTGTACCAAAAATTAATGGGGCTCTTTGTTTTCACAAATTTTTGACTAGACTCGTATAGTCTGCTCAGATCAGGACGTAGATCGTGAGTGTTTTTTTGTCGATAATTTTTGCGGACAATAGGTTTGCACTTCACCACCATCTCACCTGACGTCTATGATGGAGCGTGAGTACCTAGAAGCCTACACTGAAATATAATATGTATCATGTGGTTTATCTAAAAAGACTGATCATTTTAGCGATTTCTCCTGTAATACAAGCACGAAGTAGATAGCAATGCAACAGAGGCCTAAAGCCAGCCGGTTAAAGAGGGTTGTGAATATAATGGCAATGATGGTATGTATGGCCCGAGAAGCATAAGCAGTCCACGTTATGTTCCACAGTTGGGACTCCGGCCTTTCTACCGACTAAATAAATCGGCTATGGCGTTGATATTGCTGTCTCTATCATTTCAAGTGAAAAGAAAAGAGAACAAGAAACAGCAATATCAAAACTAAGACAGTTTTAGTTAGGCGGTAGACGCCCCAAGCCTTTTCTCGCAAGGAAAGAGTTAAGGCCACAATTCCTCACGCTGCCGCTGCCCCAGAAGGGTTGGCACGAGTATGGTCCCGAAAGATACTTGGAACACACTAGTATTCTTACGTTTTCTTTCGTCGTTAAATGTGTTGATAACAAACTTGTACATCTGCAGTTGGAAAAATACTCAATAGGTGCAGGCGAGATGCGAACCTGACAATTGTGAATCGCACTGTCTAGCTACGAGGTCACAACGGTTTCTTTTCGTAACCTTGTACTTTTATCCACAGATAACTATAAATATATTTATCCAGCATCTGTCAAATATTCACAAAACAATTTTATTGTGTTTCACTACGATTATATTTCATTTGGATAAAAGCTTTTACGGTGTCACGATGCTCCGACAAGACAAATAAACTTTCGATGGATTGTCGTGACAAATGCTCCATTGCGTAACCGCAGTCCTGCTTGTAATCTTACGGATTTCCGCTCTATTTTAAGAACGTATTACATCTTTTTAGTTTTAAAAGAAGATTTGATTACGTATTCCAAAACTTGTACAGAGCCCATTTGTTGTAGAAATTATGTTTCACAACGACTTAATAACTAAAACCTTAAATGCAACGAACAATTAACAAACTCAAGTTATTTCCAGGCACCTTGACAAATTGGAACGAAAATTAACCATCGTATTTCTGGAGTCATTAAAAGAGCATGAAGATTCACACGACACAAAGGAAGTGTTTGAAGTTAAAAAGAACTAAACGAGTGTAAAAAATGCATTAATTGGTGACGAGGCTAAAACGAGAATGCCCGAAATGGATGTAAGTCTACACGCGGTTCAAAGAGTAACACAAGTGCTAATGGGCGAACTCGAATCTTCAACTCGCGTTAGCTTTCGGTAGTTAGTTAATGTTACTTCCCGAATTGTGATTTATTCGATACATCTAGGTTTATTTGGAATAGAAAACAATTGAGGCAGTTTAGATTTAGTGAGTTCTTTAGTGTAGTCGTCATTAGGTACTCTTTTTTGATGGTAAGACTCTTTGCGAAAACTGTCTGGAGAAGTAACACACCTTTCTAGTTATTACATCACCAAGCAGTAACATACAAACATTGCTATGTTCCAATTTGAAGGGCAACGTTTCCATAGCAATTACAGGGCAAGGAGATAATTCATCATAATATATGTCGCTGGGTGACTAGTGAGTTATTTTGTATTTGAGACTACAATTTGGTACATTTCAATAAATTCTACGTTGTAGATTTTTATCTAAGAGCATCCCACTAATATCTATTAATTTCTTAGAACAATAAAGAAATAAAGGAAGCAATAAATTCGACGTGGGTGTGTCAATCCTCTACCAAGAGATTCCCGGAGATACGCTTTGACTCGCTTCTAAAGAGGAACATTAGACAAGTTGATGAAAACTAAAGTGGACGCCAAATAATAATTAAATTACCTAATTTCATTGCTAATTGGGTTAGATAAATAATCTTTGATATAAGATCGATGGAGTAACTTGTATGGAGTAGGTGTAATCTAGGTGTATTTCTAAAGTAAACACGTGTGTACTAAGTAACCGTGCTACGTCCTCGCCCGCGTTATTTTTTACATCAGAAAAATCACGTTTGAATTGATTTAAAAAAAAATTGTAGTTATAGGGACTACCAAAGGATAATGCAAACTTTTAATTTAATATTCAAGTACATTAGTATTGAACATAATTAATGTTTCACAATCCATCACCTTAATCTTTATAGCTACAGAATAGCAGAGCAGCGCACCGCGGTTTTAGCCTCATAGTCCCCGATCCCGTTATTTTCCCGGGATAACAAATAGCCTACGTATTATTCCAGACCATTATCTATGTATGTATCACATTTCATCCAAATCCCTTCCCAAAAACCAAACATCCATCTTCCTCTTCTTCTTCAGCCCGTTATCGCCCACTACTGAGCATAGGCCTCTCTTCGTGTACGCCACTTATCTCGATCCTTTGCTAGTCTCATCCATGCATGACCCGCGACTGTTCGAATATCATCGACCCATACATCCATACATTCTTACAAACTTTCGCGTTTATAATATTAGTAGGAAATACGCGTGTCGGTGATGGGAACTCATAAGATTTCACCCATCCAAAAAGCATTTAACGCGCACGTCCCGCTGCGCTGCTCCGCCACCGCTCCGGCGCTACACTCTTAGGGTATATCGGTGAAGCCTAATATTTTTCGTGACAAAATGTGTGTTTTTCACTTTAAATAAAAATAATTACTAAGATATTTTCGATGAGATTTCGTAATGTACCTCAAGTCAGTAGCGCAAATTGACCAATTTTACGAATCCTCCCACATGGACCCAGTCAGCAGACTTTCTTCCATTGAAAGAATCGGCACCCACACGAGTGTATTGACACGAATCCTACCGGTTTCATAATGCAGGCAAAGCGGAAATTTCGGAGTTTTGATTTGTTATATCACACCTTGCAAATGTATCCCATATACATAATACGTACCTACACGTTAATATGCAAACTACAGACGCTAACAACTCCATTACACGTTCACTTGCATTGACAAATACTTTCATCTCTTAGATTGGCCATTAAAACAATGATTCTCTTTATTTTTCCACATGATGCGGTGGAGATCTCGTGGAAAGTTTGTATAGGTGAGTAATAACTATCCTCTGTGGGCCGCTTTCACAACTTTACTGTAATTCTTAGTAAGTCAATTGCTACTTGTCAGTTCTGAACATTTTTTCACATAATTTGCTCATTTCGAAACGCTGATAAAGAAAACAAACTGGATAATTTGAGTGTGCGGTTTATCGACGACCTAAAACCTGAATTACTGTATAAATATATGTCTTTAAGGTGGTAGCAGTAAAGCGATAATAATAATTCTATAATTAAAATTGGATATACAAAAAAAATACCATTGCCGCCCACGTTGTTCGATTATGGTTTATAAATGGCAATGCACATCCGTTGCATGACAGGCACTCTAATGCATTAATGCCAATAGCACTGCACTTGTAAATCTTATTAAAGATCCCATTATGGCGAATTATCTATATATCACTTTCAATTATCGTTCGGAAACGCTCATTAGCGAAGAAAATATGGTGAGTTAGATAGATCATGCAATACACGATTACGTATATACGAGTATGTTAAAATACTAAAAGTAAATTATTTTATTTTCATTTTTTTCAACAAGCTCTACCTGAGTTGTCCCAAAATCACTTTAGAGCCTAAAGAAAGTAACTTAGAAGAATTTAATAAGATTTTTTGTGTCTTAGGCCTAATTCCAAGTAATTAAGAAACTCAGATAAACTACATCGTAGGTAACTTCTAGTTATCTACGATTAACACAAAACAATTAAAATATTATTTAAATTATTCTAAGCTCTCTGAATAATAACTGTGGGAAATGAAGCAGAATGAGCTTAAGCGAGCATTAAGGCTGTGACATCGATGTGCTAAGCTAGATGGTAGAATCAACCGCCTGGAACGGAAATGAACTAAAAACCAGTAGTTTGTAGCAAGTACCTACAGTTCGTACGTAATATTACCGCCTTCCGGCGCTATACGTGTCCAAACCTCAAAAGTGTGATTTTTTTTAAATTTTAGCGTTTTCCTCACTCTCACATACTTCTAATATAGGATGCAATTATAAAACATGTGTAGCTTATAATTTCTATACAAATGATAATTAAATAACGTAAATACAAAATGTTTTCACCTCTAGACGAAGTCCTGAATCCATGCAGGCTCCTCCATTGGCTCGCTTTGAACTCATCACTATAGATGTTCAACTCACTAGAAAATATTTTTTGACTAATAAGTTTCTTTTGATTTTTTGAGTCTGATTGAAAGAAAGATACGAATTTATGAAGAGGACTCATTGTGTAACGATCTGTTTTTTTATTTCAAGATTCTAATCAAAGATGGCGCGTCACGAACTTAATGAATCAACGAAACACACAACCCCTTCAAAAGTCTATCGAACTCTACATTTTTTTTTCTTTTTTTTTTAACACGTTAATGTTGCACTAAGTACATAAAACCACAACACCTACTAAAGTAGCGACTGGTACGTAACTGTTGAACGACCGCGACCGTGCGACAGTGTCTCCGATCTTTTACCTATTGCCCGTTTCTGCAGCGCGCGCGCACTTTCATCAAAGTCATGGAGGAACTTTCATTGGACGCTTACCCCTAGATATAGCATGCTAAGTTGGATCAGTGTTTTTAAAGATAAGATAAATATAGACGTAAATAATACTTGGGTCAATACTTTAAAAGATGAAATTGTTTTTTTTATAATGAAGCATTTCAAGAATGATATCATGCGTATCACTCACATTTATACATACATGGAGTCAAAATTACGGTCTAGCAAGAATTTGAATAAGTGTTAGCTAAATGCAGATGAGGACTAAGTAACTATTTATTTTTATGATTCGTCCCAAGGAAATCGATGTGGTGATGCCATTTATTTTTCGTTTTACAAACTTGGGAATAAGCTTGAGACGAAATGAACAGATGTAATAGATATAAGAAATTTTGCTCGTTTGATAATGAGTGATAGAGTTGTCTCTTTAGAGGTATAACATGTAATTGAAATCCTATTACGTTTAAATGGCTAGTTTACCATGTATAACGGGCCGTATGTTCAGAATTATGAAAAACAAAGGTTTTTGTTTCATTATTGGGTTGGTAGCACATAATTATGTACACCTATCATGATGCTTTCGAAATTCTTAGTCACCTGGTTTATGTAGTATTAGTGTAAGTTCAGCTAATTAGCTTTTGTGTGGCAACCATGTGTGAACTTAGCCAGCTGTCTACCTATACAACTTGTAGACAATGAACTGAAATAACTAATTATTACTTAACCAATTGTTCAACTAACTAATATCGTTATAAAGATAATTAGATTTATAATAAGTACACTAGGTATTCGTCTTATTATATCCTTATACTTATCTAAGTCTAAAATATTCGAACAGTACCTACTTACCAAATTTATGACCGCTCTATATTCTTACCTACTACAAGTTTTGACGGTAAACGGAAGGAAGGTGTTGAGTTGTTTGAAATGTGTAATAGTACTACTTTTGGGACTACTAGCTGCTAGTGCTGTTGTATTTCTATAGCAGCACTGTTGTACATACATTTAGTCAATCAAAACTCTACCACCCTCATTCAAAATTACAGTTATTGCACGAATTCTATGTATAATCTTGTAAGTAGTGGTAGGACTCTTGGTAGAGTCCGCCTGGGGAAGTGCCACACCTTTGCCAGTTATTCTACCGCCAAGCAGTAATGTGAAACGTTACTGTGTTCCGGTTTGAAGGGCAATGTTTCCCGATAAATTACAGGTCTTAGAGATATAACATCTTAGGGTGGCCGAGTGGCTTAGTTGGTAGTAGGTCTGCCTGCGAAGCCGTGGGTCGTGGGTTCGATCCCCACTCAGTGCAAATGTTTGTGTGATGAATTCAAATATTTGTACTGTGCCTGGGTGTTTTCTATCTATAATAAGTATATATTTAAAAATATATAAGTATTATATCAGCTATCTGGCTTCCACAGTACAAGCTTTGCTTAGTTTGGGGTCAGTGATGTTGTGTGTGAAATGTCCACCAATATTTTTATTTTATTTATTTTTATTTTATTTAGATATCTGGGTGATGAGCGCAGTGCTAGGTAATAATTTTGACTCTTCATGTTCCAATAGCTGCATGCCACTGTGGCAGGCATGTTGCTTACCTTCACGCAAATGTCTTGCTCGTCTCGTTACTTTTTATTTACTACTTTAACTGTACATCTAAAAAAATCTTAGAAATCGTACATCTTTAGAACCAAAGTCTTTTTGGTTCTAAAGGTCTTTTGTATTTTTGAAGTGAAAACTTTTTTTGGCGCGGCTAAGATTGATTTTTCGTGGGGTGTGAATTGAATTCTAGCGTCACACTCGGCAACAATAAGAACCCTTCGGGTAAACTCAGGATCATGGCCATTGACCATCTAGAAATGCATCAGCATTTCCCATTGGCCATCTAGAATGCTGACGCATTTCTAGATGGCCATGCTCATGGCCACACCCTCCGGTTTCACTCGCGTAGTTTCCAAAGTAAGCTATCAAATTCTGACTTATAAGTTTTCACTTCTATCGGCAGTTTCTATGACTGACAATTTTATTTTTTTCTATTTTAAACGCTATTGGGTTCTGCGAAGCGTAGGGTACCACAGGAATAATTAGAACATCATTAATTATTCTAAGTATATATTCTTAAGTCCTATTGTATGACTTGAAACAGTCTCGCGTACCTAATTACATACTAATTTACATAAAGAAACAATTAAACTTACTATAATAGCCTTACTTTCTTTTGCTGTGTTAATGTCTTCAGTTAAAACTTCCTTATTTTAGTAGAGCTACCTAAATGAGTTGACCGAAGATGGTTACCTACACCTACGACATAAAGTTGGTAAAAACGAAATTTCGTAATTTATTTGAAGAATCTTCCCGAAAATCAATGAAGTTTGACATTTTCTGCGATACACGTAGGTAAAAAAAAACGAGAATAGTTGGCCTGAGAGGTAATGGAGTATCTCTCTATTTAGTCTGTAGGTAATGGTTATAATTTTACTTTCATTTTTGACTGATCCAAAGGGTGGATCAACCCGATCCACCCTTTGGATCAACCTCAAAACGGGCTTTTTAGACAATCTGAACAGCATTGCAGAAAAAACGCGCCAAAACTAGCATAATTAAACAAAAATGCTTACACTGGTTTATTTCTGCATTGCACCAATTTTTATCGGTAATTATTGGAAAAGTAATAAGGGGATTAGACGTCGTTTGATGGCTATAATGACGCCTGTGCACGTAAGTGAATATCGATTCGCGATTGTTACAGATACTTTCGCATTAACACACACACGCGAGGACGTAGCAAGGGTTACGTTTCAGGGGTAAACCGGATTTTATCCTGTGAAATGTTTGGTAGTAATTGTTTTTTATTTGCAACAGATAAGTAAATTAATAAAAATAATGACTCATATCTTTCAAATACCTACTACAACATTTTTTTTTCGTACAATTCTTAACAGGAGTCGGCAATCAAAACAATGAATAGGTACATCCAGTTCATATTTTTAATATTTTAATTTAAAATCATTTTCGAACACACACATAAATGTTCGAAGAAATCGACAGTTTGACAAAAATCATTGACAACACCATTGCCTTCATCCATTCAAGCAGGCATTGCACTATACATGCGAGAAACGCGAGTTAAGGAACAACTATAATTAAAAGAAAACGCACTCTTCGTTGATTTCTTAACAAACGCCGCTAACAAGAAATTGAGGATATCCCATTTCGGTTTTGCCTATTTCATTATCCCTACCAAGTTTCCAAACATTCATGCGATTTATGATTGCGGTAAATGTGTTGCTGAGGAATAGGTAATGGAAATAAGGGCACATTTTTAAATTATCTGATATCTTCAAATAAATTATTTAAGACGTAGGTTATCTAAAATTTTATATAAACTAATAAAATTTTAAACGAATGACATTTGTAAGTTTTTTTTGCTATGACGGTAGCGCCACCTATGCTTTTATGCTCGAACTACTTCTGATAACAACACGAGAAAGCTGAGTTTTAACCAGTTATGACGGTTTACATAGAAGACTGGTGTTCGTAATAGTTCTGGCTAAATACGATAGATGGCGCTACATGTCAAAACCATGAATGAACGTAGATTTATGTTATTGCAAGATCCTTTCGTTGCGATAGCAAGAGTAAGAGAGGGCGTTTTGAACGAAGGTTAGGAATTACTGACCTTTATTAGTAGGCAAGGTGGTAGGTCTTTGTGCCGGTGCGCGGTGGGGAGGAGGCTTGCGCGGTGAGGGCGGCGGGGCAAGGGAAGTGCGCGCTCGTAGCGACACTGGTGATGAGGATAATTTCTGCACCACGCCATTTTTCTTAGCTGAAAAAAAGAAAAATAAACAGTTAACAAATCACAGTTCAGATTGGCAAGATTCTATTCTGAAAATTGAATTTTAAGATTGAAAATTGTATTCAGTTTGTGTATTCAGCGCGTTAGTTACAAAGGTCACTGACATGCTAGAGCGTAAACTAGTATAATATCATAGATTTCAAAGTTACGAGTAGTTCAGAGGTTACCCACATAGGGATGATTTCGATTAGCACTTGCTTGCACAGTATTAAAACAGCTTGAAATTTCGTACGGTGAGAATAAATTAAATATGACATAAGATAAAATTTCGTCGAATTTGTTTTTTTTTTTACTTTTTATTGTCCTTTACAGACCTCTACCAGACCAGAGAGAAGTACGTCTCTCACAATATCTACACACAACACATATCTAAATAATTTGTTTTTTTTTTACATTTCATCGTACTTTTTCAGACCGTTAATGTAATGATTGGTTTATGTATGTGATGAAATGTATGATATTTGTAAAACGAGAATTGTTACTTATTTTTGTCTTTTAAGTGCTGCGATATAAATCGGATTCTACCTTATATTATTAAATTGAAGCAGTTTGTTCAGCGGAATGGCATCTGAGTGAGCGCATTAAATGGTGCAAGCCTCCGAGGCATCGATCGAGTCAGTTGCCGTTTGACACAGATATGGAGGACATGGCACCTCCGAGCTCCGAGCTATTGTCTATAAGACTTTACACTTGCGCAATGTGTGACAAAACTTGAAGGTAGATATGTACTGTCAAGTTAGCCTCCACAGTTAGCCAAGCAGGTAGCGAATGTACAGTCACGCAATAAGGAGATGTAAACTGAAAAGGACTTCTAACTATTGTGGACACCTTTTACTAGTGTGCTTTTAATTTATTCATCGATTGCAATGTACAGTACCTACATACAGTGGATTCGATTCCCATGCAGGGCAAACATTTGTGTGATGAATACGAATATTTGCACTGTGTCTGTGTTTCAATGTACAAAATAAATGTATTTACAATCATGTTATATATCGCCATACAGCGTGGTAATGCCGCCAGTCTGATGGGCACTTTTGGTCGGCGATTTGGCGAGTGCGGAGACTATTTTAAATTGATTTGACTGATTGTGACTTAGACATTTTAAATTGTATTTTTTTATTACCTATATTAATATGATAGATATAGGTATAATGAGCTGATAATATAATAGTATTATATCAACTGTCTGGCTTCCATAGTACAGGCATTGGTTTTGCTTTGCTTTGAGGCTAGATGGTGTTCACGAAGATGTCCACCAATGTTTATTATTTATTTAACATTAGACCTTCTAAGTACAATGACGCCATTTGAGTAGGTACTGTCATATAGCAAAAAAATAAGGTATTTTGAAATCGTATAAACACAGTTTTAATTGCTAGCAGAGCCCCGCGGTATTAACCGCGTCTTTCCCGTTTCCGGGATAAAAAATAGCCTATGTTTTCTTCCACATATGTATAATCTAATTGTGTTCCAAATTTCAACCTGCTCCGTTCAGACGTTACGACGTGATTGAGCAACAAACATCCAAACATTGACATTTATAATATTAGTAGGATAGGTTGCTAGTGTGCGCGAGCGATCACAAGCACAGAAACTTCCTCCTAGACTAGGTCAATAGACAACCAGAACTTTGTCAAAAGAAGTGTCCATTGACTACTGAAAACAACAAAGAAGTTGGAAAATGGAAAACAATAATACTAAGTATGTCTATCTTGCCTGCCTCAAGATTCTATTATCGCCTCTGCTCTCACTGACTAGGTTATAGTTAGGTACTCTCTCTTCCTACATCGCTGAGGAAAGGTCAAAAGTGAGTAGATCTTTTATTTATGTAGCCAAGCGGCGTATGAATACTTAATTTAAATATTTAGAACATGTTATGAAATACTAATCATTGACATTTCTATTAAAACTGTGTTACGAGTGTTATAGTATTTCATAAGGAAACTTCAGTCCATCACTTCCTTATTAGTTTAGTTATATTATCTAAAAATAATAATCAAATTGGTGAGTTGAAAGAATATTATTGTAACAGTTTACGGTTAAACATTTAGTTGTAGTAGTAAGTAGACTCCCCTTGGGAACTCTTAAGGATTCTAAGGTAACCAAGACCAAATAGTCCAGTAGCACTAAAAATCTGTAGAATTTTTGATTGCCAAATAATGTGGTCAGATATATATTTTATGTCACTGTCTTCGATCCATTTTTATTAAAATGAATTTTGTCAGTAATTTTCAAAGTGTACCTTTCTATTAGGCTGAAGGTAGTTTGCAAATTAATTAGTATTCTTCTCGGCAACAATAACGATCAATTTTCCCATAGTTAATAAAAACAACCGGCATGAGCTATCCAGCCGTGGCTGTCTAACGGTAATGTTGTGCGCTCTGGGAATAATTGAGACGCGTGAATTAATTCGTTTCCATGTTCACATTTCTACGAGGCACTTAATGAAGCTAATATTGTTTATAGGGAACTGGCAATCTTTAAAATTGCATATACTCTACACCTCTACAGGGTTAGCATAGGCAGGTCAGCTGGTGTCGTGCCTTAGTTGTTAGTACACCCGTGGAGCCTGGGTGGGTTCGAATCCCAGGACAAATATTTGTGTGAAGAATACAAATAGTTGTTCTATGACTGGATGTGATTTAGTAGTGGTTGGACTTGTGTAGTGGCAGACCTCCCTGAAGAAGTACCACACCTTTGCCAGTTATACTACCGCCAAGCAAAAAAATGTGCAAACATTACTGTGTTCCGGTTTGAAGAGAAATGTTTCCAAAGAAATTACAGGATTTACGAGTTATAGCATCTTAGATTTCTGGGTGACGAGCGCAGTGCAATGCTAGGTAATGATTTGGGTTCTTCATGTTCCAATAGATGCGTGTCACGGTGCTGTTATGTGGCAGGCATGTTGCTTACCATCAGCCACATGTCCTAATCGTCTCGTCACTCTTTATTTTAAAAACAAGTTTCTTTGTCTCATGATAATACATTTACAATTATTTAAGTATTATACCATCTATCGGGCTTCCAAAAACCAATAATTCCTTCAAGCTTTGCTTAGTGTGAGGCTAGATAAGTAGCGTAAAAAAAGAAGGAAATAAATGTTACGTTCCAACAGCTGGGACTGGAAACGTTTTCTGAAAGAGCAAATGGAAATTACGCTGACCAATAAATAGTACGTTTTAGTAAGTAAAGACACCACGTGTTTTGAATTTTTTTTTTTCTTTAAAGAGTGTTTCTATTTTTAAAGGGTATCGATTACTTCATCCTAAGCTCAGAGGGAATTTACGAAAGGTTTACGACCTAAGTAGGTTTGGGCCGGTTCCAAATACTCTTAACAGAAATGACTCTTCCGTTATTGTGCTAAACATGAGCAAGTTCGACCATAACGAAACGGAACACCATAAAACCGGTAAACGTTATTAAGCTTTTAAACTCCTTAACGACTGTGAAATGTGAAGAAAAACTTATTCCGTTACGAAATAAATCTGCCAATAGAAATACAGACAGTTTAATGCGCTTAACTTACCGACTATTTTTTGTACCTTATGCGACATCTTGGAATCTTATGGTTCGTCATATTTTTACCAGCCATAGAGCCATAATATTTGCCAGCTATATAGCGCTACTATAATACTACTATTTAAGCTATAATATGTCGCTATTAGCGTTAAGGCATTAATTTATGCACTACATATCATCAAAATCAGTATTTGTATTGTTTAATCGTATTATTTTTCAGGTGTGTGTTTCACCAAATGGCGGTGATGGCTAATATAAATCGGCTTAAGGACGGACATTTCATGCAGTAATTTTTTTTCGGTTTATAGTTTCTAATTGAATACTAAATAATTAATTAACTATTAACGTATACAAAGGTTGTGATCGCGCCACAGTGTCAATGCCAGTTGTAGTTCTATTATTTTACTAAGGGGCCAACTTCCATGACAAGGATCATGCCGTCAAGTCTTTTGTCATCGTCACGTATAAGGCCACTCGGTTCTAATACAGCTAGGATATTGGCGGAGGAAGAAACGCAGCGTTTGATACGTATCGTTCAGCCTAGTGCGGAGGCTAATAAGACCCGGTGTTCATTTAAGCTTTTCTATTCAGCGTAGTATTCTCGCCCGTAAGCCGGGGACGCTGCCATCTGCTCATGAGTCTGAGCCTCTTGATTATCGCTAGATTTTCATCGGTCTTGGATAAATCAAATGTGGTTTGTCCAAGTACATAGACGTGAAGTAAAGTATTCATTGTAATTAAATTAAAGCTTTAAGCTCAATTTGGTAGTATGTTGATGTTAAGCGATAGCGTGAATAGATTTTGATGATTCGTTTTTTAGCTGTTCTTATTTCAGAGTCCCATATCAATTTCACCGTATAGTGGCTGTTGAAATATCAACAATCACTATAATTTTCTATCCTTTACCTGGATGACTTATTCGTAAAATCACAAAATTCACAAAAAATAGGAAATTTCTGTCTATATTTTATTTTAAATGGAAGGTTTTGTTTTTGGAGAATATGTTAGAAAAAAAATTGGCAGTCATAGGAACTGCCGATAGAAGTGAAAACTTATATCTCAGAATTGGATAGCTCACTTTGGAAACTACGACTGGAGGGCGTGATCATGACCATGGTCATCTAGAAATGTACACGCATTCCTAGATAGTCAATAGGAAATGCTGACGCATTTCTAGATGCCCAATGGTCATGGTCCCGAGTTCACCAGAAAATTTATTATCATTCCCGAGCGTGACGTTATAATTCAATTCACAGCCCACGAAAAATCTATCTGTGGTGCGCCAAAAGAAGTTTTCACTTCAAAAACAGAACCGAGGAAGTCATAAGACTGCATACACAGAATGTCATTCATACGTTTTTTAAGTAGAACCATTGCATATTACGAAGGCAAAGCCACAATCATTTTCAAGTTATACATAAATGGAAATACATAGTTATGGGTAACTGCTTTGTAACGTAACCACATAGTACATATTCACAGTCATAGATATAACGTTTATTTAATAGTTACTTTCGATCACTCAATATGTAACGTTAGGTCATCTTTGTATCGTTAATGCCATTTCGCTTTTCTAAATTGCTTGTAGTGAAAGGCTTGAAGAAAATAGATCGGCGATCTCCGTAATACAAATAAATGAATGAAAGTTACATTTGAGGGATCAAAAGCCACGAAGTAACGATATGGTCCTAGCATCGGGTAAATAGAGTGAGCCGCTTTTGCTTTTGAAATAATTATGCAGCTTTTTGGCTAGCTCCAACCGAGAGTAAATATTTAGACTATGAACGAGTAGATTAGTGTAAGTCAACTGTCTATTTAAAAGTACTTAAGTAATTTTGCAGACTATACCATAAATATATATAGCTGTACCCTCCTGCCACGCTTCGATGTGGCACATTGTGATGCAAAAATTTGATAAAAACAATCCTTGAATGTATCATTCTAAAATTTCAGCTCGATCGGTGCAGAACTTTTTGAGTTTTTGAAGCGTACACAAACCAACATAACGTTTTTATACATAGAGATTACTACAAAGTTAGAGTGCATCTGTACTATGCCGAAAGACGTCATACTCATCATGAACAGTACAATTCCCGATTTCAGTGCAACTTTAAGTACTTCCATTGAAATCGCGAAGAAAATATTTTATTATGTATTTCATACAAAATTAAACTTTGGACTTGCCAACTACATAGCATAAGTGACGTTATACGGTATTACATAATTCTGACGAACCCTAAATAATATGTAATACCAACTTTATCCAATAGCGCTGGACTTCCACTCATTGTTCATCAAAAACTAGAACAAGCAACCTCCGAACTTTATATCATAAATTACGCGATTCTCGTCACAAACGGCAGGTTGAATGGATGACTCACCCTGCGTAGGCTGGGGGGGCGCGGGCTGCGGCGGGGTGGCAGGGGGACGAGGGGTGACGGGCGTCGGGGCGCTCTCCCGCTTCTTGCCGTTTCCTGAAAAAGAGGGGGAATTCATGACTCATACTCGTACTTGAGGCAGCGAGATTTGGGGGAATGGATTTTCAGGTTGCTTCATACTGTTTTGACATTGTAGCACGAAAATGTAACCTTAATCTGTAAAATTACAACTGAATAGAATACCCTGGTTTTCTTCGAGACAAGAACACACCTGGTTGACGTGTAATAACTTTTTATCACATCTTGTAGAAATGACATATATAGGCCAATTAACGATTAAATGGGAAAACGGGTACCTAACAACTGTGGTTAATTGCGCATCGAAGAGTTACAAATCTTTATCCTAAGGATAAGATGTGTAACTGCAATCACGATTGTCGTTTCCGACAAATTTCGTAGATATAAATTCGTTATTTATTATGAACAGACAAAGTCAAATTTATAACCTTAAAATGAATCCTAGAATAATCGACCCCGAACACCCGAACAGGTCCCGGCGTGCCAAAGGTGCCCATGACGTTTGTTGCGTTCCTGTTGAATGACAATGGCCAACCTTTGCTCCAGGAACGAGCCGGAGCAGAAGTCTATCCGTATAATAAACTACATACTTCAAAGGATTAAATCAGTGTGCTAAATACATTAATTATGACACACGCCTAAGTCACAGTAAGAACAAAGTTAAACGTAATAATAAGATTATAGAGGTATGGTTTTTATGTGGATTTGCGTAGGTACAGAAAATTTCATCTAGTGTATTAATATCCCGATGGAATCTTAACCGAATTTATGGGATAGGTATTAAATGAAGCCTAAGAAATCGCCAAAGTAAGTAATTTTATAACAAGTAGGTATAGTTTCTTTCACTACAACAGTCAAAGAAGCTATGAACAAATAAAAATGGTTACAAAAAAGGTTGTAGCATTTTAAATTATTTTAAAATACAAAAACACATTCCTTAACCTAGATTTATTACAAAATATAGTAAAATCTACCAGTATACACCTATAAACAAAAGCAATAATAGGTTGAAGACCTACCTTTAAACAGAATCAGAAACTTTCTTATTTTCTTCATATTACAGCATAACATTGTGCATTATCACAGCCCCAATCTGAGATGCCGTGGGAACCGCTAACTAACAAGTGCGATAACAAAAAGGAGATGTTTTTATCTACTTATCGCTCGGTTTGTTTACTCTCACAATGATCTATTCTACCATCAGCCTTGTGTATAGTACCATCATTCACATTACACGTAAATCATAGTGCAACCGACTTTCTTTCTGTTCGGTTGAGTCTGGGGGACTTATATCAATAGGCAGTTATATCTTAATGGGTGGTTTCGATCATACATCTCTTCTTTTGAAGAGACTGCCTACCGTACCGAAGCTGATATAAACTCAATTTTATCTGTTTAAGTATGTTTGGTTGACAATTTCTTTACTAATTTGTGATTGCTCATAAATGTTTGAAGGGTAATGTTTCCAGAAAAATTACAGGGCTTAGATATATAACATCTTAGATATCTGGGTGACGAGCGCAGTGTAGTGCTAGGTAATGATTTGGACTCTTCATGTTCCAATAGATTCGTGTCACTGCGCTGTTATGTTTTAGGCAAGTTGCTTACCATCAGGCACATGTATTGCTCGTCTCGTCACTTTATTTTTAAAAAAATGTCAATTTTGTGGCACGCTTAAGCTATGAATAAAAACAGTATTTACTAATAATATTTAGAAAAAAAAACAGATACATTCAAAGTGTATAAAATATGTGAAATCGTAGTAAAATTGTTATTTAAAAAAAATGTTTCGATTGAAATAGTTTTCATGCATTTTTTATTCATCCTAGTTTATCTGGTACTGTTTACAGCAAATTTTGTCAGAGCCCCAAATTTTGGATCAAACCCCTATAATGTAGCCAATAAAGCCCTAAATTTTGAATAAGCTCTCTCATTGGCAATCTCTTTTTTAATAATATACGTGTATCAGCCCGGAAAATCAGCCTACATTTCAAACTGCGTGGTTAGCATAAAATGCAAGAAAAACATGCTTGCTCAGATGTTAATCGCACTGCAAGTCATAAACTAAAAATATCTCGGCTGATTTATTATAATTGGTAATAATGAAACCTTTTGTGTGCTGATTTATTCATGACTCGATGTTATTTTCAATCAAGTCTAGTCCAATGAATTTTATTATTTGAGTAATTACTTTTAAATTTATAACAATAGAGAAAGTATGTGAAATGAAAAATACTTCATAAAACATTTTAATTACTTTAGCTTAACATCAAAAGCCAAAAAACTCATTATCTTTCAATGGAACAATATTTTATTTGTCTCTAAAATCTGTCATAATTACGACCAACTTTTAATAAGAAATTAACCATGAGATCGCGTAAAACCCGTTGTTTCTTTTTTTTCATTACTTTCATTGTACCGATTAAATTTATGACATCAGAAAATGTCCTTATAGAGTGGCTGGATGAAATTGCTACAAAACGAGAATTGGCAAAAGATACCAGGAGACTTAAATTATGTCGTAAGCTGATATTGGCTTTCAATAATGATCATGATGACGTGAAGACCGTGCTTCAGCCACAAAAAGTCACTCACCAATGTAAGATTATTTACAATTTTCAGCTCTATAATATCGCTTCCTGATTTAATTAAAGCATACCAAATCCAGATGTACGTGCACTAGTATGACGAAGCTGATGTAGCTCGTTACCTGCCCAAATAACATACTCAACAATAGCCGTCATTAAGTTAGTGATCATTATAATAAATGAGACATAATTGCGTATTTTTTTCAAGTTCACAAAACATGACGAAACGCTCAATTTGGACTGTATTTTAATTTACGCCTCACGTCACTCATGCTTGTACATTTTCCGGGAACTTTTTTATTGACCTAAGTGTTCGATTTTACTGGTCATAGTTTATTATTTATCATATCATACATCATGTCATGACTACTTATGATCACATTTCATTACCTATTATTTATAGAAGTAGGTACTAAATGTCTTACCGTTTTACCTAAAGTTAGCTCAAACGGGTTTGTGTGAAATAATTAATGCAGTAAGAAGAAAATTGATTTGAAAATTAATTTCGTTTTGTAAGAAACAACTCTATTAATTTGGTTACATGCGAATGACGATTTTGAGGAAATGGCTCAATTTTAACAATTTCTAGAAAATACACAGTAAACTAACAGCAAAATTAATAATTTTCATTATAGAATTAGGTTATTAAATTGCGATATTTCAGCAATACCCTCTTCAGTCTATAATTTCTACTGGGGAAAAAATTGGTAATGGTTTTTTTTAATTCGTTTTGGTGAATTGGATAAAAATCCACAGTATATTGACTTAAATCAAGTATATACGAAGACATACTCTATGAACAAAATGCTATCGTATGAACTTTGCAGGTAGTTTATAATGGAGGCATGACGCCGGACACGTGACATGAACTTTAATCCGGATTGTGACGCTACAAGGTTTCCTGAGCAGGCGAGTGGAAACAACGCTGATTGACTCTTAAGATATCAACACAAAACAATATCTTAAAATAGCATACCATTTAAGTTTAACTGACAAGGTTTTCCATTCAACTAAACTTGTGCATTTCACAGACAAAGATAGAAATGATCGATTGGTTGTAGGGAAGTAAGAGCTACTGAACTTATGTCATTGAACTGTTCCATCTAACTTATTCAGCGTATCCGTCAAGGTCAAAGGTTTTTTCACCCCTGAACCTAAACTGCTGAAAAATAACTTCATAAATCATGACGGGAGTTAGGCTTCCGAACATAATAGCATTTCCACGAAATGCTAAGTGGGCTCTACAGCTTGAAGTACATGAATCAACAAAATTCTGGTTTACGTGGCAGTCTGGCAGTTATTATAACTGAGTCAGTTCTAGCAAAATGGCTATTACTATTAAGTATGCTGATACCTTGGAGTTAATAAGCACCTACCATGGTACTGATAGTACTTATTACTTCTATAGGGGTTACAGTTGGTGCCTATGCACTCTTGGTAGTTATTGAACTTATGTTCTGCGTGCTCTTAGCCGAGTTACTCAACGCCTCCCGTAAGGATTCCGTCGAAAAAATCTATGAACACAAATAAAATTGCACTGTCTGTTTATAATTCCATATTAACAGCTTTTCAGTAAATGCAATTTGAAAGGAGTATATACTGTACTTAAAAAAATAACATTTTTTGTTTGTCTCTCAGTGGCTGCTGCTGTTTGCTCCGGCTAATCTCTGAAATGTCTGGACCGGTTTTAACGGGACTTTCCCTAGCAAATAGCTGATGTTATAAGGAGTAACTTAAGCTACTTTTATTTTAGAAATAATAATTTTAAAAAGAGCTCCAAGCAACAAAAAAAAATACAAATATGCAGTTAGAAATATGCACACATATTTCATTAGGTACCAATTTTTTTTTAGTTGAAAGATCTAACCAATCTACTCAAATAACAAAACGAGTAGTGCATTGAGAGTGCATAGAACTTACCTCGAGTGCCAAAAGATCCAAATCTCTCACGGTTCACCGCTATCTTGTACTTTTTGTCGTTCGGCACCGGTAACTTGGACGGATACTTCTCAGAGTTGCTTCTGTAAAGTTTTTCTTTCGACCCGTGTGCTGCCCCCATCTTCAATATCTTCATATAGTTTACAACATTTTATTTTTCCATCGTCGTAATTTGTAGGAACTTCGCCGTCAGACTTGTTTTATCACTATTCTGTTCACATCACTACGTTTTAATATTATCTTATACTAAATCTATTCGAGACGTCATCTATGTTTGATGGGATTCATATCTGTAGGTGATAATTTTGTTCAAATAAGGAAAAAATTTCAAGTAGTCGGTATCACGGTGTGGTGTCAAAATTTAAGTATTCATGTGTATTTTAACCAAAAGCCTACTGCGGTTTTACTTGTTTCTCTTTTGCTAACACTTTGTTTTCGTTTTTTTTTCTAGCAGGTTGTTGACACCATCAAAATAAACTGCAAAATATGAACCAAACTCCTTTAAATAAAAAAAAGTTTATATGCACAATCCAAATTCACTTTATGCACAATCAGCTTTTTGTAAGGCTTTCGTTTTTTTTTTTATTATTTGAGTTTATTTAATTAACGGCATCATAAAACCACACGTGTGGATTCCTCGGTCAACAAAGCCCATTCGCTGATATAATTATTGCAACGTCTATTTCTGTTGTCGACTCACTACAAATGCACCAGTATAAATTGATCCCCTCCTTGCTCCCAGTTCTTTTATAGATATCCAACAATAAAACAAAAACAAGGTGAACTAGGGAGTTCTCTCGAAACTGGTGCTCTCACGTTAGCGTTCACTTGTGAAAGGATTTTCACCATTTGTCTTTGAAATTGCTTAACTTTAATGTCCGAATAATGTGTTATTTACGAGTTTTAGTCGGTTATTTGTCAAACGATATGAGCGTCAGCACTGTGCAAACGACCGGAGTAATGACAGGCCTTGTTTTAAATTATAACGTTTTCTTCCTAAATCCAAAAGGTGTCTTTGCTTCCATATTTCTTTTGTTTGGAAATTATTTTTAAAATACCTACTTAAAAAAATAGTAGGTTATCAATTGAATGTTTTTTTATTTAATTAATATTAATATACATACATAGCGATCATTCCGTCAAATAAGAATCTATCTTAATCATTTTTTTTAATAGATCAACACCATCGGTTATTGTCCCAATGTTGAAAAAATTGAAAAGATACCTAATTTTTTTCTAAATCAAAATTAATTTAGCGCTCTTTGAAAAAAATAATTGAGAAATCCAACTTACATACTCACATTTTATTGTTAGCAAAATATGTAAATATTACTTTCCACAAATTGAAATCGTTTATTACAGAAAAATAAATACCTAATTGTCTTATGTCTGTTTGAGGTCAGATTTACGTCTTATTCATATGTTTACATGTTTTTTTACTGTTGTTGTAGAGAGATGGTGTACGGACTCCGATTTAACAGTGAACCCGTCAAAGACGGAACTGGTCATGTTCACACTCAAACGCTCTCTGGGCTTGTACACACTACCAGGTCTGTATGGCGTGACGCTACAGCTGTCTGACGAGGTAAAGTATCTAGGGATGATCCTCGACAGCAAACTGAACTGGAACAAGCACTTAGAGAACAAGATCAACAAGGCCTGTATCACCTTCTATCAATGTCGTAGAATGATAGGTAAGACATGGGGACTTAACCCAAAGGTCACCCTGTGGCTTTATACCACAGTGATCAGGCCAATAATCACCTACGGGGCTCTGGTCTGGTGGACCAGGACGACACTGGCTACAACCATCGCGAAGCTGCAACAATTCCAGAGGTTGGCATGTCTGGCGACTACCAGCGGTATGTGCACTACACCAACGGCAGCCCTGGAGATAATGCTGGATCTGCCTCCTCTCCATTCACACGTGCAGCAGGAGGCGGCGATGTCTGCAATAAGACTACGGACTCTCGGTCTCTGGCATGACACAGGTATTCCTCACACGCGGGTCCTTCAAGACAATCTGAAGCATCAACCCATGCTGCTGGCGATAAGTGATAGAATACCCAAACAGTATGTATTTGATAGAAATACAAAATTCAACTCGTGGAGCCTCCTCCGGGGATCATAGCTCCACCGAGTTGATGGTCTTCACCGATGGTTCGAGAACCAACGAGGGCGTTGGATCCGGCACCTTCTCGGAAGACTTGAATATCAGGTACCACATCTCTCGGGGCCCACAACTCCGTCTTTCAGGCAGAATGCGTGGGCATCACGAGGGCTGCTACCATAATCATCGACAGGAGGGTGCAGGGTTATAACATCCGCATACTCTCTGACAGCGCGGCGGTCCTACATGCCCTAAAGAGCAACACCATCGCTTCGGGACTAGTCCTTGAATGCCACAAGTCTCTGACGGAGGTTTGTGAACACAATCAAATCGTTCTCCAATGGATTAAAGGCCATAGCGGATCGAGAGGTAACGACGCGGCGGACGAACTGGCGAGGAGGGCATCAGCGGAACAGGTTCAGGGCCCTGAACCGATTGTCCCGCTCCCACTGTCGCAGGTACGGAAATGGCTGCGAGAGAGGTCACTGAAAGAACATAACGACAACTGGACCAAGAGGTCGGACTGTAGTCAGTCTAGAGCGGCACTGGGGGGGCCGTAACTCACGGTACACCCGGCAGCTGCTAAGCCTGAATCGTCAACAGTTGCGACTGGTCACGGGCGCACTGACAGGTCACGGTTTGTACAACAAACACCTATTCAGACTAGGTATTACCGACAGTCCTCTTTGCAGAGCTTGCCTTGAGGCTGAAGAAACGGCCGCTCATGTGCTCATGGAGTGCACAGGAGTGGCGGCGCATCGAGCGAAGTTCCTGGGCACACCGGGGACGCTCCGTGAAGCATGCGGCAACGTTAAGAAGCTGCTGGGCTTTCTGTTGGAGTTGGGTTGGCGGGAGTGAAGCCCACTTCCCCACACGCAAAACAGGCGCACCAAGACGTCGAGTTGCGGAAACAGCCCGCCCACAAAGCCTGAGCGGAGCGCTACTATGACTATGACTACTGTTGTTGTATTCTTTTTTGGCATCACAAACGTCGAAATATTTTTAAACTTTCCCGAAATGCGTCAAAAATAGGATGTATTACAGTATATTATTATTATAGTTAGCATCAGCGTAGCAAATGTTTGGAATAGGTACGAGGGTTAGTGGCATCTACTTCGATTAATTATTCTATCGTTCGTTGTTCGATTTGGTCGTTTGGACCAATAATAATAGAAGTTCCTCTAAAATTCATTCGGCTGTCTAAAATTCATTCGGCTGTAAAATGTCTAGGAAACATCAGCGAGTAGAAAATGTTCCAGTCAATCGGCGGCTTCATTTCCGCTCCGTGATAGCTTTTCCGTGATACTCTCGGGCGAAAATAACGACATACCTCTATGACAACACGTGTAACCATTAGGTACTATACAATGACTCTGGCACAATTGTAGGGACAAAGATTTCCGTTTTTAAAATTTGATACGGTGTTTCAGAAAATCTACATAAGTTTAAAAATTGCCAGGAAACCAAATTGATTGAAAAAATAATTAAAATAATGTTTTTTTTTTGTCTAATTCGATATTTAACAATAAAACCACACATTAAAATACTATTCAATAAGCTTTTGACATAAAAAAACTTTTTTTTAAGTTTTGGCATCTCAGAACTACTGCATTTTCCGAATCTTTTTCAAATATTCGACATAACGTGTTTTTGCTAAGGTTGCCATCAAATAAATAGAAAACAAAATGCAAAATCAGAAACGTAGTCATTATTTTATTTGTGTTTAATCTGTTGTCTGTTTAATTAGTTCCAAATAAATAAAATGAATCGTTAGCTAAAAACTGAAGCATCAATAAGCGTGTATCACTCAACAACTCAAAATAAAGTAGAGTAAGATTTCTGGCCGAGTTTGGAGGCCTAAAATTAGATTGCAGTTAATTGATCCCGATTTAGACGCGAGTCGTAACATAATTTATCAAATTAACGAAAGTGCCGCAGTGATTTTAAAGCCATTACTTTATGCAACACTGTTTCAAAAAATCGAGTAGGTAGGTATAATATATGGAGTGAAATATAAAATTTAAGCGTTTTTTTTTAATTGATTTAAATCGGAGTGATATCTAATTATGTCAGTCCCAGAAAATAACAGTTGAAGATGAATTGATATAAAAATATAAATAACTTTACTCTGGTAACGCA
Organism: Ectropis grisescens; assembly: GCA_017562165.1. Lineage (NCBI taxonomy): Eukaryota > Metazoa > Arthropoda > Insecta > Lepidoptera > Geometridae > Ectropis > Ectropis grisescens. The sequence continues at coordinate 13,134,709 of CM029778.1, read as the reverse complement.
CGTGTGACGTGTGTGGTAGATGCCAAAACAAAAAGAAAAAAGAAGCGATTTATAGTAAAACGAAATATTTCCATATTATATACATATTATTTTTAAACAATAAGTACCTAGAAAAGCTATCATTTTTTTTTAAAGTGAAAATCTCTTTAGGCGCGTTGAGACAAAATTTTCGTGGGCTGTGAAATGAATTTTACCGTCACGCTCGGGTATGATAATAATTTCCGGATGAACTCAGGCTGCTAGAGCGAGAAACGAAATACAGTGAACAAGTGCGTCAGAGCGAGAAAGATAATATAGTCCCTGTGAACCTGTGTTTATTATATTTATATCTTTATATACCGACATTAACTTCTAGGTACTTATCACACTAATATCATTAATTAAACTTGTCACGAAATATTAAATTTACATTTCACATCCATTGCAAAAAAGTTATTGTTGTAATATACTCGTATTACCTACTGTTTTAACACAGCACTTACACTACGAAACCATACAAAATGATACCTATTTTCATCACAGCACTTACACATACACTTTAAATACAACATATTGTATATATGCATTATTAGCGAAATACCTATAAAATAAATAAATAGCAAACACTAAAAAAATTGCTAGTGAAACCCTATTTCCGAACCGCATATTTTTTTTTAATTTTATTCGATGCCATAGATACTAATCGTTTCGCCACATGTTATTCTCGTGATGCTGCTTACTAGGTAAAAATAAAAAATAAAAAAATATATAAATTTACACTTAAGTATACTAATTTTCAATTTCTAAATAATTTGTATTTTTAATTATTAAAATTATTTAGTGGTCTTTAAATATAAGTAGATATTTCTTATTTTAGTTTTCACTTCTGCCGTGCGGTCTTAAGCGCACACATTTTTTTTTTTGTTGATACCTCTTGAAAAATAACAAACCAATCACACAATGCATATTTGTTAGTTTCAGTCTCTTTAATTTAACATAAGAACCCGATGTATATTCAGACTACAAAACGAAATGAACATAATTGAAATAAATGATGGAAATGAAAGCAAACAGAGTGAAACGATCTAAGTTTAGCTGCAATAGGTCGGTTTAGTCACTTCGCTCAGCGTTCTGCGACAAAAATAGGCCGTAGTAAGTTCACAGTATAAGGTTCCTTACCCAAATGGTGTCAATGAGATCGTGTTGGTGTTAAATTGAAAACATTAAACATAACTGAATCGCAAATTGAATGATTTTTAATTCCGTCCCGAAGTTTTGGTCGCGTAACAAAGGCCGAGATCACATGAAACATTTTCTTTCTGGTCACATATTTATGTTTTTTCATGAGTTTTTTTCTGAGTGTGAATTGAGAAGAGTTCTTTACATGAGGTTGTGTGTTGCAACGACCGTGATCATGAAAAGATCGAAACGTTGGCAAATAATTAAAAAGCGTTAAGATCGCGATTAAGTCCTGTATACATTTTCTAATGTGAGATCAAACGCAAAAGTTTAGAGTTACTAAGTTTTGTTCAATTTAGAAGTCATTGTTATTTATATGATTGAGCTCTACCTTACAAATTTAGATACCCAAGAATCATCCCACGGAACTCCACGGTTTCAGTTGCGTAGCTCCCGATCCCGTTATTTCCCCTGGATAAAAAGTGGCCTGTATGTTATTCCAGACTATTATCTGTCTATGTACCAATGTTCCTCCAGATCTCTTCAGTAGTTTTTGTTTGAAAGAGAAAGAAACATCCATACAAGCTTTCGCATTTATAATTTATCGCGATGCCATGGCAAATATCTCCTTTCGCAGTATTAAATTACAATGTGAAGTATTAAAATTGTCATCAAGTATGACAATAATTGAAGATTATTTCGCACTTAAGTCGTTTCTACATCAAAAGCGGTGCTTACACGCGCATGTTACCGATTCCCTTTGCAGTGCTATTCTCGTGGGCATTGCTTTCAGGGTTAAATAACTCCGCTGCGATGCCGTTGTCTTTTAGAACGGGCCCGTGTTTTGATCGCATCAAACGTACGTATATTTAGCTAATGGATATAAATCTGCTCTGTGGGTTGTATTGTGTTACAATGGCTGCACTCTGTAACGACATCAGGAGATTATTGAAGTCATTTTAATTTAAAAGTAAATGAGATGTGTTTGGTAACCGTCTGAAAGTCAAAGATTGGAAGGTCAACAATTTTAGACTAAATACGAGTACCCTCTCTCTCTTTCTCTATTCCAAAACAATCATGTATATGTCACCATACGTCGACGCCGTCAGATTATAATCTAACGCGTGAGATTATACACACGTGCCCACACAAAAAAGTGTTCCACGAGTATTAGTAGTAGTAGGTTTGATATGAATCAAGTGTATTTGGACTATGCCTGGGTGTTTATATGTATAATAAGTGTTTCATATCTTAATATATAAGTATAAATTTTGTTTGTCCGCGATGGACTCCTAAACTACTTAACCGATTTTAATCATATTTGCACACCGTGTGCCGCTAGTATAATTACATAAATATTAATATCAGCTGTCTGGCTTCCATATCACAAGCTTTGCTATGTTTGGGGCTAGATCATGGATATAATTAAGGAAAGGAAGATGAGGTACGTTCTAATATGAAATCTTACGATAAACCTATCGTTCGTCAACTAACCAGTTGTAATCTGACTTCGTTATATTATAATCTGACGGTTTTACAATTTTACGGTAATAAGCACGCACACATACGCACACGCACACAGACATGTCATAATTGTAACGTTTTTGCATCGGGAGGTATCAGTTTTTTGCAGTGAACATCGGACCTATCACTGTGACCCATTTTACTTAACAATAAATTGATGTCACATAGGTTAAGTTAAAATGTATTATCAAGTGCATTATTTTTCGAAAGTCTACAAACAACAAGTACACAGAACAAATCAGACATGTTTAGCGTTGCCCCCATTGTGATAAACATAATCAATCATATCGGAATTCCGTTGCTTTGTTTGTAAACAGAATAACTGCAGAATGGAGAAACATTATATATTTACCTACATCTCATCTGCAACTCTTGTACCTATTCGTACCTACTGCAAGTAAGATCTTATGCATCTGTAGCTTTCTCAGACATAGCTCATTTAAATTCTATGCACGATCCAACCGTAAACAAATAGATGGTCGTTAGGAGCCTTGCTGCTTTGAAATTATCTCAGATTACCTATTTTATAAGAACCACCGGCGCGTTAAAAATTACACAGCTCTACGTACGTAAAGAACAAAGATGCATGGAGGCGTGCTATATGGCCCTGGCTTATCTTAAAGTTTTGAAACTTTTCGCAATAACCTACTCTATGCCTCCTACTTATATTAATCTGCACGATCGATTTTGTAACTTTTCTTGTATCTAAATCGGTCCATTAGGCACAAGTCTAGCTAGCTACCTTTTGTCCATGGCTTCGCATGCATAATAATGTATGACATTATTTTAACACTGGTCCCAAACTTAGCTACTCGTATTATGTAGTAAGAAACCATTACAGTTTTCTTCAATAGAGTATAATATAATATTTCAGATCAGTATTTATTTTATATTAAATAATAAAAATTAAATGTCACCATTGTGCTCTCCTCGCTAATAAGAAATATAAATTACAGATGAACAAAATATTGTTTTTTTTATCAATGTTTGTTGAATAGAAAACCGCATAATCGCTTTCAGGCGCAAATAATCTAGTTGCTGTATGAATGTATATTTTTTAGAATATCCAATGTCTATGTCATCATAGAAAAAAAAAACAGTGGAGCTAATTATACGAGTAAGCTAAAACTGTAAAATCAACGAATGAACTAACTTTACTTCAGGTCAAAAATTTACGCGACTTTCTCTACTAAGACTACATATTTTATGTATATTGTTAAAGAAAGTTCTGACTCCACTAGGAGTAACCTAACCGGGACCCTAGAATCCACTAAACATTTACTAATAGACTCTAAGACTGATAGCATGATCAAACCTTATGAAATACGTATCATTTGTATTTTTTATACTTTTTTAAATGTTATATCTCAACTAACAAAGTACAGATAAATTTCAATTATTTTACTCAAATTAATATACCAAGTTGGAAACAAAACAGCTACTGAAGTCACTCATATCACAACGTCACAATGTTTAGAGCCCTGCGTCTTTTGCGCTAGCCAAAAGTTCGGTAGGCAGTATCGGCCAATAACAATTCATAAGTCACTTTATAAAAAAGGCACAACGTTTATTTGCATCAAAATGCAAAGAACCGGCACGAATTCGACTGACAAACGGCACCGTACATTGGTACCTACGCGACTAAGATGCACTAACTGCACTGACCGAACCCTTGCGAGCACCCGTCCCCACTACTACAATACAGTACTACTTGAGCAAGTCACGCCTTCGCACTAAATAGTAAAGTATTTCATAAATATAGTAACGTAAAACCAATGCCAGTTTTCACGCAAGTTGTCATTGTTCACATTTTGCTTACTCGTATTACAAAAACTTCAGGGTAGAGCGCTCTTACAACGTGTGTGCCAACTTACTGGCATAATTGAAATGTTAATTTTATGTATGACGTTATTGTTTATGTACATTTGTAGTTATTAAAACCGTAGTTATAAAAGCAATGTTTGAGCTTGAACCAGCTTGTGTACTCGTACTGATTGGGGGAGACACTGTCGTTCAATATTATTAAATGAACTATACCTAGAGATCAATGGCACAGAGTAGGGTTATACCCAACAGTGGGTTGTGAGGATAATGATGTTAATTATATTATAGCGTGAGTAAGTACCACGCACCTATTTGAACTTGAAGAGTCCAAATCACTGCCAAGCATCACACTGAGCTCGTCACCCGTAGATAACGTTGAGTTCTCTCTTTGCCTAGTAATTTCTCTAGAAACATTGCCCTTCAAACTGGAACAAAGTGATGTTTGCACATCGTTTTTTGTTGGTATAAATCTGGTAAATATGTGGCATTTTCCCAGATTTACTCCGCAAAAGTCCCACCGCTACCAAAACAGACAAAATTGATGGAGAATATTCATTACATACAGAGAAAATTTCATTCCGAAAGCATAACAGAGGAATGTAATGTTACCGTCAGCTTATCATAAAACGCCCGACCTACGGTAGGTTAATTTATACATAATCTAACGTATTTACAACTTTACGATGACATAGAGATACATATTAAACTAGTTCCACTGTTCTGTATCGGATTCAGAATAAACAATTCAATACAAACTGTATATTAACAGAGAAATCGTAATGTTTACGACAGTGATATACCTAATTCCCCAAAATACAGTTAAAATCCAACACGGTTAACATATTACGATTATTTAATGCTGTAATAAAATTAAAATAGTTTCCCAATCCACTTTTAAAAGACAAGAACTAGTCTTTCAACATAATACCAATTAACTTAGTTTAATGAACTCTGCCCCTGGGTTGTTAATTTAAAATAAATCCATCGAAACTTATTAATAACACTAATATTATAAAAGCGAAAGTTTATGCGTTTGTAAGGGTTGTACTTATGTTTGTTCACGTCTCTGCAACGGCTGAACCGATTCGAATGAAATTAACTACGTAATACATACGGCATTCCTGGTATTTTTCAGTTTCAGTTAGTCCCATCTAAATATTTTTATAGATAAGAAAGTCTGCCTGTTTATAGAATATCGGACGCCTAAACGGACCGGATCATTTTGAAACACAAAGTCTGGAATAACAAAGACTACTTTTCATCACGGAAAATAACGAGAACTGTAACTACGCGAGTGAAACCGCGAAGCGCTGCTAGTAATCTTACTAATTTTAAAAATGTTAATGTTTGGATGTTTGTTGCTCAATCCCGTCGTCGTCAGATCTGGCTGAAATTCGGAATATTGTTAGATTATAGTCTGGTAGCACACACAGGCTACTTTTATCACTCGAAAATAACTGGAACTACGCAGGGTGCTGCTAGTAAAATAATGAATCTATTTCATTTTAATAATAGTAGAAATAGTTCATAATGTTAATATAATGCACCCATGCTACTTAGGACAAGTTCATCTCTACTTAGTCTGTGGACAAGTTATATACGAGTAGGTATGTAACACAAGGAAAAGTTTACGGATTCATACACATAAAAAAGGAATGGGAACTACGCGAGTTAAAATGTGTACACAAATTAATAGAAATCTGTTTATACCAAATTAGGCATTTCTATACGTGTCCAGTAATATTCAGAATGTTTTTGCTGTCTGTACACATTGCGTCATGTTGCCGTGTTCGATGCACTAACCGAGCATCGTTATCGAATTTTGTGCTCGCAAGTTTCGACAAAAACACGACACGGACTGTGAACACGAACGCGTATTTTCCAGGATAGGTAAATCAATACTTTAGCGCATATTTAAGGTGACCTACGTGACTGCAACGGGAAAACGGTGTCTGTCCATTGTATTTTTGATATATAAATGTTTATACATATACATAACAACAGTTATACATTGCACAATCATGTGTATAATATTGTATTATTAATTACAGGATATTGACCCGGATGTTTGGTGGATATATATATATACCCGAGAAAATGGTGCCTGAAACTGCGTCGAAGTATATCGAAGATTCATATCATACAATCATAGTATAATAAAATAAATAAATATTGGTAGAAATTATACAAAAAAATTACAAAAGTATTATAATAACAAAATAAAGATGTTTATCTGTACTGTCAAAAATCATCCTGTCGTCTCTTCTTAGCGGCTATTTGAAAATTGTTCACGTAATAGATATTAAATGAGTATAAACATGTATCAACTTGTTAAAAGTAATCAGATTTTGTCAAACGATGCAAAGTATAAGTTACAATAGCTGTAGATGTATGTATTTTCTCTCACTTTACCGATTATAATCAAGTTGTAATCTATTTTTACACGTAAGAGTCCATAATAGAATACCTACAAGTTTTTCCCAGCACTTTTCTATTAGCGGCTTCCCCAGAGAAGAATAAAACCGACACCAAGTACGTGTCCAGCATTGAATCAACTTCGAATACAAAACAATGCCTGAGAGGTCGATGAGAACAGATTACATCGACTAAAATAGCCTCAGATGATGCCATTAGAACAACACTACAATGTCTAGATAAGTGCAATTTATTTAATACCTGTGCGAGAATTAGCCGCAGTTTTTCTGCTATTACGACGTGATATAGTCATCATGAGTTGTCCATTATTAAAATCACATATTCGTGATATTCAGCACTAAAATTTTATTTGAAACAATTAACTATTCGAGTTTAAGACATCCTTGCTCCACATAAGGTGAAACGAGCTGTTAAGAGTTCAATACGATTTCTTGTTGTTATTAGTTAAAAGTAAATCGAACGTACATGGTGACATACCAAGTTTACACGACCATAATAAAAGTTTTCATTCAAGGAAAACCGAGACACGTGCACACAAACGATGCACTCAGCTGTCTCGACACTTCACCTTTGCCATAGACAAATTCACGCTCCAAATAATTCTATAAATAATCCACAATATGTGACCCAATATAAGCAACCAACGTATCTGTAGAGTTGCCCGTTTGCAGTAACTAAAATTTTCCACGTAACTCTGTTCACTTTAATTCAGATGTAACACTCGTATCTCCTCAAATGAACTCTACAGATATGTTGGTCACAACACGCTCACCCATAAAAGATATACGGGAGTGGTTCAGCGGCGGATGCGATCCACTCAGCACAGCGATATTCGGGCTACTACCTGAGTGACATAAGTTCAGGTTCTTCGTTGTATTGTGTCTAGTTTCAGCCTGGCTGGTTTATAGGCCAGGGAACCCGGTCAAGCGGATCCTCGGGTTACGTACGAAATCGTCGGCAGCTAATTCTCGGGGAACAAAGACAATGTTGGCATTGTCACGCATTTCAGTCTTATTATTTGAACCTGAGCATCCAAAACAATTATAATTTAACATTTTGTGTGTGGAACTCGAAAAGATACTTTAAACCTCGGCAAATTAATAAGTACGGGTCAAAAGCCAAAAGCCTGTTTTATTATTTATGCGTCGAAAATAAACCTATTGACAACACGGTTACTGTTGAAATAAATGTGAGAGAGCTTTGCTAGGCTAGGTCAATGTCCTAAGCTTTAAGGAATGGTTAGCGTGAACCCTATCAGATTTGTAATAATGTCGAGCCGTCTGGCATGCAAACTGCTTGGACCACAAGACGTCATGAACTCAATACCATACCAAATAATGAGCATTTATATGTAAACTAAAATTACATACTTACACGGAGAAAACTGATCTTGATACGAGTATTTCAACCTTTTTATTATAACGTACTTTTATCACGTATGTTTATGTTAATAAAGAATTACGTACAAATTATGAATCGCACAAGTTTTATTAAAATAGAGTAGGTGACAGACAGGATAAGGTGAGCAAATTCCTTGTTTGCTGTACCGTTGTAACTTACAACAAAAATCTAAATAAAATTCAAAAATTACCTAAATGAATCAAGTTCAAAAAGTTGTACTATTTACAAAGTAACGTGTGAGCTGCACAAGGCGGATTCCATATTTTTAACCGACTTCAAAAAAGGAGGTTTCTCAATTCGACCGTATGTATGTTTTTTTTTTTTTAATGATTTTTTTTTTTTGTTGTAAAAGAAATATTCCCAGGGTGGTACCATGACAAGAAAACCAGGATCTGATGATGGTATCCTAGTGAAATCGAGGATAACTTTCGAAACTTGTAAAGATGACTAGTGCGTTAGTTAAGTTTTTGCTTGAGCATTTTAAAGCAGTATAATTTAAAGATGGTCTAGAGTCGGTCTGATGAGGGAACGGGAAGACGGTCGAGGGAACTCCTCGACGGTACATAGTAGTTACCTTGTGTTTGGGCTCGATGAATTTGTATTGATGAGAACTTTTTACATAGATGGGTTGTGACTGTCATTAGTGGTCTGATGATGAAGATAAAGGACAGTCAAGGGAATTTCTTAACGGCTTACAGGAACTACCCAGTGTTTGGGTTTAATTCATGTATTGAGATCTCAACACGAAATCGTGTAAATGCATTAGTGAAAACTTGTTTAGCACTAAAAAGGGTAAAATAAACTATTTTTTTACAAAAATTAAACCGACTTCAACACCACAAATAGGCACTCAAAAGCGAAAAATAATTTAATATAGGGTATTATTATAACCGCTACTCACTCATCTATATGAAGTCGGTGCCAGCCAAATCTAACAGGTAGTAGATAGATACTACTTAGCTATGCCTACTTACTTACTACCTCGTACATAGTATATCTACTAACTTTTTAACTAGCCTGGCACCGACTTCATATGGATCAGTGAGTAGCGGTTATAATAATTACCTATATTAAATTATTTTTCGCTTTTGAGTGCCTATTTGTGGTGTTGAAGTCGGTTTAATGTTTTGTAAAAAATAGTTTATTATTAATTAATAGATCCAAGGCTTTTACACTTCTACAACAAGTTAACACTTGTGGATGATTGTATCCTGACCTACCTATGGGAATAAATGTCTTTAACTTAAGTTTAAAACACATTCCCAACAAAATACACCCAGTATTAAATTGACGGATTTGGCAGTTTGGCCTAAGTATTGTACATATTTCAAAATATATCACCCTAATACTCGTATCTCCACACAATTACTTTGGTATCTCAGAGACGCCCATTTACGTCAAAGAGCACGTAAGTATAATAAGAATGAGGTCCTCGATGAATGATTACATTCATAACAATGCTAAAAGGATGTATAAGCATATAAGCAAGTACCTTCCACATCGCAGCGTTCTGATTGCTAAACAAATCCATAGGTCCCACAAAACGGCATTACCAATGTTGAAAGAATGACGTGAAACGTAAAAGCAAACAATAAATCAATGATGTTTTCTGTGTCTAATCCAATATCGATAACGGTTGAGCATTAATATCTCATAGTAAACATGTCATGAGCATCCCAAACTGGGTCACTCCTGGTTACTGCAACAGTTTTGTCGGAATTTCGTAATAGATATACAAAACGGCAGTGTCGGTCGCTGGCTTGATGCCAGTTGCAGCCACCGTCATCACGCTAAACTTCCAGCTAACTAAACATTGACATGACAGCCATGGCACTATCGTCTGATGTCTTCTCGTGATTGGCATGTTTTTAGCCATGGTTATTTGGTTATATACGTCAGATTGTAACTTGAAGGCAAAGAGGCGTTTTTAGCATACATTTAGATGTTTTCGCTACTGAAATCTATGATTTTACAATGGAAAAAATCTGTCAATAATAATTCTCAATAACGCCAAAGGCGGAATTATTGTTTAATTTAATTTAAGCTTACGTCGATGTCAAAAATTACTTTTTTTTAAATCCATTTATCACTCATATCTGTCATTCTAAAACGACTCATTAAAGAAAGGCATAAATCAATGTGTTATTTTATATTACGAGATATTTGCCGCGGTGGGCGATATGATCGCCAAACGAAAACCCTTTATATGATTTTTATAAAAATAAAATTACCGTGGAGCCATGGTAGAGTAAATCCCAAACTCATAATACTAGTGTGGTTAACAACTTTGATAGATCAAAATAATGTTAACTATAATAAAAATGGTTTCGGAAATAATCAAAGATGACAAAAAGCTAACACCTCTAGGGCATGCCTATATTCCTTATCTCGATGTCTCATGTGAGTTGCCAGGGGATGGAAAATAATCTAGGTGTCTACAAGGCGAGAGTGAAGCGGTTTCTCCTTTTATATGTGCGCTCTGCGCTCCATCTTAAACTGAATCATCAAATACAAGTATAACAAATAAAAATTAACATTTTATGAATTCTTGAATTTTATGTATTTGTCATTATCTCATGACTATATCCAAAACTAAGCACTGTCACTAATTCATGAACACAGACAAGCGGTTAGGTTAACAAAGACCTACATAACCAAGGACGCGAATGGTTCATATTTGCCATGTTTACGACCCCATATTTCATTCTGAGAAGCCGCTTGCACGCCGTCTATTAGCCAACTCTTGTAGTACTGCTACGATAAATAATAGAACGTCGGCGTAAAATTTTCCAACTGATTTGATACAGACTTTAAGATATCTGTGGTTATATTATTATACATGATCCTGTACTAAGGCTGGCAGTACCTACCTCTTCTACGTCTTTAATCACATCAGTAGATAAAGTGTGAATAATTGCTCTATTTAAGGTCGCGTAGCAAATTTATTGGAATCAGCGACCCTAGCGAACGTGGAGCGATCTGCTTTTCTTTATATTTTGTTTTTTTGTAGTTGTAGGACTCTTTCCAGAGTCCACCAGGGGAAGCACCACAACTTTGCCAGTTATTTTACCGTCAAGTAGTAATATGCAAACATTACTGTGTTCCGGTTTGCAGGGCAATGTGTCCAGTGAAATAACAGGGCATGGAGATAAAACATCTTCTATCTCATGGTGACGAGCGCAGTGCTGGGTACTGATTTGGACTCTTCAATGTTCCAATAACGGCGGTTCACTGTACTCTTATATGGAAGGCATATTGCTTACCATCAGGCACATGTCCTGCTCGTCTCGTCACTTTAAACTATAAATATTTTTTTTTTCGGAATAACACCACAGTTCGCCTTTAATTTGTTGTGGTAATACGACTACTCCAAAGCAAGCACGTTTTGCTTAAAAATGTTAAGCACGAACAACCTAAGCTCCCACTGCTGAGTCTCAAGACCCTCTCACAAAGATTGCGTCAAAGCCGTAATCCACCATACTGGCAAAGACTATACATGTCTTCGAAGGATGAATTTCTTGGATCACCCCGTATTCTTCACAATATATCCCATCACCGTTAAAGGCCATGATGGTGACAAACCCGTAAATCTTCTGTTTAGAAAATTACTGAGGGGCAGACGGGATCCGAACCTACGACTGTGAAATCGGCCGTTCTAGCCATTAGGTCATTTGGGATTGTTTATATATGTATACATTACTTTGTATACATAACAGTAATTTTACTACAGAAGAACCAATAGTCCGACACCCAATACCAGTCACGGAGGAGATTAAATCACACGTGAGGACACATGCATATTCACATCCGGTGTTTGATTGAGTCGCTCGACGGAGTGCCGGTGCTAAACTACTACAGTGGGTGTTGTTTATACTTCGGCTTAGACTTTAGATTTATTCTATACCGATATTACAGTGTACAATGTAGAGGTAATGACGAATTCAAGATTTCAAAAAACTAACAATCAATTTTAGCTAAACTGAAATAGTAGGTATGTCAAAATCATAAAATACATTTGATAAAAAGCAGGTCAAGACATAAGCCAGTCGCTGCTAGTCGGATTAACGTAATCAGCGCTCCTCAATATTACACCCAAAATCAATACATACATATTTTGTAGATTCTTTTTAATCGGTTTTTTCTAGGTAAACACGCTCCATCGTAGACCGCATCGTCGCTTAACATCAGGCGAGATGGCGGTCAAGTGTAAACCTATAAAAGTTAAAAAAAAAAAGTTCTCAAATTACACGCACAAAACAATTTTAATTATTTATAGTAACAAATTGATGTACTCCTACTAAATAAATTTAATCGAGTTTTAAGTGTACACTACCGTTTTCCCTATATAGAATTGTATGAAAATTTCAACTACCTACCTACTATGGTCCGGAAAGTACAGTCTAAAATAGGTTACACAGATAGACAATGGGGTATTAGTAATATAATCAATGAATGATCATGGCTTTTCCCTTAAAGAAATGTCAACTTATTTTCAAATACAATTAATTATTTTATACACTTCGTGTGATGTAGAGTTCTTAGCGGCCCGTGTCTACTACTTCCAGCTGAACCATGAGATTTACGTATGAAAATAGCCTATGTTGCCATTGATATCGAAGCATTTTTTTTAATCTCTCTTTTCTTTTTTCTTCGTTTTTGATCTGATTACAAAGCAAAAATTCAGATTTTTCTGTCCTTATAATAATCTTATAGATTACTATTTTTTTAACCAAGATAGGTTTACATTTGACCGACTGGTATAAAGCGACGATGCGGTCTAAGATGAAGCGCTGTTACTTCAGGAAACCAATACAACCATCATTTCAAGAAACCCGTATTAAAAAATCAAATAATGCATTATTACTCATTTACAAACATGAAATTATATAAAACAAAATAGGAACAAAAGTGCAATAACCTTACGATATTATTTTATACTATTCTCATGGCCAAAACCAAGACTAATATTATTTCGAATGGCATCTAAGAAACCACATCAAAACTGCAACGGAATTTAAATGCATTTTTCAAGTTGTAAACTTTCTTTTTGATATGTACCCAATTAATAACCCTAATTCTGTAGACTTTGTCAAAACTTTTCCGAAGCATTTTAACTGCTTTTATTTTAGGCATAGACCGTCGATTCTGTAAAAGTATACTCAATACCGGGTTCGACGTCGAACTCACCTCTGGTATCACTTGATCCCCAGACACGTTACAACTCTTCACATTGACAGGTCTTTAAATATAATATTTGTTATAAATAAATTATAATACAACAAAATATTTTAAAACTAAATATTATAGTATAGGGCGGCCAACTAAACGCACTGCTTCAATGAAACAGCAAGGTTTGAGAGTAAACGAAAATGTCATCAATGTATCCAGTTATTTGACCGTACAACTGTTTTGGCAAATTTATGTTGATATTTATACGAAGAGCAAAGGCGTTACACGCATATTTTAAAAAACACCGACACATTAAAAAACATTGATAACCTACTCCTTTTTTGAAGTTTGTTAATAAATTCGTATGGAGTTCAAAGGTCTAGTAATAAAATAAACTTCAGCGTTGAGTTTGCTTTTGCAGAATCAGCCACCAGTAGCACGGCCATGAATGGCGACACCGGAAAAATTGTAAGCGAGTTTAAAGTCAACTAAACTTTTATTTCTTCCTGTCAAGGGTACTAGAGGCACGCGGCATTTTTTTCATACATTACGAATTACGACATTTTGTTAAAGGTGTAATAGCAGCTATTTCAAAAGGAGCGATTGGTTTGTCTGAAAAATGTAACTAAACTAAAAAAAATATGTAAATGAACCAATAAATAATCATTCCATCTATAGATCGATAAAAAGAGGAGATAAATGGTTTTATGACAACAAAATAAAACTGTGTGTGTTTTATAAGATATTTTCAAATTAATCCATAAGTGACGGAGTAACTAAACTTAAAATAACTAAAACCGAACTTAAAATAAAAATAATTGTTTTGAGACCCTTTTTTGTGGTCGGCTCATGTCGTGCTCCCCCTTAGTACAAATTAGTGTGCGTTAGCATACATAACATTATCGAGTCCGATCAGCCAGGCTCAGTAGTTAGCCTTAGCGTTTTAATTGAAGTCACGTAACTTAAGATTCGAATTACATAGTCGTAACGCATTCACATTAGTTACGCGACCGAGTTCGGAACACGCTACGTTGCTAGTTTCCTTAAATACGACTCTGGTTTATTGTTGCTACCTGATATGGAACCTGGGTTTATTCGGAATTACGTGTTTTAACGATGTAAAGTTTTTAATTAGCTTAATTTTTGGATTTAGTGATTTCTGGGTGATGGCATCTTGTCACCGCTACTAAAACTACATCGGTATGGGTATTCTGTTTATTCTTAATTTGTGAACGCGCTGGAAACTTTACCTATAACATAAAAATGTATCATTTTTATCAACGTAGCTCCATGTAATGAAGCTAATTTTAAAGATTATTATTGTACTTGTAAGTAGTAAGATCTCTCTACAATGACTCAGCTTATCGATAATCATTATAATTAGTGAGTAGCTTTATAACAAAAACAATTAAACGTTGTAATATGTAGGTACATATTTCTTCATTTAACTGGTAAGTGAACTCATGGGCGGAGAATAGACAGAATTCTAAACGTTTATTAAAGTGACCGCAACCTAAGTTTTGCTAACAAAATAAAATGGAGATGATATCATTCTGACTATTGACTTTTAAATTCACAAAACCCATCGCTACTTGAGCAGCTTTGTAACACAAACAAGATTTACTTAACCTTGTACAGTAGGTATTAGACGAATCTCTTGGCGCTGTTACAAGACACGACATTGAAATACCTAACAGAGATTCATCACAGCAATTTTGCATCGATATAATATCTCGACATGTCACTCCCGTTCATTGATAAGAAATTGACAAGCAGACTCAACATAGGTAGCGACAGCTCCGACTCTCGGATACTATGTATCAACAATGTATCAGCTTCGATTGTTGTTTGTTCAATAAATATTCCAACGGTTGCAACTACCACCCGTTTCCACGCCATGATTGTACCGCGCTTTGTACAACTCAATAGTTGTGAAGCTATAATTAAATCCGTACTTTCGTAGCAACCGCGTTTACTTTGTCACAAACTTGAAGCAATTTTGCCATCAAACAGCAAAAACGTGACGGCAAATTTTCAAGCTTCACTTCAGACCCATTAAGCATCATTAGCACTTACGTGGTAAACAATAAAGTAGAGAATACCATTCGCCAATTCGTATTGACCGCAAAAGATGTTTGTTTCTAACGTATCAGACGACGCAAATGTGTTTAGAGAACGTCTAGTCAGTAAAACAACATAGAGGTAGCAATTACTTTGCTTTCAAAGACTCCGTGTTACTTTCTTCAGAAAGATCTCACGATTCAGAGTTTTAAACGGATAAGATTGATGGTGTACCGACCACAAAACTAGACAGATATAATTATTGGAACTGACGCCACAATACAAGGTGCTTGATCACCAATACATAGTTGTAAAAACCAAACAAACAAATTTATTGGAAGAATACGCGTATCCAATCATATAACTATCATTCGAGTTATTTTATCTAATACATTGACGTGACCGTTTTAAGATCCCGTTAAAAAGGTAGATACAATAATCCGCTGTGATTTACAGCGGCGAGTGTGAAACGGATCATAAACGAGAATGCAACTGCACTCGATTAAGGTTTACAGCATTATGGGACAAAAAGTTGCAGAACCACGGCCCTACCCGTAATACCTGCCCTATGGTAAAAGTAGTCCTGGCCACTAAAATGATCAATCCGTCGACTTACAACGAAGTCGATTCCGTACAATGAGGAACCTGTTCTTTATTGGCATCACCTGTAGATACGACTATCTCGTGGAGACCGGTTCACTGCGGTCACAAAACCACAAAAAGGTGCTCGTCACACTTTCTGTCAGGGGTAATGTTATGCTATGCAATATTGTTAGGCTCCTTTGTGACGCTCTCGGCATTGTTACATTACAATGAAGATTTAAAAAAACGCATTAGCTTAAACTAACATCGAAGAATTAGTTATTTGAACACTATTCCCCCAAAAGGTCAAGTCTTGCTTCGTAGTAACATGAATAAGTCATCAACTTTGTTTGCGAAGTTTACCTTGGATTGTTTTGTAGTATATTTTAAAGAGATTTTTAGGAGTGTCAAAAGCAGTATACCAAGTACCTACAAAGTTCGAAAAGTAAATAAATATTCTTGGAACATCCCGTTTAATGATGTTTTCTTTCAGTTTTAAAGTTATTGGTGATGATTAACTTCTACGTCTGTGATTGTGAAACTACTCACGAGGTGCAGGCGGGATTTGAACCTACGGTCTCACGCTGATAAAATCGGTGGGGGCCACTAGGCCAGCACAGGTTACATATGGCACGATATAATTATATCAAATGAAGGAACGTAGGCGCCTTTCGAGTTTATAGAAAGACCATTACCAAGGCACTCGAAATGAACGTTACAAAATACCCCGACCGGTATAGCAAGTTTACTGCACTAATACTATCAGAAACGTTTAATATTCGTTTCTCAGAGCTTTATAGCAGGTATAATAGAGCACTACTCGTAAACCTACATCAGCATGAAACGAGCCGTAATGTAAATTCTACGAAACGTCAGAGTTTATAAGTAAAACAAACATACTGAGTCGTGGGAGGCTGGTAGTGGAAGTGGAACCTAGCGCCAATGCCAACTCTACGCACTGTGCTAATGCACCAAAACTTCGAGGCGTCGAGACTTAAATCATTCAAAATACCGTTTCCAATCCCAATTGTTCCCAGTGAACACCAAGTCACACATACACTAATTTTTTAAATTTTTTTTTACAAGACGAGCAAGACATGTTTGTTCCTGATGGTAACAGGCAGATTATATTAACTTCTATACCTCTACACCAAACAATCAATAGTTTTTCTCGGAACTATAAAACTACTTGGTAACCATTAAAACGGTTTGCGTTTTTCTATTTAAATCCAAGTAGCCACTAACAAGTAAATAAATAAGAACGGCTATTTAGAAAATATCTAGTTACAGAAGAGAAAATCACAAAGCCATATCAGATATCGCGAACATTAGGTAACTGTTGGTTACAGATCTCACTTCTTTCTATTCGGTCTAGAAATTCGTTATTGTGAAATGATTACTTTCAAAACCAAAGGGTCATCGTTACAGTAGTATCCCAAAAACTCAAGGCTTACAAAAATTGCGACAGCATATTCAAGCGTAAGCGCAAGCCAAAAAACTGTAAAATACTTGAGTAAAGTAAAAATGTTTTCGGCATTTATATTATTTATATTTCGGCGTCGAAACATAAAAATAAAAGAACTTATGTCTATGTAAAGTTTCGAAATACATACTTACATAAATGTATTTGAGAAATAAAATGCAGACAAATGAGAATGGGCGTAGGATTATCAAAGACTGAAAATATTTTTTAAGGATTTAAGCGTTTTTTCCAATACATAAATAGTGTGAAAATGGTGAAGCGCGGGTGAAGTAGAGAGAACTAGTTTTAAACATTGATGGTCACGTTTTCAACTTTATCCATAACTGTATTTGTCATCTACGGGGCTTGGAGCATTACGGTTTAGATAGAGCATTTCAAACTGCCAACACGTAATACCTAGAAGCTACTTATCTGTACACAAACCGTTTACTTTATAGATCATGTTAAAAAGGGGGTTTCTATTTCTACCCTAATTTTTGACTTTTTTTCAAAATCTTCGCTGGCAAACAGTTTTAATTTAATAAAAGTACAACTCCGTATTAAATACATAATACCATTTTTATAAGAAAGACAATTATTCTCAGCAATTTGTTACTTCGTTTAAAACTCGGTAACTATAATATGAAAGTTCTTATAATAAAACTGTTTACGCTCCGTGAGCAATGAGCAATCAATCAAGCAAGACTTATAGAACCTTTGATCAACGTATTCAAGCTAACTATAAATTAATATTGCGTTTAAAAGTTGCTTGGCTGAACGCAAACGCAACGCAAGACATCCGCAGTGCTGGTGGGCGATTCAATATAAATGGTTCCCGACATGTAACAAATGAGTTACATAATAACTTAATGTCATGTCACGTAGGCTTTTAGGCCATGGATTGTGTTCGAATGTGGGTCAAACAAATGTTTACCATTACAATTCAAAATAATAGGTTTCCACGACAATTTACCGCAGGCTTTCGATTGGAATCGATGGCCTGGGTGTCCTAAAAACTCAGTTTTACCCACAGCACTGAAGCTCAAACAATCGAGAAAGGATCGTAATCTATCTGACTGCAAAATAAACCTGTGTATTTTATTGTCCGCAGCGAACGATTCATTGTTTTGGTTGGCGTTTCGTCGGTGTTTATCGATGGTTCTGTTGAGCTTGTCGGAGCCCTAAGCGGGTGCGAAGCAAGTTTAGCGGTTAGTTCGCACTAGTGGTTTCGCCTTTACAGTCGGGGTCAACGCTTCTCGCCTCGTCAACAAATCCATCGACGAGAATAACCCGTTACACTGCATCGGCTTCCAGCGGGTTTCACTCGCCTAGACCATTTTATACCGTCTCCATTTTTGAAGGCTGACGCGAAGAGACGGTGCAACTTGTCCCACAAATAGACCGCGACCGAGTGTCTCTTGTCCAATTTCTCTAATTGGAACTCCAGCAAACACCGCTGTTTCGTCCAAAAATACAACGTACACTATTTCAACATCGCTATTAACTTTTGAATACTAAGTATCATTTTTGATCATTCGAAAACAAGGTTAATGTCCTCAACACAAACAACGAGAACTAAAGTTAGCAAAATTAAAAAATAAGTCTTCTACACGATGATCTGAACATTTTATTTCATTCGTTAGTGGTATTAGTAATGAAGAAAATAGTTATTTATGACTCCATATTAAGATTGATTGACACAAGTATTGGCGATTAAGGGATATTAATTTGTCGCGATTATGTGGTGGAGCGAATCACCCATATTTCGATGCAGTTAATTGATGAGATCGCAGGTAACCCTTTTTACCCGTACCTACCACATGTTCGGGAAAATTTACCTAAAAACATAGTGCATGAACCTATGCTGAAATATCTGGGCATCGCTTCGCCGTGTGGTCACTGTAAATATCCCGTAAACAAGCCCCGGAACAACCCTTCTACTTTAAACAAGGATTATTGATCACTAGCAGCGCCCCGTGGTTTTATCCGCATAGTTCCCGTTATTTTCCCGGGATAAAGAGCCTATGCGTTCCTCCAGACTATAATCTGTCTTCCAATTTTCAACCCGATCCCGTTCATAAATAACGACGTGATTGAGCAACAAACATTGAAACATTGTCATTTATAATATTAAGTAGGATTCATGATTTTGTACAGTAAAATCAATGTTTTTGTGTCTGTTTCTACAAAAGAGAAAAACTTAGAAATTTTCGTATTGAAGGTCGGAGAAATTAAATGTGGATTTCACGCTACGAATGCTCATTGTGATTGGTTAAATACTCTAAAAACTTTAAAAAATTTGAGATAATTGGTTTTGAGTTCTAACACAAATCAATTTGTTTTTGTTGTCGTTTTCTACGTTGCCGTCCAGTTCCGTATTATCAAAAAGATAACTTTTCTTCGTTGTAGGTATCTAACGGTCACTCTGATCGTGCAAGTTTTTTTCTCGGGTTGCTAACCTGTCTATTATTTGTTGGAGTACTATCCTACTTACAATATATATAACTTGTCCAACAATACGAGTTTTAATTTATTTAATTGACAACTGTCTGTGAGAGGGTATCAAACATCATTAATCCGACAAGCCAAACGATTGGATAACATCTAGGTAATTCCGCAAGGCTTTCATAGATCTGTACTGTACATATCTGTATAGGTATTTAATGCAATTAATTAATTATACTTACAGTACCTACACATAGTCTGGTACGTGTTTGAACAAAAATTACGAGTATATTTTTGTCAGGTATGCGTTTACGTACTAGCATTGATAGGATCATTGTCATTTGTTTGTTATAGCTGTAATTTGTGTAGGTGTGCAAAGCTGTAGGTGAAAAATTCAAAGCTGAAATAAGCACTGTATTCGTTGAGTGTTTAGAGGAGTATCAGAACAATAAAATCGAATTGTAGTTTTTTTATATAATAAAGTGACGGGACAAGCAGAGCATGCGCCTGAACTTAAGCAACACATCTGTCCATTACAGTATAGTGCCACGCAGCTATTTGAACATGAAGAGTCCAAAGCAAAAGGAGTCACATCACGGATATAATAACTGCGAAAGGTGTGAGATGTCGCCCTTGGTGGACTCTGCAAAGGGAACAAAAGTCAAAAGAAGAAGGGGGGAAAAAGTCTTAGGAACGGCTGAATGGATCAGATTGTAGTCTGAAATAGCACATATGTAGGATACCTTTTATCACGGGAAATACGCGAAAAAATCGCAGGAGGCTGGTGCAACAATAATTTGTGCTAAGTCCAAAGGATTATCCTCGTCATGATGTAACAAAGTCAAATCTTTAAATTTATCTTTCGCCGTATTTGTTATCATAACGTAACATGTACTCGAGATTCTGCCTCGAGGCTATTATAGATCTGAAAATAATATCAAAAAAGTGTAACATAATATCGTAACTCTCCGATTTCATGCTTTCGAATCGAGCTATCTCTATCAATTAACAGTTTTCGTACAATTACTTTTTGCGTGCGCTTGCGCCACCAGATTGGAAACACGCCAGTTGACAAAACCTTGATGAAAATCCGATAGACAGAACTAATTATGCAAGTAAATTAGAAAAGTCTTTGTTGGAAGGCGGACATCTGTTAGACATTCTGTAATACGACTAAAATTGCGAAATCGTTTAATTATTTTTTATATTATTTTACAGAAACGGAAACGTAGAAATAGGCCTTTACCAGGCACATGTCCTGCTCGTCTCGTCACTCTTTACTATAAAAAAGTACTTTTCAACAGTGGGAACACGATGTCGGCTGCGTATAACTCTGAACACTACACAAAATAATGAACTAAACTGGAACAAGAAAACTAACGTGGAAATGCTATAAAATTATTTTATATTAATGTAATTATAGGAGACAGTTAAAAGTAAGTAGCAACGTACATTTATACTTTCCTCAAACTGATGTTTACCCATATTTGGTCATTGACTACAGCCTATCTTCCAATTATTGCGAAGGGATTAAGCACGCTCCATCGTAGATCTCATCATCGCTTAACATCAGGCGAGATGGTGGTCAAGTGAGACCTATTATAGGTAAAAAAAACATGAGTACGAGTATAGTAATAAATATTGGTGGACAAATATTGGTGGACAATTCACACACAACACCATCTGACCCCAAACTAAGCAAAGCTTGTAATATGGCGGCCAGATAGCTGATATACTTAATACTTATATAGTTCTAAATACATACTTATTATACATAGGAACACCCAGACACAGTGCAAACATTTGAATTCATCACACAAATGTTTGCACTGGGTGGGAATCGAACCCACGACCCTCGGCGTTGCAGGCAGAGTTACTACCCACTAAGCCACGAGGCCAGTCAAATAATAGTAGTTTAAAAATTAAAATAGTTTCTAGACTTTCATTACTTACGGATGAATAATGAAAGATCTGATGACCCCTATTTTTTTAAATAGGCTTCAGTTTTTCTGTAACTTCATATAGATTTTCTCTAGTTATGTTAAAACATTTTTTGTCTTTATACATTTCACACTCTCAATCGTTTAACAATACGATAAAACCAGTTTTTAATTGACGGCCGTCGTCATTAATCATGTTTTTATTTAAGAAAAGATTATTCAATGGAGCAATAACATGTTTTGCCATTGCTATACAATTAGCAACTCGCACGAGAAGTTGTAAATAGACTAGGTACTAACTGGTGCCTATTCTGTGGATCAACACTGTTACGTAGAGTTGCATACAGGTGGTTTGTAAAATATCTAATTTTATTAAAAAGGGCTATAGTCAGGGTGTAGGTGTCTTGAGAATAGATGTACTGGTTGTGATGGTATACTGAAGAGAGCAGGTTGTGGTTGGAGTTGTAAAACTGAGGATCAAGCTTGTGGCGAGGCTTGAGATTGACCTATGTCCAGCATTGGATTATGATAGCATAATGACGACGATTATGATGAAAGGGACCTAAGACAGGCTAAGATTATCTACTGCCTACTAAACTTACTAACGCAGAAGGTAGGTACCTACCTAAAGGGACCCAATCAAACTAATTCTAGAAAGTAATATTCGATTAACAAGAGTACAAATAAATGATGAGATAATGAATCGATTACTGTTTTGCTTCTTAAGTTTAATCCGACATTTTCATGGATAATTGTTATTGACAAAAATACTAAGTAGGTAAAAGGACTATCATAGTTTGCGTTTACAGGCTACGATAGTCAAAAGTCTGTGAAATAGTTATCTTAGTATTTAAATGGCAACGGAATCGAGATGTGCTATTTTTAATTAGAAATCATTTAATGTGAAGATCCGTTCAAAGATGATTTTTGAATTTTTGGCTGTTGCGACGAAATCACAACTCCGTTTTGAAGCCTAAATTCTACAACATGCTGTATAATCTACGTCCGAGCACTTTCTACAGTTCATATCGCGACGTCAACAATAGTATGATTTATGTAATGTATCGCTTGAATAATTATTTCTAATGAGTCCCGTAATTCGTAATTGTTAACGACATTTTTGATAGGTAGTTGAATTCTAATATTTGATTCATTTTTGGGAGAAAGCATTGGCTCTACTAGTCAAAGATCAAGACAATTTCAGTTTTATTTGCCACAATGTAGCAGGTATTGGTACTTGGGGACCAGGAGCTAATCCCATTTTCAAAAACCTTTCCGAGCGTTTAGTCGACGCAACGAGCAAAATATTGGCGTTTATTTGGCTCATAGTATAAGCATTGCCAGTCAGGTGGTGGATTGATAGAGCTGCCTTACGACCCTTCAAGCTGGGCATTGCATGAGCATGACTATCTTGATTATTTCTAAACCTTCATCGATATGTTGATCATCCAAATGTGTTTTATGCAAGTACATACATAGTGTACCTATGTATGTAGAATTGTAGAGGTAGTATACTTTTTATTAAAATTAAATTAAATTAAAATCATGTACTATTTAAATTAAATTAAAGTCATTTACTTCCATACGAATAACAGCACATGAATACTAATTGATATTGTTGAAATAGTGTCATAGATGGCTCCGCGGTTTATGTGGTGGGTCCCAAACTAGGCTGAGCCTGTATTTTTGGGCACCCAAGAGTATTGTATTTTTATTTTGTATTTTTTTCCTTTCCGTTTAAAAATAAGCATTATTACAATTACAATAGCATTCCATTGAACTCATAGTTGGATAAAAGTGGTACGACTGCTAAATAAATTTTGAAACAGACCACACATCGCAGGCGTAACCATAGTTTGGGGCCCGCTAGTTATTTTTCAAAAATCTACATTGGATCCTTTGTTTTTAACCCCCGACCAAAAAAAGGGGTGTTATAAGTTTGACGTCGATGTCTGTCTGTCTGTCTGTCTGTCTGTCTGTCTGTCTGTCTGTCTGTCTGTCTGTCTGTCTGTCTGTCTGTCTGTCTGTGTGTGTCCGTCTGTGGCACCGTAGAGCCCAAACGGATGGGCCGATTTCGATGCGGTTTTTTTTATTTGAAAGTTGATATCCGTGCGGGTGTTCTTAGCTATGTTTGGTTAATATCGATTCAAAATGGCCGCCTCCACAAAATGGCGGACAAAATATTTCTTCACAACCTACCTCAATATGGGTATCAAATGAAAGGGCTTGACTATCAGAGTACAATACGCTATAACAAATTTCAAATCCAAGATGGCTGCCACCACAAAATGGCGAATAATTTTTTTTTTCACTACTACCGCAATATGGGTATCAAACGAAAGGGCTTGACTAGTAGAATACTTTGCACTATGACAAATTTCAAATCCAAGATGGCCACTACCACAAAATGGCGAATAACATTTCTTTTTTCACAACTCCCTTAATATGGGTATCAAATGAAAGGGCTTGACTAGTAGAATGTTGTACAGATAACAAATCTAAGGTAGTCGGGGGTTAATCAAAATTTTAAATTTTGTTCTTGTTATTATACTGTGTGTTTCCAGTTGTTTATTTTCACTCTGTTTGACTTGATTGATAGATAATTCATCAAACGTATCGTTTCGGACCATTTATAAGGAAAACGTATTATACAAATAATTAGTTGTCACTGCAATTATAGATCGATCCTTTGTCGGGGTAATCATAATTGGTACTTACAACCACGCCATGTTTGAAAATAATTTATTGTTGAAAGTATTTACTGATCTAACTAATGACTAAATAGATAGGACAAGGGACAGATTCGCCCTTATCAAGAACAGCTTAGGGCAGACTTTTGCTCAAAATGGAATATGAAAGGCTAAACTTTTAAAACATTGTGTAATCTATTTCACAAGACTATTTTCTGTGTTCATACTAAAAGTTAATTATTATAACTAGAATAATCATAAATGTATTTTTTACCTTTTTTTCTTAATTGTAACTAAGTCCTTACAGTCTCGACAAATGTGCGTTTTTGTGTTGTATAACTTTCAAGAGCTAAGTTTTCTTTTCTTTTTTTTCAACAGAAAAGTTTGTGTAACAGTGCAAGAATCTTATTAGAAAAAACACTTGTATTTGTCCAACTGTTGTCCTACTTTGAAAGCGTAGCAAACTAGCAACGATGCGATATTAGCATTCTACAAAATTTTGTATCGACAACTGCATTATATTACTTAAGAAACTAAAACAACATTGACTAGATAGAATAGCCAGAGTTAAACAATCCAACGATTGTTGGCTTTACGTTGGATCGTAGATTTAACTTGTTAAACCAGTTACCCGGCATAGCTCCGGTTAAAACTTATCAAAACGAAGGACAGTTAAGTTATTCTGAGGTAACATTCATAACTTAACTTAAATCAGAACGCGTGCCGAAACGAATGAGGCAAGTTTAGCCGAAACTTAACTTTACAACGTGTAAACATATTACCGATTCGCCGCGTTAATTATTTACGCAACGCAGTTATGGCCGAAAATTTACCCGTGCGTACTCATTAAGTAAAACTTAAATTGTGACACCACACACAACTAAACTTGAAAGTGAGTTCACGTGACGCGTTGCATTTTCAATAAAAAAAAATGTCATTAACTCATTATCAGTGCGGTCTGGTCGTTAACACTTCACTGGCATATGTGGCATTTTCTTCGAGAAAATGCGGTATGCGGGTAACCTGGGTTCGAGGAGTTTGCGAGGGGAATCCATTGATTTTTCGCGGTGCAAGTTGACGTCACTCGCGAGAGTGCGGCGCGCGCCGGCCGCTGTTAGTCGGCGACTGCCGGCGCGTCGCGGCCCTCTCGAGAGGAAATGCTTTGTAGATAGTTACCATGCGGTCCCTCACTTGCTCCCTAGTTAGCGCCGCTGACCTTCCGTATCGATTGGACTCACAGCTGATTCCAATTTCAAAATTGACACAGCACTACCAACTATTGACTGTCTGTAGCACTGCTACTATGAGGGAAAGTTTATAATATTTTTTTAAGAAAGCCGCATTGCGAAATTTTGTGATAAAATTTTCTATAACGTTTTACCAATAGTTTTACTCAATGAGCGTATCAAATACCTACAACCAGTATGTAGCCAAATTAGCAAGTAACTATTATCCAAGAAATTATTCCAATAATTGTTTCACTAGTGTAACTTTTTCCTATATTTTATGTATTATTTAAATGATGTAAGTAATAAATAATTTTCATTTATTCGTTTGGGTTTCGTGCTATTTCAAATTATTATCAATAGCTTTTAGATACAATCTACATAATTATCTAGCTGTTTTGGTGCGATTGAACAACAAACATGAAAACTTTTCCGTTAATTAAATTAGAACGGGATTACACTTCACTAATCTAATATTTTAATTAATGCACCTCGAAAAATCAAAATACTATTGAAGCTAGATCTGAGGAGCTAGAGCATCAAATTATCCTGTAATATATATCATAGCAACCTGCTCCAAAACCATTGGTATTAATTTTCTGCCAGTAGAGTACGGGCCGGTGTTTTGTTAGGTAAGACGAAAAAGCCGCAACTTTACGGCTTCACCCGCAACAGAAAGATCCAGACGCCGAAACCAGACGCAGGCAGCTTACCAGACCTAACCAACGTGCTACGTTCCTATACTATACTGCGGAAAACTGTGGGAAGTATGTACATAACCTTATAGTAGTCTCTACATGGACAAACTCGAATCAAATCTCAAATGTTATTGGCAAATACAAATGCACAAAATTATTATGTGTTTCTATTAACATTTAGATTATTTTCACTGAACACATCAAAAAAATCAAACTTGTATACAAGGGGAGTCATAGTGACGTAATACGAGTACATATCGACATTTTCAGGGTGGTGAACACTGAACACCCAGAACACCCCATACGCATACAATAAGGTTTGCTTAAAACTAGTCAAAAACATAACAACCCATAACGTATTAATTTGATTGTGTTTTAGTAGATACATAACAGTTAGTTTCAAGTTTTTGAGGTTTATGTTTGAATACGTGATTGAACAGTGAAGTTTGGATTGTGAATGTTTAGACCAAAGAGTTTACATTTACTAGGTATGTTTGTGAGTTGTGAGTGAGAAGAGTATGTAAGTTGGCACAAACGCTTTACACCGATAGCACGGGTAGCATCTTTCTTGCCTTGTCGCTCTTGTGGAAGTGTAATACTTTTGTCGCGGCACATCACTCTGTTACCATAGAAAGTATGCACGTCGTCTGCTTACGATTGACACAAAGGAACCGTGCGGAAAATATAACTCTATACGTAGTATATGTAAACTCTTTGCCCCATACGCATACAACAGGTTTGTTTAAAACTAGTCAAAAATAAAACAATCCATTTTTGGAACGAAGTTCCTTATCGCGCGTTGTGAAAGGGGGTTAGACGGAAAAAAATCTTACGAAAAGTTGTCGCGACACTTTTTGCTATTGTAAGCTGTGCGGCGTCGCATGTTTCTCTGTCTGTCTCTCTCTCTCTCTCTCTTATAGAAAGCAAGCCAGATATTTTCATTTCTATTTCGCATTGAACAGTGTGGTGTCGCGACGATTATTTTTGTTGAGTGTATACAGGTTTTTTGTAAATAATAATAATTCCTTCACTAATTAATCGAAAGGAACTTCGTTCCATCCGGGTGTCCCTTGACACCTCTCAAGCTTTTTTTTATTTGTTTTTATTAAATAAAGAGTGACGAGACGATCAGGACATGTGCCTGATGGTAAGCAACATGCCTGACACATAACAGCACAATGACACGCAGCTATTGGAACATGAAGAGTCCAAATCCTTACCTAGCACTGCACTGCGCTCGTAACCCAGAGATCTAAGATCTTATATCTCTAAGCCCTGTCATTTCTCCATAACGCATTAACTTGATTGTGTTTTAGTAGATACCTACATAAGAGTTAGTTTCAAGTTTTTGAGGTCTATGTGATTACGTGTGTGTTATGTGATACGTGATTGAGCAGTGAAGTTTTGAATGTTTCGACATCCCAACTGGAGACTAACTAATATAATATTATACATTGCTCTTTATTTTTGATTTAGTACATACAAAATTACAACAGATAACTAAAGATTTATTGCAAAAAAAAACATTGTACGTAGCACGTACAAAGATGATCAAATTCCCAAAGACGCTAAAAATACAAAACAAAAGAAAAATAAAAGAGAATTTAAATTAGTTATATGAATAACTTATATGAGTAACCTACCTCCTCATTATTATCTTAGAGTGCTATTATGAGCGATATTAGCTCAACGATAATAGCATAATCGCTATATGCTACTATGCTATAATCGTTTCATTGTTGACGTTCCAAAGACACGAAAAGATTTGACTCTTCTTTTGTGATAAGAACGTCTAAGCTGTGGGATACGTTGCCTGAGTGGGTTTTCCTCGATGGTTACAATATTTGTGTCTTCAAATCTAGAGTGAACCGGTTTCTTCTAGGTAAACACGCTCTATCGTAGACCGCATCGTCACTTAACATCAGGCGAGATGGCGGTCAAGTGTAAACTTAAGTTAAAAAAAAATATAAAGAAAAAAAAATCATTTTACGGTTAACATTCCAAAGACGAGAAACTAGAAATGAGGAAGTATGACTACACTTTTCGATAAGAACGTCTTGGTGGTAGTGGAATGTGTTTCCCCGAGTGGGTTTTTCTCCGATAGTTACAATATTGGTGTCTTCAAGTCGAGAGTGAATCGGTTTCTCATAAGCACGCTACATTGTAGACCGCATTGTCGCTTAACATCAGGCGAGGGTGCAATCAAGTGAAAACCTATAATAGCCGTAAAATTTTCACAAAATAGTGATTACAAATTATTTTTAAAACCAATTCCATAATTTCTTTATTTATTCTTTCTTCCAATTAAGAGCCAGCTAACTTTCTGTCCGTTATGAACAGCTCCGCCATTGCTATAATAAAACTTGAAGGCGTTTAAAACTAGGAAAACTTTGAAAATTCGCTAACTGAGACACATAAATTGTCTCAATTAGTAAAAGCCGCTAAGTATTTCAATTTAGTGCCAAGAAAACATGCCAACTCACTCAAAAGGGCAATAACGCTACATTATTCAAGACACCATTCGTTTCTCTAGTCCTGTCCTTTCCTTTCCCATTTGTCGGCATTAAATATGTATGGTGGATGTTTAACAACCTAAAATGAGGCTAATCACATCACTTACGACTGATGCTTTTGTCATTTTTTTAGAACAGACTATAAAAGTATTGAGATACTAAGATATATAGAAACATTCTAGAGATATTGACAACGGAGAGTTTGTTTTAAAAAACGGAAGGCTTTTAGGAAACGGACATGTTGGAAGAAAGGCCTTTCGCGACATTTGACATCCACCAACGAACTCCCACTTAGCAAACGTGGTGGTATTACTATTAATACTTATTATACTTCATTAATATTGCGAAAATTTGTATGGATACATAGACGTATCGATGTTTATAAATCTTTCAATCAAAAACTACTGAAGAAATGTAAAAAAATTGGGCACAGAGACAGATTATTGTCTTCATTGTAGTCTGGAATAACTTTTTACTGTAGAAAAGTTACGAGAACTAGAACTACGCACTACGCAGGTTAAATACTACTGAATAGCAAGTTAAGGAATACTGACGGAGTTTTCAAAACGACAAATATGGGCATTTATGCGTAATTTTTTTCACCTAAGTATTTGTGCTGTGGTGGAAAAAATGTCCAATTAGTAACAACTTTCTTAATTCAATTTCTAGAAAATGCTATTCTTAATCATGAGATCGTAGGTTCAAATCTCGCTTGCATCACTGAGTATTTTTCACACTAAGCCAGCGTGGTGGATTATGGTCTTGTGTCTCCTTGCGAGAGAATGCCCAGTGTCCCAGGATGCCCCAGTGGGGCTATTCGATGAGAGGCTTAGGTATGCTTCGGCTTTATTTCCTTCACGTCAGTTTTTACAGATAATTAAATTATAATCTTCGTCTATAGGAAATACCTAACTATATCTTATAGGTACCAATCTTTAGTAACCTCACAAAAAACAAATAAGAGTGGTCAAGTGCGAGCCGGGCTCGCCCATGAAGGCCTCCGTAGCAGCAAGTAACATAATACAAAAGTTCTTGTTCTTCGTTGTTACTTTAATCAGTGTTCTAACAATAGTCAATTTATGGCGTATTAAAATAAAACTACTTACTAGTTATCATTCAAACCAATTTTCGTTGATAGTTTACATGGTAACTTACTTACATCTTACACTTTTTTTATTTTTGTCATTCTCTTATTTTAGAAGTTACAGAGCATTTTTCACCACTTTGGAAGAGTGCCTCGCGCAAACTATTCAGTTTAAAAAAAATTGTTAGAAACCTCAATATCATTTTTGATGACCTATCTATGGATACCCCACGTATACGCGTATGGTATTGATAAAAAAAAATTGAGTTTCAGTTCTATGTATGGGACACCCCTAAAAATTTTTCTTAATGCGGTTCAGAGATTACATCCACTTACCAAGTTTCAATAGTATAGCTATTATAGTTTCGGAGAAAAGTGGCTGTGACATACGGACGGACAGACAGACAGACATGACGAATCTATAAGGGTCCCATATATTGCCATTTAGCTACGGAACCCTAAAAACTAAACTCAAAGTCAACAACCTACAACAAAGAAGAAAACGAATTCTAACAATAACAATAAATTACTCAGAAATTTGTGGATACGAAGTTTAACCAAAGATAATATCAGTTAATTCTAAAGAAACAAGTAAATCATTGTAGTCGATTGTTTTTCCGTAACCATGTTAGAAGTGCTGTGTTACCATGAAAATAGTATGTGCAACCTTGAAGTAGGCAGGTATTTCAAACTATTGCGTTGTTATCACACCGGCTCGCCGCGGACACACGTGATTGCTACAATCGGTCGCTATTTAAGATTATTCATCTCTAAGCGATAAATGTCATATCATTAGTGTTTGCCGCGTGGACGACATTCGATTGTCGAAGAATCCGGAGCCTAAACTATAAAAATATCATTCAAAAGTTTTAAACACTGAAGATAAAAAAATCGGTATGATAGCCTAGTGTCTAGAACGTCCGATTTCACTGACGTAGGTTATAAGTCTGTACCACCGAGTATTTTTCATAAAAGCTCACTAAATATTCCCACTGCTGCGACTCGGGGCCTTCTCTCGCTAGGACATAGTCAAGGCCATAATCCACCACGTTGGCCCAGTGCGGGTTGGTGGATGTCACATGACAAAAGATTCTAGGTACGTATCGGTTTCCTCATGATATTTTCCTTCACTGTTGTAAATTAGCGGCATTACACAAATGACTTCAAAAAGACAGTGGTGCGCGTGGTTTTGAACCTGGGGTCTCTGGATCGGCAATCGCCGTTCCCCCGACTGGACTAGCCGTAATGCCCGAGCGACCCCGAGCGACACGAGCACAATATCCGGGGACACGACGCTAGTTTTTCAAGCTAGGACACCAAGCTAGTGCTAGTAAGCTAGCAAGCTAGTATTTCTAGCTACGTGTAGACAAAACTGGCGTTGCGTAGTGTTGTCCACACGTAGCTAGACGTACTAACTTGCTAGCTTGCTAACATTAGCCTGCTTTCCTAACTTGCTAGCTTGCTAACATTAGCCTGCTTTACTAACTTGCTAGCTTGCTAACATTAGCCTGCTTTACTAACTTGCTAGCTTGCTAACATTAGCCTGCTTTCCTAGCTTGAAAATGAAAAACTAGCCTCGTGTCGCTCGGGCTTAACTTTTAGAACAGCCGTAAATTAACTGGCTATTACGGCGACTAAAATAATAGAAACCGCATCGACTTATGTATTACTGATTCCTGATTCCGGCGTATTGCGTATGCGCGTATCTACATCCTTTTGATATCGTTGAGAATCAGAGGCATGATGAAAGAACGACATCTGTCGAGGATATGCATAATCAGCATCGCACTTATCCAGCGTGGTGGATTACGACCTAGATCCGCTCCTTCTCAGAGAAAGCCCCGAGTCCTGTTAATTTACGACCTAGATTCGCTCCTTCTGAGAGAAAGCCCCGACTCCTCGAAGTCTTGACTCCTTGAAAAAACTCCGAGTCAATTATACAGAGGCATGGCATCTCGCGAAATGGAAGTGGAAATATATGCCAATAACACAAAATCTTCCACTCCTCGGAAGATGCACCCCTGATGGGATGTTAGTGGAGGCAGCCATTTTCTTCTCGAATAAATTGTTTGTTCTATCCAAAATAGGCGCATTGCTCATTCTCAAGTTACCTTTAGGTAATGGTACCAGAACTGCTAAAATTCCATTATGTTAGTCCCGGCATAGAAATGGCTTCTCAGACATTACCCCAATAAGCTTTTAGTAAATTGTACGGTGAATTTCAGGGCAATTTTGGCACCCACTTACTAAGTTGGTAAATGAGGCCTATTAGCAGCGACCTAGAACTTTACTAATAACAGTAAGTATGAGCACTGATGCGTGCTGTTAGCACAGCATTTCAAAACTTCGAATTAATGGTTCCTTTAATTAATTTTGCTGCAGGATTTGATTGCCGGTTTACTGTTTGTTTATTGTCTGACCCTTTGACTGCATAAGCATAAACAGCCCACTGTTATCTTATTATATACCCAATGTTATCACTACCGGGACTCGAGGCCTTTTCTCGCAATGATAGAGCCAGAGCTATAGGTAATCCACTACGCTGACGCAGATTGGTGGATGACGAATAACCTCAAAATATTCTAGGAACATGTCGGTTTCCTCATGATGATTGTGCTTCACCGTTTATAACCAACATTACGCATATGACTTCGAAAAGACAGTGCTGTGCGTGGGATTCGAACCAGGGGCTCCAGATCGGAAGTTGCAGATCTCCCGACTAGACTAGCCGTAAACGTAGTAAGTACACAGACCCGTAGATCGCGGGTTCGATTCCCATACGAGACATTGGTCTCGTTATAAATATTGATTTATATGAAGAATACAGATGTTTGTTCTGTGTCTCTGAGTATTGTTAAATGTATCTTTCAGTAAGTATTTACAATTATGAGTTCATATCAACTATCGGGCTCCCAAAGTACCTACAAGCTAATGAGGGGCTAGATGTTGTGAGAAAAATGTCAATAAATAAATAACAATATTATTGTTATGTTATTGTAATCAGAAGTATGTTTATTGGTGCGATTACAGTATTTTTATTTTTATTTTTAGAGGGACGGGACGAGCAAGACATGTGCCTAATGGTAACCAACAAGCCTGTGCATAACAGCAGTATCACGTAGCTATTGGAGCATGAAAAGCACAAAACATTACCTAACACTGCACTGCGCTCGTCACCCAGAGATAGAATTAGAAGGAAGAGCGCACATTGCAGACGTAAATAGACCCAATTTTCCATAGATATGTTAGTGCTTTACACAAAACTTTACCAAAGATGATTTTCATCAACTGCTAAAGTTATAGCCCTCAGAAGAAAAAGCGCAAAATCAAGACAAATAGGATTATGGTACAAGCATTTAGCACAACGTAAAACCGAAACAGAGAAGGAAATCTAACGAGATTGTAACAGGACACGTTTCGTGATGTGGAAACTGTCCGAGAAGCCTAGTATGTGTAAAGTTTTAATATTAAGATTGGGATATCACTGTTCTCATGTATATGTATAGATGTAATCAGCAGAGATGGCGATTATTTGTTCTCAATTTCAGACCATGCTTTCAGAACAAAGCCTAATATAAGTTTCAATAATAAGTTTTTCTTCGTCGACGTTTTGTCCATCAAATTATTATTTTTTATACCTTATAGTGACGGGACAAGCGGGATATGTGCCTGATGGTAAGCAACACACCTGCCCATAACAGCGGTATAACGCAGCTATTGGAACATGAAGAGACCAAATCGTTACCTAGCACTGCACAGCGCTCGTCACCCAGAAATATAAGACAATATATCTCTATACTTTGTGATTTCTCTGGAATCATTACGCTTCAAACCGGAACACGGTGATGTTTGGACATCACCACTTGTCGCTAGAACAACTGAAGAGAGGTATTGTACTTGCATAGGTGGACTTAGTAAGAGTCCTACCACTACAAATTGAAGTGAATCGTTGGTTGTGGTAAGTACCTACTAATACTATAGTAATATTGCAAAAACTCACTCAGAAGCGGGAACCGGCTAGTAGAATGTTTGCCGAGAGGTGTGCTGATAGCGCTGATATCACTTTGAGAACTGTGCAGGCTGCTCTTGCCACTCCCGTTCGCCGAACCCAGCTCCATGCGCATACGCATATGCCTGCTAAAAACAATAACTATTTAGAAAAATACTAAACAGTAGTCAAACATAGTTATTTGAAATATAACCTTATCTTGAAATGAGCACAATAGATACAAATTACTATTTTCCTACTAGGCGATAAACGTGTTCGCGATAAAAGATTTAAAACTTCACTGAGATGATAGTGTCACAAAATTTTAATAGCTAGTCTTACTATAGGCTATATTTTATATGCAGATAAGACTGTTTATGAATGAAACGGAAGGAGATATTACTTTTACCTTTTAGGTTTTACGTTGCTGGCTGGTGATTTTGAGCTGAGCATTCTGGTAACACTACACGATGTTTGTGACCGTTGCAATGAGAATGAATCCACTTTTGATTTAATATCTTTGAACGACTTTATTTTGTAATCACTCTTTAATTCCAACGAATTTTTCTTAGAGAGATTTTCTCGCCTATCGTTCTTTTTTGTTGCTTTAGGACTACTCTGTACGCTGTCTACTTCAACTTTTCTGTTTGCCAACATGCTTTTTAACTTACTAGGTACATCTCGTTTAGGCATTTTGTACTTTTTCAAAGTGAACCTTTTCTCTTCTTTTTTTTCCTGACTCCGCTCATCTTTTTCGCTATTCAAAGAGTTCCGTTTACTGGTATTTTTCGGTGTTTCATCTTCGTCTTTCAGTACAGAGATTTTTGGTGTTTGTTCGTCTGGATTATCTTGCATCGGAGAAAAGTAGGCATTAATATTACCTGTACTGTTTTTCTGACTACACTCAGATCGAGTAGAAGGCGTCGAACCTTCTGGTGACATATCATCGATGACGTTTAAGAACACTGGAGAGGATCTATGGTTTTCAAAGTCAGTATAAACACCGCTTGATTCCATACATGAATCTTCATTTCTATTAACAAGCAATGGTGGGTTTCCATTACCATTTTTACCTCCGTAGAGAGCACCATCAATCACTTGAGCTCGTCTGTCGCCTCTTTGCATATGATCATCTAAGCCGTCAGCATCACTCTCTGTGAAGAAATCTGAATCTGTCATTGGATCCGTTCTTCTAGTAACGGGTACATTTTGCCAATCCATTTCTATAGCGTCTTCCCTTATTTCCATGGAATGATCTGCCCCTCTACTAACAGGTCGTGACATTTCACCATCACCTTGATAACCATCTAAACTTGTTATGCTAGTAATACTTGTAATAAAACTATTCGATACTTTGGAAGTTTCCATTGATTTTGTATATTCATTTTTACTATCCGAGTAAGTTTGAGAATCGTGCAAAGTTGATGCTGAAAACTGAGAATAAGTACTTATTTCACCATTCATATCTGAGTGGTCGAGTGGTAAATCTTCTGGAGATGGAGTTTGTTCTATTCTATTTGTAGTAGTCATAATATTCTTACAGTCCAAAGGAATCTCTAAATTAACGTTTTCAGCCATGGAACTGACTGGTTCTAATATGCTACTGTGGATAGACGGCATGAATTCTTCATCGACTAAGTTAGAAATAGAATCATCTCTTTTATCTAACTCTGTAGAGATCTGAATCTTGGTTGTATTATTTTGAACACAAACTGATTCATGATTATTCGCTGGAGCTGATATATTTGTCAAAGGCAATGTTAAATCTTCGCTCCTCATAATGGCTTCCATACTTACAATAGGTGCAAGAGATCGTTCAAAAGAACAGGCTTTAGTGCTTGTGTATTCAAATCCATCATTTTGTATCGTCGATGCAGCAGAGTTGCTTTCAGTCTTATCTGTCGATGGAGTATCTCCATTGTCCGGAGATATTTTGCATTCATTCGTATCACAGAAACTTGGTAATCCTTCCACTGTCGGAGAAAATGCATTTTCCAAATAGCAAATATCATCCATTTGGTCTGGGGTCAAAATGCCTAAACTATCGTCTAATGAATTTTCTTCGTTGGCTTTATTAATAGAGTTGTCATTGGGACTTAAATTACTTTCATGATTTCGATTGTACATGTGTGACTTCAGCTGCAAACATAAATCTGATCTTGAATGGGTGTTAAATGGCTTTTTAACTATAAAATTAGGCTCATTCTCACAAGAATATTCAAACTCTTTCATAGGTTTATCATCGAAATTAATGACATTTGGTAACCGTTCAGCACTTTTGTTGATAAAGTAAGATTTCTTTGTAATTTCGGAAGTGCTATCATTTCTTCCTTCCAATTTCTGAACACACCAAACACTAGAATCCACGCTTGGTTTTGATAATGATGTATTTGGTTGGAGATCACACAGTAGGCTATATGGTCCAGACTCATCTTCGTCAGTCTTATCGACTAGCTGTGTAATATCGTTTATCAAAGCTTTAGTATTCTTATCGACGTTGCGATCTTGTTTTCTCGTTATTTCATTTAACTTTTCACGCAAATCGAGAATTCTAGGGTTCTTCTCTACTACTTTTTCGAGACTGAAGCTCATTTTTGGTATCAGTGAGGCATAGCTTTTCGAAAATATAGACTCTTTTACGTCATTTTTCGTTTTCGTTTCTGATTGCAGCTTTTCGGTTACATCTGTTGATCGTGATGATTCACTGGAGCATGCCGTGTCTAAGCTCTTGAGCTTTGAAATACTTCCAGAGTAAATTCCTCGCAATTCCAATGATCGTAGCTTGGTGTTCCTGTCCACGGGAATCTGAAACGAAAAACAAATTCGTTAGATTTCAACAGTGAGAAAAATACATATACAAATTGAATTTTGCAAACAATTAGAGAAAATTTGTAAACTAAATTCAATCCAGTTAATTCACACCTATATAACTATGGTGCTGTATTACAGCACCTCTTGTAAAAAGCTAACTAATATTGACTTAGTAAACTACCTGAAAACTTCTAAAATAGAAATATAAGGATGGCACGAATTAGATATCCAGACCTGTTTTTGTGTAGCATTATGATGAAACTGTTTACACTTGAACCTATGTGCTCCCTCGTGTTTGTCTGCTCATCACGGTTCAGAGGGTTGTCACGCATGGTGCGCTCAATGCATAGCGCATAGCCATTATTGTAACTGCACAAACTTTAATAAAAAGAACGAACGATGGCACTACCATCGCATATCCCTAGAAAAGCAGCCAATATTCGTTGTGAAATATATGAATAACTTTAGTACTCTCTGGTTTAGCAGCCTGTACAGATAGCTTGGTGAAACATAACGTGTACAGCAGGGTGATGCAAATACTGTTGTAAGGTCGTGTCTTTCCTTATTTCGTCATGTTAGTAAGTTTAGTTAATCTGATCGTTGCAGATAAATCTCTGCAACAACATGTTGTTTAAAAGGTTTTCATGACACTAATTTACTTGTCACATTCCGAATTCGATCAAAGCTAGCGCCTTGCAGTCCCTGGACACAGGTAAATTGTTGGAAACAATAGATATATGTAGTCTGATTAGGTGTGTCCCAAACAATTGGAAATGTTTTAAATTAACACCATTGAAAGATATTCAATTGAAACAAATAGACCGTAGACCCAGTAAACAACTCGATAAAAAACTAGTAAAGATAATATCTGCCTGCTAATAAACTGTCTGCCATTTAATAATTGTGTTGATTCGACTTGTTTTCACCACAGAGAAGTGGTATTAGAGCACAAAGTCACGAATGTGAAGTTGTGAACGAATTGAAATCATGAATCATTGGTCTAAAGGCGGAGACAGACTTTATAACGTTTATTTGTTGTGTTGGCTTTTTGTTACACAGACCAGCAAGTGGAGTCGGTTGCAAGTTACAACAAACAGATTTGTCACTAAGCATTCGGTTTTGTTTGTTTGCTTAGTTAGATATGCGAGGCAGCAAATCATGCGCGAAGCAACCCACCAATAGCGTGAAGTCGATCCAAAAATACAATTTTACTATTGGTGGTTTGGTGTGGATAAGTACATCGCTTTAACTTCTTCACACAGTTCAATAGAGTGTTCAGCCCAACGCATCCATGCAGCAAACGTAGGCGATTCAAACACCACGAAATGAAACAAATTTAATATGAATCATTAATAAAACAAATTTAATTTAAGTGAATAATAATTTAATACAAATTTAAGTAGGTACGTTTTTTTTCAACACAGCAAATGTTGAGTCGATATCTGAGTAAAATCAAGAAACTACATTGTAATAATAAAAAAATATGATCTATCCCTAAATACTTATCAATTTTTGAAATGTAAAGTACTTTAGATTTAATTGGGAAAGTGTCTGGAATCACGCATAATAGAAACGAAATAATGACGCCGCGACTGAAATCGCCAGTTAAATATAGACATGCTTTGTATGCATTCGGCGCATCTAGTGCATCGCAGATCGCCACAAATACTAGATACATTACAAACAAACATTATAAGCCAGTCTCCGCCTTAACTGAGAACGCAACTTCTCAGCCTGATTCCTCCGAGAATCGCAGAACCTCATTCAAACATTGTAGCGTGCCTTAATTGGCATTATTTCGTAACTTCCCACTAGAAATTGTTGGGGAATTTTATTTGTTTGAATAATAGATTCTGATTTTATTTCGTCATCATTATTTAATGTTACATCACCATTTAAATTTAAGTGACGGCTGGTATATACGGCAGAACGGTGATTAGAACCAAGGGGCTCCGGATCGGCAGCCCCTGGGTTCAAATCCCACGCAAACCACTGTATTTTCGAAGTCATGGAGAAATGAGGAAACCGACATGTATCTAGAATCTTTCGAGATTATGTATCATCCACCAACCCGCACTAAGCCAGTGTGGTGGAATGTGGCCTTGACTGTCTCGCGAGAGAAGGTCCCGATTCCCCCAGCAGTGGGAACATTTAGTGGGCTGCTTATGCACCATTTAAATGTAGAATGCGGCGTTTTCAAAATAACAAATATGAGCAATAATTGAGAAATAAATGACACACACTTATATGTTTTCTTTTTCTAACAACGAATTTTAGAACAATTTTGACTTGTATTTTTGCACTTCTGCACAGTCCATAATATTATATTCACATAATAAGTGGCCTAGAGTAGGTATTAGTATCAACAGAAACATGTAAGTATACTAGTATACTATACTCGTCACACTAATCCAACAACGTGTTATCTTCATAGTTTGCAATACTGCTATCAGTTAACTACAACTAGAACCATGTCTGTTAGCACACAAGATTAGATATATCTAACGCTTTGAACATAAGGCGTCAACGTCCCTGTATTACCAATGAACCGTTTTTGGACGAAAAAAAATCTTAAAACTAAATATCAAAAGATTTCCGTGCATTTTACGCACTAAATGGTACACTACATAAAATGTAGTGGTCTTTTAATATGATAAGACCGAAGATCGGGCTGAGCGGGTTATTATAGGAGAGGCCTATGTCTAGCAGTGGAAGAACACAGGCTGATGATGATGATGATTTACATATGAAATTGGTGTTTTGTCGTACTTGCTACTTTGATCTCAAATATCTCCTCTTTTATTAGGAATTCCAATTTCAAATGAATACAGCTATTTGCTCATGCTTTTATCTATTGTTTTTTTTTCGGTCACTCAGTTTACAAAACGGAAAACTTGAAATATCGCGTTATTTATGATTACCTACGAGTTCCATCGTAGCTAAGGACGATGGATCGAAGTAGAGTAGGGAAGGAGAGTAGGAAAGTCACGAGATAATTTCGAAATTACGTTTTTCATGGATTTTCGTAGGAAGAGAGTAGACATCCTGATTCGGATTTTTCGGCGACTTTGGCGGATTTAAAGTAAAGGGAAAATGAAAAATATAGCTAGCCGCATTAAAACAAAGTAGTCAGTTTTACATATATAATTTGTCGAAATACATGTTAATCAATTTAAATTGTTAAAACTTTAGTTGGAACAAAATTTGTTCAAGTCATAAGGCGACATACATATGTACATCATAATCCTACACATCATACAAATGTACATCAATGAATTGTCTTTTTAACCGACTTCCAAAAAAAGGAGGAGGTTATCAATTCGACACCTATGTTTTTTTTTTTTTTTTTTTTTTTTTTTTATGTATGTTACCTGATTTCTCGAGAACCTCTGAACCGATTTTAAAATTTCTTTTTGTGTTCGGATGGGTATGCTTCCCGAATGGTCCCATATAAATCATTTTGAAATCGGTCAAGTAGTTTTTGAAATATGAACCAAAAACTGAAAAATTGAATCTGGATGACGTTGTAGATTTCACAAAAGTTATGAATCTCGACCCTGTCAATACAAAATTGTGTAAATGCTTTAATAAAAACTTGTTTTTAACCCCCGACCAAAAAAAGGGGTGTTTTAAGTGACGTCGATGTCTGTCTGTGTGTCTGTCTATCTGCTGTGGCACCGTAGTAGAACTCAAACGGATGGGCCGATTTCGATGCGGTTTCTTTTATTTCAAGGTTAATACCATAGCAGATGTTCTTAGCTATGTCTGGTTAATGTCGATTCAAGATGGCCGCCTCCACAAAATGGCGGACAAAATATTTTCACAACCTACCTCAATTTGGGTATCAAATGAAAGGGCTTGACTAGTAGAGTACTATGTACTATAACAAATTTCAAATCCAAAATGGCCACCACGACAAAATGGCGAATTATATTATATTTTCATTACTACCTCAATTTGGGTATCAAACGAAAGAGCTTGACTAGTAGAATACTTTTCACTATGAAAAAATTCAAATCCAAGATGGCCGCTTCCACAAAATGCCGAAATACATTTCTTTTTTCACAACTCCCTTTATATGGGTATCAAATGAAAGGGCTTGACTAGTAGAATGTTGTACAGAAATCCAAGGTAGTCGGGGTTTAATCAAAATTTTTAATTTTGTTCTTGTACACTAAAAAGAGTAAAATAAACTATTTTCGTACAAAAAAATTAAACCGACTTCAAAACCACAAATAGGCACTCAAAAGCGAAAATAAAGTAAAATCATTATTATAAGCGCTACTCACTCATCTATTTGAAGTCGGTGCCAGTCAGGTCAAAAAGTTAGTAGATTGATGCTATGTAGGCACAGGTAAGTAGTATCTATCCTATACCTGTTAGATTTAGCTGGCACCGACTTCAAATAGATGAGTGAGTAGCGCTTATAATAATGATTTTACTTTATTTTTCGCTTTTGAGTGCCTATTTGTGGTTTTGAAGTCGGTTTAATTTTTTGTACGAAAATAGTTTATTCGAATACTACACAGCAATTCGTTTCTAAGATTGTCTTAATTTATTAACTAGTTAATTTTTTATAGGCATCTATGTATCTGTGGGTCGTAAATTGATACTGTACATGACCGGAATCGGCCGGAAATTGCAAAATGATTATGGCTATCCTATTCTCATATTTTACACCAATCCCGTGACATTAAAAGGTTAAATTGACTGTTTTTATCAATCAATCCAAAACAGAAAATAAGGACAGAAATTATTGCCACAAATACTTGACACAGTTTTTATCAAGTGATCTAAATTTGATTGATGGTTTGATGCATTAGAAGCCCTTAATATATTCGGCCTTCGTAACCTCGCCTATTAATTTCCCTTGGCAATCATGAAAGAAAAAACAAAGTAGGCGCAGGCATGTATAGATGTATACTCTTTTTTTAATTTCTTTTTTTTTTTCATCTTCACCAATTTTATGGTTAGCCC
Source organism: Ectropis grisescens (assembly GCA_017562165.1). Classification (NCBI taxonomy): domain Eukaryota; kingdom Metazoa; phylum Arthropoda; class Insecta; order Lepidoptera; family Geometridae; genus Ectropis; species Ectropis grisescens. The sequence goes on along the minus strand of CM029778.1, from coordinate 13,092,720 downwards.
ATGTTGTCTTCGGCCAGTTAATTATACCGGTATATTTGATCGAAGCATGCTGTGTACAAGATAGGAATACTCGTAATATCATTCATAAAATTCTTATTACCTGAAATATCCTAAACATGATTTACTTTATCTTGGTTGATACCATTATCGGATAATCTTTAATAGTGATTTAATATTAATGAAATATGCTTGTGCAATCCAGCAAAATATATGTGTCAACGTTCAATCTTTTAAACATAATGTATGTTTGTCAACACGTATGGATCAACATTATACGAGTACAGGACATCTACTCTCTTTCTACGAAAAACGTAATTTAGAAATAAACTCGCGACTTTCCTTCTCCTCTCCGGTTCTACTTCGCTTCGTCCGATTGCACATTGTTTGACGTTTAAATGTTCTAAGCCACGAACGAACGACGGATCGAAGTAGAAAAGTCGCGAATTTATTACGAAATTACGTTTTCGTGGAAAGAGAGTAGATGTCCAGGACTTGGTCGCGACAATTTGTTTTATTGAAGTGAAAACTTAATTAGCCCTGTCGAGCGTTTTTTTGGCAAGGGAAAAGAAAATGTTATGGGTTCGCGTCACTCACATTTTATTACAGTGGCGTAGCGTCGGAGTGGCGACGGAGCAGCGGACCGGACCTTGCGCGTCTGCGCGTTTGACGTTTTTAGATGGGTGAAATATTTTGAGTCCGCATCACCTATTTATGCGTAATATTAGTATACCTACATCATCGATATAAACCACTAGATGTGCCCTCCCAAACTTCAGGCGCACGGAATTATGTCAACTTTGGTAAGAGTGAGCTCACTCTTTCCGTTCTAGCCGGTTGCAGGAAGCGGTGAACGCCGGCCGTTTTTTACTACTCACTATTCGTCGTCAACAACCAAAACAAGTAGAACCACAGATATCGCCGCTAGCTAGCGATTCTAGGGATCAAGTAGGTTGTGTGTAAACCAATTACGCTACACACAGAGACGCAGTTTATTGCCAATTTCAAGATGGTCAGGGCGCATCCACTGATTTATATCGATGACCTACATATCCTTCCAAGTTAAGTTTTGTGCATCATTATAACTTGTTATGATATGCAATTCTGTTAACATAACTGTAATTACTTTTTTTTTTAGCAATAAAAAAAGGAAGTGTGGCACTCGGGGACTGCCGCGGTAAAGCTATTGCATGTTGCATGCATTTTTATCAACATAAGCAATAGGGATGTTAACAATTTTTCGGAATTGCTTTTATTTTGAAGAGTGACATTTGTTTACCCTAAAAAATATCACGGGAAATCCGTTAATTTGGCAACACTGCTAAGAGCATTTAGTCTGTAAAGCTAATACAAATAAGATTCAAAGTCGAATGACCGAGTGGGGAGGATGGCGTTACGGTCTTCCATCCCTCTTTCTTGTGAACATAAGAAAGAGCTGCACGATCACTAAAATTCGGTCCCCAGGCCCGCGATATAAGCTATGCAATAGCTTAAAAAAATCGATTGTAGCTGTTATATCATTAAATTCGAAGTTGTAAGATTTATCGGCAGCCCCTATGACTGCTAATTTCTTATTTACTTTTCGATGTTTTTAACCCCCGACCAAAAAAAGGGGTGTTATAAGTTTGACGTCGATGTCTGTCTGTCTGTCTGTCTGTGTGTGTGTCTGTCTGTGGCACCGTAGAGCTCAAACGGATGGGCCGATTTCGATGCGGTTTTTTTTTATTTGAAGGTTAATACCCGTGCGAATGTTCTTAGCTATGTTTGGTTAATATCGATTCAAGATGGCCGCCACCACAAAATGGCGAATTATATTATTTTTTTCACTACTACCTCAATATGGGTATCAAACGAAAGGGCTTGACTAGTAGAACACATTGCACTATGACACATTTCAAATCCAAGATGGTCGCTTCCACAAAATGGCGAAATACATTTATTTTTTCACAACTCCTTTAATATGGGTATCAAATGAAAGGGCTTGACTAGTAGAATGTTGTACGGATAACAAATCTGAGGTAGTCGGGGATTAGTCAAAATTTTGTTCTTGTGTTTGATTGACTTGTTGTACCAACCTGTACCTACCTACTCGTAGTACCTACTTTGTTGACGACCACGGCCGTAATGCGATCGAAACATCGGAAGGTAATTAAAAAACATTTTAATTGCGATAACATCCTACACAATATTTTCATATTTCCAACATGAGTTTGAAGTTTAAAATCACAAGACAGTCATCGATACGATTTTTTTAGTCACAACTATCATCAGATCTGTTTACGATATTATTGGTGCGGAATTTCGGTAAAGGACTCATAGTCCAGGATCCCTGGGACAATTTTTGCAATTGATTACTATTAAGCAAATTTTGCGTGAATAGCTTCATTTTGATGAGACGCCCAAAAATTTCCTGTAAGAACCTTTCGATTGTAGTAGCTAACAGAGATAGCTAGGATAAAATGTTTATAGCGTAACCCCGGGATTATGTACCTACCACGCAATATGTGACTGTTAAATTATATTAATATTAGCTAAGGACCAGGGAAGAGTACCAGGGATCCTGGGCTATCCGTTTTTATTTGGTACAAAAACAATCCTATGCCATATTCAAGGCCATAATCTCTCTGAATTACAGCTGGATTTGTTCAGTTCTTACAACATGGTCATTCAAAACACAACCAAATTTTCATATTTATAAAATCAATAGGATTTCATCATAATAATGCACATTCACTTTGCCAATTGACGTCAATGTCTGTCTGTCTGTATGTCTGTGGCACCGCAGAGCTCAAACGGATGGGCGGTTTTCGATGCGGTTTTTTTTTATTTGAAGGTTAATATCCGTGCGAATGTTCTTAGCTATGTTTGGTTAATATCGATTCAAGATGGCCGCCTCCACAAAATGGCGCACAAAATATTTCTTTACAGCCTACCTCAATATGAGTATCAAATGAAAGGGCTTGACTAGTAGAATACTATACGCTATAACAAATTTCAAATCCGCCAATCCAAAATCAAAAATTGGCGAATTACATTATTTTTTTCACTACTACCTCAATATGGGTATCAAACGAAAGGGCTTAACTAGTAGAATACTTTGACAAATTTCAAATCCAAGATGGCCGCTACTACAAAATGGCGAAATAAATTTCTTACCTCTGCTACCTCAATATGGGTATCAAATGAAAGGGCTTTAATCGGGGGTTAATCAAAATTTTTAATTTTGTTCTTGTTAACCCCTGATGCAAAAATAACGGGGTGTTATGTCTCATGTGTGTGTGTGTGTGTGTCCCGAACGAATGGACCGATTTTAATTTTGTTGTACAAAAGACCAGCAACTACATAACATAATTATGGTCAAATACATGTGTGCATTTTATACCTGTCTTTTAACATTGCGAACGATTCAAACAAACTTGTTTTGAGAAACTGGTATCTACCCAATTAGTTTATTGCCGGTCGAAATGCTATTTTGATAAAATCTAGTCTGAAATACCTATATATATTAGTGTTATAAAACGTGTCCTTTATTACCCATGCACGAAAACGCTAATAATAGTTTAATGAAGGTCTAAAGAGCATTCTAATTGAATGGACGGAAAACATGGAAATAAATGAAATCCTCACGTTTGACCTGGTTTGACCGATATTATCACTGTTTATAGAGGTAATATACACTCATTGGCAACCTAGAAGGATAAACCAAAGAAGTAATCGGAGTATTAAGACTCCACTACTTACCTTAAAGGATAATGATCATCCAGGGGTTTTATGTTTAACTGAAATCCAGTAGTGATGAATGGCGCTTGAGTTAAGAGTTACTCAGAAAGGATCTTGTCTTCCTTACAAGATTGAGTAAAAAATTTATTATGAACCACTGTTAGCGACCAGCGGTTTTACCCGCGTATTTCCGTTCTCGTACTTTTTTCGCGATAAACGATAAAATATACCCTACATACTAATTCGGACTAGCATCTTACTGTATTCCAAATTTCAACCCACTCCGTCCTTCGTCCAACCGTTCCGACGTAATTGAGTTACAAACATTCAAACCTGGACATTTATAATATTAGTAAGACGACTTTTACTATAGAGCTGAACCCAAAATCTGAATAAAATTAGTCGCGAGAAATAGTATGCTTTATGTCACGATTTCGTGGTCATCTTTGGACTTAGCAAGGGATCGTAGGTTATCAATATATGTATGTATTTAGTGTGAGAAAAGTGTAGGTATATGATATTATGGTATCATCATAGCAAACGCACTACGAAAAAATACCCAGAAGATCCTAATCTGTACCTACTGACCTTACGTGATGATCTAATAACGACGGATGATGCTAACAGATCTAATGTAATTCAATCTACCGAACTTCTGCGGTGAAGCAACTTGTTCAATTAGAATGATCAATGTGGCCTTTTGTCTATGTGGGTATTTGAGCTGCTTGTAATGTTAAAATAGAAACAGGTTGTTTACGAATACAAGTAACAAACATTAACTTTTTCTAATTTTTAGCGAATAGACACAGTCATAAAATTTTAATTATTGAGGTAGTGTGTGTAATACAAAGTAAAAAGCACTTTTTATTGTTACAGGTAATGTAAATAAACGCAAACTTTTTTTGGAAAAATAATGTACCTTTGCTTAATTTGCTTTTTTTATACAACTACGTTTTTTTTTACTTTTACTAAACGTTTAAATAAACTACGTATAGCGTTAGAACTCAAACGCTTTACACAGAAAGCACGGGTCTGATCGCTCTTGTCTTGTCGCTCTTGTGAAAATGTCACACTTTTGTCGCGGCACATCTCTCTGTTGCCATAGCTACCAGTAATATACATGCTCACGATTGGTACAAAGGAACCGTGCGGAAAACCCTGATCTATTTACATATTCTTTATCTAAGCGCTCCACTGTAGGACCTGTGACCCCAGCCTGAAGCAGTGTGTGCCCCCCCCCCCTTGGAGAGCTGGATCCATCCTTGTACATAGCGTGTCATAGTCTACGCTTCTCACGATTACGAGTATCATAGATTTATTTTACTCGTGCTTATCTATCACACCAGAATTTACTTAGGTGTGTCTATCAATAATAATCGTAGATATTTTACAGCAACGTAATGTTATTAATCTCCATTCAAATTGAAGGTTTCATAACTTCTTTAAGATAAATTGCTACAATTTCTAGATCCAAGGTAATGTATTCATTGCTTTTTAACCACATACACATATTAGTTATCATATTACAAAGTGCAAACGTATGTAGTATCGTTTCGCATTAAAGTCTGCGGTGAAAGGCCTCCATAATACGATATACTTTTTATTAAATCGCTACATAAGTATTCTTTTCGTGGTTTCGTTACGCGATTATACTCTCAAAGATACTCGTTCCTGAACTTCAGTGGGTACAACGTTTCCTTTGGTACCGAATACCAGATGGTATTAGTTCCCAATTCCTTCCCCCCAAAAACGGTTCCCACTTTGAAGAGGCAGTGGGGCTCAGTAGCAGAGGCCTGGTCACGCACGGTAGTCGAAGAGGCATTGACAGACAACGCGGTAGGAGAGAAGCACCATTATTGCTGACCGGAGGGGCTGCAGAGGAATCCGAGTGTTTTAGGAGTATATTAGTTCGCTACTCTCCCCTCCTCTCTCTGTCGCCGGACGGTGGCATACGATCGGGCCGAAAATTTGGCCCAACGCGGGGTACCAAAAGTATCCAAGCGTGAGTGTGTCTAACTCTCACTGATCAGTCACCGAGGTAGTCCCGGCATGCTTACCTTTAGATGCGCCGGTGACAGGACGTTGCACCTAGATGTGCCCGGAGACCGTCAGGCCGCGGTGGGCCCGTAGATACGTAAATGAATCCTGTGGAAGCCACCAAGTCGATAGGTCGATAGGCGCTCGAACAAACGTTCAGTAAAATTTACAATTCAATATAAAACTTACACTTCTTTACCATTGCGGTACCGTGTATATCATAAGATCCGGAAACCATCTAGTTACGTCTCAAAGTCTGAAGACTTATAAAACCGGAACAGTATTAGAAATAGAAATTTTTCAGGCAACCTTTCGCTGTCGTGACAACGTTCAATTAGCATGAATGAAAATATACCCGTTACATGACACACAAGATAGACAGCCGAGATTAGGATCGTGTGAAGAACTAGAATACAATGAGAAATGTCAGAAGAATAAAAAGCTGAATAATCACAGTTGGAACTATTCAATGAAGTTGGTTAAGTATTTTCTTTGTTTGAAGACGTTAATTAAGTCGATGAACTGAAAATCACGTGTTTTTCCAGCAGGTGAGTTTCTATCAACAACTTATGCGGCAAATAGGTAGTCCAGTTCCTCAAAAGTACATGGGTAGCTAAAGGATCCAGCCCCCAAACATTTTTTGTACATAATATCGATGTGCTTTATTCACACAATACTGTCTAGCCACCAACTAAGCCAAGCTTGTAAACCTGGGAATCCGGCAATTCATTTATCGCTTCTATAGATACCTATGTATAATTAGAAATATATAAATAGTTTTGTAGATAAATAAAATAGATACTCTACACTAGTACTATATTAATTACTGGATATTTGCCGAGAGTTTAAGGAGGAGCGCCATATATTTGACATTCCCCAATATTTCGAAGCAGTTTCACAGATTATTCTATTAAGAGTACAGTAAATATAGTGTAGTAAGCAACCTTGATAACTTAAAACAATGACTCCATTCCATTTCTACTATAGTACTAATATTATAAGTGTGATAGTTTGAATAGAATATAGTAAATTTATTGTCATTGCTAGTCACACTCACAAATATCTATTTATAACTAAACATCCTCAGTATTTCTATGCAGACTTGTCAAGTACAAATTTGTCGGTTGGTATTACATTGATCATTAATAATCATTTAAATTACGACAATAACATAATTATTAATAACTTCAGCTGTAAAAGCGCTGCGTAAAAGTATTTTTTTTAATTTGTGATAGAAATAATAAATAAATGAAAGCGACAGTAGCAAATATTCCCTAAAATCAAAATATTAGCAATTTCGTCCAAGAATTAGATCATTGCTAGTCAATAGGGTTAGAACAACGTAATTGAAATCTGTCTTACCAATTAGAAGGTCACTTCCTAACAATACATTGACCCACATCCCTACACATAATAAGAGTAGGACTTGCCTCGCTTGGAACACAACAACAGATCTCAACACTAACATTTCACCAACACAGCCAATGCATCACACCTCTATATTTTTCACCTCACATAAATAATTGTATAATTTTGCATTACCGCATTTTCATTTCATTATTTGTCCGCCATTTTGTGGCGGCGGCCATCTTGAATCGATATTTACCAAACATATGTAGCTAAGAAGCACCGCACGGAAATGAATCTTCAAATAAAAAAACCGCATCGAAATCGGTCCATCCGTTTGAGCTCTGCGGTGCCACAGACAGATATCGACGTCAATCTTAAAACACCCCTTTTTTGGTCGGGGGTTAAAACTACAGGGTTAAAACCGCGGGGCGCTGCTCTACTTGCTACAAAAAAGTTTAGATGTATATATTATTGTACATATTCTTGTAGTAAGTAGTGTACTTGTACTACGACACTATTCCCGCTCAGGCCGTAAGGAGATTCACTTGTCACTCTATAGACACAGTTTTTGTTTTAGCGAGGCTACGTCCGACTTTTTTAATACGTCCATGAGCATTACCTGTTATAAGGGTACCAACGTATCCGACAATCCGAGCAATCACGGTGGCATATCTAACAACATACACTAGTTACGTGTAATACTCTGTACATTTCCGTTCCGTCGGTCAGAACTTATTTGCAACTAGTTCAGTGAAATCGTAGGTACATTTTACATATTTAACTGCTAATACTAAACTCATTGATGGGTGTTAACACACGTTACGTCATGTACTCGACAGTAGACCACGATAAGCAAACAGTTGGTAACACGGAAAATAGAAAGTTTTGTTATCTCGTAATGATATACTTACTCCATATGGGTCCAATAAGAATGAATTTTATAGTTAAAAAAATATGTATATTCACGTACTACTAGTAATTTACTTAGATTATGAGTAAGGACATATCCACCTTCGCCGTTTCTGAAACATTGAATTACCTAAATCTAATAGATTCAATTTAATATTTTGTACTATGTGCTTAGATTTCAATTTTCAATACTTTAAGTTCATTATTTGGTTAAAAACGAATGCAAACTCCAAAAATTACACCTGAAGTAACTGCTAATCAAATACAAATTAGAGCTAAAAGCGTCCACACAGGAATCCTAAAATCAGAGGAAATGACGTAAAAGTAGTGGGGCGGAGCCTACATCGAACCATAAATTACCAATCATATCCTACATCGCACCATATGCTTTTATGTAGCTTTTAAGAGGGACACACATTTTACCACTTTGGAAGAGTCTTTCGCGCAAACTATTCAGATTAGAAAAAAATTTAAAGACCTATCCATAGATAACCCACACGTATGGTATTGATGTTTTTTGAGTTTCTAAATATGGGACAACCCTAGAATTTATTGTATTTTTTTTTTTTTTTGTACGAAAATCTTAATGCGGTTCACAGAATACATCTACTTACCAAGATTCGAAAGCTCTTATAGTTTCGGAGAAAAGTGGCTGTGACATACGGACGGACAGACAGACAGACATGACGAATCTATAAGGGTCCCGTGTTTTGCCATTTGTCTACGGAACTCTAAAAATGGGGGCGTTGTGTAGAGGCTTGGATTCCGTTGTGTACTACCGGGCTTAGATCTCAAACACTTATAGTAAAAATCTCGTTTAGAAATAATGTTTAATCTCCGCTAACATAGCTCACAGTAATTAATTTAATTTTAAGTTATAGAGGTTTTTAAGTAAGTACCTAAAACGGGGGCGCTAAAAAATAATTTATTCTCAAAGTGACTCACTTGATCTGTCTTGTCTTGTCTGACTAAGCAGACAAAATAACTTTGGGAACCTCTCTTCTAGGTAAACACGCTCCATCGAATACCGCATCGTCGCTTACATCAGGCGAGATGGCGGTCAATTGTTAACCTATAAAAGTTATAAAGAAAAGTATTTGCAATACAATCAACAGTTTACTCAATTTACTAATGTTGATTTTGCTTTGAAACAGTGAAAACGGCCCTTAGTTTTTTGCCTTTGTATTTTTTTTTTAAGATTTAACATTTCATTCTGCTTCTTGGAACTTTTTATGAGAACGTCATAAAATAATATTTAAGATCAATATCTCGTACGACCGTGTGAAAAATTTATCCATATACGTCGTACAAGTTTACCTTATGCGTATACCTTGACCGCCAGTCTGCCACAGAACACGACGCTACCATACCGACTTACTACTAGTACTGATATCAAGCTAATGTCATTGATCAAGATGCAGGTAACATAAGCATATAATTTTGTTTTTTTTTTTGCTGGACGCAGCCTTTCTAAACTAGATTTCAATAAAAATACCCAACACCACATACACAACCGCTTAGACTAAGCACAATCGAATTATTCATAGGCCGATGAAAGTCAAGATGATCGAGCCCACTGCTAGTAGGAATGGTGCCTGGTCAAGTAAAAAAAAAAAGTGGTCAAGTGCGAGTCGGGCTCGCCCATGAAGGCTTCCGTAGCAATACAAAATACAACCACCACCTTAAGAGTCCCTCGGGCAAACTATTGAGTTTAGAAAAAAAATGTTAGAAACCTCAGTACCATTTTTGATGACCTATCCATAGATACCCCACACGTATGGTATTGATGAAATTATTTTTTTTTGTGTTTCAGTTCTATGTTTGGGACACACCCCTAAAAATGTTGATTTTTTTTTCCTATTTTTTGTATAAAAATCTTAATGCGGTTCACAGATTACATCTACTTACCAAGTTTCAATAGTATAGCTTTTATAGTTTCGGAGAAAAGTGGCTGTGACATACGGACGGACAGACAGACAGACAGACATGACGAATCTATAAGGGTCCCGTATTTTGCCATTTGGCTATGGAACCCTAATAATGGGGGGCTACCTACATACATCAAAATGTAGCTAAGAATCTTTGTACATTATGCTAAGAATCTTTCTAGGTACATTATCAGCTTTGAAACGACAATTAAGACACGCAAATACTCAAGCAAACAGACAATCAGATAGGTAAACAAACTAGTAAAGTTCATACATTTTATTCCCTCTTTTGACGTCGGAAGTTGAATTTAAAATGTATTTTGTCCGAACTCATTATTTTGCTTCCGTTTCTCATAAAGTATGATTATCCGTATCGTTTCCCCCTATACAACTAAACAAAAAACCCAATAGACTGTAGATTTAATTTGAAATCAAACCATAAAACGCAAATATATACCTAATTGCACAACATATGACCTTTAAAGTCAAGGAAGTATCATGAACTCATTTAGGTATATTGAAGCGGTTTTAATTTCATTGTCTTTCTCGTCTTCCGTATTTTGAACTAGCAGTGTCCATGGCCAGTCTACGTTGCTGAAATAAAGGATTCAGATCAGATCCAAATAGATATCGAATTACTACTAAATGTTTACTTATATTTTTCGAAACATTTACAGAGGATATGAATGCAAAATTTATCAACCAAAACATGACAAGACATGACATGGACAAGATGATCAAACCCACTACTAGTTGGATGCCCAGCCCAGCATGATGATGGCACTACCACGCTGACTGACCTAATACGAAATAAAGTAAAATATATTTGAGTATTTAAAATTATAATCAGTTACATGGCTTCTATGTATTATTCTTGCTTAGCTTTGCTTAGTTTTGGTTAAAAAAATGCCGATCAACATTGATATTTATTTATTTATATCTAGTCAGTACCTGCCTATATGTGTTGTAAGACAACAACAACGTACATTTCCTAACCCTAGATAATATTATTAATAACACATTCGATTATTGACATTATGAAAATCATAACACAATAAGTGTTATCTTGCAGTGGCATGCACGCACGGATTTAGATTAAAATGTAGGTAATGTAGATATACTGGTATTCACTGGACAGGTGCGTCAGTCTTCGGTGCATGTCTCGCCATATTTAGAAAGAGAAACATACAGTTAATGTTTCATACAGTTAGCTACTTTGAATGGACTTAAATATACATACAACAGAAATCGATTATGAATAAGTACTAGGGAAATTGCTTTGCCATTTCGTGTCGTGAACGATTGCTTCCACAATTGAGGCTAAAGTATAATGTACCTATAAATCATTAACCCTGATGTAATGATAGCGCATAGTTATAATGTTTACAAGAAGATATACATATGTTTAAATCTTTCCTTTTTATAAGGTCTTTATTGTTCTATCCTTTAACCCAAAAGACTCCAATGCCTTCATTATCAAAACTAAATTACAAAGAAATTTTCACTGTAATTTGGTTTTGTATGTAGACACACTACATAGTATTTACCAAATGAAAGTAGAGGTATTTACATTAAACACTGGTGTTTTCTGATATGATATAGTGACAGGACGAAAAAGACATGCACAAAATTGCAAATAATTTTGTGCACAATGATATTTATTATTCTTCGACCAAATCCTGACGCCCTAATATGCATAAGAGCTCGTCAAGTCAGCGGTTATGACTATGGCAGGCTGCACTAATGCTAAAATGCAATTAACAATCCTGAGGTCTTACCTTAGCACAAAGATCACCTAGATATATACTTTTTAAATTGACGCAATTATTGGTAAGTTCAAGTCACGATTACACGTTTTCGTGTATCTGATCTAATAAAAAACGAATAGGTATATAATGTAATATACTTTGTTATTTTTATCATTTAATAATAGTCATGTATATTGTTGTAAGTACAGGAAAAATATAATTCAGTATAATTTACGCATTTCCTACTGAGCAAAACCAGCTCTTTTGGGTCTTCTCTGACAAGAAGAGAGCCAAGACCATAATCCACCACACTGGAGCAGTGTGGGTTGGCGGATAACGTATCGTATGTCAAATGATGTCTTTTTTTAAACATACCGGTTTCCTCACAATGATTACCTTCACGGCTAAAGCTTGTGTTGACCAAATGATTATGATGAATTTGTGCATTAAAAATACACAGAGGTCCTGTCGGCAACCGAAATCACAAACACCCAATCGTAAATCGGACGTTCACGCCACTAAGCCACCACGTATTTTCACCTAATGAGACAACTAATTGAACTTAAATACCTTCCTCATTACTTTACAATAGTTTAGTGAATTTCCGCATCTTCAAACAGTTTCGTTTAAGTTTTTACTATTATTAAAAAATAAACAAAGGTCAACTGCGCTTAATCAAGGATCTTATGTCCGATCTAACAGGCGATTAGAAATACACGATTTACAAGTCCAATGAACGAGCTCTGAATAATAAATTAAACGCTCAGTTGAGTGGACCGTGGAATACTCGTGTATAAATGTCATGGCATGTATAAACTAGATAAGTATGATTTAACTTTGTATTAAAGACAACAAAATCTCAAATAATAAATAAATATGTACCTACTTCCGAACTAGTAGGTATTTTTCTGGCAACTTATTATGTATTTATTTTCTAACATTTCACGCGGTTTTCATAGAGATGCCAAAGCACAAAATATTTACATGCATAATGACAACTATTTATTGTTATTTATTATTATAACTCACGTAGGATCCAAGTAAATAATGTACATTGAAATTTAACATCAGAATCTATAGGCGAATATCCCAGGCGAAGAATACCTTTACTCTACTAAGTCAAACTCACACCTCTACTACATATGGATAGAGAAAGAATAACAATTTATTTTCTCCGAAAAAAACAATAACCGGCTTCAATTTAAAATTTATTTCAGACACTCGACTAAATGTCATGACAATCTATCACTACATCACGACGCGACGTCCAAAAACATAAAAGCAAAGGACAATGTCCATTTTTACCCCGTCTAAGCAGTTGTCGTAGATACATATGAGTTATATCCTAAAAAATCGGTGATTTTTTGTTGTACTCAATTGAGAATTTATATAACTTTCTGACATTGCAAAAAATAATAATTTGCATTTGTATAAATTAAACTTATCATTTACCAACAAAGCTGAAATTGGAAAATATTGCAATACGAATCGGTACTTACGTTTCGTTTTAGTTATCCGCGATAAATTGAAATTAAATATGGATGTTATGTTTACCAATTTCTTTCACAATGTCGTTCAATTACTACTTACTACATAGTTTAATAACGTATTTAATTAAACATGATGACAAGAAAACTATCAAAGCTTTTTTATAGAAATGTAAATGAGGAAGAAGTTGGCTCGCAATCGTGAAACGGAACGGTTATCTCAAATTGGTCAATGTCAAACATCTGCTTAGTCTGTGATGTCAAATAAAAAAAGTAAAAATAATCAAAATGAATTAATTACATAATTGAATTGTTTTCTAAGTTTTCTTTATTCTTTCTTTACCTCTTCCCCCTCGGACCTGTCTGTGTTAAGACGTGTTCATATAATTCAACGTTTTTTAATTCTTAACTTAAGTATAAATTGCAAAACAGACGTTTAATTGAGAGAAAAAAAATAGGATAACATAAACTAAAGAAGTTCGAGCAACCCCTGCGCTGGCAGCCTGGTACTGTGTCTCCACCCCCCACGGCAAGTGAGTGACGTCTTTCACAATTCCTGACAAATAACGAATAGACAATTAGCCTGTTACCAGTAGTTTCGGCTGTTTATTGGCGTGTTGCGCTTAGCTGTGTTGGAGTCGAAACGCACACGTCTACAAATTGCATAGGCATAGAATAGCACACTCGTGCAGTTACCGCTGCCCTACTCGCCGCTTTAGCTACACGATCTGAACGCTAGTGTGAGTGTCCATTCGTCACACATTGAAATATACAGCCACGGTGCAGAGCTCCGGTAAACTGATCGGGCCGACGGAGGAAGGCGTAACGCGCGGATTTAGGCCTACTTTGCGCTTTGCATTTCCAATATGTCTAAAATACTGCACTCACCACAGAAAACTACGAGCCCATCTGTGTCGGGTAAAATAACATCGCCTCCGCTAGACAAAAGGAGCCAGAGAATTATTGCACGAAAGCGAAATAAGCAGGATGATGATATTGATGACCTTGAAAATTTCAAGGTTGAGATGAGGGACATGCTTAAGAGTATGTTTAGAACGTTTTCTCAAAATCAGAACGAACGTTTATCAACTATAGAGAAACATATCACAGAAGTAAAATCCTAGCTTCGCCTATAGCCGACATTGAAAAATCTATCACCTTCGTATCTGATCAGGCCAATGACATAATTAAAAAATCGAGCGCATAGAAAAGACAGCAATAATATTAAGCTGGAATTAAGCGAACTAGGGGATAGGTTGGACAGTATAGACAAGTGCACGAAGAAAACATCAGTAGAAATAAGAAGTGTAACTAAAAAACACTACGAAAGAAAAGAAGACCTATTTAACATGGTAAGAAAGTTATTAGCAACATTAAAAATCGATTACTCATCCACGGATATTCGTGATGTTTATCGAGTACCAAACAGACTTAAGAATAACACCACAACATTGATCGCCGAATTCTCTAACACATTGATAAAGGAGGCAGTGCTTTCTCAGACGAAACGTTTCAACAAGGACCCAGATAACAAACTGAGCACTTGTCATCTCGGCATTGAGGGACACCTCCGTCGCAGATTTTTGTATCGGAATTTCTAACATTCAAAACAAAATCACTATTTTTCTCGGCCCGTGAATTTGCTAAAGCTGCGCGGTACACCTTCTGCTGGTCAACTAATGGTAATATTTTTCTACGCGAAAGAGAAGGTCTGCCTCATATCATAGTCAGAAGCCAAGAAGATATCGAGCGGCTGAGGGGCTCCACAATGGCGTCGGCAGTGCCAGTAGAACCAAGACAGAAGTGACTCATCACGACAGACATTAAATTCTATCCCTACCCAATTACCGATTATATAATTATTTATTTCATGAAATGTGTCTCAAGTTTGTTTCGCATATTGAATTTATTACGAAATTTTAATCGTTATTCTTTTCCTGAAATATGCTCCAATATAACGGTTTGCAACGGAAAAGCTTGTTACAATGTTTGTCTATGTGTAATTAAGGTTGCTTATTCCAATTACCTATTTGACAATGAACTGGCAGGACTGTTACTATTCAGAGTCAAAAAATAACAAAGTTAATGGCTTACATGTGCTTTTTAAATTATTTAGCACTTATTTCACCGAAGCAACTAATTTCAGCTATATTTTTGCCACACACTACTATTAACACTCAGAAAAAAAATATGTACACACGAAATGTAACACACACACTAACATCTACCTTTTATCTACACATTACATGTAAACCACACAAAATACCTTAAGGAAACCAGACTCGGTTACTTTTTACCAGATTATCTCATTACAATTATTCAAGTAAGTGCACCTCGACAATCACAATGACTATACGAATATTAACTAACAAATTCATACATAATATGGTTGACACTTGTAATTCACCGGTTCAGTTTAATTGAGAATTTCTGACTTTTGTATAAAAAGTCAAGATTGATGTGTCTAATATAATTTTAAAGGAAAATAAAACTAAACTCAGCACCTGGTTTTGGACAATTTGTCCAATTACATACAATAAAATTGCACAAAACAACATCTTCTATATAAAATATCTAACAAGAAAATTATTGCTAAATCACATAGCTACACAATTACCTACTCACCTCGGCAATAATCCTCAATCACCGTATAATCCATGTGTCTTTACGTATAGTTTCCACAACACTAATTTCACAAACAAATCTACAAAACAAATCTACAATTATTACATTAATGAGGAATCTGACAAAAATCTGTTGCACGAATTAAACTATATTATTGATGCGCATGCGGCCTGCCGCGGTCGCGCCTATCCCAAACTAAAAATAACCTTTTCTTACATTGTTTACTTAAGGTATCTATGGCAAAAATGCGATGATAAGAAACTGCATTTAAGTTTAGTAACATTAAGGTTGCATTTTCTACGTAACACAAATACCATTGTTCATATTCATATTGGAATATTTTTAACTTTGTTAAATGGATAGTAGGCAGGTATTGCAAGATTTGGATAGGTTAGAGGTAATAAGTACCAACCTTAGCTTTATACCTGAAATGTGTGGGAATTACTTAGGCATTAGCAGCGGAGTTGAAAAGTTTACAGTTCTCACACAAAATATACGTAGTATACGCGCGAATTTCAAACACTTACAAGTATTTTTGTCGAGAATTAATTTCTTACCCAGTGTCATAGTTTTGACAGAGTGTTGGACTGATTGCTCATTTGTTGATATGTACTTGGAAAACTATTGCTGTCACTCTTCAAAAAAAATCATTTAATCAAAATGACGGCATAGTCATTTTTTCTAGAGTGGGTTTGAATGTAAGGGTAACTGAGCCACCTTTTAAAGATGCTAATTGCTTGATTATTGAAGTAGATAAAAAGATCTCTATAATGGCTATCTATAGGTCACCATCTATATATAGCACAAGAGACTTTAATAGTTCACTGGATTCAACCATTAGCTCCCTCCCGGGAAACACAGCTATAATCACAGGCGATATGAATATTGATATTGCGTCTACATCTACTGACAAGCGTGCGGATGAATATTTGGAAATAGTTGCGACCCATGGTTTTTTTGCCCTCCCATCAGTACCCAACTCGTAACAACAGCTGTTTGGACCATGCGTTTGTTAGGTCATCGTTCCCATCATCGGCAGTGGTTTGTGCGTCTAGCATTAGCGACCACGAAGCGGTTCTCCTGAGTATCGACACAAAACCTCCACTACACAGTCGAGACAACACAACTCTAACTAAAATCAATTATGGTCTAGTCGTTAGTGACTTAGAGCGAGTGAACTGGACAGACTTTTACAACATTCATGACGCCACGACGCTCGTTGACAAATTCCATCAAATAGTAAATGCTGCAATCGACAAGAATAAATCTGTGTTACACATTCCAAATTCAAAATACATTAGAAAAGAGTGGATCACCCAGGCCTTTTAAAATGTATGAGAAAAAGAGACTATTTATATAAGATGTCAAAAAAAAATCATAATGATATACAAACCCAAATTAATTACAAAAACTACCGTAATATTTGTAACAATATCCTACAGAACTTAAAAGATGCTCACGAACGCCATAAAATAGAAATCTGCAATGGCGATAGTAAAAAGCTATGGGTACTATAAAAGAAGTATGTAACCTAAAATGTGCCAAATCCGACAACAATGACCTACTCGGATCTGCAGCGACACCAAAACTTGCCTTAAATAAAGTAAATAATTTCTTTGCTACAATCGGTGAATCACTATCAAATGAAATTTTAAACAATCTTAATACCACAGAGAGCGAGCTTGCTATTAACGCCAAAATCAGCCGTACTCCGCTACACTCTTTTTACATGACTCCTACTAACGAAACGGAAATTGCAAAAATTATAAGCAATCTTAAAACGAGATCTGCGTGTGGGGACGATGGTATCAGCAACAGATTGCTAAAAGAGTGCAAGCACGTGCTGATAGCACCGATAGTCCATATTTGTAATACTAGCCTAGAAACTGGAACTGTCCCATCCGAGCTTAAGAGAGCTAACGTTTGTCCTATTTTTAAGTCAGGTAACGCCGAAGAAATTTCTAACTACAGACCTATTTCTCTTTTAAGCTCAATTTCGAAAATAATTGAGAAGGTCGCCAATAGTAGACTCGTTTCGTTTCTTGAGAAGCAAAATATTCTTTCTGAAAACCAATTTGGCTTTAGACCGGGTAAAGCAACAGAGGATGCCGTTGTAAGTCTCATCGATCACGTGTCGGGAGTCTTAGACAATGGTCGAAGGTGCATTGGGGTATTTCTTGACTTGGCTAAGGCTTTTGACACGATTTCGAGGAGGATTCTCATCAGGAAGCTTGAGGGTATTGGTGTGCGTGGAATGGCATTAAACTGGTTCGAGTCTTATCTGAAAGATCGAAAACAAAAAGTAAAAGTTGGAGACTGCTGCAGTGATTTGATGGAAGTATCATTTGAGTGCCACAAGGCAGCGTTTTAGGCCCAACTCTCTTCCTAGTATATATTAATGAGCTATGCAACATCTCAATCAATCAGGTTAAAATTTTCGCCTTTGCAGATGACACGGCGATTATATTTGATGGGGATGACTGGGAGGATGTGAGTTATCAAGTAAACAAGGGTCTTCGACAAGTTGTGGAATGGCTACGATATAATCTACTTACCATCAATGCTAGCAAAACAAAAATAATTGCTTTTCGTGTATCGATTAAAACTAAACCAGATATAGCTCTTTGTATAAAACTCCATACTTGTAAAAACACAAATGAGGCACAGTGCTCATGCCCAAAACTAGGACAAGAGAGTCATCTTAAGTATCTGGGCGTTTACATAGATGAGCTCTTGTCATGGACAAAGCAGATTGAAGCTGTTAGTGGTCGCATAAGAAAACTACTTTTTATCTTTAAAAGACTCAGAGCCATAGCCAATAAAAAGTAATAACTATGGTGTATTCTTCCTCTGCGCATCTATACTGAACTATTGTGTTGTTTCTTGGGGTGCAGCTGGAACACGTAATCTCATGAAGCTCGAACGAGCACAAAGGGCTGTTTTGAAGGTCGCCTTCGGTAGACCCTATAGGTATCCAACTGCAACCTTATTTAGCGAAACGGTGCAGTTGACGGTGAGACAAATTTATATTATGGCAATAGCGCTGCGTTTTCACCGAGCCGCCCTCACTTCGCAGATTGGTGGATCGGAAGCTTCTGGAAGCAGACGAATCAATCGTTGGCCAGTTCCGAGAACAAAAACATTAGTAGGTCAAAGAAGCTACAGCTTTCGCGGTTGTCTTATCTACACAAAACTAAATAAAAACTTAGTATAATCAACAACTCCAAGCACATCTGCAGAAATAAAATAAAACTTACCTTAATGGTCTTGAATATAAAGATACAGAGGATATAATAAGAATTGTTAGCTAGTTTGCATTTTGAATGCCTATTTTTCGATAGAGATTTCCACTAATAATAATTCAACATTGCACAATTAGACAAAACTAAACTTTTATTTCACATTTACGCAATCATTCAAATAAACACTCCTTAGAAGTGCGCACTTACACATACAAACACACACACACATAGACACAACTCGTCAACTTCCCACAATCATATCCACACACAACACATTCAAGCACAATCACATCCTACTACCACACACATCCATGCAGTTGTACTAGTTGTCTCTTATCTTTTATATCTTTGAGTAGGTACTTGATTCTGGTTCGTAGCAGTCCAAATATTAGTATAAACAACCAACTATAATAATTGCATTGGAAGAGCACTAGTTATTGCAACACAGGGTATCCTACAGCGATGACTAGTGTCTGAATGTCGAAGAATGTCCATGGAATTTAATATATTAAACATCTATCCAAACAGTTATAAGTTTATAATTGTATTTCATAGGTATGTATTATTATTTGGTTTGATTGATAAGATTCATGTATTTTTTTCAAATGTAATTGTTTTTGTTTCAAATAAATTTATTATTATTATTATTATTATAGTTTTGTTGATTTCTTAAGCCTCTTAAGCGGTGTAATAGTTTGTGCATTGTATACCACCTCAAACTACGTACGACGGAAGAATCCCAGCAAATACTGTGCTTATTGCACTGCAGCATAAGACAAAAGATTGGCATTATCGTTAGCATTGTCGAGTTATAGCAGCATTTATCATCCTGTAGTGGCGAAACTTGAAAAATGATTTAGCTGTACAAGCAATTAATGCTTAACTTGACGAGCATAGTTTAATAGATGTTGATGTGCGAGGAGAAGGGCCTTCTCCTCGCGGTCATCTAACTATGCTGAAGTGTGGGCGATTACCGATTTATTCCGATTGTTCAGAACAGACTGCTCCAGGAAGATGATATTTTTTTTAACTTTATTGCAGAAATATGAGGAATTTTTGAAGTGCGTAGAGAAATATAAGGACAGATGCTAACACAAACTATTGAAAAAATGTCTAGAAACCTTAAGTCACAACTACCTACTTAATTCCTAATTGTTCATCCTAGACCTGGAATTCCAGGATACCGCTGACTTGCCACAAAACCTATGCAATTTACCAATTTCAAACCCCTGAATTGCTTTTAGAACACAGGCACCAGCTGACTGCTGCTCAAGCAAAAACAACGGGTGTGAAGAAGTATATTATGTATATTGAATGGAAAATGATATGAACAGCAGAGGCCTTCCCTCAGTACTGCTGTACTTGCATTGCGGAGAGTCTTAAGTGAGATACCTAGGATGGGCCAGATACCAGGACCACCACATAAATCCACCAGCAGGGTTTTTGGGCTATGGAGCAGTTTTGGACTATTAAATATATAACATTATTATTAAATGTAAATATATATTATCGCAAACTGTCTTTTATTTATCCTCTCTTGCATTGGTTTGAATATAGATTCAGTGGAAAGATATCGGTGAATAGAATTATCTACACTGATTTAAGTTTTGTTTTTGTATAAAATGACAGGATGAGCAAGAAATAATGTGCTTAAAGGTAAGCAAACATAATATGCTTGCCTATAACAACACAGTTTCACAAATCATTGGAACATGATGACATGAGTCCAAATCATCAGACCTAGCCCTGCACTGAGCTTGTTACTTTAAGCCTTGTGAAACTATGAAAATTCCATCCGAGAACTACTTCATGGTAATCAGTTGGTAGTGAGAACTACTATTATTCCTATTTATTCTGTTATGAAAAACGTTTTCAGTAATAAAACCACAGTTATTTCTTTTCTTTTCTGTTCTAATCCGAAAGAAAACATAGTTCGAATGTAATTTGACAGTAAACATAACCTTACTTTTGGTTTAACTGTAGCTCATTTTTGGTATTTGGGAAATGAAAAACACCGACACCAGACGTTTTTAGAAGCATTTACAATTCTAATTAGACACTATTAATCCTTATATCCTTTCAGTATTAAAAAAAATTTGACAGGGGATTCAATAAATAAATAAACCACAAAAAACCACAAATATGCCACACCGTTTCGATAAAATGTATGTAGAAAGAACCACGTCTGAACTATGATCTACCAACCAAAAAATAATCATCAAAATCGATTCCCAATTGACAGCGCTATCGCTAAATACACATAAAATAATATACGGCCGTATTGAGAACTTCCTCCTTTTTTGAAGTTGGTTAAAAATTAAATTTTTTTAATCGCGCGGCGGACAATTTTCTATATATGTTCAGTAGGTAGTCCAGTGGTTAAGGACCTATAAAATCCCATAAACAGCTTGGGTCAATTTCATTACCCGTTTTATATTTAACGATCGATACCTGAAAACACATTCCCAGAGTTACTAGAACTGCGGTCGTACTTACTAAATAACTAATTATTTAGAGCAAAGACCTTTGTACTACCAAAATCAAATGTAAAGGTTACCTTGTGTCTGGATTTCACAGAACGATTATGTTTTAACCGACTTCAAAAAAGGAGGAGGATTTCAAATCAGTTTTTCAGTCTTTTCTTTTTTTATGTACCTATGTTACGCGATAGTTCCGTCAATTTATTGTGTATTGATTTTGATGTTTTTTGTTCAGTAGGTATATCACACTTCAGACTGGTCCCATATAGGTAAATTCTATCGAAATCGGTTTATCGGTAAATCGGAAAATGCATATATCGATGATATTTTCGTTTACTTGCAAATCTTGCTGTCTCATTGGTACAATGTATTTAATTGCTTTCACAAAACAGATTCACTGTAACTAGAATTCGATATTGTTTTGACGTGACAACGTCTTATAAATTGGTTTGCCGGATGACACTTCAAGAAACTGCGTTACGCTCCGCTCACGTTATGCGCTCACAACGAGAGCGAGTGAGAGGCACGCGTCCCTTCCACTCGGGCATGGTTAGCCCGCCTAAGAGCGAGAGAGACAGACATAAAAAGTGAAAGGCACGCGTCCCTTCCGTTAAATTATTTTACCACTCAAAGTCGTTGTCGCGTAAAACTTTCGCCCGTATACCGACTTTACAGGCAACCAATTTTTTTTCATAGAAAATTAAGTTGTTACTATTTTTTTTCTCTCTGTCTCAACCTAGGGTAACCTAAGTATAATAAATCACTTTTCACATTCAATTTGTAATCATTAGAACTTAAAGGTGTATTCTAACCAACTATTGAACACCAACCAACCGAAACATTTCCGCTTGTACGAGCTTGTGCAAAAAATCTGTAAATTTTTGGCACATCTAAATCGAAATATAAATTTTATAAGTTCATGACATCTATCAATGTCGCTAGAGACAAGAAGTATTGTAATACGGCTGTAAAACCACGTACTACTAAATTTTCGACTTAAATAATTTTGAATGAGTTTGTGTTACATAGGGTTTTGTACTTGTATGTGTTTTATTAATATAATGTTATTATGACGTTGAAATGAGAATAACTCCGATAAATACAATAAGTACAATACACAGATAAGGTTAATTGATAAGCTATGTCCCGGTTAAACTTAACAGGTCAGTGGAACCGGGCTCTTTGTCTCAGCTACGTGACTTTATCTGGGACAGAATCATGTTTTTTACAAAACAGACTGAGAATGAAGGAAGCCAACATAGTTCGCAACCTCAAAAATACTTATAACTTGAAACAATAGAATTTAAAAATAGACCTAATCTAAACGTTCACAAGTTTTGAGAAGAAATGGGTATTTGAATTTGAAACGAATAATTACTAAGTGACTGAGTGCATAGCTCCGACGACGGTACGAAGAGAGAAACGCATTGTAGCATACTATACAGTCATATCTACGTACATATTTTATACAATACTAATGGCCCGTTCCGGCTCCGCTCGTAAATAGTCATATATTATGCGTACCTAAAGACCAATAATCGAGATAAAAACTATTATAGATTTAAAACGTAAAAACACAAAGTTGTAAAACATGTGAAATCCAATATTTATTAAATACTTTATGGGCACTTTTGGACGTGGGTCTGGCGATTGCGGGATAACATGAATTTTTACAACATCACTCTTTGTGTATTTATTTATGACGTTGTATACTTAATTAAAACAATAAATGTATGTTTGATAAAAAAATATTTTAAATGTTTTGATTCCAAACTCCTGCATTAATCATTAGTTTTAGCATTAGACTTTCCGATACGTAAATAACAATCGGATCCGATAAAGTCTTCGAGTCAATGATTATTATTCATTAAAACTCCTGTTAAACCCTTTGGTGATTGAATAGAAATCAAACTAAGTTTGTTACTTGAGACATTTCTTAACAATGCGTGAATTTTACCGCCTTTTAAACGGAATTTCCAAACTGTTGTAATGCAGAAGCGGTAACAAACTTTCCCTCGTAATATATCACTAGTTAGGTTACTGGGTACGAATGTTTGTAGCTAATACATTATTGATGATTGCTCACTACGATACGCACCGTCGGATGCGGTTCAATCGTGCAATCGATACCTGTTTCATTAACAGGAAACTTTTTAATTCACGTCGGCATAAAAACACAAGCAAGTAAAATAAAATAACATTTACACGCTAAAAAGATTACAGTTTTTACAATGTAGAGTTTGTAGAGTGACGGTGCGAGCCAGAAATACTCTACAAACTCTACATACTTACACCTGATCCTAAGCAACACAATAACAAGCAGCTATTTGATTTTAACATGAAGAAAAAAAACAGCGGCTAACTTTACACGCTCGTCGTCCACATACCTATGTTAGATCAATGGTCTTGTTTATTTATTTCGAAACAGGGGCCTTCAAACCGGAACACAGTGATGTTTGTACATTGCTGCATGGCTATAAAATAACAGACAAAGGTGTGGTAGTTCTCCAGGTGGACTCTGCAAAGAGTCAACAGTACACTTCTACCACTACAAAGAACTCAAAAAATAACTACTTATAGTTTATAAACTTTCACGATTTCAACTCATATTGAAAACTTTATATGAGACTTAGAGGTAACCTTACCGATATGATAAACCCGAAGGTTTGGATGTTTAGACGTCTCGATATTAGTTGCTCGATCAAGTCGCAACGACGGAAAAGTAGGTAGTGTCGATGGGAATGAAGATGTAAGACAATTCAGAAATTACTCACGACACTACTGGCTAGTAGTGCAGAAGAGAAATAAATTTCCCCACGACACTAACGGTAGTAAATGTAGCTTGGTAGTACGTAGGGCCAGCAGGAAACAGATCGAGTTGAAATTTGGAACGGTTAGAAAATACGCTGGAATAGCACATTGCCTATTTTTTATCCTGATTATAAAACTGCGGGCGCTGTTAGTTTAATAATAAGTTAAATCACGAATAAGTCCTTTGTAATGTCTTTGTTACTAAAAAACTAAAATTACTGTTTTAACCTGGGAATAATAAGAGCAGACGTTGTGACATCGACTCTATTTTTGTACCTACACTATTTCAATAAGTTCATGGGAATGAAAAATGTTTAAAAAAAGTGCATGAGAACGACACGATGGCGCCAGAGACCAGTTTTGTCGACCAAGTCAAGGGCTTTGTGCTTTTCAAAATGTATTAACCATTTATTTTTTTCGCACGTATGTCTGGTTTTGGATCCCGCGCTTCTGCACAAGGTTCCATAATTTCTTGTCCGACCAAACCTGTTGGTTGTATCACTCATCAACCAAATTAGCTATCGATTTGGTCAAGTCAGGGAACTAAATTATCTCATGTGTTACTATCTACTTTGTTTGAAAACTACGGCATTAGGTCTTGCACTCAATGCTACGGCAAAATTTGTGATTTCTAACTTTTTGCATGGAAGTGAATAGCATTGCTAATAGATTGCTGTCGGGTAGTCTAGCTCTGTATCGTGAATGCAAGAATTAAGCGGTGTGGTGCAACTGAAGAAACGGTTTTTAATTTCAATCAATTATTACCAGAAGGATGACTACCCATTTTGCAACTTTTATAATTGATCCGTGGATTTATAGATTCCAATTAGAGAGAAAACTATGTTTTAATCACTGATAGGTATAAGAGGTAAATAATTTAAGTGAATTTTGCTAGAGAAAAACCTTATAGGAAAAGAAAAATCATAAGATTTTACGGTGATGCGGCCTCAACGACATGATAATACAGCGGCATAGCGGCGGAACAGGACGTCTACTCTCATTCTACGAAAAATATTATTTCGAAATAAATACCTATGTAATATGGCACATCACGTCACGAATAGTTACAGATATAATACCTACCATTACGTATACCGGTGACGCGAACTCACCAGATTTCTAAATTAGATTTCAAAAAGCGTCTAATGTGCTGATCCTGGATCTACTCTCTTTCTACGAAAAACGTAATTTCGAAATAAACTCGCGACTTTCCTACTCCGGTTCTAACTATTCGTGACGTGATGTGCCACATTACTGCTGTTTGATATGTACTACAATTCTAAGTTAAAAGATTTCACTGGCCAGTCCCTATGGCTGCTAATTTGGATATCAGAATCGCCAGTTTAATCTTCAGATATGATTTACAGATGGGTGAAGAAATATATCGTATCTATCATAAAAGCATGTTTATCAAATTTCTGGCGTAATTGACATCTATTTCTGATAGTCGAAATTTTGAAAACACCTTTTTTAACCCCCGACCAAAAAAAAGAGGGGTTATAAGTTTGACGTCGATGTCTGCCTGTCTGTCTGTCTATCTGTGGCACCGTAGAGCTCAAACGGATGGGCCTATTTCCATGAGGTTTTTTTTTTATTGGAAGGTAAATATCTGTGCGGATGTTCTTAGCTATATTTGGTAAATATCGATTCAAGATGGCCGCCTGCACAAAATGGCGGACAAAATATTTCTTTACAACCTATCTCAATATGGGTATCAAATGAAAGGGCTTGACTAGTAGAATACTATACACTATAACAAATTTCAAATCCAAGATCGCCGCCACCACAAAATGGCGAATTACATTATTTTTTTCACTAGTGCCTCAAAATGGGTATCAAACGAAAGGGCTTAACTAGTAGAATACTTTGCACTATGACAAATTTCAAATCCAAGATGGCCGCTACCACAAAATGGCGAATTACATTATTTTTTTCACTACTGCCTCAATATGAGTATCAAACGAAAGGGCTTAACTAGTAGAATACTTTGCACTATGACAAATTTCAAGTCCAAGATGGCCACTACCACAAAATAGCGAAATACGTTTCTTTCTTTTCACAACTTACCTTAACAACTCTTAATATGGATATCAAATTAAAGAGCTTGACTAGTAGAATGTTGTACAGATAACAAATCTGAGGTAGTCGGGGGTTAATCAAAATTTTTAATTTTGTTCTTGTTAAGTACCTACTACTACCTATGACGAGAACAACTTTGCACTATGACAAATTTCAAGTCCAAGATGGCCGCTACCACAAAATAGCGAAATACGTTTCTTTCTTTTCACAACTTACCTTAACAACTCTTAATATGGATATCAAATGAAAGAGCTTGACTAGTAGAATGTTGTACAGATAACAAATCTGAGGTAGTCGGGGGTTAATCAAAATTTTTAATTTTGTTCTTGTTAAGCACTACTACCTATGACGAGAACAACTTCTTACGAACTTCTACGAATTCTAATAGGTACAACAAGAAACATGTACCGTAACGCAAGAACTAACATGAATAGATTGCGAATAGTGGTAAATTATAGACAGAAAGAACTTCGCGAACCGTAATTTAAAAAGACTGCAAAATGAGTTTTTTATTGTACCTTTTTGATGGTGCTCTCATCTACGGGCAAAAAAGTACTTTGAGACGATGTCAATAACCTTTTGTTGGATGCTGAGATGACGTAATACGCTAACCTGAAGATCAGACAGAAATGTAACGTTTTCGGTCTCAAAACATAATTGTTGTCACGTTGTCAGTTAGTGTAGTAGATTTAGTTATAGATACGAACATAAGCGTGTAATTGCTCACACGGCTTTTGAATAACAAAAGGGCAAGAATCGTATTAAATTTAATGAGACAAATGTTTTGAAAATTAACAGTCCTTGTTCTGTAACATCATTAACAATTCTATTTACTATTTATACCTAACATCACAATAAAATAACGCACACGTGGTTTAAATTTAATTGTTACCGATCTCTCTGTCTAGAAAGTCACTATATCATTGAGTGCGAGAAGGACAACGTGCCTCAGCAAGGGTTTTAGTTTGGCGGTTGGTTAAATTGAAAGTTGCACTTGCAGACCCAAAATGGGTAATAAGTTGATAGTAATGTTACTGAAGATCAAACTTACACAACTTTGGCAATAAAATATGTATATTGTGACAGTGATTTAGTTATTTGAATGAACCATAAAGTACAACTTTATGCGTACATACTACCTAAATATATTAGAAAATATGTATATGTAACTATGAATTACTGCGTTTGAACCTCATTGAGTACGGTTCGATCGATATCTAGTATTTTCCATCCCACGGTTGCTTGAAACAACCGCTTTTAGTCGTGCAAAGTACAAAGCAGCCGTGTTTTGTAACTATTTTTTGTGTCCATGTTATTAAGTGCTTACAATTTTGGAGAATTTACTACTACTGAAATCTCAGTATGTCTCTTTCTGACTTGACATTTTCTAGGTTGTATAAGCCTAAGACCAATTATTGTTATATGCTCTAAGCAGTGGCGGATTAGCCATATAGCAAGAGTAGCAAATGCTACGGGCCCCGCGCAAGCTAGGGGCCCCGCGCTCCGACGTCTGTCTGACTGTAAATATGTAGCGAAAATATCTGGCATAACTTGACCCTTCCCTTCCTAAACCTAAGCAAACCAAGGGCCCCTTGACAGAAATTGCTACAGGTCCCGCGCTGGCTTAATCCGGCACTGGCTCTAAGCCCTAAGCATTAGTAGAAATATTTAGCATCGATATTTTCACAAAGAAGATACTCCGCTGACAAACGTGACAATTGGGATGAGGACACACAGATTAAACCAAAAATATATCAGTCTAATTAGTCCGTGTCTCAGACAAATTATTCTTATGTCCGTGTAGTGTATGGAAAAATGTAAGACACTGTATTTTTTGTTTTATGAAATTATCAAAAATCGGCAAAGATATACCTAGAACATCACATGGAGTTTTTAGTTTGAGAAATAAAATAAAAAATACGTGTGCAATATTATTTCATAATCTGACGGGCTAATTTATTTATTCTAGTCATCATACCTATTGTGACGAAAAACGACGGTAAGTTCCACTCAGAACACTGCCTTCCCTACTTAGAATTATACTATTCACATGCATAAGGAAGTATGTCTTGTGCAAATGTGCATGCATACCTTCACAATCATATTATCATACTAATTCGTTTTAATATTATAAATACGAAAGTTTGTTACCCAATCACGTTGTAAGAACTGTTTGGAACTTAGATTATACTCAACTACTTTAGAATAATACATTGTTCAAATACCTCTTTTTATCCCGAAAATTTGTTTAAACCCAAATTGCCTTTTTCTAAATTCTACATGACCAAAGTCAGTAGTACGTAGGTACATGCTAGTAGAAAATAATAGTTAGGTACACTGTTTAACACAGTCATGCCTGTGTTAAAAGTGCGTTGTTTATATCAATTTGCAAACAATTGGTTTTAATTGAAGTGTTTTATTTTATGTTGTTCGGTGGCTACAAGAATATCGTACCTTGGTATGTAATGATGTCATGCACGTACATAGCATAAACCACGTTTTTTTTTACCTGATCACGCAATAAGGAAAGTTATTTGTAGTCTACATAATATATGCAGTATACATAAATACTTTAGCTCCTCAAAACAATTCAACTGAAAATTGCCATTTTATTTTTCGATATATTGAAATCTGAACCAGCCAATAACCGTGACGTAGTACCTACAGAGTTATCTATACAATCATGTACGAAGGTAAAACGTACCTACCCCTTTTTACGAAAATTGCGTGGACGGAGGAGTATTGAAGTTATACAGAAAGAGACCATAATGCTATTATTTATTTATACATTTCGCATATAAAATACAATAAATCAACAAACAACGTTACACACACTACTAAATATTTGACACAATTTTCTTTTGTAGTGGTATCTTTTCACTTTTGACGGTTATTTTACGGCCACAGCAGCAAATAGCAAACATTACTCTGTCCCAGCTTGAAATGCAATGTTTCCAAATAAATTACAGGAACGGCGAAACGTATCAGGTTGGAATTTAGAAAACATAATATTAGGTATAATCTAGAAAATAAACAAAATTTTTATGGCAATAGATAACATTGCCAATTAATATAGCTAGGTAATGCCGCAAATTATTGTCTTGTCGGTTTTATCGGATACGTTACGGAGAGTGTGCAACTGATCTGCATGATCTAATTCAATCTTTCTCTTTTTTCTATTGTCCTGCACGAAGCTTGAAAAGGCGACATCGTTTCACGATTGACGTTCAAAAGACACGAACGATGAGGTTAGAGTCTACATTTGTAATGAATACGTTGACCGAGTGATTGTTTCCCATTGGTTACAATCTTCTTCTAAGTAAGCACGCTCTGTCGCTGACTAGACTGCATCGTCACCTTCCATCAAGCGAGATGGCGGTCATGTGTGAACCTAAAATAGTTTTCAAAAGACACTGCATTGCGCTCGTCACCCAGAGATATAAGATGAATTATCGCTTTGTCCTGTTGGTAATTTCTGTTTAATTGTGAATCACTTAAGAGAACATGGTTCTTTATACCTAAATTTTACCGAAATCGGTTTAGCGCTTAAGGAGAATAATCCTCTTCTTAATTTCTTAGGAGAAATTAACAAAAACAATAACGTGTGCAAATACTGTATTGGTTCGCGGTTTCTTTCAGTATTTTTTTTATTGATGAGGTCTTTTGCGTTCTAAAATTGTTCATTAGGTAATTGAGAGTGTGAGTTTAATTTACAAATCGACCTGGGTTGTAGAAAAACCAAATAATCACCTTCAATCTGTAAATTAAATTATTACAATAGGTTCTTATTTTTGTTATTAGTTTGGATGACGTATGTTTGTATGCAGCATTATGTTCTCATTTATGTCATCGAAACAAAGCGTCGATCGCCAAAATAGGTGATAGAAATATTTTTTGTAACTAGATGTCATACCAAAGAGAATATAATATACTACGTATATGTGTCATACCTTGTGTGAATTGAGTTTGTAATTCGTGACGAAAAAAAAAACGTCAGCTAATTTAATTTTGTTTTATGTCCAAAAAATAAACCTAAGTATTTATCTAAGTAGATATTACTACGCGAAAATAATACGTAAGTTCGTTAGTAGGTAGGTACCTCTTTTTACGAAAATTGCGCGGATGGAGTACGGAATTTCGGACTATAGAATTTCACGCATACTTATATTTTATACCTTTATAGATAGATACGTTTTTTATTTGATAATGGGCCCTGCGGTAATTGGTCTTAGAGATGTGTGTAGGTACTGCCTACCGAACTTCGGGCTATCGCAAAATTACAAACTATAGGTAACGAATAATTAATTATGCACATACGTTGAGAATACACACATAGGGGCTACAGGAGATATGTAGGCCTGTCTATCATTATAACAATCAAGCAGGATTGTAAGTAGTTAATTTATAATGTGCAATATTAATTATGATAAATCAACCTTGCAAGGAACGTGTGAGAGAGAAAGAATGGGCTATCTATATACTCGTATTATTGAATGAGAATAAGCAGCTGGTATAAAATATCATTCAGTCGTCGTTGTTTCGCAAAAATGGATCCCCGAAACATTTGTGATGACTGCATTGTTTACACTAAATAAACGACAACACCCGATGACTAAAGGGACTAACGTAATCAATAGATACTAGTTATAGGATCCTACTCAGTTAAAAGGGTTAGTTGCTACTACCTGGATCAGGTTACGAATCCTTCGCCACCTAAGTCGATGAAACTAATACAGCCTTCAATTAAAACCAACGTAGATAGGTACATAAATACACGATAATTGATCCGACATACTGCAGTAGTTTTAGTTTTTATTCGTCATGCAATCAATTTATAGGCCTAGAATATTCACATTTTTTTGGAAATAGATTTTAAGTAGGTGCAAATTAACTATTTTAGATCTTAAACATTTGGACAGTGTCAAATCGGTTCACAGAGTCAATCGAACTCAAAGCGAGAAAATAAGGCAAGTTTTAACACAGAATCTATGCTTACATAATTATTTCAACGTGAATCATTCAAATATGTATCGATATCGATCAGTGGGTCTGGAAATCTCAATACTCCCCTATGATCAATGGTCATTCATTATCCGCACAAAACACGCACAGGACCAACGTAACGACATTATCATGAAATGAAACCAATTCGAATATCGAAGCCTTTCGAATCAAATTACATCACCGTTACATAAACTTCAGACAATTGAAATTATGAAAACGTTTTTCCGAAAAGCGTCAAATCGCGTAACGTCCTTGGCAATGATTTTCGCAACTACCTACAAACCTAGAAGCGCGATGCAAGCGAATTAATAACGAAATGATCTTTTTCACTTACCTTCGACATGTCGCACTGCTTTCCAAACACTTTAAATTTCACTTTCTACACTTCCATGGCGAAAATCCTTTAGATGTAAGCCCGTAAGCCACAATATCGCAGTATTCACTGATTACATCCGTCGCATGCCTTTTCGTAGCGAAGGCTCGATCAATACTGACGGTTCAGTCGGTCGGATACTTCGTACCGGCGAGCAGAAAAACACAGAGTAATCGCGTGCGCGCGCATTTTGTTGTTGATTGATATGGCGCATGTATGTTGGACAGAATCGAGCCCCCATGCTTTTCATGTGAAATAGGCTGCAAAGAGTCAAAGAGTGCAAAGTAAGTATATCTTTGCTTCAATGTTCAGTCATGAGTCGCAATGAAGTGGTTGTCGTAACAACGCGCCATGGCATCGTAGGATTTATTAAGATATGGACCAACAGGAAATTGGGAAAGAGAAAGCCTCAATACGTACAAAACACAGGTAGAGAGATTCCTAGGAAAACCCGTTAGATTAGATTATAATATTACGGGAGGTTAGGTTAGTTTGTAGTCTGACGCCGTTAGATTATAATCTGACGGATTTTACAATTTTACGGTAACATACATTTACAAGGTTATTGGTAATAATTGTCTATTCTGTATTATAACAGTCTATTGCATTTATTTCTTATTCTGGTATATTCACGGTATATAATCCCGTTGTTGTAATGATACTAGCAGTTTCCCGCCCCGCGGTTTCTAACGCGTAGGTAGGTAGTCCCCAATCCCGTTATTCTCCCTAGATATTAGATAGCTTACGTACCTATCTATTATTTATTCCCGAGTATTGTGTATGTACAAAAATTTAAACCTGTTACTCTACTCTTAAGGTCTTAAAGCCGTCACAGACGTAGCTATAATATATATTTTCATATTTTCGTGACGTCAGCAAAATATACCGTAATATATTTATATTATGGCTATAGCAAGACATTTTGAGTTTACAGTATGTTTCAACATTGTCTGAGCGCACGTCACGAGTCTTTTTAAGTTTTTAACCCCCGAAGCAATAACGACGGGGTGTTGTAAGTTTGATACAACTGTGTATGTGTTTGTAGCATCGTAGCTCCCAAACGGATGAACCGATTTCATCAGGCCAAGACAACTAAAACGATCCCAGATTTGAAGAAGTTTCGTCATTTCATTACAGAGTTCCTATGACCCACTTCAAGATCCATCATCAGATCTTGGTTAATATCGGGATAGGTGAAACTAATAAATATAAGCTTGTAAAACAACTTGTGATGTATGCTCGGACAATGTTGAAACACGCTGTATATTCCAAATATGTCTTGCTATACCATAATTTATATTAATATGCCTTAATATATATTACGGTATAGTTGGGTGACGTCACGAAAATATATATTATAGCTGCGTGTGTGAACACTCGAGGTTTTGTACAGAAAATATACGGAAATATGTCCAGCTATGAAATATGAAAATATATATTATAGCTACGTCTGTGACGGCCTTAACTCTTCATTGACGCAAGCTGAAATGAAATAGTTTTAGAAAGGAAATTTAAAAAATATCGCATCCTTTGGAAAAAATTGAGAATTTACTTTGACTCGTATATGTATATGTATTTGAATTCTAAAAACGCCTTATTCGCTAATGAGCTACAACAGCACATCAGATACAGAAATACACATACACGTCGTACTTATTGTAACACTCTTCATTTTTTAAGTTGGCTAATCTTAAGCTTCAATGATGAATAATTAATTTAGCTGAAGTCTAAAGCGTATAATGCAGAATTCGCAACAAGAATATCCGACGGAGAACTAAGGTAACCGAAATAGCCTTGAGAATAAGCAAGCTGAAGTGGTAATGAGCGGGGCACAAATGTTCCAGAGCCGATAGACGTTGAGGAAGACGGGTTCTGGAGTGGAGACCACGTTCGAGACCTCCCGTGGGACGGCCTCTCGAGCCGAGCTCGGAGCTTGGTGGACCGACGACCTGAAGAGAGTTAGTTGCATGAAACGAATGGATGCGGAGAGCCGAGGACCGGATTTGGTGGCGCAACATGGGAAAGGCTTATGTCCAGCCGTGGACGACAATCGACAATGCGCTGGTGACTGGTGACGATGATGATGATGAATATTAGATGAGGACAACAAATTCAGAAGTGACAAAATTAACACTGACATTTATGTGTCAGTGCCATCGAAACCTACATAGTGCTGCCATATAAAACTTAATTTAGCTACGTGCAGCAAACTTGACTATTAGGGTCTTCGAAAACATATTTTTCTAAAATTGCCTTTGATTACACACAGGTGGGGACCAGTTGTTTTCCCGCGTTAAAAACTGTCTATGTATCATTAGATATTTTGAATTTTTTTAGATTTACCCCAGGGGCCGATTTTGATTTTTAATATTATTTTAATACATTTTAACTTGTCAATCTAACTGTCTTTAAACTTATCCTATTGCAACTCATTATACAGCGTGTGACGGAAAGGTCCAACAATATTTTAACAGGTTATTCCAACACTGATATAGACTTCATCTCCGAAGGTCTCTTTCCCCTCAGCACTTTAGATCACGAGATAATACGAGTCAAAGTTTGATGTAAAATAGACCAGCTGCAACCCTAATGCATGTACAGCTGACAAACGACCTTGCCTGTCAAAGACTAAATTTTGTGCAGAATATGTATTTATTTTGGCTACTTCGAAGCTGTGAATGGAATAAACTTAAGTTAAATTATTAAATGTGAATTAAATCCTTTAATACAATAAGTAACGGCTAGAACTGTTTGACTGTTGGAGTCCCTTTGAGCGGTCAACAACTACGATACCTAGTTCACACGAATTAAACAACAATAAATCAGATTTTACGAACAAAGAAACAAAAAACGCTTGATTAGAAGTTCTATGCAAGCTCGACTACCTATATCTTATACCTACGTCTCTCACTACGTCCACTGCTGAACATAGGCCTCCCCCCTAGATTTCCACAACGAACGGTCCTGCGCTACTTGCAACCAGCTGTTTCCACCGACCTTTGTGAGGTCATCTGTTCATCTAGTGGGAGGCCGTCCAACACTGCGTCTTCCGGTACGTGGTTGCCACTCGAGAACCTTTCTTCCCCATCGGTTGTCAGTTCTGCGAGCGATGTGGCCTGCCCATTGCCACTTCAGCTTGCTTACTCTTTGAGCTATGTCGGCCACTTTCGTTCTTTTGCGAATATCCTCATTAAGAATTTTAAGTTTGTTTACTTTAGTTTAACCTCAAAAAAATAAGTCAGAGTATGATATGGTGTTGTTAATCGTACGAATATCTATTATCTGCATACATTAGTGGTACATGCCAGTGTTTTGTACAATTTTCTATAGTCACTTACCAGTAAAATCCAGCACTTACCATCCAATAAGATTTCCAGCTTGATATTCCGCCATACACCGCATAAAAACTTTGTAAATTATTACACGGGTACCGCCACGAATCACTTTGTTCATGATAACACTGTTTTGCTTGGTTTTTGTTGGTCACTGTTCGTAATTTCGTAAATGACGCAAAACAATTATTAGATTATTACAAACATACGATTGTTTACGATTATTGACAATTCGAGTACTTTTTTTTGTGTTGCCAGCAAGATTGAATTTTTAGTTCCCGATTAATTAATTTCTACTCTAAAATGTCGCACTGTACTAAATTTAGTAACAAGAACAAAATTAAAAATTTTGTTTAGCCCCCGACTACCTTAGATTTGTTATCTGTACAACATTCTACTAGTCAAGCCCTTTCATTTGATACCCATATTAAGGGGAGTTGTGATAAAAGAAATATAATTCACCATTTTGTGGTAGCGGCCATCTTGGATTTGAAATTTGTCAAAGTGCAAAGTATTCTATTAGTCAAGCCCTTTCGTTTGACTATATTGAGGTACTAGTGAAAAAAATTATATAATTTGCCATTTTGTGGTGGCGGCCATCTTCGATTTGAAATTTGTTATAGTGTATAGTACTCTACTAGTCATGCCCTTTCATTCGATACCCATATTGAGGTAAGTTGCGAAGAAATATTTTGTCCGCCATTTTGTGCAGGCGGCCATCTTGAATCGATATTATCCAAACATAGTTAAAAATATTACGGATATTAACTTTCAAGTTTCAACTTTCAACACGAAATCGGCCAATCCTTTTGAGCTCTACGGTGCCACAGACAGACACACAGGCATACAGACAGACATGACGTCAAACTTATAAAACCCTTTATTTGGCCGGGGGGTTAAAAATACCTTTGGTAATCCTTTTTTAATTGATTGTGATAGTAGGGTTACTTTCAACAAGATGTAAGAAGTCAACTATTAGTACTTTGATACAAGTCGTAAAATGTCAACTAATTTTCACTTCTGAATTTTATTTTATTCTTTGCGCGAAGTTGCGAAAAGTCCACGACGGACTCGCGCTGGTTGACGCGCTGCAGGGTTTCCCCTTTTTTGAGTTGAAAGTTCAGGTTGCTCAGTCGCCTCTCTAGCGTCGCGTAGCGTAGCGTTGGTGGTGTGTTGTTGTTTGTTTTATCGCAAAATTGATATCTTAGAGGCATCCAAAGATAAAGACGAATATATATATTATTGTCTGTTTTAGCTCATACCTTTAGCCTAGTGTAGCACAATTATCAGTATTTTTTATGGTAGCCCTTGTTTGACATTTTCAACTTGACAACTCAGACGAGACCAGACGAGACGTTCCAGTTTCACCACTCTGACTCTGACAATTCTGACATATCCACAGATGACTAGTTCACTATCACTATATATATATCATATATCTAGACAAATCGCAAATTGTTTTGAAATGAATCAAATGTGTTTTTTTTTTCGGATTAAAAAAACATCTTAAGTAAGAAGTGCAAATTTATAGGACCATTGTTTTGAGTTTTTAAAATGGTATCTACGACGCTCACGTTACAAGACCTCTGGTCTTGTGGGTCTAAGACAGGAAAGTTCGACTTGGACGCAATTTTACCATATATAATATTACCTATTCTGCTTTTGACTGCTACAATTTCTCGTGTAATTACTATAATTATTATGGTCATAATTGGAATGGGAGCACTATACGTATATACGAGACCACGACAAAAGAACAGGTAAGTTTTTTAACTAATGGGTGCCTCAATACTTCTGTCCTAGATTCTACTCTACTACTTCTTCTATTTGGATAGGCTTGCTTTTTGAAAGCCAAAGCTGATATAATACGTGCACAATGTATTTTATGATTTTAACATTGATAATAAAAATAACCCTTATCTTACCCTTCTACCACTAACTTTTACTTAGGTATATATCAGGTATCTGGCTGCTATAGTGCTACATTTGCTTAGTTTGGGGTCAGACAGTGTTGTGCGTAAAATGTCCATCAATATTTCTGTATTATTTATTTTTGTAACAATATAAGCACTGTAATATTTTTTGTAATTCATTTGGAAAAACAATGTTTACCAGGTCAGCTAGTCCTACCGATATTTTCAGTTTAGATGTTTGTTGATCAATAACGTTGGAATTCCTCAACAGATCAACTTAAAATTTGGAGATCTGAAAAATTATAGTCTGTCACTGTTGCTGCGATGATATAACTGTAACTGTACAAGTCAAGTACTATAAGTATTAGATAAATACGACATTACTTATTAGAGTATTTTTTCATTCCAGATCTCCATTCTTTTTCTCCTGGACTGTATCATCGTGCATGACTATGTTATTAGTATTTGAGTTTGGTATTCTAAAAGAGCTGTTGATAACACAGCTTGAACATTTTGTATTTCTGGTGTTATTGGCATGTACTTGTTACTTCTTCTACAAGATGAAGGCTGTGGCTGATTTTATTCTTGCTAAAGGCTCTTCGAAAGGAAAGGAATACAGGTACAGACTTAATTTAATTTTGATTATAGAAGTAACTTAAAATTTGTTGACAGGATATTGGGTTGAAATATTGTAACTGAACAAAAAATGTGTAAATAATGAATTTACATGTTGGTTTGTGTTTTGACTGTTTGTTTTCTCTGTAATGAAGTCCTATAACTTCTTAACTTCTGATATAGCAGGAATGAACTCATTGTCACATGTTGAGATGAGAATTAGATGATAAAGCGTACTAATCAAATAAATTAATCATTGCTTGGAACCATTGGTGTAGATGAGTTCTGGAGTGGAGAGAGCGCAAATCGTCAAATGTAGCGGAGTATGCCCTTAGACTAGGTGGAGTGACGATTGACAAAAGGCAGCTGGGGATGGTGTTGGGAAACGTGAAGCTGAGGATCAGGGCAAGTGGTGTATTATTGGAGAGTTGGAGAGGCATATGTTCAGCAGTGGACGAATGTAGGCTGATTATGATAATGATGAAAACCCTTACTTATAAAGTAACAGCTGTGCCTAGAATGTCAAGAAATTTTACAGATATGAGGTTTGAATCTCCTGAGTATTTTTCGAAGTGATACACAAGTCTCTCATCACCACTGGTTTTTAAGGTTAAGGATTAAACATTGTGAGAAAACTGGGAAGACTGTTCAAAAAACTGTTCCAAGAAAGACATTTTTCATGGACATGTGTCATCTGCAAACCCACACTACGCTAAAGTGGTGGATTTATGGCTTTGACTCTGTCCTTATGAAAGAAGGCCTCGAGTCCCAGCAGTGGGAACATTAAGTCAGCTGCTTATGATATCCCATAAAAGTAACTAAAAAAAGAAATATCTAAATGTTAGAGTTAGTATTTGTTGTATAGGTGTATGTACGTACACAGTTATATATGCGTGGTGGCAGCTGCGACCGCCACTTTCTTACCTGAATAAATCAGTGCGCATTTAACCACCGTGTTGTCACTAGCTCCGCTCCTACCTACATATACAATAGTATTAAACATACACTCATGTATGATTTGATTTTAATTGCTTAATCAATTTAACTACAAATTCAATACATAGATAGATAACTCCTTAATGTGACAAACAAACTAAAATATAACAGAGAAACACTTATGAACTAGCGCCACAAGTGGTGGTCTTATTGCTGAGCAATCTCTTCCAAGCAACCAGCATAAAGCAATCTACAAAAAAAAAACAATTTCACAGTAATTGTGTATTTCATTTTAGCCCAGTGTTAACATCAGATTCACAGTATTGCCAGATTTGTCAAATTGAAGTCAATGAGAGATTCTTCCATTCTATTTGGTAAGTTTAAAAAAAAGGCCTTATTGAAAAATATCTGAAAATCTTGAATAACACCAGCCAAAGAGTTCCATAGTCGCAGTAATTGTACAGTCTCCTAGCATACATTTAATACAAAGTTATCGAACAACTTCATCTCAGTAATTTTCAATGTAGTTTGTAAAAAGGTTTTGTTTTCCAAAGACATTTTGTATGTTGGTTGACTGCTACTATATTTAATTTGTTATGCTTATTTAACTGTGTCTGTATCAAATTTTTATTTCAAAATTTTCTATGATTTTAGGTGGGACTGTTGCGTGTTTCGACCCAACTATCACTACTTCTTAGCTGGCCAAATATTTGCTTTTGCAACGTTGCTATTTGGCATCGATCTCGGCTTAACTACGGTTTGCAGGCCATGGGAATTTTATGAAGATATATTATCGCAAATTTACAGCTGCGATGATGCTTATTTTGACTTTAAGTATGTATTTCTTGTTTTTAACCCCCGACCAAAAAAAGGGGTGTTATAAGTTTGACGTCGATGTCTGTCTGTCTGTCTGTCTGTCTGTCTGTCTGTCTGTCTGTCTGTCTGTCTGTCTGTCTGACTGTCTGTCTGTGTGTGTGTCTGTCTGTCTGTGGCACCGTAGAGCTCAAACGGATGGGCCGATTTCAATGCGGTTTTTTTTATTCGAAGGTTGATATCCGTGCTTAGCTATGTTTGGTTAATATCGATTCAAGATGGCTGCCTCCACAAAATGGCGGACAAAACATTTCTTCACAACCTACCTCAATATGGGTATCAAATGAAAGGGCTTGACCAGTAGAATACAATACATAATAACAAATTTCAAATCCAAGATGGCCGCCACCACAAAATGGCGAATTATATTTTTTTTTTCACTACTACCACAATATGGGTATAAAATGAAAGGGCTTGACTAGTAGAATACTTTGCACTGTGACAAATTTCAAATCCAAGATGGCCGCTACCACAAAATGGCGAAATACATTTATTTTTTCACAACTCCCTTAATATGGGTATCGAATGAAAGGGCTTGACTAGTAGAATGTTGTACAGATAACAAATCCGAGGTAGTCGGGGGTTAATCAAAATTTTTATTGTACTTGTATATTCTCTGTGTGCTTGATAAAAATTCTTAAAATATGATGTTTACTTAGTTAAATATAGGTTTGCTATGCAAATTTACCAAGGAAACTATTTTTTGATCACATCAATAAGTATAATAGTATAAAACACAAAAACATAGAACTGCAAAGCGTTCGTGTTCTGGAAATAAGAGTAGAAGATTTATCTATTTTCCCGGTATTTTTTTATTTTCTAAACTTCTACACTAGTATTGTAGAGGTATTTTTATTTGTAACTAACAGCGTCCCGCTATTATTTTAGCTACGTAGTTTCCGGTTCCGTTATGTTCCCAGTATAAAAGTAACCTATGTACTGTTCCAACCTGATTTATAGCTGCGTTCCAAATTTCAACCCGAACTGTTCAGACGTGATTGAGCAAGAAACATCTGAATTTTCCGATCCCATATTATAAGAAGGATGTTTATTTATATTTTTAAATCTTTGCGGTCTGTAATGGACCATACCTGTAAAAAACCATTTTACTCTCGATTTCAAAACAGTCAGATAGGTTAAATCCATCAGATCCATCAGAGAAGACTCACTAGAGCATCATATGCCATTAGTTGACTTAAAACCAAAGTGGAATTTCGTTTCGTTGCAGCTTTCGGAATTTCAGTTATAAACCATTGTCCATTTTTCAAAGTTGTCTTCTATCAGACAGCTCAAAAGAGAAGTCTGATAGAAAGAAGGATTTACCTAGTTGTTATAGATTACGAAGCACGCTCTCTGAAATGGATCCTATCAAAAACTTATAAAAAAGCAATTTTGCTGAGATACTCGGACTAAGGACTTAATAGGTATTATCTTTACTAATTAGTACCTCTTATTTTCAGCTTAGCGTTATGTTTTTCAACATGTGTATATGCCATTGGATATCTCTTCGTCATACTTATAGTCTTGATACGACAACTGATTATCTACATTCCAAAATACAGTGGTGAGTAACTCAAAACATATTTATTTGACATACAGAGACGTGGGATTCGTTTTTATGTAGTACTTATTAATGTAATGATACTTTTCTTCATGAAAATAACCAAAAAACCAACTAATCGGAAGTCTTATGGTGACAAATATGTATTTATACTCAGGACGGGGTCCTAAAATAGAACTGTCCAAAAAGTCCAAAACCTTACACAGAAGGACATAAGATTGTAAACCTTTTAGTCTATTCATTTAGCTGGAAACTTTCTCTCCAACCAGAACACAGCAATGTTTACCCATTACAGCCTGGAAGCAGAATAACTGGAAGTAATGTCGTATACCGCTAGGAGGATTCTGCTATTATAAATGTAACAATGTAAGGTAAATCGAACCATCCTAGCGAGCTTAGCTGAGCAATGGGCAGTCAAGGAAATGTCGACAAGACGATATTATCAAGAAAGATATTTCTTGACTACCTTCTATTCAAATCATAGAAAAGACTTCATAAATAGGGGTCTACATTTTAAAATCACACAGCATTGACGTAAGCAATGTATCTATCACGTGCATACGAAAATCACTTCGGAATATTGCGATTAGGGTAGATAGATGCTTGCATCACGTACTTACCTTGGAATAAATACCTTGGTATTTATTAGAATTTCATCCGAAAGAATTGAAAATGTAGTTTTAGTGCCATACTGCTTCATTCTTACTCCCTAGTGCCGGCGCTTGTATTTGACCTTAGCTTGTAATTCGGTATCTTAGATAGATTAAAAATAGCTGCTTATTAAGTATTTTGGAAATATTTATGTTTTTTTGGTATTATATCGATTAAGCTCAAACTACAAGCGCAAACCTATGTTTGAGCTTGACTTCTTACCTGATGTTAGGAGACGATGTGGTCAAGGAGGGATTACTAGAGGGAAGGCTTACTAATTACAGATTAATTCATTTTCGATTTGAAAACACCTAGATTATAGCCGTTAGGGAATGCATACTCGGGCAAAGCAGGTACAGTTTAGATGCTTACGACGAAAGCGGAGTCGATCTTCCTTGTTCAAGTTTTCGGAACATCAATCATGACACGATGTTTTGCGAGTTTTAAAATGACTGCACGAAACGGGTGTGATGCATATCGGTACATATCTAAACACGTTTAGAAATCCATTAAGGCTGTAGCTCACTGATACGAGTAGCTCTCTCTAGTTATCTCTCTATCTCTAGTTAGCTGACATCGTTGTTCATTAAATAATAAAAAATGTTGCTGAACATTGCTCACACAAAGCTTCAAATTGAAAAATGTGGTGCTATGTGAGCCAGACAGCTGATAGACTCGTAATACTTGCATAATCTGCTTATTATGATACATACTCTTATTAATATCCATACCAACCTATGAAGATATTTTATTATTCACAAATTATGCCCTGGCCCTGGGTGAGAATCTAGCTCCATAACTTAGGTATGGCTTATGGCTCTGTGGGCGGATTTACTACAGCCTTAATATTCTGTTGAAAATTATGGTGCGGAGTCATTCAAGCATTGAGATAACACTTATACCGTTAATTTTACCTTTGTCACTTAAAATTTTATGACGAGCACGATTTAATAAGTATGAATATTATTTTCTCTGTCGTGGGATAGCGTTGGTGTGTGAGTGAGCTAAGAGTACCTACTTTAAAAAAATACCGTAATGAATGTAGGTACATCTGTCGATAGCGATTACATTTACGTTGCTTCACATTTTTATTTTATTTTTTGGTTTTTTTGTGCAGTTAAATATTGGTTTAGTGGAAAACAGCAATACCAACCCGTCAACCAGCAGGATGTGTGATATAAAGGTGGGTAATTACTTACATTATTATTTATTATTGTTGTATGTATTATTAATTACGGGATTAGTATCCTTGATCCCTATATGATGGA
This sequence comes from Ectropis grisescens, assembly GCA_017562165.1. Lineage (NCBI taxonomy): Eukaryota > Metazoa > Arthropoda > Insecta > Lepidoptera > Geometridae > Ectropis > Ectropis grisescens. The sequence continues at coordinate 13,049,781 of CM029778.1, read as the reverse complement.
GCATGACCCCCATATTTCGATACAGTTTCATGCACAATATTCACGGTTAAACTGACGATTGAAGGGAGTTGACACAAAAATTTATATCGCATCGAACTACCCCCTTTTTTAGTATTTTGGGACGATTGCTACTCGTAGTGGAAAACAAACGTAAATCTTGTTAAAACACTCAATCAATATCACTGCTATTTTTGACAGCCATTTTTATTTTTAAAATTAATAATACTACTGTCATAATGAACAGCCGTGTTAGCGTAAAACAAAGTTTTGGCAATGATTTCTCTTATAGAGGCAAAACATTGCCAAACTGAATGCTATGAAGAAGAATGTGTGAAATCTATGCGCTGTGCATTTATTAACCATTTGAAAGTTTTCAACCGTGAGGCGACATGGTTACCTAAGTTGGAGTTAAGAAGGTTCAACTTCTATTCAACTTATTTAATTAAACACGATAAATTACTTCTGAAAACATTTCGATTGCGCTATTTTAATATTCTTGCGTTTATGTATACAGGGTGCTCTGTAAAGGGTTAGACAAACTTAAAGGTTGTGTTCAGGGACCCATTTGGAGAATACAAGCTGGTTAAAAAAAATCCCTGACCTCCTATTTTTTTTTAAATATTTTTTTTAGGATTTTCGCTGTTTTCGCCGAAATTTTAGCTATTAACCACCATACATTTTGTAAAATCTGTTTTAGACCCGACCGGACCGGAGATTTTTATTTGAATTTGGTCTTTGATACATCTACAGGTTATGCAAATCAGAGTTAGATACACATCAGGGCTAAATAACTGATTTGGAGCTCATGAAGTGACAAAATGAAAGGAATTTTACATGAAAGGTCAACTTTCACAATAAATTTAAAAAAAACACTTAACATTTTTGGAAGTAATATGCTTTTAAAAACTTCTCCATTAAAGTATTCTCCAAATGGGTCCCTGAACACAACCTTTAAGTTTGTCTAACCCTCTACAGAACACCCTGTATTATGTATATTTATTATTTTTATCAAAGTCAAATTTTGCCTATACTAAAATGGCGTAGGCTTTGGTTTTGCTCGCTCATTATTTTCGCTTGAAATTAAACAGCTGTAGCCAAAACTGTTTTAGTCAGGCGTTCGAACAGTTGTTAACCCCGTAAGTCCCTGTTTTCATTAAAAATACATATCTTAAATCATCTCTACCCAAAGGTTGCTGCCAAGAGATCACTTACAGCGATAAGTCCGCCTGTTGTAGCGTTAGTTTTTTATTGATTTTCGTTGCCTGTAAATCTGTTTTCATTTTAGTGTCTACAATAAAGAGTATCTATCTAAATACTCATTCACTCATGTGATATAAAAGGTTAACAATGAAGACTGAAAACAATGTTATTGTTTAAATCAAGAAATTTTACAAAATAGTAACATGGCAGTTATCTTACAGTATGACTTACAGTACAATTTATCTCTAGAATGTAGCAATAGCGCTAGGGCCTTGGGCCTTATGCTAGTAGGTAGGACGGTAGGTACCTACACCTTATTTTTTTTTTATGGTCCCTACCTGTATGGCAGTTAGTCCCAAGCACAGATTGAATCGTAACAGGTACCTATAGTGCAATTATGCTTGTAAAACGCTAAAAAGGGGCAGTCGTACTATCAGTCAAATGGGTATTATATTGTCTTTGATCCCAAGTAACCTCTGCTGTCTAATTAGCCCAACGTTCGGTAGACAGTAGAACCCACTTGGAGAACCCAAGCGGGATTGCCAACCGCAGAAGAAATTCCCTCTTACATATGAAGCAAAAAAAATCGTATTTTGACTTTCGCTCCTTGTACATTGAGGAAGATTTGTACGAGGAACCCTACTTTTGGCAACCCTGCACTTGAGATAAATGGGCATAGATCCCTTTAAAAAAATGTAGCGATGGCGCATGGCGTGGCGCCGCGATCGAAAAGTGTTGCCACCATTACAAATTTAGACAAATTCTGTTTTTTTTTGATACTCTTAATATAGTAGTTCCGATTTAGCCGTGCTATAAATAAATTGGTGGCACTGTACTTACCATGTTAATTATTTGTTTCAGAACCACAGTGGCGTAGAATAATCAACACTTTAAATGTCTAAAGACATTGCCTTGAATCTGGATATTATCTTATTTTAATAAGCACTAAAATGTCTGAAAAAGCAAATACTAGTCATGTACGAGAATAAATACATTATGTATAGTTATAGTTTAGGATATCTGTATCCACTTTTAGTATGTGCATACATGCCTTAAATATAACGTAGAATAAGGTCCTTTAAAAATTAATGAAATTAGTTTACTTATTCTGCGAAGATGGCGCTAAATCGTTTTCTAAGTAAGCGCGGGCTATCGCCGATAGTTTTACAGTTACCTCATATCATTAGGTTCATGCTAACTTACGTGTATAGTTATTAAAAAAAAGTTGAAAACTTTCAGGGTGCAATACTAACCAAAGAAACGTACCTAAAATCGAAAAGATTTGAGGTCGTAAGTTTGAATCCCGTCTGCACCTCTTGAGTATAGTTCCGAGAGTAGCTGCCGCTGTTAGCGTCGGCGTCCCATTATGTCCGGTTAGTAACTAGACTCCTTGAGCATCAAGTGCAAACTTATGCGAGTGAAAACTAATCTCGCCCAGGCCACTGCCGCTAGTAGTGCTAAAACCAGGCACTGTGCCTTTCGATCGCGTTTTGACCGAACTAGAAATAATTATAAGCAATAATTAGTTATAGAAGCAACATTGTGTCCTTGGTCAAATGTTTTTAACATTCCAGTACCTAGTAGTTAAGATTCCCCCCCTGAATGAATGGGTAGATGTTACTTTAGATATCATGTCGTTTATTGTTAGAGTTTTCGCAATAATTGGAGTTTCAAGAGCTTTCAAGGACAATGTACCTAATAATATACAAGTACTTAGTATTCTATTTAAACTCACTTTTTCACGCAATGTTAGGCGAATAAGGTAGGTAATAAATATACACTTATAAATTTGCGGCTTAATACACTTCTGCATATCACAATAATCGCTATATATTTTCCCAACAATGAAATGTCCAAAGAAACAAAAAAAAACACAATGGAACATAGATTCGTTATACTTGTTGCATAATACTCGTAATATCACTGACCGGCAAGTGGTGAGTCCAATTACAGATTTTAGCTAAGTATCGCGTCTAGGTTTTCAGATATTTATACATACATATATAAATGAAATAAATACCGATATTGAAAAAAAAAAATTGAATAAGCAATTAATTTAAAAAAAGAAAAAATAATACACTGATGTAGTTTTACAACACAAGTGAATTAAAAATACGAGTATTAATAAAATCATAGTAAATGTAACTATTTAGTGAAATGTTGTCTTATATATTTTTATTTGCGGTTTCTCGCTTATCCAGCAGAAATCAACTAGCATTGCTGGGTTATACTATACAATGGGCACACATCGCTGTACATTTTTTTCATGTCTGTAAATCTTTGATTTGGACAGAGATTATTCATATTTCGGGGCCGGTAAATCTGCCTGATGTATAGTAAGTAGTAAGTTTTAATTTTGAAAGGAATTTTAGTTTTATAAGTTTTAACTTTCCGTGTAGTAGTAACAAAGGTATTTAGACAGAACACAACTAAATACGTGTAGGTACCAACGCAACGTTCAAAAATACCGCTGCCTGCAACTACAAGAAAACAATTTTAGTGCAAACAAAAAATTGCGTCGAAAGTCGAAATTAGACGTGCTTGGTAAATTCTAACTGTGTATAGCATACCTAGAGGATAAATAACTTAAGTAATGTACCTACTCAATGGTGTTTAAGTACACTTTTGGATTTAAAGTATCCATATTTTTTGCTCTTATTTTGATACTGACCATTGTAATCAAAGATGTATTGCAAATTTAATTAATTGAACTTATTTAAAAAAATGCTTTGGATTATTTACCTACATATATTGGAAAAAATGGTGCCTACCTAAATGTTCTCTCTGGCAAAAAGTTAAAAAATGCATTGTGTTGTTGTCTCGTGTTTTGTATTACTATGTTTTATTAGTTATGGACAGATAGATAGATAGATTTTATTGAGTTTTTAGATGTTTTCTACAATTTATATGTTGCAGTAATTACAGATTATTTTTTAAGATTAATGTAATTGATGATATTTTGAGCATAGTAGGTATAAATGCAGTGGCGTATTAGCCATATAGCAAGAGTAGCAAATGCTACGGGCCCCACGCTCCGACGTCTGTCTGACTGTAAATATGTAGCGAAAATATCTTGCATAACTTGACCATACCCTTCCTGAACCTAAGCAAACCAAGGGCCCCTTGACAGAAATTGCTACAGGCCCCGCGCTGGCTTAATCCGGCACTGTATATATGGTACCAACCTATGTATATGGTAAAAGAAAATTTGCAAAATTATGTAATAAAAGTGTTCATAGACGGTATAATTAACAACAAAGTATTTTATTTCAATAGTATAATTCAGTTTATAAAAAAGCTTAAATCTAAATTGTTACTACGCAAACCCACACTTACAATACTAATAATAAATCTCGCACATCAACTTAAACTATGCTATGCCAAAACTAAAATAAAAGATTTACTAATCATTTTGTTGAAATAATGAGCCGCTTTCAGAATGACATGACATGACTCATATTATGACACAGATCACTCTTTATACAATTACTAAGTATTTGTATTATGAGAGTAGACGGAAGAAAAAATATGTAAAATTATGGACGGTAACTACGCTTTAAATAGGTATGTATTTTAATTTCAAATTGAAAGAATAACACCACCTAAAACACAATTGAGAACTATCTTAGACGGTATTTCGCATTCCGAAAACAACTAAATTGACATAGAAACATATAACTAAAAATGAAAGTAGTAAAACTTAAACCACAGAATAGATATTACTAAACTTAAACTCTATTGAGGGGGTTTGTACAATGAACTCGGTTAAAAAAGAAAATAAACTTTTGGAACTTATCCTTTTGTTTCCCTTTTTAATAATTACATATAATATTGTGAATTTGATACCTATGTCTCAAACAAAGCTATAGGTAGGTACTTATTTAATAATGAAATAATTCTGTAGGTAATGTTCGAACCCTATTACAAAATGACACGAAACAGCACAACACAGGTAGGTATTACCTACATACAATATTATAATGAAGGTACATTTTTTAAATAAATCTAGCTAATGCCCTCTCCAATAGAAAAAACTGCAATAGCACAGAACTTTTGCCTTTTTTTTACTGAATGTATAAATATTTGAATATAATTTTATATATTCTACTGGTTGCCAAGTTGACATTAGGTTGACTTCTAATTCCCCGTCAAAAGGACGATTGCATTAATAAAGTTTATAAAACACGTTACTAATTAAATACGATTCACTGTAGGTATTAAAAATCTATCATTTCGTAACCACCTATTCAAACCTTTTAGAGAGTTTTAGAGGTTAGATAAGTACCTACATTTTTGGCAATTTTTTGTATTGGGAATTGGGACACATTACACATATTAATTTGTAGTTAATGTATAGGTCACCGGAAAATAACAAGAATCGTTAGTTGATCAATTCACTAGGTAGTTGATCAACTTTCGGAATATAACAAACGGCGGTTGTAATGTATTATTTAAAGCAACGAATTTACGTTAATTGATCAACTAGCGGTGCCTGGCCGTCATTTAATAAATTACGATTTTGCCGCAAGTTAAATCATCCACAAATGGGTCAGCGTAGGTACTATTTAACGGTACACTATTATTACCCATCAATTAATACACTGTTCTCTGATTGGCCGATGGCATTAATTGTAAGCATTTGGCAAGTGTTTATTTAGATTTCTTACCTACCGTCTCCTGAGACCACTTGGGTGAACCGTGAAAAGTTTTTTTATACAACGGCTCACCTGTCAGATAAGACTTGAAAGTTCTTAACTTGATATTGGTGCACTTTCTGACACCGTGTGGGCTCCCATCCTGCCAGAAGCTCTGCGGGTAGCCTTGAATGTCGTTTCTCCATACTCTCTCCTCGGCCTGACCTCCCTTGAGCTTCTGGCTCCCGTATTTTATAAACACTCTAGGAGTATTAGCCACCAGACTAGGTGGAGTCGTGGTGCTCCGAGTCGGATCTGGGTCCTATGTAACGTAAACGGTCCGATTTGGTAATTTAACAACGCGGACAGACCTATTTCCCAAGGATCGGACAGGTGAGGCGTTTTAAAAAAAACTTCTCACGGTTTATCCGACTGGTGGGGAGTGGTGTAAAACACGTGAGTCGTTGAACCAATCAGCGCATACCTCGCCTTCTTTAACGGCAAGACGCCGTAAATTGATCAATTTACTACAATACGTACGTTAAATAATACATTTCAACTGCCGTTTGTTATTTCCGAAAATTGATCAACTGCCTAGTGAAATGATCAACTAATGATTCTTGTTATTTTCCGGTGACATCATATGAATAACTTGTACTCGTACAAGTATTGTTTTCATAGTGAGAACAGAAATAAGTGTTTACTGATCTCCGGAGAAAACTATTGACTATTGATTACCTACCGTGTACAGTGTACGAGTACACTCTTCAAGTCCAGTGCTGTGAATAATCTTTGATAAGCGTAGTATTCCAGTGCCACAAAAGTCTTATACTGACGAATTCAAGTATCCAAAGTCAAACATTGTAACAGGACATACATAGTACAACAGTTGTGCTGCGAAAAGACTCGTGCTAAATTCACAGGTCGTTGGTTCAGTGCGTGCCAAGTGCCAGTTCATTAATTGCATAGATTAATTACGCCTATATCGATAATCTTCAAACAAACGCTTGATCTTAATTGAGGCAAAACAAAGTTTGTAGTCGGCGTAAGCATTAGGTAGGTATGTTGGTACTTAAGTTCACCAAACAAAACTTTAATGTCATGGAGTATGTAGGTACCTACACTGTACAGTGAAGGACCACATAAACCATTATAATATATTTTTTTTAATGGTGCGTTTTCAAGAGGCAAAAATACCTGTCAAAGACAATTCCCAATTTTGCCGTAGGTGGCACCACTGTTTTATTTTGTTAGAGAAATTTCACAAAAACTTACAGTGGTGCCACACTTGGCAATACATATTTAGAACTATCTTTGACAATCGTTTTTGCGTCTGTTCCCTCACTTTACTCGCGCATACGCGGTTTCTAGGCGTTATTATTCTATGAGGAATTGTATTTATGATTATGGGACAAACCGCATTATTTTATTACACATAATAGGTACCTTAACTAGACTACTATTTATTATTAGGTATATTATAAAATAAATATTATCTACTCTATGATGATTCATAGATAACAATAAGTTGCGGCTTAGGTATACACTGTCAAAGTCAAAGTACTTTATTCATAAAAGTACAATTTACACGTCAATTAATAAAAAATAAAAACAAAAGAAAGATCATAAGTACAAATTCCATACATTTTCAAAGTTTGAAATGACTGCATCACAATTGTACAGAAAACTCCCAATGAAAAAAGACCCTTGTCAAATTTATTTATTTACATTTTTATGGGAGCTTTGCCATCACTCTCTAAAAATTCGCTGTAACTATAAAAAGTTTGATAGATAAGCCAGCATTTTAATCTGTTTTTGAAGCTGCCGAAACTTGTGGCCGATATAACTGTTTACCGTGACACTGTTGCCACTTTAGCTCCGTCAATGATTTTCTAACATTAGCGTCAAAGTATGGGTCGATCAGTATATAATTGTCGTTTAAACTTTAAACGCTTAACTAGGGCCAAACGGGTGATACCGCAACATCGTATCGAACACGAAGACCACTAAATTGTATTAAGTTAGATATATCAAATTACACTTGCCAAAATAATTTTACCCTGGAATTATTTTGTCGACATTATTTTCCTATACGACAGTAACCTGTCTGGCTCAATATAACAAGTTCAATCATAAACGTTTCATTTTAAATAAAAAAAAACGTTTTCCACCTGAAATTTTGGTCTGTCAATCAAATTCCATAATTTCCATGCCAGTTGGTATGGATATAATACAAAGAAAGCGTCAATTTGGTACCTAGGTATGTTCGGGGCAAAGGGGCAAGGGGCCGCCATTCAAAGATAAACTACAAAAACAAGATTCTAAGTTATAAGTACCTAGATTAATCTTCCGGAGGCAGATAGTCAGGCACCACTTGCAGAACTTTCTCGCGCCATCTGGCTTTTCTCGCATCTTGCTCCCTCTTCAAAGCGTTCAGAGCTGGTAGCGTTCGCCAGCACACAAACGTCTTAAAAACTATATTGCTGAAAGAATGAAATAAGTATTAGGTATTATTTAGCTTTGAAGGATCTTTGTAGCTCGAAAAAGCGACATCGTTTCATGGTTGATGTTCCAAAGACACGAACGAATAGATTTGACTCTACTTTTGTGATAAGAACGTCTGGGCTGTGGAATACGTTGCCTGAGTGGGTTTTCCCCGATGGTTACAATCTTTGTGTCTTCAAATCGACAGTGAATCGGTTTCTTCTAGGTAAACACGCTCCATCGTTGACCGCATCGTTGCTTACGAAGTTCCAATACCCAAATAGCCGATGTGACCCAAGGCTGCTAGCTTGATGTGGAATTGGGCTGGACACGTCTGCCGCATGGCAGATGATCTCTGGGCCAAGATCACTACACAGCCAGACTGCAAAAAACGTTGCGGTAGACTATCTAAACGACGCCGGGATGACCTCGACAAACATCTAAGTACATGAGTGGTAAATACTGGCTCAGGATAGAGACAAGTGGAAAGAGGGTAGGGAGGCCTTTGCCCAGCATTAGGGCATTTCAGGCTCTTAATAATAATAATAGGTTTGCATTTCACCATCACCATCCCGACTGATGTTATGCAACGTTGCAGTTTGCAGTCTACGACGGAGCGTACTTTCCTAGAGAATAAACCCAGATTGGAAACATCAGAAAAATACCCACTTAGGCATTACGCATTCAATCTTATCATGACCTACACGTTGTTATTCGAAAGTGGAGGCAAACCTTCTCGTCAAGTCTTTGAAATGTTAATCATGTGCGAAAAAGACTTCAAAGTCTTGAACATCGCCGAAATATCGGTTTTTTATCAGATACACTTCGGAGAGTGTGCGACTGATCTGCATGATCTAATACCACCTTCCCCTTTTTTCTATCGGAATGCTCGTAGCTCGAAAAAGCGACATCGTTTCATGGCTGATGTTCCAAAGACACGAACGAAGCGATTTGGCTCTACGTTTGTGATAAGATCGTCTAGGCTGTGGAATACTTTGCCTGAGTGGGTTTTCCCCGATGGTTACAATCTTTGTGTCTTCAAATCGACAGTGAATCGGTTTCTTCTAGGTAAACACGCTCCATCGTTGACCGCATCGTTGCTTAACATCAGGCGAGATGGCGGTCAAGTGTGAGCCTATAAAAGGTAAAAAAAAAATCATGAAATTATGTGGTATTTTTCGAAGCCTAAAATATGAGTTTATATTAATTTTATAGTATGAAATTACGTACCTGTTGTGATAAGCGACTGCTCTATTAAACTGAATCTCTTGTTCTTTCTTAAAAATTTCTAAGCCTTCGCGAAATTTTCTGAACACCAACTGCGTCACGTATAAATCGTAATAGTCGTCTGCGACTTGTTTCTGTAGTACGTACTGTCGCGCATTCTGAATTACATAACACATTACAAAATTAAAAATTAAAACCCTTTGTTTATCTCAACTAATAAAGTAAAGGTAATCGCTAAAGTTACGGCTCATCTATTTTTGAGAACGGCAACTACTCTTATTTCGAATTCCACACCCATGATTCAGGCGCGGTCCCAGCCTCGACTTTTGGAAGGGGTCACGAGTACGCAGTCTCAGGTTTGGGGGGTCACTAGTAGGAATACAATAAATCGAGTACAAAATACTTAATACTTGACTTGATATTTTAGATTTTTAGTTTAACGTATACGGTTTTGGGGGGGGGTCATGCCCCCTGTGACCTCCCCCCTCGGACCGCGCATGCCATGATTGCTTTTTCGAATTCATGTGCGTAATGCCGCTAACTTGGAAAACGGAGAAGGAAATCGTGAGGAAACTTAAATGTTCCTAGAATGTTTCGAGGTCACGTGTCACCAACCCGCACTTGGCCAGCGTGATGGATTATGACCTGACTTTCACCTTGTGATGGTGAGAGAGAAGGCCCCGACTCGCAGCAGTGGAAACCTTTAGTGAGCTGCTTATTATGCTAATTACCTACCACACTAAACAAACTTATCGTACCCTACCTGTAATATAGTACGGGTAAGAACTATTTGTGCCTCTACCTTTTATTTGTACCTAGTACCTAGTCTTAATCTACTGGATACATACCTACTGTATTATTATTTTTAAATAAAAAGCGACGAGACGGGCAGGACATGTGCCTGATGGTAAGCAACGTGCCTGCCACGTAACAGCACAGTGCCACGCAGCTATTCGTACATGAAGAGACCAAATCATTACCATACCACTACAGTGCGCTCGTCACCCAGCGATCTAAGATGTTATATCTAAGCCCTGTAATTTCTTGAAACATTGCCTTTCAAACCGGAGCATAATAATGTTTGCACATTACTGCTTGGCGGTAGAATAACTGGCCAAGGTGTGGTACTTCCCCAGGCGGACTCTGCCAAGAGTCCTACCACTACAAAATATTTTTTATAAAATGTAATTTTTGTATGTAAAGTATCAGACAGACTTACCAATTTGAAACCTGCTATGCCTTTTCTCAAAAGACACTTTCTACGGAACTGTTCCGCTTTAAAATTTCTTTCAAACCACATGTCTTCCGTATGCCACATCCAATTTAAAAATACGTTATTCTTCAATTGAAACAAATAATGTGCTTTTGCCTTTTCTATGTTGTCTCGTTTTATTTCTAGCAGGATCTTAAACGGCCGGATCCCATATTTGGACATCAATGCTTTTTCATAATGTAAATCAGCCATTACTATTAGTGCTCGTAACCTTGCAGCGTACTGCTTTTTCCTGATGCTTTCTATTTTCTCACGTTTCCTTTTTTGTCGTAGCTCTTTTAACCTTTTGATCTTCTCTTCTTTGTCCATCTCTGCTTTTGCTATTTCTGCCTAGAAGTAAGCTTGTGTCAGTTAGTTGTGTGCCATAAGATATTTGTGTTAGGCATTTAAAATACACGTTACACGTACCTGTTGCTTTAATCTTATCCTTTCTTCTTCCATTTGTCTCCGTCTCTCACGAATCATGGCATGTTTCTCTTCTCGTTCTCGCGCCCTCTTTTCCATTCTTTGCAGAAACTGTGGCACCTTCAGACAGTGTAAAACTAATGCTGGTTCTAAAAATAGGTACACACATTAAAAATATCAGTTTTTGAAATAAAAGTATTTATTATTTTATTTTGAAATATATTACCTTCAATATCGTGTAACTTTAATTCGTTACTTATGACTTTTAACTTGGGTTTTAGTTGACGATCTAACTGATGATAGCTTTTACGAACTTCTTCTCTCAAAGCTTCAACTGACTCCCTCGAAGCTTCCAGGATCTTTTTATATTTTAATTCCTCAATCAACCTGTCCTGTTCTTCGAGTTTTGCCCTTTGTAACGCAATTATATGTTTTTGAAATTTATATCTGAAAATTGTAATGGTAGTTAATAAATTCTGCTAAATAAGACACAAACTAAATAGACAAAAGTATGATGTATGATGTGAATGACCTTCGTTGATATGTGTTGAAATCATAAGCAAGTAATTTTGACTTTTTTGTTGAATAAGGTCCCCCAATCAGCTCTACCTTTTTCTTTGCTAATTTATCAAAGAAATTATCCAAAACTACTTTTCTTTGTTCTGACAATTGTTCCTTTTTGAACGATATGTAACTCCTCCATTTATCAACGTATTTTTTTAGAATCGTTTCCTCTCGTTCGCTAATTTTTATACGCATTGGGGCGACACACAGAAAATTTGACATGTTTTCATCAATTTTACTTCGACTGCTATAAGGAGCAATAGTGACATCAACGTTTGCATCATCATCGTTATCTTTTATTTTGATATCTTCACTATTACATATACTCGTTTGTCTATAACGGGTTTCATCGTTGTTTGACTTCGGAGTCAATGCCATCATAACTAATAAGGAGTTCAAATCATTTCCCAAACTTTCATTGGCACAAATCTTTAATTCTGGTAAATCGTCATCTTGTTCGTCATGGAACTTTTCAATATCTTCATTTAACTCTTCTCTAATCGGTTCGTTAATATATTTACATTCTATTCTCAAAAAACTTTCTGCAATTTCGTCTTCTTCAATAGGGGCTCCGCGTAAAATAATCTTATTATTTTGAATTCTACTTTGAAATCTAATATTTGGCATGGATTTATTAGTCTTAATGTTGACTTTAAAATCATTGTCATTGTGAATAGCCAGATTATTCATATTCTCCGTAATCTCTTGCAAATAATAATTTTCTTCTGCTTCAATTTCAGTTTTATTGCCTTTTATTAGCACCTTTTCTTTATTCGTAAGAATTTTCGGTTTAATTGAGTCTACATACTTTAGCATTATTTTGTTTTTTAGGTCTAAATTGTGAAAATTATTTCGTATTTTAACTATTTCTCTGTTATGTTTGAAACAATCTTTCGTTTTCTTAATAGATTTCCTGAAATAAATTGTTACAGTTATCGTATTTATAGGTACTAGGCTTATTAATTACTTGCGATTAACTGGGTCTTATTTTTAACAAGCAGTGCCCTGCGGGCTCACCCGCGTAGTTCCCGTTCCCATCGTTCCCTTTTTTCGAGATAAAATGTAGCCTATGTTTTCTTTCATACTACAATCTATTTCCCAAATTTCAGCCCGATCCGGTCAGTAGTTTTGACGTGAAACAGTAACAAACATCCATCCATCCGTCAATACTAACAAACTTTCGCGTTTGTAATATTCGTTGGACATAAATATATGACAAAACATTTAAGGAAATAGTCCTTCGATCATGTATAGTTTTAAAATAAAAAGGATCTACATTCTACATACAACAAAGTCCTTGAAGTCCAATGGAGACATATTTATTTGTGGGTACCTATTACTTTCAAAATACAATAGAATCTAGACTTATTATTTCCACATTGCATATTCCACTAACGTTATACATGCGAAAGTCTGGATGTTTCACGCCGGAACTGAACTGATCGGGTGTACCTAATCATGTAATGGTGGAACACGGTTAGTTTATAATCTGGAATAGCACATAGGCTTCTTTTTATGACGGGTAATTGAGCCCTATCCTACTATTATTCTAAATGCAAAAGTTTGTAAGTATGAATGAATGTTTGTTACTCCTTCACGCCAAGACTACTGAGGACCTGGATGAAATTTGGTACCTACGTAACGAAAAATTGAAAATTCAAAAAATTTACATAACATCGAATATTACATAGGCTAGTTTTTACCGCGGGAAAACAACTGAAACGGCAACTATGCGGGTAAAATCGCGGAGCGTTACTAAGACCTAAAGTCTGGACATATTGATATTGAATTACTAGCAGCGCGTTTTACACGCGTAGTTCCCGTTCCTGGCAATTCGCAGCCCACGAAAAATATGTGGCGCGCCAAAAGAAGTTTTCACTTCAAAAACTTCCCAAGGTATATCACCCTCATTTGGTCTTTAAAAAATCACGACACACGACACTAACCGTACCACCAGGCTTCTCCGCGGTATCGCGGAGTGAGTTCGGAGAAGCTTGGTGATACGGACAGTGTCGTGTTGGTAACCCTGCGATTTTTTGAAGACAAAATGAGGGTAGATCGAGATCCACTCATTTCGCAATGAGACTAAGACGACCCGCAATTTCATCAGTCTTCTCTTGACCACGGCGGTTGTAACGCTACCGAAACGTTGAGGTAAATGCCCCACTTTCTGTTCCCTTCTTGGGACCTTCTCCAACAATGAGTTTGTAGTGGTTTCGGAATGAGTGGTTTAGGTACCCCGTACCATCACATACATACAATCCGGTCACAGTATCTGTGCACCTGACCTCGTGACGTCATATCGGCGGCGGCGGAGAAGATGCTAACCGTAGGTACTGTCGCACCGGGGAGAGTGCGCGGAGAGATGACAGGGGAAGCGGGAGATGCGCCGCATTCCAGCGAGGTGCACAGATATTCTGACCGGGTTGTACATACTTAGTATAACATTTATATACATTAAACGCCCCACTTAAAACGCCCGGTAATCGTAATGAAAACTACGGCAAACATGAAGCTGCACGAGAGCGTGCCCCATGCGGTCGTCGCAATCTCACGGCACACAAGGGACTTCACGTAGGTACTATGCTGACTACACCGACGACGCCATCGGTCGGTTCGTACGGCGAGCGTTGGCTGCAACACCGAAGACCATCCGAGAGTTCAATTTGCAGATGGCCATCAAAGTCAGAAGTGCGATTTAGAAAATAAAATAGGCCTGAAAAATAGAAATGAAAATGTTCCCTACTCCCCCCTATTTCCTTTTCTTCTCCTAATCCAAGAATCATGTAAAAAAAGAAAACAAATGACAAAGGTCACGGACCCCGGAGTCTGTGGAGTTGCTAAATTCAAATAAAATAAAAAAACGCCCCACTTTCTGTTCCCTTCTTTATGGGACTTGGGACCTTCTCTAACAATGAGTCTGTAGTGGTTTAGGAGTGAGTTATTTACGTTATACGAGTTTAGTAGTGGTAGGACTCTTTGGAGAGTCCACCTGTGGAAGTAACACACCCAGTTATTGCACTGCCAAACAGAATCGTGATTAAGCCCGCACGGGGCTTAATCTTAATATATACACATTACATATTTTAATACTACAATGAAAGGCTTATGATGATGGTGTGCAAAGCCCTTTACTGGCCCTACTTACCTATGCCAACTGCTTGTTGTTTTGAAAGATCCATCGCTTGTTCCTCCGTGAGTATCTTTCATCTGTAAGTGACCACCAACAATTATGCCAAATTGCTTTAAATTAGGAGCTAAAAATAAGCTATCGTTTCCATTTTGTACTATCACTAAACTCACCTTTATATGCCGTAGCAGAGCGGTTTAAAGATTCGTGATTTATGTAGAGACAGAAATAATCTGTAGGACTCCTATTTATGGTTACCAACAACCTGGAAACGGTGAAAACTTTCTTGATTACATGAACTTCTTACCAAGTTTCTCCTCATTTCCATGCGCAAAGATGTTGCCGGAACATAGTCTGGAGAAAGTTTATGCAAGTCTCTCTCGTTAAATATATTTTTTCGCAATAATTCTTCCATTACTAAGACTGTTCATTTTCCAATAAATGTTTGTGATTGTTTAATCGATAGAACGTTATCTCCATAGACGTTAAAATTATTTCAACGTGCGGAAACGAAACGGATTAAGTAAACCAGTACATAGATAGACAAATTTAACAATTTAATCTATCAATCGCTTATGTAGTATTTAAGTATTTACTAAGAGCACTTTTATGCAGAGGTCTGCATAAATGTGGTTTTTAGCTACATTGGCACTTGCTAATATACCTAAGTGTAAAATAATATAATTCTTAACAGCTCAATATAATTATCATTTCTCGATAACTTCGTGTACCTAAATAAGAAAAAAGTATTTTTGGGTCACGTTCCAGATAAATATTATATGGGGTATGAAGCAACGGCTGCAAGGATTTGATTCTAGTTTGTTCCAAACCATGAGCTTACAGCTTACTGGACAAAAAAAAATACGATTGGGACTGTACCACAGATGAAAAAATATTATTATAAAAGGCCATTAAGGCCACAGACTAAGTAGAGAGATATTAAGGCTTAGTAGGTACTATTTGATATTTGGATGACGTTGACAGGTCGTAGGTATCAGAGTTACCCGACAACAAAATCTCCTTTGGATTGGGGGAGTATTTAAACTCCCCCAAACCTATCACGACAAACATTTTTGAAACTAAATGAATTGCATGAAAATACATATAAATTAATGGTAAAAATTAAAAATAAATCTTTACATCTTTTTGCTGTAGTTATGTTCCCCATGAATTTTGACGCACGGTTGAAAATGACAAAAGTCCTCATCATCTTCGCAGAGAAAATTAGGCTCGTCGCTCGTCGCTGCTTTTTTCAACTCTTGAAACATAATTAAATTACAAAAAATTTGTTGTCTGTGATTGGTTGTTTTACGGACGATAGTTTAACGTGACAACGTCATAACAAAACATTGATAGATGCAGCGCAAGCGAACAATGAGCGAAACCGGACACTTTTTAGTGCATGCAGCCGGCGTTCATCGATTTATTAGACGTTGTCACGTCGAAAAATTCATCAAAATATCCGTCTTGTCTTTCATTTTATTTTTCCAGTCTTTTAACGTGGGTGCCAGATTAGCATGATTATAAGCATGGTCATCTAGATTAGTCCTCTAAGCGTGGCCATATGGAAATGCATTAGGTCTCGAGTTCACCCGAACATTTAAATTACTAGCGTGACGATGAGCTTCATTCACAGCTCACGAAAACTCTGTGTGTGGTGCGCTAAAATAAGTTTTCACTTCAAACACATTATGTTATATTTTATTTTCCTTAGGAGGGGAATTTTTGGGAAATAGGGCATCGATTTTTCTTTCAAATATTGGGGAATTGGGAAATGAGGTATTGGTATTGGCAGCCCTTTTGCCTTGGTCCATGTAGTTACCGAAACACCCTTCTAGCTTCTAGCACTAAAGCCTAAAAAGCCAATAGCCACACACACCACACAGTTTTAGTCTAAGTAGCGTGGTGTAATAAGCGTCAGACTGGTTAGACTCTGACTTCAGACAGCAAGATCGGGTTCGACGAGTCTTACTGGCTTACAGTCTGAATATCGAGTAGTGTACTAAGGCAAAAGGCAAATACATTTAGACCGACAAATATATGTCACTGATTGACATATAGTCTTAAAATATCATTTCATTGGTTCGTGATTGATTCATTGATATTCGCGGTAATTTTTGTTTTTGTGTTTTGGATATTCGGAGTTCGAATGCCATAATTTTTATTTTTGATCTCGCTGTTATTATACTTATCTTAAATACTTAAAATTATTTTCATTAATAAATGAATAAATACCATAATAGCGTGCAATAAAGAAAAATAAGTAATTTAAAAGTCCTAGAGTTGTATCGCGTAAGCGCGAGAGCACGCGTTTTTCAGACTGGTGTAATAGCGAGCTGAGAAGTCAGACTCTAAGACAGTCTGAATAACGAGTCCATAATAACGCGTACCTAGTCTAATAAGCGCTTAATTGGTCTTTCGTACCTACTGTATTGTCAAGATCCAAGAGACAAAAATAAATCTTGGTGTGTAATCAATGATCTTAGATTAGGTACTGAGTTACTGACTGACTGACAGTACTGCTACTGACACTGACAAATGACATTCAATCATCCAACAGTTGGTTAGTTGGTTGATCAACATTCAACAGCATTACAACAATGTAATGAAGATAAATAAAAGTTTTTGATAAAATTTTATTCTAACAGATATCAGTACAATTGTGTTTATAAGAATAGTATTAAATGTATCTTCCCCTTCATAATGGCGCAGAAAGAAAATATTTCATTAGAATCTCGGCATTATCTTTTTTTCGCATTGTTGCTGTTCCATTATTGGCATTCACAATTTGTGTTATTATAACTATGTTCAAAGATTTTCATAGTGCAAACAGCACACACTGTAACGTCCCCAATATATTTCCATCCATATCTGCTTCTATTGGCAGCTATGAGCCTCAACGCACAATTTGGAGAACTGCAATATACCTTCATTCTCCATTGAGGTTTTTCTTATTATACCTGAGATGGAAGTACTACAGAAAAGTGATAAGAGAAGATTTAGATAGCATAGTGAATTTAACAGTATTTTTTAATGCAATAGAAAACTTTGCATTGTTAGGATTAACTTATTGGACATCATCAAATAACTATTGTAAGTATTCCTTATTAGACCCTAAACAGAGTTGGTACAACTTGTAACTTTATTATAGAAATTGTAAAAAAATGAGATTAGGATATTAACATTTTAAGAAGCCCAGAACTAATGACAGTAGTAAATTGTTGATGCATGTAGTGAAAAATTAAAGTACTTATAGTAAATTTCAAGAAAGCAGAACAAATAAATTATATTGATACTCTTATCGAAAAATCTCTGCTTTTTTCTAACACATGTAAATAGTAGCATATTAACTCACACAAATACATACTATTTTATATTGTTATATTTGTTCACAGCTATGCATGAGAAAAGTTTTAAAACATTTATTGGATGCTCCATATTTTACATGTGCTTTACATGTATAATGTTGACAAAGTACAGAAGAAGACTTCCAGTAACAAATAAAGAAAGGTTATCAATCAAGTTAAAGTGGAGAGCATTTTTAGTCAATATTACATCCTTTGCTTTAGCAGCATACTGCTTCATGAGACATAATAGTCTATGTGAACCTTACAGTAAGTTATTCTACACTTATATTATAAGTGTGTTCGGCTAATTCCCAAAATGTGTTTGACCTTTTAAGTATTTTCAGTTTGAATTGAACTTTTGTTTTTGGCATAATAGTGGTGAGACAAACAAGAACTGAACCTGATGATAGTCAATACATTTGCCTATAACAGCACAGTTAATAATAAATATTGGTGGAGAATTCACACACAACATCATCTGACCCCAAACTAAGCATAGCTTGTACTATGGTGGCCAGATAGCTGATATAATACTTATATAATTTTAAATACATACTTATTATAAATAGAAACACCCAGACACAGTGCAAGCATTTGAATTCATCACACAAATATTTGCACTGAGTGGGAATCTAACCCACAACCCTTGGCTTCGCAGGCAGAGTTACGAGTCCCTTTGCCACGAGGCCAGTCAGTACCATGTAGCAAATTGAACATAAGGAATCCAAATCACGAACTACCTAGCATCGCACTGCACTTTTCCCCAATATAAAATCATGTATCTTTGTGCCTTGTAATTTCTCTAGAAACCATTCAAACCGGAACAGTTACAATTGAACAATTGCATATTACTACTTGGTAGTAGAAAAATGGCAAAAGTGTGGTACCCAGGTAGGTTGCCCTAGTAAAATAAAGGGTTACACAGAACCACACCCCAGACACTCCATTAAAACTCCATACAAGCGCCGCTGTGGAGCTACCTACTCTTCACACCACTACGCAGACGTCGTTCGTACACACGCGTGAATGTGTGCGTTAGCGCTAGGGCTACTGAATTATTTTATTGAATAGTTATCCCCCTTGAGTTCACCTGGTGATGTAAAATAGTTTATAAACTTGGTATAATGTTGAGTTACATAAATATAATGGTGCCAAATTATACTACCTATTCTAATTAAAAGGGTGTATGTATTGCCGCGTAAAATCAAACGAAACCGATGATCGATAAGTACCTAGATATCTATTTTTGTTAGTAGGTACACATTCGCATATTATTTTATACTTACCCAAGAAGGAAACTTTATTCTGTCACTATAATTATTCCTCCAGCCATTATCAATCCGTGCCCAAAACTGGCTGTGTAAGTTACAAACTTTGAGTTAAAAATTACTACATTATTATAAAGCAATGTTATTCAAAAGTTTCTAATCTTACCTTATTTTATCCTTAGGAAATTAAATAAAGCTTTTAATCTTGTTTCGTTTAATTGACGGACAGCCGTAAACAGCATAACAACTCACCATGATGATATTTCGTTAGGAATTAGATGTTCGATACCAGCCCTTCGTTGAGTGCTCCTAGCGTACTCTGAAACGGCCTGAGGGGTGAGGAAGCTTGAAATTGGCGGGGGGTTGGGAGTGTCCGTTCTATCTATATTATCTATTCTATGACAGAACTCCTGTGCGATTCTGAAAGGATCTCATTTTATTCATCATTTTATGAATAACTTTCATTTTCGAACCTGCACATGACTAAAATGACTTACTTAGCATGACCATTCAGCACGCCTGGTGTGCTCGCGGTTATTTTTTTAATAAATGAAAATAAATACTACATTCTTTAGCCAAAATCGCAGAGCATAAATCTTATGCCTTAAGCTAAAGATTTTTGAAGTGTCCTAGGAATCAATTTTTTTTTTGGAAAAATAATGTTAACTTATGTGTTTGCCGCGAACACGCCAGGCATGTTCAACTAGGCGGCATCACTGGGAACTATTAGAAAAATATAGTGGCACTGAATGAGTTAACACTGGCTTAGCTTGTTAAAAAATCTTGTAATGGGACCAAGGGAAACAATTTGATGTGTTGGTTCCATGCTATAAGATTTAATTTTAATGATGAGTAGAACATGACTGATTTGAACATAGTGCAAGTGTTCTGTACACTAAATACAAATCTGTTTTTGAATCTTTGAATAAATGGCAACAAAGTTGTTTCTTAGATTACAAATAAATAAATCTTGGTGGACATAACTCACTGTCCCATAATAAACAAATTGCAAATGATTTGTTTATTATATGACATTAACCAAGCAAATTTAACCCAAACCAGAATGGTCTGCTAGCATAGAACGTAGAACTTAAGATTATCCCTTTGCCCTCGCAAACATCAGGGCGCACGGAATCAAGTCGACGTTGGGAAGAGTGAGCTCACTCTTTCCGTTCTAGTCGGTTGTAGGAAGCAGGGGACGCCAGTCGTTTATACCTATCACTGATTTTGATCATTTTTAACCCCCGACAAAAAAAAGGGGTGTTATAAGTTTGACGTCGATGTCTGTCTGTCGGTCTGTCTGTCTGTCTGTCTGTGTGTGTGTCTGTCTGTGGCACCGTAGAGCTCAAACGGATGGGCCGATTTCGATGCGGTTTTTTTTATTTGAAAGTTAATATCCGTGCGGGTGTTCTTAGCTATGTTTGGTTAATATCGATTCAAAATGGCCGCCTCCACAAAATGGCGGACAAAATATTTCTTCACAACCTACCTCAATATGGGTATCAAATGAAAGGGCTTGACTAGCAGAGTACTAAACGCTATAACAAATTTCAAATTCAAGATGGCCGCCACCACAAAATGGCGAATTATATAATATTTAACCCCCGACAAAAAAAAGGGGTGTTATAAGTTTGACGTCGATGTCTGTCTGTCTGTCGGTCTGTCTGTCTGTCTGTCTGTCTGTGTGTGTGTCTGTCTGTGGCACCGTAGAGCTCAAACGGATGGGCCGATTTCGATGCGGTTTTTTTTATTTGAAAGTTAATATCCGTGCGGATGTTCTTAGCTATGTTTGGTTAATATCGATTCAAAATGGCCGCCTCCACAAAATGGCGGACAAAATATTTCTTCACAACCTACCTCAATATGGGTATCAAATGAAAGGGCTTGACTAGTAGAGTACCAAACGCTATAACAAATTTCAAATCCAAGATGGCCGCCACCACAAAATGGCGAATTATATAATATTTTCACTACTACCTCAATATGGGTATCAAATGAAAGGGCTTGATTAGTAGAATACTTTGCACTATGACAAATTTCAAATCCAAGATGGCCGCTACCACAAAATGGCGAATTACATTTCTTTTTCACAATTCCCTTAATATGGGTATCAAATGAAAGGGCTTGACTAGTAGAATGTTGTACAGATAACAAATCTAAGGTAGTCGGGGGTTAATCAAAATTTTTAATTTTGTTCTTGTTTTCACTACTACCTCAATATGGGTATCAAATGAAAGGGCTTGATTAGTAGAATACTTTGCACTATGACAAATTTCAAATCCAAGATGGCCGCTACCACAAAATGGCGAATTACATTTCCTTTTTCACAATTCCCTTAATATGGGTATCAAATGAAAGGGCTTGACTAGTAGAATGTTGTACAGATAACAAATCTAAGGTAGTCGGGGGTTAATCAAAATTTTTAATTTTGTTCTTGTGAACATAAATATAAAATATTATGCCTTCCTGTGCGTTCAAAAAGTGTTCTAATAATTCTAGAAACTCAAATAAATCTAATAAAATTACATTTCATGTGTATACGGTATTTAAAATTATTTAAAATATATACTAATTAGATACCTGTTAATATTTTAAAATGGCTAGCATCACCGTCACTGGTTAAACATAACCGTGTGACAGAGAGAGAATAATACCAACCATAACTAGCGCGAGCAAAATAGATGTCTTAGACAGAGACAGATGTCACAGACACAGTTTGTTACCAATGTCAAGATGTTCAGGGCTAATCTTGAATTCAACAATCTTTGGCTGCTAGTAATAGAACATATATTTCGAGTATTCTTATAGCTTTTACTTCATAGTTGCATACCATTTTTAATACTACTTAAAGTGTTGTCACTAATTTTAATACTTACTTTGTCTTTTTCAGTGTATTCAGCATTTGGATTCTTTGAATACATAGTGGTAGTGAGTAACATTGTATACCACTTAACTACAGCATTGGATCTTCAGTTGTCATATATTTATGTGACTGACTATGGTATAATAGCAGAGTAAATAGAACAGTGTACAACCAACTGAACAAAAATAATAATTTTATGTGAAATAATATACATACAAATATGTACCAAATATAATTATTAAGTAAAATTGTTTTTACTAAAGATTTTTTTTCTTACAGACTTACCATAAATATATTTTTGCAGGATATTTGTCTAAGAAAATAACAACCACAAAATTAATTTACAAAATTTTAATAGAATTATCAAAAATCAACAGTATACAAACATCAACTTTATCACACTAATACTATAAATGAGAACCATTAATCACATTTTTTTTACTTACTTATACATCTAACAGGCCAATAGGTTCACATTACATCATTTTTTTTATCTTATAATTATAACTACCTATTTAAAGAAAATTACTTTGAGATAGTAGTAGGAAACAATTCCTTGGATGTCCCGAATTATTACAATAACCAATGAATAATTAATTATTAAACATAAGTAAGATGTTTTAAACATTATCCAAAAAATTGATTTTATTTGATGACACCCTCAATAGATCAATAAAAAGTAAATTAGTAAAGTAGATTAACATTACATTTTTAGAATTAATTTCTTGAATCGTCTAAGTTAAATGTGCATATCATAGCCTAAACAACATTTCAATACCTCTAAGGAATTCTACGCAAAACGCAGTTTAAAACTTTACGAGAAAAAAATCGGTAATTTTAACATTACTAAACCTTACTAAATTTAGAAAAATAGCAACGACATTTTCTCTAAATGCTCCTCTTGTAAAACTATATAAGTACGACTTTGAAGTTGGCGAAATCATACATAAGTATGTAAGATAGAGTTCGAGTAGTATTCCTTGTAAGTCGATCTATGCCGTTCAGTTCTTTGCGTAACAGTGGTAGGTAGGTAATTAAAGTTATACTGCCTAAATTATTGATCTCATCACACAAATATCATCCTCTTACAGTTCGAAATTCTGAGTTCTGAGTGGCGTATCATAGGGGAGGCCTATGTCCAGCAGTGGACGAATACAGGCTGATGATGGATGATGATGACAGTTCGAAATTATGGCAAAAAACAAAATGGCTAGAACAAACATTTATTTATTTGTTAATTAGGCCCAAGTAAGTCTTACAATCATATCTAGAAGTCAAACAAGGCCGATTTAAAGTGAAACTTTGAAGCCGGTTGGCGGATATGTCACAGAACACTAGTTCTAAATATGTGAACTCAAAATCGACAAATGACGCATGCATAAGTCACCTCTAAAACTACCCTTATAAGCCCCCTGTACGGGGACCTTGACCATATATTTTTCACATGCGCGATCCGAGGGGGGGGGTTACAGGGGACATGACCCCTCCCCCCCAAAATCGTATACGTTAAACAAAAAATCTAAGTAAAGTATTTTTTGCTCGATTTATTGTATTTCTACCCCCCCCCCCAAAACCTGAGGCTGCTTACTGGTGACCCCCTCCAAAATTCAACGCTGGGACCGCGCCTGATTTTTCACAGCCACTTAATTCACAAAATTTCACCAGTCCAGTAAGACCATAATAAATACACACCTAAGCACGGAATTGCATCAAACAGTTTTGTGGGCTAAGTAAGAAAATAGCGTGAAAATATTCGTCATGTGACGCTAGCAGAACGCAAAGAAAATAAGTTTCCTTTAATTTCAGTGTTGTTTTAGTCTGCCATAAATTTGGGATGAATGTGATACGAGATTTCTTTTCTCAGATATGCTTCATGTATGCTTTCAGCTATGCCCTATGTATGTGCGTAATAATTACAGGTAGTAAGTTTAGGTAAATAGGACCCTGCAGCTTTCTGCAATAATAGTCCTACTAAGTAAGCCATACCTAGTGGCCAACTGACTGACTATGTCGAGTCTATGAAAAAACAAACATTTCTTATTAGGTAGGTACTTATGGATACTTGATTCACTGCTAAAATAATATAATTTTATACGTTTCTTATTTCAGTTTCGACTGCATAATAAACTTACTCATAACTTATACTTATTCACATCTATTTCGACTGCACTCTTTTTGTGTGATCGTGAGGAGTCTTACTCCGTCATTTTATGACGCGGTATGAGATTTTCCGCCTAATTCGAATTGCTCTGCCATTTTATCGGCGATCATTTTTGCGATAGCCAACGACGAAGTGGCACCAGGTGATGGTGCATTCCTGCAGTGTAAGACTCTGCTGCCAATAGCCCCGGCGCCAGGCTTCGAGTCGAACACAAAGTCTTCGATAAGAGTTCCTGAAAAAATATAAATATTTACAGTTAGATTTGTAAATTGACTTCGTACCGCGCTTAGACTAAGCGCGGTACGAAGGGGGATCGCCGGGAATATTACCTCAGCCATCTCCCCCAATCTTACACATTAAACTGAAAAAGTTTAACTAACTGAACGTGTAAGATTGGGGGAGATCTTCTAAATATTTAATAAACCAAGAAAAAAATGCACAAGTTTTTCAATCCTACTAGTATTATCAATGTCAAAGTTCGGATGTTTGTTACTCAATCACGTCAACGGATCGGGTTGTACCTAATTTGTAACACAGTAATATTATAGTTTGGAACAATACCTATAACAAGAACAAATTAAAAAAATCATTATCCCCCGACTACCTTGGATTTCTTATCTGTACAACATTCTACTAGTCAAGCCGTTTCATTTGATACCCATATTAAGAGAGCTGTGAAAAAAGAAATGTAATTCGCCATTTTGTGGAGGCGGCCATCTTGAATCGATATTAACCAAACATAGCTAAGAACATCCGCACGGATATTAACCTTCAAATAAAAAAAAACGCCTCGAAATCGGCTCATCCGTTTGAGCTCTACGGTGCCACATACAGACAGACATCGACGTCAAACTTATAACACCCCTTTGTTTTGGTCGGGGGGTTACTAAATAAAATACCATAGATTATCAAAAGAAAATAACGGGAACGGGAACAGCGCGGGTAAAACCACTGGGCCCTGTTTATCTATACCTACTAGTGTTTTAAAGCTGAAAATAATGTTTTAATTAAAAGGTAAGTTACCCTGGAGTGATCTTAGATATTTAATATGTTTCGTCAAAAGCTCTTTTGTTAGCAGCAGTAGGAATAATATATGCATAATGGATATTTGCTTTATTTGAAAACTTAAGTGTAGGTCACAACCTACACTTATCTAATTTAAAATAATTGCGTTGTTTTTTTTTTTTTTGAAGTAATGTTCTTTTGTATTAATACATACCTACTCGTACAAAGTCTTGTTAAATATAATAACCGTTCCTGGTGCAAATGAGCCCAAAACGCTGGCCACGTTGCCTCGCTGAATGCCGATGGCTATCCTCTGCCTCAGAAACGAGCCAGAGGGGACCGAGCGGGATTCACCATTTTGGTTACGTAGGTGATCCCCATGATCGCGGACAAAATCCTTCGCATTGGCTGCTAAACTGTCTATACTCTCCACGGCCACCGGAACAAAAAAGTATTGCGGCTCCATTGCCGCATACTTATGCCGTTTTTTACTAGCAGCTTCCTCCGCCGCTGCTGTCCGAGTATGGACGGTGCAACCCAGGCGAGTAACCGCGACAGTGCTGACATACGTAGCGTCCCACACTAAGCACTGTCATGCCTCCAAGGCACTAAGGTAATTCCATCTGGACGCTTATCATCGGATCCGTTAAGACCCGCAGGTCTACCGCCTTACTTTCCTGCTTTCTGCTTTGATTTGTGACGTCATCGCAATTCAATGGAAGCAGGCAGACAACTACTTACATCTGCTTTCCGTATGCTACGGAACGGTAGACCTGGAGGTGGCTCAAGGACACAAAGAACGTTTGCCAAAATAAACGCTCTGAAACTGTATCACTGAGGGATTGTTCATAAATATGTGTGAATAAATACAGATAAACACTAACCATCTTTTGCCAAAGCCTGGGCTCGAACTCCCGAAGGTCCTATTTCACAATCGGCGGTAGTTATGTTTTGTATATACTTCTGTATCTGTTTCACTTGAAGCGCCATGATAGCAGATCGCATCATTTCCTTCATCCCGAACCACGTGTATTGAGCTGCCAGCTTTTGGAAACCCGGAAATCGGATTATTTCTCTTAGTTCTGTAGAATTGTAATCACCCCATCTGAAAATATAATGGATTTTTTTTAAATGTTTTGTTTTACAACAAGCTAAAAATCGTAATTTCATAATTCATTCTTAGTTTATTAACTTAGGTAGGTACCTAAGTGTAAGTCATAGATAAATAAATGTAAATAGGTCTTAAATAAATAAACATTCTCTAATTTTCACCTGGTAAGAGAGTCTGACCTATGGCATAGAATAGATAATATAGATAGAACGGACACTCCCCACCCCCCCGCCAATTTCAAGCTTCCTCACCCCTCAGGCCGTTTCGGATACGCTAGGAGCACTCAACGAAGGGCTGGTATCGAACATCTAATTCCTAACGAAATATCATCATGGTGGGTTGTTGTGCTGTTTACGGCTGTCCGTCAACTAAACGGCACAAGATTAAAAGCTTTATTTAATTTCCTAATGATAAAATAACGTAAGATTAGAAACTTTTCAATAACGTTGCTTTATAATATTACAAGCTTTGCTTAGTTTGGGGTCAGATGGTGTTGTGTGAATTGTCTACCAATATTTATTTATTTATAATAACGAAGTCGTTTTTAACTCAAAGTTCGTAACTCACTCAGCCAGTAACTTATGTGCCCAAGCACGGATTGATAATGCCTGGAGGAATAATTGTAGTGACAGAATAAAGTTTCCTTCATGGGTAAGTGTAAAATAAAATGCAAATGTGTACCTACTAACAGAAATAGATATCTAGGTACCTGATCTAATCTATCATCGGTTTCGTTTCATTTTACGCGGCAATACAAACACCCACAGATTTCTGAAACAATTTAGAAATCTGTGCAAACACTCTTTTAATTAGAATAGTATAATTTGGCTCCATTCTATTTATGTAACTCAACATTATAGCAAGTTTATAGACTACGTCACCAGGTGAACTCAAGGGGCACAACTATTCAATAAAACAATTCAGTAGCCCTAGCGCTAACGCACACATTCACGCGTGTGTACGAACGACATCTGCGTAGTTGTGTGAAGAGTAGGCAACTCCACAGCGGCGGTTGTATGGAGTTTTAGTGGAGTGTCCGGGGTGTGCCTATGGGTCTTACCGTAAGACCCATATACTATATTAAGAAATTCTACCTAATTCTATTCTAATACCACACACAAGTCGCTGAATAAATTCAAAATGTCAAACTTAAAATTTTAACACAAAAGGAAACAGATGTCCCTTACATCTGCATGCCACACACGGCGTATTTTAAACGCACAGGCACAGACGACGCGCGTTTTAAATGGGCGAAGGAGGAGGGGCGTCATTGTACTACTGACTACTGGCGAGGAGTATCTGATCAAAACGTAGAAGCTGTGACTATAGCTCGTCTGTATCGCTGTGTCTACACATATACCTACGCGCAGTGCGCAGTAGACGCGCGGTTCACGATCGCATGTGTTTCAAGGTTGCGTTCGAATATCGTTTGAAGCACGTATACGCGCGTCGTCTGCGCATTTATACGTTCTAGGGGCCTAATCATTAATATCCACCCGTAGTTAAAATTAAGTAGGTTATTGGATGTCAGAAAACTTTTATAATTTTAAATAAATCATAAAAAATTACAATTTACATGTCAATTAAAAAAAATATGTCAAAACCTAACAACTACAAACACAAGTTTGGAGTCATCAATTATATACCTACCTTGATTATCTAATATATAAAATTCTCGTGTCACAGTTTTCGTTGCCATACTCCTCCGAAACGGCTTGACCGATTTTGATGAAATTTTTTGTGCTTATCCGGTATCTATGAGAATCGGCCAACATTTATTTTTTATCCCCCTAAATGTTAGGGGTAGTCCACCCCTAAATTTTTTTATTTATTTTTTAGACAAAATTTTTAATTTCTATTTTTTATGATATAACATACAAAAATACATACAATCCTCAATTTTCACCTTTCTACGATCAACCCTTATTTTTTTAATAGCCATTTTAGTAATTTAATCATTTTTCCTCTCCGGTCGAAAACTGATCAATCGTCATTTAATTAGTCATCCCCGCCAGTCAGACAGACAGGTGTCACTTCTGACCCAGTAAACAGCACGATAATTTGGGGATCAAAAAGTACTCTATAGGATATATATAGTTTGAACACGCTAATCTCGGGAACTACTGGACTGATTTAAAAAAATAGTTCACCGTTCTTTCATATGTTCGTAATCCTTGAACGCTGTAGGTTATATATATGTACCACGGGCGAAGCCGGGGCGGGCCGCTAGTTAAATATAATATTTTATTTTTTGAGCGTCCTTATTCATCAACATCTGTCCAACAAAAAATGATTGTGTGATTTTAGAAACCACGGTAAAAGTGAATTTTAATTAAAAAATTTAGAAAAATATTCGTTTTATAAATATAAGTTAAGTAAATAATTAATAACTTAACGTGTAACGCCGCCATATTGGCCTCGGTTGCTCTATCGAGCGCCTTTCACTTTATGTCTACTCCCCGGCCGACCGTGCATGTCAATGTCACGCGACATGGACGAAAAAGTTTGAGACGATGTAATAAAAGTTTCACTTTAAATATTATAAGCACCATAGTACTTAATTAGCTATGCTTTCTCTCGATCCTGTAAAGGAATGTAATGTAGGTACCTACCTTGGACAAATCGAACAAGCTCTATAGTTCCGTATCGTCCTTGGCCTGCATATAGAGCACTTCACCTTATCATAGAGTCATGGGATCCCAAGGCAATGAAACATGTTGTACTCGTACGTACGTTGTGTTAATCGCGAATTGAATCGATAAATGATTGCCGAGTCCAGGCGAGTCGATGCATTACCTACCTATTTATCATTCAAATACAGTACATAGGTAGTTATTTACGGAAGGTAGGTATCAAGGTACCTACGTTTTTAGGTTGATACTGTAATGTGTGAGTTGTTGTAATGTGATAATAAACTTATAAATCCGATTTTTGGCAGATTTCTACGTTTAATTTTCTATTAGTAGCTCCAACCCAATTATTTTTTATTTACCAATTATTCTTCTCAAAGGTTGGTAGACCAGTCAGATGGGTCGATGAGTCTATCGCTGGGATTACGGGGATGAGACAGGCAAATGCAGAATGCAAAGCAGGAAGTCGTCGCCCGATCGGCACGATCATGCGCCGTCCGAAGAAGGGGTCACAGGGGGGACATGACCCCTCTAAAATAGTTTACGATAAACTAAAGAAATAAAAATATCTACGGAAACTACGCGGGTTAAATCGTGGGGCGCTACTTAGTAAAGCATTTTTTACTCGTGACTTTTTCTACTAATTTTATAACATTTCAAAACCTACTTTTATAATTTCGTAAAATACACTAAAGCCGGGTCCAGACGAGTGTAACGTGTAATGTAAGATTACGTGGAATTTAGCATCAACAGTGTGGACGGCACACGAACTCAAAGCGAATTGTGAACGCGAAAATATTTCAAAAGCTGTTTCCACTCAGTTGCTACGAACATGACTCTTCTTTACTTTTCCTTTTTCTCTTCGATGTGAAGCAAGCAAACTAATCATTTTGTTTTTGCATTCTTCTACATCTCTTTCCAATGAATGAGCAATATCACTCCAATCATCAAATTTCAGATTTTTTTTAAAGTATTGCGGGTTTTTTGGATCCCAAATAACAGGTTTTTTTTGATACAAACTAATAAGTTCAAGCGATTGTTCGTCACTCCACATCATGAACGTACATACGACACAACCGTCACGAACGCCGTCCAAACGAGCACTGCGACACTGCGAGCTAGGGATGCCCGTTACGATACGATATATCGGAATATCGATACAGCACTATACGATAAATCGATATTTGATGCGATATTTTGACCATACGATACGCTTCGATATATCGCATTCTTATAAAAATATCGCATTACCATATCGTATCAAACTATGTCGGTGATTAATTTGTAAAATTTTAAAGTACCTATTACATCATCACTAAACGATAATAGACAGTGCCATTGAATATATTGTTATTAGTAATAAGAGAATGATAACGTCGACAAAATTGTTCATGGAACAAGAACAGCCGGCTTTTATTTAGACTTGGAGGTAGATTTAAATAATCTTTGAACTTTGTAGTACCATCAAATATGATTAATAAATGTTTAGTTTATGTTCTCCTTTGTCATTCCGTTCGTAGCTGGGGGCACACACTTTCCGAAAGCCGTAATAGGTTAAATCCACAGCGCTTATCAAAATTATTATTTTTGCGTTGTTTAAGTGCTGATCAATGGCAATTGTGATTTATTTGTTGAATAAAACTATTCTAAATACATATAATTATTTGTTTCCTTTTAAAAAATAAAATAATATAGTAAAACTACTAAAAAGATAACCCTTTGCACGATATATATACTTATTATATAGCATATTAAATGAAAGGCATGCGATACGGTTACGATACGATATATCGATCCAAAGGAAATCGATAAAATCGCGTATCGATACAACCAAGTTCGATACAGTTACGATGCGATATATCGATACAATACACTTTTTTTGGGCATCCCTACTGCGAGCGTCTTTGTGTTCGCGCGAAAAACCGACAGCCGATGGATCAACCCCGAGCCCCGCGCGAGCGTTACATGTAATGCTCGTAGTGCCGTCCACACGTAGAATTCGTGTTACATTACACGGTGGATTACATTACACGTTACACTCGTCTGGACCCGGCTTAAGCGACACCAATGTTAGTTATGTACCTACTAGGTAAATCTAGGTAGCTTGGAATCAAAGTAGTGACCCTGACGTCGTGACGTGACACAATGTTATATACCTATTAGTAAGTGCATCGAATACAACTGCAATCAAAAAGTCGTCTGTTCCAGCGTCAGCGTGTCGTATCATCTCTACCGACGCGACGCGACGTCACGATCACAGCTATCAATCAGAAGATCTTGAACTGTGGTATCAAATTCTTCTGACTCTGACCTATACAAGTTACAACAACACACTGTCCGAACTTATAAATAACCAAAGTTAAGTGTCTACTGGTTTCTATGCTAAAACACTCCCGTGCCGAAGGTAGAGGCCACTTGAAGTCAAACGCTATAGGCCCCTTTATGAAGGGTGCCAGGTTAACTTTTTTGAACCTACACATGGTGCACCCTGCTCATCAGACATCAACACACCTCGGCGTTTCTCGTAGTTTGATGGCTAATCCCAGTAAAGCGATTTTCTATTCGCGAACGTCGCCCTCTGGAAGGTCGTGTGTAGAAGGTCATGTCCCCTGTGAGCCCCCTCCCCCCTCGGACCACCGCACCTGGACCTATGGCAGTTCGCCTAAGTATCCTTTACCGAACTTTGGGCTAGCTAGCGCCCAAGGTTCGGTAAAGGATACCTTAGTCCCAAGGCGCAGGTTCGGTAAAGGATACTTAGTCCCAAGGCGCAGGTCCCTATTAACATAATTTTCCCGTACTCAATCTCACCAAAGACGGTACGAGTACGACCCCGGCTTGGGCTGCTGGTGTTAGGAAAGATCAAGGCACAACCTGTCATCCCAGAATGGGTGCTCTACGGCCTTAGAGTGGAGGACATAGCACCTGTCGAATTGTACATTTCAACATTTCATACATACATAAATATGTAGTTGCTTTATTAATATGACAACATATTATGTAGTTGAATGAGTAATAAAGAACCTGGTGTCAAACAAAATAAATAAATATTAAATATTGGTTGGACATTCACACACACCGCCATCTGACCCCAAACTAAGCAAAGCTACAAATAAGAGGAAAAGTTAATATTTGCCTACAATTGATGTCATTCAGCACTACTATTGAATCACTATGGCTATGGCTAGAACGCTTGATTCACAATCCTAGGTTCAAATTCCACTTGCCCCTGTGAGTATTTTTCCAAATACAGCTGTACAATTATGTCCTTACTACTTATGATCAACACAGGTTTAAAAGCTATGATGGAACACATTGTGAGGAAACTGGTGTGTTACAAGAAGTACATATTTTGAGGACATGTTCCTTGGCGAGCATGATAGATTATGGTCCCAACTATATCCTTGAGAGAATGCCCGACTCCCAGCAGTGGGAACCTGAAATGGGCTGCATATGAATTCTGTAACTGACAATGTGGGCTTTTAAACATATTTAAAACTTACAAAATAACATCACATTGGCAGTAAAGTCGGTCCCAGTAAGGTTAAGGTTCTTATCAGTGATGTATGCATTGTGTTCATTCTGGTTACTTATGATAATGTAAAATATTATATCACAAGACAAACAAGAACAAAGATTACTGATAACCTTGACATCACCTTTACCGATGGAATCAAATGGTGAGATTATGGGGGGAACACTGACTGATGGACTACTATTACTTTTTAGTGGATTACTAGTTAATTTAAACCAGTTATGTAGAAACATCATGCCACCAAAGTTCCATCTAAAATATCATCATTTTTATATTAGAGAGTATAAAGCAAAGTATGTTCCTATGCACAGGCGCGGTCCGAGCCTCGAATTTTGGAGGGGGTCACCAGTACGCAGCCTCAGGTTTGGGGGGGTCACAAGTAGAATTACAATAAATCGAGCAAAAAATACTTTACTAGTAGCGCCCCAAGATTTTACCCGCGTTCCCGTTCTAGTTGTTTTACCGCGTTAAAAAATAGTCTATGTTGTACTATTAGATATTTTTAATTTTCTTAGATTTTTTGTTGAACGTATACGATTTTGGGGGGGGTCATGTCCCCTGTGACCCCCCCCCCCTCGGACCGCGCATGCCTATGCAAGAAGGGGCCTAAGCTTTTGCGCATTACCGAAACGCTCATGTAGCATGTAGCAGCGGAGCGGGACATACTCATTAAATGCTTTTTGGATGGGTATAGTCATGAGAGTTCATATCACCAACATGCGTACATACTAGCTGCGCCCAAGGGCAGGTCCAGGGGCGTCATTGGGTCATGACCCCCTTGGACTGGGTCCAGTACCTAGGTGGTATAAAGAAAAAAATATTTACTCACTTGTAACCCTCCTTGCAGAATGCTAGAATAGCATTTGGCCCCAGAATAACTCTACCATCTATCCTGGGAGTGGCATGAACACCTAAGAATGGGAATCGTGGATCTGGTACAGGATATATATTTGCTTTCACCATATCACTCTTCTCCGGAACTAGATACAAATATTCCCCTCTAAATGGTATGATCTTTGGCTCCTCTGGGCATCCAGTCAAGACAGCAACAGTATCCGAGTGTAATCCACAGCAAGTCAGGACATATTTTGCCTTAATTACATTATTTTTATTATCTGATATAAGAACTGGGTAATCTGCACTTTCATCATCTGTAAACTTCTTTACCTCAAAGTTAAGGTATGTTTTTCCATTTCTTTGTTGAAAATCTTTGACATAAGAATTAGTGACTTCACGCCAACTGACAATACCTGTGTTTGGTGACCACAATCCCTGCACTCCCTTGCAATGGGGTTCAAGTTCCCTCATTTCATGAGGGTCCAAGAGTGACATATCTTTTACACCATTTTGTAGGCCTCTGTCATATAAATTAAGCAATCTTGGTACTTCAGATCTCTCTGTAGCTACTATCAATTTACCACATCTAGAGTATTTAATACCTTTTTCATCACAATATTTGTATGTTAAATTAAGGCCCTGGACACATAGTTTAGCTTTTAAGGATCCAGGTTTATAGTATATGCCAGCATGCACTACTCCACTGTTGTTCCCACTCTGGTGAGCAGCAAAATGGTCTTCCTTCTCTAACAGAGCTATTTTTAATGAAGGATGCCGCATTATCAGTTCTCTTGCAGAAGCACACCCAACAATACCACCACCAATAACTACTACATCGTAACTTTCTGGTTTTTTGTCACTGAAACTAAAAAGGGCCCTTAATTTCAAGAATGCATATAGAATTACATGACTAATCTTCTCTTAATTGGTTTTTACAATGTTAACTAAACTACATACTTCACTACTCACAATAAGCATATATAAACTATCTGTAAACCAATGAAGAACTACTGAAGATCATAATGCTAAAGCTCTAATTAATGATATAGGTCGTCACAATGGAATTTATTTAAATATGCATACCTTCGTTTAGGATTTCTTGAAACTAATGAGGCACAGGGTATTGACCTGGTCAATGAATGTGGAATTGAAATTAATTTGCCAATTATGGACATTTTCGACTTTGATTCTGGCAGTCAATGGGTTTTACTGGTTTTTGGCTTGATCTGAATAAATCTTTAGTACATTAGTTAAATTACTCTTCGCTAATTATAACTTATATGTCGCTATACATTTTTCACGGGTCACAGTCTAATGATTTTTTGTCGAATTTTCAGTGTAGTTAACGAGAAAATTATGTGACGAAAACCGCATACTACACGTTCACTAAGTTCTTCGACTAGAACAACACTGATGAGTGATGAGCCATGAACGGATGAGGATGAGGGTGACGGTAATATAATTATTTCGTTCAGCATATAGTAGTTTTATCTTGCCCGCCTTATTTTTTATTTATTTCCAATTGATTCCTTATCTCTTTCAACCTATTACAAAACTGGGAACTGGGATATTCAGTCTCGGGTATAGGTTTTAACAGTTTTCACATTTATTTACAGAAAATAGTTACAATCAATAGAAAAAATGAAAATAGAATTATTGTTGCGTTGTTGGTAAATAGTAAAATTAGTAGAGGTGAGACGTTAGAAAATATAATCGTTACATACTATATTGATGAGACATATTATATTTACTAGATACTGGTATATTGGAAGACTGGAATCTGGAATACGAACAAATACATGCACTAACATTTTTACGATATACTAGACAGGGCTCATTTTTAATTTTATAAGTACATTACTTAATTTAAGTACCTAATATTTTTCAGTTCTTCACGATTTTCGACTATAACACGACGGAAGAAGTTTCATGCAAGAATTCAGGTAGCTATTCCAAGATTACATTCTGATGAAATAGGATATTTTTTAAGGGAAAACTTCTTTTGTCACACTACACGCAGATTTTTCGTGAGCTGTGAATAAAAAGGCCGTCACAGACGTAGCTACAATTTATACAGCGTGGTGCTTCGGTGCCGACATTAAATGAACACACAAGTAGGGTTACTGACCAGTAATCATACAAAAGGTGTGAAAAATAAATATTCGCTTATTTGAAAAAAATATATTTTGTAACAAACTTAATAATTGTATCAAGCGATCGAACGAAAAGCATCCTGTGCACTAGATTCATTCACCAACGTCAGATGTGTGCGTGATTTACGTTCGCTTTTCGTAAAAGAAGCTGGCAACGTCGCACTGCAGAAATTACCTATCTGTAAGCGGTGCGCGGGCGGGTGCACGGCGTGGCAACGCCGCCCCGGTCGAGAGGTAGGTACTTACAAATGCGCGATAATTTGGAACGGGGACTCCCCGTCAACTTTATGCCTGTTCATCACTAATAAATCGAATACCTACCAAATAATAAAGCTAATAAAATAACATAAAGTAAATGCGTAGGTAGGTATCTATTGTAACTTTGGCGAAACATTACAAAATGATTGCTTTTTGAAGATGCGTTGTCAAAATCAAGGACACTTCGCATCAACAGCCCATCAAATATTCCCACTGCTGGGACTCGGGGGCTTCTCTCGCACGGAAAAAGTCAAGGCCATAATCCACCACGTTGGCCAAGTGCGGTTGGTGGTTAACATAAACATGACCTCGAAAGATTTTTTTTTTTTTTTTTTATCTGGACAGAACCTTTATTAACAAAACTAAAATACAATGAGAACTACATACACTACACTACAAACCTAACTAACTACTTACACTAAGCACACCTGAATTATCTATAGACCACTGTAGGTCTATAGATAATCAAGATGTTCAAGCCCACTACCAATCGGAAGCGTACCCAGCATGCTGGCGGCATTACCACGCTGAATGGCAATGCTTATGCGTTGGGCCAAATAAACGCCAGCATTTTGGTCACGCGTCGCGTCGACCAAGCGCTCGGATAGGCTTTTGAAAATGAGGTGAGCTCCCGGCCCCCACGGTCCCAATGTCTCAACCCCAAAGGGCTCAAATATGTAACCACTTCCGAGGGTTGCATATTTGCGCCGTTTGAGTCGCTCAGCTGAATTAGCCGCTGCACCGGCCCTACTATGTGTCTCTGGAAGATGTGATGGTGCCAGAGTATCGACGCAAGTTGCGTCCCATACTAAGGGCCGACCCAACTTCCAAGGCGCAACAGTCATGCCGTCAGGTCTTTTGCCATCGTCACGCGCAAGACCACTCGGTTCGAGTATGGCTGGGACATTGGCGGTGGAAAAAGCCCGGCGTATGATGTCGTTCAGGCAGGCGTGGCGGCCAATACGACCCGCGCTTTTCGAGCAAGAGAGACCATGGTGACCGAGTTGGTCGACGGCAGTACCACAATGGCAGCGATGGGCTTCATAGCACCTGGCACCCAAGCGCAAGCTAACAGCTAGACGAAATGCAGTTGGATCTAATAGGCTACCGGTATTGAAAGATGGCAAAGCTTGTAACCAAAGGCCCGATTCCCACACAGACACAGCAAGGATACGAGCACGATTCGCGATACTAGGACACGTATCGAGAAGAGAGTTCCGTGCTAGATCGCAGATCGGTCGATCCCACTGTCTCTGAGATGACAGACATCTGGGGAAATCGTTGTTTGGACAAGCCAGCCTCCAAGCATTCTTAGCCTCGCACAAATTAGCTACTACTACATCCGAATGGCCTAATGAGGGTGCGAGAATTTTTTCGATTAGATTTTGAGTACTATGAACTGAGGACAAGAATGCCGGTAAAGCTACACTTGAAATTTGGCGGACCCCTAGGCCTCCCAACCTTATGGGTAGTGAGGCTTGTG
The DNA here is from genome assembly GCA_017562165.1 of Ectropis grisescens. Lineage (NCBI taxonomy): Eukaryota > Metazoa > Arthropoda > Insecta > Lepidoptera > Geometridae > Ectropis > Ectropis grisescens. Next base: position 13,012,216 of record CM029778.1, on the reverse strand, counting down.
ACCATGCCCTCCCACTCAGGTCCACATTCAACACCGATATTAAAGATTCCTTTACGACATTGTCTAAGCTCCAAAGGAGCTCACCATGTTTCCACAGTGGACTACATCGTAAAGCGTACATAAATTTCGGAACAAAGAGACAATGCCGAATAATTGTAAACGCCATATGGGCGTTTACTTTGAGTAGCCTATCGGAGGCTCTCGTAAAATTTTGAATTTTTCCTCGACAAAAGGTGTAAACGACTCATCTAATATCGGTGAACCCAGGAGGCGCAAGGAATGTTTGTCAACTGATTTGATGTTGGGGCCAGATCATTAAATTTCTGTATTATCGAATCTTTATCTGGACATGTGTCGCAAACGAAAAGTTCGCATTTTGAGAAATTTAGTTCCAAACCAATGAGACGAAAACCGTCTATAAGTTTTTGTAAATCAGTTAAAACAGTATTCACATCGCCCCCAACGTTCCGTCGTCCAAGTACCAAACGTTTAGTTTGGACTGGAGACGTTGAATGATAGGGTGAATGGCCAGGGCGAAGGTCGCAGGGCCGAAGGATCACCCTGTTGACAGCCAACGGAGGATAGCATATGATTGTTTTGATAAGTCAATTTTGTGGGCTCGTCATAACATTGCCAAAGAAAATTGTACAGATCAGGAATTTTATCCTTCACTTGGGCCAACAGGGCTTCTCGATCAACCGAATTAAAAGCGTTTTTGACGTCCACCTTTAACAGCACCTCTCCGCAATTTTGGTGAAGGAAGGTCCGGACAGAATGAACGGCAGCCTCACATCCACCCGCGAACCAAAGCCGAGTTGTATTGGTTGGAAAAGGGAGCTCAAAAGAGCAACCTTTTTCCTACAACCCACCTTGGCAGCAAGGCGACGATATGTGGTGCCGACAGCGATTGGCCTGATCCCACCATCTTTTTTGGAAAGTGCGCACAGATTAGCGCCGTACAAAACTTCGACAATATCACTACTGACTCGACCAGATAACATGAGATTAACTAAAGAGGTTAGATCTCTCAAGAGGGACTCTCCGACCTCACCAGAGCTAAAAGATAGAAGATTTTTAGATGTTGAGGTGTCAGGCCATCTAGGCCTCCGGCTGAACCACTCAAAAGATGTAATCGCAGCCGTAACCTCCTGCGATGTGGCCTCAATAGTGACGTCATCTGATTGTGGGGGATCAGGGAGGTGGAGATTAGCTGTCGCAGGTGGATGTTTGTCACGAAGTGACTGAATGGTGTGTGTTGTATTTGGCGCAATAGTGTCACTGGAAAACAGAATACGTGCAGCGCCTTTGATGTCGCCATCGCTAATTTTGTTCTCTACTATCTTCATTATAGCCGAATCATCACTTTTTTAGAATTTATGTTATTCCGCTGCTTAGGCGGAATAAAACTACTCAAATCTAAAGGGGTTTCCACTGATGCAGTGTATTTAATGCAATTTTCCTTGACCCTAGTGGTAAGGGACTTTTTGTTCGACGGTTCTAAAGGTACATAAAGTACACTGTATGGGAAAGTGAGTAAATGTTCCCAAGCATCTTTTGAATTTTGTGACAGAACAGTTTTGATAACAAACGATAAACTTTGAGCCACCGAAACACGAGCACCACGCGGGATGCGCTTAAGGATCGGAAATGAATTTTTCAGTGAGCTCAACACTTCCCAAAAAGGTTGGGAAGGCGTAGCAGCGCTCACGAAGCTGCCACTTGGGGTCTGCTGACCCGCAATCGGAGCCGAAAGCGGAATTTGCAAATTTTTGTGGCATTTAGCCCGATGAATTTTGAGCCCTTTTTGTCCCTTAAAAAGTCGCACTTGGGAACATTCTGTGCACTGTATCATGGGTTCCAACGACACTATATTAGACAACGCATTGCGTCCAACCGGGGTGCAAGATGCCATACTATGACTAAAACTAAAAATAAATAAAAATTATCTTAGTGTCCCTAAATGACGACCGCAAGACAGCGAGACGTCAGGCGATGACGTTGCCTGAGGAGCGCGCAGGCTCGCCGGATGGCGTCGTCATGGAAACAGAAAAACACAACTAAGCGGTAATCTGTCAAAATACAGAAAAAAAGACTAACCCCAGCTCTACAAACAATACCTTGCAAAAATCCTTAAATATACTTGCGGCTGATATAAAGAAACCAGCCTAAAAACGAAGAAAAGCTGAAAGAAAAAATAAACCGAAAATTTGCCAACTTGCGTTGACAATTTTTTTTTTTTTTTTTTTCGAAAGATTTTAGGTAAGTAAGTACATGTCGGTTTTTTCACGATGTTTTTAAGTTAGCAGCATTACGCACATGACTTTGATAAAACAGTTTGTGCGCGTAGGATTTGAACGCGGGACTAGACCAGCACTTGGTAATAACAAAGGACATTACCGTTTTTAGCGTGAAAGCTGCTGAAATGGTTGGTACCTACAACTTTCTTTAAAATAAAATAATAAACCTTCTCGCAATACGACTTCAATTTCGTAAACAATCTAACTAATAAACCCCTTTGAGAGAAAAAGTAATTTTGTTTAAAATCGAATTAAGCCGCTGTACTTACCTTTCCTACTGCCGGAACGGCAACGCGCGTCCGGCGCGGGCGCGCGGAACGGTCGAAAACATGCTCTGGGTCGATTTTCAAAATCCTATTGTAGGACTTATCAGACTAAAATCACATGTGCATAGGTACACTCAGAAAACACTGTACGTTCGACGTCACTAATTAAATAACTATTCACAACACAATAAGAGTCACACACAAACAAAACGAAAAGCAGGCTAATCTTATTGACACTGACTCTAAAAATAAATTACACTAAAATAACGAACAAAATTAACATGTATCCGTCTTTTTCGGGAATAATTAGATTAAAAAATTCCCTAGTTAAGGATTTAAAGTAAAAGTTTTAACGCGCCATTTAGAGAAATGTGTCAGGGACTACGGTCAACTTCGCATCCCGGCAGCTAGCACAAAACTAGTGAAAAATAAAAGGGAGAGTAAGACTACATTTAAAATTAGTTAATAGGTCTCTTTCGTCTGCATTTAATTCACAAACATTTACAAGTGTGTTGCAGGACGTCGCCTATCTCGTTTCTTTAGCTTTTGCTTTTTGCCTGATTTTTTATTGATAAATCGGATGGACTGTGGGCTGCGGTGTAATGACCTCTGCGAAGGACATTTTAGATACAGGCTGCTTTATTACGGTATTTTGGAAAATTGCGAATAACTCAGTAAATAATAACGATAAATGAAATTTAATTTGACAGAATAGGTCAAAATATGATATTTTATAGGTGGTTTCATTTAATGGCGGCACCTAAGCGCCACGCTGTATTTTCATATTTTCGTGACGTCAGCAAAATATACCGTAATATAGTATATTACGGTATATTTTAATATGCCATAATATTACGGTATATTTTAATATGCATATTAACATAGTAAGACATATTTTGAGTTTCCATCATGATTCAACATCGTCTGAGCACATTGAACATGATCTTTTTAACCCCCAACGCAATAACGACGGAGTGTTATAAGTTTGACATAAGTGTGTATGTATTTGTAGCATCGTAGGTCCCAAATGGATAAACCAATTTTGTTTTTTATGTTGGGTACACACCAACCGATTTTGTTTTGTTTTTGAGTTGGTAAACTCGATGGGGTAATGTTGTTGAATTACCAAGTTCATATGGAAATCTTCCAGGTTTTTCATTAGACCCTTATTACCATCAAGTACTCGTCAAGGAATCAAACAAGCTCAATTTCGATGGTGTTATGTCGTTTAGTTACAAGATTCCTATGGTTATTCCAGCTTCATCATCAGACCATGGTTTTCATCTAGCACCAAGGCACTCACCAAGGCAACTAAAACAATCCCAGATTTGACGGGGTTTCGTCGTTTCATTACAGAGTTCCTATGACCTACTTCCAAATCCATCATCAGACCTTGGTTAATATGGGGATAGGTGAAACTAATAAATAAAAGCTTGAAAGCTTGTCAAACAACTCGTGATGTGTGCTCTAACAATGATGAAACACGCTGTATATTCAAAATATTTATGTCTTGCCATACCATAATTTATATTAATATGCCTTAATATATATTACGGTATATTTTGGTGACGTCACAAAAATATACATTATAGCTGCGTGTGTGGACACTCGAGGATTTGTATAGAAAATATACGGAAATATGTCCAGCAATGAAATATGAAAATATATATTATAACCACGTCTGTGACGGCCTTTAAGCTCATCGTCACGCTTGAAAATGCAAGAAACGTTCGGGTGTACTTGGGACTTCGGGACTGACGAGTGTGTGTATGTATGTGTGTGCTGCTGTTGCTGTCTGGCTACTATCATAGTCTTTTTTAAAGTAACATCTTCAAGTTAAAGTTAATTAGGTATGTTGCTTAATGTAGTTCTCATTGTATTTTAGTTGTGTTAATAGAGACTCAGCTCGTAATAGAAAAATGCGTGTGCTTACAACCACACAGGAGTGAAAACTAAACTAAGAAATAATTATTTAAACTATTGAACAAGTAACTCAAAACAAAAACGTTTACTTATTATAAATTGGATACTGTCAGATGCGACTGAAGGAGTATACATGGCCAAGAATAAATTAAAATAAAACAATAGACATTTGTGGTGCGCACCACACATGTTTTTTTTTTAGACAAAAGAAGTTTTTAATTCAATAAAAATCCATACTAAAATAATAAAGCTTAAGGTGTTTTCTTTGAACGCTCTAATCTCAGGAACTACTGGACCAATTTCAAAAATTCTTTTACTTTCGATATTTTATAATCCTCAAGAACTATAGATGTTTGGTCTACCACAGGCACTTTCCGTGGTCCCGAGTTAACCCGAACAAATCTTTCACTTGATGACAAACCTACAAACGTGACGATGAGCTTCATTCACAGTCCACGATATAATGTTATATCAAACAGTTGATATTATAGTCTGTGGTTACTAAGTACTAGAGTTGGGATGTACTAAATTTAACTGTTCCGAGTATTTTTTTTAAATCAATCCAAAAATCTGTTTTCCTAGTATCATCTAATAATTTTCCGGATCTAATAATTGATCGGACTACAGACTACCGATGTCGACTAGTACCGATTTTCTTCTTTGAGGACAACCCTGACTTTTATTGTAGAAATCTTCAAGAAATGACAACCATGCTTGTCATTATAAGTACAAAATTAAAAAATTTGATCAGCCCCCGACTACCTCAGATGTGTTATCTATACAACATTCTACTAGTCAAGCCATTTCATTTAATACCCATGTTAAAGGAGTTGTGAAAAAGAAATGTTATTTGCCATTTTGTGGAAGCGGCCATCTTGGATTTGAAATTTGTCATAGTGCAATGTATTCTACTAGTCAAGCCCTTTCGTTTGATACCCCATATTGAGGTAGTAGTGAATAAAAAAATATAATTCGCCATTTTGTGGTGGCGGCCATCTTGGATTTGTTTTTTTTATCGTGTATAGTATTCTACTAGTCAAGCCCTTTCATTTGATACCCATATTACGGTAGGTTGTGAAGAAATATTTTGTCCGCCATTTTGTGGCGGCGGCCATCTTGAATCGACATTAACCAAACATAGCTAAGAACATCCGCACGGATTTTAACTTTCAAATAAAAAAAAATTGCATCAAAATCGGCCCATCCGTTTGAGCTCTACGGTGCCACAGACAGACACACACACAGACAGACAGACAGACATCGACGTCAAACTTATAACACCCCTTTTTTTGGTCGGGGGTTAAAAAATAGAGGTATTGTTTTTTTATATCTACTTTTCTACTCTGTCTGTAGGAGATTTCGTCAAGGAAGTTGGGATTTCGTTGTGTTTCTTCTAATAATAAAGAAGGATTTTCAATGTCAGTGTCACAGAAGTGTCAAAGTTATTCTACCAAAATTCTGAAGGTACCTACCTAATCTGACAATCTGAGTAAACTGACATTCTGACAGTTACCAGCTGCCATTGTCAATTTGAGAGAACAAAATTGAGGAAATTTGCTTTTGTGGACGTAAAAATAAAAATTGTAAATAATTAGGTAAATAAATGCTTTCTATCACGATAATTTTGAAAAAAAAATGTAACGTAACCGTGCGAAATTTAATTCCTGGTGTAAGTTTATTGTTACAAAAACCTGCCAACGTTTAAATTAGCTAATCATTATTTTTATTTTTTAGCCATCTGATTTGTCAAGCGTTTTAAAGTCGCACACATTCAAGCAACGTAATAATTTTCCATGGCCGGCGAGGAAGAGGATAACACCTGGTATGAAGCTTTTATTAAGTCTGCCATTCGTGAGTCACAGTTTGAAATTGGTGCAGATATAAGTTACATTGTTAGATAGCCCAATAGATAACAGTCTAATCCGTATGCTACACGAATTTGTCGTTGATATCGTATGTAAACATTTCATAATTAGTGTTTTCCCAATATTAAACTGTACTTGAAATATGTCATATTTGTTCTAAATATTTCAATTGTTTGTAGGCTTATAGAGCTGGAGTCTGCGTTGCTGGATGGTTGCTCTGCTCATGACATCAATGTTCTCACCAAAGGGAAAAAGATTCCTGACAGTCTCCGACCTGATGTCTGGCTAGTATGTCTTAATTGCCAAGATGCTAGTAACCAGCTCCTATTATTCGATGAAATATTTGATTTGCCTAATCAAAATGATCTTAGAAATGATGTCAAGAACTTTGTCAAGCAACTTGGTAATGATGAGGATGATAAATTGGCTGTTATCTCTGACATTGAATCTATTATTACTTACTATTGCAAATCAAATTGTATCAATTACACCTCTAACAATGGGTGGATAGAGGTACTGCTGCCACTTCTCAGCTTGAAGCTACCTAGAGCTGATACATATAATTTATTTGAAAGAATCCAGAAACTTTACATTCCAAAAGGTTGTGTCAAAAATGGTGTACCATTCCACATTCTACGTCTCGTGTTGCAGTACCATGATCCAGAGTTGTGTTCATTTTTGGACACAAAACGAATAACTCCTGAGCAGTATTGCATGCCATGGCTCCGATCCATCTTTGCAGGAACTTGTAATTTGGAAGTGGTCCTCTTCATGTGGGACTTGTATTTCCAGAGATCTGACCCTTTTTTTATATTCTTCCTATGCTTGATTATGATAATTAATGCAAGAGAACAAATACTCCAAATGACAAATGATGATAAGACATCAATAGTTGAAACACTTAGTGGTATGCCTGCATATCTTGAGGCCAATGATGTGTCTGATTTTTGTTCATTAGCACATTATTACTCATTAAAAACCCCACTGTCATTCCGAGAAGATGTCCTTGAAGTACTATTTTCTGAAAGTGGTTTGGAAATTAATTCAAAACTTTATTCTCAGGCCCTATGCCTCCCTGTAGCAGTCCATGAATTAATAGAAAGTGCAACAGTAGATGCAAACGAAGACAATGTGAAGTTCTTTCTTGTGGATTGTAGACCTGCAGAACAGTATAATGCTGGTCATTTGTCTACAGCCTTCCATCTTGACTGTAATTTGATGTTGCAAGAACCTACAGCATTTAATACAGCTGTGCAAGGTTTGCTCAATGCTCAAACACAAGCATTAGCTGCGGGTTCTCTTGCTGCTGGGGAGCATCTGTGCTTTGTGGGATCCGGTAGAACAGAGGAAGACAGCTATGCTCATATGGTGGTAGCATCTTTTCTTAAAAGGAATACAAAGCATGTTTCGATGTTAGATGGTGGCTTTGTAGCCATACATGATTATTTTGGACCTCATATGACAGATTGTTTGGAAGAGCACAATCCAATCACATGCTTAGTATGTGCCCCAAATAATAACAATGCTGGTGCTGAGTTCCATCAGAGCAAAGTAAGAGATAACATTCCAGCTAAACAGTTGTTTAGCAAACTATCTTCTGCAATGAAAGCGAAGAGTCAAGAAGTGAAAGGGAAACTGATAGAATATATTGTCAATCCCAATGCAACAGTCAACAATGGAGAGTGGCATGTTTCTGCTGCTGATAGGAAGGACACCAGGTACCGTAATGTGCCTCCAGTTTTTAGTATTAATGATGAGGATGATGACTCGAGATCCGATAGTATTAAAAGAGATTATAATGATCACCAACCTCTGGAAGAAATTGTTGATATTAATTCCTTTTTAAAGGAATCTAATATTGTAGACAGTTTCCAATGCCAAGAGGTGCTGCTAAATGGCTACATGCATGACTCATACCTAGTAGTGACTGAAACACATTTGTTAATTTTGCGAGACATTCCAAACAAACGAGGTGCAGCCAAGGTTATGTCTCGACGGCCGTTATCTACAATAGTTAAAATTACTGCTAAGAAAAGGCACCCTGAGCTAATTACCTTCAAGTATGGAGTGCCTGATGGAGATAATCTTCTGATTAAAGATATGGATCGATTTCTTATTCCCAATGCTTCAGTAGCAACGAAAGTAGTTTCTAATCAAATAGTCAACCAATTAGATAGTAAAATGTAATAAGCTAAAGGAAATTTTAGAATGCACTCGAGGTATGTTTGTTCTAATTAACTGTTAACAAATTATATGCACCATTGTCTTCAAGAACACAATTATATTGGCTGCAATATTTGTAGTACTGAATACTGATGATAACATGGCATGTTTTGTGTCAAGGTTTACATAAAAATGCAAATAAAGAAAAGATTATGATTACATAGCTATTAACTTAGTACTTGTAGGCCCTGCATGTCACTATCGTCTATAGGTGACAAATAAAATATGACAGTATCTAAAATACACCCTGACATTATTTGTATTTTTATGTATTCTTTCTATAAATACTTAAAACACACTAACCTCCTCATTTGACTGTCTATCTTGATACATGACATTGGCGGAATTGTGAGGCTAAACCATAATAAAAGCCACAAACCAAAAGTTGAAGTTAAATACTTAAACCTACCATGTCTTCTATTATTCAAAATCTAAATATTTAGGCATTCTCTGTAATTGCGGATAGGGTGCGGCAGAGCATTTTCAAAGTGCCATTCAAAAACTTGATTTATTTGAACATCTTATCACTTCACTTAGCATAGTATAGATAATAACTGTACCATTTATAGAGAAATATTTTTATTATGTAGTTATTAATACTTTGCATTATGTTCACAGTTAATACTTTGTATTGGTGTCAATTGTTTTTTACTTTTCTTTATAAACTAAAGAAATTCGTTACCAGGCATTATGACTTACTAATAATAATTATACTTACCTATTAAAAACTGCATTATGAAATACTGAATGTCAAATTTACAAAACACACAATGTCAACAATTACCTAATTCAATAAAGGGGTATTTCAAATCACTAAACTGTCCATTTAGTATGTGTAATTTGCATATTAAATTAACTTATTGATAGGTGAAATGCCCCTATGTAAGTAGGTACTTACTATATCTAGATTTTATTAGTCTGCACAGCTGATTCCATAGTATGTAAAATTTGATAAAACTACTATTTTAGTGTATGAATGTGACACTATTTATCCTGAATATTTATTTCATCTTATGTTTTTTATAGAAACGGAGGCGATAATTTTAAACTCTTCTTGAAATGGTGAATGTCTTGCTATGATGTTTAGTTTAGTTGCATAGACCAATTTCTATTATACAGTAGAATAGAATAAGAAACCTTTTTACCTTATACCAGTTCACACTGGCAAGTGAACTAATGAGTATTGTTTTATCCTTATGCACGTGAAGCGAAGATAGAGCGAAATAGCTATAGTCCATTGAAATGTTACGAAATTTAGTCCTTATGTTGCGTTTGTCTGAGGACAATACTTTTAGGATGCATAGAGGGGGCATATTGCATGAAAGTTTTGTGATGTGTCATACATAGTAAAGTTCTCAATAATTGTCAGCTTATTATGTAAAGTGAGAGAATATAAACTAACACTAGGATAGTAGTCTAATCTAACAGAGTTAGATCATACACTGCCAAAGTACACAATTTTGTGATGACAAATACAAATGTATAAAATTTAAGAAAAAATATTACATGCAAATGACAAGCCATGGACGTATAAAAAAGTCGGACGTAGTCTCGCTAAAACAAAAACTGTGTCAATAGAGTCGGCCACATTTGCACGTGTGCGTTGTCAGGTTGTCACTGATAGGCTGACACGCACATATATACTTACCCAAGTAGCGCGTGTGATGACCCACTGATGTGTGCGTGTCAGCCTGTATGTTACAGCGCACACGTGCATATTATGTGGCCGACTCGATGGACATAGTTTTTGTATTAGCGAGAATACGTCCGACTTTTTTTATACGTCCATGTGACAAGCAAAAGCTTATATACTTTTTGAAATTGGCTGCTGAGGCAGTTGATGCTTATGCTAAGCTATTTCATTTCAATTTTATTATTTTTTATTTGGTATTATTTTGAATAACTTGCCATTTTTTTTTTCGATCTAATATGGGCTGATCATAAATGTTTACATTATTACCGCAACTATTGAAATTTTATTGGCTTAAGTACCTATATGTTATAGAATATATACCTAAGTCACGAATTTAATGATTTCACATTTGTTTAATTTTAAGTTAATGTAGGTATTCAAACAAGTTTCAATTTAGATTGCTAATCTTGATTATATTACAGTGCAATAAAAATTACTGCACTTTTTGGATGTATGTAAATTGTAATGTGCATTACACACTTAATTACATAATTCATTACAAAAAAGCTCATGTACTGGCCAATGGGCTAATATATTACCTATATGAACAATACAAAAAAAACATTGTTTCATTTTGTACTCTTGGAGCACTTGATGTATTTTATGCTTGACTGATACTTGATAATTGACCTAGAGATTGTATTCATTGATAGAGTACCTACATAAGTCTGCGAGGCGTATCTAGATAATTCACATTTATTTATTTGTTTACATAATACACTCTTCTCTCATACTCCTTCTTTTAAATAGTTTAGAAACGACTACAAACAATAATCTGGTCCTAAAATACAAAATCCGTTTTACCATGGTAAATAGAAAATTAAAATGAATGCTGATGATAGCCTAATGTGTGATCTAGACCTAATATTAAGTAGGTATAAGAAGAGTTTTAAATCTTAATATATGCCTGTGTTGTCTGTTCTATTTCTATTCATTAAAATTACAATGAAAATTGTGTTTTAAAATGATTGTCATTTTCAATCCTGCTTTTGAAAAAGAGTTACTTATTATTACTTTTTGTAAAATGTCTATGTTCTCATAATTCTCTTGTCAGAAGAGTGAGAGGGAAAGAGTTACGCGCGTGGATCTGGTGGAAGTGCATATTGAAACGGCTAGAAATATTAAACCCTAAGTACCCTCTAATCTTTCCCTATCCCTTTGAGTCATGGTCCACTTTTCGCTGCCATACATTGCAATAGGTACTCCAGATTAGGATTGTAACGGAGGCCTTCTTAGCGGAGGCGACGGGGTTCATCTCCGCGGATGCGGAGGCGGATCAATAAATATCTGCTAATACATCATCATAATAGTTTTATTTCTTCATTCATTCATTCATAATTTAAGAGACGCTCTTGTCGGTGGAATTCCTTCCATGTAGAAGTACATGGAAGGAACTCCACGGAGGAGAAGGCGGAGGCCTTCTCCTTGACTTCCTGATACGACACTACATTTACTTCTCCTTCACTTGGTTCTTGTAACTTCTCCTAGGTCTACCTCTCTTTGTCCTCCCTTCTAATTTACCTTCCATTATTGTTCTAATGAAGTTGTCGTGTCGTATGAGATGTCCCAACATCTTCCCTCTTCTGTTTTCAATTGTTTACTGTACTTATTCTATTTCTTAATCGGTCAAAAATTAAATCCAGGTAAGTACCTATATACTTAGTCAGATTACCATATAATATTCCAATCTTTATAACTCGTACCTACGTACTTATCTAACTCGTACATAAAATGTTTTCATCTTAAATCACCAATAACAACTGGCAATCACCCACTGCTGAGTATTTGTAAGTATTTGTTTCATTATTTCTCTTGCCTAATACGGAAAGCTATTTAATCAAGATTGAAGGTATGTGTGGACACTCTATTAGAAAGGGATGTAGTGCTACTTTGATGCCTTTCAATTGGCTCGTTTTGATAGAACAGTGCACAGTTATAGTAAGTAGGTATACGTTCGTGCCATGTCCCTAATCCAACGACAGGAGGGATTTTAGGTCAGCGTGCAAAGCTGCAAAGAGGACACCGCTCAACAAATGCCAAAACGACACACGCTAGCAACGAAGTACCTACCTATTACAAATATACATAAAATATATTTGTAATACTTACTTATATAATAATAATTATATATATTTATTTAAATTATTAATAGTGTCTTGCATCGTAGTATCGTGCAAAAATTACAACGAAGTACTTATTAATTAAAAATTAATTAATAGAAGTAAGTAGGTATTATTATGTCATTGAAAAATTACAACAAAAAATGTGCGCGCTTAACGCACGGCAGAAGTGGAAACTAAAATAAGAAATACTTATATTAAATTTAAAGGCCACTCAATAATATTAATAATTAAATATACAAATTTTTTAGAAATTGAATTAGCCTAGTTTAGAAATTGAAAATTAAGTAAGTACCTATACTCCGTTCCAAATAGAGGTGAAGAAAATGTAAACAAATCAATGTCACTCTCAATATGACAGACCAGCATTTCTCAATCTTGGTTTTCGTTGTAAGCTTCTCTGCTTGCCCTTTTAGATTTTCGTTGTGTTAACCCATCAGAAACATGCGTATACTTAAGTGAAGTGAGATCAAAGTTCACTATTATATTATATGCTTTGTTTGTTGACCGACTAAAGAATAGAGATCTAAATGGTCTATAATGGTCGGTTCTAAAATCTATTTATAATTACATAGACTATTTTTTAAACAACTAAAACATGATTTATTTTTATTATATGTAATGATTGTTAAATTAAGCATAATTACTTATGTTACAGTCTGACTTGGCTAGTTTTAATATCATACTACTGAACTTGTCTTTCACTTCACGTTTATGTTTTGATGAGATTGACACACATCACATTTTGAGAAACATAGATCAAATTGCCACCGTTTAAAACCTATCTACCACATTCTACTATTACTATTTATAACTTTTAAGATAAGTTAATAAATCATTATTTGATCAATACAAATCCAAGTATGTTGTATTGACGATCACAGTAAAGTCGAATCATATTTGTGAAAAATATTTTAAGACAGTTTTATAAAAATACTACAATTAAATGATTTTTATGTTATGGTAGCACTTTTGTTTACATTTTCTACACCTCTCCGTGGAACGGACTATAGTAAGTAAGTAGACGCGCCTAAAGAAGTTTTCACTTCAAAAAGTGAGAAAGAGAGAGATGGTACCTACTGATATCTTATTTCAGTACGTACATCATTATATTCATTATTCTATCAATTAAGGGGCGTTAATAATAAAAGCAATTTCTAAACAATCATTTATTATACTTCAATTCCAAGTACCTACGTAACGTGTAACGTGTCAAATAACCGACATAACGCGTCATCCGGCAAAACGAGTCTGATATTCCGGTGGATCAGGCATAAGGAGTTTATGTTTGAAGTGAACATTTCTTTGGGCGCACTACGCAAAGATTTTTCGTGGGCTGTGAAGCATCGTCACGCCCGTTAATGAAAGAAATGTTCTGGTAATCCAGAGCGAGCGAGAAAGAAACTATCAGCTGTCTAGCTCCTATCACCGTCTTTTTGAAGTGAAAACTTCTTTTGGCGCGGCACAGACTTATTTTTCGTGGGCTGTGAATTGAATTCTAGCGTCACGCTCGGGAATAATAAGAATTCTTCGGGTAACTCAGGACCATGTCCATTGGGTCATCTAGAAATGCGTCAACATATTCCATTGGCTATCTAGAAATGCGTTAGAATCTAGAAATGGGTCAGCATTTCTAGATGGCCATGCTCATGGCCACGCCCTCCCGGGTATTTTCCAAAGTAAGCAATCACATTTAATTCTGAGTAGTTTTCACTTCTAGCGGCAGTCCCTATGACTGCCAATTTTTTGTTTATTTATTAATTTAAATTTAAAATCAATAAATATTAATTATACGATCAAAATCAAAATTGAAATACTTACTCGTGATATTTCATTTTTATACACATTTATATTATTTATATATATTTTTCCTTATATACTTACACTTGGCTAACTTACTAACAGTTCATTTTGAATCGAAAAACGAAAATAATCCCGATTTGTTAAACCAGCTGTTAACTGATCGACGGCAATTCAGTCGGATCCGGCCGGACTGAAAATTACGCCGGATTCAATCACTAGTGCAATATTGATGTGCCTCAGGAAAACATACAGCATTATATGAAGAAGCAGTATGTATACTTATCTTATTAATCTGTGGTCGACGTCTATACCATAGACAATTAGCTTCATCTTGACGCCACCAGAGGGCGCCGCAAGCGCGCCACCAGCAAGGGCACCCGGCGCGGTGCGATCTTTGGGATTCATAGCGTTGTATACTTTCGCCACGAGTGGTCGAAATTATAGAAAAAAATATTCAATTATCACTAATTAACAATTAATAACTATCGAAAAATATTTTAAATGTGTTTATATATTACACGAAATTTTATTGAAATCTCAACGGATTGAGATTTTCGAAGTAGCCGTGAGTGAAGCGGATAATTCATCCATCGAAGAAAAATGGTAAATCCTCTGCGTGGTAAAGGTGAGATCGACCGATTCCAGAATCAAGGTCTTATACATGCAGGTCAGTCTTCATTCATTTATATGCATTTTATGAAAAGTGAGCAGCTGGCTCACTAGTGCGAGTTTTGCCTAATCTCAAATGTATGGTTTTGACCAATATATCGAAAACATTTCGATCATTTACGCCTGGTCGCGGAGACCTTGCGTTCGAAGGGTCGTGTCAGTCTTTACTGAACGACTTCCTTCTGGTGCAGTTCAAATTACGTTTCTAGGTTGCGGAAACCGTGTGATAGCTGGAACACACTTGTACCAACATAGTATGTGACCGATACTCTTTGGACATGCGGGTAGACACACGTAAAAAGGTTTTGAAGGCTATTATGTAAATTATTAGACCAGCTAACGTTAAATTGCTAAGTAAATCTACAGCATGTACCTACCCGCTTGGCAGCGTGTCCGCTAAAAGAAAAACTAAGGGTTTCAGGTGCATCTCCCAGTTTTTAACTGGCTTGTTTAAATTATTTATTGTTTGAACCTTGTCTCAACTACCTACTAATACTAATACACTTTGATAAGGTGTGTAACCAATAAGTTACTGCTTAGTAACATCTGGGAAGCTAAACTTATTAAGAGTATCTCAATATTACATATAATTATGGCAACATCTAATCCCACTTTCAAAAAAAAAGAAGGAAAATGGCTGTTCAGAATCGGAATCAACATTGAATAATATTCTATGAAATTAATTAAAACATCAAAAACAGGTATAAACGAAATTAATTTTATACCCTTCGGTGTCCACCGAACTAGTTCAGACGTATACAAATACATAGACGTGCCGATGGGGGTTGAAATGAATATATCATAATTATACGCATTATTAACTAAGATTTGACGAAACTTAGTTCAGTTGCACTATTGTAATTACACCATCACTTAATTTAGTTGCACTATCGAATAAAGTAAGCCGCTACAACGTGGACAAATTTGCAAACATACATGCATAACCATTTATTTATGTAAGGATATTCTAAGTTTGGATCTTTTATACAATACAATCGTGAATGTATTGCATTTTAAAATTCTTACATACCTACAAAAAAAATATAAAAAAAAAAAAAAAAAAGTATTTCATATGCAATGGCGAGCTCTGGGTGCCAATATAACTATTTGGGAGAATAAAATTTCACATAAACCCATATCAATAGATTTAAAATTCACAGCTACATCCAACTCATCACATCGATAACTATCGATTCAGGGGAGGAGTCCCTGTTATAAAACAAACCTTCTCTGCGGAAGAGAAGCAAGTCGCCAATTTCAGAGATATTTATAAGAAATACATCATTCAAGTAGATGTTCTATTGTATTATCAAATGTTTTATGGCATGTTTTATTTTAATACGTATACATATTTAAATTTTGATCTCTCCTTAGCACCACATTTTTCATAACATGCTTGGTCGCGGAAACCTTGCGTACGAAGAGTCGCACTTCGCACTAATCTTACAAGACGACCTCCTTCTGGTGCAATAAAAATTTAAATAAGCCTCTAAATTTCGGAAACCGCGAGACATCATTTGGAACAATTGATACCTCACATTTGACCAGGTCCCAGCACCATATCTTACCACTAACACACGCTTGGTCGCGGAGACCTTGCGTTCGAAGGGTCGTGTCAGTCTTTACTGAACGACTTCCTTCTGGTGCAGTACCAAGTTAAGTTTCTTGGCTGCGGAAGCCATGAGACACTTGGAACATACTCATGTCCAATATATTTGACCAATACTTGTTTTGGACCTGGTCCCCGCACCATATCTTACTACTAACACACGTTTGGTCGCGGAGACCTTGCGTTCGAAGGGTCGTGTCAGTCTTTACTGAACGACTTCCTTCTGGTGCAGTGTTCCAAGTTACGTCTCTAGGTTGCGGAAGCCGCGAGACACTGGAAATGCCTATGATCGAGAAAGCAGGTATCTATGTATATTCACATTATGTATCTGGAAGGTTATTGACAGAAAATAGGAGCAGGTCAACTATGGCGCACATATATCTACACATAACAGCGTTTATAGAAAAGTACATGAATCTACCTACATCTGACGCAAAAGTTAGATTTGATTTGCTTAAATTGGAATTGAAGGGTGGCCTAAATTTTACTGTTTCTGGTACCATACGGCAGACTTTAATATCCGCCATCTCAGATTTAACCAGTAACAGCTTCGTCAAGTATGACTTGTACTTACATGATTTAACAAAAAGGATGTAGTACCTACTGCGATGGTGTGGTGGCGCGGAGCCACTTCTCATTATGTTTCAATACACAAAGCACCATGAGCAATACTAACTACGAATAATTACTTAACGACTAATACTCTATCACAACAACGAAGGAATCTATGACCACGAATCGTTTGCATTCTTCTGACATTCCCTGATGATGTTTATACTCCTAAAACACATGATAATTTAAAAACACGCGTCTTACGCAGTTGTGTTTTCAATTCAATGAGCGATAATGTTGATTAATATTTAGTTTGTGAAAGAGTGCCCAGCTTGCCGTATAGTCTCTATTCTGAAGAGAGAAACCGTATGCTCTTCGATTTTATAAAATCTGATAAGTAATAACAAGGTTAAATATGAATGGAAAAAGATTTAAGATTTTTATCATTTCGAGATAACACCAAAACCAAATTGAAAGTAGATACGGTGAACAGTAACATTAAATAATTGTAGCAGAACCGTTATGTAAACGGTATCTTAAGTTTAAGCTTGAGGATGAGATTTAAAACAGCGACTAAGAACCACCATATTTTATAAATAAACGGATTCAAAAGATCCATTTGCAACAAATAATTGCAAAATGTCGTCAACAAAGCCTATAAATGCTTTCGACAAGCTCTGATGAACCCAAATTCCAGTATTATTTCCTGGTTATTATTAGCACATTCGAACTGTACAACAAGGACGTACAAGGTAGTGGCTCTCGACTAGCCAACAAACAAATTATATTTATACGAAACCAGCCCAGCCTTCTGACTCGTTCCCATCACTGGGAGTCGGCAAAAGCCATGGTCCACCGGGCTGGTGCGGCCTGGTGGATAACGCGTGACCTAGAAAGATTCTAGGTAAATGTCGCTGTAGAGTGTATCATTACATTGAAATCTTCATGAGTATTGATAAAACCCTAGATTTTTGGGAAAATGAGGGTAGATCTGAGTGAGAAACTCACAGAAAAAATAGTTTATAAAATAACGCTAGGTCAGTGTGAATCATTGCCAACCCTTACTGTCACTCGGCACCGGACGAAACGATGGTCGAGCGAGGACTTATATGCGTTAAATATGTTATAATATATCTTAAGTCTGATCAAAATAATTATAATTTGATATTAAAATTCAAGAACTGCTGACAGCTAAAACACGGATAAGTCTAGTTTCAAATAACAGCTTATCACTTAAAACAGAATTAGTACACATAGTATGTACTTATATTATGTCGCCTATTGGCAGACAACACACTAAATGGAACTTCATAATTATGTACATTTTAAAATTTTGCGAAAGCGATAATCGTCTGAATTCTACAGCTACCTGAAGTCTTAGAGAGTTACTTTATGTAGATTGGTTGTTTTCCAAGTCCTCCAAAAACAGTATGTAAAACATATATGTTTGGAACGGTTCTTTAAACAATAACCCCTTTTAAATATTATAGACCGAAATATACATAGGTATTATTGCTATATAGCAGTATGAACATGGAAAATGAGAATAATTTGTGTCTTATCACATATTTCTAGTTCCTATCTGAGAAAAACAGAATAGCTTTCGAGTCAAATCAAATAAATTTTATCTATAGCAGTTGCTTAACATCTTGTTACTAAAAATTGGATATGTCCAGTCCAGTGAGACAGTGCCATGAACGTACAACTAGGAGATGTGGACCAGATATAGCAGTAGCCTTTGGATGATCAAATACCCAATCGATTGATGACATTATTAAGCAAAATATGGAAATATCTTAACACATTAAGCATGTTAGGTTAATTTACTGCGAAATTAACATAAATGGTTAATCACGTTCTTCAAAGTTTACATCACACACAAATTAGCTTTGTTAATTTAGCTAATTACAAAATGTTATTGAACACTTTATTTTAATAAGTATTCAAATGTTTCAGTCATCATAGCGTTGTTAATTTTTGGACATACACCAGCAGATAACAAACACGTCTTCATATAATGCTGTATGTTTTCCTGAGGCACATCAATATAACGGTTTTACATAAAAATAAAACCGATATTATGTGCCGAGAACGGAAAACATACAGCATTCTAGAAAGGGCTTTCTGGTGAAGACTATGAATCCCAAAGATCGCACCGCGCCGGGTGCCCTTGCTGGTGGCGCGCTTGCGGCGCCCTCTGGTGGCGTCAAGATGAAGCTAATTGTCTATGGTATAGACGTCGACCACAGATTAATAAGATAAGTATACATACTGCTTCTTCATATAATGCTGTATGTTTTCCGTTCTCGGCACATAATATCGGTTTTATTTTTATGTAAAACCGTTATATTACGCGTCAGTTATCAAAGTCAAATGAGCCGTTTTCCGACGATTCAAAAATAGTACTAACGTACGCACTAGATGGTGATAGTGTAGACTCAAAAAAGATTTGTCTCTGCCATAGACTCTCAAAAGAGTAATTACTATGAAGCCCCTCCCAATGTTCAGGGAAAAAGTGTAAACCTAAATTATTTGTGATAACTAAAAAATTTTGGAGGTTTCCCAAACACATCACTTAGTTTAGATAAATAATATTTTTATTCTCAGCTGAGCTGATGTGTTTGGTTTGTTTACCTTCTATAAACCCTAAATAAATTTTTCTTCCGTCTTAGTGTTAAAATATTGGGAATAAAAATAGTCAATTAAATTGATAATGCAATAAAAATCGTTACTAATCACATTCGATTTTCAATAAAAATCTTTAAAACTCTCGATGCAGAGATACAAACTAATCAAAAGTAAAAGGAAGATTAAAACATATAAATGGCAACACTGATACGAAAATATTTATTTACGGCTGAAGGACTAGTATCCAATGTATCCATGGCCAAGAATAAATAAAAAAATAATAGTGTTACATTAGTTCCCAAACGACGAGTATTTATAAAGAACCGCTCCTTAAGTTTTAGTGAACTATGCTAATTAGCTCATCTATAATTTGTTCCGTA
The DNA here is from genome assembly GCA_017562165.1 of Ectropis grisescens. Taxonomy (NCBI): domain Eukaryota; kingdom Metazoa; phylum Arthropoda; class Insecta; order Lepidoptera; family Geometridae; genus Ectropis; species Ectropis grisescens. The sequence continues at coordinate 12,992,188 of CM029778.1, read as the reverse complement.
ACCGTTATTTTTCGGCGATCCACTATTGTTCAGTAATGCCGCATGGTCAACTGACTGATTTAGTTCACTCTTACCCGAATTGTATGTTACGTATTCAACGATTTATTAGACTACGTATTTTGTAGTGAACATTTCTTTAGTATCGTTGTGATTTGAAAATCAATGAAACGAAAAAGCGACAGTAAAAAGAAACTAAAGCATTTCTAAAGTATCACTTCTATATATTCGTATTTTTTTCTAGATTCAGATTGTCTAGACATTTTGATGAGATAAAAGCAAAGAAATAATAGATGGCGCTTATGTTACGTCTAACATAACTTAACATTTCTATCCAAATCTAAGGTTTTGGCAATATCCGTATATTGAGATTTTTAAATCAGACAATTTATAGTTCTCTTGAATTTAATGCATGTACACACAGCGTTTCCGATTTTACAGATGTTATTAAGCAAAAGCAACCAACAACACAACAACAATAACATATAACAACAATAGCAAATAACAACAATCGTAGACATCTACGATCAGGTAGCAAAAGCATAAGCAGCCCACTCATTGTTCCCACTGCTAGGACTCAGGGCCTTCTTTTGCAAAGAGAGAGTCAATACCACAATCCATCACGCTGGTGCAGTGTGGATTGGTGGATGACACAGTCATGACCTCGAAAAATTATAGGTACATGTCGGTTTCCTCATAAAGTCTTCCTTAAGCGTTTTAAGTTAGCGGCATTACGCACATATTTTTGAAACGATAGGACCCCAATCGGCAGTTGCTATTCTCCCGACGAGACCAGCCGGAATTTTTCTCAATTCACGTGAAATTTTAGTGTTTTACATAACATGAAATAGTTAAATATTGGAGCGTAGTACATATGAATTAAAAGTTGCAATACTTCTTCAACTTCTTTTATCTATGGCTTCTGTATGCGGCGGATTGCAATATTGTCTTCTAAAATATTTGAAAAAGACCGAACGAACGAAAGATAGGAGCGAACTAGCTCGACACAGGTATGCGAGCTAGGTTCAGTCAGTCCAGTCTCAGTAGTCCCTCACTATGTGGCTCAGTGGCTTTTGACATTGACATCGCAATCTAAAATCTACAAGCGCCTTCTATCGTCGTTTTTTCGAACCTTTTTTTTATCTCGTCGGAAAACGGAAAACGCCTCGTTACTTTAAGAACTTTGACAAGTTTAGTTGAACTAGCGCTTTGTACCTTCCTTTTTCCTTTGTAACGTTTTGTTTGTGACCAGCTGTCCTTTATTTCCTCGTCAAATGTCAAAGCCCTAAACATAGATTTGGCAGTTTTGGCGCAGTTTTATGTTTTGTAAAAAGTTGTTTTTAAAGTTTATTCTTTATTTAATAATTAACTGCTTAAAGCTCTTGATTCTCGCTTGAGCTCTTCCTTTGTTTTGATTTGTTTTTGTGTACGTAGTAATTTACATTCTCTTCGTTTTTTGTACCTTTGTTTTGTACAAGGGTCGACACTCGACACAGCGACACACCGACAGCGTTAGCGGTTACCGACGAGTTGTGTTTATGTTTGTTTATTGATTTGTAAAAAAAAATATAAGTACACTAATGTAATGTGTGTAAACTAGTTTGTAGTTTGATAAATTTTATGATGGTAGACTTTTAATTAGGCACAGCAAAAGTAGCCGCAATAAACAAAAAAGTATCAATAATGACACCATCATATTTTAACATATCCTGTGATTCCTTTAAACAACGGGTGTTTACTGGGTTTACCCGTCTTCAAGAGGTAAGTGTAACTTACAGCTTTTTAGTCACTCTTATTACACATATCTTTCGCCAGATTAAAAAATAATATGTTCACCAGTGAGGTCTTTACCACTTTTTCCAAGTATGTTCAGTTACTGTGTGCCTACCTAAAGAGAATATGAACTAACATCTAATTTTAAGTTTTTGCTGTGAAACCGTGGTGCCCTAGTGGCTACGTGTGATTAGCTAAGGTTGTAGGTTCAAACCCACTTGTGCCTCTGAACATTTTTCCATCTGCAGATGTGTAAATTTGTTATCAACGCTAGCTTTTAATGGTGAGGGACAATTTGTGAGAAAACCATTATGTTCTAAGAATCTTTTGAGGTCATGTGTCATTTACAAACACAAACTGGGCCAGCATGGATGATTATGGCCTTGAGCATCTCCTTACGAGAGAAAGCTCTTTAGTCCTAGCAGTCTGATCATTCAGCAGGCTGCCTATGCTTTATATGCTAAAGCAACAAACAAACATTCTAAATTGAAATAATTAAAATAATATACTAAAGGCTACCTCACACTTCTAATGGGCTTAGTTTAATTAGGCTTATTCTTAAAAAAATACCAGTTTTAAGTTTTAACCCATTAACATAATTTAGTTATCTTATATGTTTAAACGACCAATTCTTGTAGGTATATAGGTATATATATATAGAGACGATCTTCTTAGCATTCCATGGATTCACCATGCGGGTGCCGGGTCCATCGTGTGGCAGAGAGAGAAAAACTCGAGTAGTTCCCGAGACTTGTGACTCTGAATCTCAGAAATGGCACAAACGATTTTCATGAAATTATGTATACAGGGGGTTTCGGGGACGATAAATCGATCTAGCTAGGTTTCATTTTTTTAAACATCATTTTATGCGCGTTTTTAGACAATGAAAAACTCCTACAATGTCATTAGAATACGATAACTTATTTCGCCACTGTTCTTTAAGTCTAAATGGCTCAGACGGAATATGCTCGCCCTCGGAGCCTTCGGTTCAAATCCTGATGGTTTCACTCGGAATTTTTCTTTTTGTCATTTTTTTATTCTGAGAAAATCTTATACTTATAGCCTTTTATAAACGCATTTAATTCGTATCTAAGTAGGTCTAAGAAAGTCATCACTACGTAATTCGTACCTGCTTAAATATAATTTAAAAAAACCAAGCATAGCTCGGTCAACCAGGTACTTTACAAATATCCAACACTGGTTTGGACATCCACAGTGTCTGTGTATGTTTCCAGAAGAAACCTAGAAAAAAAAATCAATTCATTACGTCTCAATTTTGTAGATAAGATTTTTCTTGTATACTGAACCTGAACCTTGCAGAACAACTACATATCGGCTATAAATTTGAGCTAGTGTCAAACAGTATGCACAAGTTTACTAAAAATGCCCAAAATGTGCAAGTAAAGCACCTAACAAAGAAAAAATTAAGTAAATTATCTTCTCTCAAATTCAGCTTAAAAATATTTTTTTACCTTTTAAAAATCATTTAACTCAGATAACTATTAAGAGTTAGATATGATTAAAAAAAACCTATTTACAATTGGAAAAGTAAATAGTTGATAAAAGTTACAGATTGTGGAAGGGTCTTGTATCATTTAGTTTAATTTGAATGAAATTTGGAGGGGACATTACTATTGATTATGTGTAGTACTTAGGTACCTACTTAAAAAACTAATCATATTGTTATTTTCAGCAACAAGAATTTGTAGATTTAACTTTGGCTGCTGATGGATACATTGTGAAAGTACATAAAAACATAATGGCCTTATCTAGTCCATATATCAAAGAGTTGCTGAAATCAACAAGAGATAATACTGTCCTATTTCTTCATGTAAGTAAACTTTCATTCCTTTACTTAGCCATGCATTAACCTATTTTTTATTTTATTGTAGTGATAGATTTTAATTGTACATCATCACCACTGTAACTGTGCTTTAAATTTAACTGTGAAGGATAACATCTTGAGAAAACAAACAGTAACAATTTATTATGCACATCAGAAAAGCTAAAAGATAAAAGAATTATAACAAGTGCTGTAAATAAATAAAAAATGGTGGATATTTCACAGTGGCCCTATCGTTAATAGCCATCGCTTTTAACCAACCATTAGTGTCAGGAAACACACAAAGATGAAACAGAGTGAGGACTGGGTGTGAAGATCTAATAAGATGACAATAATTAAAGTGTCATCACTTGTAGTACATACTTAAAAAATACCTACTACATAACACAATTTCCTATGTAATCAAACAGAAACTGGTGTGTTGTTTAAGACATCTTTTAAGGACCTGTGTCATCCACCGACCTGCACTTAGCCAGTGCAATGGATTATGGCCTTGTCTTTCTCTTTGGAGAGATGGCCCCAAGTCCCACCATAAAACCGAAAAGCTAAAGTGGGCTGCTTGTACTGATACATTCTGTGTATTAATTCCTACACACAGAAAAAACATATTCACAGTCGAGTTGTCTTCTCTGGGCCAGTAAAACTCTTTTCTCTTAGCAGAAATCAATTTTGGTATTATCAGGAAAAGTATTTATAATTAAAGTGAGATTTATTTTTCAGGATGTGAAACACAATGTGTTGAAGTATTTACTTGAATATATATATCAAGGAGAAGTGAATATCCCAAAAGAAAGCATAGCGTCATTTCTAGCACTTGCACAATCCTTGCACATTACTGGGATGAGCAAGCCAAATACAGTTACAATACAGCCAAATAAGTTAAGTAACAATTGATAACCATTAGTTTCACTATATCTTTTTGGGTAATCGGACTAAAATTATATATACAGTCAAAACTGTTTATGGCGACATTGGTTAGAACAACATACCGGTTATATCGACCAAAATCAAAAGTCCTGGCTGAATGCTATATGACCGCCTTATCAAAAATATTGGTATTTACGACATTGTTTACTACGACATACTGCATTAAGCAACCACATTTAGTTAATTTTTCGGAGAATTATATCTGTAGAACGACCGGCTCAGGTATATTGTAATCAATGGATAATAGTATCCACATCTGGCACAGTATAATGGTCAATGGATATTATCGTAAAAGTAAACAAAGTTTAGGGTCTTTTGTAATTCTTGGAAACAAAGCACATGTATGCCGTAGCTTCAAGCCCCCCTTCGTCACATCTCTTAAGTCAGTTTGTTACTTATCTTTACACAAGAGCACAAGACGCATCAAAACATATTGTTGAGTTAATTGTGAAAATTCTAACATGTCGCAAACAATAAACTATTTTCGTACCAAAAATTAAACCGACTTCAAAACCACAAATAGGCACTGAAAAGCGAAAAATAAACTAAAATCATTATTATAAGCGCTACTCACTCATCTATTTAAAGTCGATGCCAGCCAAATCTAACAGGTAGTGGATAGATACTACTTACCTGTGCCTACTTACCATGTGCCTACATGCATCAATCTACTAACTTTTTGACCTCACTGGCACCAACTTCAAATAGATGAGTGAGTAGCGCTTATAATAATGATTTTAGTTTATTTTTCGCTTTTCAGTGCCTATTTGTGGTTTTGAAGTCGGTTTAATTTTTTGTACGAAAATAGTTTATTTTACCCATTTTAGTGTACAAGAACAGAATTAAAAATTTTGATTAAACCCTAATTACCTCGGATTTGTTATCTATACAACATTCTAGCCAAGCCCTTTCATTTGATACCCATATTAAGGGAGTTGTAAAAAAAGAAATGTACCTATTTCGGCATTTTGTGGTAGCGGCCATCTTGGATTTGAAATTTGTCATAGTGCAAAGTATTCTACTAGTCAAGCCCTTTCATTTGATACCCATATTGAGGTAGGTTGTGAAGAAATATTTTGTCCGCCATTTTGTGAAGGCGGCCATCTTGAATCGACATTAACCAGACATAGCTAAAAACATCCGCTAGGGCATTAACCTTGAAATAAAAAAAAACGCATCGAAATCGGCCCATCCGTTTGAGCTCTACTACGGTGCCACAGCAGACAGACAGACATCGACGTCACTTATAACACCCCGTTTCTGATCGGGGGGTTAAAAACAAGTTTTTATTAAAGCATTTACACAACTTTGTATTGACAGGGTCGAGCTTCATAACTTTTGTGAAGTCTACAACTATGTCATCCAGAAAATTGTACGCAAATTTTAGTTTTTGGTTCATATTTCAAAAACCACTTGACCGATTTCGATAAGATTTATATGGGACCATTCGGGAAGCATACCCATCCGAACACAAAAAGAAAATTTTAAATCGGTGCAGAGGTTCTCGAGAAATCAGGTAACCTACATAAAAAAAAAAAAAAAAACATAGGGGTCGAATTGATAACCTCCTCCTTTTTTTGGAAGTCGGTTAAAAAGAAAACAAATCAATATCGAAGAAAAATCGCGTATTAAAATTCAAATCCTTTATGACAAGATTTTTTTTTTTAAATGAAACGAGCCAGAACAACTCGACATATGCAGATTGAGGAAGCTTTGTTAAAGTGGTTTAAATATCAAAGGACAAATAATGTGCCAATAAATGGACTAATTCTTCAACAAAAAGCAAACGATTTTGCTCAACGTTTTGGTGAAGATTTTGTTTGCTTGTCTAGTTGGATCTTGGATTCAACGTTTTCGAGCTCGACATGGCATTGCCGGCGGGAAAATGCTAACGAAAACCTTTGTCTTTATATTTTAGGTTGCTGCCACTGTAACCGTCCAAGGCAGCAGTAATACAGAATTCAGAATAGAGGATCAAATTCAACCACATAATTCTGTAACTAAGACAGTCAAACCACAAGCAGATAATGCCAGGTACACAGCAATGTGAAGCATGTTATTTCTTCTTTGTAAAGAGGTGTTCTCGAGATATAAATATTATCATCATCATCATCAGCCGCAAGACGTCCACTGCTGAACATAGGGCTCCCCTAGATTTTCACCACGGACCGCGCAACCTGCAACCAGCGGTTTCCAGCGACCTTTGTGAGGTAAACTGTCCATCTAGTGGGAGGCCGTCCAACACCGCGTCTTCCGGTTCGTGGTCGACACTCGCGAACCTTCCTTCCCCATCGGTTGTCAGTTCTGCGAGCGATGTGGCCTGCCCATTCAGTTTTTACTCTTTGAGCTATGTCGGCTACTTTCGTTCTTTTGCGAATATCCTCGTTACGTATTCTGTCGCGCAAAAAAAGTATCTCTCATTGTAATCCTCAATTTTGCCGAGTGCGGCGCCAATGTTTTATTTTGAGAAATTTCTCTGACAAAATGAAACATTGGCGCCGCCTATGTTGAAATTAAGAACTATCTTTGATAGGTCTATTTTAGTATCTTGTATCCATAAAACAACTGATTTGACAATATTGTTAATTTGTGTTTCCAATTTTGTTAAAATCGTTTTTTTAAATTAAATATGTGAACTAAAGTGTGGTGAACTGATCAGCCCAGTGAGAGGCTCAAATTTGGAATGACAATCCCTGTCTCTGTCATTCTAAACAGAAAAGTCAAAAAGATGAGATTCCGTGTCGGATCAATCCGACTGGGTTCAGAATCGCTAGGCAGACCGTTACATAATGTACCGTACCGTATCAACCACCATAGAGTCCCCACCACACAAAGTGTGCTCAAGGCGTGTCAATTAGGGAGCTTTAGGTCATAGTCCACCACTCTGACGAAGTTGCATTTTGGCAGACTTCACTTGTCTTAGAAGAGTTAATTCTTCTTCGACATTCAGGTTTCCTCACGATGCGCGTTATTATCTCCTTTTTTTAAGTTATCATCAGCATTACGCACACATGTATTGTAAATATTGTACAGGATTGAATCACAATCTAAATTATTATTTCGATTCACGAGAAGACGTGTTTCTCGTGAATCAAAATTTTACGGCAGTAGCAAATGTAACGCTGCCGAGACGTAAGGTTGTAAACGTCGAGGTAATTAAATAACAATTTCGATGGCGATTAAGTCCTGTAGGTATACCTAATGTTTACAATATGTGTTCAAATCGAGAAAGTTTAAAAACAATGTTACGCACATGAATTTGAATGAAAATCAGTTGTGCACATGGGATTCGAAACAGGGGCTCCGGATCGACAGTTGCCGGTTGCCGTTCTCCCGACTATACCAGCGGTAACTTTACATAATATACTTCGAAGCATTTCAAAGCTGGTTGTATCTACAATTTCTTTTATAATTTTTTTTTCAGTGGTCATCACATTGCAGCCCACATATCCATAAACAATGAACACAATGTCCAAATACGACAGTTTGAAAACGAACTTCCAAAAGTCGAAATCGAAAACAATCTAAGCAATCAACTGAATACTTGTAGTCAGATTGCTACAATAGAAGATATGACTAACACAAATATATCAGCGGCTGCAGTAAATAATTACAATAATTGTTTTGGAAACATTGTGTTGAATAATCCTAGTGGATCCACAACCCAAGCATTTAATTATAAAGAAAGCTTAGAAAATGTGAAAAATATTCCGTTGAACATGGAACTCGACATAAGCGAATCTCAAAGCAACCTCACATTAATTACTGAAAAGCAAACAACCCAACTTCAAACAATTAAAAATGAACAAGAGACAGGAGATTCAGAACAAGCTGTATTGATCGACTTAAATAAGCCAATTAATCTAGACAAAGAATACAAAGATGCCCTAAGTAAGTTAAGACAGGTTATTTAGAATTTGCGGTTTCTGTACTATAACAGCATATGGTTTCACCTGCAAGGATTAGTTTTTTTAACCCCCGACCAAAAAAAGGGGTGTTATAAGTTTGACGTCGATGTCTGTCTGTGGCACTGTAGAGCTCAAACGGATGGGCCGATTTCGATGCGGTTTTTTTTATTTGAAAGTTAATATCCGTGCGGGTGTTCTTAGCTATGTTTGGTTAATATCGATTCAAAATGGCGGACAAAATATTTCTTCACAACCTAACTCAAACTAGTAGAGTCACAAACTAGTAGAGTACTATACGCTATAACAAATTTCAAATCCAAGATCGCCGCCACCACAAAATGGCGAATTTTTTTTCACTACTAGCTTAATATGGGTATCAGACGAAAGGGCTTGATTAGTAGAATACTTTGCACTATGACAAATTTCAAATCCAAGATGGCCGCTACCACAAAATGGCGGATTACATTTCTTTTTTCACAACTCCCTTAATATGGGTATCAAATGAAAGAGCTTGACTAGTAGAATGTTGTACAGATAACAAATCTTGGGTAGTCGGGGGTTAGTCAAAATTTTTAATTTTGTTCTTGTTTTAAGATAACAACAGCAAAAGCGGAATGAACCTTTTTCAAGATGCCATTGGACCTATCGAAGATAGTTCTTAATTCGCCCAGTGTGGCGCCAATGTGTCATTTTATTAAATGTCTCTAACAAAATGAAACATTGGCGCCTCCTACGGTGAAATTGAGAACTATCTCTGATAGATAGGATACCATTTGCATCTAGATAACACCAACAGACCAACACCTCATTGTGAAAGAAATATTTGTGTAGAAATTGTAATGTTTTTTTTATTACAGAGAAAATAACGCAATACACGATATCGGAAAGAGGCGCTGTTCAAATAATAGTCAATCGTTACATTTACTACAGCCACCACAACTCTATGGGCGGTCGCAAGCATCGCTGGAGGTGTGTTGATTATCGGAGAAATCGTTGTCAGGCCTTCATTGACAGCATTGATGACAGTATCAGATTGAGGTACAGCATAATTATTATGTAGTTTGTTTCTTAGCCTCTTAGTTAAATGGTTAAAAGTACTTGGATACAAAAATTAACAGGATGAAACCCTTGCAAACGAATGAGAATAAAAATAAATACAGGTGATTTGAGTTCGAAAAGAGAATTCCATAGTATTGTTGCAAATCGCGCAACGATTTAAAAAAAAAATCTAATTTTTTAAATTGAAAATAAAAGGTCCAAAGTTATACATTTTGACGTGACAACGTCTTATAAATTGGTTTGCCGGGTGACACTTCAAGAAACTGCGTTACGCTCCGCTCACGTTATGCGCTCACAACGAGAGCGAGTGAGAGGCACGCGTCCCTTCCACTCGGGCATGCTTAGCCCGCCTAAGAGCGAGAGAGACAGACATAAAAAGTGAAAGGCACGCGTCCCTTCCGTAAAATTATTTTACCACTCAAAGTTGTTGTCACGTAAAACTTTCGCCCGTATACCGACTTTACAGGCAACCAATTTTTTTTTTTAAATTATTTGCAACCAAAAATGCGTCGCACCGTTCGGTTCGTGGTTCGTCACGAACAATATTAAACGTCGTTGTTTTAGTTAAGTATTTTTGTTACAGACAAGGTGCTCATAACCATCCATACCATGATGACAGGATATACAAGAAACATGGCAAAGGAGAAATATTCCACACATACATACAAGCCCAGGATGCTGTGACGTTACCTAGTAATCGGAGTGAAATTAATCCTGACACCCTAGAATTTGAAAATTTAATTCAATTTAAAAACAATGCATAAAATATTGCATAATATATAATTATAAATAAATGTCGTCTTCATTCCAATTAATAGGGATGTTAACACTAATCACAAATTAATGTTTAATGTTGATTTTATGATAGTTTGTATTAATAGAATATCAAAAACACTTTATTATAATTTAATGTTACGAAATAAATTTGTTATAAATGATTTTAAATGCTATATTTTTAATCTGTTGTCACGTGACTGAAAACACCAATATGACTTCTTACGTCACTAGTCGCGAAACAAGCTGCCAAAAACTGACTAAACTGTTTATTTTTCTGCATTTTTATTATAGTTTGCGATCTTAGCGACGACGATTTTGATTGTTTGTATTCAAGCAATGATAAGAAAACACATAAACTGGACATAAAGTCATGAATCGCGACCAATGTTTTGCGACTAGTGACGTCATGTCAGTCGTTAGTGTTTTAGCGGCAAAATTCAAAATTAGTGTAATATTGTATATTTACTCATCGAAAATACAAATATATTGAAGTAAAATGTTATTTATTACGGTAAACATGCGTCAATCTTCAAAATGAAAACAGTTCCGAAAAATTGTTAACATCCCTATTATTACTTGTTGTAATTGACTACTTAATCCTTCATCCCTAGTAATATTATAAATGCGAAAGTAACTCTGTTACGCTGTCATGCCTAAACTACTGAACCGATTTAAAACGAAATTTCGCACAGATACTATCGGAGCAACTCACGCAATATATAGGTAAACTACTTTGCATTTACTTTTTACTGAGAAATAAAGATTTAATGGGATGAAATATCTGAAAGTAGTGAATATTTGAAAGTCTTGTCAAAAATAGTTCTATGCCAAGTGTGGCACCATTGTTTGTTTTTGTGAAATTTCTCCAACAAAATAAAACATTGGCGCCACCTATGGTGAAATTGGGAACTGTCTTTGACAGGTCTTTTTACATCTTGAAAATGCCCCATTTTAGCATGAAACTTATATTACTTTTTCGTTCGTTATTTGCTTATTCATATCATAACACTAAGTCAGTGCATCCTCACTCGCTCAAGGTCGCGCGGTTTTAGCCTACAGCTAGACCGTTCCTCGCACGGAACAAGTGCCAGGCGGTTGTCGAACGCACGGCTCAGCGCTCGCGCAACACGTTTCCCACGCAAAATGACGTCGCGTGCATATTGTGCTGTATATGGATGCACGAGTCAAAAAACAAACAAAGAATTATCATTTTTTGTATTGCCTAAGGACGAAGAAAGGTAAGTTATTTGATTGATGTACATCAGTTATGTAGTACATATTGAAGTTATGCCTTTTATAGGTGTTTTTTACAGATTTTGATTGTGTATTTAAATAATTTGGTTGATGTTAAGGTAATGTGTACATAATCTGATGTGTGTTAAGTTATTTCATACCGTATACTTACATTGAAATATTTCCTATAACTTAATATGTAGTCCGATTCGGAAGTCAATATTTCCTATTTCCTAGTTGTACAAAAAATAGCATTATTTTTTATATTTTTCTCCTAACCGAACAAAAAGTACAGGACATTATAAAATAGCTTGTAATCGAAGCTGGTTGTATGTATTAGTGTAGATACATTAAAATATGTTACATATTTATTAAACAACATTTTGACGATCAAGTAGAATAAAAACAGTCAAAGTATACTTTTATTGTTTTAATTTCAATGTGTCCGACCCTATGTTCCGGCCTCTTCTAGCTGTCTTGCGCGTTATGAAGTAAGTAACTAAAATATATAATCTGAGCTACAATGCTGACTACCTACATAACGAAAGGTTAATTTAATTTTTTATTAGATATGTCGACAACCCTTTCGATGCGCATCATCCGCGTCCGACAGCGACAGAGTTACGCGTTAGAAGAGAGCGCAAATGTTTAGGTGAAAATCACGATAGGCATTGAGCGCTAATGCGAGCTGAATTGCACTTTACACCCAGCAAGAGGCAAGAGTCGCTATTTATATAAAATTGTTCGCTAAGTGAGGGTTCTGTATTAATATTTATTCTGTGACTAAAGGCTTGTTCGCATTAGGCTAGTAATTTAGCCTAGTGGCGAGTAATTTAGCAACTAAACGTGTATGAACAGTGAAAATTTAGTCGAGTAGTTTAGGAAGTGATTTAGTCGAGTCAATCTATTTTGTTCTATTTTCAACGGGCGAGTAGCACCCCCCACCACGCGTTCGTTGCGAGCGGTGCGCTCATTGGCTCGCCGATTAAACAGGTTCGAACTTGTTGAATTAGTCTGGAGAGAAAAATAACTTCAAACAATTTTCCAAATACGAAATGGTCTGTGGAATAACTTGTTTAATTGATCACACAAATTTCCTCATTCACCTCTTCTAAAATAGCCATTATGATTCGATAAGATTAGCTTATTCATTCATTTATTTTATTGCGTTGTAGGATCTTCATGTTGCGAAACGCTACTCACTTGTGAACTGTACTAAAGCACGGTGCGAACGATTTTTGAATAGTAGCGAGTATTTTAGCTACTAAATTACTCTCTACTAGACTAATTTGCTAGCGTAATGCGAACAAGCCTTAAGGCTTGTTCGCACTAGGCTAGTAATTTAGCCTAGTGGCGAGTAATTTAGCAACTAAACGTGTATGAACAGTGAAAATTTAGTCGAGTAGTTTAGGAAGTGATTTAGTCGAGTCAATCCATTTTGTTCTATTTTCAACGGGCGAGTAGCACCCCCCACCACGCGTTCGTTGCGAGCGGTGCGCTCGTTGGCTCCGATTAAACAGGTTCGAACTTGTCGAATTAGTCTGGAGAGAAAAATAACTTCAAACAAATGCGTTGTAGGATCTTCATGTCGCGAAACGCTACTCACTTGTGAACTGTACTAAAGCACGGTGCGAACGATTTTTGAATAGTAGCGAGTATTTTAGCTACTAAATTACTCTCTACTAGACTAATTTGCTAGCCTAATGCGAACAAGCCTTTAGTGATAGTGCTAGAGTTTGTACAAAAAACCAACTACCGCCATCTAGTACATAACTTTACAAAACTCTTTTTTTTAAGTTTTTTAACCCCCGACCAATACACAAAAACAAAATTAGTATATGGGGGTTAATAAAATAATTGAGTTATTTTGTTATCTGTACAACATTCTACTAGTCAAGCCCTTTCATTTGATACCCATAATTATAAAGGGAGTTGTGAAAAAATAAATGTATTTCGCCATTTTGTGGTAGCGGCCATCTTGGATTTGAAATTTGTCATAGAGCATAGTATTATGGCATAAACCAATGTTTACGCTGTACTTACTTTTGATGACGAGAAGATCGCGGGCCAATAATGCCAAATTTTCTATAAAAAAACACTGTACATTTTTGCTAAACTTGGTAACACGTTAGGTACACGGTACACACATTATTAATTTACACACATTAAACTTTCTGTAAGATTTTGCATAGAAATAGAATAGATGAGCTTTAGTTGGGTAGGTACTTTGGTAGTCAGTTGTTTTTATATATTAGGTACCTATTGAATGCAATATGCCACCTAGCAATGCACTGCGCTCGTCACCCAGAGATCCAAGATATGCTAGGATCGCTCGTCATTCTCTCCTATCTATCCATTTGAGTTAAAAATAGACTAATAATCAAAAGGTAGGTACTTTATTTTATTTCGACGTCGCGTCGTAGTCACAGAACATATATTACTCACGGCTCACGGAATCGTAGTCGTAATCGATATCTGGCTATTTCTGGCTGCACTATCGCGGGATTTTGGCGGATATTATCAAAACCGGCTGAAGGAGTAGTATCCATGGTCTCGAAACTCGAATCGCGAATAAATAATAAAATCAAAACGGCAAAAAAAACAAACAATTAGGTATTAATTTTTCAAACAATTAACAATTTTCTAGGCTAGGTATTAGGTATACCCCGTACCCCGTATACCGTAAAAGTAAAGTTTAAAAGAAATACCTAAGGGGTTAATTCTAATGTTGCAGTAAAGAGTTTATTGAATGTACTTTGATTGAACAAAGATAAACATTGACATTGTCTAAGCCTGCTCACTACTACTGCCTATTTGCATTTGCAATGAGATTGTTGTCACCAGTTTGCATCATTGGTGATTGATGGTGGTGTTAGAAAATAATTAACGATGAGCCAACCCCGGTACTCTTTAGCTTGGGAATCGTTTAAAACTAATATTTGCACTGGCTTCAGTAATTTTCAACAGGTATGTATCACATATTAATATTACCTATTATTCTAAAGATTTTTTCATGGGGAAATACTAACACTTAATTTGTTCGTTATTAAACACCGCCTTGGTGTTCCTTCTAACCTATCGCCCTAGGTAATTGGACCTTGTGGTTTACTCGACCGGTGCAGGTTCATATCAGATTTGGCTAGGCAGGGAGAAAAACACGAGTAGCTAGTGAAGGTGAGTGTTTATGTACGTCGGAAAAGGGCCCCTTAAATCTACAAGTCTCGGATTTCTCTCTGACACACTATGAACCTGGCACCTGCACGGTGAATCCATGGAATGGTAAGAAGTTCGTCTCTTTGTATTTCTATTGGTATATTGCAGAATGGCGAGTTTGTTGACATGACTCTTGCAGCAGATGGTCATTTTGTTAAAGTGCATCAAGTTATAATTGCTTTGGCAAGTCCTTATCTGAAGAAGTTGATGGCATCAGCACCCTGCCCACATCCTATCATATTTTTAAATGTGAGTATTGTTTTAATGGTAAGCTATGACTGATATTAATTAAAGAGGAATTAACAAACATACTTACAGTAAAATATGTCGAGTAAAATAGACTTTACTAATGACTTTAAAGCGCCCCATAATTTTACCCGTGTAGATGCTATTCCGGTTGTTTTCATGCGCTAAAAAATTGTCTATGGATATATATAGTCTGGGCGTTAGGGTAGGGCGCGTTAGGGCGACCGCTCAGGGCGCCGGATGTAAAGGGGCGCGCGCCCAAGCTCAAGCACCCTTCTACCGCCAAACTAAATCGGCTTTAGCGTTGCTATGGCTGACGGTTATTGACTGTACTCCAATCCTAAATAATGCCTATGATATTTTAAGAAGCTTTGAAGCTGGATGATGCTATGATGTTATTCATAAATGGAATTTTCTGATAATATGTAGGTCCTAATTACATACCTTTTCTTTCAGAATGTATCACATAAAGTTCTTTGTTATTTGTTGGAGTATGTTTACACTGGAGAAGTTGTAGTACCATCTGAGTACTTGTCTTCATTCACCAATGCTGCCAAACTGCTTCACATCAAAGGCTTGGAGAATATTGTAAGTGACTTAAGAGGTTAGCTAGGGGTCTCCTGAGCATAGTAAAAGTTTGGAAGACAGTTGTAGCTGTTTGAGGTCAACTGTGATAGGACTACAAATAAAAGAGTTTATGTTTGAAAATCTGTGTATGAAGCACAAGGACTAGAAAAAGAAATATTTACAAAATTTGTTAAAATGTAAACAAACACACTTATAAGAATTAAAGCTGAAAATGATGATGATTATGATGGATAGACAAAACATAAACGACAGGTGTATTGTGTATGTTTTAGTTACCTGATCTACATTAGTTATATTTCTTTCCAGAGTAATCAAAGTAATGAAGACAATCAGAATAAATTGCATGGTGCTGCCCAACCCACAGACATTGAAATTGGTAGATGCAGTAGCTTAAAACGAAAAAATGTAGACAAAGATCAAGTAAGTTATTAGAAAGGTAACTACTTAATATATGTAATCATGCTTGATACTGTTTTATCATATCAAATGTGACTAACCTATTTGTTGCTTTAAAAATGGTGTTTCTATTGTTTGCAGAATGATATAAAGTAACCTATTATTTATGAATTGGTATTGTCTAGTCTCTAATAGTTAAGTCTATTTTTATGATCAGAGTAATTACTAAAAAGGCTATAATGGTTTTATTTATAAATTGCACAGTGTAGTATAACTATGAAGGAAACTTATATATTGTTTTTTGTAGTTACCTCCAAGTGCAAGAAAAGTGTTAGTTAAAATAGAAGGCTCTAATTTGTGAGTAACAGTTTTTTTAAATCTATTTTCAGTCTATATCTGAGGTGAAAGCAAAAGTAAACAATTTTCCCCAGCTTAAGCTACCCTATAAATGTGCCTACAGGTGGGACACAGGGTCTTCTCTCACAAGAGAGGCAAGGGTCATCACGCTGGCCCAATGCCAGATGGCGGATGACACAATGACTTTGAAAGATTCTAGGAATACAATACTTTTATATTTTACTAGCTGTACCCTGCCACGCTTTGCTGTGGTATAAAAAAACAATTCTTTCAAAAATTTCAGCTCAATCGGTCCAGTACTTTTTGAGTTTTTGAAGCGTACACAAACCAATATAAAATTTTTATACATAGAAGATAGATTAAAATTTTAGTCTTAGTGTTGGTGAAACGTATTTGACATCTCATAATAATCAGTAAGTCATCCACTACTAGACAGGTGTTTCCCATTATACGCTACTCAGCCCTAATTTTCGCTTTATGTTTTCAACTGTTACCAACTGCATTTCGTTAAACGACATTTTATCTAGTAAGGAAGGCGTCCTGCATTACTTTTACCGATTTGCCGTCTACACTCCAGAACCTGTCTATCCCGACGGTTATCGATTCTGTAATAGGGTGTATTTTTTTGTCAGCTCATCACAATAAATATTTAATTTCATTTGTAGGTCAGAAAAACACAGTTTAGTCGACACGGGCAACGACAGTCAGGAGTACGATTTGTTTGATGTCCACTCGGGCCATGATTCTGACGACGCTGTAAAACCTGTGGGACAATCGATACGCAACGATTTTAGTAAAGATCCACTTAAAAGTAAGTTTTCTTAGAACCGCCTAAGAGGGCGTTCAAGTATTCATCATAATCTCCCCATAGTCGTCCACTTACGTTATGCTAAACATATATTTCTCCAATAGCCTGCCACTCGTTCCTAGTTCAAGTATTACGTTACTACAAAGTTATAAGTATTACGTTATTACGTTACTCAAAGAGTGAGCTCACTCTTCCCAACGATGACATAATTCCGTGCGCCTGAAGTTTGGGAGGGCACATCCATTGGTTTATATCGATGGTGATTACAGAAAAACGTAACGGTGCGTTACAAAGAGGGGAGGGAGGATCTAAAATTTTCAATAATTGCGTTACGTAATACCTACTTGAACGTAGTAATAATTGTTGTTTTATGATATAGGTAAGTACACTAAAATGATTAAAATATTTCCAGCAAATCAGTCAACCCTGCAATACACGATATCTATTCGTGACTCCCCTGCAAGCGATCCTGAACCGGTACATATACAACTTGACTTGGACGGCGACACGTACAGGCGTACGGCGCTGGCGTTGCATCGAATATCGGAAAAACAAGTGTAACGCCTTCATTGAAACTAAGGGCTCCCTCGCTGTGAACAGGTAGGTATTATTCCATCAAAACACCTCATAAATAAGATGCGCCCGAAACCTTCTAACACCTACAATTCAAATGGCCTATTGCATTGTGCGTTGATGGGATACATATTTAAAACAAACCTGGTTCTGCGGGCCATGTTCGCGCGCATAATCGTTCCTAGCTGGGTTAACCGTTAACGAATACGTCAAGGAAGACTACCTATGTGTATTATGATGTCTATCCTGATTTTTTTTTGTTTCAATTCTATTCCGTAATTCAATTCAATGTACCGATTTCGAAAAGAATTTCTTCACCCTTGGATATATCCGTGCTCCCTGAGTGCTATAGGCTATAATATGATATACTACGGACGAAGCCGGGGCGGACCGCTAGTCAGATAATAAACACAACGGCTACAAGTCGGCAGGTGCAAATTCTCCGCGTTAGACCCGTAGGGCACCCCATTCTGGATTGCCAGGTTGTTTCTTGTTCTTCTCTGCCAACGTGCCAACGCAGCTCAAGCCAAAATCTTATCTTCTGAGGGGGTCTTGCGCTCGTCGTTGTACTTGTTGTTCTCGTTGTGTACGGTAAGATTAGGTTAGTAGGGCGCTGCCAGTTCTGCGCTAGCCCTAAGTGTGGAAGGTAGTAGAGGCCACTTGAAGCTATCTATGATAGGTCCTTTTATAGAAAAATTAGTGAAGGAATTGTAATAAAAAAAATAAGTTATAATAATATTTTTTTATTACTTATTAACAAATATAATGTAAGTACTTAACATAAACTTAAGGAGCTTAGCGTTGACGTATTATATAAACATTATAACAATGATTCATTATTTATTATCATTCCGAATGTTAGCCATTCATTCGGATTGCATTTAGAAACAGTACTCATATTATTTCCAATGTTGCTTACAAATATTAGTTTTACGAATGAAATTTGTCGAAATATGCGTCAATCACACCAATCGATATTACATGAACATTACGATATAAAATATACGATAGTACATAACGTGACAACATCATTACAATACATTGATGAAATATTACAGACAGTAGAATCGAGTGGAAAAACAAGTACAAAATCAAAAATTTTGATTTACCCCCAACTACCTCTGATTTGTAATCTGTATAAACATTGAACTAATTCAAGCCCTTTCATTTGATACCCATATTGAGGGAGTAGTGAAACATATTTCGCCATTTTGTGGTGGCAGCTTTCTTGGATTTGAAATTTGTCATAGTGCATAGTATTCTATTAGTCAAGCCCTTTCATTTGATACCCATATTGAGGTAGTAGTGAAAAAGTAATGTAATTCGCCATTTTGTGGTGATAGCCATCTTGGATTTGAAATTTGTCATAGTATTTAGTATTTTACTAGTCAAGTCCTTTCATTTGACACCCATATTGAGGTAAGTTGTAAAGAAATGTTTTGTCCACCATTTTGTGGAGACGACCATCTTGAATCGATAATAACCAAACATAGCTACGAACCACCGCACAAACATTAACCTTCAAATAAAAAATCACATTGAAATCGGCCCATCCATTTGAGCTTTACGTTTTTGAGCCACAGACAGACAACAGACAGAGAGACAACAGATAGATAGACACACAGACAGATAGACAGACAGACAGACATACAGACTTAAAATTTACACCACCCATTTTTGGTTGAAATAGGTAGATGCGGCATAAGCTTACAATGAGCGTAACGGGACAATGATCGTAACGGGACACTTTTTTCACAGATGCACCCGGCGTTCATCGATTTTTGAGACGGAGTCACGTCAAAACACGGTGACAGCAGCCAGACAACAGCAGCTGATTGTTTCTTTCTTGCTCCCTCTCGTTCATCAGAACATTTCTTTCATTTACGGGCGTCACGATGATTCATTCACACACAGCCCACGAAAAATCTTTGCGTGGTGAGACCAAAGAAATGTTCACTTCAAAAATAAAATCGATTCATCCGTTCGGGATAACATCTTATGCCGGATCCACCGGAATATCAAATTCGTTTTTCCGGATGGCAATCCCTATCGGACACGTTACGTAGGTACTTTGAATTGAAGTATACTAAAGAATTAGTTTATAAATTGCTTTTTCGAGTATTAACGACCCTAAATTGACAGAATGAGATGTACTTACTGAAAAGATGATATACCTTCTCACTTTTTCACTTTTGTTGTTATAATTTTTGCACGATGTTACGATGCAAAACACCATCTAAGGGAGTACACAATGCGACCGCTAAGGTGCAAAGTCATACAACGACTGACGTAAAGTTAGCTGACTTGAGGCGTTTTGCCTGTTGTTGAGTGGGGCCGTTTTTGAACGTTGACATAAAATCCTTAGTTTTAGTATCATTGAGGAGTAGGCTCAATTTTAGTAATAATTGGCTTGTGGTAACTGAAATAGGAAACATATGTTTAGGATTCTATTTTATTTAAATGTCTTGAAAAATTGCATCTATGGTAGTATTATATTTTGTTGTTGATTCTTCTGTATTATTGTTAATTCTTAAATCAAATTCTTCCTCTAGAAACTGTAGCAATGGTTTTGATTTTCATTACTAAAGTTGATGACTGATGCCTGCAGCTGAATATAGTAGGATGAAACCCATTGTAAATGGAAGAGAATATGACAAAAGTGAAAGAAAATCGTCAAATAACTGTATTTCGGGTTTATTTTGCGGTTCTGAATGATTACTTTACATAAATTCTCAGGAAAAAAGAACAAAATTATCGTACCGGTAGTGACCTCTCCAGATTTTCTATGACACTAGAGTAGGATACAATCCACAGCTGATTAAATTTTGAGTTCTGCGCCACCTATTGGTAATTATAGGAACTTTGATGTGCAAGTCAATTCGGGCAGTAGTCGTAAATTAGTGGTCTAGCCTCTAACCAAATACTCATAGGGATTGTGCAACGCCATCTATTTTTAAGCGCAAGAGTCAGTTATAAATCGCCAAATATAAAATAGAAAAAAACGATAAAATAGAAACGCCAATAGAAAATACTTAGATTTAAATTAAATGCGTTGATAAGAGGGATCCCTTATAAAAACTATTATTCTCAGGAAAAAAATTACAAAAAGAATGTTGAGAGAAAAAACAAAAAGAGTATTGCGGTAACTACCGAGACTCGAACCGGGGCACCTATCATCATAGGTGACCCCATACTTACCAATTGCGCCAACCGGTCAGTGCTAACATGGGTGAAATTTGTTATCGTATTCTAATTCTTCTAATTCTATGACGTCATAGGCACGAAACGTTACACTTTTTCGTGAGAATTTTTTCCGTCTAGCTCCCTTTCATAACGCGCGATAAGGAACTTCGTTCCAAAATATTTAAAAGAGAGTTCCTTTATAGACGGAGAGCTCGGAAATATTTGATGTAACTTACACCACATAATTTTTGATTAACCCTCGACCAAAAAAAGGGAGGTTATAAGTTTGACGTCGATGTCTGTATGTCTGTCTGTCTGTCTGTGGCACCGTAGAGCTCAAATGGATTTACCGATTTCGATGCGGTTTTTTTATTCGAAGGTTAATTTCCGTGCGGATGTTCTTAGCTATGTTTGGTAAATATCGATTCAAGATGGCCGCCTCCATAAAATGGCGGACAAAATATTTCTTCCCAACCTACGTCGATATGGGTATCAAATGAAAGGTCATGACTAGTAGAATACTATACACTATAACAAATTTCAAATCCGAGATGGCCGCCACCACCAAATGACGAAATACATTTCTTTTTTCGCTACTCCCTCAATATGGGTATCAAATGGAAAGGCTGGATTGGTAGATTGTTGTACGGATGACAAATCCGAGGTAGCCGGGGGTTAATCAAAAATTTGAATTTGTTCTTGTAAAACGTAACATTGCAGTTGTAGCGTGTGAGTGTGTAGCGAGTGTTTCAAGCTATTACAGACATTTTTTAGTAGTAGGTAAATAAGTGCCGTGGGGGCTCCGGCGATAGAATAAGACCCTTTCCTCTCCTCCCGTGGATGTCGTAAAAGGCGACTAAAGGATAAACCAGGTGATGGGCAGCAGCGTCTACCTGACGTTTTCTACACCAATAATACTGCGATCACCCAGAAGCTTGCCAAGCAGGGTGATTATTGGCAAATCCCCCCTATGATAAATACACCCAACAGACGGCCCCCAGTCCCCGGCGGCTTCGCTATCCCTGGCAAAGGTAGCTGCCATGGTAACGGCGGAGCAGGGGGTGCTAAGAATCTCCGGCAGCGATTTGGCTACCAACACCGACGATCTCTGGCCCTGGCAACATACAACGCACGCACATTGAGGACTAACGAGAAGTTGATCGAGCTGGAAGAGGTGGCCAGCAAGTTGCGATGGGATATTATAGGATTATCAGAAGTCCGAAGAGAGGGTGAGGACACAATAATTCTCAATTCCGGCAACTTGTTTTACTACCGGGAGGGCGACCAGCAGTCCCAACATGGTGTCGGGTTTCTCGTTCACAAGTCTCTCGTCAATAACGTCGTGAAGATCGAAAGCGTTTCGAACCGGGTGGTATACCTTGTACTTAGAATCACGAAAAGGTATTCATTGAAGGTGATACAGGTATACTCCCCACACTCGAACCGTTCGGACGACGAAGTGGAGGTCATGTATGATGATATTTCAAATGCCATGCGTGCCTCGAAAACACACTTCACGGTTGTAATGGGAGACTTCAAACGCGCGGTTAGGCACAAGGAACGGCGATGAACTGAGAGTGGGGCCATTTGGATTTGGACACCGGAACCGTAGGGGTCAGCGATTGGCCGACTTCATGGAGAAGGAGGGATTCTTTGCGATGAACGCCTTCTTTAAGAAGCGGGCGTCCAGGAAATGGACATGGCTGCATCTCGGCGGATACAAGTTCGAAATGGACTTCATTATGACGACCAGGAAGCAAATATTTAATGATGTCTCAGTGATCAATAGTGTCAAAACTGGCAGCGATCACCGATTGGTGAGAGGCTCGTTGAATATCGACGTTAAGCTTGAGAGGTCTCGTCTGATGAAGTCTACTCTTCGTCCAAACCCGGACCAAATTCAAAACCCCGAGAGCTTTCAGTTAGAACTCCGTTATCGCTTTGAATGCCTGGCCGAATGCGAAACAGTGGATGAGCTGAATAATGGGCTGGTGGAAACTATTCATGCGGTTGGGTCTAAATTTCTGAAGACACGCCGCAAAGGTAGAACTCAGAAATTATCTGAGCATACTCTCAAACTCATGGCAGAACGGAATGACATGAGACTGCAATCTTACAGCAATCTACAAACTGTATTAAAAATGCGACACAAAAAAATAAGGGCTACAAAGTATTCGCAAGAGATCTGTCAATTGGACAAAGCCAGTTGACAAAGCTGAAAACTGATAGTGCCAGAATTGTCTCATCTAAGCCAGAGAATTTGAGAGAGCTCGAGAAGTTCTATGGAGAGCTGTACACCTCGTCGCAGAGTCCTACTCCTAGCATTAGTGATGCTAGAGCCCATCTAACCCGACACTACACAGAAGACATTCCGGACGTAAGCCTTTATGAGATATGAGCGGCTCTCAAACAGCTGAAGAACTACAAGGCACCAGGGGAAGACGGAATCACGACAGAACTTCTGAAAGCGGGTGGAATACCAGTACTTAAAGTCCTTCAGAAGTTATTTAATTCCGTCATCCTTGAGAGTACAACTCCAGAGGCGTGGAGTAAAAGTGTGGTGGTGCTGTTCTTTAAGAAGGGTGACAATACCCTCCTGAAGAACTACAGGCCCATTGCGCTGCTGAGCCACGTCTATAAGCTGTTTTCGAGAGTAGTAACAAATCGTCTCGCTCGTAGGCTTGACGACTTTCAACCTCCCGAACAAGCCGGGTTCCGGAAAGGGTTTAGTACCGTAGACCACATCCACACGCTTCGGCAGATTATACAGAAGACGGAGGAGTATAATCGGCCGCTCTGTCTAGCGTTTGTGGACTACGAGAAAGCCTTCGATTCAGTCGAGACCTGGGCAGTGTTACGGTCGTTACAGCGGTGCCAAATCGACTATAGGTATATCGAAGTGTTGAAGTGTTTATACAACATAGCCACCATGTGTCTATCCGTCTTCAGGACCAAAGCACAAATCCGATCCAAATGCAAAAAGGGTGAGACAGGGAGACGTTATCTCTCCGAAACCGTTCACCTCTGCATTGGAGGATATCTTTAAGCTTTTAAACTGGAACGGATATGGCATCAACATTAATGGCAAATACATCACCCACCTTCGATTTGCCGACGATATAGTCATTATGGCTGAATCGCTAGATGAACTTGGCTCAATGCTCAGAGACCTCAATGCTGTCTCCCAACAGGTAGGGCTAAAAAATGAACATGGGTAAGACAAAAATCATGTCAAATGCCCATGTTACACCCATACCGGTCCATGTTGGAAACGACAGTATCGACGTTGTCGACCATTATGTGTATTTGGGTCAGATGATCCAATTAGGCAGGTCAAACTTTGACAAGGAGGTCAGCCGAC
This sequence comes from Ectropis grisescens, assembly GCA_017562165.1. NCBI lineage: Eukaryota > Metazoa > Arthropoda > Insecta > Lepidoptera > Geometridae > Ectropis > Ectropis grisescens. The sequence goes on along the minus strand of CM029778.1, from coordinate 12,967,946 downwards.
GAATCCAACTCGGATGGGCAGCGTTTGGGAAATTGCGTCACATCTTCTCGTCAGAAATACCACAAACCCTCAAGACGAAAGTCTATAATCAGTGTGTGTTGCCAGTGATGACATATGGCACTGAGACGTGGTCGCTAACTATTGGCATGATATGCAAGCTCAAAGTTGCGCAACGGGCAATGGAGAGAGCTATGCTCGGAATTTCACTGCGTGACAAAATCCGAAACGAGGAAATCCGCAGAAGAACGAAGGTCACCGACATAGCTCTTAAAATTAGCAAGTTGAAGTGGCAATGGGCTGGCCATATAGCTCGCAGAACCGATAACCGCTGGGGAGTAAAGGTTCTCGAATGGCGACCACGAACCGGCAGACGCAGTGTAGGACGGCCCCCCACACGATGGACCGATGATATTGTCTCGGTCGCGGGAAGTCGGTGGATCGAGGCGGCACAAGATCGGTCATTGTGGAAATCATTGGGGGGAGGCCTATGTCCAGCAGTGGACGTCTGCAGGCTGCAGATGATGATGAGGAAATAATACCCTTTGCAGAGTCCGACTAGGGAAGTACCATTCCTATACTTTGTCAGTTGTTCTACCGTCAAGCAATATTATGCAAACGCCACTGTGTTCCGGTTTGAAGAGTAATGGTTCCAGAGAAATTGCAGGGCAAAGTTTTCGTGTTACCCATCGGTTGGCACAGATTTTACATCTAGAAAATATATGTACCTGGTGTAATGTAGATGTTTTCGAGAAAATGTTAAACTAACAAACTCCTAATGTTATTTCAGGGCACATTTTCACAATCATCCATACCACGATAAGAAAATCCTCGCAAAAATAGAAAAGAAAGCAGTCTTTTCAGCAATAGACGACGTTGAAGCTTACAGAGAAAAGGAGAAATCGACAGAAGAAAAGGGTAGAAATGAAAACATGGACGAAGTGGAAGACGACCGATTTGAAAAAGAAAAAAGTTGAAGCCTTCGTAGTTGTATTAAAATATGAATGTTAAATTAAGTATAATTATAATAGGTAATTAAAATTTAGTCCGATCGCATGTTTTTTACGCGACTTAGGCTAAGAACTCATGGAGCGGTTTCTAACCCGTGCGCGGGCGTGGTCTCGCAGCTTGTGTAGAATGCAGATTTATATATTTATGTACAAGAACAAAATTAAAAGTTTTGATTAACCCCCGACTACCTCAGATTTGTTATCTGTACAAGATTCTACTAGTCAAGCCCTTTCATTTGATACCCATATTAAGGGAGTTGTGAAAAAATAAATGTATTTCGCCATTTTGTGGAAGCGGCCATCTTGGATTTGAAATTTGTCATAGTGCAATGTATTCTACTAGTCAAGCCCTTTCGTTTGATACCGATATTGTGGTAGTAGTGAAAAAAATAATATAATGCGCCATTTTGTGATGGCGGCCATCTTGAATTTGTTTTTTTTATAATGTACAGTGTTCTACTAGTCAAGCCCTTTTATTTAATACCCATATTGAGGTAGGTTGTGAAGAAATATTTTGTCCGCCATTTTGTGGAGGCGGCCATTTTGAATCGATATTAACCAAACATAAAAAAGGGGTGTTATAAGTTTGACGTCGATGTCTGTGTGTGTGTCTGTCTGTCTGTGTGTGTGTGTGTCTGTCTGTCTGTGTGTGTGTCTGTCTGTCTGTGGCACCGTAGAGCTCAAACGGATGGGCCGATTTCGATGCGGTTTATTTTATTTGAAAGTTAATATCCGTGCGGATGTTCTTAGCTATGTTTGGTTAATATCGATTCAAGATGGCCGCCTCCACAAAATGGCGGACAAAATATTTCTTCACAACCTACCTCAATATGGGTATCAAATGAAAGGGCTTGACTAGTATAATACCATACATTATAAAAAAATGAAATCCAAGATGGCCGCCACCACAAAATGGCGAATTATATTATTTTTTTCACTACTACCTCAATATGGGTATCAAACGAAAGGGCTTGACTAGTAGAATACATTGCACTATGACAAATTTAAATTCAAGATGGCCGCTTCCACAAAATGGTGAAATTTTTTTTTTCACAACTCCCTTAATATGGATATCAAATGAAAGGGCTTGACTAGTATAATGTTGTACAGATAACAAATCCGAGGTAGTCGGGGGTTAACCAACATATTTAATTTTGTTCTTGTTAAACATGGCGTCAAATGACGCTGTCATGAGACATTTTTTTCTGTAACTACATATATGATAATTCAAAGGTTACTTGCTGATGTTAGCTAACGTTTTTAGTTATTTTAAAACGTCTTTTGTAAATTTATCGTCATATTGAAGAGTCGTCGTCTAAACTGACAGATCGAGCTTATCGGCCAACAGTTGGCTGATATTTTTTTGGTGTTTCTACGCTCGAACGGTCTAGCTAGACAAGTGTATAATCTATAATCAAAGGATGCGCCCTACTGACAATTTTTTAGAAAACTTCTTAATACAAGCAAAAACAGCGACATCTGTCATAAATTATACGAACTACGCGAGTGCCGCGTTAACTACGCAAGACGACGTAACATTGTACAAAATTTTCATACATATTTTTATTTTTACTTGAAATTGAAACATTATACATATGAGGTAAGAAAACTCTAAACGAACTACATATAGGTAGGTATTCAAAATATTCATAAATTTACAACACATTTTTTGTAACACTGGAAAGAGAGTAAAAAGTATTTTTATGAATGTACGAGTATCATTCATGTTTTAATTCCCTATTCATATTATATATTACTACCTATTCATATTCCCTATTCATATTATATATTGTTTTGAATAAAAACAATCAGAAAAATGTGACAGTATTTACGAATATTTTCTTTTTGTAATGGCATTCCTTACATCTCTATATATAAAAATGTTATGTTGGTTTGTGTACGCTTCAAAAACTCAAAAAGTTCTGCACCGATCGAGCTGAAATTTCATAATGATATGTAATCCGCATCAAGAATTGTTTTTATCTAATGTTTGCATCACAATGTGCCACAGCGAAGCGTGGCAGGGTACAGCTAGTAGTGTATAAAAAGTGTCCATCAGTTCATAAACTTATCTTGAATATATTCATTAAGATCTGGTCAAGAAAGCAAGTCCCAGTAGCATTCGGAAGACCAATTTTTGTCCTCATCCCTAAAAAGCAGGAAGTAACTCATCCAAATCCAAGACACCAGACCGATAGCCCTAACCAATACAATTTCTATAATCTTTTTCAGTATATTGCAAACAAAAATGACCACATTTATGGCTAGCAATAGGTCTGTATTTCAGGCCCAATCACCAGAAAGGGTTCTTGCCTGGTATTTCTGGATGCCTGGAACCATATGTTCCCAACGAGTAACACCCTCAACTGTCACACTGTTATTCGATGGGAATATTTTAAGAAAAAAATCCCAACCAGTTACACTGTTACTCGATGGGAACTTTTTTAGCATATGTTCCCAACGAGTAACACCCTCAACTGTCACACTGTTACTCAATGGGAACTTCTCAACTTTTTATTAGTACTTTCCTAACCAGTCACACTGCTACAGGACTTAATGAAAAGAATAATCAAATCAGTTTTTTAATTATATGTAATTACAAATCAACAAAATAACAACATTGGGTAATACAGTTACTTAATTATGGATGCTAAACTTTTATCAGTATTCGTCATATGGCTGGTAATCCTCATTTTCAGGTTTTATTCTTAGTAACAATATCTAAATACAATCGATCAGCCTTTTATAATATAATATCACACAGTCTTATCAGTTTCTTAATTCTAATGTTAATTTGAACTTTAAGAAACAATTTTCCAAATATAATTAGCCATTAGCATGTTGTGATATTAACTTATATATATTTTAATATGAATAGCAAAAGATAAGATAGCAAAAACATCTTTTAGATCCTTCCCCCGCGGCTCCGGCGGCGGCGGTAAACGCGTCGTAAGGTGTGGAGAGGGGGGGGGGGGGGGACACAAACCGAATCAGTCAGAGAGTCAGACCAGTGCAACGAAGCAAAGTGCACGAATGCCACGGCCACGCTGTCGACCATGTCAGAGCCCGGCGCAGAGAGTTTAATATCACAACATACTAATGGCTAATGGTTAATTATTTATGGAAAATTGTTTCTTAAAGTTCAAATTAACATTAGAATTAAGAAACTGATAAGACTGTGTGATATTATATTATAAAAGGCTGATTGTATTTAGATATTGTTACTAAGAATAAATAATTCAGGAAAAAAAAGACGGGACTTACTCGGTGGTGGTTATAACCTCTACTCGTGTTCGTTGTTCTTTGTATCTTATTTGTGTTTTCTGTGTATAAATTATATGGTGAGTGATATATTCTATCGTAGTGAGTAGTTGACAGGGCTAATGGAGTTCATATCCCCAGCCCGGGTGCCCCCGGACCCTGATCCGCCTGATAATATGGATACGATTGAGCTACCTTCCACTCGAAATGCAACTAAAAGGCATAGAGAGCCAGTCATCCCAGTCGGTTCATCTGTTAAAAAAATTGTAACTAGTCAGGAGTCGGCATCGGCTTCCATTCAATCAGTGTATCAGCACCCTTCCCTTACTATATTGGGAATTAGGCAGTACGAGGACACTGACACTGGTCCGTATATTGTTCATGTGTCACGAGTGGAGACAGACGCAACCGCAGGCACAGTTATGCGCCCTATTAAATTTGGTCAATTTGTATCTACCAATAATATCCAAAACGTCTGCCGCGACGGAATAAAAAAAGTAGGCCGTAATAAAGTTTCTATACAATTTAAGAATGCCTCGGCCGCTAACCTTTTCGTAGAAAATCCTATTTTGAAAACAAACAATTATGATGCGGTGATTCCAACTTTTAACGTAACACGCATGGGAATAGTTAGGGGAGTCCCTGTGGACTGGTCTATGGACGAATTTGTTGGCTCTCTTCAAATCCCTGGAAATTCTTATGTATTAAAAGTTAGGAGACTTAACAGAAAAAACAAAACCGAAAATGTTATCAACTGGGTTCCAACTCAAACAGTGGTCCTCTCCTTCAGAGGCCAACATCTGCCAGATAAAATTTACTCCTTTTATTCATCATTGGAAGTGGAAGCCTACCAGTTTCCGACTATCCAATGTATGAACTGCTTAAGGTTTGGCCACATAAAGACACAATGCCGCTCCCAAGCCAGGTGCGGTCCCAGCCTCGAATTTTGGAAGGGGTCACCAGTACGCAGTCTCAAATTTGAAGGGGGGGTCACCTGTAGGAATACTATAAATCGTTAACTTTTTTAGATTTTAGTTTAACGTTTACGATTTTGGGGTCATGTCCCCTGTGACCCCCCCCTCGGACCGCTCATGCCAACGCTTCGGGCTTCTTCCTCTTGGTCTCTTTTTGCCTGTGACTACATTTTTTCTAAGCTGTCGTTCTTTCCTAGCAATGTGGCCGCAGTATTCGAGTACCTTCTGCAGGCATGTGGTGGATAGCCTGGTTTGTGTTTTAAGTTCCTTCAAGATGGATACGTTGGTACAATGAGCTGTCCATGGAATGTTGAGCATTTTACTCCAGCACCACATCTCGAATGCATCAATACGCTGTCGGTCGGCTTTTTTAGAGTCCAAATTTCCGCGCCATATGTAAATATGGCCTAATATCCTAGTCCTAGTTCGGAATTATTGCGTCTGTTGATGTACCCACGGATTCCAACCTGTTTGCCTCTCGAGATACGAAGGAGTTCGCGGAACACAAACATTGTCCTCTATTTTGATGATATTTCGCTACTGAATGTTTACATGTCCCACATTATACGTGGAAGTTTACATTTGATATGATTTATTAAGATAATTGTTAGGACGAAGTAGGCACCGAAACTTGATTCATCGCGCAATCGGCCACTTCCGCTCCCAGACGATATAGAGCACTTGGCTTAAAATGACAGGACGCATAATTTTTTAAATTTTCTTTTTGTCTGTGCATATAAAAAAAATATAATAGTTATGACTGCATAGTTTGAAATTTCATGTTGCGTAGTGTTTATAATATAGCTTGTATTTCATCTGTAATAAAGTACTTGTTTTAAAGTAGAAGTAGATCTTTTTTATAACGGGCTAACTACACTATGCTAAATTCCTAACTGCTTACACTAAGCACATCTGAATGATGGATAGACCTATGAAGGTCTATATATAGATCAAGATGCTGAACCCCACTACCAGTCGGAAGCGTGCCCAGCATGCTGTCGGCATTACCACGCTTAATGACAAAGAAATCACTTCTGGACAGAGCCCAATTACCAAGAAATTAAACTCACACTACATACACCATACACAATTGCAATATCCTTTGGTTTATATACTTGGAAAGACAATTCTTCCGGAGTAAGTAAATAACAGACCAAGGAGATAAATCATATTACATCTGCAGATGACGAGCGTATTGCAGAGATTTAGACTATTGTATTTAAATTACTTAATTTCTGCTCGCGACTTGCTCGGAATATAATTTATAAGTTTTATTCCAAAGTCAAAGTACTTTATTCATAAATGTACAATTTACACGTCAATTCCAGACCATATTACGAGTAATCTATTTGAGTTCCAAATATCAGCTTGATCCCTTCGTTTCTTACGACGTAATTAAGAAACAAACATCCAACTTTCACATCCTAATAATGTTATGTTATATCCCAATACTTAATATTACAAAAAGATATGTAGCATTGTAGCGCCAAATTACTAATGTTATAACTGAGACACTTTGGATGTTTATACGGTTGTATGATTATTGCTGTATCACGTCGGAAATAACAGGAACGGGAAAGTACGCGACTAAAAATGCAGGGCGCTGGTAGTTTAAACAAAAGCGAAAGGTAAGGTAAGGTTTAGCATGTTTGTTACTCATTCACGCCCAACCTCGGTCTTACCGTTGTACCCAGCCCCACAGTGGTGACAGCTGTGAAGTGCAGGAGTCGCAGGCTACATGCCTGTACTGTCTTGCACCTCACTTCTCCACTAGTAGGTTATGTCCTGAACAAGAACGTCAACGCAACATTAAATCACTGATGGCTCAGAAAGGAATATCCTACCAAGAAGCTGGTGGTCAAATGCCTAAAATTACAAAAACATATAGTCAAATTACAAAAGATACTAGTTAGTCATGATCCACAATCCCAACTCGCAGCTTCCTTTCCCTCTTCCCACCCGAAACCTACTACATCATTAAAAAAAACCATTATCCACAAGCCCAGACCAAACCTACCACTTGGAAAGTCATTTGATAGAGCAGCCCACCAATGCATCATTGCTCAGGGTCCTTCATCCCTCCCTAGAGGATATGCCCTTCAAACATCCCAGAATTCCCAGCTCGCTTCCCCTCCATCAGACTCTCACCAATTACTTCTCCAACTTCTTACCATTATCATAAACCTGATTTCCCAATCCCCCGACTCCCTGCCGCCCAACGTTGCCCAAACTATATCCCACCTCTCTTCACTAGTAGACCACCATGGACTCATGCCCCATGATCCAGTGGAACAGCAGGAGCCTTCGTAGGAAGGTTCCTGATCTATGCTACCTCATCAGAAAGTACAGCCCTGTCCTGGTTGCTGTTTCGGAGACATGGTTTGTTCCAGGGACCCGATACCGGATTCCAGGCTTTTCATGTCTCCGCAATGATCGCCAGGATGGTTCAGCTGGTTGTGCCCTGTTAATAAAACTATCTCTACCTTTTTCCTAAATCCCCTCTTCCTTTCCACAGCCCAGAAATAAATTCTGTCGCTGTTCGTGCCTTCAATATTTCTTTTATATCTATCTATATTCCCCATCCTGCTGCCCACCTTATCCCAGACATTCTCCTAATCATTTCTTCCGTCCCACAACCTAAAGTGATAATGGGAGACTTTAATGCCCACCACACGTCGTGGGGCTCATACCATTGTGACACCTTTGGTCGCTTACTTCTTGAGGCTATTGATGAGGCAAACCTATGCTTAGCAAATGATGGCTCTCTACTCGCAGAGTCCTTCCTTCACAAAATCCTAATTCTGCAGTGGACCTAACCCTATGTTCTCCTGGCCTTCTTCCTTCCTTATCCTGGCAGGTCCTTCCTCTTACCAGAGGAAGTGACCACTTCCCCATCCTCATTAGTTTAGGCCTTCGTGTTTCTCATCCCCCTCCTCCTCCCCTCTTCAAAAATTTAGATTGTCTGGTGCTAAATGGGATTCTTATTACATCTATCTGGAAAATATTCTTCCTCATTGCCTAACACTACAGAAGAAAATCCTATGGTATGCTATTTCAAATTAGTAGATGCCATCTTAGCATCAGCACATGAATCCATCCCGCTAAAGAAACCTAGAAATAACCTCCTCTCCCCTCCCTGGTGGGACTCTGATTGTACTGTAGCGATCCGGGAGCGCAACTCTGCAGAAAAAACTTATAACAGCTCCATGACTCCGGATAATTTCTTGACATACAAGAAAATGGCCGCTAAATGTAGGAAAACCTTATCAAGCAAAAAGAAGCTAGGATGGTTAAAGTTTTGCGAAAGTCTCTCCCCATCAACTCCATCAGGCATTGTCTGGAAACAGATACGCCGATTCAGGGGTTCACATAATGCTCCCAATCCCACATCCAACGATCACTCCTCCTGGATAGAAATCTTCGCTGACAAGTTAGCTCCCCCATTTGTTCGCGAAAATCCTATCCCTCCTTCCATCCTTCCCCCCCAGATTCCTACCAACATCTCCTCACATTTTGATTCTCCTTTCTCTTTGGAAGAAATACAGCTGGCCCTTGACGGACTGACTGACTCCGCCCTGGAATTGATGGGATACCCTTCTCTTTCTTTACCAGAGCCTCAGTAAATTTGAAACAGTACTTTCTTGCATTGATTAATAGATTCTATGAATTGGGCTCTGTTCCTGATTCTTGAAATCCCAGATCATTATCCCCATCCTCAAACCTGGTAAAATCCTTCTGATCCCAATTCCTACCGTCCCATAGCGCTATCATGTGTTCCTTTAAAAATAACTGAAATCCTCATCAAAATAGACTTGAATGGTTTGTAGAAAGCAATAGGTTACTTCCAGGTTCCCAGTTTGGCTTTAGAAAGGGAATGAGCACCACTGACAGCCTCAGTATCCTCACTACAGATATTCGCATAGGCCTAAAGAACAAAAAATATGTTGTAGCTGTGTTTCTAGATGTTGCATCTGCGTACGATAATGTCCTTCTTCCGATCCTCAGAAACAAGCTGTTACAGCTGAGCATCTCGCCGAAGATGGTTAAATTCATCAACTGCTTTTTGATGGAGAGATTAATCCTCATCAAAGACCAAAACGCAACTACAACATCTAGAATGCTATGGAAAGGATTGCCACAAGGCTCAGTCCTCAGCCCTCCGCTCTACAGCATGTTCACTTATGACTTGGAAAATGTAGTCACACCTTTCTGTCAAATTCTACAATATGCTGATGATTTGGCTCTTTATGTCACTAGCGAAACAATTGAGGAAGCTGAATTGCAACTAAACTCTGCTCTAATTTACCTTGAGGACTATCTAAATGATAACGGCTCTTCAATCTGTGCTGCCAAAAGTAACTCTATTGTTTTTACCCAAAAAAGATCTGTGCCCAATATTTCCTTAAGATGTAATAACCTCTCATTCCCCAGAAGACCTCAACTAAATTTCTAGGCCTTTGGTTAGACACAAAGTTAACTGGTGTCCCCCATTCCGATCATGTAGCTACTAAGTGTGAAAAGAACATGAACATCCTCCGCTCTCTTTCTAGTGTCTGGTGGGGCTCCCATCCTTTTTCACAAAAGTTATTGTACAATTCCATAATTCGTAGTCATTTGGACTATGGAGCATTCCTACTCGAGCCTGGCAATAAATCAGCCCTAAGCAAATTGTCCAGAATCCAAGCCAAGTGCCTTCGTACTATTTTAGGTGCTATGAAATGCTCTGCCACTAATGCCATCCAAGTTGAATGTGGAGACCCTCCCATTCCACTGCGCAGACAATTCTTGGCAGACAGATTCTACACCAAACTGCTTCAAAATTCAGAGCATCCATTATGGCCAAAGTTGCTAGAACTACAGAGACTCATCCCTCCTCACCTTATTAGATCCGAAATTAATCTACCATGCCTTCTCCGTAGTCATGTAAAATATTCAAATCCTTGCATCTTCCCCATTGCATCTTTCCCCATTAATCCTTTGTTCTCTGCTAAATACCGCGCCTTAACTTTCCAGCCTCACATCATTCTAAATTTGGGTGTAGATAAAAGCTCACTAGATCCCAACAAAACTTTTTAGAAATTATTGAGCTAATTGGACTGATTGGCTAACAGTTTTTACAGACGCCTCCAAACTGACTCTAGATGGTGAAGTTGGCTCGGCTGTATGGATCCCCAAGTTCAAAATTGTACTCAGTAATAAGTGCCCTCCACTAAGTTCAGTTTTTACAGGTGAGGCCACTGCCATTCTTGAAGCCATCCGTTATGTATCCTCACACTCCATCAGTAAAACTCTCATCTTGACCGACTCTAAAAGTTGCTTACAGGCTGTTTTAGCCAATCAGTTCAAGTGCAAAACTAAGTTCCCAATAATACTTAAAATTAAAGAAGATCTTTTGAAGGCTCATGAATTGGGACTACAAATAGCTCTAGCCTGGATCCCAGGTCACTCCGGAATTTTAGGAAACGACCATGCAGATTTTCATGCTAAACAGGCTACCATTTTGGGTAATAAATACCACTATCATGTCTACTCCCATGACTTATCTGCAACATGCCAACCTAAGTTGCTTAAAAGTTGGAACACATTCTGGACTCGATCAAAGTCTATAACGGGCAAATTTTATGGCCAAATACAGCCCACAATTCCCTCTAAACCCTGGTTTTTTAAATTCAAAAATATTCCCAAACAGATAACATCCACTATCTGCCGCCTGCGGTTGGGTTTTGCCTGCACTCCGGCGTTCCTCGCAAAATTAAGAATCCGAGATAACTCTCTGTGTGAATGTGGGTTAGCTGATGGTACCACTGACCACATTTTTTTTGAATGTAGTCACAGATTTCTAAAACAAAAGGCAGATGGAACGTGCGGAACACAGATCCTTAGGTCCGGAAAGCAAATATCAAACGCCAAAGCAAATACAAACTCCAGTCAGTACGAAACTGACTTCCGTCTCGTACGGGAGACCCGTGTGATTTTATGTTTTGTTTAAGATTATGCCGTCTTGTGTCATCAAACATTGCAAACATTGTTCCCAAAAATAAAAAAAGGAAATTTCATTGGAAAATTATAATATTTTTACTGGTATTTATATAATTTAGACGATTTTATTTCGATTGATGAATAGAAACACAACACCTCAACGAAAATAGGTCAGTGTTGCTATACTAAATTGAAATTATTTTCCCTGAAGTTAAGGTAAAATATAGATTCTAATTTTGTTTTGAAGATACTCGTAGACCAAATTTTTGATGAACATTGTATAATTAAATTTTAAGCCCTATTTTTATAATCGTAATTTTTTTTATTTGATGTGATTCGATGCCAAGAACAAATCGTCGCCGTTACTAGGGTTAATAAAAAAACTAATAGTGTTCATGAAAACTATAGTTGTGAAACGAATAGATAAGAACAAATCCTCGCCGTTATAAAACGTCTCGTCTATGACCTGTGGATTCTAACTTGATTTGTGCAGTGCTGTTAGCATATATATTTTCAATAATATAAATATAACATATTTCTTTCTTACTCCTTGTTGAATTAGAGCCTCCCAGAGCAGATTGTGTTTGATTGAGTCGAAAGCTTTATTGTAGTCGACAAATTTTGCATTAAATTTGTATAGGTATTTTCCATACTCTTGAGATTTTTCTTTTAACTGTTTTAATACACATAGACTGCAGGCCCGTGAACAAAATTTATGGGTCATATGATACAGCAGGAGACCTATGTAAGATGATAGAAAGGTATAAAGTAATAAGATTGAGCACTATGCCGTCACTTGTAAGCTGTCCAACTGAGCGCAGTTGAAGAGGGGGGGTTCTAAACCTTGATCATTTCTCCCTGTCGCATGATTTTTGTACGGCATTGCGAAATAATGTATTAGAAGAGGTATTGAAACTGTATGGAACCAAAGCCGAACACAATCAAATGACCAAACTTACTCTGTAAATCGTCGGAAAATTATGAATTTTTTTCACAAACTAAACATTAGAATTTTAAAATTTATATTTTTTATAGTTTCAATACCTCTTCTAATCTATTATTCCGCAACGCCGTACAAAAAAATCATGCGGCAAGGAGAAATGATCAAGGTTTAGACCCCCTCTTCAACAGACTCAGTTGGACAGCTTACAAGTGACGGCATAGTGCTCAATCTTATTACTTAATACACTTCTATCATCCTACATAGGTCTCCTGCTGTATCAGATGACCCATACATTTTATTCACGGGCCTGCAGTCTAATGCATATGATCAATAGTTGAAAACCCTGCTCTAAAACCAGCTTGTTCAATGGGCTGTTCTTCATCTATAGTCCTTGATATTCTATTTAGGATCAGCTTTGAAAAAAAATTTGTAAATGTTTGACATGAGGCTAATAGGTCTATAATTTTCAATTTCGTTTCTGTCTTATTTTTTGTGGAGCAAGTTATTAACAAGAAATCCTTGCATTATATATTTTCAGGCGTAATAATAAATTATTTTAAAATAATGTTTTATGCGTTTATTATACGTGAAAATTTCCAAAGCTTAAGACAACAATAGTGGGACTTTTTTCTTAAGACTGGGAACATTACACGCACACCAACGTGAGTAATTTGACAACGTCGGTGAGAGCTGTCACGCATACATAACTAATGACTGGCCTCACAGTGTCGTTCACGAAGGTTTCATCTGTTTAGAAATCTGTGAATGTAGTAGAAATCAATTCTCCCTCTATGACATGATCCCACCTGACCTTCCCCGTCCCACTAACTTTACCAATCTACTCCCCTTTGTATTTTCCCCATTTGTGTATGTCCTTAGTAAATATATTCAGAAAAATAATATTAAACTGTGATGTTTTAGTGTGTTTAGATGATTATATATTTTTATTTAAATCTCACAATTAGTTATTACCACAGACTAAGTAGGTTATTACCTATAAGATATTATCTTTTTTATGTCTATTTTGTGATGTCATATTTGTGTTTGTCCCATACAGTTATCTATCATATTGTAAGAAGTATCTACTAACAAAGGTATCCAAAGTTCACCGATCATCAGAGCCAAGAACCCTGCCTGTTTACCGATCACCAGACGTTTCTGCCTATCATCAAGCTCAAGATTGCCTGAAGTGGACTGATCACCTGTAGCAAGACCATCTCTTATACAAAATAAACTTCAGAAGACTATAACAATGATCAAACGCTGGACATTGGCGAAATTCTGGTAGCATTACCGAATGGAGGCCATAAATAAAAGTTGAAGTTGACCTGACTATAGTAAGTTGCCTTTTTATTCTGTTTTCATATTAAATTTTGGATAACGTTATAACCCGAAAAGTTTTGACAAAAACTGGCTACTTTTTTATTACTATAATAAAATATATACAATTTGGCGACAAACTCAAAATCGAAGTGGCAGCACTAATTCGTTTGTCGTTGTCGGGTTGTCGTGTCGAGAGAGTATTCTCTCTAACTCTCTTTATCTCTGTAGCGGTGGGCGATTATGATTTTTCGGCACAATCGACTTATTTTGTATTACTAATCTTGATAATCGATTATGGAATTAGTAACCAATGTTATGTTTTCATAATCGAATGATGTTACTAATTAGTAATACTAATCTTGTTTTATGCAGTGGACGACAGTTGTTCCGTGACTTTAGTAGATTACTAGATTAGTAGTATAGACATTGATTTAGTTTGATTTGTTTTTATTACGGTTTTACGGTGGTGTAACGTACGTGTACGTGACGCTTCTGACTTTAATAGTGGATTTAATTAACGGTTAGTTTACGTATGTACACTAACCGTTTATTTTTGATAGATTTTTTTAGACTGTTTTAACTCTTCACTCGCTCTCTCGCTTTCATAGCGTATTCAAATAACCTTAAAATAAAGAAATGTTCATTAATTTCATTTGTGTAGTATGAATTAATTTACAATTTTGTGGTTTGTGTATGTCACGGATATTCGGGGGATATGCCTTAATTGAAAATTTAAATTTAGTTTGAAATCTAATGTCTCCGGTCTTCTCCCACCTAAATAATTACTACATAAACAAAAGTAATTATTACGATTGTGCTCGTAATGACAACATGCATATTTTTTATTGTGTAAGTGTAAGTACTTACTTCGTTACCCATATAGGCATTGCATTATATAAATATGATAAATAAAATATTATTTTACTAAAAATGTATGTTAATGAGTTATTGTATATTATATTGTTATAATTTTGTACTTTGTATTATTCATTTGTGTACCTATCTAAGTCAAACCCAAACACTAAAACAACAAATAAAACAATGTTGAAAATTCATAGTGTTATTTATTGTTATTACAAAAAGTTAGGTACGAAATTATACAAGACGCGCTAGCACATTAGCGGCGTGGCGTGGCGAGCGACACCCGTGGGAGCGAGAGACCGCATCGTGTTGTCCCCTCCTCGCCCCACGCGACTGTGCTGGTGTGCTGTGACTGTGAGCTGTGAGTGTGAGTGAATCAAGTCGCACGCGACTCACGACTCGCGACCGGGCGTGCATGACTGACTACTTAGTAACTACTAACTGTTATAATCGAGATATCTCGAGACATTCTTATAATCGAATGATTTCATTAGTATATCTCATAATCGCCCTACGCTTATGAGATATACTAATGAAATCATTCGATATCTCTACTTAGTATCTATCTCTACTTAGTCTGTGGTGTCCAGTGTCGAGGTCGAGTGGTCGAGTCTGAGTTTGACTGTGGTTTGATTGTTGAGTCAGTTGAGTGATTCCAAAACAATAAAAACGTTTAAAGCGAAATTTCTTATCCTTGCTAACATAAAGAACTACTTTTCTATAATGAACCTTGTAAGACGTTGCTTTTGATACAACAACTTCAATTTATTGACGATTATAATCAATTTGTTTTCGTGTGTACAGTTACACATTGTTGACAATGGCTCAGTCCCAGTATTCTTTAGCTTGGGAATCATTCAAAACAAATATTTGTACTGGATTCAGTGCTTTTCAACAGGTGAATATTGTTCAGTTTTCTGGACTTAGTATATTAGATGTACCATTAAATCCCTAACATAACCTGAATGTGGGTAATTATTACAAGAATAGCAGTACCCAAGCCAAGTACCTAAGTGTAGAGTGCTATAACAATCAAATGAATTGAAATAAAAAGTTTGGAATGGAACGGTGATAGATTCAGCAGTCAGTAAAACTCCATAATGATTTATCAATATCAAGCACATAATGTAAGGTGGATAAATAAAATGCAGGTTAAGTCTATTGCGTACAGTAGATTTCATATTAATTAAATTAATAACATTAAAAACTATAAAATTTGTTAAAATGTTTAGAATACTCAGTTTTAAAATAGTTAAAATGTAACCCAAACATTGTTTTAGTAGGTACATTTTAGGATGAGATTCAAACCCAAAAAAAAATTGTCCTTCAATGATTGGCTCTGGCATTTGAACCTTACAATTATTTAGCATTAGACAATGGCATAGATTAATTTTAATATTTGTATTCCAAAAAATAAAAAGAATCTGTATGTGTGAAATAGCAATTGGTTACAACAACAACATTTAGCTTAAAGATGCTCCTCAACATAAAACGGAACAATAATTATATGACCTGTGTTCGAGTGTGCATCAAAATACTCGGTAACAAAGGGTCAGATAAAAAAGATTGAATGCAGCCGAGATACAAATGCTAAGATGGATATAATGCAACGGATAGAAAAATAAAACAAATACTTTAGAGGAAGCCTGAAAGCCTGTAGCATCAATGACAGAATAACTAAAAAGTAGTAGACAATGTCAGAGGTGTCACATGAAGCATGAACTATTAAAGAAGTGGGCAAATTTGGTTCAGTGAGGCCCCCTTTTCTTCTTCAACCAAAGTCTTGGGAGTCATTCCCAAGACTTCAGCCTACCTAATACATATATATTATCCTATGCTTTTAAATGAGCAATTCTTGTAGGTAATATACATATAGAATCTGAATCTCGGAAATGGCTCGAACGATTTTCAAGAAATTATGCATACAGAGGGTTCCGGGGACGATAAATCGATCTAACCAAGTTTTGTTTAAAAAAACGCCATTTATGTGCGTTTTTAGACAATGAAAAATTGTTACATAAATATTACAATGCGACGGTAAATTTCGCGGCGCCGCGCGACAATATATTAGCTCAGTCGGGAAGATGGGCGGTCATTATATGGTAGGTCCGGGTTCGAACCCAGCCGGCCGCCTTTCTTTTTTCAAGTTCTTTTTTTTTTTTAGAAAATCAGGATGTATATAAGTAACCGAGCAATGCTCGGTCACCCAGGTACTACTATCTTACATGGAAAAGCAGGACTAGGTAGTAAAACTAAGAGTTATGTTTTGTTGTTATTTTAGGTTTAGGTAAAGTGATGAGTGGCAGAGACGATTTTCTTAGCATTCCATGGATTCACTGTGCCCTGTGAACCCGAGTAGACCCTGAGACTTGTGACTCGGGCGTAGGTTTAAGGGGCCCCTTTCTGACGTACATCATATTTAATTCAAAATAAACTGCGATTTCAAATCTGGTAGCATTGCTTTTATAGACATTATGAGGCCCCTATAAATGCAATGCCACTAACCTGTGCTTGTAGGTGGTGGAAATGACTTAAAAAAAAACATGAGAATCAATGGTTGCAGTGGTAGAGGAAGACCCAAGAAAGTGTGTATTAAGTTGTATGATTTAGAATATGAAATTGCATAATTATGGTGTATGGTAGGAGTGAATAGAAAACAAAATAAATATTGTACCTAGCCCACATGAGTGGGGTGAGTGTAAGAATATGATGATGAGACGGCCTCCACTTAATTACCTTTTCAAAATTGAATAATTTTGGTGGGCCACGAATTTTCTGTGGCCTGTGAATTGAACTCAAGCACATTTGTAAATGAAAGAAATTTTTGGGTAAACTTGGACTCAGGTTTCACCCGCGTCGTTTCCAAAGTGAGCTATCAAATTCTGAGGTATTAGTTATCACTTTTATCAGCAGTCCCTATGGCTGCTAATTTTTTCACTTATTATTTTAATTTTTATGTTACAGAATGGTGAATTTGTTGATATGACTATAGCGGCCGATGGCCATTTTGTTAAAGTCCATCAAGTTATAATTGCTTTGGCAAGTCCGTATCTGAAGAATTTGATGGCATCAGCACCGTGTCCACACCCTGTGATTTTTTTAAATGTGAGTGTTTTCTGAACTTGTATGATGTGGATTATACATGTATCCTCATCTTAATAAGAATAAATTTATAGCGATCACATCTGTTTGCAAATATTTCCTTTATAAGATATTGGTGGGTGAGAAAGTAGTGTACTTGTTGGTATGCAACACACCAGCCCATAACAGCACAGTGCCACATTCGAACAGGAAGAGTTCAAATCACTGCCTAGCACTGCACTGTGCTGGACACGGAGTTATAAAATGATTCATCTCTTTGCCCTGTAATTTTCTGGAAATGTTTTAAACAATAACACAGAAATGTTTGCCTATTACTGCTTGGTGATAGAATATTAGAGAAACAAATAGATATTGGTGGACATTTCACACAACACCACCTAGGCCCAAGCTAAGCAAAGCCTGTACTATGGAAGCCAAATAGCTGATATAATACTCATATAATTTTAAATATATATATATATATATATATATATATAATTTTTTTTTAAACTTTTATAGGTTTACACTTGACCGCCATCTCGCCTGGTGTTAAACGATGATGCGGTCTACGATGAAGCGTGTTTACCTAGAAGAAACCGATTCACTCTAGATTTGAAGACACAAAGATTGTAACTATCGGGAAAAACCCTCTCAGGCAACGTATTCCATAGCCTAGACGTTCTTATCACAAAAGTAGAGTCAAATCTCTTTGTTCGTGTCTTTGGAACATCAACCATGAAACGATGTCGCTTTTTCGAGCTACGAGCATTCCGATAGAAAAAATGGCAAGGTGGTATTAGATCTTACAAATCAGTCGCACACTCTCCGAAGTGTATCCGATAAAAAAACCGATAAGCTAGCAATTTTCCGGTGATGTTCGAGACTTTGCAGTCTTTTTCGCACGAGAATGTCATTGCCTATGAGCCTTTTGGCACGTCTCTCGATCGATTCCAGAGCTTCCAGCTGATACTTAGCCGATCCATCCCAAAGGTGCGAGCAGTACTCCATACAGGAGCAAATCTGTGCTTGTTATATATCTGTGTATACTTATTATACATAGAAAACACCCAGGCACAGTAGTACAAATATTTGTATTCTTCACACAAATATTTGCACTGGGTGGCAATCAAACCCCAGCCCAAGAATAACTAGCAATGGTAATGGTACTTTCCCAGGTGAACTCTCCACAGATTACTATGGTGAAATGCAGTCCAATGTTGAGATTGTATCTTGATGATACAATCTCCCTGCCTGCACCTCTGACCATTTTCTATTATAAAATTTGTCTTGAAATTTATTTATTTATTCATTCAATGGGCACACAAAACAGAATGTAATAAACACATATTATAACATAAGAGTATACTGTACAGAACTGTATTACATTACAAACTATGTGGGCCTAGTAACAATTTTTTTTTAAAATACAGTGGTTTGATAATAAATTTATTAAATTAGAGATAACACATAAAGAAAATTAGGCCAACAGATCTGAACTTAAAATTAACATGCTTTAAAACAGTGGATAAATAAGACAGTTCATGAACATTGTGAAACAACTAACTAGCCACATTTCAAATTTAGAAGAAAGAAACACAATAAAGGCTCCATTGAGATAAAATGTGTAATCAAACATTATAAAACAAACTCAGAATAGTACTTACAGTGAACACAACAGGGTTATTCTTTTAGATTAAAGTGTAAAATTTCTTTGATTTTCATCTGAAATTGGTATAACTTTAAGTGAAAAATATCAATGTCCCCGTTGGAGACAAGGACTTCGCTCTATTGGCGACTCATTCTGACTATGGGATTATAATAAGACATATTATTGGTAAAAACTTGCAAACTGAAGATGAGATTATAATTATGATTACGAAACCGGAAACATGTACTTATTAAAAAATTTAAAGAGAAAGAAGGGTTGGGGAGTCAATCGAAGAATGGACGATCTTATGGTAAAGTGTCAAAAAATGGTTTATTCCGAACCTGACCTGAAAACCTGACCCGCTACCGGGTTAGGTTAGGAACAGCAAAAAAATATTAATTTTAATTCCCAACCTAACCCTCTTCCTAACCTAACCCGAAATGAAGTTCCGAACCTGACCCAATTACTAAAAAAAAGTCCTAACTCCAGGAACTATAAGACTGATAACATACTAGGTAGGGTTTTAGATTCGAGGTTAACTGAGGAACATTATTTCCGGCTCAGGTTTAGAAGAGGGTTATGTTCGTAATGAAAAAAAACAACAACATTGGACTGCATTATTTCGCCATAGTAAACTGTGCAGAGTTCACCTGGGAAAGTACCATTACCTTTGCTAGTTATTCTTGGGCTGGGGTTTGATTGCCACCCAGTGCAAATATTTGTGTGAAGAATACAAATATTTGTACTACTGTGTAAGTTTTCTATGTATAATAAGTATATATTTAAAATTATATGAGTATTATATCAGCTATTTGGCTTCCATAGTACAAGCTTTACTTAGCTTGGGCCTAGGTGGTGTTGTGTGAAATGTCCACCAATATCTATTTGTTTCTCTAATATTCTATCACCAAGCAGTAATAGGCAAACATTTCTGTGTTATTGTTTAAAACATTTCCAGAAAATTACAGGGCAAAGAGATGAATCATTTTATAACTCCGTGTCCAGCACAGTGCAGTGCTAGGCAGTGATTTGAACTCTTCCTGTTCGAATGTGGCACTGTGCTGTTATGGGCTGGTGTGTTGCATACCAACAAGTACACTTCTTTCTCACCCACCAATATCTTATAAAGGAAATATTTGCAAACAGATATGATCACTTTTATCACTTTTGCTGTTTGTTCCTAACCTAACCCGGTAGCGGGTCAGGTTCGGAATAAACCACATCATGGTTTTCGGGTAAGGTTAAGACGAGGGTTAGGTTGGGAATGAAAATTAATATTTTTTTCTGTTCCTAACCTAACCCGGTAGCGGGTCAGGTTTTCAGGTCAGGTTTGGAATAAACCCAAAAAATGTTGTTTATCAACATACAACAATCATTACATAAATTTACATTGAATGTTAAAAATAACCTCACCATTCATTGCTGAATCTACATCTACATGCTAATTGAAGTTTTTGTATTTCCAGAATGTGTCTAACAAAGTTCTTTGTTACCTGTTGGAGTATATTTATACAGGAGAAGTTGTTGTACCATCTGATTACTTGGATTCTTTCTCCAATGCTGCCAAAGAACTTCACATCAAAGGCTTAGAGAATGTTGTAAGTCTTGTTTTGTAATTTTCATGTTATCAAACAGCAGTAGGTACCTATAGTAGCAGTCAATTGGTCAAATTGAAAAAGTCAATAAACTTTTTAAGGCAACCTTTGTCATTATAAATATTTGTTTTTGCATTTAAATAAATGAAAAATAAAAAACCCTATAGTACCTATGTTATTAATTTAGTTTCTGGTTTATTGTAATTCACTAAATAAATTAATGATAAGGTTTTTTCTTTATGGGATTTAAATAGGGTTTTAATTAAATGTCACTCTAATAACAAGGTTACACAGAAAACACATACTGAACTGTTGGGCATACTATTTTTGCTATGGAACAGTTCCAGAGATCGCTCAATTGCAGCTGTTAAAATTTTTGACTGTCAATTTATTCTGGATAATCTCTGAAACGGCTGGACGATTTTGACGGGACTTTGAGTGGTAGATAACTGATGTTAAAAAGAGTAAAGTTTCTATCCTATGTTACTGACTCCTTGAAACTTTAGAAAACAAGAGTCCCTATGAAAACAAAATTGAAATACATAATTGATAAATGGGCAAACTTAAAACACTAAAAAAATCGTCTGGATCAGCTAGTACACAACAAAGTCTAAAAAATATTACAATCATCTTAGCCAAAATACCTGTATATTATATTCTCTACAAATTTCATCTGAAAACCTTCTTTATAAACCTCTTTTTGAGATGGAAAGTGCAGAGTGATGACCACTCAGCCTTACGTACCTTATAAAAAATAAAAGTGGTCAAGTGCGAGTCGGACTCGCCAATGAAGGCTTCCGTAGCAGCAAGCAGCATAATATCAAAGTTCTTGTAGTTCGTTGTTACTTTGATCAGTGTTTTAACAATAGTGAATTTATGACGTATTAAAAAAAAACTACTTACTAGATCTCATTCAAACCAATTTTCGTTGATAGTTTACATGGTAATGTACATCATACACTTTTTTTTATTTTTGTCATTCTCTTATTTTAGAAGTTAGAGGGGGGGGGGGACACTTTACCACTTTGGAAGAGTCCATGGCGTAAACTATTCGGTTTAGAAAAAAAAAAAATGTTTGGAACCTCAATATCATTTTTGATAACCTATCCATAGATACCCCACACGTATGGTTTTGATAAATTTTTTTTGAATTGCAGTTCTAAGTATGGGACACCCCTAAAAATTTTTGTTTTTTTCTATTTTTTGTATCAAAATCTTAATGTGGTTTTTAGATTACATCTACTTACCAAGTTTTAATAGTATAGCTCTTATAGTTTCGGAGAAAAGTGGCTGTGGCATACGGACGGACAGACAGACAGACATGACGAAACTATAAGGGTCCCGTATTTTGCTACGGAACCCTAAAAACCATACTGGTTTTTACCTTTTTTGCCTTTATTGCTAGATTATGAACTACAGTTTTTTAAATAAGTACCTATATATATATATTCTAATTCTATAATTTACTCCCTAGTTTGTCTTTCATCCTAGGCCTCCTCCATGTTTTCCATTCCTCTCTGTTTTATACCACATGAATGAGGAAGGCATATGCCTTCCTTCTTTGTACCAGTTCTCTTCACAACATCCTCCTATCTGCGTACTTCTCTCCACTATTTCTTTTTTCTCCTCGAAGATACCAGTTAGGCCTTTTGTAATCACCTTTGCAGGCCTCTGACCATATACTTACCTCAGAGTTAATAGTCTAAGATCCCGCTATACAATGACCTTCACCGAGCTGTTTATTGGATGAAAAGTGTTTTATATGTAATTTAATATGTCAACATATATATTACAAAAGGGTTGCCTAAAAAACTTCAGTCCAGAATATGATAAATTAGCAATAAAAAAATATTTTTTAAAATATTTCACTTAAATTGATGAAATTTTAGAAAAAACTATATAACATAACTTATTATTTTGGCTTTACGAAATCAGTGCTTATGACATCTCATGCAAATATTTTCAAACAATAAAAAGTTTCAAACAAACTTTCATCCCTTATTTCACCCCTTTGGAGGTTGAGTTTTGAAAAATACTGTAATACATAATTCATTATTTTGATCATGCTCAAATTCGTGCGAAATTTTATGCGAATACGTTTAAGGAATAAAATATTTCATACAAACTTCCATCCCGTTTTTTACACCCTTAGGGGTTGAATTTCGTAATGATATTTCGTAAGCACTGAGTAAAGCCAAAATAATAAGTTATGTTATATAGTTTTTTCAAAAATTCAATCAATTTAAGTGAAATATTAAAAAAATAAAAATATTTGTCAATTAATCATATTCTGGACTGAAATTTTTTAGGCAACCCATTTGCAATATATTTTTTGACATATTAAATTACATATAAAACACTTTTCATCCAATAAACAGATCGGTGAAGGTCGTTGTATAGCGGGATCTTAGACTAAGTAAATGCTGAATCCCTAATTTATTTTATAGTTTTTTTTGCTTAATTATTATTTATTATTGACTCTAGATGGAGTGACGACATACGAAATACGTCTGGTGGCAGTTGGAAACGTAAGACCGAGGATCGGGCTGAGTGGCGTATTATAGGAGAGGCCTATGTTCAGCAGTGGACGAACACAGGCTGATGATGATTATTTATTAAATAACAATTTAACACCTAAAATAATTTTCTTAAGTTCCAGGGAAATCACAACACATCACGTGGCAGTATGATACTTCCTTCGACAGAGTTTGACATCGGTCGATTCAGTAGCTTGAAGCGAAAACATCCTATAGATATAGATCAAGTAAGTTATTGGAATAAAATGTAAAAATTGGTGGTGGTGGTGATAGACAATTCACACACAACTCCATCTGACCCCAAACTAAGCAAAGCTTGTAATATGGTGGCCAGACAGCTGATATAATACTTATATACTTAGTTGTAAATACATACTTATCTATACTAATATTATAAAGCTGAATAGTTTGTTTGTTTGTTTGTTTGAACGCTAGGATCTCGGGAAGTACTGGTCCGAATTGAAAGATTATTTTTCCATTGGATAGTCCATTTATCGAGGAAAGCTATAGGCTATAGAACATAACGCTACTATCAATAGAAGTGGAGCATGAATCAAGAATGTAACAAAAACGGGGAAAAATATTCCTTTTTGAGAGTTTTCGTACTGTGCTTTGATATGACAGCATGTGTTAAAGATTGCGTCATTGAATATAAACCTTTGCCATATATTACATACCTCATCTTTGCTCATTCATTCATAATTTAAGAGCGACGCTCTTGTCGGTGGAGTTCCTTCCATGTACTTCTACACTCCGCCTTCTCCTTGACTTCCTGATACGACACTACATTTATCTTCTCCTTCACTTGGTTCATGTAACTTCTCCTAGGTCTACCTCTCATCCTCCTCCCTTCTAATTTACCTCCCATTATTGTTCTAATGAAGTTGTCGTGTCGTATCAGATGTACCAACATCTTCCCTCTTCGCTAATCAATTTTCGTCGTCTAAATAAATTCATCTTTGCTAATCAATTTTTTTGTTTCTAAATCTGAGTTGGTACGACCAATTTCCGACAGGTGGCGTAACAGGTAGCTGAAGAGGTTTTTTGTTTGAAAGCGATATTCTCAGGAATGACTGCACCGATTTCAGTCATTCTTTCACCGTTGGATATGTACGGGATCCCGATAAGTGCTATATAATCTACCACGGGCGAAGCTGGGGCGGACATCTAGTTATACGTATAAACACCCAGACACAGTGCAAATATTTGAATTCATCACACAAATATTGGCACTGGGTGGGAATCGAACCCACGACCCTCGGCTTCACAGGCAGAGTTACTACCCACTAAGCCACGAGGCCAGTCTTATTAATTGGCAGTATGGAGCGGCATGGCAGTATGAACTTAGAATGTCAGTATTAAACTGCACTAATGTTGTAGGTACAAAACGTCGCCTGTATATAGCTAGACATATTTTGATATTACACGTGTCGGTGCCTTTCGAGTCGCACAAGTTTTCAATGATCCAACGAAACATAACGCGCTCGTTCCTCTATGCTGGTCTACCGCGGCTCCGACTCTACGCCGTTACTTTAGGATGTCGGTGATGCGAAACTATAAGATTTTCCTCTACCAAAAAGTACTCAACGAGGCTAAAAACCTTCACTTCAGAAAAAATGATTCTTCAATGCACAGAATTCGACTCTATAATTCTATCTATGTATATACTAATAATAATAAAGCTGAATAGTTTGTTTGTTTGAACGCTAGGATCTCGGGAACTACTGGCCCGAATTGTAAGATTATATTTCTGTTGGATAGTCCGTTTATCGAGGAATGCTATAAGGCTTAATAACATTACGCTAATATCAATAGGAGCGGACCATGAATGAAGAATATAACAAAATCGGGCAAAAATATTCCTGTTTTAGATCTTTCGTTGCGTGTGCTGAAGTCCGTGACAGCATGTGTCTATCTTTTAAGGTTGCGTCATTGTAACCTTTTTATGCTATTCAAATCGCAGATAAATAACGTGTCGCGTAATTTATATGTAATGAAACATCCGACGGACCGGATAAATTGGCCGCTAGTTAAACATAAGTATAGATCTGTGTACTAGCTAGTATATAATATAGATTATAAACAATAAATCTGTCTCTTTTTCTCGCAGACGCAGTTACCTCGAAGTGCTAGAAAAGTATTTGTCAAACCGGAAGGCGCTCATTTGTGAGTATAACTAAATTAAGCCAATTATAAAGAGTCCACAAATATAGGTATATTGTTCCATCAGATTTCTCAGTAATTTTGTATCCATTAAGATGTGAGCAAGCTTAAGTGTTTTGTAATCACAACAACAC
This sequence comes from Ectropis grisescens, assembly GCA_017562165.1. Lineage (NCBI taxonomy): Eukaryota > Metazoa > Arthropoda > Insecta > Lepidoptera > Geometridae > Ectropis > Ectropis grisescens. The sequence continues at coordinate 12,942,440 of CM029778.1, read as the reverse complement.
AAAAAAGGCACATAATGATATAACCTTTCTTCCACCGAATAACATTTGTCAAATATACTGATTTAGCTGTAGAAATTAAATCACAAAGTAAAATCAAAATAGTAAAAATAGTGCCTATTGTAATTTCTGCGATGGGGTCCCTGTTCACTTTATGACCATTAATGGATTGGGAATTCATAAACTCACATCTAATATGTTTCTTAATACAGTAGAACCTCGATAAGTTAAAGTCCAAGAGAAACAAAAAACATTTTAAGTTATAGAGGTTTTAAGTTATGAAGGGTTTTGGGCTCCGTTGGGAAGGGAACAAATTATTTTTTGAAGTTAGAGGTTTTTAAGTTACCGATGTTTGAGTTATCGAGGTTCTACTGTACTTGCCGAATAGTGTGAATAGTTTTTGTCACCGAACTTAAACGTATAATATATGTAGACTTGAACTAGGAACCCTATTTTTGCTTGGCCAAAAGCTCGCGAAAATAGAGTTAGAAATATACATAATAAGATAACAACTGATACCTACATCTTCCTAACATTAGGCACCCTACGCGAATGTTTGGATGTTTATTGCTCTTTCACGTCGGAACATCTGAATGTACTTATCAGGCTCAAATTTGGAATACAGTTAAATTGTAGTCTGGAATAGCACATAATATAGACTATTTTTTATGGCGTGGAAATAACAGAAACGGGAACTAGGTGGGTAAAACTGCGGGGCGCTGATAGTAAGTATTTAATTGCAAGAATAATAATTAAGACAATTATTTGGCAGGTCAGTGAATCAAACCATGGAGTTGGGGAATGACAGCCAGGAGTACGACTTATTTGAAGACCACGTGGACCACGATTCTGACGACGAAATGAAACCCGATGCGTCTGGGAACAATATTAGCATGGACTCGGTTACTGGTAAGTTTTTTATAAGCTTATGGCCGTAAATAGAGAGTTGTTAAAATTTTTGAAGTTTTAAATAGTTTTAGAGATACAAAGCTTTTAAGGAAAGATGTACCTAATATTTAATCTGCTTGTTTAATTTTCTAGAGTAGATGTACTGTAATATTTAGTCTTCCTGCATTTCAAATTTTAAAAAGATGACATAAGCTAAGTCTAAAAAGAGACACGAACCCAGGAGTCCAATGGACGCAAATAAAAAAAAGTGGCAGTCACCAGTCATAGGAACTGCCGATAGAAGTGAAAACAAATAACTTAGAATTACTTATACTTTGGAAACTACGCGGGTGAAACCGGAGGGGGTGGCCATGAAAAATGCCTCAGCATTTCCCTAGTCGCTAGAAATCATTTTACAGCCCACGAGAAATCTGTCTGTGGCGCGCCAAAAGAAGTTTTCACTTCAAGAAAAAAAAAAAAAAATACAAATACAAAAATCTTTATTGCTGTTTGCAGGTAAGATAAGGTGATACAAAACATTTTAAAGTTGACCCATGCAAACTGGCCTCTTCTTCTAGAGGCATGCAATATGACTGGCAACACAGTTGCCATTGGTCTGAATTTATACAATGAAAATCATAGCCAGCTGATAAAGTCTTCTTCTTCTTTTTTCATTTTTTAGCTTTTAATCGGTTGTATCATATCATCTGTCATCTGATTCAACGTACATTAATTTCTGGACGAAGAACATGATAAGAACATATCAAGAATATACTAATCTGAAGAACAGACAACTAAACTATTGGCTGCTGTTTATGTTATTAAAACATTGACCGTTTCCAGCGAATCCATCGAACCTGCAATACACGATATCTATCCGAGGCTCCCTGCAAGCGATCCTGAACCGGTACATATACAACCTGAACTCGACGACGACGCGCACCGGCGTGCGCCGCTGGCGATGCGTCGACTACAGAAACAACAAGTGCAATGCGTTCATCGTCACTAAAGGGAATCTCGTCGTTAACAGGTAACTAGCCAGCACACTATCCCACTAATACTATAAATAAGATAATAGATACTCAATCATGTCGAAAGGGCTGAACGGATCGCCTGAAATTGGGAACACAATCAAATTAGTCGGGATTAACCCATAGGCAAATTTTTATCGAGGGAAAAATAAAGCGAAATACGCGGGTAAAACCGTTAAGGGGGTGCCCCTTAACAAGTGGCAAACAATAGCTAAAAGTCAAAAACAAACATGTCCAAGATACCTACACAATATTTTGGTCAGTTAGGTCAGTAGATTACAAACAAAATGTCAAAAATATACAATAATAATCAATGGGACTCGCACAAAATTAAATTACATAAAAAAGTCACAAAATAGTAATTATTTATGAACATTGTAAGTGTGCCAAGTCTTTATCTTTTAGAAACACAGTCGTAATAGAAAAAAATTAACCAATGTGCAGTTCTAACAAAACGAAAAAATATATTATTTTATGCCCGCGTTGTCGAATTTTGATGAATTGTCAAATGTTGTATATTAGAATGACCCGACTATAGCAACATCCTGTGGTTATATCCCCGTAATTTCCGCCCCAACTGACAAACTTTAAATATCTTTTCAGGTCTCATCTCCACAATCATTCTTTCCACGACAAAAAAATCCTTGGTAAAATAGAAAAGAAAGCAGTCTTCTCAGCTATAGACGACGTCGAGGCTTACAGAGAAAAGGAGAAGTCTAAAGAAGATGAGGACAGAATCGAAGACGAGGGTTTTGAAAAAGAAATTAAAATTGGATAACTGTTATCAAGTTGTAGTTAAATTTGAATGTACAGCCTGATTTTTTTCTAAGTGTACAGTTAAGTGACGGAAATGTGACTAACAAATTGAGATGTTGAGCACGGGGAGCTTTTAAGTATTGCGTAACGCAATTTTTAAAGATTTTATACCTCCCCCTCGCCGCCCTCGTAATGCACCTTAAACATTTTTAACAGTTCCTCTTTCTGTGAACATTATGTAACATCCAAGTGATCGTTTTTACTTAAAAGTTACTCATGTTGCCAACAAATTTTTAATGGGATTTTAATTTCCTGATTATTTACAAGTAAAATAAAAATACCTCCATGACCCACCATAACGTTTCACAAGACATCCTCTCCCCCCCAAATTGCGTTAATATTTGGTCGGCTCCCAGGCATCCACAAAACTGAACAAGGCCGTAAATTTGCAGAGTCTCTTTGCAGAGTCCGCCTGGGGAAGTACCACACCTTTGCCAGTTATTCTACCGCCAAGTAGGAATGTACAAGCATTACTGTGTTCCGATTTGAAGGGCAATGTTTTTCCAATGAAATTATAGAGATAAAAGATCTTTGATCTCTGGGTGCCGGGTGCGGTGCAGTGCTAGGTAATGATTTGGACTCGTTCGTTTTTCAATAGCTACGTGTGACTGTGCTGTTACGGGCAGGCGTGTTGCTTACCATCAGGCACGTGGCCTGCTCGTCTCGTCACTCTTCATTATAAAAAAACAATAATTGTAAACCACCCTAACTTGATGTCAGGAACGCGTCTATCATTAATTACTCCTTAACTCCTTGGTAACTTTTAACTTTTTGGTATTAGAATAATACATTTTTGAAATATTATAAACTACATATTACAATTGAATCCAAGCATGAGATAAAATTATGTTAGTATGAAAACTAATTGTTATGTCTGTGTTTTACGAAAAGTAACGTGGTTGTTACACATTTTTAATTATCTCACGTGTACGTTTGTTACGTGTCATATGGTCTGCCCAGTTCCGACTGTCCAGTTCAGACAAAATGGCCGCGGTTTAGTTTTCGGTTTTATCTACCCGTTTCTATACATTATCAACGTTTCTTTCAAGATCGAAGGCGATGAACTACTAGACTGCAGGCCCGTGAACAAAATTTATGGGTCATATGATACTGCAGGAGACCTATGTAGGATGATAGAAGGGCGTAAAGTAATAAGATTGAGCACTATGCCGTCATTTGTAAGCTGTCCAACTGAGTGCAGTTGAAGAGGGGGGGGGGTTCTAAACCTCGACCATTTCTCCTTGTCGCATGATTTTTGTACGGCATTGCGAAATAATGTATTGGAAGAGGTATTGAAACTATATGGAACCAAAGCCGAACACAATCAAATGATCAAATTTACTCTGTAAATCGTCGGAAAATCATGATTTTTTTTCACAAACTAACAATTAGAATTTTAAAATTTATAATTTTTATAGTTTCAATATCTCTTCTAATCTATTATTCCGCAACGCCGTACAAAAATCATGCGACAAGGAGAAATGATCGAGGTTTAGAACCCCCCCTCTTCAAGAGCACTTAGTTGGACAGCTTACAAGTGACGGCATAGTGCTCAATCTTATTACTTTATGCCCTTCTATCATCCTACATAGGTGTCTTGCTGTATCAGATGACCCATAAATTTTGTTCACGGGCCTGCAGTCTATACTGGTAGTATTTCTTTATACTGTACTAATGTGTAGATATGGATGTCAATAAAACTGAAATAGCTGCAGTGTGATTGCTCTCTATTAAACCGTGGCAATGACGCAACCAACTGGCTCACTCAGTCGATCAATCACCAGCCTAGCCTATTTGCCAAATAAATAAATACTGGTGGACATTTCACACACAACACCATCTGACCCCAAACTAAGCAAAGCTTGTACTATGGAAGCCAGATAGCTGTTATAATATATTTTATTATAAAATACATACTTAAACACCCAGGCACAGTACGAATATTTGTAACCATCACAAAAATATTTGCTCTGGGTCGAACCCACGACCCACGGCTTCGCAGGCAGACTTATTGCTAATAGCACCATGTAACAACTCCCCAAATCCTATTCAGCCATGTGATCCAACAGTTAGGTAAATAATTTTAATCAATGACATTGAACTATTTGTATAACATGTTCATTTCTATTTAGTTTCACTTTATACCACCTAGCGCCGAAACTCTACAAATTGTCTTAATGGGGTCGGGAAACAAGTTTTATGATTTTTTTCTTAACTAACCTAATATAGGTACATTTTATAGTAATAAATAAAGAATTTCTTATTTCAGATATTTCATCTCTTTTATTTCTGTCACATGTTTATCCCATCGTGTAAATGGCCTAAGCATTAGCCAGCCAGTTTAAATGTTGTAATAAACGCTACGGCGGAATATAATTCAGGCGGGTTATATTTAGTTAAACGGGGCTGTTTAGTAAAAAGGCTAGGCTGTTGATTCAACAGCTTTTTTTAAGTTAGTTGGCTGCGATAGTAACGTCAATAAATAATTTCACGCTTGCATCGTTCAGTATAAATACCACCAATCTTAGGCCATAAATATCTTGTTACTTATAAAAAAGTTATGAAAAAGAAAGCTTTACATTCATCATCATTTTTCCAACAATATGTACATAATTATTATGAATTACCTTACAAAACATTTGGTTTGTCATCTAGCATGCCACGGAGACTATGTTGTAATGTATTTGTATACATTTAAATGAAATTAAGAACAGAGAAAATAATTTTGTTCATTTTATAGCACAAGTATTAAGTATTTGTCGATTATAATTATAGTTATTAAAATTTTGTTGTTTTCTTGTACCTATTTGTTGACGTGTTAGCCGTGGTCCGTGGTGTAAGGCTAAGAACTCACGGAGCGATTAACACTCGCGCCCGCCGCGGTTGCGAAACTATGGTTTTATTTCAAAACTCACGATACTGCTTATTTTCGCGGTTGTTTATTATAGCGGGCGATCGCGGCCCGCGCTTTTCTACGAGTACTAGCAACCGCGTGAACCGCGGGCGTAAAACGCGTCGTGAGTTGGGCTTTGTTTTTTTTTTTTACGTGATATAGGTACATATGCATTCTACAGAAGCTGCGGGTCCTCAACCACGGCAGTCGCGTGTGAAAATCGCGCCCCTTGAGTTCTTAGCCTAACAGGTGGATTTACATCCAATAACTTTAGCGGGATAAAAAATACCCTGTGTTAGTCCAGGTGATGTATTTACTACGTGGTGAGATACGTGTGAACACAGAACTTAGTATATCAGATATATTATGTTCTGTGCGTGTGAACAAAGATACCTACATATCTCACTACTCACAAATATATTCACCTCATAAATTAATTTAATACTGGTTTACACAGAACTACACTAAGGTGAAAGAGTCGGGTGCTATTCAACATGTTTCATAATGGGAACCAACCTTGAATTATGCACAAAAATAGCTCTTATATTACAAAGTTTTTTACATACCTTCCACAATATTAAAACTGTACATTTTTCGTATAACTTAGAATTGTGGTTTAAACTAATAAACAGCACTAATGTTGGTACATAGGTATATATAGGTACAAATACTTATATTACGCATTTCGGTGACGTCGCTTCGCTGCTCTCCTCCGGCGCCGTTCCAACGTTACGCCGCTACATTAGCATGTCAGTGACTATAACCCAAAGGATTTCCCCCCTACAAACAAGTGCTTAAACGTGGGAAAAGTTTTACAGTTCAAAAAAAGAAGAATATAATTTCTCCCAATTGGTGTCTCAAAGTACCTACCTAAACTAGTTTACTTTTCAATATAATTTTGATTTTGAGATCGTCTTCAGCGATAAAGAAACATGACCATGACCCCATGACCCTCACTGTATCCGCCCCTGAACCTATATCATACTAATATTATACATATTACAGGTAGATTATAGTCTGGAAGGACATAAAGGCAAATTTTTATCCACCATGTATTAATGAATGTAAAACCGCGGGACGCTTTTTTTATTATTATTATTTTGCCGCTCCACAGATTCCGGGCTCCGTGACCTTTGTCATTACAATTATCTTTTTTTACATATTTCTTGGATTAGGAGAAGAAGAGGAAAATAGGGGGGTGTTGTGAACATTTAATTATAGTACCTACTAGTCAGTCCGATTTCGTCTATTGAGCCGATCACTACCGGTTGGGATTCCGATAGTAATTGACTCCACATCGTCTTTTGTTTAAGCCGCCACCTCCCGGCCCAGAGCCTCCACTACGGCCGCGTTTCTGTCCTTGATGGCCATCTGTAGGTTGAGCGCGGGGCCCTGCTAGTCTAACATTTGAGTGTGCGAAATTTCCCATAAAGATCCCATGGAGCGCTTTCCGAACTAATACATCTCGCCGAGAAGACTGAGGATGGACAAAACCCTCCGTGTATCGCCATCTTATGAACCACGACCACACTGTCATACTGTCAAGAGTGTCCGAATCAGAAGAAGAAGACGAAGACCTACCTATTAGGTAGTAGGTATATACCTAGATTGTAAATTTGGTGCGACAAGTTGGCGGCCTTATCACTAAACACACACACACACATATACGATATATTATATACGACCACCACAGTTGTAGAACTTGTTTGTAGATTTTTGCATTCCGTAATTATTTTTTCGTGTGGCACCTTCGACCAATATCGAAGTGTGGCACAGTGAAATGTTCTTTCTGCGTATGTAATTAAAATTGAATATTAAATCTACTCTTGCGGAGGTGCAAACCATTCTTATTTCTTTGTACCGGGGAAAGATGATTCTTTTTTCATTAAATTAATTTACTTAAAATTGCTGTGTAAATTAATCTATGTACCAAAATTAAAATGTAATTTTAAACACGCTCATTTCACGTGCAGGTCTATTTTCTAATTCAAGTCACATCATTAAAGATCTGATTTATTTATTTTTTGCCATTCAGTAGGGGAGATGCGGGCAAAACGGGGTACTTAATGTTTGATTGGAAATAAAACTGAAACTATTGTATTTATATACTCTGTTTAATTACTGTTATTTTCTTTGTTAATCAGTCTATCAATTTTTTATAAGTTTACGAACAATTCTAACTTAATTAAGTTTTTAACAATATAAAAGTGAAAAAACTCCACCCACCCCATCTTGCCCTCTAGGTAGGGTAAGACGGGGTACCCCCATTGGGTATGATGGGGTATAGCCAATCCTTTACTGTTCTTTGCAAAATATGTAGGTAAATGTTGCTTCATCGTCATCATTATCCAAGCCAGAACAGGAGCAATGTAACCAATTGTCACATATGGAACAAGCAATCCTCCCAATATCCTAATATATTTAGGTTATATATAATAAACCCTCCATTCATCGGAATCCAAATATAGTCCACTACAATATAAGCAAGGAGTATTTTCAAGGTTACTCTCGCTTTTGCTACTTGATGAACTGCGATTGCCCCTTACTTTCTTCTTGGTATGACTTTACCTTCTTTCTCTCTAGTCTCTTCTGCGCCTTTTACTTCTGCGACTTTTATTGTCTGATTTTCTTCCTTTTTTAGCTTACTCTCTTCCAAAAGATTTTTTTTATTATTTCTGCTAGTTCTGTTTTGTAGGGTGACGCAGTAATTATAGCTGCTTTTGCTTGATTATAGTTGCTGGAAAGGGCAATACTTGCTGTGGACTAGCAACAGAAAATTTGGATTATTGTGGAGTTGTTGGTCTTCGGTCTATTTCGTCATTAACAAGCCAAGTAGAACATCCGGGCTTGGTATTCGGAGGGGCGGCAGAAACCATCATAGTGATCGTGGAATAGCCGCTGCTTCAACATAGGGAGTGACACTGGTGATAAAAATTTGCGATATAATCAGCAACCACGAGCGAGCAAAATGTAGAATTGTATACCCCATCTTGCCCTCGAACGCCTAACTACATTTAAAAAAACACACACGGAAAACAATACACAATACAGAAATAAACGAGTTCTTACCTGCTAGTTTAATCGTTGACGCAAAAGAATAACTTTGCAGCTTATGCAATCTAGTATTATTCGCGTAGTAAACACGTACCAAATGGATTTCGAAAATATGAATCAAACTGCCAAAAAACCACTTTTGTCTCAATAAACAAAAAAATACGTGTCGCAGCGAATCACTCAACGGACCCACTGACAGCCATCATGGCACCGCATCGTCACGCGCTAGAACGATCGTGATCGGCCCATTAGAAATCCTTATAATACGGTTGCCCCGTCTTGCCCGCCACCCCGTCTTGCCCGTATCTCCCCTACTTACCCCCATTTACAACGCAATCGAATTGATCTCGACACGGAATCAAACCTCTCGGTTTTAGGGTTTCGTAGCCAAATGGCAAAATACGGGACCCTTATAGATTCGTCATGTCTGTCTGTCTGTCCGTCCGTATGTCACAGCCACTTTTCTCCGAAACTATAAGAACTATAGGTACTATTGAAACTTGGTAAGTAGATGTATTCTGTGAACCAAATTAAGATTTTCATACAAAAAATAGAAAAAAAATAAAAAAATTTAGGGGTGTCCCATACTAATAACAGAAACTAATTTTTTTTCCATCAAAACCATACGTGTGGGTTATCACATCCACAGACAGACAGCATCGACGTCAAACTTATAACACCCCTTTTTTGGTCGGGGGGTTTAAAATAAGAGAATGACAAAACTAAAAAAAAATTATGATGTATATTACCATGTAAACTGTCAACGAAAATTGGTTTGAATGAGATCTAGTATGTACCTAAGTAGTTTTATTTTAATAGGTCATAAATTCACTATTGTTAAAACACTGATTATAATAAAGTAACAACGAACTACAAGAACTTTTATATTATGTTACTTGCTGCTACGGAAGCCTTCATGGGCAAGTCCGACTCGCACTTTTTGTCTTATATATAGAACGATAGACATTGTGACAGGCGTTGTGAATCAGTAGGTACCCAGATATATGTACTTACTTACATTCCTACTGGTAACTTTCTACCTACCAATTTAAACTTTGTACGCCATCCAAAAAGAATCTGATTTTTAGCGACCGGAGGAGCGAGACATGCGCCTGATGAGACCTGATGAAGCAACACACTTGCCAATATCAGCACAATACTATACATAAATTTTGTTTTTATGGGAAAACTTCTTTTGACGCGCCATAGACAGATTTTTCATGGGTTGTGAATTGAATTCTAGCGTCACGCTCGGGAATGATAAGTAATCTTTGGGTAAACTCGGAACCATGGCCATTGGCCATCTAGAAGTGCTTCAGCTTAAATGCGTCAGAATCTAGAAGTGCGTCATTTCTAGATGGCCATGCTCATGGCCACACCCTCCGGTTTCAGTGGTTTCACCCGCGTAGTTTCCAAAGTAAGCTATCAAATTCTGAGTTATAAGTTTTCACTACTATCGGCCAATTTATTTGAATAGACGTGTGATTTATTTATTTATTTTATTTGTTTCATATAAAAGTAACATTACAGGTTTCGCCAATGCGTTACAATTATTACTGTTATTTACACATGCTCATACAGAATATACAAGATAATTTTATCATAATAATAAATAGGACGACGACACAATTTTATTATATAGTATTTTTAGGTACATAAACACTTATACGGTTAGAAAAAAAATTACAGTATATCTTTAAAAATATCAAAAAAATTACAAAAACTACGTCTAATAAAATTTACAATACTTCTAGTCTGTCTAGGGTACTTCTTCACAATAGGATAGAAAGGCCCTTTCCATATCTGCCCTTTTCGCTGAAAAAATGTCTAATTCTGGGTGCGACACTCCAAGCAAGTCGTTAAGACGTGTCTGTGCTCGGAAGATTGGAGAGTGCTGCCTCGCCGCAGTGCGCGCCGGCGCCGGCGCGAACAGCGGCACACGCCCGGCCCGGAACCGGGCGCGCTGCTCCGGCACGCACAGCCGGCTCGCCTCGCTCAACAGCTGGGGGCTGTCCGGTCTACCGCGTAGTATGTCTACAACTGTCAGCATTTGAGAACAGGTTCTACGCGTCTCTAGTGAATTCATACCTAGCATACCTAGCAAGAATTTAGTCGGGTACAGAAATGGATAGTATCCAAATCTTTTTTGTACAAAAATCGTAAGTCGTTTTTGAACTTTTTCTATGAGTAAAGTGTAGGTGGATTCGTGAGGGTTCCATATGCACGAGCTGGTTTCTAATTTGGATCTAACTAAAGATGTGTAGAGTAACTTCATTACGTCCGTATTTGTAAAATCTCTACAGTTGCGTGTCACAAAGCCTAAAGTTTTAAAACTATCAGATGTAAGGGAGCGCATTTGGTCATGAAATGTTAGCTTAGGGTCGAAAATAATACCTAGGTCCTTTACAGTTTGACATCGAGTGATATCTTCGTCTCTCATCTGATATTGAAAGGTTATAGGATAACAGGAGCGAGTATAACTCATCATTTGACATTTTGAGATGTTAAGAGGCATGTTATTGGTATTGCACCATCTAAATACTTTATTTATTTCGTCTTGTAGGATTTCGCAATCCTCAACTGTTTTAACCTCTACGTACAATTTTAAATCATCAGCATACAGTAAACACTTAGCTTTGCTGAGATGTTCAGGTAAGTCGTTAATCATAATCAAGAACATAAAAGGACCCATAGACGAGCCTTGACTTACTCCTGAGCGTGTTTCATAAGGAGTAGAGTCGTAGCAACCCACGCGTACAAACTGTGAGCGGTTGCGAAGGTAATCAGCAAGAAGTCGTAATAACTTAGGTACACACCCAATGGCGTCGAGTTTTTCAAGGAGGATATCGTTGTCGACCTGATCAAATGCCTTTTTAAAATCTAGGTAAATAACATCTACTTGAGTGCCCTTATCAAGTTTTTGTGATATAAAATCTACCAGGGTTAGCAGATTGGTATTTACAGAACGACTCTTCCTAAAAGCATGTTAGTTTACTCTACTGCCTACTGAACTGTGGGCTAGAGCAGAAAACGCAGAGCTTTATTAACCTAATCCTACCGTACTCAACGAGTAGGTTACGAAGTATTTTCTTATCTGTGGAGTAGGTACTACATCTCGTGACGACAAGCGCATGGGCGCTTCAGACGGTACGATCTCGGCTTAAGCTTAGGGGCAAATCAAGGAACGACTTGGCGTTCCTGAAAGGGGTTAGGTAATAGGTATAGTACGGTCCGAACGGAGAGGATCTAGCGCCTTTCGACTTTTAGCCGGTCTATTAGGTTAATATAGGTACTAGTTTTGATTACTTAGGTAGCAAATGATATCGGCAGACTTATTATTTGGGGGATTGGCTTGCTAATGATGTACTTAACTATCTGAGCTGTACAGCTATTTGAACATGAAGAGTTTCTGGTTAGTACTGCGCTATGCTCTGTGCCGGATATGTAAAATCATTTATCTTTGCCCTGTAATTTTTCTGGAAATATTGCGCTTCAACTAGATAATTCCAGTAATATTTTTGCACTAGCGCTCTACTACATATATACTCCTTAGCGGTAGGTACCTATAATTACTGGAAAAGGTGTGCAGTGTGCATTTCCCCAAGCAAACTCTGCAAAGAGTAATATGGTAGTCTTAATATTGAATTTTTTTTTTAATATAGAGAGACGAGACGATCAGGACATGTGCCTGATAGTAAGCAACATGCCTGACACATAACATCACAGTGACACGCACCTATTGGAACATGAAGAGTCCAAATCATTACCTAGCACTGCACTGCGCTCGTCACCCAGAGATCTAAGATCTTATAGGTATGTTTAATCACTATAATTGTGAGTATCTATGTATTCTCCATACATAGGTAGGTACATATAAGTATTGTAGTAATTATTAATTGCCCTTGCAAGGTTGAGAGACAATTGTTGATAATATCTCTCCCAGCGTTATACCAAACTTCGACACAAAATTTCCGAACAAGCTCAGCCTATAGCTCCGGTAAAGTATAGTATGGCTATCTACAGGGTAGATACTCACTTCTACTTTTGTAGTGATAGGATTCATTGCTGAGACCGCCTGGGATAGATACAACCACTTTTCCAGTTATTCTGTTCCCAAACATTATGTAATAAAAGTTAGAGTAAAATTTGGGTGATGAGCGCAGTCTAGTGCTAGGTAATGATTTGGACTCTTCATGTTCCAATAGCTGCGTATCACTCTGCTATTATGTGGCAGGCATGTTGCTTACCATCAGGCAAATGTCCTGCTCGTCTCGTCACTTCTCATTTAAAAAAAATACATTTAGACCCAACTAACAGGGATAGTCTGCCTCGTTAAATGTCTGCACGTAAACAGATTTCGATGTGTCAGCGAAGCGAGTACTTAGTCCTCGGTCAGAGTGAGTGTTTTATTTTGAATATGTCTGGAAAACATTTTCAGGTAGGTAGGTTCGTAAATTTGAAGTATTTTTCGTAATAGCAGATAATAATGTAATGAACTTGGCTTGCCAGACTACCGTGAGTCTAGATATATAGACATACTTACATAGATATACTTCCATAGGTAGATACGAGTAAGTAGTAGATGTTAATGGTTGTGTTAGTAGTCACTTTATTGACTTAAGTAGTTTATTTATTGTAGAAACAGGATGGTAGGAATAAGTATACCTAAATTAGGTAATTAGGAATCACAAATATGGACAATTTATGGGATCCATATTTGAAGTTACGGCTGGTCTAGTCGGGAGAACGGCGACTGCTGATCCGGAGCCCACAGGTTCAGATTCCACGCGCACCACTGTCTTTTCGAAGTCATGTGCGAATTCTCAATAACTTAAAACGGTGAAGGAAAACATCATGAGGAAAGGGACATGTACCTAGAATCTTTCGAGGTCATGTGTCATCCACAAACCCGCACTGGGCCAGTGTGGTGGATTATGGCCTTGACTCTCTCCTTGCGAGAGAAGGTCCCGAGTCCCAGCAGCGAGAACACTTAGTTTAGTGCGCTGCTTGTGGTTACGCATGGGGGTCCAATATGTTTTTTTAAAACTAGTATAGGTTCGCACTTGACCACCATCTCGCCTAATGTTAAGCGACGATGCGATCTACGATAGAGCGTGCTTGCCTAAAAGAAACCGATTCACTCTCGATTTGAAAATTGGTTTGAACTCGATCTGGTAAGTAATTTTTTTAGTACGTCATTTTTAAAATATTAATCAAAATTACAACGAAATACAACAACTTTTGTATTCTGTTACTTGCTGCTACGGAACCCTTCATGGGCGAGTCCAACTCGCTTTATTTAGTACGGAACGCAGTTATTATTGCTGTAGTTTGAAACCCTGGGACAACACAAACAATTGGTGATTGATGATGACTGGGTCAAAAATATAGGAACCGTTCCAATAAGTCCGTCAGGTAGATTAAGGAAAAACATGGGACAGGTATTTTTTTGTTTTATCAAATTATTAAAAATGGACAAAGATATAGATCATCAAATTTCTGAAGTGCTTTGCGAAATTTCCGAAGGGGTTGCTATAAAAATTGTTTATAGACGTGACGTCACTCGAAACTTCATTGGAATTTGAAATGTTTTCAGTTTAAATAACATTACTTAAAACAATATAGCTTACTCACATAAAATGTTCATCAGGTACCTACACAAAAAGTATCTACCTAAGCATGTGTACCTACACCGGTACCCACACTAGGGCAATCGTGTCGTGGGTACCAGGGATGTCTATTTCAGAAATACAAAAGGTATATCGTCGTAATTTTTGTTTGTGAAACAAAAGAAGAAATGCGTGTACCTACTATATTTTTTATCTATTTACTGTCTTAATCTGGCTCTATCTAGATCGATAATACGAGACAATGAAGTAGTTTATCATAGAGTCACAGACTGACAAGGAATCAAGTAAAATATATTCAGCGTACAGAACTACGGAATCAAGACGCATGCTTCATCGTAGATTGTTTATCTGGCTATCAAATGTGAGCCTGCGATCGATCATTAGATCATTACTCTGATGTTTTTTGATGTTTTCTACACACTCAAACTCAGGGTTAGGTATATACCTATGTACGTACATCTCAAATCCACGTGAAAACCATGAAAGTTTGATTATCGTGGGTACCGAATTAATCTATTGCTTGGCTTCCTTTAAACGCTATGTACCCAAAGATCTCAATACACATGTGCCCTCCCATACTTCAGGCGCACGGAATCATGTCATTGTTGGGAACTGTCATTGAGCTCACTCATTCCGTTCCAGTCGGTTGCAGGAAGCGGTGAACGCCGGACGCTTTTACTTACCACCCACGCCTTTACGAACCACAGCATATCGCGCCGCTCACGATTATAGGGGTCAAGTAGATTGGTTATGTGTGAACTACTTACGACACACATAGAGACGCAGTTTATTACCATTTTCAAGTTACTCAGGGCACATCCATTGGTTTATATCGATGTATGTACCTACCTAAGTATTTGGTTTCAGTGGCGTTCAATGTAATTACAAGTAGGTTAACCTGAAGTCAATAAGAATCCTAGAACAGTCTGAAATGCGTAGGTAACATCATTTCATCCCAGCTGGTACCATGGATCATATTAGCAGCGTCATGAAAAATTCGTTGCGTGGTTTTGGGAGAGAAATGATTCACGATACATATACCGTAATACATATAATATAAATGGATAATCAAACACGTAGCTAGCCACAAACAACAAAATGTGAATGTCAGTTTTAGAAACGTAATTTATAACAGGTACCATACACAAAAAAAACATACGGTTAGGCGAATTGATAGAGTTCCTTTTTGGAAGTCGGTTAAAAATAATGACCTATACGTTAAACTACTAAAACCACTTTGACAGAATCTTAGGTTTGGACAAAATATGTTCAAGTTGTGATAAGCGACATAGAGTAATTTTTTTGTCTCGTTTGTGACTCGTATTTAGGTACAAAATATTAATTGAGTTAAATATCGAAGTTTCACGTTAAGATCAACCGGTATTCCCATCGAAGGTAGGTATAAGTAGGTATATGATTCATGGTCATACAAAAAAAAACACTTTATTAAACCAGACTGTCTGTTTTACGTTCACAATCACGTTATCAGCTATTTATTGTACGAGGTCCATGAGAACACACCAGTGTCTTTGACATTGAATTTGTAATGGAAATAAAATACTTTTGAATTTATTATAATTTCAGACGGAATAGTCGTGTCCTCCGAGAGATCGTGTAGTTGTGTTACTACCTACATGTTATTAGTGCTTGCGTCGTCGGTTAGCTCAGAAGTGCGGTGTAGTGCTTTGGGACGTAGGACACGGAATAATGTAAGTATTTCAGTCAATAGGTTTTTAATAAATGATGGCTTCATTATCATAGTTCTATAAAATCATTCTTATGAAGATAAATAAGAAATCAATTGATCTCAAAATACCAGTAGCTTTTAATGATTGAATATTCGTAAGTTATATAACTTTCGCTACATAAACTCATTTAAAAAAAAATTTGGTTCGCAAATAAATTATGTTTTTGTGTGATGGAACGAAATTATGTAGGTAAATCTGATAGACTAACAATCAGCTAGGTATATTATATGTATGTTCTTCTGGGGGTTTCCACAATAGGTAATGAATGGTTCATTTCAAGAAACTTGATACCGACATTATTTTTGTTTTTAAGTAACCGGGGTAGGGCCTGTAACCTAAGCGTTATGTTACAGGCATACTTACAAAAAAGGATACAAGTAAAAATCACAAGATAGAAATAAAATAATCACGTAAAAGAATACGAAAACAAAGTTTAAAAGATTATTCTCTGTTTATATTATTTGAAAGACAGAGTCAACAATTATCTTCTCTTCATTGTAGTTTAATCAAAATGTTGCTACTTCCGTGATGTTTTTCACATAGAGTTGGTGGAATTAGCTCTTGATAAAAAATTGTATTGCAAAGGAGATTGCGACAAATTGGTCCTCATAACCAACACACAAGTGACAATTTTTTTTGTGATAGATCATATGACATACATTACCTAAGAAAAAAATTATTTAAAAATTCTAATCAAACGGGCACTTGTACAGTCGGGTCCAAAATGTTTTATTAATTCAATAAAATAATTCGGTTTTACATTATTTCTATGTAGAAAAATAAGCATACTAAGTTATAAAACACAGATAAAGGGCGGCCGCTTAGGTAGGATGTGAGAAAAAAGTGAATACTGTAAGAAAAGAAAATAAATACTTTCTATAATCTAAATACATACATAATTTTCAAGCCTTACATTACTTGTGAAGGATCGGGGATGTTTGTTTCAATCGAGTTTTTCTCTAACCTTGGAGATAGTCCCACTGATACATTTATTTATGTATTACAAGCAGTGTCCCGCGTTTTCACCCGCTTATTTGTAGTTTCCGTAATTTTTTCGGGATAAAAAAAAATTGGCAAGTCGTAGGAACTGCCGATAGAAGTGGAAACTTATAACACTAGAATTTAATAACTCACTTTGGCAACTACGCGGCCTGCAATAAATCTTCAAAACATTGTGGTCTAAATAACTTTTCAGCATGGCCATCTAGACAAGATGACCATGCTGCTAACCATAGCTATCTAGAAATGGTAATGCTTTTTTTTAGATGTCCATGGTCCCGAGTTCACCCGATGATGTCTTTCATATACTATACGAAGGATTGGACCCTTCTGCACAATTTAAAAAAAATGTCATTCTAGATGTAGATTAAGCCTTTTTTTTATAAGCACTGTGTAAAACAATGTCTACGCTTAAGACCGCACGGCAGAAGTGAAAACTAAAATAAGAAATACTTATTTTTAAATACCACTAAATAATTTTAATAATTAAAAATAGAAATTGCTTAGAAATTGAAAATTAGTATATACCTAGTAAGCACAGCAACTCGAGAATAACATGTGGCGAAATGACTAGTATCTATGGCCATGAATAAATTAAAAAAAAAATTACGCGGAAATAGGGTTTGACTAGCAAATTTTTTAGTGTTTGCTATTTATTTATTTTATAGGTATTTCGCTAAAAATACATATTATATATGTTATGTATAAAGTGTATGTGTAAGTGCTGTGATGAAAATAGGTATAATTTTCTGCGTTTACGTACCTAGTGTAAGTGCTGTGATCTGTGATAAAACAGTAATACGAGTATATTACAACAAAAACTTTTTTGCAATGGATGTGAAATGCATATTTAATATTTCGCGACAAGTTCAATTTATGACATTGTGTTAAGTACCTAGAAGTTATTGTCTTTGTAAAAAAGATATTATATTTCTCGCTCTGACGCGCTTGTTCACTGTATTTTGTTTCTCGCTCTAGCATCCCGAGTTCATCCGGAAATTATTATCATACCCGAGCTTGACGGATAAATTCATTTCACAGCCCACGAAAATTTTATCTCAACGCGCCTAAAAGAGTTTTCACTTCAAAAATAAAATATACTGTACTAAATATCGGAAATTTGTCAATAAAACAATAAATACAAATTATTAATCAAAATTTTTTTTATCGCCTTCAAAGTAGGCCACTTTGCTTGCAATACAACATCTCCAACGCTTCACCCAGTCTTCCATACATTTTTCATATGCTATTTGCGGTATGGCCTTTAGCTCATTCAGCGAATTTTCTTTTATGGCTTCTATCGACTCAAAACGTTTTCCTCGAAGTAGTAATTTTAACTTGGGAAATAAAAAAAAGTCAGACGGAGCCATATCAGGTGAATACGGTGCTTGGTCGAGAATTTTTGTTGAATTTTTCGTTAAAAACTCTTTCACTATAATGGGCTCCAAGGGCTTGACTAGTAGAATACTTTGCACTATGACAAAATTCAAATCCAAGATGGCCGCTACCACAAAATGCCGAAATATATTTCTTTTTTTCACAACTCCCTTAATATGGGCATCAAATAAAAGGGCTTGACTAGTAGAATGTTGTACAGATAACAAATCCAAGGTAGTCGGGGGTTAATCAAAATTTTTTATTTTGTTCTTGTACACTAAAAAGGGTAAAATAAACTATTTTCGTACAAAAAATTAAACCGACTTCAAAACCACAAATAGGCACTCAAAAGCGAAAAATTAACTAAAATCATTATTATAAGCGCTACTCACTCATCTATTTGAAGTCGGTGCACGTCATGTCAAAAAGTTAGTAGATTGATGCTATGTAGACACATGGTAAGTAGGCACAGGTAAGTAGTATCTATCCTATACCTGTTAGATTTTGGCTCCAGGGGGGGGTCACATGCTCTACCAGAGGGAGGGAGGAGGGGTTCTTTTGTAGTGGTAGGACTCCTAGCAGAGTCCGCCTGGTGAAGTACCACACCTACCAGTTATTCTACCGCCAAACAGTAATGTGAAAACATTACTGTATTCCGGTTTGAAGGGCAATGTTTCCAGAGAAATTACAGTGCAGTGCTAGGTAACGATTTGGGCTCTTCATGTTCCAATAGCTGCGTGTCACTGTGCTGTTATGTGGCAAGCATGTTGCTTACCATCAGGCACATGTCCTGCTCGTCTCGTCACTTCTTAATTTAAAAAAAACATAGTCGTAGGCAAATCATAAAACTGTGCAATAAGTATCATCAGTATCATCATCAGCCGTAAGTCGTCCACTGCTGAATATAGGCCTCCGCCCTAGATTTCCACAACGAATGATCTCGTGCAACCTGCAACCAGCGGTTTCCAGCGACCGTTGTGAGGTCATTTATTTATTTAGTTATCATCAATTACCTGTCGCACTTGCAGACACGCCAACACGAGCGACAGTCGTAATTACATTACACGTATTCAATTAATTCCTATCTAAATAATAAGAACCATACACTATAAATGTTACATTAATTATACAGCTTGACTGTTCGTCATAACATCAAAAAAAATTAAAATTAAAAATATAACAGTAATATGTCCAAAACATCGAGCAACTCGATCTTCCGCGCAAGCTCGCTGGTCCAAAACGATCAACAACTAATTATACAATAATAACCATCAACCATCATCATCATCTGTCCATTTCTTGGGAGGCTGTCCAACACCGCGTCTTCCGGTTCGTGGTCGCTACTCGAGAACCTTTCTTCCCCATCGGTTGACAGTTCTGCGAGTGATGTGGCCTGCCCATTTTCACTTCAGCTTGCTTACTCTTTAAGCTATGTCGGCTACTTTTGTTCTTTTGCAAATTTCCCCATATGGATTCTGTCGCGCAAAGAGACTCCGAGTATATCTCTCCATTGCTCGCTGTGCAATTTTAAGCTTTATTATGAGGCCCACAGTTAAGGACCACGTCTCAGTTTTATAAGCCATCACTGGTAGCAAGCTCTGATTAAAGACTTTGGTCTATGAGCATTGGGGTATTTTGGACTCAAAGATGTGTCGAAGTTTCCCGAACGCTGCCTATCCGAATTGATACCAGACCTACCTCTTGGGATACTCTACTGAAGTCCTTGAAAATAGCACCAAGGTCCACCAGCGACTCCGCCGCAATGACTGTCGTCGGCAAACCGAAGGTGAGTGATGCATTCGCCGTCGATATTGATCGCAGTTCAGTAGCTTGAAAACATATAACATCTCCCTGTCTCACGCCTTTCTGTAGCCAGATATGCTTTGTACGCTGGTCATGTAATCGGACAGACATTGTGGCTTTGCTGTAAATACACTTCAATACTTCGATATAGCGATAATTGATGCGGCATCGCTGGAGAGTTTGAAGCACTGCCCAGGTCTCGATGGAATCGAAAGCTTTCTCATAGTCCACACACGCTATACATAGTGGCCGATTATACTCCTCGGTTTTCTGTATAATCTACCGAAGCGTATGGATGTGGTCTATGGTGCTGTCACATTTTTGGGAAACCAGCTTGTTCGGGTGGCTGGGAGTCGTCAACCCCGCGTGTGAGATTTTTGATTATCTCAGAAAACAACTATAAACGTGTCTGAGAAGTGAAATTGGTATGTAATTCATCAACAAGGTGATGTCACCTTTTCTGAAGCAGAACACTACCACTATTCTACTCCACGCTACTGGCGTATTACTGGCGCCAGGTGCCTTGTTGTTTTTAAGTTCTTTGAGGGCCAGCCTAGTCTCGTACAGGCTGACTTCCGGGATATCTACGGTAAGCTATCGGGTCAGGTCAGGACAGGTTGTCCTTGCTTAGAACAAACAAAACCTTATTTATCAAAAATACGCGTGAGTAGAAAAGATTGCCGATGAGTCCCAAACTAAGCCTAAGCTTGTGTCTTGGAACTCTCGAGATAGAGGTGTATAACTATTCATAGAACTTCTCAAGCTCTTCCAAAATCTCGGGCTTCGACAGAACTACGTTACCACTATTAGCCTGCCTTCAGTTTGGTCAGTTGACTTTGCCCAAGAGGCAGATTGTTTGCGGTCATTTTCGAGCCTTGTTCCGCTTGATCGCTTCGTCAATACTCGTAGTACCTATGTAGAAGCAGCGTATGTCGCGTCGCACACAAGTCTCTCTCTCTATTGTGATGATCTATCTATTGAGCCATGGTTATGTCGACTGAAGACTCCAACCGCATATTTACCTCGCCTAACCGTCATGAGATTTAGAGTATGATCGGAGAGGTTTTGGGTTCCATTTTGGCGTCGGCTCTTATAGAATTTTCTTCCAACTGCATGAACAGTTTCCACTAGCCTGTCCATTCGGAGTGATTTTAAGTTCGAGTATAAAAGTATCGAGATTTCACATTTGAGCATAATTTGGTCAGAGCGTGGACTTCATTAGACGTGATCTTTCAAACTTAATTTTTAGATTCAGCGTGCCTCTTACCATACCTACGGTGATCGCTGCCGGTCTACTATAAGTACATTTCGATAAGTACGATAATATCGGTACACGATAAGTAGGTACACCTAGGTACCTACTGGACCCGGCCCAGGGGGGGTCATGACCCCCATGACCCCCCCCCCTGGATCCGCGACTGTGAGTGAGTATAATATAAATAGAATATAACAATATTATGATATTTTCTTATCGCTACTCCACTGTGTTTGGAATTGTGATAAAATGTATGATAATTATCGAGTCCAAAGGGTAATAATTTCTATGGAATATTGTAAATTCTGGAATAAAGGATTGATTGATTGATTTCTTTTCAGGGTTTTCTTTGTTTATGTACTTTTGCATTATGGAAAATAAAGACTACTTAGACATGGACGGAGGTCACGGCGAAGGTTTCTTAAAAACAATCTGAAATTGAATGATTTCTTTATTGTCAGCCCTTACACCTAGGAATTTAAAAGGATGGGAAAGGGAACCATACGCCATACGTAAAGTCAGCGGTCTGTACACCTGCGTCCGGCTTACTATGGGTGGCCGCTTTCTGAGAATAGGTACTGATGGTATAATCATGGCGTGTGTGTGGAACGATAGACTATGCTCTCAACATAACTATCTTTCCATGTATGAAATTTTAGTAGAGACTTGAGTCGATTACTAGCGGCATGGGGCGCGGCTTCCCAATCGGTAGTAGACATCGAATTAACTCTATTCTATTTTACATGTTTCCTCTTAATCCCAGACACATTAAAAAAAAACAAATGACATAGTCATGAAACCTGGAGTACGTGGAACGGCTAATTAAAAAAAATTAAATAATCAAACAACATTAAAAATTAGAACAACATCTTCAAACAAAGTTTCTTGTTTTTTTTTGAGAACAGGAGAACACTATAACCAAATTTGATAATTATTTTTTTGTTCGAAAGGGTCGTCCCTCACTGAGTGAACAATACATTTTAACGAAATTGGAGGAGTGGTTTTTGTAATACCAAAAAAGATAAAAATGTGTGCGCTTAAGACCGCACGGCAGAAGTGAAAACTAAAATAAGAAATACTTAACCTTTAAAGACCACTAAATAATAATTATTAATTAAATATTACAAAATTATTTAGAAATTGAAAACTTGAATATACCTAGTAAGCACACAAACATGAGAATAATATGCGGCTGAATGACTAGTGTATTTAATAAGATGACCAATAATAAATTAAAAAAAAAAAAGTGGTCAAGTGCGTTTCGGGCTCGACCATGAAGGCTTCCGTAGCAGAAGGTAATATAATACAAAAATTCTTGTACTTCGTTGTTACTTTAATCAGTGTTTTACCCCGAATATCCGTGGTTTTACCAATAGTCAATTTATGAAGTATTAAAATAAAACTACTTACTAGATATCTTTCAAACCAATTTGCAAGGAGGGGGGGGGGGGGACACACACACACACACACACATACTTTTTACCACTTTGGAAGAGTCCCTCGCGCAAACTATTTAGTTTAAAAAAAAAATGTTAGAAACCTCAATATCATTATTGATGACCTATCCATAAATACAACACACGTATGGTATTGATAAAAAAATAATTGAGTTTCAGTTCTATGTATGGGACACCCCTGAAAATTTTTGTTTTTTTTCTATTTTTTTTCAAAATCTTAATGCGGTTCACAGATTACGTCTACCTACCAAGTTTCCAGAATGTATGTAAGCAGCTTATAGGTGGTAGGTAAGCACGTAATGGGTCTGTAGTTCTTCGGTTCCGTGGTACTACCAGACTTATGGAGCAAGAAGGTGACTCCGTTGGTCAAGAAACCGGGAAGAGAACCCGTCTCGAGGGCTTTTTGGAATTGTTTGGCAAACGTTCATGTGAGCACCGAAACCACTTTATCCAGAAGTTGTGCAATCCGTCCGACCCAGGACTTTTCCAGTTCTGATTCGTCCGGATAGCACAACTAACGTCTACGGAGTCTACGAGTATCGTAATAGACTCCATGGGTTCGATAGGTTCACATGCACGTTCGATAACACGCATCCAAGCTCCCTCCGTGTGCTCGACAGGCAACGACCAGATGCTGCGCCAGAAGTTTTTCATAGCGCTGGCATCCGGTAGCACGTTGACTAGTTCCTTCCCAGTTTCTATACACCTTCCTTTGATCACTCTGGAAGTCGCGATTTTGTCGATATCGATTTACACGCTTTTTTTTTGTTTGCCCACGCATAAACTTTCTGCTTCAGGTAGTCAATACGTTCCGTAACATTGGTAAGACAGTACTGGGGACTGGTACCAGTCCCAGCAAATGCCTGTGTTACGAAACGCGTGATTCGGGGACGACTGTTCCCCTGTCTGAAGCAGATTAGCTTTGCAATAAGAGTCCTGAATTTGCTGATACGCCGTTCTATTCGTACTTGCCATGCGGGTGCATCTCCGACGGTTCGCGTTGTACGGACAGTGTCTGGGAACTTGACACGTGCAACGCGACACGCCGTGATAGCACCACAGTACAGAATAGAATGGGTAGGTATAAGTCAAATCCTTGCTAGTTCCCAGCTAGGGCACTAGCAAAGTATTCAGGGCTCCCATTAAAGCCAAATTACGTTTATGAGTGGGCAAACGCGGTAAGCGTAGCCTAGAGATGGGTGTAAATCTATACTGCAAGAGGGCGTCTTCCAGAGTGCTCCTCAGTTGCTCTCTTACCTGGTCAGATAAGCCCGTATTCGCCAAATCTCCCTCCTCGATATCGAGATCAACCGGCGCCGCAACTGTCGCCACCGACATTGGCACTAAAGCCAGTGTCGGCGTCAACGGCGCGGCGGGCGGATCTCGGGTCGAAGCAGGAGCTGGGCGTGTACGTTCTTCCTCCAGGCGTAGCCGATCAAGTGCCAAGTCATCCAGCAATTTACAGCGCCTTATGGTTCGGACTTGATCAGATAATCGTTGAGCGGAAACGGCGACAGTCTCTGTGTAGCCCTGTAATAGGCGCGCATGCAGTTCTCATTCATTTGGTGAGTCCATCGCATGCGACGCACAATACAGAAAGAATTGATTTAAAAAAAAAATTGGTTGCCTGTAAAGTCGGTATACGGGCGAAAGTTTTACGTGACAACGAATAATTTTACGGAAGGGACGCGTGCCTTTCACTTTTTATGTCTGTCTCTCTCGCTCTTAGGCGGGCTAACCATGCCCGAGTGGTAGGGACGCGTGCCTCTCACTCGCTCTCGTTGTGAGCGCATAACGTGAGCGGAGCGTAACGCAGTTTCTTGAAGTGTCACCCGGCAAACCAATTTATAAGACGTTGTCACGTCAAAATAATTGTGTCAAGACAAACAATTCCAAATGACGCTGTCTTGATTAGACAGCGTCATTTGGCGCCATGTTTAAAAACATGTTACGAACACAAATGTCTGTGTTTCAACACCTGTGTGCGTGACACCCAACTACAGCGTAACGCTCCATCTAGAGATCTAGACCAATATATCCCACCAAAAACATTCTGTAAAAAACTAGCCAAGTCTCGAAGGAGCTGCATATTTATCTCTAAAAAGTAATGAAATCTAGACAAAACCATGCCAAGTCTAAGGTTCCTTACTGCGATTTCTTTATTATTATAGTTAATGTTGTGTGACTAGATAGGTAGACCCACATACATAGATAGGTGGCGTTGGTGAGAAGTTTTTAGACACGTATCTAATATGATCCATGCTGTAAAGCTGTTGCAAAAATGGATCGAGATTTTAACAAGGGATATGACATGCATTTATTTGGTCATTAGATGGATGACCATTTGGCCATCTACAGAATATACATATTTATAGCTCAATTCAATTTGCAAAAAAGGGATCCAAGTTTAACGTTACATGTACTCACGTGCCGGTTTTTTGTATATTTAATTTTTATCTTATCTTACGTAGGTATACTTGACTGCGGCTACTTGGTAACTCAAGAGTTATCTCCGCTAGCTTTACCACAATAAAGTCAGGGGGTTCCGTAGTTCCGCATCATCTCAACCAATATTGAAATAATGCCCCTTCGTTGCAGTTAAAACGTTGCGATTGATTATCTCCAAGTGGTAGATGAAGATAATTCCCAACAATAGGAGTAGATATTGTGCTGGTTTTCCGAATGAAAGTTTGAAATTCATACCAGACGCCTGAATTAAAATTGGTTAGTTTTGTTATTGTTGGTTGGTCTGATATGGTTTATAACTTTATTTGTTTCAGTTCTGTGTGTATTACCGTACTTCCTGTAGAAGCTATGGCGTAGACGTAGGCCACTCTTGAGTATAAATCTACATCTATTCACGGTTGATGTTCCAAAGATTCTAAACGAAGACGTTTGATTCTGTTTTCGTAATAAAAATATACAATAATAAAAATACAGATACTAGCTGTCACCCTGCCACGCTTCGCTGTGGCACATTGTAATGCAAAAATTAGATAAAAACAATCCTTGATGCGGATTATATATTATTCTAAAATTTCAGCTCGATCGGTGCAGAACTTTTTGAGTTTTTGAAGCGTACACAAACCAACATAACATCTATACTAATATTATAAAGAGGAAAGATTTGTATTTTTGTATGGCACGAATAAACTCAAAAACTACTGGACCGATTTCAAAAATTCTTTTGCCAATAGAAAGCTACATTATCACTGAGTAACATAGGCTATGTTTATCACGAAAAAAAAATGAGATATCTACGTAAATTTTTACTAAAACCAACGCAAGGTATAAAAAATAAACAATTTTCGTACAAAAAATTAAACCGACTTCAAAACCACAAATAGGCACTCAAAAGCGAAAAATAAACTAAAATCATTATTATAAGCGCTACTCACTCATCTATTTGAAGTCGGTGCCAGCTAAATCTAACAGGTATAGGATAGATACTACTTACCTGTGCCTACATAGCATCAATCTACTAACTTTTTGACCTGACTGGCACCGACTTCAAATAGATGAGTGAGTAGCGCTTATAATAATGATTTTAGTTTATTTTTTTCGCTTTTGAGTGCCTATTTGTGGTTTTGAAGTCGGTTTAATTTTTTGTACGAAAATTGTTTATTTTACTCTTTTTAGTGTACAAGAACAAAATTAAAAATTTTGATTAAACCCCGACTACCTTGGATTTGTTATCTGTACAACATTATACTAGCCCTTTCATTTGATACCCATATAAAGGGAGTTGTGAAAAAAGAAATGTATTTCGCCATTTTGTGGAAGCGGCCATCTTGGATTTGAATTTTTTCATAGTGAAAAATATTCTACTAGTCAAGCTCTTTCGTTTGATACCCAAATTGAGGTAGTAATGAAAAATATAATATAATTCGCCATTTTGTCGTGGTGGCCATTTTGGATTTGAAATTTGTTATAGTACATAGTACTCTACTAGTCAAGCCCTTTCATTTGATACCCAAATTGAGGTAGGTTGTGAAAATATTTTGTCCGCTATTTTGTGGAGGCGGCCATCTTGAATCGACATTAACCAGACATAGCTAAGAACATCTGCTATGGTATTAACCTTGAAATAAAAGAAACCGCATCGAAATCGGCCCATCTGTTTGAGTTCTACTACGGTGCCACAGCAGATAGACAGACACACAGACAGACATCGACGTCACTTATAACACCCTTTTTTGGTCGGGGGTTAAAAACAAGTTTTTATTAAAGTATTTACAGAATTTTGTATTGACAGGGTCGAGATTCATAACTTTTGTGAAATCAACAACGTCATCCAGATACGCAATTTTTCAGTTTTTGGTTCATATTTCAAAACTACTTGACCGATTTCAAAATGATTTATATGGGACCATTCGGGAAGCATACCCATCCGAACACAAAAGAAATTTTAAAATCGGTTCAGAGGTTCTAGAGAAATCAGGTAACATACATAAAAAAAAAAAAAAAAAAAACATAGGGGTCGAATTGATAACCTCCTCCTTTTTTTGGAAGTCGGTTAAAACAGTCATAAAATGGCTTTCATCGCATACGCTGCGGAAAGTACTAATGATAGACCAAAACAATGTTCTACAATATTATAGAGCGTATTAAAATCTACAAAAAACCTCGCGAGACCATATGTCTAACTTCAGTAATTACCTCGCAACAACTACTTTTTTACATTTTAAAAGTAAGTAAAAATGCCTATCAAATTCAGACCATGTTATCAACACATTTGTATTAATTCTAATCCAAATAAATTATTTCTTATTCAAGACTCTTTTAATACCTATTGATTACTTTTTTAATTATTGAAGTCGGACATTCCATTCAAAATATTTAACGAAATTAAAAATATCAATCCTATCAAAATGCGAGCTGCGCGGCGCAACACCGATAGAGGGGACACCGAGGCCGGGGGAGAGGTGTTCGCAGCTATGAAATAGGTAAGTACGAGTAGCCGCGCACGCGTCTACTAATTCGCGTGGTCACCTCGCTACGTAGGTAGTGGACGCAAATGATATTAAATATTAAACATTTTTCGTAACACTTTTTTATGTTCCTATCAAAATGTTCTTTTCAGAACTACTTTTGTATAAGTTTATTCTACCTTTACTGTTATTGTTCAAGTTTTCTCGCACTTTCTACACAGTATTACATTAAATTTATTCCATTTCGGTTTCCTCACGATGTTTTCTTTTACCGTTTAAATTGGAGGCATTACGGACATGCCTTCGAAAAAATAGTGATGCGCGTGTAATTTGAGCTGGGGGGATAGGATACGATATAGGTCATCCCCAAAGGTCCCCTTTATTCTACCTACTAAAGTAGAATAAAACGGAGCATTAAGGACTACGATGATGAGACGATCAGAAATCTAGCTGTGTCAATAGATTCAATAAGCAGCCCACTAAATATTCCTACTACTGGGACTCGGGGCCCTCTCTCGCAAGGAGAGAGTCAAGTCCATAATCCACCACGTTGGCCCAGTGCGGGTTGGTGGATGAAAACATGACCTCAAAAGATTCTAAGTACATGGCGATTTCTTCACGATGTTTTTCTTCACCGTTTTAAGTTAGCGGTATTACGCATATTACTCCGAAAAGACAGTGGTGCCTGGTGCACGTGGGATTTAAAACCGGGGCTCCAGATCGGCCGCCGCCGTTCTCCCGACTAGACCAGCCGTAACTATTTAGTACGTATTTAGAACTAATAGACTTTAGTACCTACATTAAACATTGCACAACCATAAACTACGTCGTAGGTGGCATTAGCAGATTTTTAACACTAAATTACAACAATTAAATATTTACTGATTTAATTTTTGATTTGATGCGTAAAAGTAAAAGGGGAATAACAACGACGCCAGACACGCCTAAAGTTTTTAGGACTAATGATAATATACCATAACAATTAACGCATAACAGTTTTCGCATAATTTTTGATACCGTATATAGCATAAACATAACTTAGCATAATGTTTAAAGGCACATATTGAGAGAAGCATAACAATACCTAAATATAACAATTGGTCCTATTATGGTCTATCACTGAGGTACGACTCCGGGTGAGCTCCTGGAGCCAGAAGCTCTATGTCCTTGAGTGTAACCTCTCGCTACGGCGACGACCTCGCTTGGCTCGCTCCTCTCAGGACCTCCCTTGAGCTTCTGGCTCCCGCATTTTTTTTATAAAGTAAAATAGGCAAAAAAGCATGCGTTTTAAATGATAAACAGATGATTGGGATTGTTTGTTTTGTCTTATGTCCTAAGCATGGCAATTCTGCCAAGAGTGTGTTAAAATTTGTAAGTCTAATAATTTTGTTTTATACTTATTTTGCATAACACCCGTGCGAAGCCGGGGCGGGCTGCTAGTTTTTTATATAAAGAGATAAATATACGTTGCCTAGGTCGGCGGTTTCTTCTAAGTAGGTACCTAAGTGAGACCTTTGACTGGCCTCGTGGCTTAGTGGATAGTAACTCTGCCTGCGAAACCGAGGGTCGTGGGTTCGATACCCACCCAGTGCAAGTATTTGTGTGATGAATTCAAATGTTTGAACTGTGTCTGGGTGTTTCTATGTATAATAAGTATGTATTTAGAATTATATAAGTATTATATCAGCTATCTGGCCACCATATTACAAGCTTTGCTTAGTTTGGGGTCAGATCGTGTTGTGTGCGAATTGTCCATCATCACTATCATCATCATCATCATCAGCCCGTGTTCGTCCACTGCTGGACATAGGCCTCTCCTATAATACGCCACTCAGCCCGATCCTCGGTCTTACGCTTCCAATCGCTACCAGCTGTCTTTCGTATATCGTCACTCCATCTAGTCTCAGGGCGTCCTACACTACGTTTACCGATTCGCGGTCTCCACTCCAGAACCCGTCTACCCCAACGGTTATCGGGTCTGCGACAGATGTGACCGGCCCATTGCCTCTTCAGTTTGCTAATACGCTGAGCTATGTCGGTGACTTTAGTTCTCTGACGAATTACTTCATTGCGGATGCAATCCCTCAGAGAAACCCCAAGCATAGCTCTATCCATAGCTCGCTGAGCGACTTTGAGCTTTCGGACCATTTTGACTGTCATTGTCCACGTTTCAGCACCGTAGGTCATAACAGGTAGGACGCACTGGTTGTATACTTTTGTTTTGAGACTTTGTGGGATGGGTGACGAGAAGGCTCGACGAAGTTTACCAAATGCTGCCCAGCCGAACTGGATTCTTCTCATGGCCTCACTCTCAAAGCTACATCTGCCTAGTTCGAGCGTCTGCCCTAGGTAAACGTATCTCTGAACAATTTCGAGAGTGGTTCCATTTACGGCAATCGGCCCTGAGCAACGAACTCGTTGCACATGACTTTGGTTTTATCCAAATTCATCCGGAGGCCGATGCGTTGCGAAGCGTTAGCCAAGCTGTCCAGCTTACACAGCAAGTCCTCCAGCGACTCTGCCATAATGACGATGTCGTCTGCAAATCGTAGGCCATGCCATGTCCAATCCAATCCAGCGTCTTAAACATATCCTCTAGTGCGTTTGAGAACAATTTCGCGGAAATTACGTCCCCTTGTCTCACGCCTCGCTGCAGAGGAATATGTCTTGACTGCTGGTCTTGAATTTGGACTTTCATCGTAGCGGCGTCATACAAACACCTCATCACCTCGATGTATCGCCAATCGACTTGACATCGCTGTAAGGTCTCCAGAACAGCCCAGGTTTCGATTGAGTCGAACGCCTTCTCATAGTCCACAAACGCTAAGGAAAGAGGCCGATTGTACTCCTTTGTTTTCTGCACAATCTGCCGTACCGTGTGAATGTGGTCTATGGTGCTGTACCCACTTCGAAACCCGGCCTGTTCCGGGGGCTGAAACTCGTCGAGTCTTCGGGCGAGACGATTCGTGATAACTCTCGAAAACAACTTATAGACATGGCTCAGAAGCGATATTGGTCGATAATTCTTTAAAAGGGTTTTATCTCCCTTTTTGAAGAATAGGATGACCACACTTCTGTGCCATGCCTGTGGAGTTCTCCCGGTGAAGAGGACGTCATTAAACAGTTGTTGGAGCTCTTTTATCAGTGGGGCCCCACCTGCTGCCTTTAGGAGCTCTGTTGTAATTCCGTCCTCGCCCGCGGCTTTTCCATTTTTAAGTTGCCCAAGGGCCATCACAATTTCGTCTAGACTCCTTTCCGGCAGTTCTTCGGTGTAGTGGCGAGTCAGAGTGGCCCTTTTGACTTCAATCATTGCGAATTCATTGCGAATTGTCCACCAATATTTATTTATTTAATTACACAGGTGAGATAGCAGTCAAATTATTATTAATCTAACCGATTATTGATTGTGAAATCATTAAAAAAATATTTATTAATATTTGGTAGATAATCCACCGTAATAACACAGTATGTTTAACTTTAAATTGTGGTTGGTTCTGTCCCATGGAATATTAGGAGTCAGATTTCAAATCATTGGGTTTCGCTTGTTGTGTGGAAACTCAACAAAGGTAAGAAACCCGTGACATCCATAAATAGGTATGTGACGGAAACATGAGTACGTAGGTACGTGCTAAGTTGGTTCTATATCACATTACTATCCATAGCTCTATCGTATAGAGTAAGTTTTATTTATGAATATTTAGCAAGCCTAAAAATGGATCTCTTCGATATAATAATTATTTTATTTAACGGTCTTGTTTTAATCGTCGAGTATCGAGCATTACATACATGATATTTAGGTACATTGACCACTTGGAATAAATAAAATGAACATAATTTAAAAACTAAAAAAATCCGACTGCATAAAAAGTGAACCAAACTACATACTATAAAACTGCAAAAGAATAAAACAAGCACTTAGATTTCTGGTGGTCTAGAATTCTATAATATGTTATTGAATTAATACTGATCCATCTCCCTCTCTCGCTCCTCGGCCTCCCTCCGCGACATGACTATCTCGCAGAAGGAGACCACCGCCTCCCACGACCTCTCCTTGTCAAGCATCTTTGGTAAGATGGTCAGCAGTGAGAGGTCTGCCCCTATGACCTCGGCCAGGGATCGCCGCGGTTCCTCCTCTCCCGGGCATGCCTCCAGCCTCCAGCAAGTGTTGCGCGGTGTCTCCGCGTAACCGCACCAATAGCACACCGGGGCTTCCTCCCTTCCGGCGACTCTACACAGATACCTCCCGAAACACCTGTGTCCCGAGAGCACCTGCGTAGTCCGGAAGGTGAGGCCTCCGTGTCCTCTGAACCCACTCAGGGAGAATAGGCCGCATTGCCACGAGGAGCCGTCGGGCGCCGGTTCCTCTCTGAGTGGGTTCCGAGAGGATCCGCTCCTTCTACCTCACCAGGGCCTAGTATAGGTACCTAGCACAAGAGGAAAAATCTTTGCACTCGAGTGCAACACGTAACTTTTCATCCCACATCAGCGTGGAAATTAATGCTTTGCGCATTATTAACAGTTTCAGTCAAGTCTGTTGGCGCCAAATAAACTTTGTCGTCGCTAGAATCACTAATTTTAGGGCTTTCACATGATTTCAAGTTTCTTGTTTTTAACTTAAGGTTTTAACGACCAATATTACGTGAAAATATAAAAAAAAGAAAATGGCGCGCAAAGCAAATTAAAAAAAAATACACCAAGGAGGTGCCGATTCTGAGTTTTTAACAAAAGAGAGGGGTTATAAAAAGTTGTTAAAAAGTTTGCACCAGATGTTGAAGTAAATATGTTTATTGGTGTTTTGAATTTGCAACCTTAGTGCACACGACAACACGAAACATACAGGAAAAATCCCAAAGATATGAGGGAAACTGGATGTGACGTGGACTATACGTAGAATATTGACAAAAGAAGTTCTCTGTTGTACCTACTATATGTTATGCTTAGGCAGTTGAATTATCCGACTAGGTATTTGTCGCGGCGACTTCTAAGATCTATTTATACTGTGATTCAGTACGGTTCCGTGCGTCTTTTTGTGATATCGTGCATCGTGTTATTCTTTTTATTTCCATTAAATTCATCTCTACGGACTCCGGGGTCCTTGCACATCGTGTTAGTTGTAGGCAGCGAGATATAAGCTACTACAAGAGCGAAGCAGGTACCTACCTACTATCTTAGTCGAAGCAGTTTCAATGCATGTTTTCCATTATTTTTCACTCGCCAGGTAAGTACCTATGTGCACATTTCCCGCGTAATTTAAATTTAACCCAACAATTAAATTCAATGTATGTGTACTTTATTGATAAATACAAAATGTATACGGCTAAATAGAAACCATTTACTATTTATCATTAATAGGCACTATAGGTAGTCAAATATCCTAGAGCCGCCAGACGTCACGTATTTTCTGATGAACGAAATGTGGACGATTGAGTAGAGTTAGTACGTACTAAGAACACATGCTTAGTTGCTTACTCGCTAACTTGCTTAGACAGCCAATTTTGAGATATGGGGCCAGAACATACATAAAAACATTACTTACTTCACGTATTTTCTAATAACTGGTTCTCACGTATGTTATAGGCAACATCTTTTAAAATAAAGTCCCAATACTCCCAGACACTTTCCGTCGGCTGTTTTGCCTCAAAATAATGACTTAACTTCATTAAAATTTTCATACTCCATTTGTATATATACATATGTTTATCAAACAACTATTTTAAACCCTTTTCCAAAAAAGACTGACCGATCTAAGGGGCCAATCATCCCCTAAGCTCTATACCTATATCAGTACCAATAATATAACGCTGAAGAGGTGTTTTGTTCCGTAGCCAAATGGCAAAATACGGGACCCTTATAGATTCGTCATGTCTGTCTGTCCGTCCGTATGTCACAGCCACTTTTCTCCGAAACTATACGAGCTATACTATTGAAACTCGGTAAATAGATGTTATCTATGAACCGCAAAATTTTGATACAAAAAATAAAAAAAAACAATTTATTTTAGGGGGGTCCCATACTTAGAACTTAAACTCAAAATATTTTTTTTGATCAAACCCATACGTGTGCGTTATCTATGGATAGATCATCAAAAATGATATTGAGGTTTCAAACATATTTTTTTTCTAAACTGAATAGTATGCGCGAGAGTTTCTTCCAAAGTAGTAAAAAGTGTCCCCCCCCCCCCCCCCCCCCCTGTAACTTCTAAAATAAAAGAATGACAAAAGTAAAAAAAAAGTGTATGATATACATTACCATGTAAACTATCAGCGAAAGTTGGTTTGAATGAGATCTAGTAAGTAGTTTTATTTTAATACGTCATAAATTGACTATTGTTAAAACACTGATTAAAGTAACAACGAACTACAAGAACTTGCTACGGAAGCCTTCATGGGCGAGTCCGACGCGCACTTGACCACTTTTATTTGAATCTACCTAGGGAATCATCATAATTTTGTCAGTTATTCTTCTGCGAATCAGTACTGTACAAACATTAATGCTTATTGTTTTGAAGGGCCATGTTCCCAGAGAAATTACGGTGCAACGAGTCTTATCATCTGCAGTTTCCGGATGACGAGTATAGTGCAGTGTAAACCAGTGTTTTCAACTCTGCATGTTCGAAACTACATGATACTCAACTGTTATTTTTTTGTTTTATTTTTTAAACGGGCAGATCTTACATACGATAACAAAACTAATATATGTACAATGAGAATTACGTCTCACTACACAGTCCTGACTAGTACTAAGCACATTTGAGTTATCTATAGATCAATGAAGGTCTAAAGATAATCAAGATGCTCACGCCAACTATCAATCGGAAGCGTGCCCAGCTTTACCACGCTGAATGGTATTACGTTGTGTCAAATTGGCTGTTATTGGTAGGCATGTTGCTTACCATCAAGATCACGTCTTGCCTATGCTGTCACTCCGTCATAAAGAATACATTTGTCATACGAGTATCTTTCCTGGATCCAACATAATTGGTACGAGACAATTAATTTTAAGTGTTAATTATTTCTGACGTTATCATACAAATTTGGTGTCAAGTACACAGGGCCATGATACAAGGCTCGACTTATCACAGATTAAGAAGAACCTTTGTCGTAGGTCGTAGTGTGGTGGTATTTAAAAGTGTTTGTTTAAATTGTTATTTAGCAAAGTTATACTTCACTATTGAAAACTACTCACACTCTAATGTTGATAATTTATAAGTAAGCAAAAGCAAAATTTCTAATTAATTGAATATCTTGAAGGAGTGAATATTGATATATAAAAAGAATGCCAAAAGGGCTGCCTTCACGCGCGTGAAAAAGGCCGCCAGACGCCGCCGAAACTCCAGTCGGATTGACCGACCATTTTACACGTGGGTTACTCGTTTATCCAAATAACGTTAATTTTAAGACCTACCAAAAGAGTGAAAATTATGCTGCAAGATTCTGTCACATACGAGAGAAGAAAGAGGGTTCTAAGCTGTGGGTAGGCATTAGAGGCTATTTTAGACCAATTTTCACCGGTCCCTTGTCACGTTAGTGAACATAAAAGTCCTAGTGGGATAGGTATAGGGAACAGGGTGAAATAATAGGAGGTTAATGAAATAGTGTACTACTTAGTCTGTGAATGTAATGTTCAAGAGAACAGTTCATTTTATAATTAGCGGCCAGAGAGAATTAGACCCAAAAACTATACAACCTTATGAAAATGGTAGAGGTTGCTTATCGCTGATTGGCGTTTGAAGTATAATGACAAAAAGTAAATAAATAAAATTTTAGAAAAACTAAGTTTTTACAGGTTTAAAGAGCTATGCTTATATGCTTTATCGTGAGGATACTATTGAAAAGATATTAGTTGTATGAAAATTCAGTATGTAAGTACCTAGGTATCCACATAGTCTCCAATGAATAAGTGGTGATTTTGGGATGAATAGGGAGGAAACGTACGCTTACATATTGTTTAAAGCCAATATGTAACGTTATACCCTTTAAAAAATACTAGTAGTGGTCCAGTTGCCCGGACGTCTAATTTTACAACTGTAAGATCGTATGTAGGTTCGAATCCCGCCCGCACCCTTGAATGGAAACTGTGGAAGTAAACATCGTAGAGATATCGGCATTTTTCATTTATTGTCATCTTTCGATGTCATTCATCAACCCACATCTGGCCAACATGGTACATTTTGACTTTGATTATCTTCTTGTGAAAAAGGGCGCTAATCTCAGGAATATGAACGTCTATTGGACTGCTTAAAGTCATATGCATAAGCAGTTAAGGGCATAAATCAGGTTTATACAGTACAGCTAGCTATATTTCCGTTGTAATTTCAAGTAAACAGATTGCATCAATCTGTAAAAAAATATAACGTGTATGGTATAATAAAGACAATTAATTTATGCATTTTGTTTTCAGACTTGCCACAATGGACAAAATTTTCTTCCTTGTATTGAGCTTGTCACAAGTTCTTGGCGGTCCGCTGAAGAACTGCCCTGGTCGCTACCAACTGGATCCAGCAGTGACCAGGTTCCGCAAATACATACAGATAGATACCAGCATACCAGATAATATAAGTAAGTGGATCGTTACTTACAACACTTACCTAAGTGAAATACACCTAGGTACGTACCGGAAATGTTTTCCCGTTGGCCAACATTTAAATTATATGTTTATATAATAATAGTATAATATGATACAACATTAAAATATTTTGCTATGCACAAATTTTATCGATAGATTTGTAGGTGTAGCGATTCTGCACAATTTTGGGTCATGTTGTACAGTTTACGCATGATTGTGATTTCGAATGGCCATCCGTCCCTTTATTACCTAGCGCCTGTTTACGGCAACGATATTGCTTTCCATTGATTTCGCTTAATTAAGCAACCAATGCAATGCTTAAATTAAGCATTTAAGCATTGCATTGGTGTTAGACCGTAGACTCCCTGGAACATCAGCGTAATAGGAACGCGCTTATTTGAATACCTAATTAATTAATTTACGATGAATGAAAATTCATCATAGTCCGGCACCGGCACAAAAAATAATCATATTAATAGTGCCCTTTTTATAACGAACCTCGGAAACCCTAGAAAATCGATCGAGAAAAAGAAATTGCTAAGTATTTCTCAATGAATCATAGCTGTCCCACTACGTGTTAAATGCTCCTGATTCCGCTAATTGCTTGTATTGCCTATCATGATAAAAACTTGCTTGGTAACAATATACGTAGAATGTTAAAATAATTTCATGTCGTGTCACATAAATATAGTATCTACTTAAAATTCGTCTTTACGCCATCAAAAAGCAAATGTAATTTGACATGGTTGATAAACATAAGTAAAGATTTAGGATTTTACAAATTCAAATGCAAATTTTTTTCTTCTTGCTTTTTATTTCTGCAGACAAACCTAGATTCTGGATTATTGTCAGGTAGTTCTTCTCACTTAGTTTAAATCTTATTTATAAACGTCGTTTTGTGGATTTGAAAAAAAAAAGCAATTAACCAGTTTTTTTAAATTCTATACCTACAATTATCTTAATCTTGCGCATACATATATCCACTGACAGAGAGATCGCTACTAAATACCTACGTACGTACAAGACGGAGGTTGTTTGTTTGCATTGTCTTCTGTAGATGTTTACCTAGTTTAAGACTTGTCAATATTGTGTGAGAAATGCGCGCAAACGATTAATAATCATTGTTATTAATTATTCACTCCTTTATTCATTTTCTAATGTTAATTTTTTTACAATATTTATGTATAAAAACATTATAAAAAACCTAAAGCTAGTTTGGCACCAGCAACGGGGCAGGGCCCAAGCTACCGGTGGTTAGGGCTGCAGAGTGAGGAACCTCCTGACCGATTTGTCGATCAGGAGGTTGTCGATCGATTGATTTGTCGAGAATGACCGCCTTCTGCATCTGACTTTAATCCAACCGTCTAGCGAAAGTCTATTTATTTATTATTATTAATGAACTTGGGCTTTATGACTATTGCGACAAAGATAAAACTTCATTGCTCTGAAATGAACAGTCGATCCATCGCTGTCCGGACCGACATAACACCAGGAATTAAGTAGTGGTTGCAAGAAAAAGGTGATATTTGACGAATTCTAAATATATTTTCCATAGTTTGTACAATTACCTATGGTATGATAAGGAGACCTTAACCACCAGACTGGTTGTTATGTTTGTGTCATTTCCTGTTCCTTGCTCAGTTCCTGTTACTACTATCTTATAGGTACATTTATTCACAATATCCCACAATGATACGTTTATTTCATAGCTTGTAAATTATTTATAGATAGGGCAGTTGAGTTCTGGCGACAGCAAGCGGTAGAACTGGGACTGCCTTTCCACGTATTCACTCCCGGAGGCCTGCCTGTGTGTGTGCTC
Organism: Ectropis grisescens; assembly: GCA_017562165.1. NCBI lineage: Eukaryota > Metazoa > Arthropoda > Insecta > Lepidoptera > Geometridae > Ectropis > Ectropis grisescens. The sequence goes on along the minus strand of CM029778.1, from coordinate 12,904,177 downwards.
ACTGTGCTCGGCTCCGAGCCCTCACTACCCAGCATTATGCTCAACTCACACATGGACGTGGTTCCCGCCGTCGAGGTAAGTATACATTCCGGCAAACCCCTTGAAACAGAGAATGTACAGGGTATAGAACTTCATCTTAAATCTCTGAGTGACGAGCGTTGTGCAGTGCAAGGTAATGATTTGGACTCTTCATGTTTCAACAGCTGCGTGAGCAGGCGTGGTGCTTACTATCAGGCACATGTCCTGCTCGTCGCGTCACTCTATAGGTACTTTAAAAAAAGCCCGCGTGACATCCTCAAAATGCGAAAAGAGAAGAAATACATCCAATTAATAGAAAAATCGATTTTTATACAATATTTTTGTGAAATATGGCCTTATCATTAATTTTTAACGCTGTTGCGTCCTAGTACCTAAAACTTGCCATTCACAATCGTGAGGTCGTTCGAGGTTCGTATCCCGCCTGCACCTCTGAGACTTTTTCCAAGTATAGATGTACAAATTTGCTATCGGCACTGGTTTTAAGGGTGAAAGAATCAGGTAGGTGAAGCGGTTATGAAACCTTGCATTCTCACCTTGCATTCTCACAGTGGCATTAGGCCACCACAGTTTTTGTAATCCTATTTAATTTTTAATTTATACTTTTGTAATGCAATTTATTTATTATTTAACATTAACCAGACTGAATGGGAGTACCCACCATACTCGGCGTACATGGACGCCAATGGTGACATCTACGGACGCGGCTCTCAGGATGCCAAGGACGTGTCGTGCCAGTACGTGGAGGCTGTTAGGAGGTTGAAAGAAGATGGCGTAACGCTAAAGAGAAACCTGCATATCACTTTTATGCCAGGTAAATAATAATAATAATTTAATTAATATAACTTAAATATTAGTATCTATGTTAAGTTCGAGCGACACGAGGCTAGTTTTTCATGCTAGGATAGTAAGCCAGTGTTGGCAAGCTAACAAGCTAGTTCCTCTAGCTTCGTGTAGGCAACGCTACACAACGCTAGTATTGTCTACACGAAGCCAGAAGTACTTGCTAGCTTGCTATCTTAGCTTGAAAAACTAGCATCGTGTAGCTCGGGCATAATAGTTCCTGGTACAAAGAAGTAACATTTTATTGACACTTACAAATGTAAAACTTTGTGGGTGTCTTCTTTGCGATGAGTCCAATAAACTTTAAAACTTTTGGCGTTGCTGTGTAAACCACATTTATTTATTTATTTTTTTATTGGAGAAGACACAGTTTCCTGTAAATAGATTAATAATAAATAAATCAATATTGGTGGACATTTCACACACAACACCATCTGACCCCAAACTAAGCAAAGCTTGTTTTACTATGGAAGCCAGATAGCTGATATAATACTTATATATTTTTAAATACATAGTTATTATACATAGAAAATGCCCAGGCACAGTACAAACATTTGAATTCATCACACAAACATTTGCACTGGGTGGGGATCGAACCCACAGATTGTTAAATATTTTATTAAATTAATTTTATTCCCGTGTATGTTAGTCAGTTTAAAGTAAGGGCTTCCTTTTGAATATACATATATTCAGATTCAGTCATTTTGATCAGCTTGAAATTCAAGAAAGATATCAATCCGTAAACATTGTGTATAAAACTGAATCGAAATATTGGGGACTCGTTCTGTTATAGAGGGTTATATGAATAAATCAAAGTAATTTATGCGTCACATTAATAATGTTGGGTACAATCGTATTAGTTTAAAACGATAACGAATAGTTCAGTTTTATTATCACCCACAAATGTTACTAAAGCAGCTTAAATGTATAAAATGCTTATTAATACATTACAGACGAAGAAACAGGAGGCTTCAATGGCATGAAATCGTTTGTGAAAACAGAGGCATTCAAAGCAATGAATGTTGGTTTCGTCCTTGATGAGGGATTACCTACTACTGACGACACGTTATTTGCTGCCTACCAGGACAGGAGACCTTGGCGTGAGTTTTATTATTTTAGAACAGCAGACGAATTCAAAATCTACTTTCTTTTCATCTGCTAGCATCACACGATATCATTGTGCGAAGCTAGCATACGCTACGTATTCAAATATCGCCTATTGTACATTTTGAGCTGAGGAGATAAAATACAGTTTGTAAAGAGTAAACATATCTTTGAGAAGGTATGTTACAGCTGTAGTGTCATACGTTTGTAGAAAGGACTGATAGAAGTGAAAACTTAGAACTGCTATTTTAGTATTAAACACCACAAATGCTTATACATATTTTAGTATTAAACACACAATAGCACGTAACCTGTAAACCTACAGATATACTTACTGCTATTATTAAGTATCGGTGACAAAAACTCACAATATTTTACCCATCCAACGTTCCGCTCCACTGTTCCGCCGCCGCTTTGACGCTATTTTAGCTTAGCGCTATTTTACATTAGCATCAAAAAGAATATAATATACTACCATTTTCAACTTCTTTGCGCTAGGCTGATTAGCATGTCGATGACCTATACTATACTATACGAGCAAAGAAGTTGAAAAATATACGAGGTAAAACAATCTTTAACCTATACGATCGTCCGCTACCAAAAAGTACCTACTCAAGATACTGAAGAGGTTTTTAGTTTAAAAAAAGGTCTTATTGAAATTTTTATTTATTTATATTAATTTTTTCTACTAAGTGACGAGTCGCCATCAAATCATTTAAAGCAGTAGGTGTTACTGGACACGTTGAAATTAGCATTAGCAGTGGTATGCATTTTACATTAAAAGTGGTAGGTAATTATCATTGACTACATTGTTGGCCACCATTTTTATTTCTTGCCAGCATAATATGTGGATAAGGTAATCAACCCGCTAACCTTACGTACGAGGGTCAAACTGAAAGTTCTTAGAACTGGCCACTTATAAACAATATAATAAAAAAATAATTCTATAATTTGAAAATAGAACTCTTTGCCAATATTACTGAGTATATACTTCATTCATTTGTCATTTGTTTTACGATTTGGCGGCAAATTGAAAATTGTCTGTGTCACGTCAACATAAATTTAACACGAGAAAATTTTCGTGCAATGATTTTTTATGACTTTCGATGTCATTTAAGTCAACAAGAAAGTTATGATGGACTACGATTGGCCTTTCACGATGAAGCCCCATCTCGTGCGACTGTTTACAACTGGTTTAATGAGTTTAAACGTGGTCGCACTAATCTCACTGATGATTTACGTGAGGGACGGCCTTCTACGGCGACGACTGAAGATAACATCTGTGTTGTGCGGCGTATGATAGAGACTGACAAAAGAGTGACCTATCAGCAGATTCGGACAAGCTTAGGCATCGGTATGAGTCAAGTGCACAAAATCCTACACGAATATTTAGCGGTCAGGAAGCTTTGCGCCCGGTGGATACCTCATAATTTGACTGAGGCTCAAAACTCCATCGTGTGGATTGGTGCCGTAAAATGATTGAAAGATTTAACGGAGGTGACTCAAATGCTGTGTTCGACATACTAACAGGTGACGAAAGCTGGATTTACTGTTATGATCCTGAAACCAAAAGACAATCTGCTCAGTGGGTGTTTCCTTTCGAGGAGTTGCCAACTAAAGTGAAGAGAGATCGTAGTGCGGGGAAAAAAATGGTGGCCTTGTTCTTTGGAAGGATAGGTCATTTCGCAACAATTGTGTTAGAGGATCAAAAACAGTTTCTGCAGAATGGTACACTACCAATTGTTTGCCACTTGTCTTGGAAAAGTTCGAGAGAAACGACCTCGCAGTAGGATCCTCCTTCACCACGACAACGCCTCATCGCACACCGCCAAGCAAACGATCGAATATTTGGCGACATCAAACGTTGAATTACTGGGCCACCCGCCGTATAGCCCCGACCTCGCGCCTTTTGATTTTTATTTATTTTCAAAAATTAAAGAAAAACTTAAAGGAAAGCGGTTTATGAATGCTGAAGAAGGGGTGGCTGCGTATCGCGATGCCATTGAAGAGACCCCTAAGGACGAGTGGGCAAAGTGCTTTTCCCAGTGGTTCCATCGCATGCAGCGGTGTATTAACGTGAATGGACAATATTTTGAAAAGATATAATAAAACTAATAACTGGCTAATGTAATCAGTTTTTGATTTTCTAAGAACTTTCAGTTTGACCCTCGTAAAGCGACGACGACCGTAAAGCGTCAGGACGCAATCGACCTGATATTTTTTGCCGTATCCACCGAATGATGTAAATAACAGTACCTTTGTTAATTTCAATATTGATAAATTAGGTACTAAAAATACCTAAAAATCTTTGTATGTCAAAATAGGTAAGAACTCGAACTTTATGCTCACTTTCGTCACGGCGCGGCGACAAATGCCGAGTTGCTGTTTCCCTAAAATATATGGTGGATGAGAGTGATGGCCGAGACAGGCATTATACTCGAGAACGGGCGCTGCTTGCAGTCGCGTGCAATGCGAGCAACCCAACTGCATGTGGCACTTTTTGTAGAAATTAGTGGTTAGTTTAAAGGCTCTCTGCAAAAGAAATTAGAAATTAGGGATGTAACCCAATTTGGTATAAGTAAATATGTCTAACAAAATGATTGTTTAGAATTACAGGTGACGACACATGGCGAAGGAGGGCACGGGTCCGGCATGCCCGACAATACTGCAGTGGACAAGGTATAGTTTTTTGAAGTGAAAACTTCTTTGGGTGCGCCTAGGACAGCATTTTCGTGCGTCGTTTGAATAAATAGCAAATACTAAAAAATTTGCTAGTCAAACTTCTCCACTTAGTCTGTGGTCAAACCCTGTTTCCGAACCGCGAAAATTTATTTATTTATTCTTGGCCATAGATACTAATCATTTCGCCACATGTTATTCTCGTGTTGCTGTGCTTAATTGTACTCCCCGTCTTCCATTATTAAGTTCTTTTTTTACCATCCTACGGTTGCCTGGAAGAAATCGCTCTTAGCGATAAGGTCGCCAATTGCTACTTTATTCTATGGTTTGTTTTTTCTTTATTATTTTTCGTTGTAATTTAAGTGCAATAAAGAGTTTATCTATCTATATATCTATCTATCTTACTAGGTATATACTAATTTCCAATTTCTAAATAATATAAAATTATAAAATACGCGCGCATATGCACCATCACGAATAACCTGACACACCGACGACAACCTGAAGCTAGCTAATTATATAACTAGCTTCCGGTTAAAGCTTCTTCCGTGCGTACCTTAGAACACACACACACATTTTTGTATCGTCTTGTAATTTACTTGTTGTTGGTATTTCAGGCGCGTCGGTTCATGAACGCAGTAGATGAGTACCGGGAGCAGATGAAAGCCCTGATGCGGTCGCTGAGCCCAACGGACTTTGGAGGGTACACCAGTCTCAACGTTAATGTTATGGCTGTGAGCATTAATATACTAAAATTACTTTAAAGACACTTGTGTATAATAGGAGACTTCAAATTAAGTTTTTTAGTTTTGTTTAGTTACGAAATTTCACATGAAAACACAAAACCAGTTTGTTTTTGCTGAAAACATGTTGGAATAGGTATGCAGGTGAAGTTCGCTTGTCCTTTTTGAGGGTTGTGATTGTATAAGGGTGAGCATAGGCCATCTTAAACAACAAGTTACTGTTGTTATAAGATGTTCCGCTCTTCTACCACCCAACATAATTGCTTGTGATATTTTTCGCGTAGGTATGTTTGACGTCTGTGTTTGATCACCAACGCTAGACGGTAATGATTATGGCGAAAGCAACAGCAATTCATAAGCAATGTGTTTGAGGGTAGACTCCTCAATCACGGGTAGTCGCTACCCATAGTCCTAGCGACTATAGGTAAAACCAGACGCATTGTCACTCGTACTATGTATATCTAAGAGTTAGTTCCGCAGTAGGTAAATGTTGTATTCCAAAAGAAATATATCATGAGTAAATAATTTAAGAAAAATTACAAGTTTGCCAACGCAGAAACTAAACCAATCGAAGAGATCGTGTCGAGCCCATCAAATTGACGAATGAAAAGAGTTCCACGCTATCCTCCGTTGATTTTATAACTGACGTATTATATTTTTTTACACGACGTCTCTTTGAAGTTATCCTTTTCGAGTAAAAAATCCAAATTGCAAGAGAGCCTTAGGCCTGAAAATGAACGCCCACATTGCGTTTACAACTACTTATTATACGGTATTATTTTCTTTTTTCTGATGTCATGTACGCTACTGGTAGTGGGGTAAATCATCTTTATTATCTTTGGACCTTAACATGTCTATGGATAATCCATCCTTATGTGCTTGGTGTAAGTAGTTACGTGTGTTATGTACTACTAATCGTTGTAATTTAGTTTGGTTAATAAAGGCTCTGCCTGTTATACAGATAAAATATAGGACTTAGAATAGGTGTTAGATAAGTATGATCCAATATCTAGTAATCCAGAGACTAGACTAGACTATTTAGTAGACTATTTCTGGGTTACTACTTACGAATTATAATCGCATTTGCGAATCGTTATCATTGATTTTTATTTTATTATTTATTTCAGGCTGGATACAGACCTAATATAATTCCCTCAGAGTCCAACCTGGTGGTCGACATGCGGTTAGCGGTGAAAAGTAACATTACAGAAATGGAACAATTGGTAATAACTGCTTAGTCGAATAATTTTGTAGTTGTTTGTCATATATATATATAATAGTATCTACACATCATTTAATTAATATACTATATTCCCACACAGGAATAAGTTGGGTAGAGCTGGCGTCATTATTTGAAATGAAGAGAGCAACACGTTTTGTATTTTTTTTCATCTTCTTTGAGAAAATTTATGAACTTTGGGAATTAGGTTTAGTTTCAATTTTAATATATATTTGGTATCTATATATTTAGTGATGATAATAATTTTAGGCTTAACCCCCCTGGTCGAATATTCCACAAAAGGACAGTTATTTTAAATGTATGGGATTTAGCCATCTCTCTTTTTTAATGTCGATATGAATATAATATTTTCCTGCAAAAATTTTAAAGGGAAAATGGAATGAAAAGGCTGTGATAGAAATAGTGCAAAGAGTTTGAGTAGAAGTAAAACAGTAATTATAATATTAGGCCTAAAAGTTGTCCCTTTTTTAATTTTTTAGGTACAATCATGGATAGCCGCGTCTGGCCCCAACACAGAGATGAAATTTATTCGCCGTGATGATGTCTCTGAAAAGACTGTCTTGGACGATTCTAACCCATACTGGGTTGCCATGCGTGACGCAGTCAGCTCAATGTAAGACCTTATTAATAATTGCTAAGTGTAAAGTATTATAACTGTCGTATTCCGAACGTTCGCTCAAAAATTTCGTGAGATTTAGTTCGTCAACGTTTTGAGTAAAGTTAACTCGGTATAGCAATTGGGACTATGACTAGGTCCAAAAAATAGAATTCTAGTTAATTCTTTAGGTACATTATGGAAAAGTATGTGACATTTGTTTTTGTTTTATCAAATTAATGATTAAAAATCGTACTTCCAGAGTGGGTGTTCTGACGTCACGTTTTCGTTAAATCGTACAATGAAGTGATCACTCAAAACTTCTAAGCACTGTATCTTCATATTTTTTTGGGAAACAAAAGAAAACATACATGCGCAATATTTTTCAATAATGTAATTGACGGACTATCCAGTTTTTTTAAGTCATCCATTGGGTATTTATTGTGTTCAATGAGGAATACGAAAGTTAGGTACTTACCTTTCAATATGACAGTCACTTATTTGCACAAAGCTTGTTTTTCGAGGGTTGGAAAGCCTACATCGGACTTGAAAGCATGATATTATTGGGTATTTAAAATAACCAATCGATTTTAATTATATTTGGTGACTTGATACTTGAACATTTACAATGGCAAAAGTTTAAACATAATATATTTCTGACACAATCAGATGACCTATTCAAATCAATTTAGAAGGTGACGGTGAAAAATGTTACTTTTTATTTGTGTGGTGGTGAACTTCTAATCAACATAAGCACCTACAACATAAGTAAGTAAACTTTGCACTTTATTTAATATTATTTCTTTTTTATGTTTATTCTAATTAAGTATATTTACTTCAAAGAAAGCGTTCACCTGTTGAAGAGTTTTTTTTTTTTTTTTTTTTATTAAATGGTGACGAGACGATCCGGACATGTGCCTGATGGTAAGCAACATGCCTGACACATAACAGCACAGCGACACGCAGCTATTGGAACATGAAGAGTCCAAATCATTACCTAGCACTGCACTGCGCTCGTCACCCAGAGATCTAAGATCTTATATCTCTAAGCTCTGTAATTTCTCTGGAAACATTGCCCTTCAAACCGGAACAAGTTTGAGGTAAAAACCCCATTTATTAAAAATGGGATCAAATATTTTCCTTAGAGATATTTCAATTATGCTAAGTATTAAAACTATGTTATTGTGTGCTGTATTAAATTTAAAACATTGTGTACTGCAGAAATAAGTATTTTATCTTATTTGCTGATTCATTCTGTAGTTCTAAGACAACAGAGTCCGACAGGGGAAAGCGCCACCCACAACTCTGCCAGTTATTCTACTGCCAACTATGAATGTGCAAACATGATGGTGCCCCGGTTTGACAGAAAATGATTTTATAGAAATGACAGGGCAAATAAATCCATGCTTGTCCTTAACAACCTGCTAATAATATAATCTTGTTCGTCCTGTCACTTATGAAGATTTGTCCAGTTTTGGTATTTAGGCATTTCTGTAGGTTATAGGTTTCGCACTTTCACTGTAACAATGTACTGAAAAACTGTGTAAATGTAGAAAAGATTCTCAATTAACTCATAGCACGCATTAGCTATCTACGTAAATAAAAATTATCATAGTGTGTTTATGATAATTATTTTTTTATTGAATTTTTTACATTTACTATAAATTACTGTTAATTAATTAAAAATGCATATAGTAGGATTCTGTGAAATATAGTATTCATATATTTTGCTAACTTGACAAGTGTTTTGGTAGAAGGTGCCATTCTTGCACATTTTTGTACTTTATACGTAGGTATATTATTGTATGTGCTATACTTTTTTCTTCTCATAAGTAAAATATATTATCTTAATATTTTAAGACACGCCTTTAATGAAAAAAAGGGAATAATATCCTTTCCGACAAGGAATTGAACAGTGTAGAACATAGACGATCATATTAGGAAATCGAAATTATCGAAATAAATTGAACTTAATCGTGAAACTAACTGAAATCCTACTTTTTCAGGGATATTACGATAAACACGGCTGTAATCCCAGCGACTACAGACAGTTTGGTTCTGAGAAACATGGGAATCCCAGCCGTGGGCTTTACACCAGCAACGAATACGCAGTTGCGTGTCCACGGCAATAATGAATATTTGAACGCAGAGGTGTTTCTAACAGGTATTGATATCATGTGTGAAGTGTTAAGAAGACTTGGAAATGTTAAATTTGAAGAAAATTATCAAAACTTATTTTGGTGAAGTATTAAATTTCAAATAATTGTTGTGTTCTGCAATTTTTTTGTTGCTCTGGTTATGTAACTCCGCGAATTCTAGACCTTCAAGTTACGTGCATAACATACGAACGTATTCAAGAAAATTGGTACCTAATTAATGTTTTTGTCTCAATTTTATTTTGTAAAAGACATTTTGTACTGTTTAAATTCACGAATTAATTCAACATCAGTCATAGCGAGACCAGTGTTGTCCATAGTTACGTTTTTTGTTATTCATGACGTTCTGTAATTAAAAAATTAAATTATTTAAAAATAATTTAAAAAGTATACGTCAATGTCGGTTCTCTGCCTTTTTTGCCGAAATTTATGGCCACCTGCCAACTAACGTTTCCCAGAATTTTATTTCTCGGAATAATTATTTGCCAAACTTCTCACATAATTTTGTTTTATTTCCCTGCGTAACATTTGCCAACTGTACGTTTGGTCTGCCTTTTATGATACTTTTAAAAGGCTATCTTTCATGTAGCGAATGTTACAGTTAGAGTAATTTTCATTAATTAATTTAGTTGTATAGTGTTGGTAAGTATGTGTGTTAGATTTTTAAAAAGCTGCTATACTGAGTCTTCGATAACATTTTCAAGAAATTTATGTACAGGGGTGCCATTTTCATTTGGGATAAGTTATGTATAAGCAGGTTGATGTTATATTGGATTATTTTTCTAATGTAGCACACATTCAAGTGCTTTGTGTACCTACTAAAACAAAAGCGATTTGGTTTTGGCATTTGTAAAAGCATTGTTGGTCACACTAACCTAACCTAACCGATTCCTTCCAATTTCACTTATAACTTCGTTCCGCGCTTCGAAATTTTGCAAATATGTAGGTATGTAAATTTTTGTTACGATTTGGTTCTGGCACTTCGCCGGCCGCTGCCGCAGCACGCTTGCTTCTCTCGCTCGGCTCATGCGTTATTGGTCACAGTTCTAACCTAACCTGCCCGACTTCTCCCGACTTCACCTAAACTTCGTTCCACACTTTGAAATTTTGCAAACGTGTGTGTAAAATTCTGTTGCGATTTGGTTCTGAAAGTTCACCGGCCGCTGCCGCGACACGTTTGGTTCGTTTGCTCAGCTCTTGCATTGTTGGTCACAGTTCTAACCTAACCTAAACGATTCCTTACAATTTCACCAAAACTTCACTCCGCATTTTGAAATTTTGCAAATGTGTATGTAGATTTCTGTTGCTATAAAATTGTATGTAAAATTAGTTTATCTTTGATCATCATATAAATGTACAAAAAAGGAACTGATACACAGAGTAAACGTTATTCATCTTAAAGTTGTTTGGCGTAGTGAAAGACTTGACAAATGATAAGTGCCCTGAATGTGTTGTGTCATTATAATAATCTGCTAAACAATGATTCTGCCAAACAAAACGTTGTCATACAAAATCTTGACAATCGTTAGTTGTCAAGGTGAAACAATTGGTTGGCGAACATTGGCGAACCATTGGTTGGCAAGTGATAATCAATCGGCCAATAAATTTTCGGCAAAAAGGCAGGATCCCATCATTGTCAATTAATTATTTGACATATTTTGTTCATCCATTTATCACTTATACCTGTCATCCTGAAAATGTCACATTCATATGTGTTATGGTCAGCGCTGGAAGCGCTATTTACTGAGCCTATTTTGATAGAAATTTGATTTGATCAATTCAGTTTAAAAATGGGCAGTCATTTTTCTGCCTACTTTTGGAAAGGTATTATTATGTTTCATTGGATAAGCATCATAATGTTCCCAAAATGTGTATGACTTGAAAAGCTATTATGAAATAGGTATTATGTTTGTTTCCAACACACTTGCTCATAATGTGGCTCTAATTTCACCGCAATTAGGCATATTAATGCCACGTTTAATTAAACTGTAATTTTTCATTGTTATTATTTACAAGTGAGTTACAGAGGTTTTTATTGGTCGAGTTGCATTGATCTTAAAAAAGTTTCAACACAAAAAAGATAGATTCAAATAAATACACGGGTAACTCACGTTTGATATACCTAGTCAGTCTAGTCCGACTCAAGTTTCGATCGCGTCCGGCGATCTTTGTCGCGCGTGTTCGCCACTCGTTTAGCAAACGTGAGTTACCCGTGTATTTATTTAAAATGTGTATTAATAACCACGTTAGTTTTCATACTAAAAACGATTGTGTTCAATAGAACAAATAAATCAATGTGCCTATGGCTTGCTTATATCATGCAACTTCATATTTAAACAGGTCATTCCAACTTGTACCTACGTGTTTAATAAATAAAAGTTTCATTGAAATATAACTTTTGTTTTCTTTGTAATAAAAGAAATACATTCCCAATTTTGTACACGGCTAAAACTTAATTTTCCAACTTCTTTGGCTAAAACGCTATCAAAGTTAAAAAAAAGCTAATAAAAAGCCAACAACAAGAAAAAAAAACGAGTACCATTGTTACATTGTTAGATATGCGCATAATTAATAATTATGAGAACTTATAATTTTTTCCAGCCACAACGAAAAAAAATTCATAGCTCGTTTTCACTGTTAACATGATTTTTTATTATTATTTTATCAACAAGTGTGTTTAAAAATTTCGCATGATACACGTGTGTTTTGGTGATTATCGTCGTTGGCTCATTTAAGACCCTCGCCTCACGACTCAGGCCTCAAAAGCGCCTCAGCGGCAAGGGCGGATCCAGCTTTGGCTCCAGGGGGAGTGGGAGTGGGTCACATGGCTCGAGGGGGGGGGGGGTCACAGGGGTCACATAGTCGTGGTCATGTCACAAAAATGTGCTATAAGTACATGCATGTTTTTTAGTGATGACCCATGACCCCGTGAAACCGCATCTCCTGCTCAACATTTTTTTTAAATCTGGTTATGAATATTCGGTGTAGGAATTTCGTACATAGTGAAGGTAAATTTTACAAAGTTTAAACCCAAAGTACGAGTAAGTTTTATTACAAACACATCATTCTAGATGTACAGTTTCACTATTTCTGACTTCTCTATTTCCTGGGGGTTTTAATCAGAACTTTTTTGAGATAAAAAAAATATGAATTTTCTATCCTTGCCATCACCTTCGACCACATCATCAGAAGAGTTGGTGAAATATAAAAAAAATCATCCGGGTTCATGTCCTCTTAGTCTGGCTGGCAAAAGTTGGCACTTGAAAAGAGCGGCAAATTCAAAAGTACAGTATTATTAAAATTAGAAGATTCGACTAACTTATTTCGATAACTAGGTAGGTAAATAATCCATACTAATGTTATAAATACGAAAGTAACGCTGTCTGTCTGTCTGTCTTTCCCACCAAAATCACTGAAACAATTTTGATAAAATTTGGTATGTATAATGTAGATAGAATGGATTCCTAGAAACGACATAGGCTACTTATTATCACAGAAAAAGGGTTGGAAGTGTGAAATAAGGAAGCTAAGCTAATATAGGAGTTTATCATTGCTAAAGATAAAACCATGAATTTTGTAGATATGAAGAAAATATGAGTGTGAAACAGTAGGGCGCTGCTAGTAGTATATAGCCTGGAATACTTTTAATTTGGTTAAAACTCCCAACAAGATAATTAGATTAATAAATTGAATAGAAGAAGAAGCAACCCCACAAGATAATGAAAATGTATCAATAGACTGGATGAGATTAAATCGAAGACTGTTGTCCTTGTATCTAATAGGTACGTAAAACCGAATGAATACAAAGTCATATTTAAGTTTTTTAGGTAAAAAAAATAAAAAAATAAAAATCTTTGCCCATCGAAAACACAAGATCAGCATAAAAATCCAATGCAAGGTACAATCGGTTGGCTTAAAATATCAACAATGGACACTTATTATTTTTTGTTATATTATTGTGTACTTACAGATGTATCATGTTCACAAGTAAATATCTTATCTTATACCTTTAAACGAGCAATTCTTGTATATATATATGTACATATATATAGAATCTGAATCTCGGAAACGGCTCGAACGATTTTCATGAAATTATGTATACAGGGGGTTTCGGGGACGATAAATCGATCTAGCTATAATAAGTTTTATTTTTTAAAAACATCATTTTATGCGCGTTTTTAGACAATGAAACACTTCTTCAATGTCATTAGAATACGATAATTTATTTCGCAACTTTTCTGTAAGTCTAAATGGCTCAGACGGAATACGCTCGCCCTCGGAGTCAACAGGCCCCGGTTCGAATCCTGACTCGGGATTTTTCTTTTTGTTCTTTTTTTTTCTGAGAAAATCTTATACTTATAGCCTTTTATAATATATTTATAAACGCATTTAATTCGTATCTAAGTAGGTACATATTCTAACAAAAACATAAAAAAAATCCTATTGACGATGCATCTGCACTATGATAAAACTATTTTCGTCACCACTATCTATTGATGCAGATTGTTGAAGATTCAATTGTAGTATCACAATTTAGTTCAGTATACATCATCAGCCAGATGCTCCTTATATCTGAGACAAGATGAAAGAATTCACATAACTCTCCATATATGTATATTATACCCCAACACATAGGCGCAGAATGTAGCAACACCTAGCTTGTGAATAGCGGTGTAGGTATAGACTAATGCATGTGTGTTTCCAGGAACATAGACGTGATCCCAGTCGTGCTGGGTCCCACGTCCGACAGCCTGGTGCTACGGAACCTGGGTATTCCGGCGGTGGGGTTCTCGCCCAAGCAGCGCACAGTCTCCCGTGTTCACACTAGCAACGAGTATCTCAACGCTGCCACGTTTCTGAACGGGATCGATATATACTGCGGTTTGCTGCAGTCGCTTGGAAACCTTCCTCACATCCAAAATGGCCACGATTTACAAGAATATAAATGAATAGATGTTTGTGTGCCTTCTAACGCGCCGTCTTGCGTGAGCGACCTTGACGCGAACGCGCTTTGAATCGCCCACGTAAGACGTCGCATTATGAATGAAAATAATGTAGTAACTTAGTGAATAAAATATACAATAATATGGGTGAAAATCCTGTAGATATCTAGTTAACGAATTATAATAGTAATATAATTAAAAACTACGGTATGTTATTTGGACGATGTATCATCAAATCTTGAAAAAAAAAAATAGTTTTACACATTTTAACGTTGAATATACGTAGTAAACAGTAACCTGATTAGTTTTGTGAAAGAAATTTTATGTATACAAATGTCAAACAAATATTTTTTTACATTTGTGAAATAACAATTGTTTCATATTTTTTCTTCATATGAGTACGTACTACTCGTAAGAAACAAAAGTATCTTGCATATATGCACATAATGCAATTTAATAAAATAGTTTGAAAGATCGCTCCCGATTTCACAATAATGTGGAATGAATGGAATTGGTCATTTTTTTAGTACAGATAGTACTAGATAGACATGATTTGTACCTAATACTTACCTAAGTGTTATATCGTTATTAAGTTACTGTAGGTATAGGTATAATTTTCTGTTTAATTACATATTTAGTGTCTTGTTTGTTAGCGAGTGCTTAATAGAGGTAGAATTAATTGAATAGTTGTAACCGTAATGTAAATATTTTAAGGTTGAATATTACTGAATTTGAATCTGAGAATATTAATAAGGTAGGTACATAGTTTTTACTAAGGCAAACAATGTTTCATATAGGTACCTGATACTGTATAGTGTGACTATATAAAACCGGCCTACGAGCCAGCAGCACCTAGAAACAAAAACATAAAGGCCTCACTGAGTGACGAGTGTAGTGGAAGAGGGAAGAGGTACACATCCAGTAGTCGACTAGCATAGGTTGATGATGACTTTATTGTCTGACCTTTCAGGATTTCGCAAGCATTCCAATTTAAGCTTATTACAATGCAAATACCTACTACACTGAGATGGACGCGATACTATTCGTGTTCGTATGTGAGCTGTTTTCCGCAACTCGACGTCTCTTATGCTGAATTCTTATGCTATGATTACAAAAAATAATGTTCTTTAGACATGTTTTGTACCGATAAGTCTATTCACAAACTCGGCTTGGGGAAGTACCACACCTTTGCCAGTTAGGTATTCAACCGCCAAACATTAAAGTGCAAACGTTGCGTTCCTATTCAAAGGGCACTGTTTCCAGAGAAATTACCGGGTAATAAACTATTTTCGTACGAAAAATTAAACCGACTTCAAAACCACAAATAATTACTCAAAAGCGAAAAATAAAATAAAATCATTATTATAAGCGCTACTCACTCATCTATTTGAAGTCGGTGCCAGCCAAATCTAACAGGTAGTGGATAGATACTACTTACCTGTGCCTACTTACCATGTGCCTACATAGCATCAATCTACTAACTTTTTGACATGACGTGCACCGACTTCAAATAGAAAAGTGAGTAGCGCTTATAATAATGATTTCAGTTTATTTTTCGCTTTTGAGTGCATATTTGTGGTTTTGAAGTCGGTTTAATTTTTTGTACGAAAATAGTTTATTTTACCCTTTTTAGTGTACAAGAATAAAATTTAAAAAATTGATTAACCCCCGACTACCTCAGATTTGTTATCTGTACAACATTCTACTAGTCAAGCCCTTTCATTTGATACCCATATTAAGGGAGTTGTGAAAAAAGAAATGTATTTCGCCATTTTGTGGTAGTGGATTTGAAATTTGTCATAGTGCAAAGTTTGATAACCATATTGAGGTAGTAATGAAAAATATAATACAGGTAGTTCTCCATTTTGTGGTGGCGGCCATTTTGGATTTGAAATTCGTTACAGTGTATATAGTTTTTTACTAGTGAAGCCCTTTCATTTGATACCCTTATTGAGGTAGGTTGTGAAGAAATATTTTGTCCGCCATTTTGTAGAGTCAGCCATCTTGAATCGACATTAACCAAACATAGCTAAGAACATCTGCACGGATATTAACCTTGAAATAAAAAAAACCGCATCGAAATCGGCCCATACGTTTGAGCTCTACGGTGCCACAGACAGACAGATAGACAGACATGGACGTCAAACTTATAACATCCCTTTTTTGGTCGGGGGTTAAAAACAAGTTTTTATTAATCCATTTACACAATTTCGTATTGACAGGATCGAGTTTCATAACTTTTGTGAAATCTACAACAAGGTAGGTACGTCATCCAGAAAATTGTACGCAAATTTTAGTTTATTGTTCAAATTTCAAAAACCACCCGACCGATTTCGATAAGATTTATATGGGACCATTCGGGAAGCATACCCATCCGAACACAAAAATAAATTTTAAAATGGATCTACATCCATTTTAAAATTTATTATATATCTCGAGAACCTCTACAGGTTCTCGAGAAATAAAATACATTAAAAAATAACATTGGGGTCGAATTGATGACCTCCTCCTTTTTTGTGAGTCGGTTAAAGAGATAAATCATCTTACATATATTTCTGGCTGCCGGATGATTTGAACTCCTTATTTTAAAATAGCTGCTTAGCACTGGTCTGTTCGAGTTAGACGTGGTGATTATCATCAGGAGTATGATTGTCAGTAGGTATTCAAAGTTGGTAATAAAGCTACAAAGGCAAAGTTATTTTTGAAATTTTGTGATAGGGGGAAAACAATCATAATTAGAGACGATTGTTAAAAATCAGATATGTAACGTATGGTTTTATTTGCTGTAACTTTTGTTTATAGATATGAATTTAAATTTCTTCGAATGAGATATTTTTATACAATATTTTGTCCTGTTTTTGTTTGATTTGATTATATGATTTGTTAGATGAATTTCCAAAAACGGTTCACTTACTGTTGTTAATTATTTTCAATTGCCAACAGGAAAATCGATATTAGGTAAGTACCTATATCAGTGACAGCGCTCCCGCATAAGTATTGTAAATAATAAATCTTTCTTATCGTTTGTGTTTTATTTTTTTTTTCATTTTACATCACTGAATGGGAGCTTAGGGCATGTCCCTACAAACAATGATATTTATATAGAACAAAAAAATCTAAAAATATATTAAAAAGGTATAGTTTTATTTCCTACTAGCTGAACCCGCTACTTCGTTCGCGTAAGCGGCTGTTACGGACTTATACATTAGTTGAAAGTACGTCAAAATTAACTAAATTTGGATAAGTAGCCATTGAAAACCCGAGTGAATTTTTTTTCACAAAGATGGTTATGTAATTATATCATCTTTATTATTCTTCTTTTAAACAAAATCAAACATACTTAATAAGTAGGTTTCGTAGTAACGAACACAGCCGCAATTGTTAAGTTTGTAGGATTTTTATAGAATACATTATGAAAAGCTGTTGTGCATGATCTTATACCTACTTATCTCTTTTTCTCTAGCTATTACCCGCGACTTCGCCCGCGTAAAATTTTGAATGAAGTCTTCAAAATGATTAATTTATTTGAGTTTTAATGTTACGCAAGCAAGTTGAACCTATAACTCAAAGCAAAATCTAAGTGAAATGTTAATGTATAAATTTAATTGTAACACAGAAAAAGAATCAAAGAACGAAAGAATCCAAATTCGGCATAAAAATCATTTTAGCAGCAAAAAAACTCATTAGTACAATTAAGAATACCAGTAACGCCACCTAGTGATGAAAGAAAAAATACATACCACAATAGCAAAACATTGATTTAAATGGGGTTTAGTGTTTGAGATTTAAACTGACATTAGCGCCATCTAATGAGCATATAACGTTGCTTGTTATTTTGATTGTGCATCCAAAGGTAGTATATGTGGATTTCAGACTATAAGCTATCTCTGTTTCATTTTTCTACCAAATTTGCTTAGTATTTCTGACGTCACAGTAACCTATAAGTAACCGATTTGCTATTTTTGAGTACAAACTAAGTACGTGTGTTTCGAATTCCTTCCAAATGTGTTCAGCCGTTCCCACGTTGCTCTGTAAATATTATGAATGTCAATGTTTGGATGTTTGTTACTTAATCATGGCCGGAACGTATTTAGTGGCCGGGTTGAAATTTGCAATACAATTAGATTATAGTTTGGAATCACACATAGGCTAAACATTGCTACTTAAGCTAAGCCAAGATATTATGTCTTTCAAATTTTAACTCAATACATTCAGCCGTGCAACGTAATTGAGCAGCAACAATTTAAACATTGGCATATTTGTATAATATTGGTAGGATAGGATTTTACAAAATTTTAGAAAAAATAAAACCAGTCAAGTGCAAGTGGGACTCGGACGCGAAGGGTTCCGAACCATTAGCAAATAAACGGCTTTAATTGTATGGGAGCCCGCTTCATAATTTATTTTAACTAATTACATTTAAAGAGAACATAAAACTAAATATTATGTGAATAGTTAAAGCGTCTGTGACAAGTACGTTATTAGTATCGAGCAAGAAACGGTAAAAAATATGACGTTGTATGGGAGCCCCTCTTAAATAAATACCTATTTATTTTATTTTTAGTATTCTTTGTTAAACCAGCAATAGAAATACATCATCTGTGAAAATTTCAACTGTCTAGCTAACACCGTTCTTGAGATACATCCTGGTAACAGACGGACGGACGGACGGACAGCGAAGACTCAGTGATAGGGTCCCGTTTTTACCCTTTGGGTACGGAACCCTAACAACGGTCTGCTTCGGTCACCGAAGCTTGTTAAACACTACCTTTAAATTTCTAAGGATTATAGCCTTGTTTCTCTCCTTGCGAGATAGGGCCCCGACGCCCAGCAGTGAGAACATTTAATGGGTATTAAATGGCTATTTATTATGCTAATATGTTTTCGCCTGAAGAACAAAAATCTACTTCAATGACAGGTAATTTAATTCTGTCATTCGACTAAATTTTATAAGAAGCTATGGCTATGTCGTACAGAAAAATCTAAGCTGATTTTAGTTTTTTGTTGATATTTGAAAAACTATTTTTGTTTTCGATATATGAGATCACCTCTGAAGTATTTTCTACCAAACAAAAAAGGAATTATCAAAATCAATTCACAATAGCGGAGTTATCGCGTAAAATCAAACCAAATAAAAACACATGCAATCCGATTGAGAACATCCTCCTTGTTTGAAGTCGGTTATAACCGAATGATGTTTGTTTTTTCACACAAAAATATATTTTTGATAATTATTCTTTCATTCAAGACGACGCGACGCGATCACGTGGGCACGTTCTAGAATCTAGATATTCTGTGGAGCGTCTGTGAGACACAGAGTACTTAGAAGTTAGTATATACCGAACGCGCCGCACGTGTCGTTATTATTTAATGTTTGTGTGATTTCCGAACCACCAGACCGATAATGTTTAAATTTTGACGGGACAGTATTAAAAATGTGGTCTTTCTAACAAAAAAAGAATTAATGAAATCAAACAAACGCAAACATGAGTTACAACCAAATACACATTCTGACTTTCACCCCCTTCCGCAAGAAAACCGATCAGAGTTTGGGGATCAAAAGTAGCCTACAGCCATCTCCTTAGTATAAACTAAAGTTATGCCAAGTTTCAGCTGAATTGAATCAGAAGTTTCGGCGTGATGCGTGATCCCTATACAGAAAGACAGACAGACAGACATGAAAGAAAACAAATGCAGATTTGCCATCAGTATTGAAAATAGAGTGCTCCAAAATTTTTTTTTTTCAAAATATCATCAATGTACAGAATGCGACCCGTTACAGTTTTATTATACGTATAGATTTGCTACAAGTTACAAGTTTCATTCATTCATTCATAATTTAAGAGCGACGCTCTTGTCGGTGGAGTTCCTTCCATGTACTTCTACACTTCGCCTTCTTCTTGACTTCCTGATACGACACTACATTTATCTTCTCCTTCACTTGGTTCATGTAACTTCTCCTGGGTCTACCTCTCTTCCTTCTCCCTTCTAATTTACCTTCCATTATTGTTCTAATGAAGTTGCCGTTTCGTATCAGATGTCCCAACATCTTCCCTCTTCTGTTTTCTATTGTTTCCATTAATGTTCTTTTCTCCTCTACCATCTTCAAAACTTCTTCATTGCTCTTCATTTCCTTTAAGCTAATTCTCTCTATTCTCCTCCAATACCACATTTCGAATGCCTCTAATCTTTCCCTATCCCTTTGAGTCATGGTCCACGTTTCCCTGCCATACAATGCAATACTCCAGATGTTGATCTTAATCAGCCTCTTTCGAATATTCTTTGATATTCGGGCTTTAAACAGATGCTTTTCATTGTTGAAAGCTCTTTTTGCCATTGCTATTCTAGCTATAACGTCTGGTGTACACCTGGAATCATTGGTTATCACACTGCCTAAATATTTGAATTGTGTTACGTTATCTATGGAAATTGAGTTAAGTTTAATTGGGTTTTTAGTTATTGCTTTCTTCTTTGAAGTAGTTAAAATTATAGCTTTTTTTACGTTTATTTTCATTCCGAATTCTGTGAATATTAAGTCTATATCTTGTAGTAGTTCTTTCAACTGTGTAGAGTTTTCAGCCAAAGCTGCGATATCATCCGAACATCTTATAAATTGTATTTTTTCCCCGAGAATGTTAACCCCACCCCTTCCTGACTCTATTAGTTTTCTTATGACACATTCTATAAAAATATTGAAAATAAGTGGTGAAAGTGGACTCTCTTGCCTAACTCCTTGTCTTTATCTTTGCCCTTCCTAAGCTACAAGTACTTAGGTAGTTTATTTTCATGAGCATTTCAAGTGGTTATTCTTCTTACAAAAGTAAGTAATATAGGTAAAGGGTAATATTTGTTTCTTGAGAAGTTCATCTTATTTCTTTCTTTTGAAACTAAATCCACTCAATTACACGATTGTGGATACCCTGAAATTATTTTAATGAGTAGGTAATGAACAAATGATAAATAATAATACGAAAAGGATACATCGTATTGGTTTAGTCAAGAAGTTCTTTTTGGGTCAATATTTTTTTCGAAATCTCCTAACATTATGATTGAAGTGTCTTTCGACTCAGAATGCCATCTTAATAGTTTTTGAGAAAATACCAAGCCCGCACGCAATAAATGCATTAGTAATGAGTGACAAAAAGAAAGGTCTTTCCTTATTTGCCAATATATCATAAACTATTTGAGATAAATACAATTTGAGAAAAGGTAAATAAAGAAGAGAAAAAAAAAGTCCCGGCAACCAGAACTGTTGGACCAATATTCATAATTTTCCCAGACGGTTTAAAATACACCCGAAAACATCTATGCATTATACCGGCGCAATTGAATTATTTTAATTTTTATTGTAATATTTAATAAGTTTGAATAATATATATTCACTAAAGGTCCGAAAACAGGTGTGGCTTGAGCAAGCCGGAGTACTCATTTTCGGGCGTATTTTCAACCCTCTGGGAAAATTATATATGTCATCGGAAAATAACAAGAACCGTTAAGTTAATCAATTCACTAAGTAGTTGATCAACTTTCGGAAAATAACAAACGACAGTTGAAATGTATTATTTAACGCAATGAATGTCACATGACTCCAGAGGGGGAGTAACATATTCTTAGTAAAGTCATAAAACTGTCCGATAAGTAGGTCCATCATCAGCCCCAAGACGTCCACTGCTGAAAATAGGCCTCCGCCCTAGATTTCCACAACGAACAGTCCCGCGCAACCTGAAACCAGCGGTTTCCAGCGACCTTAGTCAGGTGATCTGTCCATCTAGTGGGAGGTCGTCCAACACCGTTGTCTATATTCATCCTCAGACTTAGGTACCTGTTGAGATACTCTACTGAGGTCCCTGAGCATAGCACCGAGGTCTTCCAGCGATTCGGTCCCAATGACTATGTCGTCGGCAAACCGAAGGTGAGTGATGCATTCACCGTTGATATTGATCCCATATCCGTTCCAGTCCAGTACCTTGAAAACATAATATCTCACGCCTAGCCGGATATGTTTTGTGCGCTGGTCTGGCTTTGCTGTAAATACAGTTCAACACTTCGATATAGCGATAGTCGTTGCGGCATCGCTGAAGAGACCGAAGCATTGCCCAGGTCTCGATGGAATCGAAGGCTTTCTTATAGTCCACATACGCTACACATAGTGACCGATTATACTCCTCGTTTTTTTGTATAATCTACGGAAGCATATGGATGTGGTGTATTGTGCTATAATATTTTTGGGTGGTTGGGAGTCGTCAAATTATGTTTAAAAAAAATAAAACCTAGCTAGATAGATTTATCGCCCCCAAAACCCCGGTATACATAATTTCATGAAAATCGTTCGAGCCGTTTCCGAGATTCAGATTCTATATATATATATACCTATATACCTACAAGAATTGGTCGTTTAAAGGTATAAGATTCAGCGTGTCTCTTACCATACGGTGATCGCTGCCGGTCTACGATAAGTACAAAAAGATAGGTACGATAGTGTCGGTATATGATAAGTAGGTATACCTAGGTACCGGACCCGGTCCGGGGCGGGGTCATGAACCCCATGACCCCCCCCCCCAGGATCCGCGCTTGCGCGCCATAGACAGATTTTCGTGGGCTGTGAATTGAATTCTAGCGTCATACTCGGGAATGATAAGAAATCTTCGAGTAAAGTCGGGACCATGGCCATCTAGAAATGCTGACGCTTTTCTAGATGGTCATGGTCATGGCCACACCCTCCTATTTCACCCGCGTAGTTTCCAAAGTAAGCTATAAAATTCTGAGCTATAAGTTTTCACTTCTATCGGCTGTTCCTGTAACTGTCAGTTTTTTACCGACTTCCAAAAAGGAGGAGGTTATCAATTCGACCCCTATGTTTTTTTAAAGACAATTTATTTTATTTTGAATCTTTTATGTTTCTTTTCTTGGTTCAGCCTTGAAGTATCTTTGAGAGGACACCTAGTTTTCAATAGAGCCTTGGATCGGATAAAAGAGACAAAGTTAAACATAGATGTTAAGGTAACGTCCAAAAGCTCGAGATAGTCAGTGATCGAATCAGATAAATCTCGAAAAGTAGGGTTCGCGAAAGAATGCGTGTGCGTTACGCCGTAAGTGTCAAAAGAAGAACCCTGTGGAGGTTTTAGTCGGCAGGGCACTTATGCCCTGCCTATATAATGCCTATATATGCCTATATAATGGCACTATGTCCGTCTGTGGTATCTAGTACGGCTGGACGACATTATCTCAATCCCAATCCTCTCCCCCAGACGGAAGTGTTTACGCATTTGCGTGCATTTATATGCATTTGCATTCACTTCATTAATAAACAGAATTATGATATGCTCCATAAACGCTGTCTTGTGTGAAATCGTCCCACTGTAATGGTTTGCATATTTTTCAAGGTTGTCGTCTCAATCACAATTACGTAGATACTTATTATTTATAAGCTCTGTGTTTCTGTCGCAGACTCGTCTGTAGTCCAATCTAACTTCATTTGCAAGTCAGAGTTATTCAAGAATGTACTTACGATTATTATAATTTTTTTGTGAACGCGTTTCTTACTTAGTATTTCAGTACTCCATAATTATTGAGAGTAAGCTTAACAATACGTTTATCAGCAGTTTACGGGCCTACGTTTTGTTCCTGAGATAAATTATCTATGTATCAACTTAAACAATTTCATAAATATCTAATACTGTGCCAATAGAAACAGAAGCCTCCTCGTCGCTTCAGTGATCGCGTAGTATTTTTTTCTGGTGAGTCTACTAAGTTATGAATCCTAATGTATCCAGGTACCTACACAGCACAATATTATATGCAAGTGTCAAGTAATAATTAGCGAACACAATTTTTCCACCACGTATAATTTTGATAGAATTGTATGCAATAGTATTACCTACTTATGCCAACTTTGAAACTCTTACCGAGCGTTCCACTCTCTGTTAACTAGTCCTTGTTTATTGTGAGGCTAGTGGTATATGGCGTTCAATTTCACAATCATGATCAAGGGCTGATCTAGCTTTGGATCCAGGGGAGGGATCACATAGGTCCAGGGGGGGGGGGGGGTCGCAAAGTCGTGATCAAGCCACAATACTGTGGGATAGCTACATGCATGTTTTTTTAATTAGTGGACTACCTAGGTTCTGGAGATCCAGCAGATCACTGGCTTCAAAGATGAAGAAAAGAAATACTCTGTAAAACGGCGTGTTCCAAGAAAGATATTTTTTTTCAAAGACATGCATATTTTCCTTCCGTTATTTAGTATTGAGTCATTTCGTATTTATTAGTAGTCATCTAGTAGGTATTTAGAGTAGGGTAGGACTCTTTGCAGAGTTTCCGTCTGGGGAAGCATTACACCTTTGCCAGCTATTCTACCGCCAAGTAGTAGATACCTAATGCGCAAACATTACTGTGTTCCTGTTTAAAGCAATGTTTCCAGTGAAATTACAGGGCATAGAGATAAAACATCTTATATCTCGGTGACGTGCGCAGTGCAGTGCTAGGTAATGTTTTGGATTTTTCATGTCCAAAATTGCGAGTCACTATGTTGTTATGTGGCAGGCATGTTGCTAACCATCAGGTACACGACCTGCTCGTCTCGTCATTCTATACTAGGAAAAAAACCCTCGTCAATTATAGTCAGCGCGCGCCGTGTGAGGGAAAGCCTCGAGCCTCAACGCCTCAAGCCTGCTTATGTGTGTGGGTATGAGTATACCTATACATAGATACATAGCTCAAGTACCAACAAAATTATTAAAATAAGTGTGTCGTACTAAAAACAAATGGTATTTCGCGAACTCGCTCCTGATACTTACCAAAAACAAGCCGCGAACCTTAAATGTAATTATCAACTACACTAGTGTATTGAAACATAATTAAAAAACCACTTAATCGCTCTTCACTATGAAAAAGAAGAAGAGTGGCAGTCCAATAAAATACATAGGTATGTAATTAAGTACAATGTTTTTTTAGAACTATTTTAGTCTTCTGTCCTTTTTTCCACCTGTACTGACGCCGTAATTACCTAAGTATGTGTTGGTTGGTATAGGCCAAAGACAATATTATACCCATTTGACTGATCGTACGACTGCCCTTCCTTAGCGTTTTATTAGCATAATTGCACTAAGCCTGTTGCTAGTTCGGTCAGTCGGGCTTTTGATTTCGACGAAAAAGTGCTGGCAATAATCCCTAAAAATATAAAATACGGGTTTCTGCTCAGTGAAACGGTGCGGAAATAATAGCAGGGCATCCAGGTTTACAATGAACGGTATATCATTTCACAAGTAAGTAATTTAATGCAATAATTAGAAAAACCTAACATCATCAATCTACAAAATTAAAAAGAACATTAAAAAAAAAACGAAATGGGAACTCTGTTGATGTTTTTCTTTGCATCCTGTTCTGTCCTTTGAAGTTTGCAAAAGTCTATGTCGTTTTGTCCGATCATTCGTGGAAGGTAGTGCACGTCACACCGATATTTGGCTAATCACAGTGCGGCTGTTTACCTCGTCCTGCGTCCCAGCTGGTGCGTTGTGAATGTAGGCGTGATTAGTTTCATCGCCAATCAATAGAGTATCTAATCTGTGGTATAGGCTATACGTATCTACAAAGATTTAGCATGTTTATATTTATGAGAATCAGCAGAGGATCATTGTATAGTTATGAGATCATTAGATTGAATCACTATGCAAGAGCTAAAACAAAAATAATCATAATTTATCTAATTATGTACTGTTTCTTTGTTCTGTATTAAATAATTGCCATTCTGTCTGATTTATAATAGATATGACCAACAAGTAGGTAGCTCATACATAAGTGTAGGATTGGCGAATTATTTTTAGTTTAGTTTATATAAGCGACTTAATTATTAATTAAATGTGATTGATTGACATTTTGTTGTACCTATTAGAGTAGTTAATAAGTCAAAGCGTTTAATAGAATTAAACAACTGGTAACCTGAATAGGTATATCAATAAGTTCCAGATGACTTATTAAAGACATAAATGGGTTAAAGAAGATGTAAAGAATAAATATGATAATTTAGTTTAGACGCTTTTTGCGTTAGTGTTGACTTACTCAAACATGGGTTTGGAAATAAACAGGGCCCATCGTAAGGTTTCGCGTAAGAGTGCGATAGCGTTACCGCTCAAAGGTGGTGGTGGTGGTTTTTGTTGGTAGGGGCACCATTCGCGGCGTCGTGTCTGATACAACCATACCGTACCGTCCCTTTTAGGCGGCGGTTATGCGTAAATGCTTATCCTCCACGTTTAAAACGTCCATCTCGTCTGGAGTTGATTTTTCATAAAAACGTGTGAAGAATAAAATCGCAGACTTTTACTATTTTTGGTGCTTTGGACGACATTTTAGAACGGTTGGTTTTTAATTTTTACTTTTCAGACATGAAGCCATTTCAATGGGCATCAAGTATGTTAAAAACATTAAAGCCTGAAGAAATAGAACTATAGATGAATAGACACTCTTTATTGTACATAAGCAAAACAATACAATAGAAGAAGAAAAAACAATAAAACTAGCATTAAAATCGCTAAAAGCGATTTCTTCCAGGCAACCTTGGGATGGAAATGTTTTTAGAAGAAATATGTATTTTTTGGTATGCGTAGTAACAGGTCCAGCGCCTGATGGCAAGCAACAAGGTTGCCTACAACAGCACAGTGATACGAACCTCTTTGCCAAACTAGAGTACAAATTCAAATTTTATAACGGTTATCCTAAACAATATTATATACACTATCTGAGTAACCTATTTGAAGGACTAAAATTAAATATTTGTAATGTATAAGTAGCGTGGTCTTATTGTTATGTCCACAATTCTCCAGGCGTGAAGTGTCGTTATGAAGTATCCGACGTGTCTGCTAGTCCTCAGCGCGATACTGGCGAGCGGCCTGTCTGAAAATGATTGTGAAAAATTATCTGACCATCCGGCTGTTGCGAGGCTACGAGAATATATTCGGATAGACACTAGTAATGAGGAAAATTTGGGTGAGTTTTATGTTTTTTACTGATATTAGTGATCTGTCTCGACTTCGTTCGGTTTGAACAAAGAGTTTTTACTCATAAAAATGAATTTATTATTTATTAATATTGACTTGGCCGTCAGTAGAGCAGGGATACAGACAGAGCAGACGTCGTCTACCAGTCAGGTCGTCATCTAACGCGATGGAAAGATGAGCTCGATGCATTTAAAAAAGATTGGACGATGAAAAGTCAGGGTCGGAATAAATCAATGTTAGAATTGTACACGAAGATAGACTTATGTTCAGCAGTGGGCTATAACAGGCTGAAGATGATGATGTTGATGCTTTGGTTTAGAGCAGCCTTTCCCAAAGTGGGTGATAACGCCCCCTTCTGGCCGCTTCAGGCCTAAAGGGAGGCAATACTAATATAATACCAGAAAAAAATGGGGACGTTGTGTAGAGGCTTGGAGTCTGTTGTGTAGTACTTACTGGGCTCAGGTCTCAAGCGGACTCTTGCGGGTTATGTATTGTGAAAGTCTCATTTAGAATGAACGTTTAATCTCCGCTAATATTGCTCATAATAATTAATTCATTTAATTTGAAGTTATAGTAGTTTTTAAGTATGTGAAAAAATTTGGGCGCTAAAAAAATAATTTATTCTAAAAGTGGACAGCTGACAAAATAAGTTTAGGAACCCCTGATTTAGACCTTTGCCTAGCAGTGGAGTCCTGAGTCCCATAAAAATAAGGATTTTAATTCAGAGGTTTCTTTGACATACATATTACAAAAAAAAAGAACTACTTACATATTTGAGCACACTTCTCTCTTTTTAATATGAGCATGAAAAAAGACGTGGTAAACGTGTGGTGGAATGAGCCTTCTTTTGTCATGGTCATTGATGGTCACGTGATGATGATGAGTTTTTCTCCTATATCATAAAGGCTAGTAAATGTGATCCATAAGAACATTTGTTAGCGTTTACGCGACGAACCAGCACGTTCGTACTTCGTCTGCTCCTGTCCTCGTTTTCTTTACGCTCTCTAAGAGCGTTGTTCTAAATTGCCATGTATTTTGTTAGTATTAGATTAGATTAGATTGCTGGATTTTATACTTAGTCTACTGATATCAGTGTTACATTTCGTGATATATTTAACAGTCTCTATTTGTTCGTCCTGTCAAAAAATAAGAATTCTATTCTTACAATGAAACTGTATTTTTTTTTTATTGCAATCAAACATGATTAGGGTCAACATCAATATATCTTATTTTAATATTGAAATAATCAAACCTGATCTTAATTTTGAGTTGCAGTAACTGATAAGTTGTTTGCCCATGATCAATACTTCCCCAAACTGCTTATTAGTAACTGTAATGATCACAGTAAAATTCAGTTATGGATAATATAACATTGCAACTACAAGTCAAATTTATAATTATTTAATAAAGAGTCAGCAATAAAAACACATAAAGCAGAACAACAGTTGGTCAAGACAAAATTAAAATTATAGTCACAATTAAATGATTGTTCATTGAGTTATTTCCATAAAACCTCTTAAAATGTGTTGTTCACAAAAAAACATACATAACTTTTTTTTTTTTTACAACGTTGATAGTCACAGGTTTGTCGTATCAATATAATATATTAAAAAATACCTATAATCTTCTGTAGAAAAACATTCATAAATAGTCATTTGTTTGTGTTTACTTACTTGATTTTTCATTTTTTTTCTAAAAGCAACAAAAGATGAAGCGATATTTTCAACCGTAGGAGTGGCTGGTAGAAGATGTAGAGTGGGTGTGTAAGGCACGCGAGAGAGACGCGTGGGAAGGTTTACGAGAGGCCTAAGCTGCAGAGGCGACTACTACATACTTTATCAAATTTTAATCTAATATGCATAAAATATTACAAAATGAATAATTTGAATGGAAAAGTATCTTTAAATATGTATATCTACTATACTCTGATATAACTATTTTTGTAGTAGAAATAAAGACATTTTTTTTGTAAAACCAAATGAAGTTGTACTAGTTTTAATTTGATACAGAAACGGCCGTCGACTTCTGGAGGGAGCTAGCAGCTGAGATCGAGCTGCCCATGCAAGTGCACCGGCCGGCTGGGAAGCCGGTGTTGGTGATCACGTGGCCAGGGCTGGATCCTGGTCTACCCAGCATCATGCTCAACTCGCACATGGACGTGGTTCCCGCAGAAGAGGTTAACACCGCTTTAAAAATAGAACGAATAAATATTGGTGGATATCTCACACACAATACCATCTAGCCCCAATCTAAGCAAAGCTTGTACCATGGGAGCCAGATAGCTGAAATAATACTTATATATCTTTAGTTTTTGAACATAAAGAGTCTAACTCACTACGTTACTCTCATCGCCTGGAGAAATGGGGTGATTTATCTTTTTGCCTTTTAAATTCTCTGGATAAATTGCCTTTCGAACCAGAGTAAACAAATATTGGCAGACAACTAGCTACTAACTTCTTGGCGGTAAGATAACTGGCATAGTTGATCACACCTTACCCTGGTGGGAGAATCCTACCACTAGAAAATGTATTTATATGAAATCTACTTACAATATTATTTGGGGATGGCCATAGAAGGTATAAAGTAAATTTCATTAGATGGGACGTTAATGTACACAACAATATGTAATTTCCAGAACGAATGGACGTTCCCGCCGTTTTCAGCACATATAGATGAGGATGGCCACATGTATGGGCGCGGCTTGCAAGACACGAAGGACATTGCCATACAATATCTGGAAGCCATCCGACAACTGAAGAACGATAATGTTACGCTACTTAGGACTCTGCATATCACGTTAATGCCAGGTCTAATATATATAACATAAAACCACAATAATTAATTAATTAATATAGTATATGCATGCACACTGCACAGTCATCAGTGCCGCCCTTCCATTGTCCCATTTTGTCTTCAGGTACAGTTCATTGTCTTTTTCTCCAGCCTACACTGGAATACAAATCCAATTCTTTGTTCACAGATAATTCCTTCTCTGAATTGTGGATTGTGGGTTCGATTCCTGCTAAGAAAGAAGATTCGGTCCATTTTATTTTAGCACTTGTTCTATTCGGTTTACATTCTTCCCCATATAATAGGCATGACGATTCAATTTTGATTTAATGCGCCATTAAAAGGCTACTCAGTAATGGAAACATAGTTAACAAACTTACTTGGTACCGAAATAAAATTATGTTTATAGATGAAAGAATTACTTTGTCATCTTAAAAACGACCCGTGGTATCACGATTTAAAATCACACTTTTGGATTTTCCTAAAAACACTTCATACAAAAACACAGCTAAAGCGTGACGTCAATGCTTGGTATTTTCTAAGCCTCGCGCGTAAAGTTTGTATGTTAGCTACAGATATTAAAAATTGCGTTTAGGAAACTGGTTTCAGAAAAAAAGTCGTTTTAAATTGAAAGGGTTATTCAATGGTAAATACATTTTCTAATAATTTCGTAGTTTTAAAATAGACTTGCCCATCCAGATTTGAATAATCATAAAGTAAGTTAAACAAAAATATATCGAAATTAAAGCTGATTAGCTATTTAATTACTGTCATTATATTAAATAATATAATTCCAGGATTAGTCGTCATGCCTATTACTGCGTACCTATTCCTAATTTATCTTGTGATACTTTTACGAAAACCACTCTGATCTACCCTTGACGCGTCATGATTTTTGTTTTCGTGATGTGAAAAAGTCTATAGTTTGTATAAGTAATTATTTATTTCCTAGTGTTATTAGTAGAGTTTGGAAGTGAACCATTTCATTTCATATTTCTTGCAGATGAAGAACTTGGCGGCTACGACGGAATGAAAGCGTTTATAAAAACTGATGAATTCAAGAAGTTAAATATTGGATTCGCTCTGGACGAGGGATACTCCAGTAAAAACGACACTTTGTTCGCTTTTTATGTCGACAGGAGACCCTGGCGTGAGTAACATAGATAATATCGACACCGATAATAATCGAACCTGAGAAGTTTAAAGAAGAAATCACAGAGCAATAAGAAAAATAATTTTATTTATGGAAGTTACCTATGCATTATTAGCTCAGTGGTATTGTGTTATTCCACGCAGTGGTGTTGCTTACCGTCAGGTTCATAATATTATCTTCCGTCACTTCTTATTATTATAACGTATGATTTTTTTTCCTGATACAAACAATATTCTTCAAACAATATTCAGATTTACCAATAAATCCTATTTCCTACTTTTTTACTTTATTTACTTATATATGCGAAAGTTTGTATGTATGTATGAATGTTTGTTACTTTTTCAAATAAAAACTACTCAAGGGGTATAATGAAATTTAGTGAGCAAGTAAGCAGTGAGCAAGCAAATGTATTCCTGAACATAATTCCTTTGCCAGTGCGTAATTTTAAAAATTAAGTTCAGGGTACGTAGCTACTTACATCATAATTTATCAAAAGCAAAAAGTATGTTTAAATGCAGTAGGCAGCAAGATTTTTCTACACATCTAATATGATATTTATAAAGTGAGTAAGTGAAATAATATTTATAGAAGTAGTGAAAGCGTTCTGTCACAGCACAGAGCACATCGTAACTTTGGCGCTGCGCAAACGTAGACACTTATGTAGGTACTTCAAAACTATAATAATTCTAATCATTACAGAAATGGTTTTCACAATTTATGGGGATGGTGGTCATGGATTTACAATGCCAAAAAACATTGCGATTGAAAAGGTAATATGATTTTATTTCTATTTGTAATCACGTTGTTTTGAATATTGTTGTCCGAACAAAAGTTGGCCGAAGAACATACACGGTTATCTTTTTCGATTGCTTTATTAACCGGTTTGATAAAAGGAGGTGGTTCTCAATTCGGTTGTGTGTTTTAGTGTTAAGTACGCGATAGCTCCGCATTGTGAATCGATTTTGATGATTATTTTTCTATTTGATAGATAATACTGCCTTTATATCTATACTAATATTATAAAGCTGAAGAGTTTGTTTGTTTGTTTGTTTGTTTGTTTGCTTGAACGCTAGGATCTCGGGAAGTACTGGTCCGAATTGAAAGATTCTTTTTCTATTGGATAGTCCATTTATCGAGGAAGGCTTTAGGCTATAGAAAATAACTCTACTATTTATTGAAGCGGAGCATGAAACAAGAATGTAACAAAATCGGGAAAAAATATTCCCCTTTTTGAGAGTTTTCGTACGTTTCGTGCTTTGACATGACACATGACAGCATGTGTCAAAGATTGCGTCATTGAGTTTCAGTAATCTGTGCCTTGAATATAAACCTTTGCTAATTTTTTTTTCTAATTCTGAGTTAGTACGACCAATTTCCGACAGGTGGCGTAGCAGGTTGCTGAAGAGGTTTTTTGTTTGAAATCGATATTCTCAGGAATGAGTGAACCGATTTCAGTCATTCTTTCACCGTTGGATATGTACGGGATCCCGATGAGTGCTATATAATATACCACGGGCGAAGCCGGGGCGGGCATCTAGTATATATATATATACAGATATACTATTTATATATTGCTGTATAAGCAGTGGTCCCATATAAATTTGATCTAAATCAACGTGGGTGGCTTTTAAAATCTCAATTAAAATTAGCTTATCTTTTACCGGATGACGTCATCGTAGATTTAACGAAAACATATGAAGTTTAGTCGAATGTCTGAGTTTAATTTTAAACTGAGATCGGAAAAATACATTTATTTTAACAAAACTTTTAAATTTTGATTTTCACCGAGAAAATTAAGTTATTTCGCTTGTCTTTTTTAAATAACTTTGCCACGGGATGTAAATGCTTAAATAGTTATTTCTATGAATTAAATTAAATAAAAAATTACATATGACTTTTAAGCGATGTTTAAATAAGTATAATATCTATTGTCAAAATATAAATTCATAATGCACAGGGTTACTGGTGATCAGTCTGCATCCGGGCATGTTCTGTATGTTTAAACAAACAATCTTTGTTAAAACTCAATAGGTACATAGGTATCCAAAAAAATAGTGTTTGTTAGTTGTAGTGCTAGTATAAAAAATACGTCAACTGTAGTTCTACAGTTTATAAAAAAACCGTATGCTTTCCCATACAACATTCAAAAAAGTTTATTTGCCCGGTCTAAAAACAACTCTTCGTAACCAGAGAGCACGCTCTCTAACGCTCGATAAATGATGTGCCGAAGTGAATAAACACTAATCAGCCGCTAAACAGAGCTAGAGGGCTCTAGCTATATAAAGCATATACGATTTTTTATAAACTGTAGAACTACAGTTGACGTATTTTATATACTTAGCATCCCCTTAAAAGGATGCAGACTGATTACCAATAACCTATAATAAGATTAGGGAAAATGAAAACTTATTTTACTCTTCTGTTTTCAGGCAAACCAATTCATCAGTCGTATTCTAGATTTTCGCAGACAAAATTTTGAAATAATGAAGTCTACGCATGCGCTTGATTTCGGGAAATATACGAGTGTCAATATCAATATGATTCACGTAAGTATGTCGAGTGTATTATATGTAGAGCAGGCGCTGGGTGGAGTTGAGTGTGCAAAATATGAAGACCGCACTCGGTGCACGGTCTTGGACCAAGAAAACCATGTAGATTACGATTCTGGATATGGCCAGAAGGTGTATGGGTCCATTTTTTTTACACCCACCCCCTTAGAATTCAAGTGAATGGGCTGGACACATGCATACAAATAGTTACTAAGGGCTATCCCTAAGAGATAGATACTATATACCATCGTGGACTTTTTTGTAGACTTTTTAAATTTAATGGTATAAAACTGCAGGACATTATTTTGATCTATCTCGTAGGGTTCATCCTAAATTGATTTATTTACGATTGCGATTTTGTTATGGGATTTTGCAAACGCTGGCTTCAACCAACGTTTCAAAGTAAGCAACTGATACTCGTAATTGCAAATTATCAGTGTTTCGCTACTATTTCATGCATATAAACTGTCCTCTTGAATCACTCTATCTACTACTCGTTCAAAAACCGCATCAAAATCTTTATAACAAAAATACTTCCCGCGTTCCCGCTGTCTGTCTGTCCATAAATTATGCTTAGATCTTTAAAACTACCGAACATATTTTGTTACGGGTTTTTTTAATACAATGCGTAATGTTTGAAAACTAATTACTTATAGGCATATTTATTTTTCAGGGTGGTTACGCAGTTAACGTGATCCCCACAAACATCACAGTAGCCGTAGACATGAGGTTGTCTCCAGAAAGCGATGTGGCAGAGATTTATGAGATGGTAAAATAATAAAATATCACTGAAAACTCTATGAAGGAGATTGTTTTTAGTTTAATTTGTAAAGGTCTGCTTGTAATTTTGATTTTTCTGCTTGTTCATTGTTAGCTAAAGAAGTGGATGGACGAAATCGGTATTACTGACACAGACCTATACTATATTCGTCGAGAGGATGTCTCCAAAGAAACCGCTGTGGATGATTCTAACCCCTATTGGATGGCGATGAGAGACGCCGTTAATGACTTGTAAGTAGGTACACTCCGCGAGGTATAAGCTGAGCTTTGCATTAGTGTGAGTGATCACCAATCAGGCAGGAGCTTGAAATTTTGTCCGCGAGGTATAGGCTGAGCTTTGCATTAGTGTGAGTGATCACCAATCAGGCAGGAGCGCGGCGAGACAGAATGGCGCCTCGCCTTAGGCCGGTTGTCACACCTACACTATATATACCATGTACACTCACACAAATGCAAAGCTCAGCTTATGCCTCGCGGAGTGTACCTTTATTTGCACAGCTGCGTGCTAACAAGTTACATCAGGACATGGACGTATAAAAAGTCGGACGTAGTCTCGCTAAAACAAAAACTGTGTCACTAGAGTCTGCTATATTTGCACGTGTGCGTTGTCAGGTTGTCACTGATAGGCTGACACGCATATATAAGTTTGCGCGTGTAAGGACCACTGATGTGTATGTGTCAGGCTCTATGTGACAGTACATAGGTGAATATTATGTGGCCGACTCTATGGACACAGTTTTTGTTTTAGCGAGTCTACGTCCGTCTTTTTTTAAACGTCCATGCATCAGGATATTACAAGTAATAAAAAGTATTGTGCGTCTATTTCGTCAAATTTCTCAAACAGGTAAAGAATACCTAACCTATTATAAAGTACCTATTATACGTCTAGAGTATTATATGACAAGCTACATTTGTAGATGAAAAAATAAGCAATGGTGCGGGTGGAGGTATTTTTCCAACGACACTAATCAAACATCCAAACCTTGACATTCTTCTAATAAGTATTATAAATATAATTATGTTAATAACGCCAAGATCGATAATCTTCAAACAAACACTTCATCTTAAGTGAGGCAAAGCGCAGATGGATGTCGACGTACGCAGTACCTATGTACTGAAGTTCGCTCGTGGAGTATGTATGCACAGTGAAGTGTGTGAGTACACTACCGCGAAACATTCATAAATGATAGTAGTTTCGAACGGACTAAGCCAATATGACTCACTTTTCTTGTGCCAGTTTCGAGTTTCGAAGCGTGATTCTATGATAATAAATGCGAAAGTCTGGATCTTTAGATTTGGTTGCTGAATCACGTCGGACCGCCTGAATGGATAAAGTTGACATTTTAAACACAGTTAGATTATGGGCTGGATTAGCACATAGGCAACCTTCTTGTCATGGAATAATAACGGATTGAGAACTATGTGGGTAATGCGGAGCGCAGTTAGTTTATAATATAGTTAGAAAATAAAAATTGGCATTAGTAGCGCCTAGTTTTTTTGTTTTGAAATATTCAAAACAATGTAAAAATGTAAAATGTAATAGCAATATTTATTCATTTTACTTTCCGTGCTTGCGCGGAAGATCGAGTTGCTCGATGAATTTACTAGTTCAATTTCCATAATTTTGCAATTATCTATCAATGCCATTCCAGACTATAATATTAGTATGTTACGGTGTGTTTTATATCAACTCTAGCCAGATCCGTTCAGCAGAGCCGTTCTGGCAAAAAACATCGCAACGTCCGAACTTTTGCATTTATATTATTAGTAGGAAATTAATAGTATAGGATTTGTCTGTAAAACCAAAATTGCTCAGATATTTGGAATACGATTAATGTAGCACAGTTGATGTTCCCAATGCTAGGACGAGCTTCAGTTGTGGATTTCAAGCCATGTGATTGGTGAATCGCGGCACAGCTCGTCTCCGCTCTGCTCCACTCCGCCTCAGTGGAACCGCACCCTTAGGACCCTTGCCCGCCTGACGTTTAGTGTCATTTATCGTAATTATGTTGTTGTTTACTAAATGTAAATATTTCCATGCAGGGGCTACGACATTGTGACTCTTGTTTGTCCTGCCACCACCGACATGATGCAAGTCCGGAACATAGGAATCCCAGCGCTGGGGTTTGCTCCAAAGCTGCACACGACCTCCAGAATACACGGCAAAGACGAATATCTGAATATCAATACTTTCCTTGCTGGCATTGAATTTTACTACGAAATTCTGAAGAGAGTTGCAAATGTCGCTGGCACTATAGAATAATGTCTTAACCACATAGAAGCTATAAATATGCCAATTTAATCGTGATATCATTTTATGATAAATCAATTTAAACTAAGAAAACCAAAAACAGTTAAGAATAATTACAGATTATTTTATTAGTAGTCTTTATATTTTATGATATGAGAGTTTTTAAATAAATGTAACATAAAATGAAGGAATAAAGTGTCTTTGTTTTTTCTTTTTGAGAAAGAATTGACTTTTTTCTTTTAGTTTGGCATGTTTTTGGATTTTGACTATTTATTACTATTTTAGGTATTGAATGTAATATTGATTGTTTTGACATTGTTATTTAGTTTACAGAATAAACAGCCCAGTAAATGTTCTCACTGCTGGGACTCGGGGCCTTCTCACACAAGGAGGCCATAATCCACCACGCTGGCCCAGTGCGGGTTTGTGGATGACATATGAGCTCGAAAGAGTCTAGGTACATGTCGGTTTCCTCACGATGTTTTCCGTCACTGTTTTAGCGGCATTTCGCACATAACTTCGAAAAGATAGTGGTACGCATGGAATTCGAACCAAGGGCTCCAGATCGGTAGTCGCCGTTCTCCCGACTAGACTAGTCGTAACTTTGTAATTTTGGACCTGTTGAACTGTCTGGTAGCTCTTGGAATTGTATTATTATGTAAGTAGTTTTTACAATAAATATTATTCTATTCTATTGCAATATCCAAACTTCCACATTCATAATATTAGTAGTTTTCGAGGCTTAGCGTGAGCTGACTGATACGACCTGTGATTTTTTTGACCTGAATCTTTTGATCATTAGAGTTTTCAACGTCTGTGACGACAAACATAGTCGATGTTGACGGTGTGCAATCAAATGAGTCGCCTATAAGAATGGGTGTACCACAAGGTTCCATACTTGGACCTTTCTTGTTTCTTATATACGTTAATGATCTACCTTTTATGATAAAGAAACATAAAAATATAGAAATAATTATGTTCGCCGATGATACATCACTTCTATTCAAAATTAAGAGAGGAATAAACGATTTCACTGAAATAAACGTACTTTTGGACATTGCGTACAAATGGTTTGATGCAAATAATCTAGTACTTAATCCAACTAAAACGAAATGTATAAAGTTCACACTCTGCAATGTAATGTGCGGTAAACTTGATATAAGACTGAAGGATGAACTTATCGAACCTGTACAATCTACTTGTTTTCTGGGTATTTCAGTAGATTCAAAGCTTCAATGGGGTCCTCACATAGAGAGACTAGCTGATCGACTCAGTTCAGCTGCCCACGCAGTTCGTCAAATTAAAAAATATCAGACGTTGCAACAGCTAGGCTTGTTTATTTTGGCTACTTTCACAGTATTATGTCCTACGGGATCTTATTATGGGGTTCGGCTGCGGACAGAAACTCTGTTTTCGTATTGCAAAAAAGAGCAATCCGTGGTCTATATAATTTATCACCTAGAGAATCAGTACGGGAGATGTTCAAAACTATTAACATATTAACAGTCCCTTC
Source organism: Ectropis grisescens (assembly GCA_017562165.1). NCBI lineage: Eukaryota > Metazoa > Arthropoda > Insecta > Lepidoptera > Geometridae > Ectropis > Ectropis grisescens. The sequence continues at coordinate 12,865,810 of CM029778.1, read as the reverse complement.
ATTGTATATTTATGAATGTATAATGTATGTAAGAAAAAATCGAAGTCGTCTGCAGAAATTAACTGATCTGAATCCAAAAGCGCACCATCAACACAAAATTGTATTTCCTAAGTGCAGACTTCAGAAAACAAATAACTCTTTCAAATGTAATGGTATTCGCTTCTATAATGTAATCCCTGTACAAGTGGAAGGCCTCAATGAAACCAAGTTTAAAATGAAATAAAAAGCTACCTATTGAGCAAGGCATATTATAATATAGACGACTTTGTTAAAGATAGTAACGTATGGAAGAGAAATGTGTCGAAATTAGAATCTTGTAATAAGGTAAAATAATAGATTTTTAAGACTTTTGATGTTACATTGTTTGTACTAATGTAGTATCTGTATACTGTGTGTATTGATTATTTGTTATATTGTCTTCGACAAAGCCTTTTTACAGCTGCATGTAATTGACTAGGCCCCTTTACAGCTGCTTTATTCTTTTTGACGTTGTTATTTTATCATATTATGTACACAGATTCTTTGCCTTTTTGTAAATGACGTTACCAAGTGTTCTTATGAATTTATGGTATGAATAAATGAATTGAATTGAAAAAAAAAAAAAAAACAAACTCAATGATATAAAATTGAGCGTAAATCAAGCAATCCGGCGATTATTATTTCTAAAACATTTACGTAGGTATTTAACAGGAAGTAATGTTAGGCACTTGTAGATACGAATTAGATAAAAAAGATTTCCTCAGAGATAAACTAATACATGCTAATGAATGTATTACTTTATCTATTCATGATAAATGTGAGAATGCTTAGCATAAAGCCACACACTGCTCACTTTATGTTCCTATGCTGGTCAAGTGAGGGTTGACGAATTACACATTTCCTGGACTTTCTATTGAGGTCCCATACTACTAATATTATAAATGTCAATGTTTGTTGCTCTATTACGTCGGAACGTCTGAACGGATCGTAATGAAATTTGGAACACAGTTAGATTGTAGTCTGGAATAGCAAATATGGTACTTTTTATCACGGGAAAATAACGGGTACGGGAACTGCTCGGGTGAAACCGCGGGGCGCTGCTTGCTTTCACCCCGCTACTCACCAGCCAGGTCTGCGCCTCCTTGTTAGGATATAGTAGGAGAGCTATGTGACAAGTTTTCTACTACAAGTACCAAATGTTTAGAAAATTAGAACAGCGCTCTTAGTGAACGCAGAAGGAAATATATAATTCCAAGTAATACCATCGTATAGAAGGCGCATTTTAAGGAGACTTGACCATTTCATGCGTTTAAGGATATGGTTGATCATTACCCGAATGATGATAACCATTTCCTTAAACGTAGCCAGAGGTTTAAAAGGTATGTATAATAAATATGTCTTTAAAACTATATAAGTAAGGCCATAGTATAACCAAACATATCTCTCGTTAAAATTTCTGACGATATTAGGCTGGGAATGGACAAAAGAAAGCTTACTGTCCTCACCCTGCTCGATTTCAGCAATGCGTTCAACACTGTCGATTTCGATATCCTTCTCTCCTTGCTTCATTCAATTAACATATCTCCAACGGCAAATGACTGGTTTTGTAATTATCTGTACGGTCGCCGACAACGTGTACGTATACAAGATACTGTTTCTTTGTAGTGCGATACACAGTCCGGCGTTCCCCAAGGTGGCGTGCTCCCTCCTTTACTTTTCGCTATCTTCATAAATGCACCTCCTACCACCTTTATGCTGACGATCTCCAAGTGTACGCTCAAGCTTCGTTGGATTGCCTGGATGACGCGGTGAAGGCAGTCAATGCTGACTTGTTCCGCATTGAAAAATGGTGCAAATCCTTTGGTCTCACTGTCAATCCTTCTAAGACTCAGGCCATTATCATAGGAAGTTTCCGGCTAATTTCGAGGATTGACTTTAAGACAATGACCAAAGTTATTTTCAGCGGTACAACTGTGCCTTATAGCGCAGAAGTTAAGAACCTAGGTATTGTATTTGATAGGTGTTTCACTTGGGACCCTCAAATCCGATCGCTAAAGCGGAAACTGTTTGCTTCTGCAGCGTCTTTACGAAGAATCCGTAATTTCTTACCTACCAAGGCTGCTTTAGCTCAATCTCTTCTACTCCCCATACTAGACTACGCAGACGCCTGCTACCTGGATCTTAGACAGGAGCAATTTGATATGCTGGAGCGCCTTCAGAATCTTTGCATAAGATTTATTTTCGGTCTTCGGAAATATGATCATATATCCCAGTTCTGCACAAAGCTCAAGTGGCTCCCAATTCGTCTTCGAAGAGATAGTCGCATTCTCTCCCTTTTTGTATAAAATTCTTTTTATCCCCTCTTCGCCCTCCTACTTAAGTTCTCGCTGCACTTTCCTATGCGACACTCATTCTGTCAAACTTAGGTCATCTACAAATCTTCTTCTGTGTACTCCATCCCACTCAAGCTCCTTTTTTGGCTCTTTGTTCTGTGTGCGTGCTGTTGCGCTGTGGAATACACTTCCGGTGTCCATCAGGCGCGCTCAGAGCGTCGACTCGTTTAAAACTCAGATTTGGCAGCATTACTTAAGCAACGTTGTTGTGTAACCCTGTGCATTTTTTTATTTTCCGCTTAGTGTATTTTTATTAACTGTATTTATGTATGTAAGTCTATTTTATATTATTTAATCTGATATTTATGTATTGTGTTATTTTAGTTATGTATTTGTTTGTATTACTTCTATTTTCTATTCGTATGATATTTATGAAACTAATTGTTTACATGTATCAAGGATACCGCACCACTGCCCGTACTTTCATATTGTCCTAGTTACCAAAAGGTTATCTGGAAGAGATCGCTATTAGCGATAAGCACGCCTTTTGTACCCAAATGTTTAGTTTTAAGTAAATCACTGTTTTTCTGTATTGTTTTGTGGTGTAATAAAGTGTTTTTGTATTGTATTGTAAGTATTATATCAGCTATCTGGCTACCATAGTACAAGCTTTGCTTAGTTTGGGGTCAGATGGTGTTGTGTGTGAATTGTCCACCCATATTTATATTTATTTATTTCAGCTTGCCTCAAATACGAGTACCTACCCAAAATTTGCTGCCAGCTCTCAGAATAAAATAAAATTAATAAATGTAACTTTCCTCGTCAAACTCGTATGTGGCGTTTCTATTTATGCTGGTTGCTTGAAAGCGGCAACGTGAAAATGGCGCTAGTGTAAAATGTTTATCTGTAACATTTCCATTTGTTTGTGTCGCAATAACGAGTTTTCTATCTAAGTTGCGATAGGTATATGTTGTCTGAGTAGACAATCCCCGAAGGTTTTAATCGGGGTGTTTTCAAGTCTATAGTGTATCGGTTTCTTCTAGGTAAGCCCGCTTTATCGTAGACAACATTGTAGCTTATATCGAGCGACATGGCGTTCAATATTAGTAATATTCAATATTTTGGTCGGTTAGGTGAGGTTGATTATACAAAAAATATGAGACACGTATTTTTTGTTACATCAAATTACTAAAAATCGACAAACATAGATACCTGCAGGTCATCAAACTTCCGCAGTGGGCGAGAGTGACGTCTCGTGGTCACGTCTACATAAAATTCGTATGTCGACGTGACGTCACTCGAATCTTCTAAGCACTAATCTTCAAGCTTCTTCATAAAAAACCCTTTCTTCGTGATTTTTTTGCTTGTGAAATAAAAGAAAAATACGTTTACAATATTTTTTTTTAAATCTGATGGACTTAATTATGTTTTTAGTCACGATCATTGGCAGTTACAGTAATACAGATTCGGTTGGCAATATCTTCCGTGATAATAATGTTGTTGAGAAAACATGTCGAGTGCTTGAGAATTACCACACTGGTTTTTGAAACACTGACTTCGTCTAACCAAAATATTTGATAAGGGTTTTATCATTTTCATTTCCCGTCAAGATTAGGAAAATACAGTCGATTCTAGATAAGTGAGAACTGAAGGGATAGTGGTTATTTCATGCTTATTTTTTTTAAAAAGGTACGGAAGTGGCCTTTTTGTCTCACAGAGTTTAAAGAATGATACCGTAGATATCGAGGGAATAACTGTAGATAAATAAACCTAGATAACGACTGTAGCGCCATCTACCGGGCTGATTTATTAATCTAAACCATCCAAAGTCACCCAAAGGCTCACAAAAAATTCACTAAAATCGGTCCAGCCGTTTAGGAGGAGTGACATACACACAAACAGCAGAATTATATTAAAGAAGATAAGAGTGACAAGCAAGCAACATTTACGCATATTACTTCTTAGTGGTTGAATAAACAGTAAAGGTGTGGTACTTTTTTTTTTTTTTTTTTTTTAAATTATCCACTCCACAGACTCCGGGGTCCGTGATCTTTGTCATTACAATTATCGGTTTTTACACATATCTTGGATAAGGAGAAGAAGAGGAAAATAGGAGGGAGTTGGGTACATTTAAAATCTAATTCTAGTGCTCGTCTGTAGAGCCGATCACTACCGGTTGGGATTCCGCTAGTAATCGACTCGACATCGAGTGTTTGCCTTGTCATTTGCCTAAGCTGCCTCCTCCCGGCCCAGAGCCTCCACAACGGCCGCATTTCTGTCCCTGATGGCCATCTGTAGGTTAAAATCGCGGATGGTCTTCGGTGATGCAGCCCACGCTCGCCGCACGAACCGACCGATGGCGTCGTCGGTGTCGTCAGCGTAATATGTGAAGGTCCCCGTGTGCCGTGAGATTGCCACTACCGCATGGGGCACGCTCTCGTGCAGCTTCATGTTTGCCTTGGTTTTGATTACGATTACCGACTCGTATGTTAGTCCTTGAGCTTCATGGATAGTAAGGATGCGTGACCCGGTGCCTGATCCATAACCCTGGTTTGTCAGGGTCTCCTTCTCCTCTTGAGTGTGAACTAAGAAGAGGGTATTTGGTAGGGTGTTGGGTATTTGCGCTCCCTTATATCTTCTCTGTTCTAGGGACTTTATACGGGACGCTGAAGAGTACATACCGGAGTATATTCCCTCAGTGCATATGCGACGTCCATTGGGTTTCGATGTGTGCAGAGCAACTCCTGGCTGATCTTTGTTACCAGGTTCGGGCGATGATACCTCATTTCGAAGAGATTTTCCCTGTCGATATAAGGCAACTGATTGACGTCTCCAATGAGGACAATTTCACCAACACCAGACAGCCTTGAAGCCATCACAATGGATCCAAAATGGTTCATGAGAGCTTCGTCCACCATGAGGCGACTGAAACTTTCTCTACCGAAACCATTTACCAGAGCAGAAGCCATGGTTCGCACTCTGGTTTTGACCAGGTTTCCGATTCGGTGCGATAGCTTTTCTCTTAGATCTTTTGCTGCCTCAGTTGTTGTAGTGATGATGGCGTCCTTGTCCACGTCGAAGTGTCTAATCACCCATGTTGTTTTTCCACATCCTGGAACTCCGTTGACCCACTGTATTCTCGGTACCTCCCAATTTTCCCAATCTGCTTTGACGTTTCCGTTCCCTTCGATGGTCTTGGCCATCTTTGGTGCATCGGGCAGTAACTACAATTGGGTCGTTTGGTGGTGTCGCATAAACAGGCACTCCCGCGCGCTCTGTTTCTCTCTCGTTCAGTGTCACGAAGCCATTTTCTGCACTGTAAGCTGCCATATACTGTCCTGTCATGGTTCCCTTGATGACCCGGGAAGTGACATTATTGTAAATGGCTGCTTCGGCCTCCTCGAGTTTCGCCTTTAAAAGGCTTTCACTTCCTAGCCTATAGGACTGCATGATGTTTTCGCAGGTCTTGAGGTTGACTTGTCGTGTCGCGCTCAGTGTGGCTATGAATTCGATGAAGGCGTTGCGTGCATGGTTCCGCGGCTCCGAAGCCGTGACATAGCGGGGCGGTTCAACCTGTCCCATGTCGGCTCTCGTTCGGGCTGGTTGTTGCTGTGAAGCTGCTTTGGGGGTCTTTGACATCGAGGGGGGCGATGAATGGGATGTGATTCGAGTACGCTCCTTGCTGCTGCGTTGAAAGCAGTCACGAACGCCGTGTTGGTGCCTCGGCTGCTAGTTAGATTGGCTGAGGCTTTTTCCGCGGCTGCCCTCTGCTGTACTCTTTCGGAGCCGGTTTGGATGGTCGAACTAGGAACAGGATGTCCCCAGCTGTCAGTTGCATTTGTTTGGTTTGCGAAGGGGCTCTGAGGAAGCTCAGATTTCCCCTGTCTTCGTATACGACAACCTCATGATGTTTAGAGGCCTCAATGCAACCCAGCCGGTCTGCGACTCTCGCTCTTGAATATTCGATTGCCATCGCATCCACACTTATCACCCGGGGTGTTTCACCTGCATTTCTGCTCAGATGTGCGAGCAGCGCACTTGCCTGTGTGAAAGGCGTCCGACCTTCCGAGTACTCTATTAGTGCAATCGTTTTGTTTTTCGATCGCACCAACCGAAATCGGTGGCCGTCTACCTCGCACACCGGCATGGCGTCGTAGGTTTTCCGCTTCATCGTGACTTTTGCGGTACTCCCATTGAGCAGGCAAGACAATCCAGGCGACAAACGGGCTCGTTTCGCTCCCAAGCGAAGCAAAAGCTTATTCCGAATCTTTCTTTGTTGCTGTCCATGAAGAGAGCCACCCGCGGATACGGATCCCTGCTTCTCCTCGGTCTGCGTTCTCCAGTAGTTGTTTGACGGAGATGCTCTTCGAGGAGTTATGTTGGCGGGAACCGCATGCCGCGCGGCGTCCACAGACAGCGGGGCAGGGTGTGGTGGTGATGGGGGCGCGTATTTGAATTAGTGGAGTTTCTCATGGCCGCTATGCGGAATGAGCTCTCCATGAAGGACAGGAGCCGTGTTCTGTTATCTGGATCTACTAAGATGTTGTGGAGATCCGAGACAACCAGTCTTCTGTCGATCATAGATTCGAGCTCATGTCTTGCGACCATGAATCGGGGACAATCGACTAGCACATGCCAGACTGTTTCGGGTTGGTTGGGGTCACACTCGCATGCCGGACTGCTCTTGAGCTTAAATCTGTACAGGTAATCTGCTATTCCTCCGTGTCCCGTCAACGCTTGTACCTGGAAGGGAGTCAGTTTCGTGGTTCTCATCACCCGATATGCGTTTGCTATATCGGGAGGAACGTCTGGGTGACTTTTCCGGTGTCCCAGGTCTCATATCGATCCTGCCATTTCTTGACCGATTCTTCGCGGATTTTCCTTTTGACGTAGGACAAGGGGATCCCCTCGTAGTCCCTGGGTGACTCCGTGAGTGCCGCTGATTTGGCCAGTTCGTCGGCTCTTTCGTTGCCGACGGTGCCAACATGCGCTCTCACCCAGAAAAGACGAAGAGATCTCCTTCAGCATTTATCTGTCCAATGTTTTCCTTTACGCACTTAACCAAGGGGTGGCTCGTTTTGGGTTACTTAGCAGTTCGAGTGAAGATCGGGAGTCACTCAGGACATTGACTTCTGGGTCCTTGCTCTTTAACGCCATTTGAGTTGCCCGTTACAGAGCATAAAGTTCCGATTGAAAGACTGTGCATTCGGAGTGGAGCTTGAAGGTCGAGTTCTTGACCTCTCTGCCATTCTCCCACCATGTTAGAGCAGCTCCAACTTTACCTTCAATTTTACTGCCATCAGTATAAATTTGAGGTCCTTGTGGAAGATTGAGGTGTCTTCTAGGAGCTCGTACTCTACGGATAACTGCGTGGACGGATGGGGTTGGTCCAGGCAGTTAACATTTTGTTCGAGTTCCACTTCTGGTGGGAGGTAGTCTTGGGAGAGGTGTTTTTTTACTCTGTACAAATTTGCCGCTTCCTGTATTCTCAGATCCAAGGGGAGCAGACCGGAAAGGGCAAGTGCTGCTTTCAGAGAAACAGTACGGTACGATTTACAGATTTTCTGGGCAAAACCTCTTTGGATAGCGTTCAACTGAGCCTTGTTTTCCTCGAAGTCTGCCGCTTGCGCCCATACACTTGAGGCATACATGATGATAGGTTCCACCACCGCGACGTAGATTGTTCTCGTGATTTCGCCATTTAATCCCCAGGTCACCTTCGCTGCACATGCGAGCTGTCTATAAATGTTCGCCACTTTTTACATTGGGCGGTCACATGTGCTTTAAAGTTGAGCCGGCGGTCGATCAGTAGGCCTAGCAGTTTGACTTCATCGACCAGATCGAGCCGGACGCCGGACATGACTATGTTTGGAGTTTCGTATTTCAACTTTTTGTGAAAAGCATCGCGTTGGTTTTATGCGCTGCAAAGTTGAGTTTGTTAGTTTTACCCCATTCCACTGTCATGCTCAGCGCCCTGCTCGCCTGCTGTTCGATGATATTCGAGTTGCCTGTAAACACGAGAACGACGTCATCTGCGAACGCTTGACAGTACACTCCCTCTGCTTCTAGCATTCGCAGTAACGAGTCTAGGATCACATTCCAAAAGGTCGGTCCGCAGATGGACCCTTGGACGCATCCCTTGGTTGTTTCCTTCTCGTAGACTGCTCTTGCATAATTGACCTTGATTTTACGGTCGCTGAGGTAAGAGTTTACCATGTCGTAGAGGTTTGTTGGGCACCTCTTCTTCGCTAATTGATTTTTGAGGGTGGGCCACCATGCATTGTCGAAGGCGCCTTCCATATCCAGGAGATTAAGAGTACGGTGTCTTTACTGTCTACTCCTTTTTTGATGTGCTCTACCAGGTCATAGAGGGCGTCTTCAGTGCCTCGCTGGGGCATGAAACCGTACTGTTTCCTACTAATGGTTGGGAGGAGATGCCATTGGAGACGGTTTACCAGAAGCTTTTCGACGATTTTTCCTAGAACGGACAGAAGACCTATGGGGTGGTATGATTTTGGATGTGTGTAATCTGTCTTACCGGGCTTGCGTAATATGACCACGTGCGCTTCTTTCCATTGCTTGGGGAAATATTTCAACGACAAGCATTTGTTTGCTATCGCCAAGAAAACCTCCCATTCGCAACGTATGGCTGCTTCACAGATATCAGCGGTTAGCCCGTCTGTACCGGGAGCTTTTTTCGGATTCAGAGTTCTCAGTACTGATTCCAGTTCCGCTGATGTGAATGGTGGGTCATTTTCCGGTAAGCCCATAGGCGTTTCTGTCATTCGCTCCCGTAGCTCTGTATGACAAGGTTGGTCTGTGCTCTCAGAGTCGTCGGGTAGGTGTGGTACTTCCCCAGGTGGGCTCTGCAAAGAGTAACTGAAAATGAGTAACTCAACAAAACTTAGAAAAAAAACAACTATAACTAACCACCGCATAATATATTTGTCTGACTGAAGCTGTCCTGTCGTAAATCCTGTAGGTATTGTAGGTACTCGTATCTCTTAGTTCATTTGACGTTAGTTTGTTGTCAGTAAAGCCGAATATTTTATTTCTACTAATGATATTTCCAGTAATAATTTATACATTAATGCGACTTTGTTCAATGAACGGCTTGTACAAAGAAAGATATGCCTTCATCCTGAAATCCATGTTCATGAATAACATTCATGAACATGCATCATCCACATCTCCAGCATAACGGATTATAACAACCTATACCTAGACCTCTTGTAATATGCCCCAAGTCCCAGAGGTGGGAAAATTAACTGGTCTGTTTATCTTTGATTACCCTGTTTTCACTTGGTAAGGTTCGACTGTATACGAATTTACCTAATCAAGATCCCAACAGATCTCAGATAGCCTTTTTGTCATTCAAGTTTACAGCTTCATAGTGCAACTGCCAATTTAGTGAAATAATATGTTATTTAAGACCAAATAAATATATATAATTTAAATTACATGTGAGTACCCTAAAATATCTATAATTTACATGACATGTGAAAAAAGGAGGAGACTCTTTTTTTGAAGTTGGTTAAAAATATAATTTCAACTTTTTAATGAAGCTGTTTAAATGCTGAAATTACCTATACCTATTTGTTAACCGACTTCAAAAAAGGAGGAGGTTTTTCCTTTCGACCATAGGTGTATTATGTATTTTATTAGGTCGTGGATAACTTTGTCGTTTATGAACCGGTTTTAATGATAACTTTTTTGTTTGGTAGGTTATAATAGTTTTTAGTAGTAGTAGGACTCTTGGCAGAGTCCGCCAGGGGAAGTACCACACCTTTGTCTGTTATTCTACCTCCAAGCTGTAATCTGCAAACATTACTGTGTTCCGGTATGAAGGGCAATGTTTCCAGAGAAATTACAGGGCTTCGAGATATAACATCTTAGATCTCTGGGCGACGAGCGCATTGCAGTGCTAGGTAATTAATGGTTTTGTCCCTTCATGTTCCAATAGCTGTGTGTTACTGTGCTGTTATGTGGCAGGCTTGTTGCTTACCATACTTTATTATTGTATCATCTATATTAATAATTTCGTCAAGAGGTACGGTAGACTTGATCGAAATCTTATATGAATAACAAAACATAAAAAAGATTGATTTTGAGTCGACAACATTTGTCTACAAAATTCGGATTATGGAGAATTTCGTTTAATTCGGATGGTACTGACACACAAACCGTTGCCGCCATCTTTGGTGTAAAGCACGTTTCGTTCCATCAATCAACACATTGCGTGCGTCCGTCGCGCCAAAAAAGTATCCATCACAAAAAACTGTGACTTATGTGACTACGCAAAATGAAATGTCTTGCCGCCGGACCGGAATTTTATTAGTAGGTATATTTAGTATCAGCATTGCACCCGTGCGAAACCGGGGTGGGTCGCTAGTACTTTAAAAATCTAGCATTAAAACTGAAAAAAAACTATGTCCTAGTACGTAACGAAAACACTACATCAATTAAAATTAATAGGTATAATTTGTTTGAAAATACCTATATTCTTCTTAGGAGGCGTGAAATTACAACACGAACAGGATAAATATTGAATGCGTAATTGCAACCCAAATCTACTTGTTTGACAAATAAGCTAATAATAACGTAAGGTTAAGTTAAGTAAGTTAAGGTAACAAGTTTAAAGTCCGGTTTAAGCCATCGCCTTGTTCTTTCTCTGAAAACAATGGGTAATGAATGATTCAACTTAAACATAGTGGTACAGTGACCGCAAGAGGTGTTCAGATGGACTTTGCGAAGGGTATCAGACTTCTACAGAGGCTGATCTTATCTGTATGATACGTGTAACATTGTGTGACGCATGATGCATTGTATCTATCTGAACTACTTGTGATGTCTTTAGATTTTTGAAGAAAGGGAACCTTTGCAAAATTTATTTAGAATGTTAAGTAGTGAGAGGGTCTTTAAAATTTTGGATAACGGTTCCATGTGATAACGACATTATTATAAAATTTATTTTTAAACAAACAAATTTACTATCTCTATCTAAAATTTCATGTCTGTGCAATGATTCTATTTAAGTATTAAAAAAAAATGCTTTTCATGAAGTTGAGCATATAAAGTTTTGTTGTTGTTGCTAAGAACATGAAAAAAAAACGTTTAGGTAGTACACATCCATTTGATTAACAATTTACATTCTTAACAAAGACAATATTACAATAAACAAATCAATAAATGTTGTGTGAGACATGTCCACAAATATTGGTATATTTATTTATAATACTACTTGGAGAGATGGAGAGTTACACGGTAAATACAAACATTATACTTGTGCTTGAAATAATTATACCTAGTAATTTCTCTATGAAATAAGTAATTTCCTGTATAACCATGGTACAAATTAACTTTTTTGATACTTACTTTATTCATTTTAATCATATTGTTTTTTTTTCCCGAATTATATTTATTTCATCTCCGTTCTTATGTTCAGTATATTCACCTATTTTATCAAGATAAACTTTGTTTTTAAAATTAATTTTTTTATTGGTATTGTATTTACTTTATAATCAGATAAGATAGATTTATGACTTGAAATATTTTCAGAGATACAAAATATAATAATAACAATACAACTCGGTTTTGGTTCGCGGGGTGGACGTGAGGCTGCCGTTAAAAGTGCTGTTAAAGGTGGACGTCAAAAACGTCTTTAATTTGGTTGATCGAGGAGCCCTGTTGGCCAAAGTGAAGGATTAAATTCCTGATCTGTACAATTTTCTTTGGCAATGTTATGGCGAGCCCACAAAATTGACTTATAAAACAATCATATGCTATCCTCCGTTGGCTGTCAACAGGGTGATCCCTTCGGCCCTGCGACCTTCGCCCTGGCCATTCACCCTATCCACCCGATCATTCACCCTCGATGTGAAACACCCCGATTATATAAGTTTTCATGTTGCATTAGAGTGAGTTCCGTCATGCAGTGACTGCCTTCTAATATTGTCTATGCACGACCTATCCAACGCTACAATACACCAAAATGGTTCAATATACACTACAAGGCAAAGATACCAGTCATTTTATATCTCTTGGTGACGGCAGTAATTTGGACTCTTCACGTTCAAATACCTCTCTTCAAAGAGAGAGGCTCAATGCCTAAGTATTCCGTTGCATACTTAGGCTCAATCCTCTCTCTTTGATTTTGTTTCGCTGATATGACTACATTCAATAATTTTACAGATTTTTGATTGTAAGCCTTGAGTAAATATTGGATGGAATACGGGGTATAATCGAGACGTTATAAGACAAAAGTCTCTAAGCAAGTGACTGGGTTCCTTGTTCACAACGGAACTCTAAGATAGAAAGTCATAAAACAACAAGCAAATATATAACTATGATTAACAATTCAAATCCATCACGTGTATATCAACTGACTAATACAGATGCTTAATATTTAATGAATATTTTTGCAATTCGAATTGGCGTATTTAGTACGGGAATTAATTTGATTACATATTAAAATATCGATGACGTAACGTTTACTGTTTACGGTTGCTTCAGCCCGTGGTGTCTACCGAATTCCGTAAAAAGCACTCGCTGTTATTACTTCGTCTGAGATTGATTACTTCTTTTCAGTACCAAATCGGAAATTTTTCTTATTTTCATTTTCCGTTTTTCATTGTCAATTTTCATAGAGAAGAATTATTTACTGTTTTTATTTCGACATACAACTAACAAGAACAAAATTAAAATTTTTGACTAACCCCCGACTACCATAGATTTGTTATCCGTACAAGATTCTACTAGTCAAGCACTTTCATTTGATACCCATAACATGGGAGTTGTGAAAAAAGAAATGTGTTTCGCCATTTTGTGGTAGCGGCCATCTTGGATTTGAAATTTGTCATAGTGTAAAATATTCTACTGGTCAAGCCCTTTCGTTTGATACCCATATTGAGGTAGGTTGTGAACAAATATTTTGTCCGCCATTTTGTGGAGGCGGCCATCTTCAATCGATATTAACCAAACATACCTAAGAACATCCACACGGATATCAACCTTTAAATAAAAAAACTGCATCGAAATCGGCCCATCCGTTTGAGGTCTACGGTGCCACAGACAGACACACACACAGACAGACAGACAGACAGACAGACCGACAGACAGACAGACATCGACGTCAAACTTATAACACCCCTTTTTTTGGTCGGGGGTTAAAAAGGAGTCGATAGTAAAGCCGTCTTTGTTAGGTGGTTGACTCTGGTGTCATGTTGAGTTTTTGACAGAATTTAACGGCAAGACCGAGGAGAGATAATTTTCTTTTAAAATATATAAATACAGTATCACTCTGTCTGTACGCCCATATGTAAAAGGGCCGAGGTTGAGTGCACGATGAAATACACGTCTATTATAAAAATACACATTCTTTTCTTCAAATACGTTGGTCTTGTGCCAGTCGAAATCCTACTAACGCCTAAAATTCATACATTGCGCCTGAATTGCCCTTGGTCTTAGTTGCTTTAAAGTAATCCAAATAGTTCTACAAACTTTCAAGCTTATGTTAGTTACTGTTATTTCTACAAAGGAAACTTCGACAAATATATAAATTTACTTGTTAAATACCTGCCTTGCCTGGGGGTCTTATTTTTAATTGTTTTATAGTTAGTTCATGCAGTGTAATTATACTTCAGTGCCTACTCCGTAAACTCCTGCTTACTTCACTACAAAATACAGATACACTTACGACAGAGAAACGACGGATCCGAGTAACAGGGTCCCGCTACCTGAATGGGACTTTAAAGTCGTATAGTCTGAATGAGATGACATCTGGGTCAAAAATATACCATTCTTATTATTCCGTCAGGGTAGTTATCACGACATAATCTATGGAAAAATAAAGGACACGTATTTTTTATTTTACCAAATTATTAAAAATAAACAAATAAATAGATCAAAAACTTCTGGAGTGTGGGTTGTGACGTCACTTCCATATAGAAATTGTATATGTGACGGCACTCGAAAACTTCTAAGCACCATATCTCAGTATTTTTTTCTTTGTGAAACAAAATAAAAAATACGTGCACAATATCTAACTGACGGACTAATTCGTTTTTTTAGTCACCATCCTATTTTCCTAGTTTTTATTAATGCATTGTCGCTAGACCTCTTACACCGTAGCAAGTCAATCAGTCAGTCACACAATTTGATATAGTTAGAAGATAGTGTTTATCTTTGCAAAGTCTAGACCGTAAATTATCCATAGCATCTTGATATGAATGGTTTATGAACTGCTGCGAATCAGCTCCAGTGAAAAATTGCTAGCAATAAATTGCGATTCGATATCGTTTTATTGGCAGTGTAAAATAGCACTTCAGGTGAGTAGGATCTGTAATAATAAATACATACCTAAACTAATAAAGTAAATTATTTTATTTTTATTAGTACTATTTAAGTAGTTACTGTCATGTTGAAATATTCAAAAGCTTAATCTAAATAGTAACAAGCAGACACATAGCACATAGCAACGTATCAAGTAAATTCATTATCTTACGAAAATTAGGGTTCCTTACTCAGGGCCTTAAACGGGACTAATAAGACCGTATTACATTTAAGTCTTAAGACTTATGTATGCCAAAATTATATAATCGCCTAAAAATAACTCTACTACTAAATTTCATATTTTAAGTCAAGTTGTCACGGTGGTTGGTTAATGTGCAAATTTATAATAATCGATTAAAATAAATACGATTAAGAAAGTTCTGATATCGCAATGTCGATAATGAATCATTTCATTACATATCCCGCAGGAACCATTAAATTAAACGCTATAAAAAGTAGCTTTTGTGTTATTCAATGTAGTGTACGTACAGCGTATTTAATTTAATTCATGTATGTTCAGCCGTCTCAGAGATATTTAAGAACAAACATGCTCATCTTTACACTTACAAACACGTAAAATCACGCTCTTATAATATTAGTCTGATGACAGAAATTTGCACATAATATGTTTATGGCATTTTACTTTGGGACCCTATCTACCCTATAGATTGAAATCTTCTACATTTTTAAACAAAATTTTGTATGTCAAAATAATACCATTTTCAAAATTTGAATTTCATCAAACGCTCAAACAGATAGTTAAATGTGAGATTGGCTCGAACACATTACTACAAATTACATTACACATTTAATAAAAATATGAATTTGCCTGGACCGGGAACCCTCATGTGGTTCCAATTAGCACTTACATAGACTTGGGCGTAATATATTTAAATTACTTGGAACATTTTGGCATCTTTAATTATTTTGCACAATTTAAATTAGGCACCCAAATGTGTACACCTACATTTTATTTTTAACTTTCTAGCATTCCTAGTTGATTACTTTGTGATAGGTACAAGTTCTATATCATGAAAAAAATATAAATTAACCAGGAATTCCCGGTAATACTTTCTGGACTACATATTAAATATTTTGTGTGTGTATGAATTTTTCGAAGACATTGTGACACTTGTCGAACAACTTGTCTTTGCCAGCGTGGTGATAGCCTTGACTTTTTACTAATGAAGAACTGCACGAGGCTTAGTGGGGGACCACGATGTGGGCTGTTTACCCTGAGCACTTTGATGTTCTTAAAAGGATTACGCTTGTTATTGAATGAGAAAGTGTGTAACGAGGTACATGTAGATAATTGTACCAGAGCGTGGAAGAAATACCAATACACCAATAGCCTAGACAAATGAAAGTAAATTTTGTTCACTTCAGCCGCCATCTTGGGAAACACATTGTATTGAATATCTCGCGAACCGCGCATCATACGATACAATTGTAGAGATCATTATTGTAGACAATAATATTTGTCATCTTTTTTATTTGAAACTTTTTTTGTATAACGCATAGGTTTTTAATTATAGCGCTCCAAACTTTTTACGATTTGGTTTTTACAAAATATGGTATTTACTAAATGTTTAGCTTATAAACTAAAAACAATGGTAACTGAATTGTAGAGCATGAAATTACCCTTGAAAATATGCAAAAAATAAAATACCAGGTCCCGTACGTTGCATTACAAACCTACTTTATTTACTGCGGCGCTTGGACTATTACCTTTGGAAGCACAAGTCGGTTTCTGTGATTTCCGTTTTGAAATTGTTTTTCATTTTTTTCTTACTGTACATATGGCACTTTGTTAATACGTCATTTTGCTACCAGGCTGTTTTGATTTCGTATCATTCCGATAATGGGACGTTTTGGTACTAAGTCATTTAGATCTTGTGTCGTTTTAATATATATGCCATTTTGGTTTTAGGTCCTTTCGATACGTAAGCTAAATTTTGTTGTGTCCTTGTCTGTTTCAGAATATAATAATGCGTGCGGTATTCTGGGTGCTATTCTGTGCGGTGGCATCGCAAGCAGCCACCGGTGACTGCACTGACGTCATTGAGCTGTTCCAGCAATATGTGCAGATCAACACCACTTCAGGCGCCGATCTCAGTTAGTAACATCATATACTTACCTAAGTTGATAAAATTACTTCGATACTTGCTACATCATCTACTTACCCGTATTCTACTCTTGTTGGGTCAGAATCAGAATAAATTTATAGTTAAAACTGTATACGATATGTAAGTAGGTACCTAATGTGAAGTATTTATCAGCTATCATGCTCGCAGGGGGGTGGTGGGGTGGGGTGGTGGTTTGGAATGTGGTGAAATAGTTATTGCGTTCTATTTCAAAACTATTTCACCCTTAACCTAATTTAAACAATTAAAATAATTTTAGTGAATCTAGATACTCTACAAAATCAATAAAAAAAAAGTAATAAGAATATGTCTGTAATGTCCACCAATACATAATATAAATTAGAATACCTACCTCCAGGTGTCGAACGCAGTGTAGTGCTGTACAGTAGTTTGAATTCTTCAAGTTTATATAGCTGTTTGGTGTCGTGTTGTAATGGGCAGACTTATTACGCGCAAGTATTGCTCTTTCCGTCCTTCTGTATTATAATAGTACATTATGATAAAAGCGCGGTAAGTTGATAATTACAGCCGAGGCGATATTGCTAGGTCGAGCCGTAAGCAGACGTATGTCATACGACGTTTTATAACATATTTGCGAGGAAATAAATAAAACTCTGACGACATTTTTAAAAACAATACCTACTGCAAAAAAAACAATTCCTAATAATTTATACTTGTACAGTGTACACGGATTAGCGATGCGGGCGCATCAGCGTTTTTTTTAAAGCAAAGGCACAGTACTAGCCTTTAGTAGGTAGTAGTAGGTTTCCATTAGTAGTAAAGTAAATTAAAATTAAAAAAAAATGTTTTGTTACAGTTACATTGTTGTAATTTATGGTCAAAATTTTATTAATAAAATAATTTATTATGTTTTATCTCCTAAAGTTAATTTTATTCATAAAATGTTGACCACTTTTCTGACATAAAATCTCTTTACTGAGATTTAACAACGTACCGTTCGTTCTGCACAAAAGTACGTAATAAGATACATTACGATACAGAAATTGGTGCTATATGATACCATTTTCGAAGAAATGGTACGTTATAAAATATTTATTAAATATTTATAGCAAACGTTCTAAAATATATTTTTATCTCCTAAAAAAAACAAAAACTGACTTGAATTTTATTTCAAAAAGATAAGATTAAATTTATACTCGTACAGTGAATGACGAGCACTTCAGAATCCGCAGTCAGTTTAAAAAAAATACATTTTTAAAGAAACCTTTTGCGATGGAAACGTCACTTAAACTTTTTTTTTGTTTATCATAGAATGACAAGACGAGCAGGTAATTTGCCTGATGGTGAGCAACATTCCATAAAAGAACTGCAACACGCAGCTATTGAAACACGAAGAGTCCAAATCATTAAATAGCACTGTACTGTACTCTTCACCCAGAGATACCAGATGATTTATCTCTATGAACTGTAATTTTACTGGAAACATTCAAACCGGAACACCGTGAATACATAAATCCAAGCAACACAAACCTGAACTGATGTAAGTTTAATAATTTCAGCGCCAGCGGTAGATTTCTGGAGGACGCTGGCCGAAACGGAAGGCCTGCCGATTTCTGTTTACGAGTACACCAGCGGCTACCCTATAGTTGTGATCAAATGGGAGGGGAACCGACTCTTCTTTGAGCAGCGTGATGCTCAACTCACACATGGACGTCGTCCCAGCTGACGAATCGGTATTTTTTTTTATAGTACAGAGTGACAAGACGAGCAGGACATGTATGTGTTTGATGGTAAGCAACATGCCTGCCCATAACAGCACAGTGACACGCAGTTATTGGAAAACGAAGAGTCCAAATCATTACATAGCACCGCACTTATATTATTTATTATATTATATTATATAGACATCTTATATCTCCGGGTGACGAGCGCACCCGGAGATATAAGATGTCTTATCTCTAAGCCCAGTAATTTCTCTGGAAATAAACCGGGACACAATAATGTTTGCACGCTCCTGCTTGGCGGCAGAATAACTGGCAAAGGTGTGGTACTTCCCCAGGCGGACTCTGCAAAGAGCCCTACCACTACTAACTATATGTACTTATATATTATTTTAGGTTTGGTTTTCGTTTCAGATGCATGAGGAAGATGTGTGTGCAAAGTTTTAAAATGAAATTTTGAGTGATGAAGGTGTGAGTAATTCACCGGAAATGTAGGTTAGCTAAGCTATGTGGATACAAGCTGATAGGATGTAGAACAAACAGTATGTAGGTGAGCGATGTAGCATTTTGTGTAAATATACATATTTATGTACATTTAACGGGAACAACAGGTTATTCCATGACTCGTGTTTCTGTGATTGGTGCGTAAGAGTAATTGAGAATAAAAAAATAACGCTGCCACAGCCACGATACAACGAAAAGATAGACAAAAAATAATTTTTATTACAATACAATAAAAATTAAACAAAAGTGTACATTCTTATAGTCGTTGATTCCATTGGCGACTATCGCTAAAAGCGATATTTCGAGACAACTGCAGGATTCCTAACAGAAAAAAATAAAGGCTTATAACAAATGTCTTGTCACTTGTCAACATATAGTTACGTCAATTGAACCCAACTGGTTTTGATAGAACCTTGGATTTGGAAAAAAATGGCGCTTTGACGTAAGCGTCGTCCGTTTTTTTTAAATTAAATTATATATTATTATTATTTATATATTTATTATACTTGACATTGGCGAAATTATGAGGCTAAAAAACAAAAGAAAAGCCATAAACTAAGAGTTGAAGTTGAACCTTGGATTTAAAATTAATTTTATCTCATTTAAAACGTCTCATTGTTCAATGTTGAGAAATTCAGACTTCAGTTGAAATTGATTTTATAAACATTGCGCTGCACACGTGCATTTAAATATATTTATACTTACAATCTTGTCAACTAAGATATAAAACTTTATAACTCCATAAATTGTCAAATTAAATACCATAATCGCAAGCTATCGCACGGACCTAAATACTTATTTAAGGCCTAAGATGGCAGATGTGACATTACCAACCGAATATCGACGTGCTTATCAAAATTGATTTTTATCAGAGGGATCACATGTTTTATTAGGCTGTTACTTTTATAATACCTATCAGCATTAGACTCTTATTGTTAACATCAGCTGCCATTTAAAGCTTAGTATATAATTATGAAGACCATATAATGAGATCATAAACATCAAAAAAAACCGATTAGTGGTCCCCTGCATTGAAAAACTAGTATTTTTATTGTCTGATAAAAAGGTATTTCCTACTTATCTCGAATTGCAGCGTAAAGATAAGTTTGAATTAGAACTTTCCTCTGTTTTCACTCAATTATCCAATTATGATTTTATAGTATAGAGCGATAAGACGAGCAGGACATGTGCCTGATGGTAAGCAACATGCCTGCCCATAACAGCACAGTGATCCGCAGCTATTGGAATATGAGACTCCAAATAATTACCTAGCACCGCATTGCACTCGTCACCCGGAGATGTAAGGTGTTTAATCCCTTAGCCCAATAAAAACAATGTTTATTTTCTAATTAAGAGAATTGTTTTCTAAGGTTTTAATATTGTGCATTTTCTAGGATGGATGGACGTATCCACCTTTCTCGGCCACCATCGACGACAATGGGGACATTTACGGTCGCGGCACTCAAGACATGAAGTCTGTCTCCATTCAATACTTCGAGGCTCTGCGGCAGCTGTGGGATGAGGAGGGACCTTTCTTGAGAGACGTTTATATGACGCTTATGCCTGGTAAGTTTAAGGCTTACAGACATCGACTAAACAAAACAAGAACCATCAAAATCGAATTATAATTGGCGGAACTATCTCATAACACACATACAAAAAAAACATACAACCAAAGAGTTTACATATACTTACTACGTATGTATAGAGTTAGATTTTCCGCACGGTTCCTTTGTGTCAATCGTAAGCAGATGACGTGCACACTTTCCGTGGCAACAGAGTGATGTGCCACGACAAAAGTTTGACACTTCCACAAGAGCGATAAGGCGATAAGATACTAAGCGTGCTTTCGGTGTAAAACGTTTGTGCCAACTCTATACGTAGTATATGTAAACTCTTTACATAACAGCCGAAATGAGAACCTCTTCCTTTTTTGAAGTCGGTGAATAACGTAAATAAACAATTTTATAGGATTTAATTATTTCACTTACTCATCATAAGCATATTATATTCATCACGTTATCCAAATTAATTAAAAATCCTTTCAGTTTCCTGACTCGACTTTCCAGAGGTCATCTGGGGTAGTTCACACTGGCTGTTGTGGCTGGTGGTAGAGTACTACCACCAAGCAGTCCAAAGATAGTCTGTGGTCCGGCTTGGAAAGTAATGTTTTAAAAAAATTTACAAAGACACATTTATCATTTCGTATCTCTGGGTAACATACAAAGTGATTTACCTCACTTACTCTATATGATTTAAAGTGACCTTTTTAAATTGAAATACCTGCGTGACAAACAAATGTCAACCCGATTCGTTAAACTGTTACGACGTGTAAGCACAAACGTTCCAACTTTGACATTACAAATGTCAATTACAAATATTAGTTAGATTTAAATATTTACATACTACATTGAATTTAAATAATGCAGTTCGACTATTATAGTGGTTGAAAATAAATAGACTATTTTATAATTTAATTTTCTCACAAATAAAAACTTCAATTTAAAATTAAACTCAGAGATAATCTACTAGGGTAGAGTGCTAGTAGTACTAGCTCTCGTAAATGTCATATTTTTTGTTTTCAGACAAACATAAGCAACATTTTAGTTTTTATTGATATTTCAAAAACCACATCATTGATTTCAATAAAATTTATTTGAGATGATTTTTGAACTAGGTATATGATCTACAAAAAAAAAAAACCAAAATCATCAAAATCGATTTAACAATTAGCTGAGCTATCGTTACATATTTTACAAACAACGTATAATTGAGAGCTTCAACCATTTTTGTGCATTTTTGGAAGTGGGTTAAAAATAAACTTTTAAACGAATGCATTTCCCTTCAGACGAAGAAGTGGGGGGAGAACACGGTATGCAGGCATTCCTCGCAAGCGCAGAATTTGAAGCCATGAACGTTGGTATCGAGATGGACGAAGGAACTTCTTTCCCTCTGGATATAGCAGCCGTCTTCTATCAAGACAAGGTTGTATGGCGTAAGTAAAGCGTTTTCCTTTGAATCCATATTTATAAAGCAGTGTATTTCGCGCGATATAATGTAACCTAATACAGGTAAGTACGCGGCAGAACACTGCTTTATAAATATGGATTCAAAGGAAAAATGTGAAAAATGAAAAAAAAGGAAATCTGTGTTGTTGCAGTGTTCAGGCATTCTAACGTGATTGAGCAACAAACATTAAACTTTCATATTTTTAATATTATACCGTTCTACCCAAGCCAGTTCACCTATAGGTAAAATTTTAGTCTACATTAGGTACTAGCATTTATGTAGTGGTAGGACTCTTTGCAGTGTCCACCTGGGGAAGTGCCACGCCTTTGCCAGTTATTCTACCGCCAAGCAGTAATTTGAAAACGTCACTGGGTTCCGGTTTGAAAGACAATATTTGCAGAGAAATTACAGGGCATAGAGATAAAACCTCTGATCAGAGATATCAGAGGGTTATCAGAGGTGACGAACGCAGCGCAGGGATAGGTATTGTTTTGGACTTTTTATGTTCCAATTGCTTTTTAACACTGTGCTGTTATGGGCTATGTTGCTTACCACCAGGCACATATCTGGCTCGTCACGTCATTCTATACAGTAATAAAACTGTAGGTAACTGAACATAAAATACTTGTCCCGATAGAATCCCTCAATATGCCAATTAAAATTCAATGAGTAATGAGGAAGGTCAGTTCTACATATACGTACCTACAATGCAGTGTATATACTTACTAATTAGAATACCAAATACTTCTAATTAGTCTGCAGATTATCTATACTAATCCATATCTATACTAATACTATAAAGCTGAAGAGTTTGTTTGTTTGTTTGAACGCTAGGATCTCGGGAAGTACTGGTCCGAATTGAAAGATTCTTTTTCTATTGGATAGTCCTTTTATCGAAGAAGGCTAGTAAATAACTCTACTATTAATTGAAGCGGAGCATGAAACAAGAATGTAACAAAATCGGGCAAACATATTCCCCTTTTGAGAGTTTTCGTACGTTTCGTGCTTTGACATGACACATGACAGCATGTGTCAAAGATTTCGTCATTGAATTTCAGTAATCTGTGCATTGAATATTAACCTTTGCTAATTTTTTTTTTCTAAATCTGAGTTGGTACGACCAATTTCCGACAGGTGGTGTACCAAGTAGCTGAAGAGGTTTTTTGTTTGAAATCGATATTCTCAGGAATGATTGAACCGATTTCAGTCATTCTTTCACCGTTGGATATGTACGGGATCCCGATGAGTGCTATATAATATACCACGGGCGAAGCCGGGGCGGGCATCTAGTACATTATATACAGATCCTGTTAATCTGTAGAGGCGGAGCCTTGGTCGCCCAACAACTAGTTTTTTTTACTTTTATTGGTTTACTATTGGAAGAAACTCGCACTTTTGATTCGAAGACACCAAGATTATAACTATCGGGAAAACCCCACTCAGGCAACTCATGGGAGGAAGGTGTCGTCGTTATCGCAATTTGAAAATAGTCTCAATTAGCATAGGACCGAAACCGATGATATATTATATATAGTCGTACCCACATGTAGGATAAGGAAGGTTGTACAATGTACATGATAATAAGATTTTTAGATATTAATCTCTTCACACAAATTAAAAACTTATCAACTCTCGGGTAACAATATTTTATAATAAGTAATATTCTATGTAGCGGACTAATTAGTTTCTAATTAGGAGTCTAATAGGCAAAATGACTAAAAGAAACTAATTAGTCCGCTACATAGAATATTACTTATTAAAAAACATTACACACGTATTTTTTCTTTTATTTTATAAACAAAAAATGACGAAACCACAGTGCGTAGAAATTTCATTGACGTCACGTTATGGTAAGATAAAATATTTACGACAAAGTGAAGTCACATCCCAAATTTTTTAATGTACCTAGCAGACGGATTAATTAGAATAGCATATTTTTGACCTAACCGTCATTCCATTTGCCGGCCTTATTGCCTCTTCCAGACAACCTTGTAGGTACAGCTTAGGATAGAAATTACACAAACTCACTCAACAAACATTAATATGTTAATGATGAATCTGTAAAATGGGGTTATACAAACACCTACGTATTTATCACCAATTTAATCCTGCTAATATTATAAATGTCAATATTTGGATATTTATTGCTCAATCATCAGTAGAAGATATTGTAGAAAAAGAAATATGTGAATCAACTCAATAAACACTAACATAAAGATTCCCAAAAATCGTGGGGTCTAAATTATTGACAATTTTCAAAACTTATCGAACGTTAAGAATTTATCAAGCACAAGCATATTGCCGATCAGCGTAGTAATACCGCCAGCATGCTGGGAACGTTTATGAAGGGGCTTGATAATTTTAAAGCTGAAACTTAATTAAGGTCTACGCATAATTCAGATTCTGAACGTAATTAATTAGTTAAGTACCTATATACCTATGTATTGGCATTTTAGAAATGTTAAATAAAAATAATAACTAATTAAATATATTGTTATTTTCAGATGTGTAAAGTGATTAAAACCTACATGTGTGAATGTATCTACTTATATTGATTTTCTTTATATACAATATTGCAGAAATCCAAGTAGACTGCTACGGTGAAGCCGGTCATGGATCAACTTTCCCCGATAACAACTCTACTGCTACTGGCAAGGTATTTAATATTCATTATTTACTAAAAAACGTTATACCTACACATAAAAACGAGATTCACAGAGTCACAAGCAACCCGCGTTATGGCCATAATCCACTACGTTGACCAAGTGCGGCTTGGCTGTTGACGCATTCCCACGAAAGATATCTTTCTACTAACAACGGTTTCCTCACTGTGTTGTCCTTCAATGTTTCACCGAAAAATACTTAAGAGGTACGGACAGGATTTGAAGCTACGACCTCACGTTGAAATCGGATGTATTTTTTCACAGACGCGGTCAAGTTTTAATGTTGACGCAACAAAGCCATGAGCAAAAACTACACAGCGGAGTTTTCCACAACGTTCTCAACTCTAGGTTTTCAGTTAAAAGGAAAGAGTCGAAGCCATATTCCACCAACTAACTAAGTAGGTATCGTGGATATTCCAAGTCCACGAAATATATTTTTTCCTTGAACATATTGTTTTCCTCATGAAATTTAACTTTACCAATAAAGTGCTAGGAAAAATTATCAAAACGGGAACACATTGCTCTTGCATTTTCACAAAAAAAAAATTGTAGTTTATTGGCCTTTTGTGGATAGATTGGAGCAGAGTAGATTAGTTGGACCAAATAAATTGTGCCTATTGAAATCATTACAACCTTACTTTGAGGATCTTGACTAACTCAAAAACAAGGCGCAGGCTCTGTCACAGCCACGGATGTCGGAGGAAGCGCCTTAATTGCGAATATAGTTCGAAACCCGATATCCGTGGTAGCAGCCATCTAGCTTAATCAGTCGTTCAATGAACAGCCTAGGGTGTTCACTAAATAGCGTCTCTAACCGCTTCGCTGCTCCGCCACCGCTCCGTTGCTACGCCGCTACATTAGCATGTCGCTTACTCCAACCCATAAGATTATACCCTACCAAAAAGAACGAACTTTAAAACATTGTGAAAGGAGACCTCTAGTCCCAGCGGTGTTAACACCAAGTAGGTTGATAATGCTTTTTCAAAAAGTTAAATGTTTTATTTCAGTGCAACAACGTGATCAACCGTTTCTTCGAGTTTAGAAACGAGCAATACGAGATATCTGAAGTTGCTACAGTCTTCAATGCGGGCGCCTACTCTTCTGTTAATCTTAACATCATTGAAGTAAGTTTGAGTAATACTGATACTTTTTTCATAATTACTTTGTCAGGTCCAGGGGATATACCACCTATCTAAAATGGTTACACCATTGATGATGCTCTCGCTTTTCTTTTCTCTTCAAATTATAAAGATAGCAATAGCAAAGCTAAATCCGGAATTAGGCGGTAATAATAATTAGGTGGTAGAAGGGCAGGTCGATGATCCAGAGGATGAACCAAAACAAGATAATGAGATAAAACCAACAGTTTAAAAGGATATAACGTATCATCTATCCAATTACGATGTCAAGGATATTACGACATGGAGAAGTAAAGGTAGCAAAGCAGACCCCACCAGCATGTCAGGCGAGATGGTGGTCTAATTCAATAATACTTAAAGCAACATACGGGATATCTAGCAAAGAACAGAATTGAGATAAGATGCAAGAGAGGTGCATCTGTATATTATACTAAATAATATGAAAAGTAACTTTGAAATCCGTGACTGCGTCTTCCTACTTCAAAAGTGCCCATTATGCTCGCAGTGTTGTCATGCTAGATCCTGAGTGAAATTTCTTGAATCATAAAATAACCGGACCGAAGGCTGCGAACCTTTTCACGCGAACCAAGTTCTTGATACATTTTCAGGTTTCAAAACAACAAAATAATTTTGTAGTGCCCTCTACTATAGGACTCTTTGCAGAGTCCGGGTGGGGAAAGTGCCTACAAGACCTTAGCCAGCTAATGGCCAGTTAGCCAGTTATTAGCCAAGCAGTAAAGTGCAAACATTTGTGTTCTACCTATTTTGAAAGGCAATAAGATTAAATTTAAAGCGTCGATGTCATCTTATAGCAGTAGACTATACGGTAGATTTAGCTTTTTCATGTTTAGGTACTTAGCTACTGTGCTGTTGGGGGCAAGCGAAAGGTTTACCATCCGTGGCATGTTAACTCATTCAATACTTAATCATTTCTTGCTTCAATGTGTTACCGATAGTAAAGATTACAATAATTAATAAATATTAAATTAAATTGTAATACGACGTACCCCAATTGAGCATTGCAATTTATGAATTCTGTAGGTCTATGTATATAAAAAGAAAAGATAAAATGATAGTAAAAAATAACATTATTCCATGTAAATCAAAGTACATATTAGGAATTCGGATTTACCTAAACCCAGTTTGGTAGATCAGATCTCCAAAATTAACAAACCCAAACTGAAAGCAATTTTATATTTTACTAGCTGTACCCTGCCACGCTTAGCTGTGGCATATTGTGATGCAAAAATTAGATAAAAACAATCCCTGATGCGGATTATATATCATTATAAAATTTCAGCTCGATCGGTGCAGAACTTTTTGAGTTTTTGAAGCGTTTACAAACCAACATAACGTTTTTATATATAGATTTTTTTATTTTGATATACTTATATTTGATACCTATGTCGGAGCCAACTAGCTTACAAAGCCGAAAATATCGAATTAATAAAACAATTTCATTTATAAAATTATTCGAGTAAAAATAGTATTTTAAGTATTTACAAAAAAAAATTGAATTAATGTCAATATTAAATCGCTAATTAAGAAACCGTATTTTCCTTACATTATGGAAGGGTGGAAGTTTAGCATTTGTATTTAATTTAATTGTTATTGTTTCCTCTCTGTAATTAAAGATAAATTAATTTACTGAAAAGGTATTCACATAACTTAGAGTTACGGTAATGCAGACAATTTGAAATATTGGATGATTAATTAGTTAGAGGTAAATGAAAATAAACAATTCAGTGGGAATATACCGTGGCATACGTTAAATACATTTTCAAGCGAGCAACTACAGGGATTTTTCACTTATAATGGGAGGGGGAGCCCACGATGGTAAATGGGAATTTACTCGAGCGTCATAATTAACTATTGGGTTTCAAAATTTAGGTGATGAGAAGAAAAAAATGTCCTTAATGGCCATATCTGAAAAAAAAAACATCTAACCATGGCCACGCTTAGAAGACTTATTTAGACGACAATGCTTTGAAGATTTGTTCTAGACTAGCACCGCCCACTAGTTTCACCCGCATAGTTTCCAAAGTGCGCTGTCAAATTCTGAGTTTCGTAAAAAGGGGTACAAACGTTTTGCTTTACGTGTTAATTTACAGATAAATGAGACATGTCATTTATGCCAATTAAACTTAACTCAATTTCCATAGATAACGTAACACAATTCAAATATTTAGGCAGTGTGATAACCAATGATTCCAGGTGTACAGCAGACATTATAGCTAGAATAGCAATGGCAAAAAAGCTTTTAACAATAAAAAGCATCTGTTTAAAGCCCGAATATCAAAAAATATTCGCAAGAGGCTGATTAAGATCTACATCTGGAGTATTGCATTGTATGGCAGCGAAACGTGGACCATGACTCAAAGGGATAGGGAAAGATTAGAGGCATTCGAAATGTGGTGTTTTAGGAGACTGGAGAGAATCAGCTGGAGGGAAATGAAGAGCAATGAAGAAGTTTTGAAGATGGTAGAGGGGAAAAGAACATTAATGGAAACAATAGAAGAGGGAAGATGTTGGGACATCTGATACGAAACGGAAACTTCATTAGAACAATAATGGAAGGTAAATTAGAAGGGAGGAGGAAGAGAGGTAGACCTAGGAGAAGTTACATGAACCAAGTGAAGAAGAAGATAAATGTAGTGTCGTATCAGGAAGTCAAGGAGAAGGCGGAGTGTAGAAGTACATGGAAGGAACTCCACCGACAAGAGCGTCGCTCTTAAATTATGAATGAATGAGACATGTCATTACATTTAAATCTAAAGGTTTTTATTTAACGTCATAATCAGCACAATTATCTAGGGTTGACACAAACCCCATCATACAATCATTATAATCCCTAAAATTGTATACCTACTTCATCTCTCTGCATGACTTTGTTATACATTTTATATTTGATAATAATTAGTCGATATGTGTAGAAGTTACGTTTCTATTTTTATTTAATTACAGGGTGGAACTGCCAACAATGTAATTCCTCAGCATGTAAAGCTGGTCTTCGATATCAGGCCGGCAATCACCCTCAATGAAGATTCTCTAGATGCAATGGTAAATATTGGTTTCCTGGTTTTGATAATTTTTTTGAAGATACTCGTATAATTTTTATGAACATTAGATACTAGCAGCAATTTACGGTTTTATCAGCGTAGTTATCGTTTCCGTTTTTCCTGTGATGAAGAATAGCCTATGTGCAATTCATCAATAATTTAAAATTTAAATTAAACAATTCTGTGTTCCAAGTGGAAACCCGGTCCGTTTAGCCATTCTGAAACGATTTAACAGCAGTTAATCTAATAATAATCATCCATCCAAACTTTCACATCTATAATATAGCTACATGGTACATACGTGTGTATTTACTATGTAGGGTGATAAAAAATACAAGCTACTACATATTTATACAACCCATACCTACGTTGTAAGACTACGGTCATGTACTTGTAACTTGAGTGGAATTGATGATGAAACCTACCGACCTAAACAACCAATCATAATAATAGGTGAATTAATGTATGTTCCCTCCTCTGAGACGACAGATCTTCTCTCACAATGAGAGTGTCAAATCCACTATGCTGGGAAAATGAGGGGTCGAGATTGCAAATGTCCTGACAAAAAGATCTTTCTTGGGATATGTTTCACTGTTCATTGGCATTCTTTGCAATATTTTCCTTAGCCGATGAAATGGTTGGGAATGTTAAATTAGTTCAGTTACATACATTTGTGAAAATGTCCACTCAGTTGGGCAGGAATCAAACTCAGAATTGGATTCGAAGGTGTGATATATCAAGCAAGTTAAATCGAATGTTTTCGTCAGTTGCTTAAAAAATCGATTGAGAACATAAACATATTTTTCATTCCACTCGGAATGGTTATTTGGTATATTATGTACATAAGTGCAAAGTATATTTTTAGCCGCGTGCTCAATTTTGATGACCCAGCAAACGAAGGATTCTAAAATTAAATTGCTCGCTGCACTCGTGATTAAAAAAATAGAATCCTGGTCGTTGGCGAGGGAAACAAAAGAGCACAAGGTAAACATCTTTGCAGTCGAGTGCAACACTTAACTTTTCTTCCTCCTACCTTAGCGAGGAAAAGAATCATTCATTTTAGGGTGTACACTTGTTTTCAAGATTTCAAGTTTTCTGTTTTTAACCTAAGGTTTTAAAAATTACAATATGATGTGAAAACATGGAGGATTGAGGTAAGGAGAGAATAGAAGTGCCTCAATCTTCCATATTATCATAAATATTGTTGTTGTTAAAACTAAGTTAATAATAAGATACTGCAAAATATGTGAAAACTAAAATGCGTGGTTCTGGCGACGAAAAAGTTTATTTGACGCTTACGGAATTGACTGAAACTGTTAATGATGCGCATAGCATTTAGTCATTTCCTCGCTGGGGTGGGATGAAAAATTACGTGTTGCCCTCGAGGTAAAGATATTTTCACCTCGTGCTCTACTAATTCCCTCGCGAAAGCCCAGGATTAAAATTTTTGAAGTGAAAACTTCTCACCACAGACTTTTT
Source organism: Ectropis grisescens (assembly GCA_017562165.1). Lineage (NCBI taxonomy): Eukaryota > Metazoa > Arthropoda > Insecta > Lepidoptera > Geometridae > Ectropis > Ectropis grisescens. The sequence goes on along the minus strand of CM029778.1, from coordinate 12,835,489 downwards.
TTCCATTGACCATGGCCATTGGCCATAAAAAATGTGCCAGTATTTCCTATTGGCCATGTTCATGGTCACGCCCTCCGGTTTTACCCCCGTAGTTTCCAAAGTAAACTATCAAATTCTGAGTTACCTATTAGTTTTCAGTTATTAGTATTCCCTTCCATCGGCAGTTCCTATGACTGCCATTAAAAAAAAAATGAAGTAATGATTACATTTTTATTCAAATTCAGTTAATTTTAGAATCTTTTACTTGCTCGGTCATCAAAATTGAGCACGTAGTTAAAAAGCAACTTTGCACTCATGTAGCTCTATAACTAATAATAGTTATTTGTTATTCAAAAGTGATTGAGTGATTCAAAATTAGAATCCTGAGCGTAGCAAGGGAATCAAAAGAGCACAAGGTGAAAAATCTTTGCACTCGAGTGCAACACGTAACTTTTCATTCCACCTCAGCGAGGAAATTACTAAATGCAAATTTTTAAATGATTTCCCGCTAAGCAAATTAAAAAAAAGTAAGGAGGTTCCGAGTCTGGGTTTTTAACATATTAAAAAAAAATTATGATGCATTTGGCACCAAGGAGGTAGAAATAAATAGGTTGAATTATGTTTTGAATTCAAAACCTCAGTACACACGATGTTCTAAATTCAAATTTACTTTAACCTCTAGAGGGTAAAAACGACTTTTGCGCCCTGATATCGAGGAGCAAAAGTACTCTTTCCGAGCTGGTGGGATGAAAAAGTAATTATTAACGTTCACCAGTTGAGGTCGTGGGTTGCGGAGGCAGGCAGCGATATAGCCCTGTCGTACATTCTGAAGGACCAGCAGTCACCGGCTACCGTTGTCGACAGCTCCAATCCTTACTGGTTACGCATAGCTGCGGCTGCACAGGCTCTGTAAGTATTTTATATTCAGTTACTGAAAAACTAAAAGCTTTCATTATTTTTTATTTGTAAAATACTACTCCTGGGACTCAGAGCTTTCTCTTGGAGAGAGAGTGTCAAGGCCATATCCACCACGTTGCTCTGACCCAGTGCAGTTAGCTAGATGACACATGACCTCGACAGATTCTTGGAACATGCCGTTTCCTCATGATATTTTTCTTCACCGTTTTTAAGTTAGCGGCAATACGCATATGACTTCGAAAAGACAGATAAAATTAAAATTCATGAAAATCTTTCAAAATCTACATCTTTGAAGATTAGCCTGGTTTAGGCAAGAATTCTACCTTCACTTCTCTTCTTAATTTCGGAACATAAATTTAGGTTAGATTAGGGTTTTGGCGTGTGCAATAAACAGTATATGCTTATCTAGTCTGACTACACATATACGTTTTTTTAAATTTTCAGTAACTACCCAATCATGCCTCTGGTTCCGCCTGGGTCAACCGACGCACGCTTCGTCAGGAACAAGGGCATCGCAGCTTTTGGCTTCTCTCCCATGGCTAACACTCCTCTCTTGCTTCACTCAGTCAACGAACGTCTCAATAAAGATATCTTTTTAAACGGAATCAACGTCTACAAGGGAATCATTAAAGGAATCGCAAATATACCCGGAAATGAGACTAGCAGCGAACCATACGCTTACGTCGTCAAGACGGCCGAGTAGTGTTCAGGTTGTGCAGTTAGTTCTTGACTTTTGTCTATTTATGGACGACTACGTCAAAGGGTAAGGAGGCGTTTTCAGAATAACAGATTTGAGTGCTAAATGTGTCAAAAGATATCTCAAATTATTAACATTGTTATGAAATTTCTCTAATGAAACATTGGCTACCTGTGACATTAGACATTATCTTTGACACGTAAGTATTTAAGTATAATAAAATAAATGCATTTTGGTGGTAATTTCTCATACAACAATATCTAGCCACAAACTTAGCAAAGCTTGTAGTCAGGAAGCCAGATAGCTGATACAATACTTATATAAAATTGTAAATACACACTTAACCAATTGCATTCTGAAAATGACCAATTAAAAAATTGTTATGGGTATATTATAAAAACACACAAAACAAGTTTTTAATGATCTCTTATGTTTATAATTTAATCGTAGCACAACTCTTGAATACGTTCATTGATTATGATAAAAGTGCAAAAATATATAACGGAAACTGTCCTTGTAAATAAATATACTATGTAGTTGTAAATCGTAGCGAGTTGTAGTTCAGTTTTTTTTTTCATAATTCCGTCACATGACCAAGGTAACTAAGTTTGACAAATATCGAAATTATTTTATTGTCTTATTACAAAATTTTATTTATGTTCGATCTTGTCTTTTGACTTTATTGACGCACATAAGAACCGCGCCATAAATATGTCGAAAATATCTGTACCGGTTATATTGTCTTCAAAAAACAAACGACACTTAATTCACCTCAAAGAGTTTACACAATATAGTTAGTTCGCCTCTATTTTGAGCGAAAATCTTGAATAAAGAGAAAATTAATTCTAATAACACTACCTATAAATGATAATAGGTCTCGAAAACATATTGTAGTTTAAGATTCTTCAGTTTAAATTCAAAATGTACCTTGTAACGGTTCAGTTAAAGTAACCCGTTCACTATCCTCAAATATTTAATTTATACTTACTATGCATGAGATTTTATACTTATTGTTAAAATATATTGAATTACAATTAAATCATGGTTTTAATTAGATCCTCAAATAATTTAATTGTGAGAGAACACTTATTGTTTCTCATTAATAAATAATATTTGGCTACTCAGTATTTTATATTGGTGTTGGACATTGCTCACACAACACTATCCCAAACTCAGGACAGCGCATGCGCGGTCCCAAGAGGGGGGTCACAGGGGACATGACCCCCCCCCCCCAAATCGTATCCGTTAAACTAAAAATCTAAAAAAAAAATATCTAATAATACATAGACTATTTTTGAACCCTGGAAAACAACTGGAACTGTAACTACGCGGGTAAAATCGTGAGGCGCTACTAGTAAAGAATATTTTACTCGATTTGTTGTATGTCTACTGGTGATACCCGCCCACACCCCAAAATGTGAGGCTGCGTACTGGTGACCACCTCCAAAATTCGAGGCTGGGATCGCGCCTGGGACAGCGTGTATTATGGGAGCCTGTTGGACAAATTTTAACAACTTGTTCTCATGTTTTAATTTGATATCAATCAACGCTAGTAATAAACTTATATATTTTGCAAAAAAACATCTGTTTTATTATGCAGACAAAGAAGCTTTTTTTCAATAACTTTTATAAAAATGTATCTAATTCATCATATTTTATCAAAAACTAGCTGTACCCTGCCACACTTCGTTGTGGCACATTGTGATGCAAAAATTAGATAAAAACAATCCTTGATGCGGATTACATATCATTCTAAAACTTCAGCTCGATCGGTGCAGAACTTTTAGAGTTTTTGAAGCGTACACAAACCAACATAACATTTTTATAAATAGAGCTAATGTAAATGTACATTGCGAAGAAACCGCACCGTTGCCTCAGAATTCTGAATTAGTACTTACACAGCGGACGGCAGTGTTTCCTTTGTCGTCGAAATGTATGGTGTAGATAGTAGAGTACTTAATAGCAATCCAATCTGGTCTATTTATAGTCCGCATCCATTTTTAATACAATGCAGCATTAGTTGGAAACCTAAAAAAATATCAGTAAGAAACTGATAACTTTTTAGGATTTCATTACCAATTTCTGAATTCTTAGAAGTAAATAATTTATTACTGATATAAATGTGAATGGCAATTCGATTTCAAGTTAACTTGACTAATGGCTATATCTTTTATTCATGTCATGATGTCACTACATCATGACATGAATAAAAGGTATTTATATAGTGATAAACGATTATTTTATCGATACTCGTCACGTCGCCGCTTTATCAAGCACTGGCGTAAACAAACAATTTACTATTTTACTCATTTTTATCACAAATTCTGTATTTAATCAATAATTATACATCAATATAACAATAGAAATCAACATACAATTGTAAAAAATGTTTTCTGAGTCGATAAGTAGCAGAAATTTGTCAAAATTTGGTTTGATAATTTGCAATAACAAAATCTTTTTACCTACCTGTGAAAAGTGTATTGATTCGGATTATTTCGTCTTGTAACATAACTTACACGCACAAAACATGCTATCATAATTTAATATATACAATTTAATCAGCTCCAATCGAAGGATTAGTATAAAATACACAATTTTCCCCGCGACGGAAAACATACTGGAACGTTAGAGGCTCTTACTCCAGAACACATTGTAATGATGTTACATCATTCACTCTCTCTTTTTCTCTCGAACAACTTCAACATGATTGATGATTTCTCGCTTACTCGCTTTGATGATCTTTTTGCGTAGCAAATAAATAAAAATCTTTGTTCATACTACTTCAATATTTTTGATTGAAAAAATATACTTCATGCAGTATTTCATGCAGTTACCCATCCAAATATTGGATAAGGACACCTAATTGTTAAGATTAATAAGAAAAGATGTTAACACTGATCACAAATTAATGTTTAATGCTAATTTTGTGATAGTTTGTATCAATAGAAGAACGAAAATCACAGGATTATAATTTAATATTACGTAGTAAATTTATTATAAATGATTTTAAATGCTAGGTATATTTTTAATCTGTTGTTACGTGACTGGAAACGCCAATATGTCTTATTACGTCACTAGGTATAGTTTAGTTTTTATTTTAGTTTGCGATCTTAGCGATGACGATTTTTATTGTTTGTATTCAAGTCTGTACTGGGCATACAGTCATGAATCGCGACCAATGTTTTGCGACTAGTGACGTCATGTCAGTCGTTAGTGTTTTAGCGGAAAAATTCAAAATTAGTCTAATATTGTATATTTAATCATCGAACATATTAATATTTTGAAACTATAGCATAAATATTTAATGTTACGAATATGGACACACAATTATACATTTGAAGATCAAAATAAAATAAATAACATGTCAATTTCTATATATAATATAAATTTAATATTTTGAAATAAATTATTATTTTTTTGTGATAAACATGCGTCAATCTTTAAAATAAAAGCAGTTTCGAAAAATTGTTAACATCACTATTATGTTTTTTTTTCTAATTATGAGTATTTTATTGCTAATTTTCGCATAGAATTGGTACAAATATAAATGTGTATAGTTATTAAATCATAATTCTAGTCATAGTATTGTTTTTTTGGAAGTTATTACTAGTCTTACGTTTAGGTACGTTATTTTGCACATTCCTTGAATTCCCTATGTGAACAACGAAGTTGATGTTATTTCTATCATCAGTTCAAAATAAATCCCTCAATTGCAGACTCGACGATGGGTTTATTTTCCTTATCCTTATTTTGAACTGCTAAACTTCATTGTGCTCACTCACAACATCTCATACAGTTTGTATGGGATGTGTATAAATTGAAGCACCTAATACATTCTGCACAGTCTATCCCCGTCCATGGTGCGTACAACTGTTCTCCAGGCGAACTAACAGGTAAATTAAACTCAAGAATCTAATGTCGATGTCGAAATCGTTCTTACCGTCATTTATATACTTCACTAGCTCTAATAATGGCGATATAATGTAAACAAAGAAGTTGAAAATGAAATGTAAATATCTTATTATGTGTTTATCTCTATGGTATGTATGGACAATAAGGAGGATCTAACTGTTTGTCACTACATCTGGATGTTTATTACTTAAAAATACTTACATTAGATCATAGTACAAGTTTTTAAAACGATTCTTAAATTGTATTTTTTAAAACTATTATGGGTTCGCAATTGACCATCATCTCGCTTGATGTTAAGCTACTTTGTGTGAATTTGGGTTTATAGTTGGAATACCTTTTTTGTGGGACGAAATACCTTTACACACCGTCCACCGTAAAGGGTGTCGGTCTCGACACCATGACGACGACAGACATGGTGCTACCGACTAAACCCGCCACAGATTTCTCTTGCATGGCCAGGGGTCAGGGTCACAGGGTCAGTTTTCGCACTCCCATTAACGACCCTGACCCACTTGCCACCGTCCTCGTGGACCCGCCTTACGGGAGGCGTCAGTATCCCCCCAGCATTTGGTTCTAATGACACACCGAAAATCAGCGGCGCGTCACCTCCTGGAATGTCTATCCCTGGGTGGAGTGCCAGACGGCCCTAAAAGTCCGACGCCCCAGGCCCTTTTCCGGAGACGGGATGCGAACCTAAAGTGGCGGCTCTCCAGGCTCGTCCCCGTTTCTGCTTCCGCCTCAGTGGAGGAGCGCGCCTTCTTGCTCCTCTAACTCACACGACCTCTCACAGTCGAGCATCTATGGCTAAGATGATCGGCAGCAAAGGGTCCATTTCACCATAACTAGCTAGGCTAGCGTAGCTAGCGGCTAGGGATAGCCGCGGTTCCGCTTCTATGACCACGTCGGGCCTTTATCCTTCCACTGAACACTTTGCTAATCAAAGTGCACGTGGAAGACCCTCATCTAGAAAACTTAGAAATTTAACTTCGCCGACATATCAACCGAGTAACCTTCCCAAGTCTTCCAGTCCCTCTCCCCAACCTGTACACGCACTGCTCAAGTGGTTTAAGGAGCGCGTGTAGAAGTTCCCGGCTGGGATTTGCTATCACATAACAAGATGCCACTGAGGCAAGTTGTTGTGTGATGCCCAGGGTGGAGGTTGCCGAGCCACGCACCCCATATTTGGAATACCTAATTTGAGTTTGAGACTATGTTGGTGCGTTCAGGGATATGAGGGGAATGGCTCGTTAGATGATAAAAATCAAGCAGATGTTAGAATAAGTTTGCATTTTTTTCATTCTTTTGCATCTGAGTGATGGGACGAGCAGGGCATGTTTGTGTCTAATGGTCAGCAACACGCTAACCCATAACAGCACATTGTCACGCAGCTATTTAAAACAGAAGCTTGTACAAATCATTATTTATCTCCATATCCTGTAAGTTCTCTGGAAATATTGACCTTCAAACAGGAATAATCAATATTTACTCATTACGGCATGTGGGTAGAATAACTGGGACAGGTGTGGAGGACACATCCCAAGGCGGACTCTGCAAAGACTCCTACCACTGCACCTTCCATGGTGTCATTCCTCCAGAATAAATAGGTGATTTTAACAAATGTCTTAATAAATGTCGGTGAGATTTTCGATATCGTCTCTCGGTGAATTCTAATTATAAAATTAAATAACTTAAACGCTGCGCATCGGGAAGTTTGAGTGTTTACATTTTTTTACAATTACAGATCTAATAATGACAGTGTTGTACTGGATGGTATTATGCGCGGTGGTGCAAGCCGCTCTTGGTTTGCCTAAATACGAAGCTGTGGACCAAGGAACTATTGAGATGTTACAGGAGTACATTCGGATCAACAGCACCTCCGGTGGAGATCTCTGTTAGTAAAATTACATACATAATATACAAATGTTCATTATTTTCTGTTTAGTTTCCTTAACATAATTAATGGCCGCTTTCTATTGTGGCATGAGTCACAATTTGATGGCAATTTGGTGGCATGATGATTCCAAATATATGTAATGTTATAAAATAACTGTATCTGTGAGTCTGTAACACTTTAATGCTAAAACTACTTAAGTGATTTTATTTTTTTTAAGCAGCGATAGGCTGTATTCTGAGAAAGGGCATAGGCTCCTTGTTAATGTAAAAAAGGGTTTTAACAGTTAGAAAAAAGCAAGAAATATTTCCTTTTTTGAGCTTTTAGATTACCTATACAAAAATTATTTTGACATTCCAAGTTTGTACCCCCAAGGTATTTTCTAGTAATTACTTTAGATAAACTGCGCTAAGACTTCGTAAAATTTATGATATGTACTTTACTTATATATTAATATTTACTAATATTTAATTCTCAAGCGGAAGCTGTTTCCTTCTTGAAGAATGCAGTGGAAGGCAATGTTAACGTCACTACGTATGAGTTCACAAAAGGGTATCCGATAGTTGTGTTCAAATGGCAAGGCAAAGATCCCTCCCTCAGCAGTGTTATGCTCAATTCGCATATGGACGTCGTCCCGGCTAACCACGAGGTAAGAATGTCTATATCTTATGAAACTTGACATACAACAAACATTAGACCAGATAATATATTGGAACTGTAGAACTGACATGTTGAATCAGATAGCACTGTATAAATTGTGACATTTTTTGAGTATATATTTCACTTTGTACATGTTGACATTATCTTATTATATAGACAAAGAATAAGTAAATAGATCAGGATTTTTCTCATGGTTCCTTTGTACCAATCGTAAGCAGATGAGGTGTATGTTAGCTATGGCGACATAGTTATGTGCCGCGACAAAAGTATGACACTTCTACAAGAGCGACAAGACAAGAGCGATCAGACCCGTGCTTTCGGTGTAAATCGTTTGTTGTAACTCTATACGTAGTATATGCAAGCTCTTTGTTATATACATATATACAGTCATTTTTTATTATATACATATTTACATTTTCACATAGCTGAACTACAAGACCTACTAGGTACTGCAAGACCTTGGATTTAAACTACATACTTATCAATAAGGTCAAAAGATCCAATTAGGTAGATCCAACTTCGACAAAGAGATCCAGCGAAGGGTACAACTCGGAACAACAAGCTTATTGAACTGAGACGTGGTCCTTAACTGTGGGCCTCATAACGAAGCTCAAAGTCACATAACGGGCTATGGAGAGAGTTATGTTCGGAGTCTCTTTGCGCGACAGAATCTGTAATGAGGATATTCGCGAAAGAACGTGGCCGACATAGCTCAAACAGTAAGTAAGCTGAAGTGGCAATGGGCAGGCCACAGCGCTCAAAAAACTGACAACCCATGGGAAAGAAAGGTTCTCGAGTGGCGACCACGAACCGGACGACGCAGTGTTGGACGGCCTCCCACTAGATGGACAGATGACCTCACAAAGGTCGCTGGAATCCGCTCGTTGCAGGTTGCGCAGGACCGTTCGTTGCGGCTGATAATGATGATGACTTGTCAAACTCCAAAACAACATCCTGCTGAAACACAAGACGTTGGCGTTATTGTACTCACCAAACATATCTCACATACATAGTACAACCAAATAGGAGCAAGAAATAAATAGAAGATTAAGAAACAGATGACATAAATAAAACAACAACCAAATAAAAGCTAAAAATGAAAAGAAGACGAAGATTTTAATCATCTGACTATTATTTTATTTACTTATTCTTTTCATGCATAAATTAAACCTCAGACAAATTGTTTTGCCTGACATATTGCATGCCTCTAGATCTAGAAGCAGAGGCCAGTTTGTATGTATCAACTTTTAAAATGTTTTGTATCATCTCATCTTACCTGCAAACAACAGTAAAGATTTTTGTATTTGTAAGAGTTTTTGTAATACTTGAAATTATTTTGAGTGCGGGTTAAGAAGACGTAAGGGGTTATTTTTCTTCAATTTCAGGATGGCTGGAAATATCCACCTTTTTCTGGCACTATGGATGAAAACGGCGATATTTATGGTCGCGGTACTCAGGACACGAAATCGCTCTCCCCTCCAACACTTGTATGCTGTGTTACAGCTGTGGAATGAGAAGTCTCTACTGAGAGACGTTTATGTAACAATAATGCCTGGTACGTATGTTACAAAGGGATGTGCAATTCTAATTATAATATTATATCAGCTATCTGAAATTGTCAACCAATATTTATATTTATTTATTGAATTTTGGTCCTTGAGAGTTTTATCATTATTCAATTATTTTAAAATTTAAAAATGTATAAATGACGTGTACGTATACTACGAACGAAAGTGATGAACGGTCTGGGCCAAGAGTAAATAAATGCAATGGATTGGCGAGCCATTGAAACATGCGCCTGACTTTTTTAATTACATAGATTTCATTGTCAACATTATCAGATGTCATTATACATAGATATTTTCTAGTATAGAGTGACGAGACAAGCAGAACCTGCACCTGATGGTAAGCCTGCCACGTAACAACACAGTGACACGCAGCTATAGGAACATAAAGAGTCCAAATCATTACCTAGCACTGCACTGCACTCGTCACCCAGATATATAAGATGTTTTATCTCTATGCCCTGTAATTTCACTGGAAACATTGCCCTTCGAACCGGAACACAGTACTGTTTGCACATTACTGCTTAGCATAACTGGCAAAGGTGTGGTACACTCCCAGATGAACTCTGCAGAGAGGAAAGGTAAATCAATTTTAAAAGGTAGGAACCACTACAAAAATTAATTTACCTTTACATTACCTTTACATCTACCTTTGATTTTTTTCATTAAATAAGGTCGTCTCATTAAATTTGCCTACCAACAGGAAGACCTGGTGTTTCGTTAAGTATCATTTGAAGTAGGTAATCATAATTTATTTGTCCTATTTGGGAAATCGTAATAAATATCTTGCTCTATCATGAACCAGAGGGACAAAAATGTGGTATGTGTTCACATTTTTGTCCGTCTGGTTTGGTTCTGGTATTACCCAAAATTCAACAAAATATTAATCAACAGATGAAGAACTTGGCGCGAAGAATGGAATGCAAAGTTTCATAAAAAGTCAAGCTTTCAAAAATATGAATGTTGGCGTCGTAATGGACGAAGGTGTTGCCTTTCCTGACAAAATGAGTCCCGTCTTCTATCAAGATAAAGTAGCATGGCGTAAGTTTTTCACATTATTCTTTCTTTACTTTTTGCGATAAGGCCACCCATTGTCGCACTACTTCAAAATGTATTTATTGTGTTTACTGTATTTTATTTCATTTGGTGTCTTAATAAAGAGTATACCTATCTATCTATCTTTACGTTCTTACTCTTACCCTCGTGTTAGTCATGCGTAAATACGTCCCTCTCTAGGGACGAATGTCATTCGGCGTAGATTAAAAACTTAATAAATTAATAATGAATATTCATATATTATTGCTTTCCCCAACAGTATTTGTTTTAGTATGTATTTGTTTAGTCCATAATTCTTCCCATCATAAGTCATCATATGCGATATGCGATCCGTGCCTTGGCACGCGCCTGGGACAAATCTCGTTGCCCGATAGGATCTTGCAGTGAATCGTGGGAATTCCTAAACCTTTCCATTGATCTGTCGATTTAATTCTTAGTGTTGGCGCCATTGTCTCTTTCTGTATATGAAGATAGAGTGGCGACAGGTCAAGTATCAAGTACTTCGGATGGTGTTGACTTCATGCATCCGCTGATTAGTGAACATGCCAACCGCTGAATCTTTTGTAATTTAGTGATTGTGTCACCAGACTAGTTCTAGGCTACCACACTACACAACCGTAAGTAAGTGCTGGTCGAACTATTACAGTGTACATCCAAAAACATAAGTTTTGATTTGAGTCCCCGATCTTTGGCAATTGCTTTGGTGCAGCGCCATAAGATATTAGTAGCCTTTGTGGTACCATGGTGTTGTTGTTTTTCTCATAGTAGCTTATTCTCCAACTATAATATACCGAGGTACTTCACTTCCCTGAACGTCAATTGCTTTCCAAATAATGTGGGAAGTTTTAATTTTGGTATTTTTGTTTTACGTGTGGATAATACCATATCTTTTTTGTTTGGATTAGCAGAAAAATGTGGTTTTCCGTAAAAGTTTTTGAGAATTTATAGTCGAGTAATTTTTAATTTAAAGTCGCCTCACACAGTCCTGAGATCATGATTGCTAAGTCATCCGCATTTGCGACGGTAGTTATACCTTCTTTGTTTAAGAGCTCGATCCATTCATCTGCTACAATTACCCATAGGAGTGGAGATACTACTCCTCCCTGTAGACACCCCTCCCTCGTGGATACGCAGCGCGACTCTGTCGAGGACTTTATGTTAGCTGCTCTATAGCTGCTCTACTCGACAGCATATTTGTGATCCATCCATTCACTCTATTGGCAACATTATGTTTCCTTAGTCCTTACTGGTAGTAGTCGTTTAGTCAAAAGCTCCCTCGATGTTAATAACTGTCAGATTTCCATCGCACTTTCGAATTCCAATGCGCGAAATGGACTGTCCAGTAGCGGACCATTTCGATATGTACCTCAATCATACAGCGTGGCGCTTTGGTGCCGACATTAAATGAAACCACCTATAAAATATCATATTTTGACCTATTCTGTCAAATTAAATTTCAATTATCGTTATTATTTACTGAGTTATTCGCAATTTTCCAAAATACCATAATAGAGCTGTATCCAAAATTTCCTGAGCAGAGGTCATTACACCGCAGCCCACAGTCCATCCGATTTATCAATTAAAAACCAGGCGCAAATCAAATACTAAAGAAACGAGATAGGTGATGTCCTGCAACACACTCGTATGTTTGTGAATGAAATGCAGACGAAAGAGAAATAATGCACTTACCTATTAACTAATGTTAAATGTAATCTTTCTCTTTCTTTAATTTTTCACTAGTTTCGTGCTAGCTGCCGGGATGCGAAGTTGACCGTGTAGTCCCTAGCACATTTCTCTAAATGGCGCGCTAAAACTTTTACTGTAAATCCTTAACTAGGGAATTTTGTAATCTAATTATTCGCAAAAAAGATGCTTACATGTTTTTGTTCGTTCTTTTAGTGTAATTTATTTTTAGAGTCAGTGTCAATAAGATTAGGCTGCTTTTCGTTTTGTTTGTGTGTGACTCTGATTGTGTTGTGAATAGTTATTTAATTAGTGACGTCGAACACATGTGTACTCAGAAATGTGTTTTCTGAGTACACATGTGATTTAAGTCTGATAAATCCTACAATAGGATTTTGAATATCGAGTATCGCCCAGAACATGTTTTCGACCGTTACGCGCGCCCGTAAGTACTAGCAACGGTTCGTTTTTTAACAAAATTACCTTTTCTCTCAAAGGGTTTTATTGGTTAGATTGTTTACGAAATTGAAATCGTATTGCGAGAAGTTGTTTTTATTAATTTTATTTCTAAAGAAAGTTGTAGGTAGGTACCAACCATTTCAGCAGCTTTCACGCTAAAAACGGTAATGCTCTTTGTTATTACCAAGTGCTGGTCTGGTCCCGCGTTCAAATCCTACGCGCACCACTGTCTTATCGAAGTCATGTGCGTAATGCTGCTAACTTAAAAACGGTGAAGAAAAACATCGTGAAAAAACCGACATGTACCTACCTAGAATCTTTCGAGGTCATGTTTATGTTAGCCAGTTTGGGCCGCATTTGGGCAACGTGGTGGATTATGGCCTTGACTTTTTCCGTGCGAGAAAAGTCCTCGAGTTCCAGCAGTGGGAACATTTGGTGGGCTGTTTAAGTATGCAAAGTGTCCTTGATTCTGACAACACGCATCCTACTTCAAAAAGCAATCATTTTGTAATGTTTCGCCAAAGTTACAATAGATACCTACCTACGCATTTACGTATTTACTTTATGCTATTTTATTAGCTTTATTATTTGGTAGGTATTCGATTTATTAGTGATGAACAGGCATAAAGTTGACGGGGGAAGTCCCCATTCCAAATTATCGCGCATTTGTAAGTAAGTACCTACCCCTCTCGGCCTGCGCGGCGTTGCCGCGCCGTGTGCCCGCGCGCCGCTTGGAGATAGGTACTTTCTGCAGTGCGACGTTGCCAGCTTGTTTTACGAAAAGCGAACGTAAATCACGCACACATCTGACGTTGTTGAATGAATCTAGTGCACAGGATGATTTTCATTCGATCGCTCGTACAATTATTTAGCTTGTTAGAACAATTTTTTTTTCAAATAAGCGAATATTTATTTTTCACTCCTTTTGTATGATTACTGGTCAGTAACCCTACCCGTGTGTTCATTTAATGTCGGCATCAAAGCGCCACGCTGTATAAAAAATATGTTGAAACAAGTGATTTGTTTGCACGATGGAAGAATTAACCCCGATAAAACATTGCACATAAAAAAATATTTTAAGTTCATTACATACTCAGTATCATATGTACGTACGGACATATATTTACGCGTCGCCGTATTTTGAAGAATTATATATGTTATGTTTTGTTTCTAGAATTCCAAGTGGACTGCTACGGAATCTCAGCTCACGGTTCCCAATTCCCTGCTACTAACGTCACCGCTACAGGCAAGGTATATGAATAACTCTTAAATGACCAAATAGTAAAGTTTACCATAAAGTTTACCCACAAAAACATGAATCTTAAAAACGAAATCATTAACAGAAGATTTATTAGAACAGAAGTATTAGAATCTTTACAAGAAACACCGGGTTTACCGGGTTTAGTAAATACTCAGATTTAAGAGTATCATAGACTCACTGGATTCTGGGTTTTATAAGCTTCTAGGTTTATAATCTAAGGACTACCTTTCAAAAGTTTCTATAGAACTACCGTCCAGCCCCGATTTCATCTGTGTTTAATAAAATCCTCGGATTTTTTGTAATGGAAGGTGTGTTTTTGTAGATCCTTTTTTTACGGAAATGGTTTATGTCAGATTCTACACAGCAAGTTCTCCTACTGGTTGAACCTCCAAGGGCTTTTTTGCCTTTGCCGCTTCCAGAGGACCGCTTTTGAAGGGATGCCAGACGTCCCCACAGCTAAGTTTCATCCCTCGGTTTGAACACGTGTTTAGAAGAACAGTTTACGCGCAAACCCGTTCGTGATTGGAGAGCATGTGCCTCGTATTGGACACGGGTCTGGAAAGACAATTAGATTAAAACCCATGTGCGTTTCGAGGCAGTGCTACAACATTAGGGGTGTTGTCGCCATGTTATATTTTCAAAATGTATGAAGATGTTTTTATATGTTCGTCCTATGACCTTTTCTTTAAGGGTAATTAATGCCTACACGCAAACCTTCCATCAGGAGTCGGCCCCATGACCCCGATCAAGATTAGTCGCGGATTCTCTTCTCCCGGGTATACATACAGTGCGTGGTGTGCGGTGTTTAGAATGGCACACTGGGTCTCCCTCCTTCCGGAAATGTTACACATAAATCACCAAAAGCATCTGTATACCGAGAATACCCATGTAGTAAGGAAGGTAATAATTCCATGTTTTATCCGGATCCACTTAACGTGAATGGACCCAATCGTCTCGAGGAGTTCTTGGCGCCGGTTCTTTTCTCCCGAGAGAATCCCCTTCCTCCACTTCAACAGAGCCCTGCAACTAACATCCCAGTGCCACCACCTCCTGTGTGTCGAGACTCAGTAGGCCTGAAGATAGAATTACGGCCTCAGAAGTACAGAATGATCCAACAAGGATGCGACCTCTACTTGCTGTACAACTAATCGTTGTTTTTTTATTTATTTCAGTGCAACAACTTTATCAATCGTTTGTTCGAGTTTAGAGACCAACAATACGAGTTATACAAAAACTTTACAGAATTTGGCGCAGAAAAGTACACCACTGTTAACCTTAACAAAATCAATGTAGGTAATACCTTCTGCGCACCAATGATCAATGTTGCCCATTTATGCAGAAAGTTAAGGCAGGTACCAATTAGAGATACTACATTTACATTATGCAATTCTAACTAAGAACATAATGAGATATAATCTTGTTGGTTTAGGTCAGTAAAACAGCATTAGGTATTACTACAATTTTGTATGAAATAGGTATTTGACAGATTTCTTAGAGAGATTTCGCTCACGTAAATCTTGAGTAAATTACGTTCATCAAACTATCTATTTAAAACTATCAATTTTTCAAAACTACTTGTCAATTAATCAATAGATCCTTGACATCA
This sequence comes from Ectropis grisescens, assembly GCA_017562165.1. Classification (NCBI taxonomy): domain Eukaryota; kingdom Metazoa; phylum Arthropoda; class Insecta; order Lepidoptera; family Geometridae; genus Ectropis; species Ectropis grisescens. Next base: position 12,819,802 of record CM029778.1, on the reverse strand, counting down.
ACTATTTTATATCTTGACAACAATAACCTTGAAATAAATCTAACGAAAACAAATATAAGGCATTTTAGATAAATAGGACTAAATACATCTAACAAATAAAAATGTGAAAGAAGTTGCCAAATTCTTTGGAATAACTATAGATAGAAAACTATGTTGGACACCACAAACTGACAATCTTACAAAAATAATAAGAAGCCAAGCTTGTGCTCTAAGACGTTTGAATTAGTTAATTCTCTTTAAAAGACAAAAGAACTGTACCTATTCGGCTATGTTTAGACTTAAAAATGGTACAGTTGTAAACCGCACTTTTCGAAGGAAAAAAATATTACACTTGTCTTTCGTGCCTATGCATTTTAGAAATAGCAATATTTGTAAAAACAAACAGAGATTGTGAGCGAGATAGAGAAATCGATGCGTATAGCGTCTATTTTAATTTCGATTAATATTTTGATGTGATTGTGACTTGTATCTTTTAATTTTAACAATTAACAATCAATATAAATCAGTCTTCATATTATCATTTATATTATTATTAGTTTTGTTTTGAGCAGACTGCTACCTACCTAATATTTGTACACCTAATCGGCACAGCATGATATGACAACACAATTTATTAAGACACCTATGTACAAAAATCACTCATGTTGTATGCAAATAAACCTATATTTAAATATAATTTAATCTGAATCGAACTTTGTAATACAGTGATTAGTATGATATTGGTAAATATAAAAATTATAATTCACTCATTTCAACTCACACATTTCCTAATTTTCAGGGTGGGTTTGCTACCAACGTGGTTCCTGCAAAAGTAACACTGGTGGTTGACATTCGACCTGCGACCAATACCGATGAAAAGGCTTTGGAAGCACAGGTGAGCATCTATCTCATTTATTATAAGTTATACAACGTTTTACATAACTTGCAAACTGGTAAATTCGGTATTCTTGTCGCTTCGCTTGCTTGTCGTCCACTTGCACTCAGTAGGACAGTCTTAGTTCTATCATCCTACATAGGTCTCCTAGAGTATCATATGACCCATACGTTTTGTTCACGGGCCTGTATCTATAAATACAAGCTTCCTTTGCTTAGTTTTGACTACTAGAACTAAATCTATTAATATCTAATATCCGTAATCGAAACTATCCGAAACTAAGGGATAGTTCGGAATAGGTACATATCCGTAACCGTATCCGAAACATTGTAATTTTATTCCTATATCTATATCCGTATCCAGAATAAATATCATACTTGTAACATAAATAATTTATAGTTGCGTTCAGGTTATTACAAATTTTCCCATTTCCAATAATGGTATGCGGCCACATTTTCCAGCTGGTCCGATCCAGGTACCTTTACAAACATATCAAAACTCAAGCACATTACGTTGCTTACGAGTTTATGAGTGCACAAATTCACTTAAGGTTATTATATAATCTGTATTCTGTATCCTTTGTAATGTAAAAAAAAACTCTATACGGCGCTTTTAATAATGATTTAAAATAGAGGCCGCTTACAACAAATAATAATCGTCCATGAGCACTTTTTCTCTGATCTATTCAGTCATACATGTAGTAGTATGTGTAAACACTTTGTATTCACTTTAAATGTGTTATGTGTTTTGTCAGTTGAAGCAGTGGGCTGCTGAAGCCGGCAGTGACGTAACCTTGACGTACCTCTCGAAAGACAAGCTGTCACCAGCAACGATAATCAACGGTAGCAACCCTTACTGGGTGCGTTTCAAAGCTGCTTCGGAAAAAATGTAAGATTTTACAATGCCTTAGAATATCAGCTATTATCTTCGAGTACAGATCTCTATTTTGCTAAGCTTCTAGTACAGTTTAAACAGTAAAATCTAGAGTATAGTAGTCCCAAAATCCTGACTTTCTTTTGAAGTCAGTTGCAAAATAATAGCACAGAGCTTTTATGAGCTTTACTTTCACATTTTGATTTTTTTTAATTATTGTAGTCAGCACTTCCGTTATTGCGTAAATGTACGAGTTCGCTCTTACAAGATTTTATAAATATGTCTGAAATTTATAAAATTTTACGTTTTTAACGTGAAACGAGGTTGTTAAAAAAATGGTAAATATGTTTCGGGAACTGCATTCTGAGACATATATTCCATTATGATGCGCTTTGACAAATTTATTTTTAACTATGTCGTTTCCTTGGGAAGTCTTTTACCAAATATCTAGCCTATCAGAAGCCTTATTATTGAAATCTTGCGTTTTCATTTTATTTCTAGTAATTACCCGATCCTGCCCGTGGTTCCACCGGGTTCGACCGACTCTCGTTTCATCAGAAACATCGGTATTCCAGCATTTGGTTTCTCGCCCATGGCCAATACACCTACCTTGCTTCACGAAGTCAACGAACGTATCAACGCAGATGTCTTTCTGAAAGGAATCAAGGTGATGAAAGAGATTATAAAGGCACTCTCGAATACACCTGGAAATGAAACTGACAACAAACCATTTGCTTATGTTACTCAAATGAAGGGTTGATGTTAATTGATGAGCTGGCTTGTTTCAGCGTCATTTTGTTCCATACTTCTTAGTACTTATAGAACTTTTTGTTTCTCATATACCATTTATCATCAATAGATATTTTCCCATAATATATTATCTTGCAAAATATTTAATTTAGGTTGTTAAATTCCAATTCCATAAATATGTAAACTATAAACAGGAAGAATTATTTACTGCGTACTCATTTACAGATTTTCTAATGTCGATATTGTTTAGAATGCCAAACATGTTTTGCAGAGTTCAATCAAATTTTACCATAGCTATATTAATTTTGATAATTTCAATCAATATTGTTTGTATGTATTTACATATTGTGTAGTACGTGTATTGCCTTTTATTGCTTTGAATAAAAAAAATGAATATATTTGTTTTTTTCTTATTAGTCCAGTCATGTCACATAAGGGCAAGAACCTCGGAATGAGAGGTAGTCGGCTGTATACTTGAATAAACCTTTATTTTGGTACCCTATATATTATTACTAGATGCCCGCCCCCGGCTTCGCCCGTGGTATATTATATAGCACTCATCGGGATCCCGTACTATATCCAACGGTGAAAGAATGACTGAAATCGGTTAATTCATTCCTGAGAATATCGATTTCAAACAAAAAACCGCTTCAGCTACCTGCTACGCCACCTGTCGGAAATTGGTCGTACCAACTCAGATTTAGAAAAAAAAATAGGAAAGGTTTATATTCAATGCACAGATTACTGAAATTCAATGACGCAATCTTTGACACATGCTGTCATATGTCATGTCAAAGCACGAAACGTACGAAAACTCTCAAAATATTTTTTCCCGATTTTGTTACATTCTTGTTTCATGCTCCGCTTCAATTAATAGTAGAGTTATTTTCTATAGCCTAAAGCCTTCCTCGATAAATGGACTATCCAATAGAAAAATAATCTTTCAATTCGGATCAGTACTTCCCGAGATCCTAGCGTTCAAACAAACAAACAAACTCTTCAGCTTTATAATATTAGTATAGATACGTGCGCTGTCGGCTGGTGCGGGTTACAGTTGTAAGTTTGATAATGTTGCTGTCGATATCACGTAATTAAGGATGTGACGTTTTGTAATTAATTTTTTATTGCTAACGATACTCGTAGCATAAATAGTCGTTCCTTTTAATTATGTAATGAAAATAATGTTGTACAGACAAAACCCAAGATTCGGTATAACGGGACACCATATAGAAACGATAGGAAGTAAGATAAATCAAAATCAAGCGAAATCCTGGTAAATAAATTGTATAAAATAGGTAAATTAGGTTCAGGAATATTAAGGATGAAATGAAAGACAGTCGACTGTAAACTGGGTGAGTGTGCAGCTGATTTGCATGATCTAATGCCCTTCGAACCGGAACACAATAAACTATCTGTGGTACTGATAAAGCTGTAGTAGGTGTGGTAAGGATTGTAACGTATCAAAGGTGTGATACTTCCCCAGATGCACTCGGCAAAGAGTCCTACCACTACGACAATTGTTACGTTACAATCCTTGTGTAAGCAAATCGAGAGTGAATCGGTTTATTCCATCGTTTACGATGGAGCGTGTTTAGCTGGTTTAGCGGTTTACCGCATCGTCGCTTAACTTCAGGTGAGATGGCGGTCAAGTGTAAACCTATTAAATTAAAAAACATGTAACTGTAAATAAATAAGAATAAACCTAACACTTTGCACATCAAATATGTAATATCTATTCTATAATCTAACAAAATAATGGCTAAGGGCACCCTTATTCAAATGTGCCCAGGGTCTCTAATAGGATAAAGACCTGGCTGGAAGGTAAAGGCCCTGCTTTTGTAGACTTTTTGGTTTTGGACTCTGTGAATTGCGGGCATCTGCGATTACTATGCAGTATTTATGTGCCTAACCGAAATTGAACTACTGAACTAGTTAAATAAAATAAAAATTTAAAAACTCAAAAAACCCGACAGCATAAAAAGTGAACCAAAATACGTACTTACATACTATAAAAACTGAAGAGTAAAACAAGCACTTAGACTTCTGGTGGTCTAGAATACTATAATATGTTATTGAATTAATAGGTACTATTGCAGAAAATAAAATATATTCGAGTAAAGAACATATCAACTGAATAGTCGGGATCCATTGAACAATTAGATTGGCTGTAGAATAATAATGATGACTCTTGATACATTTTGTTGACTTATTTTTTTTTTAATTTGGACAATATGGCGTTCTATAGCCGCCATATTGAATTTACACTAATGTCATGTCTTTAGTGTCACTCGCGCGACAAAGAGGAATCGATTAACGTGTGAATAATAAAAATCGACTCAGGCGTTTGGTTTGTATAGTGCTTCAAAGAATCATACATACATACATATATAGACTGATAAACACATAACCACTCCTTTGCGTCGCGCAGTCGGGTAAAAAAGGTACCTCCTCCGTAATCCTAGCTGATGATCGCCAGCTATAGGGTATCTTTCTCTCTTTGAGTGTGAACTAAACTAAAAGGTCGTATATGAGAGTGTGATGTATGGTATGTTGACCCCACATACCGTCTCTGGTGCAGGGACCATCTACGTAGCACTCAGGTAATAGGTACAAAGAATTTATTCTGCCAATATGATTAAAATTCCATGGAAACTCAAGAAATTGGTAAGACTCAAATACGTGACCAACTAAGTAAGATAAAAACGATAACAAAACGACAAAAACACGACTGAATTATCTAATGCATTCGAATCATATTTTACAACCATGTCGATAGAAATCAGTGACTATTTGATATTTTCTACATCGCGATTAATCATTTTAGAAAAATATAGGACCTCCATGATCAACATTGATTTTATTATAAAGTTAATCCAGCAACAATCTTAAAAACGTTTAAGAATATAAAAGTGAAAGTAACCGAAGCGAAGGCGTGAGGGGTCTTTCTACGAAAAGTATTGAAACTGTTTTAACAAAAACTGCTCCTTACCTGCCTACTTTTTAAGTCCTTGTTACTCGTATTTAAGACCAAGCAAAGTAGCGCAGCAAACTTTATGATTTTGAATCGAAAGTTCAATGAAATAGAATCTCCATTTGCTAGAACTACATTTGCTCATTTAGACAATACAAATAAATATTCTATTATTTGCTATACAAAACATGCTTAGTTACAAGAGAAAAAAAGAGTGCCAGTTTTCGAATCAGTGTCGCATTAGTGACTGAAGTGAAGTGTTGTGTGTTTTGTGATAAAGTTAAGGTAATTACAATATTTTAATGTCATAATGAATAATACAAGATTTTATACGGCACACATTTTGAAACGATAAAGCTATTTACATAATAGCATTTGTGAATTTCGTTTAATGTTTTTATTACTTTCAAGTCTATATGTGGTATTTTTGCCATTTTATGTACTACCATGCCACGCTTCGCTGTGGCACATTGTGATACAAAAATTAGATAAAAACCATCCTTGATGCGGATTAAATATCATTGTAAAAATTCAGCTCGATCGGTGCAGACATTTTTGAGTTTTCTAAGCGTACACAAACCAACATAACGTTTTTATATATATAGAGATTCAGCTAATTAGAAATTAAATAAGCTCCAAAAGGCAAGCCTTTTACTCCGAACTGAATTATACCTACTTATATTGAAATGCATTTACTAGGTACTTAAGCTTCAGCCTAAAGACATGATAAAATCCAGGGATAGCAACTAAAGCTTTAAAAAACAATATGTAGCTCCCATATTTCAATAGACTATTACCTATACGTTCATTGGATAGTGACAGGCGAGAAAAAATTTCTACACTTACCTACTTCATTGGTGTTTAATTATGTGCCTACTATTGATGAGTGTTTAGGCCTCCGTTCAACAAACAGAACTTTATTATTAAGCCTGCGTAACAGACTAAGTAGAGAGAGAGATTGCGTGTACAATGAAGTTGATGTTTCGTTCTATCATCGGTCTAAATTTTAAATGCATTCACTGCAGACTCGACGATAGTTTTATTATCCATATCCTTATTATCCTTTTGAACTGCAACAAGTTCAATCTTCTCTCACGACATCATATGTTACAGTTTGTATGAGATGTCTATAAATGGAAGCATCCAACACATACGGAACAGTATATTCCCGTGCATGGTGCGTACAACTGCTTCGTAGGTGAACTTACAGGTAAGTACGTATAAGTTATAAGCGAATATTTCGATTACCTGATAGAGATCGTACTTAGCTAAAAGGCGGCCATTTGCTTCACAATCCTAAGTATTGTGTTATTTTGTTTGCTTTTTTATGACATGATGGTGGATAGTAAAGAGGATCTGAAATACTTATCTGAATCGGTTTCTTCTAGGTTAACACGCTCCATCGTATACCGCATCAACCCTTGTCATCAGGCGAGATGGCGGTCAAATGAATACACAGTAGTTAAAAAACTGAATGTTTGTTGTTTAAGAATACATCTACTTACATCTAAAACTAAATTACGACTGGTCTTGTCGGGAAAACGTCGACTGCTAATCCGGAGAATCGGGTTTCAATTCCCACGCGCCCCATTGTGTTTTCGAAGTCTCTTTCGAAGAAATATTTCGCGGTCATTTTTCATCCACCAAACCCGCACTTGGCCAGCAGTGTGGACTATGGCCTTGTCTCTCTCCTTGAGAGGGTATAAGTAGATTTCTGTTGCTATACAATTGCATGTTAAAATTAGTTTATATTTAATCTATATCTATACTTATAATAAAACTGTAACGGGTCGAATTCTGTACATTGAAGATATTTTGAAAAATATTTTTTTTTGGAGCACTCCATAGTCGATACTGATGGCGAAACTGCATTTTTTTTCTTTCATGTCTGTCTGTCTGTCTGTCTTTCTGTATAGGGATCACGCATCACGCCGAAACTACTGATTTAATTCAGCTGAAACTTGGCATGATTTTAGTTTATACCAAGGAGATTGCTGTAGGCTACTTTTGATCCCCAAATTCTGATCGGTTTTCTTGCGGGAGGGGGTGAAAGTCAGAATGTGTATTTGGTTGTAACTCATGTTTGCGTAGTTTAATTTCATTAATTCTTTTTTTGTTAGAAAGAACACATTTTTTATATTGTCCCGTCCAAATTTGAACATTATCGGTTTGGTGGTTCGGAAATTACACAAACATTAAATAATAACAACACGCACGGCGCGTTCGGTACATACTAACTTCTAAGTATTCTGTGTATCACAGACGATCCACAGAATATCTAGATTCTAGAAAGTGCCCACGTGATCGTGTCGCGTCGTCTTGAATGACAAAATAATTGTCAAAAATATTTTTGAAAAAGGAGGAGGATGAGAACATCCTCCTTCAAACAAGTAAGATGTTCTCAATCGGGTTGCATGTTTTTTTATTTGGTTTTATTTTACACGATAATTCTCCGCTAATTGTGAGTTGATTTTGATAATTCTTTTTTTGTTTGGTAGAAAATACTTCAGAGGTGATCTTATATATCGAAAACAGGGAGGTGATTTTTCAAATATCAACAAAAAACTAAAATCAGCTTAGCTATTTATCTGTACGACATAGTCATAGTTTCAAATAAAATTTAGTTGAACGACAGAATTAAATTACCTGTCATGAAGTAAATTTTTGTTCTTTTGGAGAAAACATACCAGCATAATAAGTAGCAGCATAAACAACTCATTAAATGTTCCCACTACTGGGCGTCGGGGCCTTCTCTCGCAAGGAGAGAGACCAGGCTATAATCCACCACGCTGGCCCAGTATCGGTTGGTGGATGACATATGACATAGAACTTAGATTCTAGGTACATTTCGGTTTCCTCACGATATTTTCCTTCATCGTTTTAATTACCGGCATTACGAACATGACTCTGGAAAGACAGTGGTGCGCGTGGTTTTGAACCCAGGGTCTCCGAATCGACAGGCGGCGTTCTTCCGTCTAGGTCAGCTGTAACTTACTAGACCAGCCGTAACTTAACGTATTATTTTAATCCAAATACTGTTTAAAATTTAAAGGTAGTGTTCAACAAGCTTCGGTGACCGAAGCAGACTGTTATTAGGGTTCCGTACCCAAAGAGTAAAAACAGGACCCTATTACTGAGACTTCGCTGTCCGTCCATCCCTCCGTCTGTCACCAAGCTGTGTCTCAAGAACGGTCAATGCTAGACAGTTGAAATTTTCAAAGACGATGTATTTCTATTGCTGCTTTAACAAAAAATACTAAAACTAAAATAAATATTTAAGAGGGGCTTATTTCCATACAACAAACTTGATTTTTACCGTTTCTTGCTCGATACTAATAACGTACCTGTCACAGGTTGACGCTTTCACTATTCATATAATATTTAGTTTAATGTTCTCTTTAAATGTAATTAATTAAAATAAAATATATTTTTTTATTTTTAAGGGGGCTCCCATACAATAAAATCCTTTTATTTGCTAATGGTTCAGAACCCTTCGCGCGTAAGTCCCACTGGCATTTGACCGGGTTTATTTTCAAATATCCTATCCTTTCCGAACATTATATAAATATGTCAATATTTACATTTTTGCTGCTCAATTACGTTGGACTGGCTGAATGTATCGAGTTAAAATTTGAAACATATTCTTGGCTTAGCTTAAGTAACACATAGGGACATATAGATAAGTAACTATACATAGGCAATGTATAGCCTATGTGTTCTTCCAGACTATGATCTAATTGTATTTCAAATTTCAACCCGATCACTTGATACGTTCCGCTATGATTAAGTAACAAACATCCAAACATTGGCATTCATAATATTTACAGGACAACGTTGGAACGGCTGAACATATTTGGAAGGAATTCGAAACACACGTAGTTTGTACTCAGAAATAGCAAATCGGTTACTTATAGGTAGGTTACTGTGACGTCGGAAAGTCTAAGCAAATTTGGTAGAATATTGAAACAGATAACTTATAGTCTGAAATACCACATATATGTACTACCTATCAACCTGAAAAGAAGCATGGGCCCTAAGGAAACAAATATTACCTATCACGTCAAAATGGCACAACGAATTGGGTGACATACGAAACACAGATAGTTTAGAGTCTAAAATTTCACATGGGCTAATAAGTCTATATTTTCGTTTAACTCCATATTAATCTAAGTATATATTTTCGTAAGGACCTTGATGTGATGGTAAGGTAAAATCCAAAAATTAAAAATATATGCACCCGTTTTGGCGTAGATAATACAGGTGATTTGCGTTCACGATCAAAATAACAAGCAACATTATATTCTCATTAGATGGCGCTAATGCCAGTTTAAATCTAAAAGCACTAAATGCCATTTAAATCAATGTTTTGCTATTGTGGTATGTATTTTTTCTTTCATCACTAGGTGGCGTTACTGGTATTCTAAATTGTACTAATAAGTTTTTGCTGCTAAAAGGATTTTGATGCCGAATTTGGATTCTTTCGTTCTTGGATTACTTTTTCTGTGTTACAATTAAATTCATACATTAACATTTCATTAAGACTTGGCTATTACGGGTTCAGCTTGCTTGAGTACCTATCATTAAATCTCAAAATTTTAATCATTTTGATTCCACACAGGCTTCGTTCAAAATTTTACGCGGGCGAAGTCGCGGGTAACAACTAGAAAACAGCTTGCGGATAAAAAAAGATAAGTAGGTAATCAGATCATGCACATCAGCTTCAGACTTTTCATAATGTATCCTATAAAATCCTACAAACTTAACACTTGCGGCTATGTTCGATACTATGAAACCTTAATAAGTATGTTTGATTTTGTTTAAGAAAAGAAAAATAAAGATGATAAAATTAAATAAATTTTTGTGTGGAAAAACAAATTCACTCGGTTTTTCAATGATTACATTATGAAAATATTTTGACGTACGATACTTCCAACTAATGTACCTATAAGTCAGTAATATCTGCTTACGCGAACGAAGTAGCGGGTTCAGCTAGTATAATATTATAAATGTACGAAAAGGAAACTGTTACGCAGACGATTCGTCTAAAAGTGGTAGTCTAATAAAGTATTTGACAAATGAAGAGTGCCCTGAACGTGTTGTGCCATTATCATCGATATAAACCATTAGATGTGCCCTCCCAAACTTCAGGTGCACGAAATTATGTCATCGATGGAAAGAATGAGCTCACTCTTTCCGTTCTAGTCGGTCGCAGGAAGCGGTGAACGCCGGACGTTTTTACCTATCACTATTCGTGATCAACAACCAAAATGAGTAGAACCACAGCATACCTCACCGCTAGTGATTCTAGGGGTCAACTAGATTGGTCAGTTACACTAGACACATGGACGAAGTTTATTAGTTTACAATTTCAAGGTGCTCAGGGCATATCGATAATTATAATAATCAGCTTAACAATAATTTTATCAAATGGAACGTTGTCATATTAAAATTTCACAATCGTTAGTTGTCAAAATGAAAAATAAAGCAAACCGTTGGTTGGCAAATGATAATCGGCCAACCAATTTTCGGCGAGAAGGCAGGATTTCAATTTGAATACCAAATTTTAGTTTAAGATTCGTATTTATAGTATGTCTGTCTGTTAGTTGATAAAAATCGAGAACATATTTATTGTCTGCGTGGTTGCATGGCGTGGATGAGAATTTAGCGTGTTGTAATTTCTCGAAATAAAGAGATTTTTTTAAACAAATTCGGTCCTCGGCAAATTTAGATCAAACAATTGAGTAAATTTAACGCTGCGCATCGAGAGTATCGAGTGTTTATATTTTTTGATTTCAATTTCAGATAAATAATAATGACGGTGTTGTGGTGGGTGGTGTTATGCGCGGCGGTGCAAGCTGCTTTTGGTTTGCCTATATACGAAGACGTGGATTTAGGATCCATTAAGATGTTGCAGGACTACATTCAGATCAACACTACCTCTGGTGGCGATCTCTGTTAGTAAATTTGATTACATACCTATTATAAAAAATAGCTTTTGCAGGCGGTTTCGTGTTCTGTATTATGAAGCATGACGTTGAATAAAAATTTAAATAATTATCGTCCGTAATAGCCCTAATGATTTGACCTAGGTATGTAATTTATTTGTATTAAACTTTCATCCCGTTTCTTACCCTTTTGGCGGTTGAATTTAAAAAAAAATCTTTTTCTATAGCGAACGAAGAGTGATGTCGTCAAAAGAAAAATGTCAGAAGAGGTAAGGTCTTGAATCGAGCCGCCTGAATTTAGAAGGAGGAGTGGGTGGAGGGGGGAGGGAAGGGAGAGGGGAACTCCCCCCTACAATTTTTTTCTGCCGGTACCGCATAGTTTTTTCTTAAATTAAATATCAATGATCATTTTTGCTACTCTACTAAATCACTTTTACAGCTAAATTTAGGGAGGAGGGAGGGGTAGGGAGTGAGGCTAGTTGTATCTGTCACTAATTTCGACCTCACCGGTCTGAGTTGGACTCCGAGTGGGCTCCGCCAGAAGCTCTAGCGGTCGCCCCTAAACTTTGCTCCGCCACACTCAGCCTTCGTTTCACTACGGAAGTCGCCGACTCGCTTCGCTCGCCACATCCCCCCTTCGCTCCACTTGGCTTCATGCGGTAAAGCAACGTTCAGGACCTCCCTTGAGCTTCTGGGTCACAAGACTAGGTGGAGTCGGGGTGCTCTGTGTCGGTTTTGTGACCAATTTTGACTTAACCGGTCTTAATTTGGTCTCTGGGTATGGGTAATTCATTAAGTATTGAAGGGAGGAAAATGATATGAGTACTATATTTCGTTCACAAAATTATTTATATAAGTAATTTATATATATAATTAATTTATCGTATTAATCATTTCTAAAAAAAATAATCTTTTTTTGGCTTATAGACATCGCCTCCACAAATATAACATCATGAAAACGTTTCGTTTCACGAATATAAACATCGGAGACGTTCACAAATATAACATCATGAAAACGTTTCGTATCACGAATATAGACATCGGAGACGTTCAAACTTATGCAATATTTCCTGATATTGCGTTCCATTTCACGCATTCGCTTGTTTTTCGTGCGAATCTATAAAAACATTAAATATTCATATAAAATATTTTCGCGTAACTCCGGCAGCTAAAATCGAATTGGGAGGGTCAAGACAACTCCCTTTGACCATTCCACAGTAGCAGAATCCTCAAATTCAGGCGGCTCGATTCAAGACCCAGCCTAATTAGGTGCCACAATTTGACGGCAATGGCTATTTCATTTTATGTTTTATACATAACATCTTTGTCATCTGTTTATTACGCTGTAAAGCCTAAACTAATGCCCCAATTAGAATAAACTTTTGTTACAGTTTTGTTAAAGAGGGTTGTACCTCCAATGGGTAAAAAAAACGAATGAAAGTTTCATCAAGCTAAAAATTTTAAACTTAGTTTTTAGGATTTAAATTTGACTTTCTTACATAAAAAAATTACTCTTTCAGGGATTAATAGTACGTTATAATTTCGATAGGCCGCGGATTACATCGCGGGTTATTTGTGAATTCGGTTTTTTTATATTTTTTTGGTTCACGTTATTTAATAATTTTGTGAATTATAAACGGAAATGTTAACTTGTAATAAATTTCTCCTTAATACTCAAGCGCAAGCGGTTTCCTTCTGGGAGAATGCAGCTTCGGAAGCCAATGTTAACCTCTCCACGTATGAGTTCACAAAAGGATTCCCGGTGGTCGTGATCAAATGGCCAGGGAAGGATTCCTCTCTCAGCAGTGTTATGGTCAATTCGCATATGGACGTCGTGCCGGCCAACCACGAGGTAAGAATTCTTGCAACACTTGGGTTTTTTTTTTTTGAAGTGAAAACTTCTTTGGGCGCGCCTAGGACAGAATTTTCTTAGGCTGTGAACTAAAATGATCCGTCACGCTCGGGTATGATAATAGCTTTTCGGGTAAACTCGGGATACTAGAGCGAGAAACAAAATACAGTGAACAAGCGCGTCAGAGCGAGAAAGATAATATAGTCCCTGTGCACCTGTGTTTATTATATTTATATCTTTTTATACCGACATTAACTTCTAGGTACTTACCACATTAATGTCATTAATTGAACTTGTCACGAAATATTAAACTTGCATTTCACATCCATTGCAAAAAAGTTTTTGTTGTAATATACTCGTATTACTGTTTTATCACAGCACTTACACTACGTTAACACACTTTATACCTATTTTCATCACATCACTTACACATACACTTTAAACACAGCATATAATTATTAGCGAAATACCTATAAAATAAATAAATATAAAATACTAAAAAATTTGCTAGTCAAACGCCATTTCCACAGAGTAAGTATTAACTACACTACGCCATTTCCGAATCGCGTATTTTTTTTATATATTTATTCTTGGCCATAGATAATAATCCTTTCGCCACATGTTATTCTCGTGTTGCTATACTTACTAAGTATATTCTACTAAGTATATAATACTAGATGCCCGCCCCGGCTTCGCCCGTGGTACATTATGTAGCACTTATCGGGATTCCGTACATATCCAACGGTGAAAGAATGACTGAAATCGGTTCAGTCATTCCTGATAATATCGCTTTCAAACAAAAAACCGGTTCAGCTACCTGTTACCCCACCTGTCGGAAATTGGTCGTACCAACTCAGATTTAGAAACAAATTTGATTAGCAAAGGTTTATATTCAATAACGCAATCTTGGACATTGGCGAAATTACGGTGATATTACCGAATAGAAGCCAAAATAAAAATTTGAAGTTGAAGTTGACGTAATCTTAGACACATGCTGTCATGTCAAAGCACGCTACGAAAACTCTCAAAAAGGAATCATTTTTTCCTGTTTTTGTTACATTCTTGATTCATGCTCCGCTTGTATTGATAGTAGCGTTATGTTCTATAGCCTATAGCCTTCCTCGATAAATGGACTATCTAATAGAAAAAGAATCATTCAATTCGGACCAGTACTTCCCGAGATACTAGCGTTCAAACAAACAAACAAACTCTTCAACTTAGTATAGATTTAATTTCTAAATATTTTTTATTTTTAATTATTACAATTATTATTACAATTATTTAGTGATCTTTAAATAATAAGTATTTTTTATTTTAGTTTTCATTTCTGCCGGGCGGTCTTAAGCGCACAGATTTTTTATTTTATTTTAGGACGGCTGGAATTATCCACCTTTTTCTGGGACTATGGATAGTAAAGGAAACATTTATGGTCGTGGTACTCAGGACACGAAGTCGCTCTCCCTCCAACACTTCCTAGCTTTATTACAGCTGAAGAATGAGGGACCTCTACTGAGGGACGTTTATATGACACTAATGCCTGGTATGTTTCAAAGGGTTGTAATTTGTATCATTCATTATTTTGTAATTATTTAAATGTGTTACTATTTACTAATCTACTAACGCGTCGTATGAACGAAAGTGATAAATGGGCTGACCAAGAGTAAAACTGTAATGTATGGGTTCAGCGAGCCATTGAAAGATGCCGAAAGATACATTATATTCTAGACATAAATATGTAAGTACTCGTAATTAGATTCCAGACCAATAAAATACGTTTTGTTCGCTGATTTTGTAAAAGTATTATAATGAATTGAATTTCCGCCTTTTCCGTTACGACGGCGATGTACTCATATTAGAACTAACTATCAATAAAAATGGTAAACATGATTTTTCGTTGAGAATTATTTTAGGTCGTGCTTGTTGTAATCTTTGGGCTATTTGGGGAAGTCGTAAAAAAGTGCCGCTTTAGTTTTCCCCACATTGGTTACATGAAATAGACGGGTGAAACAGTGAAACACGATATGTCTATGCCAAAATAATTTAAACAAAATAATCAACAGACGAAGAACTCGGCGCGAAGAATGGAATGCAAAGTTTCATAAAAAGTCAAGCTTTCATCGATATGAGAGTTGGCGTCGAAATGGACGAAGGTGTTGCCTTTCCCAATGAAATGTGTCCTGTCTTCCATCAAGATAAAGTGGCATGGCGTAAGTTTTTCCCATTTTATTAACCGACTTCAAAAAAGGAAGTTTCTCAATTCGACCGTATATATGTTTTTTTTCACCCCGTATCAGTCATTCAGGAAGTCAGAAGTAAGTTAGTCTCGAAATTAATGTCTGCGTTTATTAAAAGAACACTTTTTTCCAACCGATTTTGATGCAGTTTTCAGCGATGGATGAAGGTTTGATTAGTGAAAGTTCTTAGATAGGTATTACGGTGATAACTCACCAGGCCCGCTGAAGTAAGTATTTATGGGCAAATCAATGCTGTCATATTACGGTGATAACTCACCACGAGACGCAGCAGTAAACATTGTTTGTGCAAATCAATGTTGCATTTTTCTCTAAACCTACTAGTCCGATTTTGATGCAGTTTTCAGTAATGGGTTAAGGTTGGATTGGTGCGTGTTCTTAGATATTACGAGGACAACTCACCAGGGGGCGCAGCAGTACCTAAACATTGTTTGTGCAAATCAATGTTGCATTTTTCTCACTCACTGCATCAAAATCGGACTTTTAGTTTTAAAGTCCGATTTTGATGCAGTTTTCAGTGATGGGTTTGTACAGTTTGTAGTTGATTAGTATTAGTATATAAATTAGTGTTACGATATTAGTTCACTAGGAGGCACTGCATTAAAATATTTAATTTTGTCGTAGCTACTATACAATAAGGAAACTCGATAATACTCGATAAGTAAGTAGAACAACAACAGTAGGTATTTAAAAGAAAACTACCTATGCTCTCTAAAAAGTTTAAATAAAACGCAAAATTAAAAAATTCGAAAAACCGACGACGCCACGGTTAGAAAGTGCCTAATTGAAAGGAAAAAATAATTTAAAATCTCCAACTTAAAAAACGGTTCAAAATAAACGTTGTGGGTTTTTCCAAAATTTTTAATTTTGTCTTTTATGAAGGATTGCATTGTAATTTGTTTTTAGAAATCCAAGTGGACTGCTACGGAGTAGCGTCTCACGGTTCCCATTTCCCCGCTACCAACACTACCGCTACGGGCAAGGTACGTAGCACTTATACGTAAAATTTACTCCCACAAAGGTATGAGCACCTTAAAAAAGAAAAGATCAACAGAAGTGTAAGCTCACTAGCTCAGCGTTACAAAGAAGAGTCCTCAACCACAACAACTATCTTGGATTTTAATAATTTGTCAAATTTCAAAATAACAGACACTCACTGAATTTCGAATTTTATAAGTTCTAGAGTTATTGAAAAGTTTCTGTAAAACTACCGGCCATCACGACGTCATTTGTGTTTAATAAATTTATTAAAAAAATTGTAAAGTAAGGTATGTTTTCACAGAGATCCCTATTTTTACGGGGAGGAAATAAATGTCCATACCTGGTGCTTTGGGTAACGGTTGGGGTATGTCGGATACGACACTACAAGTTCTTTTACTGATGCTTCAAGAGATTCTTCCTCGAATTCACCGCGGCCTACTTGTCTCCAAACCCTAGTTGCATACTCCCGTCACCGGCGCACCTGAACCCAAGAAACGTCATGACCACTAGTGGGTGGATGCCAAACATCCTCATATCAAGATTTGACAGCAGCAGGTTGAGAGAACGGTAATCCGCAATACCGATACCCCTTTTCCCCTTCAGTTTGCGCTTTCGCTACCTCTTGATGACCCCGTCGAGGCCGTGGCGGGTAGGGAGAGCAGCACTGCACATCGTAATACCGGCACCAACTCCCGTTGAAGCAGTCATCACCACCTATGGATGTGTATCCATAATAAGCGGTAACATTAGGGGAGTCGCTAAGATATTATCTTATCAAAGAAATGTATGAAGGTGTTTCATGGGTTAGTCTTATGCCACCTTTTATTTTTTTCGCAAATGGGTAATTCCTGTAGGTACGCATACCTGCCGTCGGGAGACAGCCTTCATGGTATCATAACCCCGACCAGAGGTATCCGCGGTTCCTCTTTCCCCGGGTATACGTCCAGTAAGTACTATGCGGTGTCTGCAAATAGAGCAATAGCACATCGGGGCTACCTCCCTTCCGACAATGTGACACAGATATCTTGCAAAATGTCAGTTTTCTGAGAATAACGGTTTTGTCAGGAAGGACCGGTCGGCTTCCCTTTTCATAGGCCTCGAGAGAACCTATTTCTTACACCTCACCGGATACCTGGCCCTAGGATCTCTGCACCGCCATCTCCTGTGGGCGAGACCTAGCAGGACCTCACACGCATCTAGTTTGGTCTCAGTATGGCAGTTATTTGGCGTAACTAATCTTATTTTTTATTTATTTCAGTGCAACAACTTTATTAATCGTATGTTCGAGTTTAGAGAACAGCAATACGAGTTATTACAAAAATATACAGAACTTAACTCACATTTGTACACCACTGTTAACCTTAACAAAATCAATGTAAGTAATGTAATACCTTCTACGTACAAATCACGGATGTTGCCCCGAAAAATGAGGATATTATGCAAATCCAAGATAATGAATAGATTAAAATTATTTGTAGATATTGATTCAGTAAAATGTAATTAATTAATTACTGTGTTCCGGTTTAAAGGGAAATGTTTTCAGAGAAATTACAGGGCTTAGAGATATAACATCTTAGATATTTGGGTGATGAGTGCAGTGCAGTGCTAGGTAATGATTTGGACTCTTCGTGTTCCAATAGCTGCGTGTCACTGTACTGTTACGTGGCAGGCATGTGGCTTACCATCAAGCACATGTCCTGCTTATCTCGTCACTTCTTATTAAAAAAAAACAATTATTTGCTCAACGGTTACGCGAGCCATAAACCTATTTTTAGCACATCTGACTATTTTTTTAACACAGACAAAATTTAACTTGAGTCAAACTTTGTAAAACAGCGATAATAGCTACTTAAGTATATGTAATTATCTGTAATTGGTAAATGATTTTTAACTCACATATATTTCCTCATTTTTAGGGTGGCTATGCTAATAACGTGATTCCTCCAAAAGTGACACTAGTGTTTGACATTCGACCTGCTACCAACACCGACGAAGAGAGTTTGGATGCACAGGTGTGTATGTGATTTCCAAGTTGAGCAACTTCTTGTATGACTAGCCAACTGACAATTTTACCGTGTTATGTGTGATGATGCGTAAATATTAATTGAGAATTTAAAACAGCGCAAGCCTATAGACGTAATGGAAATGTAATTTTCAAAATGTGTATCAATGAAATCAATATTAATATATAAATCCTCTATAGATAATTCAGGTGTGCTTAGTGTAAGTAGTAAGTTAATAGTTATACATGTAGCGTAGTGTAGTTCTCATTGTATTTTATTTTTGCTATGAAACAATGAACATTGATACAACCCTAAATATAAACAAAATTTGTTCAAATCGTTTAAGTTTAGTTGAAAATGACTTAACATTAATGAACGGGTTTTTGTTTCGTTTCTTAACGGCTCCTTAGCAAATAAGTATAGATCTTCGGGCCTCGCTTTTGAAACTACCTATTTAATATACCTACTTTCGTATATTTTATACATACGGAACAAGAACAAAATTAAAAATGTTGATTAACCTCCGACTACCTCGGATCTCGGATTATCTGTATAACGTCTGTATAAAATTCTACTAGTCAAGCCCTTTCATTTGATACCCATATTAAGGGAGTTGTGAAAAAAGAAATGTATTTAGCCATTTTGTGGTAGCGGCCATCTTGGATTTAAATTTGTCATAGTGCAAAGTACTCTACTAGTCAAGCCCTTTCATTTTATACCCATATTGAGGTAGTAGTGAAAAAAATTAATACAATTCAGCATTTTGTGGTAGCGGCCATCTTGGATTTGAAATTTGTTTAAGTGTATAGTACCTATTTTACTTTTCAAGCCCTTTTATTTGATACCCATATTGAGCTAGGTTGTGAAGAAATATTTTGTCCGCCATTTTGTGGAGGCGGCCATTTTTAATCGATATTAACCAAACATAGCTAAGAACATCCGCAAAGATATTAACCTTTAAATAAAAAAAACCGCATCATCGGCCATCGAAATCGGCCCATCCGTTTGAGCTCTACAGTGCCACAGACAGACACACACACAGACAGATAGACAGACAGAGATCGACGTCAAACTTATGACACCCCTTTTTTTGGTCGGGGGTTAAAAAACATATAGAAGACGTAATTATAGATACTAAATTTGCCAAAAATAACAATGACAATAAAACATCAAACTCAAGCACATTACGTTGTTTGTAAGTTTGTGAATGCACTCAATCACTTATGGTACAAGATGAATACAAAACGATAGGTTACGGTGACAGAATTTTAAGCATTACAAAATATTTAAAACTCTGTCAATGGAGAAGCCGTTAACAAACATTTATCGTCGAATAACATTTTCCTGTGATATATATACGTATTATTTTTAATCTAGATGATACACATTATGAAACCAATGGTTTCCATACAAATGTAATATTAATATACTTCATGTGTTTTGTCAGTTGAAGCAGTGGGTTGCCGAAGCCGGCAGCAACGTAACCTTGACGTACCTCTCGAAAGATAAGCTGTCACCAGCAACGATAATCAACGGTAGCAACCCTTACTGGGTGCGTTTGAAAGCTGCTTCGGAAGAAATGTAAGAGTTAACGATATGTCTTGAAATGTCAGCGATTATCTCTGACTAAAGGTTTCTTATCTTTGAATAAACTACTGGTATGGTCTTAACACTTAATAGTAGCAAGTTAAAAGTAAGACCTAAGGCTACAGTCCCTCAAATTTTCCTACGAAATTAAGAAAAGGAAATTTAGCTACATACCTAAACATCACTGCAGAGCTAAATTATGACATACCATAGTTACTGCAAAACAAGGTGGGGATATTTTGTATCCTCACTTGATACGTCATAGGTTTTAATAATTAGGTATATTGCAAGATCCTGACTTTCTTCTGACTTTGTGTGAGAAGTAATAATATTTTTGTAGTAGTAGGACTCCTAGCATAGTCCGCCTGGGGAAGTACCACACCTTTGCCAGTTATTCTACCACCAAGCAGTAATGGGCAAACATTATTGTGTTCCGGTTTGAAGTAATGTCTCCAGAGAAATTACAGGGCTTAGAGATATAACATCTTAGATCTCTGGGTGACAAGCCTAGTGCAGTGCTAGGCAATGATTTGGACTCTTCATATTCCAATAGCTGCGTGCCACTGTGCTGTTATGTGGCAGGCATGTTGCTTACCATCAGGCACATACCTTGGTCGTCTCGTCACGCTTTATTAAAAAAAAAACGTTATGTGATGTTTATAAAATGTCTGTAAAAGTAAAATTGAGGTTGTTAGAATAAAAAGTTATAAAATATTTCAGGGATTGCATTCCATTTATTTTTCATCGTCGAGCTCTTTAACCATATCTTTAACTATGTCGTGAACATTGGAAAGTCTTTTACACTCGTAATATACTCGTATCGTATACCTTAGCAGTCTGTCAATGTGTGTATCGTTAAAACTTGTCTTTTAATTCTATTTTTAGGAATTACCCGATCCAGCCCCTGGTCCCACCGGGTTCTACCGACGCTCGTTTCATCAGAAACATCGGTATCCCAGCATTTGGTTTGGTGCCCATGGCCAATACACCGATTTTGCTCCACGAAGTCAACGAACATATCAACGCAGACGTCTTTCTGAAAGGAATCAATGTGATGAAAGAGTTTATAAAAGCTCTCTCTAATACACCCGGCGATGAAACTGACGATAAACCATTTGCTTATGTTACTTAAGTTATGCATTGAATAATAATTATTCCCGGTTTTGTTTATTTACACATTTTGTAGTATAGCTTTTTTATTGCCTGAATTAAAAAAGAAGATTTTTATACAGTTTTTGTTCAATTTATTCGCCAGGATTGCGCAGGAATGGTCAATTAACCCAATCAAGGTTTGCTATAGTTCCAATTACCAATATCTTTTGCTGTACATATGTATATGTTAATGCTAATAAAAAAATAGTTGGAAAACATTGCTTAAATCAAGCTCGTTTATACCTACCTAATTCACAAACACAAAAGTAACAATAAAAATACATGGTTAAATAATTTTGAAGCAGATAGAAAGCAGTTCATTATTTTTTTGCGTTCAGGGAGCACCGTTTTGGTCTTATTACACCTTTCTGTGTGACTCTGTAAATGGAGTGAAGGCAATCTTGGTGTCTTTAAATCGAAAATGAGTTGTTTCTTGTAGATAATCACGACCCATCGTAAGCCATCCGACGAGGTGGCGATCACGTGTAAACCTATAATACATACTTTTAAATAAAAGAGGTCAGGTGCGAGTCTGGCTCGTCCATGAAGGCTTCCGTAGCAGCAAGTAACATAATACAAAAGTTCTTGTACTTCGTTGTTACTTTAATCAGTGTTTTAACAATAGTCAACTTATGACGTATTAAAATAAAACTATTTGCTATATGTATATCATTCAAGCCAATTTTCGTTTATATAGTAACGTACATCATACACTTTTTTTATTTTTGTCATTGTCTTATTACGGGGGGGGGGGGCACACTTTTTACCAATTTGGAAGAGTCCCTCGCGCAAACTATTCAGTTTAGAAAAAAATATGTTAGAAACCTCGATATCATTTTTGATGACCTATACATAGATACCCCATACGTATGGTATTGAACAAAAAAAAATTTTGAGTTTCAGTTCTATATATGACCTATGACCCCTAATTTTTTTTGTTTTTTCCTAATTTTCGTAAAAAAATCTTAATGCGGCTTACAGATTACTTACATCTACTTACATACCAATATTTATTTATATTTTATATTTATATTTAGATAGACATACAGACATGACGAATCTATAAGGGTCCCGTATTTTGCCATTTGGCTACGGAACCCTACAAAACGTGTCATTACTAGGCACTGGAAAACGTAGTTAAATTTCTTTTCAGTCTTATTTCTACGTAGCTGGCTGAGATAACACTGATTAATTTGCCGTAGTGTTATTTCTTCACAGATATTTAATTTCAGCTAATATTTATTTGGGATTGGTACAAGCTTCTAATATTGTCAGATCTGAACGGGCAATTAGGTTTGAAGGCGAGAGAAAACAATTCTGGAAGTGAACATTTTGGAAATAAATTACGCCAGCTGTGAATTGCGCTGGCGCTTCGAGAATAGGCGTGACGACAAGTCCTGCAATTATATTAAATTATTTGATATAATGACAGTATTTAAAATATGTGCCAATTTTAATTTTGATATTTTTTAGTTTAACTTACTTTATGATCATTCAAAGCTGGATGGGTAAGTCCATTTTAATAGTACGAAATTATCAGAAAATGTATTTACCATTGGATAACCCATTCAATTTCAAGTTACTTTTGTTATGAAACCAGTTTCCTAAACGCAATATTTAATATATCTACCATACAAACTTTACGCGTGACGCATAGAAAATACGACAGGGTGACGTCACGTTTCTGTAGTGATTTGTATGAAGCGTTTTTGGGAGAGTAAATTGTGATTTTAAAATCGTGATATCACGGGAAGATTTTAAGATAACAAAGTAATTCTTTCGCCTAAGTATAAGTTATTGAAGTATCCTTTTGATGGCACATTAAATCAAAAATGACTCGACATGCGTATTCTGCGATAGAGTCGTTTAGTTTTTGTGAGCTTGTTGTTGGATTAGTCATAAATATTTCAATTGAACTTAGAAAGATTTTTTCCAACAACACAAAACAAAATTAGGAAAACTTTGCAAAAGTCCTATGGTCTGAATAAATGAATCGAATTGAATATACCGAAGTATTATACAAACGGAACGGGAACGGGAACGTCAGATTCATAATCGTGAGGTTGTAGTTTCGAATGCCGCCTGCGCCTCTGATTATGTTTCCATGTGCAGATGTACAGATTTGTCAACCCTGGATTTAACGGTACAGGAAAACATCGTGAGGAAACCGATGTGTTTCAAGAAAAGCATCTTTCAATTGAGTATAAAGTATCTCTCAAAAGGAGAGGGAGAGTCGAACCCAAACCCCGAGTGTTAGCATAGATACATAAAACTAGGCTGTTTATTATGATTTGTGTAGGTTTCATTTGAAACCAATTGTTAAAACGCTGTAACGTACCTCTACATAAAGTTAAATTAATATATTGTCAGTTCTTCTACCGCTAAGCAGTAATATGGAAATATTAGGTGACGAGAGCAGTGCTGGGTTGTGACCGCGACAGCAGACCGAGCACACGTGTCTCGCGACACGTGTCATAAATCAATAATTCATTATTTCATCGTGATTTTAATATTATTTTTTAGTTACACTAGCTCCAAACTAAGCATACTGTGTTCTTTAGGAACCAGATAGCTGATATAGTATTTGTATCCTTAATTGTAAAGCCATACCCTATACATAGAAACACTCAGTAACCAAATGAACAACCGTTTGCATCACACACCTATTTGTTTTTTGATGGGAATCAAATCATCGACCTAAAGCTCATTGAGCAGACTCTGAGCCACGACAACCATTTTAACTGGTTATTTAACCGCCATTCATTGAAGTAACTTACACGAAGTGTCGTACCACGTTTGATATTTCATTTGGTGGATAATTTATATGGCAAAACAATCTTCGTGGGATCAGGTAGATCTACATACGAGTATAATAGTGTAGTGCGTTTGTCGGACATTACGTTACGAGATAAAAAAGAAGGGTCACGACTCAATCGATTGAAACAATCCGGGGCCACTTCCAAAAAGTACATTTTAATTTTCTCCACAGAGAGCTCTGTCTCTCGTTTGCAGCTAAATCTTTAAATCAACAATCGCCACTTCGCAGTAATGGGTGCCTTCCGTACGTGCCGCAACATTTTTAAAAGGACTTTTTCGCAGAACGCCGCTCGATGTTTGCCCAACGACGCCGCGGATTTGAGAGTAGTCACGATTTGCCGTACAAATGAATTCTTCCGACTGATTGGGATTCGTTGAGTAAACCGTTTAGCGCGATGTGCTACAACAATGTTTTCCTTACGTTTTTAGGGAAATTATTATTTTTATGATTTCTGTTTTGGTATTTTTCTTGATCTTTTTTACTTTATTCATTGATGGATATTGTTTGCGGGCCTTGTCGATGCCTACCATTTGTTTAAAATATTTATTTAGGAAAGTGGAAGAAAAATAAGTTACATGGATTTTTTTAAAGTTAAACATTGTTTACGGACACAAAAGTATTTCAAAGGTACACCTTGGATATTAACTACAGTTGTAAAACGCTTCATATTAAGTACTTCTTATATATAAAAATGTTATGTTGGTTTGTGTACGCTTCAAAAACTCAAAAAAGTTCTGCACCGATCGAGCTGAAATTTTAGAATGATATATAATCCGCGTCAAGGATTGTTTTTATCTAATGTTTGCATCACATTATACCACAGCGAAGCGTGACAGGGTACAGCTAGTAACTTTATAAAACACCAACAAAATACGCACTATATCCTTAAACTTCGGTCATGAGGTGGGATTATTCGTATAATGCAGGTCACCGTGTCAACCCAGAGGAGTCCCCACTGCTGAGGGAGGGGTCTATCCCGAAGGGTTCCCGATCATTGGTCAACCACGGTGAAGCAAAGAGGAATCCCGAGGGAGGGCCGCTCATCTAGACTTTGCCTCCAAGCCGACGACGATATGGCCATGTAGGTTGCGCGGTGTCGAGGCACTAGCGTGACTGAGGTGGGCCGCGATGTAGGGGGGAGGGGTGAGAATCGCGGCTATGGGGTGGAGGCCGCGGCGGGAGAGGACCGTCGGTATTACGATGCGCAGCTCTCCCTACCCGCCGCGGCCTAGACGGAGTCGCTACCATTAGATGCATGCGCGGTCCGAAGGGGGGGTCACAGGGGACATGAAAATCCCCCCCAAAATCGTATACGTTAAACTAAAAATCTAAGAAAATAAAAAAATCTAATAGACTGTTTTTTTTCTGAGATCCGATCACACTTGAAATTTGGTTATTTCGTTGAACTAATGAAACTGATTTCGCTTCATCAGTGTGTTTCGCGCGATCCATCACTGCATTCAACAAATATTGTAATGGAGAGTACACGGGCCGCAGTGAGAGGCAGCGAGACCGCTGCGGGCGCGCGACGTTAATTGAAATAAATTGTCACCGTCGAGTGCGGCCCGGGCATAAATCAGCGCGCCTCGGGCGAAACAGTTAAGTGCCTGCTACGAGAGCTACGACGTAGCTATTTATAGACAGGGCACAGTAAATTATATTTTTCGATTGGACTGCTCGTAGCTCGAATAAGTGACATAGTTACGTTGACGTTGCAAAGACTCGAACTAAGAGGTTTCGCTCTATTTATATGATAAGAACATTTAAGGCCTACGCAGACCGGGACGGCATGGCAAGGGGATTTTGCCGTGAGTCAGCGCACACTGGCCGCTTAGATACCGCGGCATTCCAGTACTTTGCCACTTCTCTACCTCCACTGCCGCACCCCGCAGTATACCACTACGAGCGTCGGAGCCCGTGCCATGCCGTTGCCTACCGCAGTATGGTATGCCACGGCATCCCGCTACGCCTGTGGCGCGTCTTTTAATGCCGTGCGATAAAATCCCTTTCAAAGCCACGGCATTATTTTAAAGCATAGCAATTTATGTCGTATTTCTGTAACAGTACGGTTGAATGTCCATTAGTAAAAATTAACATCCCTTGCCATGCCTTATGGCTAGCGCCCGTACACTATAACCTAATTTTTTTTATTATATTTTTAGTTTCGACTCCTGTACTATTAGACTATTTTAAAATTATTTTAATATTAATGATTAATGCGTGAATATTTAAGCTTAAATTATTATATTATAAAATGTTAATACTATGGCGGGCAGTTCGGAAGCCGATGCAAAAAATGCGAAGTAAACCGCTACCGCTCTTGCTCTTTGCTGGCGGAGAGGATATATACCATTCAGCGAGGCAATCATCAACAGCCCACTAAATGTTCCCACCGCTGGGAGTCGGGCCTTCTCTCTCGAGAGAGAGAGTTAAGGCCATAATCTACCACGCTGACCCAGTGCAGGT
This sequence comes from Ectropis grisescens, assembly GCA_017562165.1. Classification (NCBI taxonomy): domain Eukaryota; kingdom Metazoa; phylum Arthropoda; class Insecta; order Lepidoptera; family Geometridae; genus Ectropis; species Ectropis grisescens. The sequence goes on along the minus strand of CM029778.1, from coordinate 12,793,278 downwards.
TGGTGGATGGCATATGATTTCTAAAGGTTCTAGGCGCATGTCGGTTTCCTCACGATGTTTTCCTTCACCGTTTTAAGTTAGTGACAATGCGGCCAGCGTATTGGACATCTTTGCATCGGGAACAGCTCATTTATATTGACGTCTTTTTGTATTTTTATTAATTTTGATAACTGAATAGAATTAATTAGTATGAATAATACTAACTTCATAAGTAGAATCCTATTTCCTCTTACTAATATTATAAATCCAAAAGCTTTGATGTTTGTTGTTAAATGACGGAACATGGTTAGAATTAGAATATAGTACGGAATAGCACATAGGCACTCTTTATCATAGGAAAATAACAGGAACAGGGCCTGTGGGTAAAATGGCGGGGTGCAGCTAGTGTAAAATAAAATGGTAGTCATGTCTATCCACATTTCACGGTCTACGGCGGCAGTGACGCTCTAAGAGACAGCGCGAGACGAATTAATTCGCCAACGCTGTACGCGCCGCGATTTTTGCGCCGAGTGCTCGTTTGTCACCGCGCAGGTGCGTATCATTCCACCGCTAAAAGCGAACCTCGCGTACCGAAACCTTTCCTATGGATAAGGTAAAAAGTAAATAAATAAGTAAATTACATTTCTGAAGTTACTCTTCATATGGCACTTTAGGGAAAATTAATGAGAGTAAATATTTTCAACGCGCGCTCACCGTTTCTAAAAACCGACAACCTAACCCTAAAATTAAGTAGTCAACATTTTAGTAACATTGTAAAGTAAACGCTCCTATTACCGCGGTAAATCGGGGAATTCTGACTTTAGTATTATGTGCATTTTTTCGACGTTTTCAGTAAATAATATTAACCATGAACGTATGCTATACATTCATCATTCGCCTAGTGTTAGACATTAAACACATATTAAAACAAAATAAATAAGGAATCGTTGTATCTCTATATAATACTGTACCTGTACCTCTGTACCTAAAACTGTACAAAACGTTTACAAAAAACCAACTACTTAGTGTTATATAGCCCTAACTACTGACCCTGTTAAAGCCTCTTACCTGATAAGCTCAATCTAATCATTTTTGTTCCTTGCTCGTACTTGCTTTGAGTTAATCCTCTTAGTACTTTCATCCTATTGCTAATAAGTATCTTATAGATAAATGACAATATTTGGATATTTTAATATTTGTTGCTCAATCACGTCGTAACGTACATATGAACGGATCGGGTTGAAATTTGGGTCACAGTTAGTATATACTAACTTAATAGAACATATATATAATCACAGATTTTTAAATATAAGTTTCATTAATTATATCGATGGTATATAATCTACTTTTTATTCAGAAAAAAAAAAACAACACAAAAGCACAACCCGCGCTTTTACCCGCTTAGTTCCAAGCGGGTAAAACCGCGGGGCGCTGCAAGTATTTCATATATTCCTATCTAGTCTGTGGGTATATATAATACTTATGAAATATTTTGTCAAATTTACGTACTCTTATATCATATCCACGAGGGAAAACACTGATCTTTGGTTCCCTAATGACACTATTGCCGGTAAGTTGTCTGATGATATGAGATGTCATATCACAACACTTAAGATTTATAAACTGAATTCGTAATTTTGTAGGGGTATGCTCTTAAAAATTAAGTACCTACACAACTGGATTTATAATTTTCTGAGTAGGGATGCTCTTAAAATGAAATACACAAACGTATAGTGTTTTTGAATTGAATGAAATTCAATGACGAAATGGTGGTTTGAATGGCTTTTAAACCGCAACTCCTCTGATAACAAATGATGTGGTGTACGTTGGAGCACGTTTGCCTTCCCAAAGAACTGAACAGGTTTCCACTACTAGACAGGCAGAGATTCAAAACCTTAAGAATCACCGATTGATAAATATTTTGGAAAATCACACAAAGGTCGGTGTATTCACATTTATTATCGCATTGCAAAAATATCGCACCCAGTCTATTTATCGTGAATCGTGAAAAGTATAATATAAATGTTTATAAATTTAGATAAAAATAAACTAAATAAACCCTGGGGTAAAGACTATTGTCTTTATAGACTTTACCAGGGTTATTGTGTTTCGCGTTATTGTGTTATTACACAAATAAGGCAATTCCTGGTAAAACGCAGTCCAGGCAAGAAAACTAAATTAACTAATATGTTTTTAAATCACATGCTCACCTATCCATTTAACTTGAAAAACTGTTTTTCTTAGTACTTATACAATGACGTTACGAGCAGGAAATTTGCCTGATGGCAAGCAACTTGCTTGCCCATTACAACACAGTGTCATACAGCCATTGGATCATAAAGTGTTCAAACCATTAAGTACCTAGCACTGCACTGCGCTCATCACCAAGATATATAAGCTGTTTTATCTGTAGTAGAAGCAGCCATCGCCCTTCGAACCGGAACATAGTGTGATGTTTTCACATAAATACTTGGCAATAGAATACTGAACTGGCACAAATGTGGTACTTCCCCATGCGGACAATGTTTGGTTTTTTGTTGATTTTTCAAAAAACACTTTTCAAACCGATTTTGAAAATAAATTAACGGGACCACGTCAAAAGTAGGTATATTCCAAAATAAATTCCTTCTATACAAAAATAAATATTTTTTCGCTTTGAGTAATCGGAGAACGTAATAAAATATGTAGGGACGTAAAAATATCAGACGGATCGAGAACTTCCTTTTTTAAAGTCGGCTAAAATGATGTTCATTCTAGTCTTCAAGATACTCGGTTTGTACCTACTTTTGACACTTAAAATAGGGTCACGTGTCTCTCTTTATCCAATATTAAATTTTACAATCGCATTTGAGTGGTTTTAAACTTTAAAATAAGCTGAGTATTTGTCATCGCTCACCCCTTTCAACCCCGCCGTTGTCGCATATGTTTTTCAAATGAACAATGGAAAAGAACAAACGCCGCAACAAAGAGTGATTTTTATTATTTTCATTTCACTTCACGAAAGGTTTTTGAATAATTTGATTCAAATGGTTAGTTAAGTTCTAAGTAGGTTCCACGCGTAGTTCACACGCTAGGTAAAACGACAATATTTGTGTGAAAATGTATACCAAATACCAATACAGAAACTCTGTCTCAACCTAATCTCAAGAGTGTATTACAAAATAAAAATGAAAGTACATTTTAATCAAAAGATTTTGGCAAACTTTTGAGAAAAAATGTATTGTTTTTTAAAATGACATAAAATTTCACATAAAATGCAATTTTTTCCATCTCATAAATGCGTAGACAATTATTTCTTAAATGGTGCCCTAAAATTTTAAAACACGATTTCATAGCGGTACTTTGTCACCGCAAACCAATTTTGTGCAAATATTTTTTTACGGCTTAAAGCCTAAAATACAAACTTTAAAATTAGGTTAAAAGGCTAAATTGTAGTAAACACAGTGTGTTTAGATAAATTACAGGGCAAAGGGGTAAATCATCGTATAGCTCCAGGCGACAAGCGCAGTGCAGTGATTTGGACTCTTTATGTTCAAACAGCTACGTGGCACTGTGCTGTACTGAGCTGGTATATTTTTCACTACTGCTCTCAAGTCATGCTTGTCTCCTCATATTATTAAAGAATAAAATACGCTGAACATCTTTGCAACAAATAATATTGCATTAATGTGGATCGACGTTATTTTTTGAAGTCGGCTAATAGCCGATTAGTAGGTCACGTGCCGGTCACCGGTCGGCAGTAGCCGGCCGCTTGTTCTCCGGTTATCCCACCCTCGAACCGACAGGCGGCGTAAAAACAACAACTCTAACCTCGCAGATTACTCGAATAACATACGATAACTACCGGGATTAGTTGGTTTAGTTTAATAGTTTAATCGTATTATGAACGCAGTAGGTATTTGCAAGAAAAATATGAGATTTTGTTTAATGTAGTTACCTATAGGCAATTGCATTACATGACTATATCAGCGTACAAGCCTAAACTGCAGTTTCACCGAGTTGTATGTGTAAGTTTATTGCAACAAAAAGTAGCCTGTGTTATTACTAACTGTCATCTATATATGTGCTAAATTTTATCCAGATTAATCCAGTAGCTTTTGCAAAGACAAAGCATAGACTATCAAACATCCAAATACTTATTTATCGATATACACACTTACATGTAGGGAGGTATACAAACTTTAGCAATAATTATAATATTAATAGCTACCTCATCCTTACTGTCTCTAAATTGGATATCTAATAAAATGTAAGTAAAATTAATTGGATATTAAAATAAAAGAGCGTTTATTCAGGCAACGCACATTTTATAATGTCTTCCTTCGTAATCAAAGGTGAGTCGGTATAAATATTGTAACTGTACAATTTCAATATTGCTATGCCCCAACAGGGTAAACGCTTAGCTTATTTTGTCAGCTTTGTATTATTATGCAATAAATGATTGATTGATTTAATAGATAAATACTAGTATCATTTTCATTCATTGTGCAATAAGACTATAACACATCAAATAACAAAGCCAATAATTATCCTACACAATATTTTCAAATCGTCCATTTTTTATAAACATGGTTAGTTACCTCACTCTACTATACTATAAGTACCATACTCTTTAGTACCTATTTATCTGTAGTAGGTACCTAATGGTAGGGCTTTTTGAAGTCTCCTCAAAAACCTCAGTATAATTGATCCTTTAACGTCATAACACTATTCATATTTTTAAACAGTATTTGACCATTTTACATGTATTATTTATTTATTACGAGTATAATATTCTTAGTCTGACTTCACAGAAATATTAAAATTAAACTATTTAAAATATTAAAATATGTAAGTGATCTACAAAGCTGTAAAAATGTGTCGAATTGGCTTGGCATCAACTTACGTAGAATTTATTGACGTCTATGGAATCAAATGAACTTAGAAACAAAATTGACGTTAAGTCAATTATTGTAATAAGGCGTTAGACACTAAAATAAGAAGTTCATGTTTTTTAACTTTATTGTTAAGTGTAGGAACAATAATAATTAAATAAAAAACAGTTAAATGATGGATACTTTTCAATTTAGATATTTATATTCACAATAACGCAGTATAAAATAAGCATGTATCGCTTTAGCTATTTCAACTTAAGTATATGGATGATATCAGTTTTGTTTTGAATATAATTTTACTTTTTCCTTAAATGTTACCGATCTGCTCATAAAACGATGCACTGATGTTTTGTATGTATATGAGTAGAATAGAATTGATTAAATAAACAATTTGACGCTTATAAAGACACGAAGAAATTAACTAACTTAGCATGAAATTGTCAAGAAGTACTGTTAGTAAAGTACCACAATGGTGTTATAAAATATTTAAAACCTTAACCGAAAAGAAAAGATTCGCTTTTAAAAGGTTTTTGGATTCTATTTTTGTAAAATATTATTGTAAATATAATATCATTGATCAAATCGCGCCGTAGCTTCGTAGACGTTGTCGTAGCTTCTATTTAGACCGACTGTACACGTGATATCTATCCCTTATTATACGCGCAGTATGGATACAACACAATGTTTCGTATTTTATGTGTTTACATTTGTTACTTGACATAATATGCACTAGCTTATACCACATGACGTACTGTCTGTTGAGGTTCGCGGCCTTCTTTCACAGGGTGAGAGTTGCGAACCATTATCCACCAGCTGGCCCAATATGATTTGATAGATGAAAGATGTCCAAAACATTTTTCTTTCTAATAGAATAGAGCGGTGAGACGAGCTGGCCACGTTCGTGATGGTAAGCAACACGACTGCTCATAACAGCACAGTGTCACGCAGCTAGCATACGCAGCCCACTAAATATTCTCACTGTTGGGACTCAAGGCCTTCTCTCGCAAGGAGAGAGTTAAGGCCATAATCCACCAAGCTGGCCAAGTGCGAGTTGGTGGATTGCGGGTTGGTGGATGAAGAGCTATTGTCACGAGAGTTACGAAGCTATTGGAACATAAATAGTTCAAATTATTAACTAACACTGCTCTGCCTTCGTACACAGAGGCCTAAGATGATTTATCTCTATGCACTGAAATTTATAATTTTTAGAACATATCGGACACTCGCGGTATTTTCCGTTCCGGTGTGATCGTTAAAGCGACATGGTGATACAAAATGATAGCGACAAAGTTGTAAATTAATATTTGGATAAAAACATGGAGGCGCAGGTAGAGGTGGGTAGTCATGGGGAGTGACGTATGACGTAGGTATAGGCATAGGTACTAGTATCCATAAATATACTGTTCATACGCTCGTCGTTGATGGGAACTGACAAGATATTATCTCATCTAAAATGCGTCTAATGTCACGTTCCGCTACCTCGACGCACGCGTATACGCCGCTACATTAGAATTAGAACATAGGTGACGCCAACCCATTACATTTTCTCCTACCAAAAAAGCTCTCAACGCGGCCAAAAAAGCTTTCTCTCTATTTAAGGCTCAGGCTGAGTTGTATTCGACACAGTCGCCAATTAGGTACGTTTGATAGAGCTTCTCCGGTCCTAAAACATATCATGTACCTACATCTGTTCAAATAAACATAAACTGTTGTAGAAAAATACATAAGAATCCATAGAAAAAAATACATAAGAAATAAATAATTTCCTACTCAATGTGGTCAGAATTTCAACTAAATCGTGTCGTAGTGTGCAGAAGTTAATAGGAGAATGTGCCCTAACTGTGAATATTGTGTGAATTCGCTTAGTAGCTCGGGTGCGATTGTCAAGCGCGGCCCGCCCCCGGCCGCGGCGCGCGCTGATTGGCTGCGCGCCGCCCAGGCAATTAGCTCCCTTTCTCACCCCGCGCGACTTGACGTTAGATGTTGCCATACTGTTAGTATGGGCGATTAGGCACCGCTCGTTTGTTTAAGAAAATTGTAAAGAAAAAATCTTGAGAAAATTTAATTTTACAGTTGAATATATAGGTGCATGGGGCGATATGTTTTACATTTAATTCTTATTCAATGTTTTTTTGTTCTCATCAAATTTGTGTTTTTATTTTAATTTAACTGACTAGGTAAGTACTTTTTGCAAGTTATTTCCGAATTTGAATATTTGAGATTTTTATGGCATTTGGTAGAAATTACTATGAGTGTAATACGTTTGTTTTCTTTAATACGATTATAACTCTAAGTAAAAGGTCTAAAAAATTACGATATTGCCATATTTTACACTATAACTATGTTAGCCATATGTTATTGAAATAGTAAAACCTCTTTTAAATGAAAAGATTTGAAATGATTATTTCTTTAAATACATAAACTTTAAAATGTCAAACACGAGTAATAGAAATACATATAAACACAAGCTCCAAGTCATTAATTTAGTCTCTGTACCCGTAAAATTCGCGATCGAAAACACCCGTCAGTCAGGCGGTATTCCAACGCTGTATGGGTAGACATAATTTTTTAGGCCTGATAATAGAAACTTGCTTTTACATTATACTTTCGTGAAACTTATTTTAGTTGAAGTTTTTAGTTTTTTAAGCTTTGTACTGAATTTACAAAAAACCTTATACAGCTAAATGTTAGAGGCTAGTACCTATACCGTAAACGTCGCTTTATCGTGTAGCGCTACCATTATGTTTGCACGTAACTCGGTTAGGCTTCACCGTGACAATGTAGCCTGTGGACGGCACACAAGATGGGATTGCCCTCATCTCGCTCCCACGCGCAAATCCCGGCTTCGTCCCTCTCGCTCTAGGGGTGGGTCTCGATGTAATCAGGGGATGATGTGACTCGCGATCTCCGCAGCTTCAAAGATCACAATTATCAGAGCAGTCTGTCGAAAGCCGCGGTCGGGTGCGAAGTCACCCCAAAAGTCATACCAACTTTCGTGTATGATTTACCAATTATATGGATACTGAAAATTTTAAATCTATGTTTATGCGTGGTGATATTATTTGTATTTTAATGAGTACAATATTTTTTTATTAATTTCGAAAATAATGTTTTGTGGTAGTACATTTTGTTGAAGTGTTAGTACCGGTTTCGAGCTGTCGACTTTTTGGGAGAAACACCACCGGTCACCGGCGGCGGCCGTCCGGAGAATGGGTACAGGTAACTTATAACAATTACTTATTTTATTATATAATATAATATATAACATACACCTATTACTTATTATAAAAAAATAGTAACTTTAACTAAGCTCAATAGAATCTCGCATCATTTGCCTACCTTAAGAAAACATACAAAAACAGCGCATCGTTTCTGGAATCGAAGCAAAAAAGTTACCGAAGTTGGTTATTTTTGTCTCCGAAAAATTGTAAACCCTGTCAGATTATAAACTAACCTAATGTACCTAACCTAATTTTACACACTTAAAAACGATAGACAATTGTTTTTTTTTATCATAACATAATCTGGATTAAGCACTTAGTTTCTGCTGTATGGAAGCGACAGTTTTGCTACAAGATAATCGTCCAGGCTTAAATTATTTGGTCAAACAATAACTAACAGCACATTTAAACTGCTACAGATAAATGTCATAGGTACTGAGTTAAGTGTTGTGATAGGTATTTAAGAATATTTTAAATTTATACATGAAATATTGTCAAAATAAAATTACAAAGCTGTCAAAAAAGAAATTAAATACAAAAAGACAAAAACACGCAACAAAAAAAAAAGAATTGGATTTAGTTTTTATTTTTAAGAATTGGATTTAGTTAGCCAATTTCAAATAGCATTTTTAATACCCAATGGCTACCGAGAATAAATACTGCTGTACCTTAAAAAAAGTTAATTAAGTTCTGATAAAAAAAAAACTAGTATATTCTTCCGGTTCCCTCCGCGTGGACTACGTGGTTTCAATCATAAAAGTTTCTAAACCTTTCACTCATCTGTATAACAATCATTTCTTCAACAAGTTCGTGAGAATAAATAAGCCCTGTGAACATTCTTAGTAACATCAATCGGTAAATACATTTTAATGACGTCAAAACTGATTAAAGGTGCCCAAATTATTTTTTTACAAACGAAACCGTTCATTGTTTCAACATTCATTTCATTCATTGTTCATTTGTACTATCAATTCATGTGTGTATTTTTCGAACCATATAAGGTAAAGGGTTAAAAAAATGACACAAGAAAATACTAAATAAATTTGTAAAAAATGCCTATATAAGAATAATGAGACTTATAAGACAAAAACCCTCATTTAACTAATGGGGGTTTTTGTCTGCATTTTTAGACTTATTAGAAATTATAGTTCAGAGGAAGCTGCTAAACTATATTAACAAAATCGGTAGCAAGTGTATGAGTGTAGGTATGTAATTATGTTCTTTTTTATTTTCGCACCAGCTAAATTAATTTAAAAAAGTAACACCAAGAAGGAAAAATACAAATGTTACGACAAGAATCTTACAACGAAAACGTCGTATTGAGCAAGCCATTTTACAGGTTATCTGCTTATAAGATATCTAATATATAAAATTCTCGTGTCACAGTTTTCGTTGCCATACTCCTCCGAAACGGCTTGACCGATTTTGATGAAATTCTTTGTACTTATCCGGTATCTATGAGAATCGGCCAACATCTATTTTTCATCCCCCAAAATGTTAGTGGTAGTCCACCCCTACATTTTTATTATTATTTTCTATTTTTTGATTTCTATTTTTTTATGATACAACATACAAAAATACATACAATCCTCAATTTTCACCCTTCTACGATCAACCCTTATTTTTTAATAGCCATTTTAGTAATTTAATCATTTTTCATCCCCGATCGTTAACTCTGACCAATCGTCATTTAATTAGTTATCTCCGCCAGTTGTCTACAGGTGTCACTTCTGACCCAGTAGACAGCACGATAATTTGGGGATCAAAAGTAGCCTATAGCATATTTATAGTTTGAACACGCTAATCTCGGGAACTACTGGACCGATTTAAAAAAACATTCACCGTTCTTTCATATGTACGTAATGCTTGAATGCTGTAGGTTATATATATGTACCACGGGCGAAGCCGGGGCGGGCCGCTAGTCTGCTTATAAGATGTAACAATTGTCATCATAATGTAAATCTATATACCTAAGTACCTACTCGTAGTAAGTTTACACTTACGTAAATAAAGCAGAAGACTTTCTTTTTTGTGTTTGAACGAGTTACTCTCTAGATCTATCACTACGATTGAATTAAACACGTATTTGCACCTGATACGTTATTTAACGGGGAATGGTCTATTTAAAATCACGCACCATTTCATAGAAACTAAGTAAGGTACATGAAACATCAAAAAAGTCAAAGCCAACGAACATTTAGTAAAAAGGTGAACCACCCGACGGAAACCGAGTATAGGAGAGCCGAAGCGTTCTCTGTTTATGAAACTTAAAAATACATCTAGGTTGGTTACTTTCCCCAAAGCACTAATATGTAGTGCTAATTTTAAAAATATGAATACTTTATTTATTTGCGTGTAGTATTTTACGGACTGATGTAAAAAAAATCTATTTGCATATGATATCCCAATTCATAGGGTAGACTTCCAACTGGGATGGCTCCTGAAATTCCGCTCAATTTAAGAAGATGGGTGAAATCGTAGACCTCAAATAGGAACTAATAAGACTGTCTAAACCACACGCATATATATAACATATGTCTATAGTAGGATCGTTACTAAGTAGCCTATTGTCCGTGGCAAACGCAAACAAGCTCCCACAAGATCAGTCGGCGAGACAAAGGGCTCTTTACAGACCTAACTTAGGGACGGACCCGAAACTTGGTTTGTTACTTTGTCCCCGTCTCGTCCCTTGCTCTTGATTCTTGTGAATAACTTAATCGCTTACTATTTTACTTGAATAGGTATCTGCTTATATTTGGGCGTAGCTTTTCTTTTGTAACTATATATGTATGTGTGTTGTCTGAGTAAGTTTTTCGTGGTGGATATATCAGCGTACAATTGTAAATGTCAGTTTAAAATAAAACGCGTGAGATTACAAACCTACGACAGGTTAGGTTACTTTATAATTATATTCTATATGTTTATAATCTAACGTTGTTTGATTAGTAATCTGACGGTAGGTATCTACAATTTTACGGGGACAGATACAAACTTACCACAGTTTTCCAAAGATTTACTGAAGGCTAATGCCTAAAACCTGTAATTTTTTTAGCTGGTTATTATGTTTTGTTTACACACATTTTTTGATGTTTGTGATGTCAAACGGCCGTCAAAGGGTGCAATGGTAACTGCTGTCCAACTCAAACTACGCTGTCCTGCGCTACAGTTTTATTTGTGCGAACAGCAGCGATTATCTCTAGGGATTAAGATTCAATGGTACGAAGTGTCATCCAGAATCAGGTGGCAGGGATAAAGAGTCGGGGAAAAATTGGTTTTTGTAATGACTCTTAGTAGAGTCCACCTGGGGAAGTACCATACTTTTACCAGTTATTCTACGGCCAAACAGTAATGTGCAAATATTACTGTGTTCCGGTTTGAATGGCAATGTTTCCAGAGAAATTACAGGGCTTAAAGATTTAACATTAGATCTCTGGGTGACGAGCGCAGTACAGTGCTAGGTAATGATTTGGACTCTTCATGTTCCAATAGCTGCGTCTGACTGTGCTGTTATGTGGCAAGCATGTTGCTTACCAACAAGCTGTCATCATCATCATCAACATGTCCTGCTCATCTCGTCACTCTTTATTTAAAAAACAAAAAACCCACCGCGGTTTATTTCACGTAATTCTTGACTTCTTTACTTTTTCGAGGTAAAAAGTAGACTAGATATATGTGTTATACTATATTATATTATAAATGCCAATGTTTAGATGTTTCAATCACGTAATAACGTCTGAACGGGTTGAAATTTGTATCATGTATAGATTATAGTCTGGAAGAACAGAAAGGGTACTTTTTTATCCGGGAATAATAACGGGAACGACGGGAACGGGAACTACGCGGGTAACACTACGGGGTGCTGCTAGTTTATATCATTAGCAGGATAGTAGAAATCATTATTCATCAACATTATTAAATCAACCACCAAGTAGGTATTCCATGTCAGAGAGTTTTCGTGATGCATGAAACAAACCAATCAACACGGCGAAGCATTGTGAGATCGGTGAATGCTGTTAAGAACGAAGACTGAGGACGAAAAAGACCCTTCGTGTACCGCCATCTAACCTAGCACGACCGATCTCTCATGAGTATCCGACTAAGAAGAAGACCAGCAACGCAGCCAATGATGACATGGTGGTTATAAATAATTTAAATATAAAATATGAATAAGACCGAAGAACTGTTATAGTAGCCCAAATAAAATAATTAGCATTCAAGGCGCGAGAGGTGCAAACCAAGCTAATGGTGCCGGGTGTAGAGGTTCGCATGGGGTTGGATTTGTCGCTCGGAACGCATGGTGCAAACGGGGCTGTTAAGGATCCTCGCACGCTGATAAATTTATTTGTTAAACTAGTTCTGATGGGTTGTACCATGTTGGTGTGAATGAATCCTACTTACTATCTTGCTAGTATTATATTCGTAAATGTGATAGATCTATGTATAGATGTTCGTTACCTACTCTTTCAAGGAAAAACTACCGAAGATATCTGGATGAAATTTGGTACATCGATAGAATAGATAATAGTCTAGAATAACACATACCTACTCTTTACCCCGGGAAAATAAAGGGATCGAGAATTGCATGAATGTTTGTGGCTCAATCACGCAGAGGAACAGCTCAACGGCTCGGATTCAAATTTAAAACACAATCGGATCATGCATGCAACACAAACTTTTAGTGGTAATTTTTTGTAGTGGTAGGACTCTTGGCAGAGTCCGCCTGGGGAAGTACCACACCTTTGCCAGCTGCTACTGCTTTGAAGGGCAATGTTTCCAGAGAAGTTACTGGGCTTAGAGATATAACATCTTAGATATCTGGGTGACGAGCGCAGTGCAATGCTAGGTAATGATTTGGACTCTTCATGTTCCAATAGCTGAGTGTCACTGTGCTGTTATATGGCAGGCATGTTGCTTACCATCAGGCATATGACCTGCACGTCTCGTCACACTTTATTTAAAAAAAACTACGAATAATAAATATGAAATCCTTTTAAAGACATAAATCAAAAATCACGGACCCAAAATTGAACCCAAAAAAGTGATTATTTTGGAAATGTCACCTTGTTTCTTCTTACTTAAGAATAAATAAGTAAGTATTTCATCTTTAACTACGACTTTACATATTTTTTTCGTTCCCGCCGCTATACCACCACGGTGCAGACTTCTTTGTACACCTAATTCCATTTCAGTGCAGAATGTAAACTCAAACATGATTCCCTACCACGCTTTAATGTATGTTCCTATAGGCTACGTTCTTTTACAATATCGTTCTCCCATAAAATCCCTTTCAAACAACAGGGAAAAGGGGATAATTACGACACTTCGCGGCTTTCCTTGGAGGCTCGAAAGACGAACAGTAAAGTCGTCTAAGTCCGTTTCAGCGAAAAAATAAAGGATCTTTCCTTGAAAAGGATTCGTGGCATTAGCACGGTCCTTATTTACACCATAGAAAAGGGTTATATTACGTATAAGCGGTAAGTATCTAATCTAAATGACACAAATTGTAGACGCGTTTTGGGGTTCAGTAGAGATCACGATACCATAAACATTATAAAACTATGAATAGACGGAACGATGCCATACCTTATCTAGATGAATAGACGTCCAAAGAAACCTAAGTTGCAAAGATAAATAAATGTGCTTATATTAAGAGCCCTATTGGTTTTAATTTCTGGCATTATAAAGTAATAAATATTATAATGTTTGAGAAAATAAGTATACATAAAATTTTTAGAGGTAAGTAAATTACTAACGAAGTTCATGTAAACCTAGCTCATTTCCTGACACATTCATTTCATCGGTTCCCAGAAAATATAGAATTCGTTAAACTGAAAGAGATTGATAAAATACCCCGTAGCGATAAGGTCGCGCCTTAGTTCACTAACTTTTAAAATGTGTCTTATTATTGGTCTATGTTTTACCAATTCTAAATATGTAGTATTAATTTTACATTTTTTAAACACAATTTGTGTTTTTGTTGTTTACAATAAAATATATCAATGCAGCTCAACGGTGTGATAGCAAGCCTTCGTCGCGACAAAGAAAAGGGGCGAAGGGGAAGACGTTCGGTAAACGGAACAAAAACACCAAGGTTATTAGCGAGATTGGTGTAATCTGACTAATCTATTTTGGGGAAGGAACTGTGGGGATGCTTAGAGGTGTCTGTCAATAAATAAGCGGTATTTCGAGTAGGTATCGGGTTAACAGCAGTTGAAGTTATACTTTTTTTGACACGCTATGACAAAATGATGAGAGTACCTACTTACATTTTTACGACTTGCATGCACACCGTCATGAAAACCCGAGCCCCTGAAGTTACCAAATAAACATTTTATTTAACATAATAACTAGCTTCAGGTCTGTGGCTTAGTTGGTAGTAGCTCTGCCTGCGAAGCCGAGGGTCGTGGGTTCGATCCCCACCCAGTGCAAATATTTGTTTGATGAATTCAAATGTTTGCACTGTGTCTGGGTGTTTCTATGTATAATAAGTATGTATTTAAAACTATATAAGTATTATATCAGCTATCTGGCTGCCATCACACAAGCTTTGCTTAGTTTGGGGTCAGATGGTGTTGTGTGTGAATTGTCCACCAATATTTATTTATTTAATATAGTTGTAATTTGATTTTTTAGCACGAGAAAAGAAATATTAACATTTTGCGCAATTTTTAATGAAATAACAGCACATAGTTTACCAATACCTTCTTCTTCTTCTCAGTCGGGCACTCATGCCAGAGTGGTCGTGGTTATGTGTGGGTCCTGTTGAATGACGGTTCTTGCTATACGTCTCCATTCGGCTCTATTGGAGGCATTATGGGAGCAGTCGGTCGGTCGGATAAGGTCTGTCCACCTGGTTGGAGAGCGACCCCGGGGTCTCTTTCCCTCCAATCTGCACCACGAGACGCAATACCTTAGGTTACTTAAATCCCTTTCTCGAATTGAGTCTTGAGAAAGTACAGAATATATAGAGCAATGTACTTCTGATACGTTATAATACTTATAATACGTACTTATATGTTTTTAAGTGACCTCTCACTTTTTTATTCGTTAAATAAGTATTTTCGATTTTGTCCAGGTGACCGGTTACTCGACATACCCTGCAATGTCTGTGGAGACAGGAGTTCAGGGAAGCACTACGGTATCTACAGTTGCGATGGTAAGTAACATTAATGAGTCAATGACTTAGAAAAAATTTACGTTATTATAATCCATTTTGTTTGTGTTGATTTATGTTTCCATAGTGGTAGAACTCTTTGTAGGGTCTGCTTGGGACGTACGCACCGGACGTACCGCACCTTTGGCAGTTATTCTACCGACAAATATTAATATGCTTATACTACTATTTCCGGTTTGAAGGACAATGTTTCCCGAGAAAATATAGACAAAGAGAAAATCATTATACTTATTTTCTATATTTTACAAAAAAACACGTTGTCTCTATAATCATGATATTAGAGACGCATAAGTTAATAATATGTATGTATTAAGACTGTGTGACTGAACTATGTAATTTATTATCCGAGTACCTACTTAGTTTTCGAATTTCAAATCAAGAGTATCGGTTTCTTTTAGATATACGCCCAATTCATTGTATGTACATAGGTAAATTGTATCATTGTTGTCAGGCCATACGCCATTAAAACTCAAGTAAAAACTTTGATGCGTTACGCTTTTAGGTAAATTCAGTAGAAAATTCAACAAGGTTGTTTTTACCAGGTTGCTCGGGGTTCTTCAAGCGGTCCATTCACCGCAACCGCGTGTACACATGCAAAGCCGGAGGGGAAATGAAGGGCCGCTGCCCCGTCGATAAGACGCACCGTAATCAGTGCCGCGCCTGCCGCCTCGCCAAGTGTTTCCAGGCCAATATGAATAAGGACGGTGAGTTTCAAATAAAATATCAATAAAGTTATGCTTTTGTGCTTCTCTTTCAGAATCGGAAATATGGGCTCATATAAAATTTAAAAAAATGCCTGAAAACTAAACTAAGCTTTACTTTGAAATAATAGCTTCGTATTATTTTCTCAATCTCATTCACAAAAATGAATAAATCGATCTCGCGCATCTCTCTAGTTATTCTAGATGGCCATGCCAAGAAGCATCGATCGATCACGTGACCACAGTAAGTAGTTATGATTGCAAGTAAGTAGTCATCAATACTTACAACCTTGTGATTGGTCAATGCTTCAGATTGGTTGTCACCTACATAATTTAAACAACTGAAAACTAATTTTAACAGAGCTCATAGGTAGTCGATAAAAAAATTTCGAGCAGAATTTGTTGTACCTAATATACATATGGTGTTTACGTAAAGCTAACTTCCACTAATGTAACTCATGCGCCCCTGCTAGCCCGTAGTAGCCAATGTTCATATTAGCTGTGCCAAGTTAGCACTTCATCCATTGAATTACAGATTTTAAAGACGTCTAAAAATCGATGCGTTGACCTATAGTATTATAGTTCAGTTAAAAAAACCTACTCAGCGACATGTACAATTATTTTCATGTATAACTGGACATAACACTTGACAGCCATACTAATTTTAGTTTCCAACCAAGTTTTTTTTTTTCATCAATATATATCGCACATTTTGTTCTATGGCGAGTTATTCGACAAAACAATAATAGCATAAGCAGTCGACTTTTGGTCCCACTGCTGAGCTCTGGGACCTTCTCTCACAAGGAGAGACTCAAGGTCCACCTCGCAGGCTAAGTGCGGGTTTGCGAATTATGCTAGCCTTCGAAAAAAAATTTTTTTTGGAACACTGTTTCTGATTCTCATTAAATTTTGCTGTAAAAAACCAGTGTTGATGACAAATTTGTACAGCCGCACTTGGGAAAATACTTAGTGGTGCAGATGGGATTCGAACTTACGATCTCACTGTTGAGAAATGGACGGTCTCGCCATTAGTCAATTACATCAATTAGTATGGAGTAGCTGTTAAATGCCGTTTTTAATGATTTAACAATATTTTAACTGTATCAACAATATTTTTAAGCAGAAACCTTTGTTCTGAATTGAAAATAGATTATAGTAGGAACATAAAATATCCATAAAAGCATTTTCTGTGAAAGTAGTGTCACAAATGTGTTCACATATCGCCGGCAATTTCATCGAAAACACCATCAGAGGACACAATGGGTACTTCATGACAATAGCCAGCTTATTACCTACACATACGTGACGCTAGCACGGGGCAATGCATCCAGTCGTCCATCAAGCTCACAGCAGGTTGTTTTGTGTGGACCTCTGAAATATTGAGTGAAATATGGCGGATAGTCCGCCTCCATCCCGGCGCAAGTTTCCGATTCTATTCTCATTACTTCACGATAACCAATATGGCGTGGCGAGTTGTTGTTGTCACTGTTATTTACTGTAATGTGATAGGACCAAATAAACCAATAAATCTTACTAATACAATAAACATATAATTTTTTTGATGTTTGTTGAGCCATCATCGTAGAACTACTACGCATTAGGTTAACATTTGTAATGGAAATATGTTATGGACTGGAATTGTATAACGTGTATAAGCTAACTTAAGCTAAGCTTAGATTTATAAAAACAGGAATGTTTTTACAAATCTAAGTTTATTGGACTTCTGTGGCCTCCTAACAATATTAATTAATCCAATAACATAAAGTCGGATGAAAAAATAAAATATCTTTTTTTAAGCTTTTAAAATGATTCGGGGTCTACATTAACTTCATCATTAATTGTACTCTATGAATTAGAATGTGAATAACACAAGTATTCATAACCTACTAAAAATAACTAAAAAACCTACTAAAAATATAGCTGTGCCTCACGGTATAACCTGCGTCTTAACAGTGGTTCACGATACTGTAGTGTAGGTATTACAGCGGGCTATGTATTTACTGTATTTAATTTTATTTAAATCTTTTCAGCCGTTACAAAAATACCTACATACTTCAAAACCCGCAACCTTATAACATTAGTGTGATCAGTTGAGTAGAGCTGTCTAGGTTTCATACTACAACCAGACATCTACTAAAACTGAATAGGATCGATACACGAAAAGGCACGTTCCAGTTCACACGAGGTCTCGTTAATGTATGAGTCAGTTTAAATCTAAATTCTCTCTAAGTAAAATCTTGTGAATAATTGAATATTCATGGGGTCCCATGTCGCCCGCAAGTCGGGCTCAACTCTCGCCATGTGACGGAGCCTTTAGGCTTTATACATCGATACTGTGAACTGAGCGCTTCTCTCACTGTACGCTCTAATCTACACTAGGGCTGACTACCATTCATATGGATAGTTTTAAAAAATATCAATAATGAATAATATAGTTTCACCAGTTGTGATGAGGTGTTTTCAAAATTAAAGAGTTTCTAGCTATCAGGTGGCGTTTATGTTTTCTTTCAAGGCTGTGATTAGACTTCAAATACTGAGATGAGTGAGTAGTGTTTATAATAATTAATTATATTAATTTATTTTCGCTTTTGAGTGCCTATTTCTGGTTTTGAAATATTTGGCTAAATATTTTGATTTAATCAGTCTATTAAGACCAGTATTTCATATTCGTATATTCATGCGAGTACTCTTCGCTGAGCTACGATTCGTTTAGTTGGGAAAATGGCAACTTTCGATCCGCAACCCCTGGTTCGGATTCCACGTGCACCATTGCCTTTTCGATGTCATGTGTGTAATGAGTCAACACACGTGACTTAAAGACGACGATGAAGTAAAGTATTGTGAAGAAACTAAAATTTACCTACAGTATTTCGAGGTTATATCATCCACCAAACCGCATTGCGCCAGCGCGATGGATTATGGCCTTGACTTCTTCCTTGCGAGAGAAGAACCCGGACTCCAGGAACATTTAGTGGGTTGCTTTTATTACTCCTCGCACCCTCTCACTCCTCCTTGACAGCCCTAGCGCGGCGCGAGTTGCGGTCGCGGCGCAGGTGCTCGCTCGCTAATTTATTCACGAGCATCACTTTGTGCCGCCGCGGCCCGGATTACCTTTATATGTTTACTCGCTCGCGTAATTATACGCCCTCACGAAACTTGCCCGCGCCGCGCGAACTCTGCGCTGTGCGCTGTGCCCTGCCACATTCTCTACCTACCCTACCGACAGGGTTACATAGAGTATGTATGTATTTTAGTTCTCAAAAAATAATCCGTTTTGATATGTGAAAGACTAGAGAATTTAACTTGGAACGGAACTGAAATAAATAATTAATCAATTACATAAGGTGTTTATAAAACTATTTACAACTAGCAATGTGTTACTACTCGGGTGAGCCCTCGGTCTCACCCGAGTTCCAGTTCTCGTTCCCGTTATTTTACCATGATGGAAAGTAGCCTATGTTTTATTCCAGGCTATCCGATCCGTTCAGGCATTCCGATGTGATTGAGCAACATACATCTAAACCAAAGACTAAGTATGCATTTAAGTATGCAACCTTTCACATTTATTAAGTATTAGTAGAATTCTTGGGGTATTTATAATTGTTTAAATTGACCTAGCTTAATTTAGCTTAATTTAGATAGAATAGTAGTATTATGTTCTTATTATGAAAGTGTAGTCAAACATCTTGTAGTCTTTGGAACATGATCTGCCCTTCTGGTATTTTACGGATGATGAAACGATATAGTTTTCTCGAGCTACGAGCAGTAGGTACGATAGTAAAAAACCAAGGTCATGGATTGGATGTATTAGATCATGCAGATCAGCTGTAGACTTTTCGAAATAAATAATAATAAATATTGGTGGACAATTCACACACAACAGCTGATATATTACTTATATATTTGTAAATATATACTTATTATATATAGAAACACGCAGACACAGTACAAATATTGAAATTCATCACACAAATATTTGCACTGGGTGGGAATCGAACCCACAACCCTCGGCTTCGCAGGCAGAGTTACTACCCCCCTAAGCTACGACGCTAGTCATGGATAAAATGGATCCGATAAGAAACCGATAACTTGTTATGACGTTTTTGCGACGACATTTTAGGCTTTGAAGGGTTTTTCAAATAAGGGATTGGTTTTCGGTGAACTTTTGGCACGTTTATATGTTTTTTGTGTGTTCTCGGATTACTTATCCGTGAACCGATTTTGATGATTCTATTTTTGTTTGGTAGGTTATGCTTTAGAGGTGATCCCATATAAATTTTATCGGAATCGGTAGAGAGCTTTCTCTAATATCAACAAAAAAAATCTGATACATTTATGAATTTTAATAAAACTAGTGTTTTAAAATTTGTTTTTTTTTTTTTATTGAAGAACGAAACAACCGGTTTCGTTTTTCGGTTGTTTCAGAGAAAAGTGATTAAACGAGCTAATATAGTAATGGAAAGAGCCTGGACTCGCACAACACAGGTCACTCTAGTGTGACCTCCAGTGCACACTAACACACTATACTAAATCCGTACCACCTACTACTATATTTTGTCGCATATCCTTTGTCATGCGTTTTTTATTAAATAAATAATAATTAATTATATATTATAAAATAATATATTTATTTTTGATGATTGTTTTATTTTGGCACAATAAACGTTTTCATTCAATGTCATTTCGATATCGCACTATTTTTTATCGCGCTAATGTCCGCGTTAGACCACCAACTCGCCTGGTGATGTTATACGACAATGTGGTTGAAAAAGACTCACGTTGACTCAGAAAATATCAATTCACTCAACCGGCCGGAGGCCGGCAACTTATTCCACTCTAAAGCTGTACGTATGAGGAAAGTGGACTCAAACTATCTGTACGAATTTTGGGAGTATCCTCAATGTATAAGGTAGTGCCAACTTACGAATTGTCCTGTAGTGGAAAAGGAAAGGCAATATAAGGTCATGTGAGCCCGCTACACACTCACCGAAAGAGCCATTGATCTCTACCCTGAGCCGATATGCCATAGTTTATAGGTGTGTTCTTATTATCCTGACGTTACATACAGTACTTACTTTGAAAGTTTGAAATTCTGCCATTATAGACTGCAACATTAACAATTGGCGCGATCGAAATCGGCTCTGTCGCTTGCTGGCCACATCCGCCGCCTGATAAATTAATCATTTTCGACGGTCATTCATTCATTCATTCACTAATCTATAAATAAAATTCGTTATTACAAGAGCTATTGTTAGTTAGTATTATCAAATTATCATTCGGAAGTATCTATGTACTCCAAATTGCACTCCCCGTCTTCCATTATTAATTTCTTTTTTTACCATCCTACGGTTGCCTGGAAGAAATCGCTCTTAACTATAAGGTCACCAATTGCTACTTTTTTCTATGTTTTTTTTCTGTGTTATTGTTATTTTTCTTTGTAATTTAAGTGCAATAAAGAGTTTATCTATCTATCTATCTATCTATCTAACTATTTACTAAGATTATCAATGTTAAGTTTGATAAATATTTATTACTTAATCATGTCGTAAGACCTAAACGGACCAGGCTGACATTTGAAATTCAAATTGGTTATAATTAGGAACTTTGATTAAATACTTGTCTAGATGGAACGTTACGCTGTAATTGCGACAAAAGTTACAGGCCGCAGTGCGTGTCACGCACACAAGGATTTGAAGCCTGTCAATGTTGAAACACAATTGTGCTCGTGACATGTTTTAAATATGGTGTCAAATGACGCTGTCCTAAACACATTTTTTTCTAAATCAATTGTTTCTGTAACTAAATGATAATGTAAAGGTTACTTACCGATGATAGCTAACGTTTTTAGTTATTTTAAATCGTCTCTTGTAATTTTTACAGACTTTTATAGCGCAAATCATCATACGCAAGAGTCACAAAACACGTGCTTATTACAAACGTAAGTGTCACTACTAAACTGACAGATCAAGTTTATCAGCCAACAGTCGACTGTTATTTTTTGGTGTTTCTACGCTCGAACGGTCTATCTAGACAAACTTATAGTCAATATTTATGAATTGTCATTGGCTAACTTTTTCAGTTTTAGCAAAGTTTCATAAAAAAACAGGTAAAAACTTCCAATTTCTACGCGGTCTAAATTCTAAGTAGTAATAGTACTACAGTATTTTTTAGGACCGACACAAAAGCTGTTTCCTTTTTCGCCTCCGGTATTTCGCCTTATTTTGGCCTCTGCCATCCGTTCCATGCTACTGAATCGGATAAATAATAATTTTAAGAGCATGACATCAGCAATCGGTGTGTTGGTTACCATCAGGCGCACGTTTTGCTCCTCTCTTCACTTCATCTTAGGAATAAAGCTTCTGCTTATGGTAATTCAAATTCATGCAAGTTTCAAGTACAGTGATACACTTATACTACTACTAATACCTATATGTACATCGGTCGCCCAGAATATTTGAAACATTATTGAATTTGTAATTACGGAGCTAATGTCCAAATTTTAATAAAATCTCATGTTTTATTTATATCTGTCACCGAAGTTGTTTAAATACCGTCAGCTTACAACAAAATGTGAGATTATTACTTACAGTGGCTTAAGTTATAATCTACACTAGTTAGATTATAAATTGACAGTGTTTTCAATATTACGGTCAAAACTATAAATAAAAATATGAGTTTTTGTGAAATGTCATCGTCAAGTGCTACTTAAGTACTTATATCAATCAAATTATTAAATTAAAATGGCACACCAACGAACATATAAAACGTGAACTTCGAAACACATGAATCAATATCCAACATCCAAAACGAGAGCCAATTTCGGAGGGATCATTAAGTTGGTGAAGTCCGACGGATGCAGCCAATCAGCTAACTCCAATATCGTTGCGCAAACAGAGCGAATTGATGTCGGCCGGCCGTCAACACGGGCCCGACAAACTTGCCACCCTGACTGTACGTGCTCCGTGTTTGTGTACACTTGTACGTACATATCATCTATAAGCTTATGCGAATTACATTCTGTGATGGATGATGACACCAGACTTCTATAATAAATAATAAAATAAAATAATTATTTTAGGATTAAAATAAACCAACGAGCGCCCATTGAATACCCACTTAAGAGTATATTTCAATAAAAATATTTGACGTAGAAACTGCTTTAGTCGCGATGTCTTTACGGGAAAATGAAATGTGTTCGCCTCACCGATAGATGACACTAATTTAGAATGACCCTCAGCCACAGTTTCAGACACCGGCTTCAGCACTGGCTTGTCGAGCACTCGTTTTATGACAATCATACATT
This sequence comes from Ectropis grisescens, assembly GCA_017562165.1. Taxonomy (NCBI): domain Eukaryota; kingdom Metazoa; phylum Arthropoda; class Insecta; order Lepidoptera; family Geometridae; genus Ectropis; species Ectropis grisescens. The sequence continues at coordinate 12,770,026 of CM029778.1, read as the reverse complement.
TTTACAATTGTAATATAAGTATTATTATTTCGGATTTAGTTAATATCAAATGTTAATTATATATAACTTAATTATATATAACGTGTATTATATTTGGCTTTGCCAAATAAATGGATGTGAATATTTATCCTCGAAAGAAGTTTTTCTTAAGAAGGTTTTCTCAAGCGTGACATTTTCATCGCCATGGCTTCCATGGCGTTTCTTCAATCTTTTTAAATTCACAGAAATGTACAAGCACTGTGAATTCGAGCAACCTTTCCCTTTTTGCGAGATCAAATAAACATAATCCCCAATTTAACTTCACAAAATTAATTTAAAATCAATCAAACTGCGAGCAAGCCAGGCTTCTACTTCACCAAGTTACAAACACTTTTTAATATCTTGGAAAGTTAAGGGTTGGCGTAAATTCGTAAGAAAATATTTTACTCCGAATTTCTGGAAAATTGGATTAGATTATAATTAAAAGGTAGACGTCACAAAATTCTATTCTAATTTTAAAAACTAAAACTAGATTAACTAGATATATATACCAATAGGTATATTATGAATTAATCGTAGTCATCGTTGGCCTTGTTGGATGGAACGATGGAACGAGGTAAATACCATCCAAACAATTGATCCATCTTTCCTAAATGTTTATTTGGACTTTATTTACATTTGTTGTTCTATTTTACTCATGGAAAATTATAATGAATGTTACAAATTGTGTACGACGATGCGCCGGGTCGGGATCAGAAAGGGGTACTGCGGTTGTGTCGCAAGAAGGTATGCGTTGCCCCGAGTGTATTCCGGACAGATATTTCAAAGGTTTGCGTGGTCTCAATATTCATAAATCTAGATGCCACAGGCCATCTTCATCTTACTTACCAAACATCCCACCAACACAGAATTCTGCTGCTTCTGAAGACCGAGCTTTCTGGCGAGTGCTATCATTCTGTAAACTCGGAAACCAGTCATAAAACGCATCCCCAGAGGCGCTCGACTTTCAGTAGCAGCAGCCTTATCGAATGCCATTAACGCCGTTGTTGTCCAGAACACAAAGCATAACTGGGAGCGCTACTCAGCTTTCCGTATGCGGTACTTCACGTCGAAACCGATAATTCTAATAACAAATCGTTAACAACCAGAATTAAGGATAATTGCGTGAAGTATTGTTCTTCGTCGGAGCCTCCTATACTTTGGAATAATAATTGGGACTTTCAAGAAAATTCAAAATTTACTGTAAGATCGTTCTCTGATTCCGCAATATATAAGCTGATAGAGAAAATTCAGTGACGGCGATATTAAAGGGGCGGCACGTATTCTTTTTCGAATGACACAATCGCGGCCTCGAACCCTGAAACTCTCTCTGTTCTTAAAGAAAACATCCACTTTCGGCAGCAAATCTGGAATTCCCAGTACCTTTAGACAGCGATAACGTCATGGAAATAACAGGTTTAGATGTTTCTGCCGCTGTCTCCTGTTTTCAGAGTGGTTCTGCTGGAGGTCTTGATTCCTTAACTCCACAACATCTTAAAGACCTAACAAGTGGGGCCACTGGTGAAGCAGGAGAACATCTTCTGAGGAATTTGACTGCGCTCATTAATTTAATGTTGTCAGGTAAAGTGAACAGTGACGTCATAAATATTCTTTATGGTGCCAATTTATGCGCGTTAAAAAGAAAGACGGCGGCATTCGACCAATTGCCGTTGGTATGACTTACCGCCGCCTTGCCGCCAAAATTTGCTGTCGTAAAATAATGCCCAATTTGGTAAACCTTTTCCAGCCTTTACAGCTTGGTTTTGGTTCGCAAGGCGGTTGTGAAGCAGCGGTCCATTCGGTAAGAACGTTTCTAAATCAAAATTGTGGCGATCTGCTGCTTAAAGTGGATGTTAAAATGCTTTCAATTCAGTCGACAGGGGAGCTCTACTAAGGGAAGTTAAAGATAAAATCCCGAATCTATATAGCTTTTTTTTGGCAATGTTATGGGTCACCTTCTAAATTGACCTACCACGGAAATGATATCACTTCTGCCGTTGGGTGCCAGCAAGGTGACCCTCTTAGTCCAGCTGCTTTCAGTCTCGCCATTCAACCCATTATTCAGCGTCTAAAGTCCAAGCTCAATATATGGTACCTAGATGATGGAACTTTTGGTGGTGACGCTGATACGTTATTTGATGATCTCACGCTTCTTATTTCAGAATTCAAATCAATAGGCTTAGAATTACATTTCTCAAAGTGTGAGCTATTTATTCCAGATTCCTATTTGAACAAAGAATTAGTCATCCAAAAATTTAGTACTTTGGCACCTAATATCAAAATTGTTGGTCAAAGTGAGCTATATTTATTAGGAGCACCTGTCATGAATGAGGCATTTTCTTCGTTTATCGACGCAAAATTCAAAATTTTATTGAAGTATCGGACCGTTTAACAAAAATCAATTCACACATGGCTTTTTACTATTATTCGTTTTTGCCTTTTTGTTCCAAAGTTCACATATTTTATTAGATGTTGTCAACTCTGGCAGCATTCAGATCTAATGCATCGTTTAGACAACCTAATAAAAACACTTTGGAATCAATTTTAAACATTAATTTATCTGACCGAGAGTGGTTACAGGGTTCTCTACCAGTACGTTTTGGTGGCCTAGGGGTCCGGTCAGTGTCTGGTGTGGCTCTTCCAGCTTTTCTATCTTCGGTTCATAGTAATCAAAATTTAATTTTAAAATACTCTCAGAAATTCCAAATGTTTCGGAAATATCCTTGTTGACCGAAGCCAAGAATGCTTGAGAGCATCGTGCCCAAATACCGATTTCCCAGAACTCCATCTTCGCAGCGATTATGGGACGGACCGATCTGTTTACAAGTGCGGAAACAATTACTCGATACGTGCTTAAGCTCTACAGATCGTGCTCGTCTCCTGGCTGTCGCTGAGTGGGAGTCGGGTTTGTGGCTACAGGCTCTCCTGTCGCCTCACACCGGAACCCTCATGGATTCCTCTACTTTTCGTGTTGCCACTTCCCTCCGTCTGGGCGCATCGTGTTGTGCACCACACCTTTGCCAGTGCGGTGTTACAGTCGACCGGCTCGGTCACCACGGTCTCTCTTGCACCAGAAGTGCTGGACGAATACCCCGCCACGCCAGCCTAAACGATATCATCCGTCGGGCTTTTACCACTGCTAATTGCGCAGCTGTTTTAGAGCCGAGCGGCTTAGCTCGAAGCGATGGTAAAAGACCTGATGGGATGACTTTGATTCCGTGGAAGATGGGACGGCCCTTGGTCTGGGATGCAACCTGTGTCGATACTTTGGCGCCGTCTCATCTTTCACGGACACAAGTTAGAGCTGGCGCGGCAGCTGAACAAGCTGAAGACCTCAAGAGGCGCAAATATAGCTGTATTGATAGCGGATACATGTTTGAGCCTTTTGGGGTCGAAACTTTGGGACCGTGGGGACTGAGTGCCAAAAATATTTACAAAGATTTAGCGAAACGTCTTTGTGATGCAACTCGTGACCAAAATGCTGGCCTTTATTTTGCTCAGCGCATAAGTATTGCCATTCAACGTGGCAATGGGGCTAGCATTTTGGGCACGATTCCTGCTGGCATCGGTCTTATAGACTAATATCGTGTACATTTTTAAAAGTAGATAAAAATGTCTATCAAATTCAGACCATGTTATCCACACATTTGTTTGAATTCTTATCCAAATAAATGATTTCTTTTTAAAAAATTGATATTGTTCATTACAATTGTAATAAGTACATATATTTTAATTTTTGACACTTATTTGTACGATACCTATTATCGTACAAAATAAAGTTCAATTTAAACTTTAAAAATGTATACTCTTTGTATGCTCTTATTTTGTTTTTTTTTATATAATTGACGTGTAAATTGTACATTTATCAATAATGAACTTTGACTTTGACTTTTTACCAACTTTAGGGTTGATATCTTTTTAGTTTAACTTACTGTAGGATCATTCTTTCCTAAATAAGTAATACTTATTTAGGAAATAAGTAAATACTGAATAAATAAGTAAATACTTATTTAGGAAAAATGGAACAAGGTAAAAGATAGTTTACCGATGAGCCGCCGCCGCAGCAGCCGCTTGGCTGTTCTCCGTCGTAAACCTCATCGTCGTTTGACTTCAGGCAAAATGGCGGTTAAGCGTAACTTAGAATTTGTTGTACGGACAACTAGATTGTGGAATGCACTGCCTGAGTTACGGCTGGTCTAGTCGGGAGAACGGCGACTGCCGATCCGGAGCCTTCGGGTTCGAATCCCACCACGCGCATCACTGTCAGTCAGTCAGGGTCAGATGGTGTTATGTCCACCAATATATATTTATTATTTTTTGTCAAACGCGCTCTATCGTAGATCTCATGGGCGCCAAACATCATAGGTGCAAGATGGCAATCAAGCTTAAAACTATGAGTAACAAAAAAAAAATTGTCGATTCAAAAAATTGCTAATAAATATTGAATGTAATTTGATGATGTTACTGAACTATAAAATGCCGTAATTTTTTGGTTTTATTATTATTACTAACTGGTAACTAAAACTATTGCTGATGTGAAAGACCGATTCTGGGCCGCTTATTCCTACTCAATGGTCACAGGTAAATTCTACTATCCAATACTCCTAATATTATTATTAACGTGCATGTTTGGATGCCTAGATGCTTGGATCTCGGATCATTTGCTCAATCACGTCGGAACGACGTGCATCTGAGCGAATCCAGTTTAAATTTGGAAGACAGTTAAATAATAATCGGCAAAATTAAAAAAAAAAGGAAACAAGAACTATACGGAACGTTGCTTGCCTAAATTACTTTATTAAGATGCGTTGCCGTCGGCAGAGTTTTGGCAGAGTACGGTGAGTGGTGACGTCAGCGGCAACGCGACAAGGGACAAACTTTTCAATTACGGCTTGCCTTGTAGCCCCGCAGCGGGTTAAATTAATTCCCTCTTGACAAAAAGATTCACCTAAAGACATCCTCTCGCCTTCTGATTTGCTGCCGCGCCTTAGATTACCTAAATTATCAGTTATTTACGATTCGATGTGATACATTTTGTATTAGATTTATCACCATATAACAACACCAGACTTGAGTTTTAGTTTCTTTACTTCGTTTGAGGTCACAAACTTCTACCTATACCTACTGGTTTGATTTAATTCAAAAATTTTACGGGCTATTAGCCTTTAGCCTTGCTTACCTAGCAAATGTTTGGAATAGGTATCTATTATATACCTACATCAATTGAATTTAAAAGCATTAATAATGGGATTAACGGTCTACTATAATACATTTATATACATTTGTAATGCATCGATAAACTATACATTTTTTAGTAGCATTAAATTACATAATCTGAATTGGTCAAACAAATTAGCTACCTACAGTCGAGAGTTTAGAGAGAAGCAGTTTATTTAGATTATATCCGCTCTATTGTGGACCATAGGTAGGTATACCTATTTCTGTCAAGCGGAAGTAAGCCTATCTATGATTAAAAATACTTTATTTTATTTTTGAATCACACTTACATTATAACATATTAATATGACCTAATCAAATCATTGCTGGTAAACAGTTACTACGTTCTGCGAATATTCGATTGCCGTTCCGTCTGTTCCGTCTACTCCCCCGTAACAAGCTGGCGTTTCGTAATATTTATTTTTAATTTGCCGGTTCGCTTCCTACATTTTGATTCAACTCCCAGGAAGGTTACCTTTTTGAAGTCCTTTTGTGCTAAAAAGATAATTTCGATTTAACAGGTAACGAATCGGAGTGGATTCTCCGTGCGCCTCGTTCCGTACTTAGATTTTAAATTGCTCTTCAATTAATTTCTTGTTATTTTTCCTTAATTGAAGACCAAGAGGACTCTTTAATACAGATGTGATATCTTAATTTCATAGATAGGTATGTGCGTGGCTGCATGATATTATTTCAAACAATCAATTATAGCACAAGCTTTGCTTAGTTTCGGGTCAGATGATGTTGAGTGTGAAGTGTCCACCAATATTAAATTATCCATTTTTATTATTTCGATCTTGATGTCAATAAAATTATTTGAGAATGAAAAAGCTGCTCAATCAAATGGGTGACGGATTTTAATCGCCCAAATTCCTTCCCTTCAATAATTATTTATTTATAGTCAACAAACCCTTCGTTGCGTGCACGTATCGAATCGGATAGACCGCTCTCCTCTCGTGTGAAGAGGGTGATTATAGTATATCTTTAATTTTTGCTTCACCCTTTCAAATAGGCTCTTACCGAAATTTTACTTTTTTTTCAATGACAGCGTCAAGTATGTACTCATAGTTACGCCTTAACTAAACAAAATATGTTCCAATACCGTGAATAAGCTCGGAAAAAACAAACAAACCAGCGTTATAATATTGGTGTAGACTTTTTGTTTTTTGACTAATGACTCTGCACTGACAATTTGCGATTAAACAAGAGCCTGCCGCTCTTGTTTTAGTGCAAATTTCTTAGGAAATAGTCCCACTGTTATTCATCAAATATGATAAAACTTAGTTTTGAACATCACCACAAAGTTACTACTATTATCTGTTTTTTGTCGGATACACTTCGGAGAGTGTGTAGCTCATCTGTATGATCTAATACCACTTTGCCATCTGCTCTGGAAATGCTCGTAGCTAGTTTCGTATAAGTATTTCAACCGTAGTGTTTTCTTTTTTTTAAGCTGATGTTAAGCGATGATGCGGTCTACGATGGAGCGTCTTTACCTAGAAGAAACCGATTCACTCTCGATTTGAAGACACAAAGATTGTAACCATCGGAGAAAACCCACTCAGGCAACGTATTCCACAGCCTAGACGTTTTTATCACAAGTACATAATATATATAGTAGAGTCAAATCTCTTCCTTCGTGTCTTTGGAACATCAACCATGAAACGATGTCGCTTTTTCGAGCTAGGAGTATTCCGATAGAAAAAAGGACAAGGTGGTATCAGATCGTGCAAATCAGTCGCACACTCTCCAAAGTGTATCGGATAAAAAACCGATAGGCTGGCAATTTTTCGGCGATGATCAAGACTTTGTAGTCGTTAGTTTTTCGCACAAGTGAGTCGTTCCCTGTGAGCCTTTTGGCACGTCTCTCGATCGATTCCAGGGCCTCCAGCTGATACTTAGCCGATCCATCCCGAAGGTGCGAACAGTACTCCATACAAGAGCGAATCTGTGCTTGATATAATATGAGCAACTGTTCAGACTTGAAGTAACTTAAGCTAAGCTAATTAAGCCTTGGACTCGATATACGAACCAAAGTTGAGAGTAGATGTCAAAGTAACGCCCAAAAACTCAAAACGGTCAGAAACTGGCATGGATACACCTCGAAAAGTACGAGTCAGTTGGAATGGCCTCCTTTTTGGGGAGAAAAGACACGCCTGCATCTTACTTTCGTTGAACTTGACCAGATTGGCATCGCCACATTCAGACTGAAGGGTCAAGCTCTAACGTTCGATCAAACTCTCTCTCAGTACCTGGGATTGCTGCCCACTGGCTCTCACGCTAGATATGTAGCTCTCGACAGCGGTGCTATCTTCTGCGTACCCAACGATACCGGGCATCAACAGATCATTAATATGTAGCAGGAAAAGTGTCGCAGAAAGTACCTACCCTTGAAGAACTCCGGCATTGATAGCCATTTGATGCGACGTGCAGCCATCAATAACGACTCGTATGGATAGATCCCTCAAGAAGTCTGATATCCACGCAATAAATCCAGGAGACAAAACATAACTTGAAAGCTTGCTTATAAGGTCATCATGCCAAACCCTGTCGAAAGTAATCGAGATATCCAGAGAGACTGCAAGTACTTCCCCGTGTTTCTCAATAGCTTCACTCCAGATGTGAGTGACGTACGCTAGAATATCCCCGGTGGACCGGTTATCATTATCCCACGATATATTACATACCTCGAAATCCGTATTGCCGGTCACTAAGGAGGTCGTTTGATTGTAGGTACGTCAGGAGCCTGTGTTAAAGTTAAGTCCCCCCCAAAAAAAACAAGCCTGCTAACTACTAAAATTAATTAGAAACTGTGTATATGCAGATGTAATTTATAATAAGTAGTATAGCGTCGAATCTCTTAAGATTTCTGGCACTGATGACTCACCTAGGACAAGGTAAGTTAAAACTCCCTTCGGATCTTTAACACGTGTTCCACACCTAGTGATCTCATGACTGTGCCCTCTCGAAGGGCGTAAACACCCCACAACTGCACTATAATGGCGAAATTAGTAACGCTTGTGATAATTTGTTACATTTCTCTTTCATTGTCTGAAATGGGCTTTAGAATTTCATTGTTTGAAGCATTTCCAATTCATTTATTTTTTTATACACGTCTGGGAATTTTCAATCATCGACAGGGCATCAATTTTGTTATAGTGTAATCATTTGGTTACTTATGTGTCCTCATTCCTTCTGATATAAATAGTTCTTGGTAAATAAATGCACTGTTTTTATCAAGAGGTCTATGGCAGTGGGCTTCTGGTGGCTTATTACTTATGCAAGACATTATTCAATTAAACTTACTGACGATACTTACGCAATAGCCGAATATCCGTGGCAATAGCCAACTGTACTGCTGTCATTTAGCTTGCTGTGACTCTATAAATGTTCATATTTTTCTCGAATCTGGTTATTGTAAATAAATAAATATTAATAATCAGATAATCACTTACGTATGCTATTTGACAGAATTAAAATAATTTCTTTCATCTTATCAGGGAGTCCGAACACATTGAGTAGGTACTGTCAAGAAAGTTGTTAGTATGTACTATGTTCTACGTTATTTTGATCTAGTTACTTCAAATCAAAAGTGAATCATCTTATACCACAGAAGTGCACTCCATCGTTCCAAAAAATCAACACATCATAAATTTAAACGCGGTAGGTTAATAATTAATAATAATTCACAGTTGTAAATAATCTTTGCTCAATAGGTCCAACTTCTCAGATGTCACACACAACCAATAGACTAACCGGATCACTATTTCCATATAGGTTTTCATAGTTGAAATGCTCGTTGAATACCGTCCGTTTACGGAAGGCTTGACCCACCTTCGATCCGATTATACGATTTCACCGCTTCCGTGTCTCCCCGCCGTCCTCTCGATCAACTAAAACAAAATATCGTGTGAAACAGTACCTAAACTTTGAGTAGGTTATTACACAGTACAGTATCTTACTGTGTTACACTTAAACTTTAAAGAAAAAAAATGTTTGTAATAAATAACTACAGCAAATATTTAATGGATTGTTGAGGAAACGGTGTAGTAGTTTTATTTAGGTAAAATTTCCTATAGGTAAGCCCTAATTAATTAGGTAATATATAAACGACGGATACTAGGTAGGTACCTACTTATTATTCATGTTCAAATAGCTATGTGACACCATGCATGGCATGGCATGGCAGGCATGGCAACCTGCTAGGCAATATTAAAAATAGCCTAACTCTATGGAAATAGAAAGTGAAGAGTGTGGCGCGATTTTAACAAAAAGCTATTGTGTGGAATAAGTTGCCTGAGTGGTTTTCCCCGATAGTTACAATGTTGGTGTCTTCAAATGTCGGTTTCTTCTAGGTAAACACGCTCCATCGTTGACCGCATCATTGCTTAACATCAGGCGAGATGGTGGTCAAGTGTAAACCTATAAAAGTTTAAAAAAAATTGAGCATAAACCAGTATGGGTTATGATTTTAATGAGTTAATTTTAAAGAAAATTAAATTTTTCCAATTTTCTCCGACGGGAATTCTCTCTCCAGGCAAAACAAAATAATAATTGGTTTCTTAAGATTTTAATACCTACCTCAGTAGAAATACGATAGGTTTAAGGACACACTTAGTATTTTTTATGACAGTACATCTAAATTTAAGGGATAATTCGCTTACGTAGTAAGCTAAAATCAAAAGTTTAAGTACTGTTACCAATATTATATTGTTCTAAAAATATTGGCTATATTTTGACACAAGTGGCGAACCCTCCGCCCCAGGGGTGATTTGTGAATCTCTCCCATCTAATTTCATTTTAATGTTGTTCGTGAACAAATTATTGCAATGTCATAGTGAATAAAACTACGTTTAATGGGATAATCGCTGCATCTGGTTTAGGGCATCGAATAATGTTTAGGGGATGTTTTTATATCTCTTGTTAATTAATTTTCGCGCCATAGCGAACGGACTAATTGCATTATACACGAATGGATTAGTTGAAGTTCATTTGTGATTGTTTTTGTTGAAAATTAATTTATTTCGGTTTGGTTTAAATGAACTTTGAATGATTGTTAGTTTATGTCAGAATATAAATACATTTGTCGATTAACAGAGACAGAACGACGACCGCCTAGCAAAAAAAAACATATAATGCCGAAACAAATATCCATACAAAAATCCCTTTTTTGAACCCTTTTTTGACGAAATGGCTAAGAAGAAAGAAGATAAAGCAGATTTTTTCTTATTTAAACAAAATTGGAAATAGCTCAGTCATATATTTCTCAATTTTATATTAATTAGATAGAGCAACACACAGAGTAAGACCTGTGCCTAATGGCAAGCAACACGCTTGCCCATAACAGACTAGTGCCACATGGAGCTTTCCAATCGCTGTGAATAAGTAAGTACTACAGCGCACTCATCACCAGAGCCCAGAACTATAAGCTGATTTATTTCTTTGCCTAGTTGTTTTCAAACAAATGAATGCTCTACAACCAATCGATATTTTAACGTATTTTAGCCAATCTGTTGAAAATGTTACTCCGACTATCACAGTCTTTTTTTTTTTTTTTTTTTTTTTAACTTTTATAGGTTTACACTTGACCGCCATCTCGCCTGATGTTAAACGATGATGCGGTCTACGATGAAGCGTGTTTACCTAGAAGAAACCGATTCACTCTCGATTTGAAGACACAAAGATTGTAACTATCGGGAAAAACCCTCTCAGGCAACGTATTCCACAGCCTAGACGTTCTTATCACAAAAGTAGAGTCAAATCTCTTCGTTCGTGTCTTTGGAACATCAACCATGAAACGATGTCGCTTTTTCGAGCTACGAGCATTCCGATAGAAAAATGGGCAAGGTGGTATTAGATCGTATAAATCAGTCGCACACTCTCCGAAGTGTATCCGATAAAAAACCGATAAGCTAGCAATTTTCCGGCGATGTTCGAGACTTTGCAGTCTTTTTCGCACGAGAATGTCATTGCCTATGAGCCTTTTGGCACGTCTCTCGATCGATTCCAGAGCTTCCAGCTGATACTTAGCCGATCCATCCCAAAGGTGCGAGCAGTACTCCATACAGGAGCGAATCTGTGCTTGGTATAAAGTGAGCAACTGTTCAGACTTAAAGTACCTTCGCACCTTTGAGAGGACACCTAGTTTTTTGGCAGCTAATTTAGCCTTAGATTCGATATACGAGCCAAAGTTGAGAGTCGATGACAAAGTAACGCCCAACAGCTCGAGATGGTCGGATACCGGTACGGATACACCGCGAAAAGTAGGAGTCTGTTGGAAAGGACTCCTTTTTGCGGAGAACAGACACGCCTGCGTCTTTCCCTCGTTAAACCTGACCAGATTGGCATCGCCCCATTTAGAGACTTAAATTTAGGGTGACTCTTAATATACAATAAGTGGGCATCCTATAATCCTGATTGTACTTTCAAGACTACGGATAGAAGTTAAACATTTTTTACGGTTTTGTAGCACTTTATAGCTACAACGCTTCAAAGTTTATCCATAAAGTTGTCGGTTTCGCGAACAAAGTTATTTATAGTGGTGAAATAAAGCGAATGCGGCAGCTCCGAACTTCGGAACAGGCTCGCTCAAAAACCGCGCCGGTAACTTTACGACAACTTTCTGCATGGATGGTTGAAATTTCGTGAATTTCACTTAAGTTGGTTTCCAACGCTTTAAATTGAACACTATTTCATCTGTATTGTTATTTTCGTAAAAACATCAAGGTTTGTTAATAATAGACTTCGGGATTATCTAATACCTACCAATATCTGTTTAGGATGACGCACCTATAACACTCTTAAATTTTGTGAAATTTCCATACACCTATTGATTTTATGATGTAACTTAGTTGGCCAATAAAAAAACGAACGAATTTACGAACATGTTTAGTCCATAGAATCCACTTAAGAAGAAAACATTTGAAAAAGTATGAGAATAAAACATAATACTTATGTTAACAGCGTTGCTTATTATCCACTAACTTCCTATAAAAATATGGAATAATTTCAAAACCATCAGACAACGAAATAAAATTGAGAGGAAAAGTTCAGTAGAGCAGAAAAAAGTCCGTCCAATTTATATCACCGTATTGACAGCTCTCCGTAAAACAAAGGCAACAGAGGCGTGTGTGGAAACTCGTTGTCATCTCGACATTGTTGGACATGTATTCGAGATGTTTGTCCGGGCGGTGGCCCCCAGGGTGGAAGGTGAGTAAAAACCTGGATATTTCTCATATTTATGTATGTGCACTCGAAAATATTCTCTGAGGTCGCCGTTTTTCGCTCCCTGGCTTTACACGGATAAGTTCTTTAAAGGTGCTTGCGGTAAGGAGCAATTTCGCGCGCAGGTGTTTCGGAGCGTGGGAGCGTCCACCTGGCGTGCCCCCTCTGCCTCTTCGCTGCCCTCCGCCCTCTCTGGCTCGTTAATGATGATGTGCTCAGCCAGCAGACTATTTCACTTCTGAATACATCTTTCTCACTTTTGATGCTGCATCCCTGTTATTCATCCGCACAGCCTCGCTCCGTCTCGCTCGTTTGCCGTTCGCCTGGTCGCTTCCACCTAGTCAATTCGGCAAACGCGTATCTACTTTGAGTCGGAAATGTAATGGAACAAATGCGGCTGGAATTAACGTCGGAACGAATGTCGGGACACGGGGTCGTTCTCTCGTCGGATATTTTCCACGCGATGATTTTGATGCGCATCTATGGAGCGGTAATAACGTTTGTGGCATTAAACGCTTGGCATGGAAACCCACCTACTTACTAGCTATAGGTAGGTACTTCATGTATTGAGAGCGATGCATTCGTGCTGAACTGTTTAGATTTCAATGCCTGTCGACCTATGTAGTAATAGGATTATGAGACGCTTTGCTATGAAATCTGTAAAACAGACCCTGATTTTTTTATAATCTTACGACAATTATTGTAATAAATTTAATTAAATAAAAAAAAATGATAGTTCGCAATCACATGCTAGAGATATATATTATAAGAATTACTTGTTGAATTTTGAGCCCGAAATCTGTGAACGATTATTTTCTTCACAAAACCTTTCCATTCATTGTGCTTATGAAGCAAAAAACAGGTTGTTTAACATCTTGATCGTCGTTCAAGGGAGGCTTGCCTCTTGGCGTCTGTAAATGTCTAGTCATGTTCCCTGTACCCTCCCTCAGACTTCTGGTGAAAGCTTTATTATGAATGCTTCAATAACATATCTATTAACTGTTTTATGAAATAGAGATCGTGTCATTATGTTGGTAAGTATATTTCTAACCGACGCCGACGCCTGATTACAACAATGGCAACTAGCTGTTTGAGATTAAAATATATTGCCGTAGATACCTAGGCTATCAAGAGAGGACAAATAAACGTTAAATGATTAAAGTGTCAACTATAATAATTAATTAATTAATCATTACTTACAAATTACCTCAGTTAAAATCCAAGCTTAAGAAATTCAGTTACATGCCTTATTAATTACCAAGTTAAGAAAAGGTCACCTAGGCTATCTCTGAAATCGTCTGTAAAACGACCTTTATAAGAGCTCTAGCTCTCCAAGAAATTGCGCCTACGCTACGGTTCAGTCAATAAACCTTTTGACCGCTCACCAATTCGGCTTCGTGGAGGCGCAGGGCGGGCGGGATTATTGGGTCATTAATCAAACCTCGCCGGCCTTCTTCAGCTTGAAGCAGCCTCCGAGGTGAAGGTATCGATTAAAAGTGAGAAAATGTGAAAATAAGCTTGGCAATAAACCGTTTCTTAGCGCAATTGTCGCGCGAAATTGCCTAGGTACTTATATTTTATCTTTAGTGTACTTAGATGTGTATTTACAGCTTATTTCATATTCACTAACAATGAACAATCAACATAAATTACTAGTCAATATGTTTTGTGTAATAAATTCCGAAATCGTCGTCAGAAAAAATAATATTAGGTATGTTAGCAAGTTTTTAACTAAATAAAAGTAATCTACTTAGGTAATATGTAGGTATTGGACAAGTACCTACTATAAATACTACGTAGTAGGTTATCTAATAGGGTATGTTTTTTGTGATTTTTTGTGTATAATTTATTTTTTAAGATGCCTACAAGACTTTAATACTACATAATATACCTAGTAATTATTTGCCAAGAACTTTTTAAAGCATTGCAGTCAGTATTTGGTGAAAAGATAGATTACCCTAAAATTATACTCTAATTGAGTCATTATATAATATAATATTAAGACACAACATGTCAATAAAATAGAGCAAAAGTTACATACTGTAATATGGCTGTTAGTTTTAATTACTCAGTAAATATATTGTCATGTACACAATAACACTAGCGCAATTTTAATTAAATGCCCGCTACAAGTTGATAGCTCACCGTTAAAAAAATAAACATAATGTAGTTTTTGGAGCTGCCTTTTTGAAAAACAAGCTTTTGTTTGCTTTCAATTCGGCAGCGCGAGGGGCTTTATACTGATACATGTTTGAAGTTAAATCTCCCTTTAAACGCTTCAAATGTGATTCATGGAACGCCTTTTTGAAGGAGCTTAAGCGACAACTTAAGTGTATCAATGGGTACCCTCCATCGGCTTAAAATACTTAAGATTAAGATAAAAGGCAATGTAGAATAATACCTCTGTTCTATGGAATAAAGTTATTTATAGGACAATAGTTTTTTTTTAATAAGTAGGTGAACTTTTATTTTTTCTAAGCCTCCTAAATGGATAGTGTAACAGAAAATGTAGACATCCTTGAAAATATTACGCAACTTAATATTTATATTAATGACAAAATATTTTCATTTGTTATCCATAATAAGTTTACGTAGGTTTGTACATTTGACCGCCATCTCGCGTGATGATAGGTAAGCCACGTTTCGATCTACGGTGGAGCGCGCTTATTTTTAAGAAATCGATTCACTCTAAGTTTGAAGACACCCAGATAATATCCATCAGAGGCTACCCACTCCGGCAACGAATCCCAGATGTTTTATCACTAAAGTGTAGTCAAACCACGTCTCTCACTAACTATGATACTAGTGAAACTATGTCACTTTTTTGAACTGAAAACAATCCGACTAAAAAAGTTAAATTTAAAAGTGGTATTTTAATACTGTCTTTACTCTGATTTATTTTCATTCTACCACTAACAGACAAAGGTATTGCAAGTAATTTCAAAAATAATTTCGAAGGATATCCTGCATCCTACGAATTCCACTAATATCTATTGTAAATAAGGTCAACGTTTTTTTAGGTTTAGATGTTTGTTGCTCTATCAGGTTTGAGCGTCTGAATGGATCAGGTTAAAATTTGATACACAATTATATTATAGTCTGGAAGTGATATAGTCGACAAAATAGTGGGAACGGGGACTACGCGGATAAAACTTTAAATAATACATACGGCTAAGACTAAAAAACAGAAAAGAAAAAAAAAGTAACGGAAAGTAGCCACTATATTTTAAATCTAGTTATATTGACTGTGTGCTTTCGTAACGCAAAAAGTTACCTACTTTTATTCTCGTTTAATTAAAATCTCGCTTATCCGCGTTACAGCGGAAACTAAGCCTTTTACCTTGCACAACCCTTAACACATCGGTTTGTAGAAAAATAACTCCTAGTTTCTGAGGATTAAGATAGAATTTTAACTGAAATTATCTAGAAGAGGGTAACATGACGCCGAGAAAAAAAGCACGTGTTCTATTTGGGATTACACGCACCCCGAAAACAAAAGGCTAACATTTCTTCACTCGTGTAGTAGGTAGGTACCTATACTCGCTAGAAAACGAAGTTTTTTCACTTTGCTCCCCTGTTGTAGAGAGATCCTTAGAGTTTAACGGTGATGTTTTTTTTCATAGCTATTATCTTATTAATAAGTACCTTAGTTATTGAGTTCAAAGTCCAACCCGTAACAGATGATGTACTTAGATAGATACCTCATCCTATTTAGTTATTCTATTCCATAATACACCACCAGGCCAGAATGATATTAGAGCTCCAACCACCACCAGCGGCCGTATAACATCATGCCATGTAGTCTGAAATTTTTTATTATTAATCATCAGTTTTATCATAGTTTTGGGGGAAAATAATCGACGTCTACGAATGTTCTACAAATCTACATAAAATATAATTTATGTATCCCTGAATCTTAATGAAAGCGTCACAAAATAAAAAAAAAACAAAACAGAAAACGTGAATTGAACTTTTATAACGAGTCAATTCACATAAAAATGATGTGTACCTACCAAGATCACAAACCTTATTAACCAGGATATTTATACGTTTCACAATCGTGGTAATAAATAATTATTAGAAGTCAATATAAGAATTATCGGCATAAGAGATCATAGTAGAGGTCTAATGCCAATGCCTCTGTCGCGGGGAACGAACGTATGCGTCACACGTCGCGCTGCCCGTCGTCCGACGTAGTGATGCCATGTGCGAATACAATGCCTGCATTCTCATGGACTCAGCCGCGGTAAGCTGATTGCGTGACGTCACACTGCAGGCCCACTGCACGATCCAATTACCCAACAATATTTGACGGAGAGTTTTATTTTTTGCCTGCGGGGGATATTTTTTTGTTTATTTTCGCTTAGGGGGTTTGACCGCAGTTTAATTAGTTTTAAGTGACGATGATATTGAAGACGATGTTGTTCGTTTTTTTTTGGCTGTAATGACATTGAAAACGATGTTGTTCTTTTTTTTATTGACTGAGTATATATTTTTGTACTAAGTAAGTGATATGAACTATTTGGGGAGCTAGATTATTGCGAAATCTAAAGAAACACGTACTTTTCTTGCTAACTTTTTCTACGAAGAGAACTCTGAATACATGAGGAATAAAATAAATAACGATTAATAAAAAATCATTATAAAGGACATTAAAGCAAAACTATATATCGACAGTCACATACATACCTATAATGTGAAGTACATTACAGGTGAAATTTTTAAAATACCAAAAACAAAAATAAATTGAGTGAAAAAAACATACAGCCGAATAGAGAACCTCCTCCTTTTTTTAAGACGGTTAAATATTTTTTAACCGACTTCAAACAATGTTGTTGCAGTTTTACATTTGGATAAAGCTATGCGAACCACAAAAAGAAAAACATCTTTCTAGAACGTGTGTTAAACAAACACAGACGAAACACTTTAAGGTAGACAGTGGCTATGCCTCCGCATACCCTGAACTGCAAGTAGGTATGTAGACGTAGCCAGTGATCCGTCGAACCCTCTGCACTCTCCATGCCGAGTTAATGTGCGCCCGATCCCGGCTTACCGAGGGATCGCCGCGAATAATCGGTTCATGGCTCGATAATCCCTCGTGTAAAACAGCGCACAAGTTACGCTACAGTCAGAAACTTTTTGCATGGGTCACTTATTTACATACGTCACATCTAGTCTTTTTGGAACAATTTCGGAGTAAGGTAGGTATAGCTTTGTTTTGCGATTTGAACTCGTATTGCTAACGACACAAGACTTTATCGCGATCAAGTTCAAAAATTATTATTCAACGCCCCGCGGTTTTACCCGCGCAGTTTCCGTTATTTTCCCGGGATAAAAAGTAATTTATGTGATATTCGAGATCCACGTTCCAAATTTGAACCCCATTTATTCAAACGTTCAGAGGTGATTAAGCAACAATCTTTTCCCTTAGTGGTGATGACAAACCCGTAAAGCTATACTTGAAAAATACCCAGAGATGAAGACGTGATTCGAACTTACGACCTCGGGGTTCTGAAATCGGATATTCTCGCCACTGGACCTCTATGGCTTTAATACCGATTATCCATATATTAAGTAGTAGACACTTTTCATATAACAGTATTATTTAGCTCTAAACTAAGCAGTTAGGCAAACAAATACCTAATTGTCCGTCATCTTAATTTTTTTTTTCTAATCTGCTACGATCAAAGAAGTTGGAAAAGAAGCTACGATATTTGCTTTTTGTAACGTAGACCTATATAAAATACCCACATCTCATGGTAGCTGATAGCTTCTAATGGTATTTTTTTTTTGCAAATCACTTAGTAGGTGCCTTAATTTTAAATTGCGTGTGCAAGCTACGTCGCCAGTCGCTACGCATGATACTGCGTAGCCACGTAGAATAGCGAACTGGAATTTCTCGAAAGTTCCTGATAGACTTATTTCCGTGATGCATTTAAACTGTGCCACTGTAATCTATACTGATTTCTTATTTGTAAAGCAGCCAATTTTAATTACTAGCAGCGCCCCGGGGTTTCGCCCGCGTAGTTCCCGTTTTTTTCATAGGACGAGAAGTATTAGTCTAATACTCGTATGTGTTATTCCATACTATAATGATCAACACCGGATCGGGTTAAAATTTGGAACGCAGATTTCCAAATTGTAACCCGATACATTTACGGGCTTCGACGTAATTGAGCCACAAACATCCAACATTAAAAAAATTCAATTAGTAAATCTAGGTAAGTTCTGTAATATTTGTTTGTTTGTGTGTCAAAGTTACTATAGCTGGTCTAGTCGGGAGAGTAGCAACTGCCGTTCGCGAAGCCCTGGTTCGGATCTCACGTACCATTGTCTTTTAGAAGTCATTTACATAATGTCGCTAACTTAAAAACGATGAAATAAACATCATGAGGAAACCAACATGATCCTAGAACCTTTCGAGCTCATGCGTCATCCCACCACCCCACTCGCACTGTGGGCAAGCGTGGCGGAGTATGCTCTTAACTCTCTCCTTGCCAGGCGCGGTCCCAGCCTCGAATTTTGGTCACCAGTACGCAGCCTCAGGTTTTGGGGGGTCACAAGTAGAAATACAATAAATCGAGCAAAAAATACTTTACAAGTAGTCCCCCAAGATTTTACCCGCGTAGGTTCCGTTCTAGTTGTTTTCCCGCGTTAAAAAATAGTCTATGCACTATTAGATATTTTTAATTTTCTTAGATTTTTTGTTTAACTTTTACGATTTTGGGGGGGGGGGTCATGCCCCCTGTGTCCCCCCCCCCTCGGACCGCGCATGCTCCTTGCGAATAGGCCCCGAGTCCCAGCAGCGAGAATATTTTGTGAGTTTATGCATTACGTAAAGAGTTTTTTAATGTTGTATTGAATGACGAGATGAGCATGACATTTGCCTGATGGTAACCAACATGCCTGCCAGCACAACGACACGCAGCTGTTGGAACATGAAGAGTTTAAATCATTAGCTAGCACTACACTGAGTTCGTTATCCAGAGATAGATAGATGTAATGTAATTTCACTGGAATAATTGCCCTTCAAACCGGAACACAATAATATTAACACTTTACTGTATGGTGGTATAGTAACATTCAAAGTTATTATCATATTATTTATATCATCATATTGGAGAAGGGCAGCACGTGACCGGTTCCGATGGAAAAAGTTAGATGAGGCCTAATGTCAAGAGGCAAACAGAGCTTCAGGACATATTGTAATCAACCAGTACACATAATCATACTCAAATGTGAAGTTCAGAATAATTATTAGGCTTATTATTATTATTATTTATATCATCATGAGCTACTGTTTTTTCACTGTAAAGTGTTTCTGTCTGTCATGAAATTTCTGACTAGTTGTTCAGTGTTTCAGTAATGGGATGTTCTATGTTCTCTAATACAGCGGTTCAGCACGAGCGCGGGCCTCGCAAGCCGAAGTTGCACGCTGGTCTGGGCGCGCTGCCGCCGCCGACTCACGCGCACGCGCATAAGCCGCACGCGCTCAAACTCTCCCCGCCATCGCCCTACGCACCGCTACCACCATCCTTCAACTTTCAGGTGAGGAAATATGGTAGCAACTGTTACTATTGTTTGTAAACTTTCGCAATTTCAACACATTGTTTACATTATACATGCTTAGATTAAAAATAGGTATCTTTAATTATGTAATATAATTATATAATTGGTCGAAGTATTATAGACTTATTCACGAATTATGAATTATTTTTATATATAGCTACTTTAATTTTTCGGCAGCGTTACATACGCCGTTGTCACGACAAGACTGAAGAATTTTCATCTCATCTATACTTATAATAAAACTGTAACGGGTCGAATTCTGTACATTGAAGATATTTAAAAAATTTTTTTTTTTTTTTCATTATCGATACTGATGGCGAAACTGCATTTTTTTTCTTTCATGTCTGTCTGTCTGTCTGTCTGTCTTTCTGTATAGGGATCACGCATCACGCCAAAACTACTGATTCAATTCAACTGAAACTTGGCATGATTTTAGTTTATACTAAGGACTTTGCTGTAGGCTACTTTTGATCCCCAAATTCTGATCGGTTTTCGTGCGGGAGGGGGTGAAAGTCAGAATGTGTATTTGGTTGTAACTCATGTTTGCGTTGCTTAATTTCATTAATTCTTTTTTTTTTAGAAAGAACACATTTTTTATATTGTCCCGTCAAAATTTAAACAATATCGGTCTGTTGGTTCGGAAATTACACAAACATTAAATAATAACGACACGCGCGGCGCGTTCGGTACATACTAACTTCTAAGTATTCTGTGTATCACAGACGATCCACAGAATATCTAGATTCTAGATACTAGAAAGTGCCCACGTGATCGCGTCGCGTCGTCTTGGATGACAAAATAATTGTCAAAAATATATTTTTGTGTGGAAAAACAAACACCATTCGGTTATAATCGACTTCAAACAAGGAGGATGTTCTCATTCGGGTTGCATGTTTTTTTATTTGGTTTTATTTTACGCGATAACTCCGCTAATTGTTAGTTGATTTTGATAATTCCTTTTTTGTTTGGTAGAAAATACTTCAGAGGTGATCTTACGAGTAGATATCGAAAACAGATATCAAATATCAACATCAATGACAAAATTAAATTACCTGTCATTGAAGTAGGTTTTTGTATTTTGGAGAAAACATATCAGCATAATAAGTAGCAGCATAAACAACCCATTAAATGTTCCCACTGCTGGGCGTCGGGGCCTTCTCTCGCATGGAGAGAGACAAGGCTATAATCCACCACGCTGGCCCAGTGTCGGTTGGTGGATGACATATGACTTAGAACTTAGATTATAGGTAGATTTCGGTTTCTTCACGGTGTTTTCCTTCACCGTTTTAATTACCGGCATTACGAACATGACTCTGAAAAGATAGTGGTGCGCGTGGTTTTGAACCCTGGGTCTCCGGATCGACAGTCGCCGTTCTCCCGACTAGGTCAGCTGTAACTTACTAGACCAGCCGTAACCTATTAGAAAACGTATTATTTCAATCCAAATACTGTTTAAAATTTAAAGGTAGTGTTCAACAATCTTCGGTGACCGAAGCAGACCGTTGTTAGGGTTTCGTACACAAAGGGTAAAAACGGGACCTTATTACTGAGACTTCGCTATCCGTCCGTCCATCCGTCCGTCTGTCACCAGGCAGTATCTCAAGAACGGTGATAGCTAGACAGTTGAAATTTTCGCAGATGATGTATTTCTATTGCCGCTTTAATCATGGCGGAACGTATCAAGTGATCGGGTTGAAATTTGAAATAGAATTAGATTACAGTCTGGAAGAACACATAGGCCAAACATTGCCTATGTATAAGTACTCTATGTATTACGTAACAAACATCCAAACAGTGACATTCATAATATTTACAGGACAACGTTGGAACGGCTGAACATATTTGGATGGAATTCGAAACACACGTAGTTTGAACTCAGAAATAGCAAATCGGTTACTTATCTATAGGTTACTGTGACGTAGGAAAGACTAATTTAATTTGGTAGAAAATTGAAACAGAAATAACTCATAGTCTGAAATACCACATTTATGTATTTATTACCTATCAACCTGAAAAGAAGCATGGGCCCTAAGGAAACAAATATTAACTATCACGTCAAAACGGCACAACGAATTGGGTTGACATACGAAACACATATAGTTTAGAGTCTACAATTTCACATGGGCTAATAAGTCTACATTTTCATTTAACTCCATATTAATAAAAATATAAATATAAGCATATATTTTCGTCAGGAACTTAATGTGATGGTAAGGTAAAAGCCAAAAATGAAAAAATATGCACCCGTTTTGGCGTAGATAATATAGGTGATTTGCGTTCACAATCAAAATAACAAGCAACATAATATTCTCATTAGACTGCGCTAATGCCAGTTTAAATCTACAAGCACTAAAGGCCATTTAAATCGATGTTTTGCTATTGTGGTATGTATTTTTTCTTTCATCATACGAAACCTTACTAAGTATGTTTGATTTTGTTTAAAAAAAGAAAAATAAAGATGATAAAATTAAATACATTTTTGTGTGGAAAAACAAATTCACTCAAACTCAAAGGTTTTTCAATGACTACTTATCCAAATATTTGACGTACGATACTTCCAATTAATGTATAGGTCAGTAACATCTGCTTACGCGAACGAAGTAGCGGGTTCAGCTAGTTGCAAAATAAGATCTCGATTCATCCTCATTTGGTCTTCAAAAATCGCAGGGTTGCCACCACGACACAACACTAACCGTATCAATAGGCTTCGCCAATCCATCTATCCTCACAAAAAAGTATCCTATCGGATAGTAGATCGAATATCGGCTTTAGAATTTGATTCAGTTCACAAGTGAATAAGTTCGGATGATAAAATTGCGGGTAAGGCAATGATTACTTCAAAGAGTTTACATATACTACGTATAGAGTTAGGTTTTCCGCACGGTTCCTTTGTGTCAATCGTAAGCATACTTTCTATGGCAACATAGTTATGTGCCGCGACAAAAGTATGACACTTCCACAAGAGCGACAAGGCAAGAAAGATGCTACATCAAATGCTACATGCTACCCGTGCTTTTGGTGCAAAGCGTTTGTGCCAACTCTATACGTAGTATAATAATATGTAAGCTCTTTGGATTACTTTACATAACCTAACAGCAGTAGGACCTAACTAATTAAAAACTTTTCTGAACATGGGAGATGGGCTAATAGTATTGATTTTTTGAATTAGGTTACTGCTTTTACAAAGAAAACGGGAAATTGAAATTTTATGTTTTGATTTATACCGTATTGTTTCTGCCAGCAGTTCAGCATCTCGGGTTTATCGGAAGGTGCTCCGCTGAGCACGTCTTCAGGCGGCTCGAGCGGCGCGGCGGATCCGAGCCCGCTACCTCTGGTACCAGAGCCCTTCCTCGCGCCGCCGCCCCCCGGCATCCTGCACATGCTCATGTCCAGTGACAAGTGCCAGGTATGTATGTATCAGGAGCGCTCGCAGTCTCAAATCTGGGGGGCACCAATAGTAATCTAGACGTAGAGTAAAAAATACTTTACTACCTATACTAGAAGCAGCGCGAATTTACCTACGTAAGTAGTTGCAATTCCTGTTGTTTTGTACGTAGTTACTATTCGATATTGTGTACTTATATTTTTTTATTTTTAAATTTAATGCGATTTTGGATTTTTGGGATCTACCAGCTGAAGGCCTTGGAATCGATCGAGAGACGTGCCAAAAGACTCACAGACAGTGACAACCTTGTGTTAAAGGCTTCAATGTTGGTAATATCGCCGTAAATTACTATAGCTTATCGGGATTTTATTGGATACATTTTGGATAGTGTGAAACTGATCTACTTAATGATCTGAAACCGCCTTGCCTTTTTTTGCTTGAAAAAACGACATTGTTTCTTTGTTTACTTAAAAACGTTTAGGCTGTGGAATGCGTTGCGTGTATTTTCCCCGATCAATAAGTACAATATTGGTGTCTTCAAATCGAGACATAAAAATACACCAATATTGTAACCATCGGGAAAACCCTTGACATTCTTATCACAAAAGTAGAGTCGAACCTATTTCGTTCGTTTCTTTCGAACATCAACCATGAAACGATATAAGGCAAGTGATTAGATCATGCAGATCTGTTTCACACTCTCCGAAGTGTATCTGATAACTAGCAATTTTACGGCGATGTTCAAGACTTCAGTCTTTTTCACACAACGGTGTCGTTGCCTGAGCCTTTTTGCATGCATTCTTTCGATTGATTTCAGAGCCTCCAGCTTATAAGGTAATTAGCCGATCTATCCCAAAGGTGCAAACAGTACTCAATACATGACATAGGTACATACTATGACTACTATGACTATGACTACAGGAGCGAATCTATGCACACAGAGATCAAAAGAGAATGAAAAGCATCTAAAGAGATGCCCTGATTTTTTATAATCCCCAAGATTCGGTTTTGAATTCGTAAAAATAAATTACTCATTTGAATAATTTTCTTTTTAACCGACTTCCAAAAAAAGGAGGAGGTTATCAATTCGACCCCCCTATTTTTTTTTTTTTTTTTTATGTATGTTACCTGATTTCTCGAGAACCTCTGAACCGATTTTAAAATTTCTTTTTGTGTTCGGATGGGTATGCTTCCCGAATGGTCCCATATAATTTTTTTTGAAATCGGTCAAGTAGTTTTTGAAATATGAACCAAAAACTGAAAAATTGCGTATCTGGATGACGTTGTAGATTTCACAAAAGTTATGAATCTCGACCCTGTCAATACAAAATTGTGTAAATGCTTTAATAAAAACTTGTTTTTAACCCCCGACCAAAAAAGGGGTGTTATAAGTGACGTCGATGTCTGTCTGTGTATCTATCTGCTGTGGCACCGTAGTAGAACTCAAACAGATGGGCCGATTTCGATGCGGTTTGTTTTATTTCAAGGTTAATACCATAGCAGATGTTCTTAGCTATGTCTGGTTAATGTCGATTCAAGATGGCCGCCTCCACAAAATGGCGGACAAAATATTTTCACAACCTACCTCAATTTGGGTATCAAATGAAAGGGCTTGACTAGTAGAGTACTATGTACTATAACAAATTTCAAATCCAAAATGGCCACCACGACAAAATGGCGAATTATATTATATTTTTCATTACTACCTCAATTTGGGTATCAAACGAAAGAGCTTGACTAGTAGAATACTTTTCACTATGAAAAAATTAAAATCCAAGATGCCGCTTCCACAAAATGCCGAAATACATTTCTTTTTTCACAACCCCCTTTATATGGGTATCAAATGAAAGGGCTTGACTAGTAGAATGTTGTACAGATAACAAATCCAAGGTAGTCGGGGGTTAATCAAAATTTTTAATTTTGTTCTTGTACACTAAAAAGAGTAAAATAAACAATTTTCGTACAAAAATTAAACCGACTTCAAAACCACAAATAGGCACTCAAAAGCGAAAAAAAACTAAAATCATTATTATAAGCGCTACTCACTCATCTATTTGAAGTCGGTGCCAGTCAGGTCAAAAAGTTAGTAGATTGATGCTATGTAGGCACAGGTAAGTAGTATCTATCATATACCTGTTAGATTTAGCTGGCAACGACTTCAAATAGATGAGTGAGTAGCGCTTATAATAATGATTTTAGTTTATTTTTCGCTTTTGAGTGCCTATTTGTGGTTTTGAAGTCGGTTTAATTTTTTGTACGAAAATTGTTTATTACCATCAAATCACGCAATTTCCTTTATTTTATTAACTCAAAGAAAATAATTATATTCATAGTTTTTCACCAACAGTTTGTAGAGGTACATTGTTCTATTGTATGTGTCATCACAGGAGTTGATGTGGAGCGCCAAACAACTGCAGTTGCAAGGGGATCCAACGTTACTCCGTCCGCCACCCAGTGCGTTCGGCGCCCCACTCGCACCCACGTGGGAGCTCTTACAGGTCAGATATTATTTTTGTTCCTTATGATCAACTGTTTTGGAGAAGACACTTCAAGTCTACTAAAATAAAATTGTAACTTCTCTGATGATCGCCTAAAGTATTGAGACCAGTATGCTTATTCCGTATTGTCAATTTAGAACTGCTGCTTTAGGAAACGATAGAGCTGGCCATTTAGTAGGCAACAGCCGTATCTACCTTATCTACAAAAACTAAATTGAAAGACAAAGAGCCAACATAGCTTGCCTACTTGCAATTTGTAGGTACATAGGTTCTAAGTAAATTTGAAATATTTTTTTAAGTGGCAGCATCGAAAATGTCTGATTTGCCTTTACAAAAGACATTTACAGTTTTTTGGGCAGCGGCGTAAGTCTTATGTAAATGTTAGAAAGATTACGATGAATCTAATTTAAAAAAACCAAGATTTGTCTAAATTTTAAATGCGACACACAAAAGTTTCCTGCTATTTGTATCCGGTTGTATTTTATGGTTTCTCCACGAGCTAAGTTTTCCTGTTTTTCTAAACTTTCCCTAAACATTTGCTTCAGTTGAAGCATGATCTATAGGGGTGTGTACACTGTACAGTGTAGTGTCGCTGTGGCTTTTTGATTGGGGGCGGGCTCGCGACGCGATTGGGCGGCCGCGAGTGACTTCTCGCCTTCACTTGACTTCCCCCGCCCATAGGACGCGATGTTACTGGAAGTCAGACTTGTACATACGATTGTGTACTGTTTCAAACGTAATGCGCATGTCTTTGTTCGCAAAGAAGTTGTGGGTTGATCTAACCGCAAGTGGTTTCTACCTACTATTATGTAGCAGGTATAGAACAATAAAATCGTGAACCTGAAATGGGCTGTACAAACCTCTAAATTCGAGTTGTTTTATCTACCAAGTAGGTACCTACATAACTAGTCGGTCGGTATCGGTGTACTGTGATTTCAACACGCCACAAGGGTGGCCTGGTACCATAATATTATAAGAATTGAGTTAGGCTTCAATTAATTACGTGAAAAGACTCAAATTCAGCTGATATTTCTCAGATAAGTAATACCTACATATACGGACGTATGACATTTCTAAATGTTATTTTTGTGATTGGACCCTTTTTTTTCCCAGGGAAAATTCTTTATGAATTCCACCCTCCCTGGGGGTAGAGTAGGGTGGGTATGTGGGACTCCCACCACTGGTGGCCTACCCCCCTAAAAACCCTGGGTCGTTACATGCAAGCGCTGATATGCCAGAGCTATGAGAAAACTTTCGTACTCGCCCGCGGCCCTGGTCTCTTGATTCGGTGATTGATCGGCGGTGATTGGACCCAGTTTAACCTACAGATAGACTTAGTAGGTAGATAAGTAGGTATGGTTTGTGGAGAGGTTTACCAAAGTACGGTCTACGTATGTGCGTAAGTACGATTACCTAGGTAGAGTTAGTAAGATTAGCAATGCCCTGAGTCTTTTGTGCAAGGCCAAAGTTGGGCAGGCGACTCGTAGTAAATGCCACTGAAGCCAACAGCCACCGTAGATTAATCGTTGTGTAATAGGTAGGTACTATACAACGATAGATTTACGGAAAAGTTTGTATTAGCTTTGTTTCAAAGCGCTAATAATCTTGTGAATTACTTTAGGTACCCGTCGGATTTCAATTGTTTTTCTATGACAGATTCTCGGCAGAAAACATCATCCATAAAATTTGACTCACATAACAATCTTCATATGCAGGAAACCAGCGCTAGGCTACTGTTCATGGCGGTGCGCTGGGTGCGGTGCCTGGCTCCGTTCCAAGCCCTGGCGGCGTCAGACCAGCTGGTACTGCTCCGCGCGGCGTGGAAGGATCTGTTCCTGCTGCACTTGGCGCAGTGGTCGGCGCCGTGGGACCTCGCGCCACTGCTGGCGGCTCCGGCTGCGCGAGCCAGGCTACCCCCAGACCCACTCGCGGACTTGGAACTCAACACGTTACAGGTAGGTATACATTTTTTCAGGAACATTTTATCTACTTACCTATTTCCTGTTCAAATACGGTTGCCTGATAGAAATCGTTCTAACCGATTCTAAAGGCTAATAATAAATAGGTAGTTTCCTACCAGTTTTTAATTATCATTTTCTTTTATAATGAGGGCAATAACGCTTGATTTCCAGTTTCGTTGATAGACCAGGACGTCTACCTACTCTCTTTCTACGAAAAAACGTAATTTCGTAATAAACTCAACTCGCGGCTTTCTTACGTCAGTCCTGGGGGTCCTTAGCCAAGGGGGGGGGGGTATTTCGAGAGGAGGAACCGCGGCGATCCCTGGCTGTGGTCATGGGGGGCGGACCTCTCACTGCCAATCTTATCAAAGATGCTTGACAATGAGAGGTCGTGGGAGGCGGTGGTCTCCTTCTGCGAGACAGTCATGTCGCGGAGGGAGGCCGAGGAGCGAGAGAGGGAGATGGATCCTCTTGCTCCTCCGTGGAGAAGGAAGTGGACATGGGGGCGAGCCACTCGGGCTCGCACCTAGTCTCCACTTGGAGGGCCTAAGGCGTCGGGCGTTTAGGGCCGCCCGGCCCCCCACCTAGGGATAGGCCCTCCCGAAGCGGCGACGCGCCGTTGGTTTCTGGTGCGTCACTGAAGCCAAATGGGGGGGGGGGGGCATCCCCGCTAGGCGGGCCCGCAAGGGTGCCGGCGTTGGGTCAGAGTCGTTGCCCCACTGCCATTCTGGAGAAACCTGTGGGGGTTTTAGTCGGTAGGGGCACCACTTTCAGTGGTGTCGAGCCCGACACACCTGCAGTGGTGCACACGGTGGAGGGTGCGTCAATACATTTCCCCCACATAAAAAAGGGGGGTGTATTTCAACGTACTAGACAAGATAAGATGATTAGCCCCTTGCACCTCTAAATCCAGCCTGATTAGGTATACACATTATTGCAAACATATTATAAGTAACCTAAAATTTTAACCAATTGCGTTGGCGATTTTTAATTTTCAATTTAATGAATACCTACTTGTTTCTATTGTTACAGGAAATTCTATGTCGGTTTCGTCAAATTGCACCGGACGGGAGTGAGTGCGGCTGTATGAAAGCCATCGTGCTGTTCTCTCCAGGTTAACTATTAAGCTGTTTACTTAGTAGTATTTAATAAACAAAATAGTATATTTTTCAAAACAAATAGAAACCAACAGTCGAGTTAACGATGTACCTATTGTTTGGGTTCAGTAGGTACTTAGTCTTACATCCAATGCATAGTAGAAGTGTGGGTTGTCGATAATGACCGCTATAATAATTTTTTTTAAATCTTTTATAGGTTTACACTTGACCGCCATCTCGCCTGATGTTAAACGATGATGCGGTCTACGATGGAGCGTGTTTACCTAGAAGAAACCGATTCACTCTCAATTTGAAGACACAAAGATTGTAACTATCGGGAAAACCCCTCTCAAGCAACGTAGGTATTCCATAGCCTTGATGTTCTTATCACAAAAGTAGTCAAATCTCTTCGTTCGTGTCTTTGGAACATCAACCATGAAACGATGTCGCTTTTTTGAGCTACGAGCATTCCGATAGAAAAAAGGGCAAGGTGGTATTAGATCGTGCAAATCACTCGCACACTCTCCGAAGTGTATCCGATAAAAACCCGATAAGCTAGCAATTTTCCGGCGATGTTCGAGACTTTGCAGTCTTTTTCGCACGAGGATGTCATTGCCTGTGAGCCTTTTGGCACGTCTCTCGATCGAAGTAGAATAATAGGTAGTAATAAGCCCTACCTAATGACCTAATAGGTCATAAGTAATTTATTTGTATTTTCTATATAGGTAAATGATAAATGCAATTCCAGATACGGCGGGTTTGACCGAGACACAGCCCGTGGAAATGCTGCAAGATCAAGCCCAATGCATCCTGGCTGACTACGTGCGAACAAGATATTCCAGACAACCTACTAGGTAGGTACTTAGGACACGTAACCTAATAAATATTCCACTGCTGCGAGGCTGCAACTAGGATCCTTCTCTAGCAAGAAGATCCAATGCTGGCGAAGCTGGCCCAAGGCCTGGGTTGGTGGATGATGCATGAGATTCTTGGTACATACCGGTTTCCTCACGATGTTTTCCTTCACCAGTTTTTCAGTTAACGGCATTACGCATATGACTTCGCAAAAGACCGTGCGTGGGATGCGAACCAGGGTCTCCGGATCGGCAGTCGCCGTTCTCCCGTCTAGACCAGCCGTAACTAGGTAGGCCGTAACCTACTTAAATCAATAATTTAAAAATGATTTAATTTTATCCAAAAAGTTGGTAGTGTTTTGGCCATTATTGGGGAAATTAGTCAGGCAACATTTCCGTTCCCTTTTCCTACCCTCTAATATCAATCGTCCTCCCCTCATTCAAAAATATTAAGACACAAGGTGGTGTCAGCCAGTGACGCTGCCCATTCTATTCAGATCAGTAACCGAGTTAAAAAGAAACTAAAAAGTGTCATCGTATCACTGCCGGCCGGCAGGTATAGGAGCTCCATCAGCACGTAAGTCCCTCCCTTTCACTTTTGGTTGCCTAATTTTATGTGTACTTGAATTTTATTGAAACAGCGCATACAGGTAGGTCGTACATACAGGTCGAATGTCTAAGTAGGTACATACCTACTTAGACATTCGACAAAATTTTGTGAAACCAAGTAGATATGAAACAACTGTTTCAATTAGACAGCAAGGTTTCGTAATAAACGAACGTATTCGATGTGATTTAAGATTTTTTTTGAATTTTCAAAAACCGATAAACCAATTTCGATAAAAATGTAGTTGAAAAGAACCTCTGAAGTATGGTCTACCAAACGAAAAATTAATGTTCAACATCGTTTCATAGTTGGTGGACCTACCTGCGAACATGTACGTTTGTAATAGCCAAATTACTTTATTTTTATTTATTATGCTTTTTTTCAGGTTCGGTCGACTACTTCTACTGCTGCCGTCACTACGCGCGGTGCGCGCTCGCTCCGTGGAGCTCCTCTTGTTCCGCGACACTGTGGGCGACGTGTCGGTAGCCACCCTCCTCCACGACATGTACCGGCTGCAGCCGGCCCCTGCGCCGCCGTTCCCCCGCCCCCACCTCACTGACTGCGCATCCCCTTAATATATTTTTACTTTAAAAAATAACTAGTCCATCAGTTACAGTTAGGTCCTTAGGTACATTAGCGTGGGAATTAATAAAGAAATTTACAAACAAAAAACAGAGCTGTTGACACATTCTTTCAATAAAAATATTGTACACGTATTTTTTCTTTTGTTTCACAAACAAAAACGACGAAGATACAGTGCTTAGAAGTTACGAGAGACGTCACTTCATTGTAAGATTTTTACGAAGACGTGACGTCAAAACCGAGCTCCAGAAGTTTGATGATCTTTATCTTTGTCGATTGTTAATAATTTGATAAAAAAAAACATATCCCATATTATTCCATTAGTACCTGACGGGCTAATTATTAGAATGGTATATTTTTAACCCAGTTATCATCCCAATGAAGCTGTGCCGCGACATGTTGGTAATCAGTTGTAAGAAATATAAAAGTCAAACAGTTCGGTAAACAAGTCGCCAACTCGGCTGTTAAGACATATCAGAATACATTTCCCTCTGTACAGCTGACCACCCCACGTTCGCTCTTCGTTATAGGAACGGACAGTCATGCGCATTACTGGCATGAAATCATGCTTTTATTGAGCATAGGTACTCATTACTGACGATATTCTGTGCAATGTTTAATATACTTCTTGCAGTCATTAAATAAGGAGAATAATAATTTAGTCTTGATAAACTTAACATATATCTAATATAAACAATAATGTTGTTTAGTCACAAAATCTAGTCAGTTGAAATTATGTTTGTATAGTGAAGTTTTGTATGAATTGTAAGTAAATATAAATTAAATTATTACTGGATGTAATTATACTTTTAATATACACATATGTTAATAGCAACTATTAACTAAATGTATCATCATTGTCTTAGCTGTTTTGAAAACAAACTAAATTATACAAAATACATCCATTTGGTTAAATACGAGGGGTGATCCAAAAGTAATGATAATCAATAATAAACACAATGAATAAAATCAAAAACTAAATTTATTTCTCAACATAGTCTCCTAGCAAGTCTATACATTTAGTCCATCTCTTTTCTAAACCTAAAATTCCTTAGAAAAAAATCTTTATCTTGACTCTCAAAAGTCCTCAACCGCGGCCATCACGTCGCTATCATCGTCAAATTTCTTGCCCCGGAGGTGTTCCTTGAGTCGTGGAAAGAGATAGAAGTCACTGGGGGCTAGATCTGGTGAATAGGGGGGGTGTTCCACCAGCTCAAAGCCCGCTTCCTGAATGGCAGCCATGGCAATTGCAGCTTTGTGAACCGGTGCGTTGTCTTGATGGAACAGCACTCCAGCCCGCAGTTTGCCTCGCCTTTTCTCCTTAATAGCCTCCCGCAATCTTCTTATTTGTTCTGCATAGTAGGAGCCTGTAATAGTGGCCCCTTTTCCAAGTAGTCCACCATGATTATTCCTTCA
Organism: Ectropis grisescens; assembly: GCA_017562165.1. Taxonomy (NCBI): domain Eukaryota; kingdom Metazoa; phylum Arthropoda; class Insecta; order Lepidoptera; family Geometridae; genus Ectropis; species Ectropis grisescens. The sequence continues at coordinate 12,737,598 of CM029778.1, read as the reverse complement.
GCGTCCCAAAAACAGACGCCATAACCTTCCCTGCTGAGCTTGACACTTTGAATTTCTTCGGCGTCGGTTCATCGGATCGTTTCCATGTCATCGATTGTTGTTTTGTTTCAGGATCAAAATGGTGGATCCAGGTTTCGTCCATGGTCACAAAACGTGACAAAAATTATCCTTGTCTGCCTGGAACTTTTCGAGATTTGCTCTTGACATGTCGACTCGTTTCTTCTTTTGCTCGTCGTTTAACATTTTCGGTACCCAACGCGCGGAGACCTTTCTCATATGCAATTCGTTCACAAGGATTCTTTGAATGCTGCCATATGAGATCCCTGTGACCTCAGCTACATGCCTGATAGTCACTCTTCGATCTTCCAATACAACTTCTTCAACTTTTTTCACATTTTCTCCAGTGAGGGACGTCGATAGGCGCCCTTCGCGGTGTTCGTCTTCCGTCGATGTTCTTCCCAGCTTAAACTCCTTAGCCCAGCGTGCAACTGTGGAATATGGAGGAGAACAGTCCCCTAATGTTTCCACCAAGTCGCTGTGTATGTCTTTGGTAGACATTTTTTTCAAGCAGAGGTATTTAATGACAGCTCTGATTTCGTGTTTTTCCATTTTGATGTTCACTCCTTGACAGTCCGTATTCAAATGAATGTAGCTCCCGGGAATCGTGGCCTATTTATATGACACTAGAAATAACTGATTATCATTACTTTTGGATCACCCCTCGTAGATATAAGCATTAGCAAAAATAGAGGGTTTCTAAAAATACTGTCTCAAAGAGAAAATACACAGCATAATAATAGTCATTTCAATCCAACTACAATATAAGTAACAGAAGTTGAAGTTGTTAAAAGAAGAAGTCATAAAAAGTTAAAATTAAAGTTATATTTTAAATATTCTCTTTCCCTTTATTTTTGCTAACCATTTTGTAAATATGTTCAAAATTCAAAAACTGTAATATAAGTAAGCTACATCAAAATGTATCTCTAGTCTTACAACTATGTATGATAAATAAAAAGTCTTTGATCTCAATAAAAGTACATTTTATTTGTTTTATGCACATCTACATAGAAAAAATACTCTTACGAAATAATGACGCACATAGGAAGCTCAGGTGTTTGATATTATTTACTTTTATTAAGCCTCATCCTGAGGGTACATTTTAAATTTTTGTAATTATGGAACACATTAGAATTATGATGAATTAAATAATAATGAAAACAACATACTGAAACTAAGGAGTTCCTTTGGGAGCTAGGATATAGACCCAGGGAGAATACTCGCTTTGGCTTGCTCTTGGAGCCAAGATTGACCATAGCTATAGGCCGACCGTTTATCTAAGTCTTCGCCTGCGCGGTAAAGGGGCGCGAGGGTATGACGACAAAGGGGACTGAGACAGGTGCGGGCGGCGGGGGGTGCTTAGTGAGATACACATTCGCCCGCCGCGCCGCCCGCACCTGTCTCAGTCCGCTTTGTCGTCATTTCCCGCGCCCCTGTACCGCGCAGGCGAGGACTCAGATAAACGGTCGGCCTATAATCAACATAGGAACACAGCCATTGTAATGGTCACCTTTGCGCGCGCTGGATTATTTACGCTAATTTTATAAAACTGAAGGGTTTTATTTGTTTGAACGCGCTAATCTCACGAAGTATTGGACTGATTTCTAAAATCTTTCATTGTTAGATATTACTTGATCCCCGAGTACTGTAGCCTGTATTATGTACCACGGGCGAAGCCGGGGCGGACCACTTGTTATTTATAAAATTTTGACACAGTTAAGAGATTTGTTTTTTGATAAATGAAAATAAGCAATAAATATAGCATTTAAAATGTACCTTCAGAATTTAGTATATTGCAACTTGATATAGCTATATGTAGAGGTATTACCTTGTAATGGTATGTAGGTACCATTGGATAAATAAAATACCAACAGGTATTCTCTGGGTCTATTGTATTTTTATTAGTTTATAATTACCATGCATAAGTCACATGTGATATGGCCCGGTCCAGTCCAGGTTAAGTTTTAACGGCACCCAATGGCCTGTTTAAAGGGAGAGAAAATGTGTGCGACTACTGTCCATATTGCACTGGAACTTAAGACGTATTATATCAACAATATAAGATATTAATTAAAACCCATGAATTAATTAAAAATGTGTGACAACCATGGTAGTGTTTATACTTTATGGATTGCTTCTGTCACATATTAGGTACTTCCAGATTACATTAATACAGTATAGGAAGACTTTCATAGCTTTAGGGCGTCATTACAGTTTAAAAATTATAATTTTGGTAAGTCAAGATTCAACATGGGAATATAGATACTTGTATATAAAAATAGCAAAATACCACATAAATTAATCCAGTCTTGAAAAAGTACAAACCTAATCTGAAAATACTCCCAATCTCTCTCTGGTCCTTATAGTTCTCATATATTCACTTTCATGGATTGTATGGCTTCTACAGTAGACAAGTCGACGGAATCATCTTCATCAGCTACTGTTGGTTTGGGCTGTGCAGCTTCTGGTTTTGGTGTTTGTCTGGGGAAATCTAGCTTGGGCCAGGCACCCGGTTCTGCCTTTTTCAGTTTGATTTCTACTTTTGATGGCAACATTGATGCACTGCTACTTTCTATGTTCACAACCTGGAGAAAAAGGTTTTTTTTTTAATTAGCCATTCCACAGACTCCGGGGTCCGTGATCTTTGTCAGTACAATTATCTTTTTTTTTTGTTACACTTTTCTTGGATAAGGAGAAGAAAAGGAAAATAGGAGGGATTTGGGTACATTTAAAATCTAATTCTAGTGCTCGTCTGTAGAGCTGATCACTACCGGTTGGGATTCCGCTAGTAATTGACTCGACATCAAGTATTTGCTTAATTGCCATTTGCTTAAGCTGCCTCCTCCCGGCCCAGAGCCTCCAATGAGGTACCTCATTGACTAATGACATACCTCAAACATGAGGTATTTAACTCTATAGAGTCAGCTTTTGGCAAACATTATCACCAGTTTTGTGGTGATTCATGTATTATTTAACATTTAAAGAATGTGTTTATTAGACATTTTATGTCAGTAACAGAGAAGCTATAATCCAATGGATTTTTCTAACTAAAGAACCTATAACTTTTGATTTTCCATAGCTGTCAAATACTCTTACAAGCTAAACCAAATAGAAGAAATTAATGTTTCTACTTACTCCTCTTAGTTCTAGGTCCAATTCAAATGCAGCATCACCTTCCTCACGAAAAATCAATTTCGTGTTTAGGCGAATAGGGTTCAATTTTACAAAACTTAATGTGGGATCATACTTCTTGGCATATACACTGACTATGACATATTCTGGAGTTTGGTGCCAATCCCAGCGGCACTTTACGGTACCAGCAGGAGAACCCTGAAAATTGATATTGTTAATTTAAATATAGGCTATATTTTGATAAGTACATATTTCATAAGGACACTAAATTAAACCATATTGTAAGTAAATTAATAATTCAAATTCAAATTCAAAAGCCTTTATTTACTGAACAGTTTAACAGTTTATTAAAATACATTTCATTTTATGACATCATTCCCCTGTTCAGTGCATCCTTTGACGCAAAGGCCTCCTCCAGCACTTTCCATCTCTCTCTGTCTCTTGCTACTCTTATCCAAAGTGGGCCAGCTACTTTTTTAATATCGTCTGACCATCTTTTTAATTGTCTGCCCCTTTTTCGTTTTGCACAGTACCGGGGGGGAAATTAATAATACTTCACTCCAAATAATTAAAGCCCAATGAAATTCTATCAAAGTAAATGTCCTGTATCTCTTGCACATTCAGCACCACCATTATTTTCTAATAGTTCCCAGCGATGCAGCCTAATACAAACGAAAAGCACGCCAGGCTTGTTCTCGGCCCTGCACAATGAAGATACATGGACATGCCAGGCGTGTTCACCGGCACTGTTTATAGGTGCAATCACAAAAATACAAATTTCGCCTTAAACTGTGCTTTTTCGTAAGTATTACTCGTTTTTTTTTCATTTATTCATGAAAAACCGGTAGCACGCCTGACGTGATCGCGGCATGGCGATTGACATTAGTAAGAACACGCTTGGCGTGTCGACGGCAATGAGTAAAAGTCAATAAACCAAAGTTGTATGGAATGTAATGTTTTGTCAGAAATTATTGTATCTTTTAAATTTTGTTTCAAAGGCTTGAAAAATAATTCTTCTATTATAGAAATAATTTAGCGATATAAATTACTAGATAATGTCTCATATCCCTGGTTGAGAAGACAACTTTATTATTTATTTGTTCACTCAGATTTTGTCATATAATTTCAGTCCGATCAATTCACATGTTACAACGTGTTTTGGCAACAAACATCGAAGAGTAGAATTTAAGCCGGTGAATTAAAAGACTGAACTAATCTACCTCTTTATTCCATTTATGAGTGCCCGTGGTACATCCCGGTTGACTCAGGAATACATTGAAATCTGAGGTCCGTTTCTGGCAGCATGACCAGAACTTCATGCCTTCATGGAAGATCGGGCAGCCAGGGTGGTACGTGCACATGGATTCATTGCTGCGAGGGCCTTCATAAGCCATGTTGCATCCACCATTTTTACAAATAGTACCAATTGCTATATCTCTGAAAACATGATAAATAGTTATTTCAGCTATCTGACTCTCATAGCACAAGCTTTGCTTAGTTTCAGTCTTGATAGCGATGTAATGATTAATAACCAATTTTTCTACAGTGATTTGTGTGATAACATGTAAATAATGTTTTTGGTAAATTACAATTATTTGTTATCAGCAAAATTATAGAAATAGTGAGACTATAAGAAATTTTGAGACTGATTAATGTTTTAGCTCTGTTTAAGTAAAATTAGGTATTTTTAACACTATCAGATAAAGCTTATTATTAGACATTCCTCATACAATACCAACTAACCCGAACTAAGCAAGGCTTGTACTACGGGAGGCATATAGCTGGTATAATAATGTATAGTTTGTAAATACATACATATCTATGACACATAGAAACACTCAGTCATTGACAAAGATTTGAGCGTTTAAACTTAACTCTTGAGGCAGTCTCTAAATGGGGCGATGCCAATCTGGTCAGGTTTAATGAGGGAAAGACGCAGGTGTGTCTGTTTTCCGCAAAAAGGAGTCCTTTCCAACAGACTCCTACTTTTTCGTGGTGTATCCGTGCCGGTATCCGACCATCTCGAGCTGTTGGGCGTTACTTTGTCATCTACTCTCAACTTTGGCTCGTATATCCAATCTAAGGCTAAATTAGCTGCCAAGAAACTAGGTGTCCTCTCAAAGGTGCGAAGGTACTTCAAGTCTGAACAGTTGCTAACGTTATACCAAGCACAGATTCGCTCCTATATGGAGTACTGCTCGCACCTTTGGGATGGATCATCTAAGTATCAGCTGGAGGCTCTGGAATCGATCGAGAGACGTGCCAAAAGGCTCATAGGCAATGACATTCTCGTGCGAAAAAGACTGCAAAGTCTCGAACATTGCCAGAAAATTGCTAGCTTATCGGTTTTTTATTGGATACACTTTGGAGAGTGTGCAACTGATTTGTGCGATCTAATACCACCTTGCCTTTTTTTCTAACGGAATGCTCATAGCTCGAAAAAGCGACATCGTTTCATGGTTGACGTTCCAAAGACACGAACGAAGAGATTTGACTCTACTTTCGTGATAAGAACGTCTAGGCTGTGGAATACGTTGCCTGAGAGGGTTTTTCCCGATAGTTACAATCTTTGTGTTTTTAAATCGAGAGTGAATCGGTTTCTTCTAGGTAAACACGCTCCATCGTAGACCGCCTCATCGTTTAACATCAGGCGAGATGGCGGTCAAGTGTAAATCTATAATAGTAAAAAAAAAGATTTGAATTCATCAGACAAATATTAAGTCCTCATTCAAATCAAACCCACAACCTATGCATCTGCAGGAAGGCTTACCACTTATTGAACCATGTTGCCAATCAAAGCTTATGCTGGTTATAAGGAGCCTTTGCCCCTCATCTAATTTTCATCAATTCAATATTGAAGAGTACACAAACTAGTATAAAGTTACCTAGTAGTATGTAGCCACCTCCACATATGGACATATGCAAAATGTGGTAGGTATTTGAGATGTTCACATTAGAGCAAATTATTATTTTCACAGGTTTACTCCACTACTTATTACCAAATTACTTACTCTTTATCGACTTTTGCTGCTTTTTGTGCATAAGTTTTGGCAAGTTCCTTCAATGAATCTGCAATATGAGCTTCCAAAGGTACTAAAAGGGACTCAAACGGCGGCCGCGGCAACTGAGGACCCGACACTGGAGCACGGATCTCTATCACTTCTTCTTTCTGCAATTCTTTATCCAACGTCTTTTTCTCAGGTTCAGGTGGTTTCTAAATTTAAACACGTCAAGTCAGTGCAGAAATTCTACCGTATTATATATTCACCTTCATAACAGATAGTTGACGCTCACCACATTAGAATGTTTCGACACAGTACAGCCCTTGATGTTCAGAAACTCGGTGAAATCAACACTTCTCTTATTACAACAAGACCAGCCCTTATAAGCATCATGAAATACGGGTGCACCAGGATGATGGCAGCAGTCCTCTGTGTATAAGGATAAATTATTAAATTTTTATCCCATTGATTTAGGGTTATGGAAATGTCTAGAATCCCATTACCTTTATCGTTGTTTTCGGGATCAAACTGTTTACCACAACCGCGATTGTAGCAGTTAACTAATTTTGTGTTTTCAGGCATGGTTTGTATTTTACTGAACAGAAGATATCTAATTCCAGTCGGAATAATAATTATCACTAGGCAACGCAAAAGCACAGAACCACAGAAGTACCTAGCTACCTAGGTATACTGGTATATTAGTAAACTTGAAACTAGTATTTCTATACTTAGTCTGTGAAACTAGTAAATAGGGATGATAAAAAAATAATCGATTTTTATTTTATAATAATCGATTTTTCGGTGTCGATCTCTAAAGTAACAAAAATCGATTCAAAATCGATTATAAAAATTACGTACTTAAATCGATTATCGAAATTAATGAGAAGTTTAATGAAAAAATTTAGTTTTTGGGACAACGCAGTCAACGCAGCAGCAGTTTAGTTACATATTTAATTCGCGTTTTAAATATTTTATTGATAAATTACGCTATCTGTCTGCCATAGTTGCTAAGTTACGGCTAAGGTGCTAAGGTCTAGTCTGCCGATCCGGAGACCCAGGGTTCAAAACCACGCACACCACTGTATTTTCGAAGTCGTGTGTGAAGTGTGCATAATGCCGCTAACTTAAAACAGTAAAGGAAAACATCGTGAAGAAACCGATATGTACCTAGAACCTTTCGAAGTCATATGTCATCCACCAACTCGCACTGGACCAGCGTGGTGAATTATTTCCTTAACTCTTTCATTGTGAGAGGTCTGAGTCATGGCAGTGGGAACATTTGGTGGGCTGTTGATGATGGTGATGATGTCTGCCATAGTACAAGCTTTGCCTGGTTTAGGGTCAGATGGTGATGTGTGTGAATTGTTCACCAGTATTTATCTATTTTTATATATAATTTTAATATGAAAAGCATTTATTTGTAACTAATACAAAAAAATCGATTTTTTTCGCAAAAATTGTTTTTTTTTAAACTTAAATCAGTTAATTTTGAATAAAGAAAAAATCAATTTTTATTTAATAGATTCTTTTACATCAATCTAACATCCCTACTAGTAAAGCCAAAGCCTAAGGATGGAAGGTTATGAAAAGAATAAAGAATATCCATCGAAGTTTTTGTCTAAATCGATTTTAATATTCGTTTATCCCCATAATATTAAAAATAAAATAGATACCAACTAAGGCAATTTAATTTTAGTAGCAGAATTTACTTGGTTGTTAATAAAAATTTAAAACACTTATTTAATTAATAAACAGGTAAAACATGTGTAATATTAAGAGCCCTCTCACGTCGTCGCACGAAATTCAAAAAGTTTGTGTTCCGAATTTTCCATCTTTAGTATTATCTAGAAAAAGATAATTACGTTCAAAAAATAGGCCGATCTTTCTTGTTGACGTTTCCTTGTTTCAATTTTCCTACTAATAATTCCTTTGGTCGTAGGGAACGATCTCCCATGACCATTTCGCCGAAAAGTCGCCGCCGTGTCAGTTTCAGACTTTTAAATCTACAAGTGATACTCAAAATTTATACTTAAAAAAATATGGGGAACACCATACACATGTTTTATTAATTCAGACATGTTACATATATTTGAATTTTGGTCCCATTTATTAGTAAAAAAAAACAAAATCATGAGCCAATTTAAAGTTTTATATTGCAGTTTTAGCGTTGTCTCTGTGTAAAATACACAATAATTGCAAAATAAAAATTAGACACGATAATACTTTGTTCTTTGTAGAATCCCAATTCTATAGTTACTTTTCAAATCATAGTTGTCAATTTTTCAAAAAATATAAATTACCAGCAGTCTAAATTACAATAAATTACGCTGCGCAATTTAGTTAGCGGTGGGCGATTATGAATGATCGGCATAATCGACTTATTTTGCATTACTAATCTTGATAATCGATTATGGAATTAGTAACTAATATGTTTTCATAATCGAACGATGTTACTAATTAGTAATTACTAATCTTGTTTTACGAAGTGGACGACAGTTGTTCCGTGACTTTAGTAGATTACTAGATTAGTAGTATAGACATTGGTTTAGTTTTAGTTTGTTTTGTTTTTATTACGGGTTTACGGTGGTGTGACGTACGTGTATGTGACGCTTTTAACTTTTATAGTATATTTAATTAACGGTAAGTTTACATACTGATTTTTGATAGATTTTTTAGACTTAAGTTTTGGGCAACTCTTTGCTCGCTCTCCTGCTTTCATAGCGTATTCAAATAACCTTAAAATAAATAAATGTTCATTAATTTCATTTGTGTAGTATGAATTAATTTACAATTTTGTGTTTCGTTTATTCTATCACAGATATTCGGGGGATATGCCTTAATTGCGAATTTAGTTCGAAACCTAGTGTCTCCGGTCTTCTCCCACCTAAATAATTACTACATAAACAAAAGTAATAATTACGACACACAACCGCATATTTTACCACGCACACTAAGAATTACGATTGCGCTCTTTATGACAACATACATAAAATGGGCGGGATATTTCCGTATAAACAATACCTCATGTCTATGTAGAAGGAGTCACTCAACGAATAACAATATTGAATATTCATATTGTTATTTATTGTTATTACAAAAAAGTTAGATAGGTACGAGATACGACATTATACAAGACGCGCTTGCACACGAGCGGCGTGGCGTGGCGAGCGACACCCGTGCGAGCGAGAGACCGCATCGTGTTGTCCCCTCCTCGCCCCACGCGGCTGTGCGTGTGCTGAGAGTGTGAGTGAGTCAAGTCGCGCGAGACTCGCGACTCGCGACCGGGCGTGCATGACTACTAATTAGTAATTACTAACGGCCATAATCGAGATATCTCGAGACATTCTCATCATCGAATGATTTCATTAGTATATCTCATAATCGCCCACCGCTACAATTTAGTAGGGATGTTAGATTGATGGAAAATAATCGATTAATTAAAAATCGATTTTTCTTTATTCAAAATTAATCGATTTGTTAAAAATCGATTATATATAAAAAAAATAATCGCTTTTTGCGAAAAAAATCGATTTTTTTGTATTAGTCAAAAGTAAAACCTGTTCTTATTAAAATTACATATAAATAGATAAATACTGGTGAACAATTCACACACATCACCATCTGACCCCAAACTAGACAAAGCTTGTACTATGGTAGACATCATCATCATCATCATCAACAGCCCACTAAATGTTCCCACTGCTGGGACTCGGGCCTTCTCTCACAAGAGAGAATTAAGGCAATAATCTACCACGATGGCCCAGTGCGGGTTGGTGGATGACACATGACTTTGAAAGGTACATGTCGGTTTCCTTACGATGTTTTCCTTCACCGTTTTAAGCTAGCGGCATTACGCACATGACTTCGCAAAGATAGTGGTGTGCGTAGTTTTGAACCTGGGGTCTCCGGATCGGCAGACACCGTTCTCCCGACTAGACCAGTCGTAATTTAGCAACTATGGCATACAAATAGCGTAATTTATAATATTTATATACTCGCAGTTGTAAAAACATACTTATTAGACATATAAACACACATACGTATTACAAATATTTGTATTCAACATATAAATATTTGCACGAGGTGGGAATCGAACCCACGACCCTCTGCTTCGCAGGCAGAGTTACCACCCACTAACGTCACATTAGTAGTTAGTATTAAAATAAAATACCTACTCAAAATGATCTTTAAAAATCCTGAACAACTATGTAAGTAGTATGGTCTCAAAAAGTATACTATAAAATACTCTTTCGTTATTCTTCAAGTTTAGATAACAGTAAAATTACAAATAATGAATGCCACAAAACCACAAATGTCTTATGTTACAGTTCACTAGTATTCAAATAAAATACTTAAAACGAGGATTAAATAACTAAACGACTACGTTGTCCCGAAAACTAGAATTTTCAGCAACTTTTTCATGTTTTTCGAAAATCGATTTAAATGCGTAAATTTTATAATCGATTTATTTATATATATATATATTTAAAATCTTATATATTATATATTTAAAATCGATTATTTTTTAACATCCCTACAATTTAGTATGCCGCGAGCGGCCGTCGGGGGAGGACCTGCGTCAGTTAGCGTGGTAGTCGGTTACGTAATATCTCGCGCGGTTTTGACATAAACTAGAATAATTATAGTGCGACCACACAATTTTAAGTCGTTTGGCGTTTTATAACGTTTCATTCTGATTTTTCGGATCGGACCATCACATTTGATCTTGTTTACTTCTTGAAGAAGCAGAATCTGTCAATTTTTTTTGACGTCACTACGTCTAATATGTCGATGAACGCTGACCGCATGCACGAAAATGGGATGACTCATTGTCTCGTTAAGCCCATGGTCCCGTTACGCTCGTTGTCCCGTTGCGTTACGGTAAATTATTCTTGCATTTCCAAACTCTGATTACTAGTATAATTTCAAGAATTTATACTTTTAACTGAAGGTTAATTTTCATATGCAGTGCATCTTAGCTTTGTTGGGATAATATTGATTAAAGATGCCCGCCTCTACGAAATAGTGGAATAAATATTTCTTCATTTTCATTCATCTACCTCAATATGGGTATCAAATGAAAGGGCATGACTAGTAGAATGATGTGAACTATGATACATTTCAACTCCAAGATGGCCGCCACCATAAAATGGCGAATGACATTACCAATTTTTTCACTACTACCTCAATATAGGTATCAAATGAAAGGCCTTCCCTAGTAGAATACTACGCGCTATGACAAATTTCAAATCCAAGATGGCCGCCACCACAAAATGGCGACTGTCATTATTTTTTACTACTACCTCAATATGGGTAACAAATGAAAGGGCTTGACTAGTAGAATACTACGAACTGTCACAAATTTCAAATCCAAGATGGCCGCCACCACAAAATTGCGAATGTAATTTTTTTTACTACCACCTCAATATGGGCAACAAATGAAAGGGCTTGACTAGTAGAATACTATGCACTGTCACAAATTTCAAATCCATGATGGCCACCACCACAAAATTGCGAATGTCATTATTTTTCACTACTACCTCTATACCATGACCAATGACCATGACCATGACCGATTACAATGACCATGAGGAACGGATATGACCAATGACTACGACCAATGACCATGAGCAATGGCCATGACCAATGACTGTTCCGATGTGTTTGAGCAACGAACTTCCAATATTAATTAATCATCATTAATTTTTACTACTATCTCAATATAGGTATCAATTTAAAGGGCTTGACTATGCACTATGACAAAATTTGAAATCCAAGATGGCCGCCACCACAAAATGGCGACTGTCATTATTTTTTACTACCACCTCACTATGGGTAACAAATGAAAGGGCTTGACTAGTAAAATACTACGCACTATGACAAATTTCAAATCCAAGATGGCCGCTACCACAAAATGGCTACTGACATTATTTTTTACTACCAACTCAATATGGATAACAAATGAAAGGGCTTGACTAGTAGAATACTATGCACTGTCACAAATATCAAATCCAAGATGGCCGCCACCACAAAATGGCGAATGTCATTATTTTTTACTACTACCTCAATATGGGTAACAAATGAAAGGACTTATCTAGTAGAATACTATGCACTATCACAAATTTCAAATCCAAGATGGCCGCCACCACAAAATTGCGAATGTCATTATTTTTCACTACTTCACAATATAGGTATCAATGCAAGGGCTTGACTAGTAAAATACTACGCTCTATGACAAATTTCAAATCCAAGATGGCCGTCACCACAAAATGCCTACTGACATTATTTTTTACTACCAACTCAATATGGGTAACAAATGAAAGGGCTTGACTATAAAATACTATGCACTGCAACAAATTTCAAATCCAAGATGGCCGCCACCACAAAATTGCGAATGTCATTATTTTTTACTACTACCTCAGTATGGGTAACAAATGAAAGGGCTTGACTAGTAGAATACTATGCACTATGACAAATTTCATCCTTGGATATCCATCTTGGATTTGAAATTTGTGACAGTGCATAGTATTCTACTAGTCAAGCCCTTTCATTTATTACCCATATTGAGGTGGTAGTAAAAAATAATGACAGTCGCCATTTTGTGGTGGCGGCCATCTTGGATTTGAAATTTGTCATAGTGCATAGTATTTTATTAGTCAAGCTCTTTCATTTGTTACCCATATTGAGGTAGTAGTAAAAAATAATGACAATCGCCATTTTGTGGTGGCGGCCATCTTGGATTTGACATTTGTCATAGTGCGTGTTGTTCTACTAGTCAAGCCCTTTTATTTGATACCCATATTGAGGAAGTAGGGAAAAAAGAAATGTATTTCGCCATTTTGTGGTGGCGGCCATCTTGGATTTGAAATTTGTCATAGTGCATAGTATTCTACTGGTCAAGCTTTTTCATTAAATTTGATACCCATATGAGGTAGATTATGAAGAAATATTTAGTCCACCATTTTGTGGAAGCGGCCATCTTGAATCGATATTAACCAAACATAGCTAAGAACCAATGCACAAAAATTAACCTTTAAATAAAAATGAAATTTTACTAGTAATCAGATTTTTGAAATGCAAGAATAATTTATCGTAACGTAACGGGACAACGAACGTAACGGGACAATAAATCATCAATGTTCGTGCACGCAGCCAGCGTTCGTCGATTTAGTAGACGTTGTCACGTCAGAAAATCTCATCAAAAATTTTAGTACACTGCCGTTACGGCTCAAGATCGTTCTGTCCGCCTAAACGTTTGAGCTTAATCGAACGGACGCACGCTGACAATGTTGCAGGATTTTACTTAAAGTTGAGTTCTGTCGTTTTGTGAGAGGGCTCTTAAGGTCGGTGCAGTCACGCACAATGGGCCAATAACGAGGCTAGATACGGAAAAGGCCCTGCTACCTCCTAAACTGACTAACTAACTATGGTCGGTACAATCGGCTCAAGTTTAGGCCACGTACGGCGGCCTTTTTCAAGGAGAGTGCGTGCGGTTGATCTGTGCTCGTTTGTCATTATTAGAAACTTAAATTGGATTGAACCGACCATCACACGTGAGACCCGTTGACTAAATTATAATAATATAGCTACTTGCTCTCTTTTTAATAGAAATAGCACTATCCATGTTTGTTATAAATAAAAAAGAAGTGTGGCACTCGGGGACTGCCGCGGTAAAGCTATTGCATGTTGCATGCATTTTTATCAACAGAAGCATTAAGTTATATGCTTAGCGATGCGGCTGAAGGACTAGATCCATGGCCAACAATAGCCAAGCCAATTTAAGAAAATATAGAGGTGACAATAACATTAAGGTTAAATTTGGCATTGACAGTATACCGAAAAAAAAAAACTGAATTTTCAAGAAATATTGACATTGACAACACATGACAACATTGGATTGAAAAATTAATTATTTGTATTTTTAGGATTTTTAGTCTATGAAAAACACTGTGTGGGCGTTTGGTTTATTGAAAAAATAATCAATTTTATTTGAAAAAAAATAGGAACAAGTACTCGCCGTGCTATAAAAACTGTTTTATATTATACTGCAATGTAGCTTACATCTTCTAAAAAATAATCTGTACTACCAAGAGTGTGCAAAATGATGCACTTTGAAATTCTAAAATTCGCTTGTAATGTTTATTCTTATTGGTAGAAATGAGGATCATTTCACAATTTATTGTTAGTCCTCTCCGACGAGGGTGGGAAATAATGTGTGTGAATCAATGGGCGAAATAGGTCATAGGTGTTCAATATGAATATAATGCGCAAATTGCGTGGGGCGACGTCCGCCGCGTCTTCGGACAACGGTGAGGCATCAGGCTCTGGCTCTCACATCCAGCTCGGCCTTATGCACCTCAAGAAACTCTTCGCGGAGTACACACATCCGCCGCAGCCCCTTACTGATGCAGAAAAAGATGATAAACTCTACAATATGCTGCCTCTCTTCTGTAAGGTAAACATTTTCAAAACATACACCCATTAGAAATTCCTATTAGTACAAAGTATTGTAATATTTTTGAACGACTGTGTTCATATTGTACACACATGTAAATGTGTAATATAGGTACCAACTTTGTACAAATCCTTAATTTTACTCTCGGTTTAGTAGTGTGTATATTGGGTTATTATAAAAGTGTATGCGGAGTCAAAACATACAGCGTATTAAACTCAATGTTATTACTAACTTTTGCTTTGGGATGCACTCTTAAATCTACAAAAATCATTTTTTGAGTATAATAAGTACATAGTAATGTTCACTTCAAAAATCATTCTTTGAGTATAATAAGTACATAGAAATGTTCACATCATAAACATTTAATGGATTAGTCTAAAATTTGGAATGTTCATGGAGTTGTGTCTGGACTAGAAAATGTACAGTGAGCAATTTTTTTACCCTGATAAAATGAAAAACAAAACTACATAATTCAAAATTAGTTTTTTATAAATATTTCTTTCTAAATTCTACATGCATGAAGTCATACATAGGCAGATTCTACTTTTACACATATATTTTCAAATGCTCTTACTAACTTTTTAACAGTTTGTCGAAGTTTTATAATTTACTCTATAGTTATTTTTTTCCTATTCTTGGATAAAGCAACCTTTTAGGCTTCTTAGTAGTATCTCCTTACTGTAAAATCCTTATTATTCAAATAAGGATTTTACAAGGACTACCTTGTAAAATCCTTTGGCTACTAAGCCAAAAACATATATACGGTTGAATTGAGAAACCTCCTTGTTTTGAAGTCGGTTAAAAAGGGCAACATGGTGACACTCTTAATATATAATAAATGTTCCGAGAGCTGCTGAGTATTGGGGTAAAAGGAATCCCTCAATTTAGATCGCCTGTCAGGTAGAAAATCCCAGCAAAATGATTTGTTTTTTTTTGAGAATCCTTGATGATGATTTTTAGTGATGAATAATGTAGTTTTCATGAGCATCCCTATTTTTAACCCCCAACCAAAAAAAAAAGGGTGTTATAAGTTTGATGTCGATGTCTGTCTGTGGCACCGTAGAGCTCAAACGGATGGGCCGATTTCGATGCGTATTTTTATTTGAAGGTTAATATCCATGCGGATGTTCTTAGCTATGTTTGGTTAATATCGATTTAAGATGGCCGCCTATAACAAACACTAACAAAATTTCAAATCCAAGATGGCCGCCACCACAAAATGCTGGATTATATTATTTTATTCACTACCTCAATAAGGGTATCAAATGAAAGGGCTTGACTAGTAGAATACTTTGCACTATGACAAATTTAAATCCAAGATGGCCGCTACCACAAAATGGCAAAATACATTTCTTTTTTCACAACTCCCTTAATATGGGTATCAAATGAAAGGGCTTGACTAGAACGTTATATAGATCATCCGAGATCCGAGGTAGTCGGGGGTTAGTCAAAATTTTTAATTTTGTTCTTGTATTTATAAATTTCAAATTGAATTATGATAAATTTGCATGTGCCTGTCAATTTTTAAGCCCTGACTATATTATTTGTATTATTGTATTTTTTTACGCTTTAAGTATTGATGTACTTACGTCGGAAAGGGGCCCCTTAAACCTATGCCCGTGTCACAAGTCTCGGGATCTACCTGCGATTTCTCTCTGCCACAAGATGGACCCGGCACCTTCACTGTGAATCCATGGAATGCTAAGAAGTTTGTCTCATAAAAATTTCATAATGCCACAAACATGGTATTATGCAATTTTGACTAGCCTTGTAGCTTAGTAACTCTGCTTCCAAACCCGAGGGTTGTGGGTTCGATTCTCACTAGTATTTATTTATTTAAGTATAGAATATATACATGTCGGGAAACCATTACGTTTGTGAGTTTCTCATCGACATCAGGAAGGCCTTATCATAACATATAGAATTCTGATTGTGGGTGTTAATGGTCAGTGCTAGCATAAATTAAAATCATTAAAGTCTCATTAAAGCTCTTGGAATAAAAGGATTTTACAGCAAGCATCACCTTATAATAGTATCAGATGGCAAAATGTCTGAGATTGGTAAACAATAATGAGCTATTAATAGGTGTTCATTATAAAATGTTATCAATGTAATGATTGTAAATTGGCAATGATGTCATGGAGGCAAACACATTGTTGTTAATAATTATTTAAAAAAATTGGACTATTGTCTAATCTATGCCAATAAAAATCATTAATTTTAGTATTAAAATTAATGTGGTTGTTACACATATATAATTGGATAACGGGACACTCACGTGCACTCTCCTTGAAAAAGGCCGCCGGACGCGGCCGAAACGCGAGTCGGATTGACCGACCTACGTATATACGTGAGTGTCCCGTTATCCAATGAAATAAAAATTATTAAATTTTGTGTCTGTTTGTTAAGTTTTTCCTGTTGCTTTTATTAGGAACTATTCGTATCATAGTGTAAGCAAAAGTCATACACATTTAATATAACCCTAGATAATGAAAATATTTAATCTCTAATCATTTCATCATCCAGTGTGGCTAGGGCTTCCTAGTAATGCGATTACGATGTACAGTTTGTATTTTGTATGCTATGGAGATAAGATGGATGCCTGAGGTGCGATAATAAGTAATCCTGACAATATGCTTTATTAGGAATAGTCTAAATAATTAACTGGCAGGTAAGTAAAGAGATAAATAAAGATTTTTTAATTGTGACACTTGTATTATTAATTTATTACTCATTTTGTGTCTCCAATAGGTTTTCGGGACAAGTCCATCAAGTGAGATGAATGAGAAGTTCTGGGATATTCTATCCTTCTGCCAGCAAGTGTCTAAGCTGATGGTGTCCGAGATCCGGAAGAGAGCTAGCAATCAAAGCACTGAAGCTGCCAGCTGTGCCATTGCCAAGTTTTTAGAGATCGAAAATTCAGAGGAGTCCAGTAATGGATGGATGTTGCTCTCTACTCTCAATCTTTTGGCAGCTGGTGACCAGTCTTTGATACAGGTATTCTATGGTGTTTTTTATATAAATGTCAGGGAAAGTTTGTGTAAACAAGTGTGATTCGTACAAAAAACAAGTAAATGTATTTGAATTTATTTTAATTCCTTGAAAAATGAAAAGTTTTGTATAACATTAAGTAATTATTATTTGATTTAGTAGTGGTAGGACTCTTGGCAGAGTCCGCCTGGGAAGTACCACACCTTTGCCAGTTATTCTACCACCAAGCAGGAATGTGCAGACATTACTGTGTTCCTGTTTGAAGGGCAATGTTTACAGAAAAATTACAGGGCTTAGAGATATAATATCTTAGATCTCTGGGTGACGAGCACAGTGCAGTGCTAGGTAATGGCTTGGACTCTTCATGTTCCAAGCTGTGTGTCACTGTGCTGTTATGTGGCAGGCATGTTGCTTACCATCAGTTACACGTCCTGCTCGTCTTGTCCCTCTATATTTACGAAAAAAAATGGATTAAGTATTTAATTTTTTTGGCCTTAGATTATATTTATTAATTGTACATATAATGCATAAATTAATTGAATTTATTGTTATTATTTTTTCTTCTGGAATTATTAGTTAAATTAGTACATCTTTCATATTAGAAAAAAACAGTAATAAAATTGTTCTGTGGTCTGCTAGTACAAGCAAAGCTGTCACTACTTACCTGCTACATTTAAATACATAATAGGAATGTCACAAATTTATGATTTCTGAACTTACAATCCTAATATATCTTAATAAAAAAATTCTGGATGAAGCATAACTTTTTTTTATAGTTAAATTCAAAACACACCCTAAAACCAAAAAAAAACTTCAAAAAACCTCTTTTTAGTCATGTAGTGAATAGATTCTACTCATTAACCAAATCTTCAATACTTTTTGTTACATTAATCTAGATCAAGGTTCTTTAATTTTTTAGTTCTTTATTATTGGTGTTTGTAGGTCATGACTACTGCATCTATACCTTCGACCTTGGTGAAGTGCCTGTATCTGTTCTTCGATCTACCGGAGATACCCGATTCTGAGGCCGATATACAAGACACTAACAGTGATTTTACTCCAAGAGAAAGGAGGATATTGCTGCAAAAAATATTTGTGCAGGTGATATTGTCATATGTATTAGAATCCAATAAATACTCATATAACTACTGTTGTACTGTAACAGTAAAAACCTTTAACTTTAACCTTTACTTTAAAAAAAAACTTTATGTACCTCACTTAAAATCTATATTAGCATAGCATGCATTATATTGATTATGCAATGTTATATTCAAAGACTGGATGGAGTCCATCTGTATTTGAGTATTTACAGGTTCTATTTCCTGATCGCACTATATTCCTTGTATGTCCTTATGTTTTATATTTCATGTCCTTTGAGCTAATCTATCTAATTTCTCTAGTATTTTAAAATGTAACAAGGCAACTGTGTAACCTATACTTTGAAAGAAAACTTATCTGTGCCAATAAACTATTTGTATACAGGAAGCAGACCTCATTTTTCTAATGTTTTTTGTTATGGATTTGAACTGTGTATACCATATCATTGCTAGTTATTGAACTATCAAGCACGGAATGCGCAAATGTTACTGTGTTCCGGTGTGAAGGGCAAAGTATCCTGAGAAATTTTAGGGCAAAGAAATAAATCATCAAATGTCTAAGGGTGAAGAGTGCCATACACTGCTGGGCAGTCATTTTAACTCTTCATCTTAAAATAACATCATCATTTTGAGCTGTTATGAACACTTATATTAGTTACCATTAGAATCACGTCTTGCTCGACTCATCACTCTATCTTATTAAATAAAAAAAAACACTGCTTCATTTTCAACAGATTGTGTAAAGCAGAAATTGTGATCTAAATCCAGACTAATATTATAAATGCGAAAGTAACTCTGTCTGTCTGTCTGTCTGTCTGTCTGTCTGTCTGTCTGTCTGTCTGTCTGTCTGTCTGTCTGTCTGTCTGTCTGTCCGTCTTTACCGCCTAAACCAACCAACAGATTTTGATGAAATTTGATACATAGATAGAATAGATCCCGAGAAAGGACATAGGCTACTTTTTGTTCTGAAAAAAGGGTTAAAAGGGTTAAAATAAGGGATGAAAGTTTATATGGAAAACTTCGTCATTGTTGAAGAGCTATGAAACTTTACGTCTAGATATTTAACACGAAACCATAAAATGTATGTTTTAGCAGTTTTGTAGTTTCGAACTGTACCTACGGGGGTGGAATTGGGGGTGAAAGTCTGGAAGTTCAATATTATTGAAGATAAAACCATGAAACTTTGTATCTAGAAACACTTGAAATTCCAGCAATTTTATATTTTCTAACTATACGGGGATACTTATATAACCGCTTGATACACTGGCCGCTTTTGGCGTTTTACAAATTTGGCGGGAAAACGGGTGTCAGGTTACATAAGTGCGGTGTTTATGTTTCGGCATATGAAGTGCCACCTTACTTTTACCCGTTTGAGCCATTTACTCTCAAAAGCGTTTCAAGACGCTTCTAGCGGTATCATTTATTTATAATTAATGTACTTAAATAAATTCAAGATGGCCGCCGCTACAAAATGGCGGATAATTTATGTTTTATTAATCCCATCAATATGGGTATCAAATGAAAGGGCTCAACAAGCAGAATACAATATACTATAAAAAATTGAAATCCAAGATGGCGGCCGCTACAAAATGGCGGATAACGTAGGTTTTATCAATCCCATCAACATGGGTATCAAATGAAAGGGCTCAACAAGCAGAATACAATATACTATAAAAAATTGAAATCCAAGATGGCGGCCGCTACAAAATGGCAGATAACGTAGGTTTTATCAATCCCATCAATATGGGTATCAAATGAAAGTGCTCAACCAGTAGAATACAACGTACTATATAAAATTAAAATCCAAGATGGCGGCCTCTACACAATGGCGGATAACTTAGGTTTTATCAATCCCATCAACATGGGTATCAAATAAAAGGGCTTCACAAGAAGAATACAGTGCACTATACAACCTCAATATTTAAGATGGGCGCAGCCACTAAATGGCGTATCAGACTATCAGACAGAATTTTTGATAGTCGACGAGATTTCCATGGTGTCTTATCAAATGTTATGCATGATGGACGCTCGATTAAGGCAAATTAAGAACTGCTAAAATGAGTTTTTTGGAGGAGTAAACGTATTACTTTTCGGTAATCTTTTACAACTGCCTCCTATAAAATGATCAGGAACACCTGTTTTCAATTCTAATACGAAATTATATATATGAAAGTAGCTCTCTCTGTCCGTTGCCGTCTAACGCCTAAGCCACTTAAAGAGTTTGTTACAATTTGGTGCACAGATAGACTAGACTTAGGAAAGGACAACGGCGACTTTTTATCACAGAAAAAGAGTTGAAAAGAGTGGAAATGAGAAGTAAAAGTGTGCATGGAAGGATCTTTGCACTCTTTGTATGCTATTTTTAACCGACTTCAAAAAAGGAGGAGGTTATCAATCAAATCAGTTGTATTTCCAATTGTGAATCAATTTAGATGGGGTTTTTTTTGGTTGGTAGATTATAGTTCAGAGGTGGTCATATAAATTTTATCGAAATCAGTGGGGCGGTTTTTGAAATATGAACAACAAACTAAAATTTGCGTTCATGTAATCAGACGATATATCTACTAATATCTACTAATAGACTCTAATAAAATTTGGTGGACCGTCCCAATATGATTTTAAATTAAAGTCTGTTTTTGATTAATTTTTTGAGAACATAGTTTTTTTTGTAATTTGTCCTGTAAATTGTACATTTATTAATAAATATAAAACTTTGACTTAGACCGATTTTGATTAGGAAACGTGAATTTGTATGGTAGTAGACATACGAGTAGGTACTGCCTCAATTACTTTAATAAATATGTGGCGCGGACGAAGTCGCGGGTAAAAGCTAGTCTTAAATAATTCTGTAAAATTTTCAGGTTTTGGTAAGGTTATGCAGTCATCCATTCCCTTGTGAAGAGCTAGCAAGGAAAGATGATCTTAGTCTTCTGTTTTCCGCCATTACATCGTGGTGCGCGCCTCATAACATTATGTGGAGAAAGTCAGCAGCTGAAGTCCTCATGACATTGTCGAGACATGGACTCACACAGTCTGTTGTTCAGTATATCCACAGTAAGTAAATCTGATTGTCTAATTAGATCAAATAGTGCAAAATTTTTAGGGCCCTGCGCCATATGCGGTACGCCAAAGTATGGTAGACAGTAGAAGCCATTTATAATTGGTTCTTATAAAAAACAAAATTTTATTGTGTTGTAGACCACTCTCGTTGCGATTTACTAATAGAGTAAGATCCTAGCTCAGACCAACTATTAGTAAGCAATCTACAATGTAGCATGATCACATAATAGAACTACTACCAGTTCACGCTTGGATTAGTATATCGCGGAATTGTAGGTCTCTATTCTATTAAGTATCTACTCAGGCAAAGTTTACTCCATATATAATGAAAAGAGATAATCCACTTAGTATAAACCACTTTCGAGATTTCTGAATATTAAAGAAACTTTGAACTGGTAACGTATTTAAGTTTTGTAGGATAAAGAATTCTACAAATAATATCACTCAAAACCTACTGAAGAAATCTTGATGAAATTTAGTAAACAGATAGATAATATAGATTATAGATAATAAAAATTGTCTATAATGACACATGTACTATTTATTATCCTGAGAAAATAACGGAATCGGGGACTACGCGGTTGAAGCCGTGGGGCGTTGTTATTGTATAAGAACAAGTACCTAGTTGACATGCATACTTTTTTCGAAATGTACTAGATAAAAAACCGATAAGCTAGCAATTTCACGGCTCTGTACTACATTCTTGCTCTTTTTTCCTGAAACGTTAACTATGGTTATACTTTTGTTTTGTTTGCTTTATCAGTTGCCATTTCACGAACCGCTGTTAACGTGTTATCTATCTCTATTAGCATTCTAATGTTACATTCGCAATGATAATGTCCATATTCTAGTTGACTTTAAATATACTTTTATGTAAATTATGGCGATTCAGATGTTTGTAATTTTTTTTTACAGATAAGGGATGTGTTGGATTGTGCATAGAAAATATGCAAAGGATACCAGAATTAACGCCTTTGGAGGTAAATGTATACTACCACAGTACTAAAGGCTAGAGAAAGATATAAAAATGACACTTAACAATTGAAAGAAAAAAAATTGTTTTTTATTAAAACTTACGTTTTTGATTTAGGTTTGACTAACATATGTCAAATCGACAATCATTCATAATTATGTACCAAAAACATTTTCGAAAAATCATGAATATGAAGTTTTACGTGTAATACTACTCTATTTCAGGTTGTAGAGATGTTTGTCGCTGTTTTCTGCTTTTTGAAAGATTCCAGTGATGTCAGTCAATTATTATTAGACGACTTTCGAACTTGTCAAGGATATTTATTCCTGTCAGAGTTCTTGCTCAAGTAAGTGGATATGAAAATGAGACATTCAGAGCTGTCAAAATCTCACCACTTCGACTGTTATATTTGTACCAGCTATTTTTGCAATATATTGTGTAAAAATGGTTAATAACTAATTATCTATGGACAATAAGACGTTTTCAAAATGGAAAATATGTAACTTATATACATGGGTGAACAAAGATGTCAGTTTTTTTTGACATTGACATAAATATGCTTACTAAATTTCTCCAATAAAATGAAACATTTACGCCACGTTTTGCATAATTGAAAAGGACATTTTATTGTGATACTAGGAGTATTCTCATGGTATCACAAAAATAGTTTTGCGTAAATTTGCATAAACATTCAAACTATAATAATAAAAAGTAAAATGTCTTGTGGTTTGGACAAAACAGGCAAAAATTAAGGAAGGAAAGAAATTTGGAAGGGCGGGAGGGTTAAGTGTTGTAATCTAGGATAAGCAGATGAAGCAATCCGGGGTGTGGGCGTTTCGAGATGACGGGATGATGGGTCTGCGTAGGCATTAGAGTAAGCGTAAATAAATGAATCAATCATTGAAAGTATAGGTATTTGGTCAGGAGTGATATTAATTTGTACATATTTAACAGTAGAAAAATACATATTAACCAGGCAATTGCCGCGACTAAAACTAGTATCTTAAAAAAAGCAGGTGCTTAATAAACAAGTGGTATGAAAACAAATGCCGTTGACACACAGATTTAGTTAATTCACGGGTAAATCACTTGTGATATATAGTCCTTCTTCAGGCGCTTAAGTTCACTTCAGTTTCAGCCGATTGCGGTTGAAACTGACGATGCTTATTTCGGACGGAGTTTTCGGGCAAATTAAAAAAGCCGCCCCCGTATGACGATTGAATCTTAAGTTGTACTTGACCGATCATATCACACGTGAGTTATCCGTGTTTTTTTTAATAAACAGTTTATACGTTTCAAAACAGGTGAGATTTTGACAACTATTATGTTCACTTGTGATTTTAATGGAGTTTAGTACACATAGATTAGAATTAGCATGTGTGTGCATGTGTTAGAGGCATGTTCTTTTCTTTTCGTTCATTTATGTTAAATGTTTTGTTTATCACAGAGAGAGACAAGAAGTGCCCGATTATTTGACACCCGGGTAAGCACTGATAATTTATTATTTTTTAATAATTTCGCCAATGTCACCGTAGATGGCGTAAATAGTTGTTACAGTAACATAGTACAGTAACGTAATCATTGTTGTAACCCTATTATCATTAATTACGAATGTTTTCCGTTTTAAGTTTAAGCTAGTGTATTATGTGATTATAAATTTAGCTATGAAAATGGTGCATATAACTTCATTGAAACATCGAGATTTGTTTCTGCAGACATGGAATGAATAACGTAATTAATGACGGTAGATTAGCACGAGTATTCACATGTGTTGCTTTCATATGAAGGAGTTGAGTGATATTGTCAAAGTGTGCCTAGGGAAGTATAACACTTTGCCCCTTAATCAACCGCTAAGCAGTAATGCGCAAATATTACTGTGTGCTGGTTTGAAGAGCAAAGTGTTGAATGGAATTACAGGGCAGAGGAATATAACTTATATTTCTAGGTTACAAACGCGGTATTAAGTAGAGTGAAACTCATCATGTTCAGATAGCTGCGTGGTACAGTAATGCTATGGGCAAGCGTGTAAAAAAAATACCAATGGTAGATTCACACGAGTTTTCTGTTATGTGTTTTACTTTCTTATTAATGAGATGATTTATGAATTCACTGTTTGCTTCCATATTTTTGTGCTAATATACTGAAGAGTACCAGTTACCTAAAAAATACTAGAACAGATTTTTTTAATTAATATCAATAAGTTTAACTCACGACGTTTGATCTCAATCTGCCTATTGTTAAGTAGTAAGTAGTAGTAAGTAAGTAGTAAGGTCACTGTCTAGGTCTAGGATGTAATACATTAGCCTGGAATGTACATGTTTCCTCTAAATTTAAATACACCCAGGTTGTACCTACAGGAAAACACAGTATCGCACTTTTAAAGTGCATTTCAAATATAGGAAAATTAGCTGCCTGTTCTCTATCTTATCTCTCAATTTGGACCAAGTTATGCATAAATGCCAAGTTTCGTAAATATTGATTGGAGTTCACTGGGAACAAACATCATGACATTGGATTTTTATATATTAAGATTTAACAGCAAGGGCTGCGTTGTGCTCAAAATGATAAACTTTTATCTTGTGGACAACCCCGAAATCACAAAAAATATCATCTGCTTCATACATTTCGTATATTCTGAATGACATATTTCTATGAAACAGCTTATGTGAAAAGCTATCCGCTTAGGCTCTGGACCCCTTCTTGAGAAGTTTTGTTTCTTTGTGCATAGGAAGCTGTCAGCGATCGCTTTCACGATCAGAATCTGATTAAAAGGCTGCACTATAATAAACTCACTTTCACCGTTTTCTATCCCACCCAAGGCTAGAAGAGGAGCGTGTGAGCGGGACAGAAGCCCGCGCGGCTCTCCGAAACCTAGTGCTCATGATATCGTCGCTATGCGCGTGTGGGTTTTCCGAACTGCGGCCGACGCGTGCCAATACCGAGCTATTCCAACTACAAGGATTCGTGCTCCCACAGCCCTCTACGCCGGGGCAGGCGGTGAGAAATGTGCAGGCATTTCAGGTACGATTTCTAAGCTTGTGACAAAAAGTTATACATTTTCAGTATTCGTCTTAATTAGCTGTTACAAAGCCAATATAATTAAATAAATCTCCCCATTTATAAAAATAGTTGCAATCTTATCGTTGGGTTAGATTTTTTAAGAATTGAAACTTGAAACAGATTAAACAAAATAAAAAGTTCACCCTGTCCAATGCAGCTTCTGATTTCCTTAGCTGTAAGGTGGAGAGTGCCCGCCCTTCTTACTACACTAATTTAATACGTGGAAAAAGGTGTTTACAAATGTTTCTGGACACAATACCTTCTACGCCTGTAACATAAGGGCTACAAGATAGGTAAAGGATATTATATTGTCTAGGTACCATTAGATTGGCTGTCTGCAAACTCGTCTTGAAAACAGAATCTTAAGAACGTAAACTTAATGTACTAAATACCAAACTGTAAGCACACTGATTTTTCGTTCCAGGTACTACAATCAGTTTTCATAAAGTCGAATTCTCCGGCTCTCTGCTGCACGATATTAGATGCTATATCGAGCGTGTATCACGCCGACAATGCCAACTACTTCATACTGGAAAACCAAAACACTCTCAGTCAATTTTCCGACAGGATCTACTTGAAGAACGCCGAAATACAAGAAAAATTCTTTGAATTGCTCGAGTTTATAGTATTTCAATTGAATTTTGTACCGTGCAAGGAGTTGATCTCACTGTCTCTGCTGCTTAAAGCGAACAAATCGAGGAGTTGCAGCATACTCTGCATAAAGACTTTATTGAATGTGTTGAAGTAAGTTTTTACATGGCATAATATAAAACCTAAACAATATAGAACAGGTCTGAAGCAAACCATGCAGTCTATGTATCCTCCCATTGTTCAGAAACTGTTTTTGAAACCTGGGAAATAATCAATAAAAAATCACATAAAAGCACAACATAAAATAAACAAAATAATGTAAGCTTTAGATTTAGAATAATCTTGAAATTGAATTGTTGACACGAAAAAAAAGAAGGAATTTGTCATCTAGATAATTTTAGGAATTATTATCTAGAAAGCGGCACTAGATGCAAATACACAGGAATTCACGTTGTTTAGAATCCAGGGTTCAGTTTACCCAGTATCGATTTTATAGCTGGTAATATTTAAATTGTCTAGATCTTTCATGGGTCAGCTGATTAGTTTTATTCGTTTAGTAACTTGAACTCTTTACTTTAGTTTACTATTGAAGTTTTCCACTCACGATTTTTTTATTTCCAGGCACAATGTTATCTTCAAAGATGTATATAGAGAGGTGGGAATGCTCGAAGTATTCGTAACATGTCTATCACGATACGCGGTGTATCTTAAAGACAAACAACTGTTAGAAGAGGAAAAACTCAAAGAGAATACAGAAACGCAATCCAACAGTTCCAATGGCTCACCAAAAGCCCCCGACAGAAGAAAAAGACTGTCTCTTCGACACGATTCTTTGATAAAAGATCCCAAAGTTGAACAAGAAGAAGAAGAATTAGGTTCATTAGTGATGGAAGGGTTAACAGCGTTATTAAATGGAAATACAAACAATTGTAACGTTTTTAGAGATTGTGGAGGAGCGAAATGCGTTCATGGAATGGTTGTGCATGAATCGTGTAGAACGATGGCGTTGGGTAAGTGTTTCTGTTAGATTAGGGAGTCCAACCTCCTTAACCTTCTCTTAGATAGTTTGTTAAACTGCACCATGAAAGTTTCACTTTTATTAGAGTTTCAGTTATAGACGTAGATTACTTCATCATTTAATTTTTAACGTCGGTCCCTAGATGGTCCTTCAAACGTGTTTTTAGATTCCCTAGAATCGATAGTAGGTAATATTTACAATTAAAGTTCGGTAGGCAGTACACGCCACTGAAAACCAACTACCATAGGTCTCTTAAATAGAAATTGAGAGCTTAATAAAGATGTTACTACTTATTAATTACATTAATATTTGATTACTACGTTTTGTCATAATTCTACTGTAGTACAATACGCCGGAAAGAACCGATTTATGCTATTCAAAATAATCATTAATCCCAATATTAACAAACTTTATTAATTAGCTCCAAAGTAGCTCTTTTTTACGTCGAGGAAATCGATTTTATCAAATAGATTTTAGCTGGAAACAATATTAACTTGCCTAATACA
The DNA here is from genome assembly GCA_017562165.1 of Ectropis grisescens. Classification (NCBI taxonomy): domain Eukaryota; kingdom Metazoa; phylum Arthropoda; class Insecta; order Lepidoptera; family Geometridae; genus Ectropis; species Ectropis grisescens. Next base: position 12,709,656 of record CM029778.1, on the reverse strand, counting down.
AGCATGTTACATTTTTTCAGGTGTAATACGAGAGCTAATTGTGAGTGGTTCAGGCGAAGAGGATATGTCTGCGTTACTTTGCGGAATGCACGCAGCTCCTAACGATGCTTTGCTGCTAAAATTACACATATTGAAGGCTTTATTGGCCTGTTTGAGAGACTCGCATCGCACTCGGACGATATTTAGAAAAGTAAGATACAAAATTAAAATATTTACAATTTTTAACAAATTTTATTTCAGGCATAGATTTTATTCATATAATTGAGTTCTTTTCGACTTGTTCAGCTAGTTGATAGTAAGTTTGCCCCTAGCGCCGTAAGTGGTTTCGATTCCTACCTAGTACAAATAATTATGTGATGAATACAAGTTTGTTCTGTGTATAGATGTTCTATGTATCACAAGTTTGTTTTAAGAGCTTTAAATATTTTATTTTATATCTGCTATCTGGCTCACAAAATTCTAGCTTCGCTTAGGCCGGGGCTAGTTTCTCTAGTGTGAGGAGTCAATAAATATGTATTAAAGTGAATCTTTTAAACCAACCTTTCAAACTTTTTCGTCCATCTATTGCATGTCGCGTGACGGTCGGCCGCGGAGTAGGGGTAAAGTAAGTGAAAATCGCTCGACAGAACAGCCCAGGCCAATATGACGGCGGAACTCATTAAGTTACCTAACTTATTCAAATCGAATATTTTTCCAAAACGTTTTAGTTTAATTTACAATGCGCCTTAACCAAAAAAAAATTCGTCTACACTGCGAAAAAAAGTTTCACTTTTACCGTGGTTTAATAAAACCACACAATATTTTTTTACTAATTCTGTAAATTCTACATCTACGAGTACCCATTTATTTATGTATGCAATACTAATACTGAAGTATTTCGCAGGTGAGCGGTTTCGTATACGTAACAAGCGTCCTGGGTTCCCTCGAAGGCGTCCTCAGCGGGACCGTTCCTCTGGAAAAAGACATATTACAGCTGATTCACATTGTGTTCTACACTATTAGCACCGCCATGCGCTTCGAGCCGGCTAACGCGAAATTCTTTCACCACGAGGTAAGAAATAGTTACAAAACGGGAATATAAATGCCCTGGTGGCTGAAAGAGGAACTAAAGTATTAACCACCTACCAAAAAAGGGGTGTTATAAGTTTGACGTCGATGTCTGTCTGTCTGTCAGGGTGTCTGTTTGTGGCACCGTAGAGCCCAAACGGATGAACGGATTTCAATGCGGTTTTTTATTTAAAAGTTAATTTCCGTGGTGGTTCTTAGCTATGTTTGGTAAATAAAGATTCAAGATGGCCGCCTCCACAAAATGGCGGACAAAATGTTTCTTCACAACCTCAATATGGGTATTAAATAAAAGGGTTTGACTAGTAAAATACTATACACTATGACAAATTTGAAATCCAAGATGGCCGCCACCACAAAATACCGTATTACATTTTTTTATCACTACTCCCTCAATATAAATGATAAATGAAAAGGTTGGACTAGTAGAATGTTGTACAGATTACAAATTAATGCGAGATAGTCGGGGAAAATCGTTGCATAGGTAGGATCAAAAATGTAAGCATAGGTAGGATGCACATCATCATCATCGTTCCCAACCTTGTGTATAGGCCTCTTTCCTAGCATTCCATTATGCTCGGTCTCGTGCCAGTCGAGTCCAGATGGGAGCCACAACAGTAATTATGTCGTCGAATCATGTTGCCAATGGACGTCTGGAGCGTCAAATGTCCATCGGCAAGATGATTTACCAGAAAGCGCAAAGACCTAAAAATTCAACTGAATTACATAATCTACACTGAATTATAATAATATGATTATGTTAATTAACGAGAATGTGTCATTGCTATAAATAAATCAAGTAACAATACATAATCTGATTTCGTGTTCTGAAAAAACGTCTAAGTATATTGAAAATTATCAGTATATAGTTTTATTTATTAAATACTAGAGGGTTTACTCTCGTAGTTCCTTTCCCTTTTTTTTTCGAGATAAAAGTATGTGTTCTTCAATACTATAATCTAACTGTGTTCTAAATTTCAGCCCGATCCGTTCTCACGTTACGACGTTATTGAGCAACATATATCCTATAACTATTATAATATTTAGATTTATAATATCAGTAAGATAATAGGATGATGCGGATTCCATTCCAGATATGTATGACAACGCTGACTGATACGATTCGCAAGTTGGGCTGTTTCACCGACGACAAAGAACTGCAGAATGACACGGAGGCAGGTGATACCGAGCTTTACGAAGTATTCCATGAGATATTCACAGGGAACATATTGGAAATGACGTGAGTAGCAGTTTATGTGATTTATATCAGTAAATTTACATGATACACATATGTTTGCGTCTTGGGGGTTATCAATATTTATTTATTTATTTATAGTTATTCTATATCGGTTTTTTATCGGATACACTTCGGAGAGTGTGCGACTGATTTGTACCATATAATACCACCTTGCCCTTTTTTCTATCGGAATGCTCGTAGCTCGAAAAAGCGACATCGTTTCATGGTTGATGTTCCAAAGACACGAACGAAGAGATTTGACTCTACTTTCGTGATAAGAACGGCTAGGCTGTGGAATACGTTGCCTGAGAGCGTTTTTCCCGATAGTTACTATCTTTGTGTTTTCAAATCGAGAGTGAATCGGTTTCTTCTAGGTAAACACGCTCCATTGTAGACCGCATCATCGTTTAACATCATACGAGATGGCGGTCAAGTGTAAACCTATAAAAGTTAAAAAAATAATTCTACCGCTAAGCAGTAATGTGCAAACTACTGTGTTTCGGTTTGAATGGCATTGTTTCCAGTATGTAAAATGATGTAAGCTCATAGTCCCACAGTACAAGCTTTGCTTAATTAATTTGGGGCTTCATTTTGTTGTGTGTTTAATCTCGACTATTATTTACCTATTTATTTTATTTCATTACAGGTTTCCGGAAAAAGTTCCAGTGGTGTTTGTCCACGCCTGTATCGTGTTGCGGATGCTATACGACGTCGCGTTGGATTCCTTTGACAAGCCCACCTTCTGTGGATCACTCAACGTCAAATCGCCGAGTTTGACGAGACAAAGCTCGGCTATAAATGAGGTAAATTAATGTCTCTTTTGCCGTATCACTTTAAAGTGTACCTCACACCAATATTATGAGGATGTTTGCTTGTGTATATTTTAACTAACCGGTTGCGTAACATGGGCTATACTGATACCAGTGGCGGACTAACGGAGAGTCAGAAGGGGCGGCCCGGCCCGGGCCTCCGATCTTGGAAGGCCCCAAATGCATCCGAGTTCCCTTGCTCAAATCCTAAACCAGACTTTAAACAACATCTAACCATCGAGACTTTTTACGCAGTATTGATAATTTTTTTCACTTTGCTTCACGCACCCTATAGTTTGGGTAAATTCTCGTCTTTGTAGTGGGTACTTCCCCAGGAATCCCTAAATGAATGAAATGCAAATAATTCATTCTTGTATGTCTACTTTTACGTTAAATTTGCATCGAAAAATATATTACTATACATGGGCCTCATTTAAATATACATATTTGATTTCACAATATTAATATTTAATAGTCGATTTGTGTTCTGATATTTTCGCGAACGAATAAGCTTTTTTAAAATTGTAAGGTAACAAACACGATCTTATCTGTTCAAAGTAATTTCATTAACAAGTGTAATAGTATTTTTTTGAATTTTTATTGCGGTAAAAAAGTAAATGAATTCAGAATTGAGTTAGTGCTCTTTTGAGCATGTATTTAGAAAGTACGAGTAACTCTTCGTTTAATTTAGCCTAGAAATTATAATCTGTTGTAATTGCTTCAGCTCTTACATTTCGCGAGTGGTCCTTATTTTATATTTTTTGTAGTGAACGTTTATTAGGTTATTAGCACAGCTGTGCCCCGCGGTTTTACCCGCGTATATTTGAGGAAAATCTCTACTAAAATATCCATTGCTTTAAAAAGCTACAATCAGTAAGAGGACTATAGAAAAATAATGAACGACAATACAGGTAAAAGTATTGGGATCTACTAAAACGTGTTTTATAGTACAGGTATTTTAAAGTACTCATACTGATGGTTCTAATTACGATCAAAGTACTCATAATTTTTTATCGATAACATGCAGTTACGTGTCATTTTAAACAATATTAGAAAATTAATTCCGATTCCAATTCAATAATGAATTCAAGCAACATGTCATTTCAATACGATAATACAAAACACATTAAATTAAAATCCAAAATAACATGTAAATTAAATTATGTTACAAGTACTTAAAATCCAAAACTACATGTCAATCAAAGTACTGTGTAATTATAAGATATTTTTAGTTTTCTTTTCTTGCGGTAGAAGATCAAATTGGTTGTCTCTGTAACCTGATGCTCTTGATAAAGCAAAATATACCTAAGTAGTTATTGGTATGAAAGGAGTCTTGGCGTGAATCGATTCCTAGGAGACGGATTCCTAGGACGCAAGACACCGCGACGTAAATCGCTGTGACATAGAGCATCGCGACGCAAAGCAACGCGACGCATTACGTCGTGACACAAGACATCACGACGAATAGCATCGCAACGCATAGCACCGCGACACAAGGCATCACGACGCATCGATTCGCCCCAAGAAGCTTTTCATACCAATAACTACTTAAGCATATGTTGCGTTATCAAAATCATCAGTTTACAGTGATAAACAATTTGTTCTTCTACCGAAGGAAAAGAAAACTAAAAATGTGCATCGCGACATATGCGCTGCGGTGCCTTGCGTCGCGATGCTATACGTCACAGTGCCTTGCGTCACGATGCCTTGTGCGCGGTGGCTTGCGTCGCATAACACGCATAGCACCGCGACGCATACGTCGCCACACAAGGCATCGCGACGCAAAGTATCACAATGTAAAGCTTCGTGACGCATAAAACCATGACACAAGGCAGCGCGACAAGACATCGCGACGCGAGGCACCGCGACGCATTTATCCGTCGCGTCACAAGGCATTGCGGCGCATAGCATCACGACGTAAAGCTTTGGGACGCATAACACCGCGACGCAAAGCATCGTTACGCATAACATCGCGACACAAGGCATCGTGACGCATAGCATCGCGACGCATAGCATCGCGACGCATAGTATCGCGACGCGTAGCATCGCGACGCTTATTATCGCGACGCAAAACACCGCGACACATAGCATTGCGACGCAATCCCATCGCGACGCAAAGCATTTAACGTAAAGCTTTGTGACGCATAGAACCGTGACGCAAAGCATCGTGACGCATAGCATCGCGACGCATAGCATCGCGACGCATAGCATCGCGACGCACAGCATCGCTACGCATAACATCGCGACACAAGGCATCTTGACGCATAGCATCGCGACGCACAGCATCGCGACGCATTACTTCGTGACACAAGGCATCGCGAATCATAGTATCGCGACGCGCAGCATCGCGACGCAAAACACCGCGACATATAGCATCGCGACAAATAGCATCGCGACGCAAAGCATTTAACGTAAAGCTTCGAGACGCATAGAACCGCGACGCGTAGCATTGCGACGCGTAGCATAACGACGCATAGCATCGTGACGCGAGGCACCGCGACGCATTTATCCGTCGTTTTGCGTCGCGATGCTTTTTTTCTCATTTATTCAGACCATAGGATACAGTTATCACTTGGTAGCTTTGCATCGTCCTGCCTTGTAGCATTGCGACGCATAGCATCGCGACGAATAGCATCGCGACGAATAGCATCGCGACGCATAGCATCGCGACGCATTACTTCGTGACACAAGGCATCGCGACGCATAGCATCGTGACGCGTAGCATCCCGACGCGTAGCATCGTGACGCATTACGTCGACGCAAGGCATCGTGACGCAAGGCATTGCGACGCATAATAACGTAAAGCTTTGTGAAGCATAGAACCGTGACGCAAGGCATCGCGACGCGTAGCATCGTGACGAGGAGCATCGCGACGCATTATTTAGTGACACAAAGCATAGCAGACGCATAACATCGCGACGCGTAGCATCGCGACGCGTAGCATCGCGACGCACAGCATCGCTACGCATAACATCGCGACACAAGGCATCTTGACGCATAGCATCGCGACGCATAGCATCGCGACGCATAGTATCGCGACGCGTAGCATCGCGCAAAACACCGCGACACATAGCATTGCGACGCAATCCCATCGCGACGCAAAGCATTTAACGTAAAGCTTTGTGACGCATAGAACCGTGACGCAAGGCATCGCGACGCATAGCATCGCGACGCATAGTATCGCGACGTATTACTTCGTGACACAACGCATCGCGACGCATATCATCGCGACGCGTAGTATCGCGACGCGTAGCATCGCGACGCTTAGCATCGCGACGCAAAACACCGCGACACATAGCATTGCGACGCAATCCCATCGCGACGCAAAGCATTTAACGTAAAGCTTTGTGACGCATAGAACCGTGACGCAAGGAATCGCGACGCATAGCATCGCGACGCATAGCATCGCGACGCATAGCATCGCGACGCACCGCATCGCGACACATTACTTCGTGACACAAGGCATCGTGACGCATAGCATTGCGATGCAATACCATCGCGACGCAAAGCATTTAACGTAAAGCTTTGTGACGCATAGAACCGTGACGCAAGGCATCGCGACACATAGCATCGCGACGTGTAGCATCGTGATGCGTAGCACCGCGACGCCTAGCATTGCGACGCATTACTTCGTAACACAAGGCATCGCGACGCATAGCATCGCGACGCATAGCATCGTGACGAGGAGCATCGCTACGCATTATTTAGTGACACAAAGCATAGCAGACGCATAGCATCGCGACGCGTAGCATCGCGACGCGTAGCATCGCGACGCACAGCATCGCTACGCATAACATCGCGACACAAGGCATCTTGACGCATAGCATCGCGACGCATAGCATCGCGACGCATAGCATCGCGACGCATAGTATCGCGACGCGTAGCATCGCGCAAAACACCGCGACACATAGCATTGCGACGCAATCCCATCGCGACGCAAAGCATTTAACGTAAAGCTTTGTGACGCATAGAACCGTGACGCAAGGCATCGCGACGCATAGCATCGCGACGCATAGTATCGCGACGCATTACTTCGTGACACAACGCATCGCGACGCATATCATCGCGACGCATAGCATCGCGACGCGTAGCATCGCGACGCTTAGCATCGCGACGCTTATTATCGCGACGCTTATTATCGCGACGCAAAACACCGCGACACATAGCATTGCGACGCAATCCCATCGCGACGCAAAGCATTTAACGTAAAGCTTTGTGACGCATAGAACCGTGACGCAAGATATCGTGACGCATAGCATCGCGACGCATAGCATCGCGACGCACAGCGTCGCTACGCATATCATCGCGACACAAGGCATCGTGACGCATAGCATCGCGACGCATAGTATCGCGACGCGTAGCATCGCGACGCACAGCATTGCTACGCATAACATCGCGACACAAAGCATCGTGACGCATAGCATCGCGACGCGTAGCATCGCGACGCATAGCATGCGACGCATAGTATCGCGACGCGCAGCATCGCGACGCAAAACACCGCGACACATAGTATCGCGACAAATAGCATCGTGACGCAAAGCATTTAACGTAAAGCTTCGTGACGCATAGAACCGCGACGCAAAGCTTCGCGACGCATTACGTCGTGACACAAGGCATCGCGACGCATAGCATCGCGACGCACAGCATCGCGACGCATTACTTCGTGACACAAGGCATCGCGACGCATAGCATTGTGACGAGAAGCATCGCGACGCATTCCTTCGTGACACAAAGCATAGCAGACGCATAGCATCGCGACGCGTAGCATCGCGACGCGTAGCATAACGACGCATAGCATCGTGACGCGAGGCACCGCGACGCATTTATCCGTCGTTTTGCGTCGTGATGCTTTTTTTTCTCATTTATTCAGACCATAGGATACAGTTATCACTTGGTAGCTTTGCATCGTCCTGCCTTGTAGCATTGCGACGCATAGCATCGCGACGAATAGCATCGCGACGCATTACTTCGTGACACAAGGCATCGCGACGCATAGCATCGTGACGCGTAGCATCCCGACGCGTAGCATCGTGACGCATTACGTCGTGACGCAAGGCATCGTGACACAAGGCATCGCGACGCAAGGCATCGCGACGCATAGTAACGTAAAGCTTTGTGACGCATAGAACCGTGACGCAAGGCATCGCGACGCATAGCATCGCGACGCATAGCATCGCGACGCATCGCATCGCGACGCACCGCATCGCGACGCATAACATCGCGACGCACAGCATCGCGACGCATTACTTCGTGACACAAGGCATCGCGACGCATAGTATCGCGACGCGCAGCATCGCGACGCAAAACACCGCGACACATAGCATCGCGTCAAATAGCATCGCGACGCAAAGCATTTAACGTAAAGCTTCGAGACGCATAGAACCGCGACGCGTAGCATCGCGATGCGTAGCATAACGACGCATAGCATCGTGACGCGAGGCACCGCGACGCATTTATCCGTCGTTTTGCGTCGCGATGCTTTTTATTCTCATTTATTCAGACCATAGGATACAGTTATCACTTGGTAGCTTTGCATCGTCCTGCCTTGTAGCATTGCGACGCATAGCATCGCGACGAATAGCATCGCGACGCATTACTTCGTGACACAAGGCATCGCGACGCATAGCATCGTGACGCGTAGCATCCCGACGCGTAGCATCGTGACGCATTACGTCGACGCAAGGCATCGTGACGCAAGGCATCGCGACGCATAATAACGTAAAGCTTTGTGACGCATAGAACCGTGACGCAAGGCATCGCGACGCGTAGCATCGTGACGAGGAGCATCGCGACGCATTATTTAGTGACACAAAGCATAGCAGACGCATAGCATCGCGACGCGTAGCATCGCGACGCGTGGTACGCGACGCGTAGCGTAACGACGCGTAGCATAACGACGCATAGTATAGCGACGCGTAGCATCGCGACGCATGGCATCGCGACGCATTTATTCGTCGCGTCACAAGGCATTACGGCGCATAGCATCACGAGTTCACGATGTAAAGCATTGGGACGCATAACACCGCGACGAATAGCATCGCGACGCAAAGCATTTAAAGTAAAGCTTCGTGACGCATAGAACCGCGACGCAAAGCATCGCGACGCATTACGTCGTGACAGAAGGCATCGCGACGCATAGCATCGCGACGCACAGCATCGCGACGCATTACTTCGTGACACAAGGCATCGCGACGCATAGCATCGTGACGCGTAGCATCCCGACGCGTAGCATCGTGACGCATTACGTCGTGACGCAAGGCATCGTGACGCAAGGCATCGCGACGCAAGGCATCGCGACGCATAGTAACGTAAAGCTTTGTGACGCATAGAACCGTGACGCAAGGCATCGCGACGCATAGCATCGCGACGCATAGCATCGCGACGCACCGCATCGCGACGCATTACTTCGTGATACAAGGCATCGTGACGCATAGCATTGCGATGCAATACCATCGCGACGCAAAGCATTTAACGTAAAGCTTTGTGACGCATAGTACCGTGACGCAAGGCATCGCGACGCATAGCATCGCGACGTGTAGCATCGTGATGCGTAGCACCGCGACGCCTAGCATCGCGACGCATTACTTCGTAACACAAAGCATCGCGACGCATAGCATCGCGACGCATAGCATCGTGACGAGGAGCATCGCTACGCATTATTTCGTGACACAAAGCATAGCAGACGCATAGCATCGCGACGCATAGCATCGCGACGCGTAGCATCGCGACGCGTAGCATCGCGACGCGTAGCATAACGACGCATAGCATAACGACGCATAGTATAGCGACGCGTAGCATCGCGACGCATGGCATCGCGACGCATTTATTCGTCGCGTCACAAGGCATTACGGCGCATAGCATCACGAGTTCACGATGTAAAGCATTGGGACGCATAACACCGCGACGAATAGCATCGCGACGCAAAGCATTTAAAGTAAAGCTTCGTGACGCATAGAACCGCGACGCAAAGCATCGCGACGCATTACGTCGTGACACAAGGCATCGCGACGCATAGCATCGCGACGCACAGCATCGCGACGCATTACTTCGTGATACAAGGCATCGCGACGCATAGCATCGTGACGCGTAGCATCCCGACGCGTAGCACCGCGACGCATTACTTCGTGACACAAGGCATCGCGACGCATAGCATCGAGACGCGTAGCATCGCGACGCATAGCATCGTGACGAGAAGCATCGCGACGGATTCCTTCGTGACACAAAGCATACCAGAATAGCATCGCGACGCGTAGCATCGCGACGCTTAGCATAAAGACGCATAGCATCGTGACGCGAGGCACCGCGACGCATTTATCCGTCGTTTTGCGTCGCGATGCTTTTTTTTCTCATTTATTCAGACCATAGGATACAGTTATCACTTGGTAGCTTTGCATCGTCCTGACTTGTAGCATTGCGACGCATAGCATCGCGACGAATAGCATCGCGACGCATAGCATCGCGACGCTTTACATTGTGACACAAGGCATCGCGACGCATAGCATCGCGACGCATAGCATCGCGACATAAGGCATCGTGACGCATAGCATCGCGACGCACAGCATCGCTACGCATAACATCGCGACACAAGGCATCGTGACGCATAGCATCGCGACGCGTAGCATCGCGATGCAATACCATCGCTACGCAAAGCATTTAACGTAAAGCTTTGTGACGCATAGAACCGTGACGCAAGGCATCGCGACGCATAGCATCGCGACGCATAGCATCGTGACGCATAGTATCGCGACGCATTACTTCGTGACACAAGGCATCGCGACGCGTAGCATCGTGACGCATAGCATCGCGACGCATAGTATCGCGACGCGTAGCAACGCGACGCGTAGCATAACGATGCATAGCATCGCGACGCGTAGCATCGCGAAGCAAAGCATCGCGACACAAGGCATCGCGACGCATAGCATCTCGACGAATAGCATAGCGACGCGTAGCACCTTGACGCCTAGCACCGCGACGCCTAGCATCGCGACGCATTACTTCGTGACACATCATAGCATTGCGACGCAATCAATCCATCGCGACGCAAAGCATTTAACGTAAAGCTTCGTGACGCATAGAACCGTGACGCAAGGCATCGCAACGCAAAGCATCGCGACGCATTACTTCGTGACACATAGCTTTGCGACGCAATTAATCCATCGCGACGCAAAGCATTTAACGTGAAGCTTTGTGACGCATAGAACCGTGACGCAAGGCATCGCTACGCATTTGTCGCGACGCAAGCCACCGCTCACGAAGCGTCGTGACACAAGGCATCGCGCCGCATAGCATCGTGACGCAAAGCATCGCGACGCGTAGCATCGTGTCGCGTCGCACCGCGACGCCTATAGCGTCACGGCGCATTAATTCGTGACACACGGTATCGCGACGCGTAGCAACTCGACGCGTAGCATAACGTTGGATAACATCGCGACGCGTAGCATCGCGACGCATATCATCGCGACACAAGACATCGCGACGCATAGCATCGCGACGAATAGCATCGCGACGCATAGCGTCGCGATGTATAGGATCGCGACGCATAGCATCGCGACGCTTAGCATCGTGATGCGTAGCACCACGACGCCTAGCATCGCGACGCATTACTTCGTAACACAAGGCATCGCGACGCGTAGCATCGCGACGCGTAGCATCGCGAGGCGTAGCAACGCGACGCGTAGCATAACGACGCATAGCATCGCAACGCGTAGCTTCGCGACGCATAGCATCGCGACACAAGGCATCGCGACGCATAGCATCTCGACGAATAGCATAGCATCGCGACGAATAGCATCGCGACGCGTAGCAAAGCAAAGACGCAAAACACAGCGATGCAAGGCGCCGCGACGCATAGCATCGCGGCACAAGGTTTTGCGACGCTTAGCATTGCGACCCAAAGCATCACGACGTAAAGTTTTGCGACGCATGGCATAGCGACGAAAGGCATCTCGACGCAAAGTATTACGACGTAAAGCTTCGCGACGCAAAGCACCGCAACGCAACGCAAGGCACCGCTTCGCATAGCATCGCAACACAAAGCATCACGATGTAAAGCTTCGTGACGCATAGCACCGCGACGCAAAGCATCGTGACGCAAACCTCCACCATGAAAGGCACCGCGACGCATAGCATCGTGACGTAAAGGATCGCGACGCAAAGCACCGCGACGCATAGATAGCATCGCGACACAAGGGATCGCGACGCATAGCATCGCGACGCACAGGACCGTGGCGCAAAGTACCGCGACGCAGTACGTTATTATGGGTTTGACATTGTCCTTCCTAGAGAAGGCCCCTAGTCCCAGCTGTGGGAACATTTAGTGGGTTGTTTATTTTTATAAAACATAAATACTTGTTCATAGATACATAAATATATTTCAATATATGTTTACCCATTCAAATCAATTACTACCGCTAGTAACTTTTGTAAATGTAATATGTTTTAATCTACATATATTTTATTTAAGCGTAAATCTTTTTACGCTGATTTAAAACACAACACAAAAATAATTTTATTAAACAAAAAATCCTCATACATATTTTTTTATATATTGTTGCTCATTGTTATCAGACAGTGCTATTCAAGCAAATTAAACATAGTTTTGTCATTTTCAGTCAAAGCCGGCCGGCCGAACCGCGCCTCTGAATCTCTCCTCTGGCGGCAACGGCGGCGAAGCTTGGGTGGTGCATTCGGGTGTGGTCATAGTGCTAGCGAAACTACTGCCCGCGTTGCCTCGCCCCCCCGGAAAACGAATCATATGCCAGAGCGATACGGGACTACCTTGCACATGTGCTCAAGAGCCTAGTGAGAAGGTGAGTTGTTTACATGTTACTGTTGTTACTTGTTGATATGTTCCGAAATGGTGAAGTATGGAAGGGCACTTATTTGGTAACCTTGCACATCGTAATAAACGTCAATCTATAGTACGAATTATCCCTGATACGATTTTGTTGATTTTATATTAGACACGACAATATTGTCCATGCTACATTTGAATACTGCATTAGTTATGTAAATGTAGAAATCTGTATTCGGTACATTTATGTACGAAGTAATGCTTCTTTAATTAGGGTTCCGTAGCCAAATGGCAAAATACGGGACCCTTATAGATTCGTCATGTCTGTCTGTCTGTCTGTCCGTCCGTCCATCCGTCCGTCCGTCCGTATGTCACAGCCACTTTTCTCCGAAACTATAAAAGCTATAAGATTGAAACTTGGTAAGTCGATGTAATCTGTGAACCGCATTAAGATTTTGGTACAAAAAATAGAAAAAAAACAAAAAAATTTAGGGGTGTCCCATACATAGAACTGAAACTCAAACATTTTTTTTATCAATACCATACTTGTACATATCTATGGATAGGTCATCAAAAATGATATTGAGGATTCTAACATTTTTTTTTTCTAATCTGAATAGTTTGCGTGAGGGAGTGGTGAAAAGAGTGTCCCCCCCCGTAACTTCTAAAATAAGAGAATGACAAAAATAAAAAATTGGTTTGAATGATATCTAGTAAGTAGTTTTATTTTAATACGTCATAAATTGACTATTGTTAAAACCCTGATTAAAGTAACAACGAAGTACAAGAACTTTTGTACTATGTTACTTGCTGCTACGGAAGCCTTCATGGGCGAGCCCGACTCGCACTGGACCACTTTAATTTTATTTTTTATAAGTACAAGTATGACTAATGTAAACGCGAAACTAATGCTCCTTCTGCGCTTGCCCAAAGTTGGCTAGGTAGTAGAGGCCACGTGAGTGACATGAGGTCAACTGCTCTAGGTACTATTTAAAAAATAAACGCATAACTTAAGCGGATCGGATCGAATGTATGTGCCGCTGTGCGCGCTTGTCGCAAACAATCACTCTGAAGAGATAGACGTTCACAGAGTCGTTAGACAATTTAATTATTTTTTGGCTGTTGGTGTGTGGTGTGTGCGCGTCGAAAATTCGCTCTCATATATTTTACCAAGCGCGCGAAAAGAAGTATAATTTCAAACATTAGATAGGTTCTTACCGATTATGTTTTTTTAGTACTCAGTCGATACTGAAGCGAAAACTATTTTTTGAAATGAAAACTTATTTTACCGCGCCACGCACAGTTTCTCCGTGGGCTGTGAATTGAGCTCAAGCGTCACGCTCTTGAATGAAAGATATCTTCGGATGAACTAGCGTGAAATGTTGATGCATTTCTAGATGGCCATGGCGTGTTACCGTAGTAACAATTATACATGTCACCATGGCCGTCTAGTCAACATGGCCATGCCGAGACGACAATGCTTTGAAGTTTTATTCTAGACTAGCAGTGTCCTCCGGTTTCACCCGCGTAGTTCCCAAAGTGCGCTTTGAAATTCTGAGTTATAAGTTTCATTTCGATCGGTAGTCCCTATGACTGCAATTATTGAAGTGAAATCTTATTTTGGCGCGCAACAGACGGGTTTTTCGTGGATTGTGAACTGAATTCTAGCATCAAGCTCGGGAACGATAAGAAATGTTCGGGAAAACTTGCGACCATGACCATTGGTCATTTAGAAGTGCATCAGCATTTCCTGTTAGCCATCTAGAAATACGTCATGCTGTCGCATTTCTAGATGACCATGCTGACGTCACGCACTCCAAAGCTATCAAATTTTAAGTTATAAGTTTTCACTTCTATCGGCAGTTCCTATGACTGCCAATTTTTTTTTTAATACTGTATAATCGATACTGAAGCCCAAACTTTTCTTTTCCATTGTTGTCTTCTAACATGATTGGTTTTCGGCAGCGAACGCAACCAGCAAGTGATGTGCGGGTGCGGGCTGGGCGGGGCGGTGCTGCGCGTGTGCGGCGCGGCGCTGCGCTGCGAGCGGCACCCGCTGCACGCGCCCGCCATGTACATGCTCGAGCGGCTCGCGGCGCACGCGCTCCGACCGGCAGAACTCAGGTAGCAAATAAATAAATATTGGTGGACAATTAGTGGAAAAACACACACAACACAAATATTTATTTATAGGTACTGTGATAATATTAGCGAGCACACTTTTTCCTTGTGTGGGAGAATAGTACATTATGGTTCAAGTGTGTAATGTTGGTGGTTACCGGTGAGGCGCCATTGAGACCCGAGCTGTTTGGTAATTGTCTTAAAAGAGCCGAGAACGGTAATCATCAATACATGCGTATATCAAGACGACGTTTTTCAATTGCTAGCTTATCAGTTTTTTTATCGGATACACTTTGGAGAGTTTGGAACTGAACTGCTTGATCTAATACCACCTTGCCATTTTTTCTATCGGACTGCTCGTAGCTCGGAAAAGCGGCATCGTTTCATGGTCGATGTTCCAAAGACACGAACGAACAGGTTTGACTCTACTTATGTGATACGTACAGCCCATAGCCTAGTGCTATGGGCTGTACTTGATGATATATGTGTATATGTGTATGATAGTAGACTGCGTTGCCTGAGTGAGATTTTCCCGATGGTTACAACCTTGGTGTCTTCAAATTGAGAGTGAATTGGTTTCTTTTAGGCAAACACTGCATCGTAGAACGCATCGCGCTTAACATCAGGCGAGATTGTGGTCAAGTGTTAAATTTGTTTCCTAAGTTGCATTTATCACTTAAGTGGTGTGAATAATAAATCATTTTCATTAATTCATAACGTTTGCAGAGAGTTCCTCCGAATGGGCAACCCGTTGAACTGTGTGGCGCCAGAACAAGGCCAGATCTGCAAGCCGGGCGGGCCGGTGCCTCTCACTAGGATCAAGACGCTTGTTTCTATGACCACGCCCAGAGACTACAGGTACGTATTATACGCGTACGTGCGTACGTACCCGTAGTTGCATATTACAAGGTAGACATTGCTGGCAAACAATCACCATTTCGCCCCAAATTATGTATTATGAAAGTAAGGTCGCTGAAATAATACTTACATAGTTGTAAAAATGCAAACACTTACTTATTTTACATAGAAACACAGACTCTGAACTGATATTTGCGCTCATCACACAGTTATTTGTACTGGATGGGAATCAAATCCACGATCTACGGCTTCACACGAGTTATTACCAACTAAGCCTCTAAACCAGCTATTGCTTTGTAATAGGTACGCAACTACAGGTTTGAACCCACTTCATGTACCATTGTTATTCTAGCATAAACATACTAATTTATGTTTCTACTGCTGCGGTAGGTGGATGACACGTGTCCGCTAATGAAATCTGTATTGGAGCACGCTGGTTTACTCATAACGTTTTCTTTCATCGTTAAAGCCAGTGGTGGTGACAAATTTACATCTGCACTTGGAAAAAATCTCAGAATGAAGGCAAGACAAGGAGGCAACTAGGCTACCCATGCCCTCGGCCTCGGTACGCCTTTTTAATCGTCTCTTTGATAGAGCATATTTATTTGAATTTATGAACTTATTTGACTGAGTTTAAACGACGTTCGAATAAAGACTCGCGTCACACTGCGATGTCTAAAAAACGTATATTTTCATCCCCAGGTCCCAAAATTCTTGCACTCTGCCACCGTTTGTTGAGTTCGATATGTCGGCGGAAGGCTTCGGTTGTCTATATCTGCCGAGTATCGCGCCGCAGTCTGCGAACTTAAACGCGTTGGGGACGCAAGATAACGCCACGCTGGGCGGTATTGGATCGGGTATGGAAGTTTTCTACCTAACATTTTACTTAGAAAAAAAACAAACATGTTAAGAATTTGTCATTAGAGCGATATGATGGTTATAGTAACAGTACAGTGTCGCGCATCTATTGGAACATGAAGAGTTCAAATTATTACCTAGCACTGCACCGCGCTCGTCGCTCAGAGAAATAATATGCTTTATGCCCTGTAATTTCTCGAGAAGCGTTGCCCTTCAAACCGGAACAGTGATTTTTGCGCATTACTACTTGTTGGTAGAATAACTGGTAAAAGCAAAAACTGCAGAGATCAACCACAAAAAACATCAATTATAGGTTAACTAGGAGCTCCCCGCGGCTTTACCTGCGCAATTCCGATTCCTGTTATTTTCCTGTGATAGAAAGTTCATCTGTTATTATAGTTCTAGAGTATAATCTAACGGAGTTTCAAATTTCGACCCGATCCGTTCAGACGTTCCGATGTGCTTGGCCAACAGACAATCATCCAAACATCGAACTAAAAATCAAAACTGTCGCATTTTACTATCTATGCTAATATTATAAAGCTGAAGAGTTTGTTTGTTTGAACGCTAGGATCTCGGGAAGTACTGGTCCGAATTGAAAGATTCTTTTTCTATTGGATAGTCCATTTATCGAGGAAGGCTATAATATTAATAGAAGCGGAGCATGAATCAAGAATGTAACAAAATAGGGGAAAAATATTGTTGAGAGATTTCGTACGTTTCGTGCTTTGACATGACACATGACAGCATGTTTGTGTCTAAGATTGCGTCATTGAATATCACAGATTACATACCTCTTGAATATAAACCTTTTCTAATCAAATTTGTTTCTAAATCTGAGAAGGTACGACCAATTTCCGACAGATGGCGAAGCAGGTAGCTGAAGAGGTTTTTTGTTTGAAAGCGATATTCTCAGGAATGACTGAACCGATTTCATTCATTCTTTCACCGTTGGATATGTACGGGATCCCGATGAGTGCTATATATGTACCACGGGCGATGCCGGGGACATCTAGTTTAATATATCAGAGGTAGTAGGATGTCAACTCGCAGCATTGTAACGTGAAGTTAAAGCCAGCGTTTCGTTTTCAGGTGACCGAGTATTCCCCCCACAAACAGGACTGACGTACTCCACCTGGATATGCGTAGAGAAATACTCCGACCCGCGGTCCGACCCTCACTGCGTCAGACTGCTGACTCTAGTCCGGAATATCAACAACAGCCGAGACGAGCACCTCGTGTGTTTGACTGTTGTGTTGTCAGCGAGAGATAAAGCTATCATCGTATCGACGCAGGAGACTATAGTGCCACAAAGTTAGTAAACATGGAGTGCTGTATATTTTATGTAGGAATAAGCAGGCCAATTTACATAGGCCTTTTTCTCACCCAATAAGTCCAACCCAATAAATAAAGCCGAACACAAATGAAACAAAATAATTATTATTTCATAATTACAAGTCCATTTTATGATATAATTTTAGTTCAGCATAAGTAAGCATTCACAATGTCTGGTAGCACATTGCAAGTCACGCAACACCTACAGTAAGGAAACCCTTGTGTCATAGGTGCTTCTAATCGTTCTTCTCAAGGATCTAGTTTAATTGATTTGTTTTGCGTTACATTTGTAATAGTTTTTTAAAGTATAGAGTGATGAGGCTGTCATGGCATATGCCTATGTAAGCAACATGCCTTACCTTAAATAACATCACAGTGACACACAGCTATTGGAACATGAAGAGTCCAAATAATTACGTAACACTGCACTGCCGTCGTCACCTATAGATATATTATGTTGTTGTATCTCTATGCCCTGTAATTTAACTGGATATAATCGTTATTATGTTTTTTGTAGACGTAGGCTCATGGGAACCGGAAGGTGGAGGTGAATGTGGAGCCCGCGTGTGGTGTCCGGACCTACAGCACGAGGGACAATGGCATCATCTGGCGTTAGTGCTCAACCGAGCCGTGCTCAAGAATTCTTCATTCTCTCTATATCTCGATGGTAAGAGACAATACAATACATACCACTTTACAGACAGAAAACATAAGCATCAAAAAAAAGTTGTCAGTAAAACAACAACAACACATAATGTGCACAAAGAAAATTTGTTCTTTAAAGTAAACACGCTCCATCTTAGACCGCATCGTCGCTTAATATCAGGCGAGAAGGCGGCCAAGTTACCTATACAGTTAAAAAAAACTTTTTTTTATGTTGGAATAATTTCAGCGGTTCATTTGACGTTAATGATACAATTAAAATAACGACAGATATTTGCAGCAAATCTCAATACCTATAACAATTATCAGGTCAACACATGCATTCGGGAAAGCTTCACTACGTGAGCGCAAATCCCGGCGGTGGTGCAGCGACACTCTCCGGCGCCTCAAGTGTATACTGCGTACTTGGGACACCCCCCGCAATGGCGACGCTACTCCAGACTGGTTTGGAGGCAAGGGCCGGCGCTGTTGTTGGAAGATGTGAGTTAATTCACTTGTGCCTTATTTTATTACGTAGTAGTGCATTATGAACCCTATAATGATAAGAATATTTTTCATTGAATCGTTATATTCTAATAACTCTCGACGCAAAAACGACGATATGTTAAGGTTTGACTTGTCTGTGTGTATATGGGGATGTCTCTTTATCTGTGATATAGTTACCGAATGGGTGAACAGATATTGATTCGTTTATTTGAAATATGAATTAGTTGGGATTGTTTTTAGATTCGTTAAGTAGAAACGAGCCAAGATGGTCGCCGCTACAAAATGGCGGAATACGTAATTTTACAAAACTCTTTTAATATATGTATCACATGAAAGGGCTGGACTGGTAGAATACACTATGATACATTTCAAATTCAAGATGGCCGCTGCCATGAAATAGCGAATAACATTTTTTTTCACAACTCTTTCAATATGGGTTTCACACGAAGAGACTTGCCCACTATTATTATACCGTAGTAAACTAACGGTACACTACGACAAATTTAAAATCCAAGTTGGCGGCTACCACAAAATGCAGGTTTTAAAATCGGTTTAATTAAAATTAATTTAATTAGTTATTATATTAAACATTAATCTTTACAGGTACTACCAGCTCAAACCATCTCAGTCATATATCAACTGGGGCCACATTATGTAGGCACTTTACAGGCTCCATTACCCCCCAGGCCAAAGTCAAGACCCACTTACACCTTTAGTAGCCGAAGAAAAGGTGGTATTCGGCATCAACGCTCGCGCCATGTCCCAACTTACGCTGGCTAAAATACGCAAAGTATACAGTAAGAACGATAACAAAGCTATAGCGAAGCAGCTGGGGATGTCGTCGCATGAAAACGCAACGCCGATAAGGATATTGCACAATTCGGCCGGACATTTGATGGGCCCGGCGAGATGCTTGGGAGGAACTGTCGTGGGGTATTTAGGTGTCAGAGTATTCTGCTCGAAACCTGCTGCAATAATGGTGAGTTTAAAATGTAATAACACTTTATTGGCACCTTATAATGCGGTCATCATATAAATATCATCAGTTCATCAAAATTACAAAGAACAAAGAATTATTTAGCTGAAGAAGAAGAAGATTACAATATCAATGACACATTGTACAGTCATGTTACATTGTACAATCTAATTAGTACTCCATGTTTGCAAGTGCAGATATTCTCCCAGCCTCTCATTTGCCTTGTTCTATAATTTAATACCTAGTAACTTACTCCAACTACTTAGGAACCAAAGGCTCTTGATTACAGAGATACACATAAATCACGAATCGACAGCAGTGGATGGGTGAGCCCGAAGTTCTGTAGACATACCGCAATACAAAAAAAAGTGATTGTTTGTTCAACGGGTTGCGGGGAATAAATTAACAGTATTGATGCCATACTTATTAATGTATGATTTCAGATTGACACAGTTGGAGGATGTTCAGTCCTTCTTGGCCTCATTGCGATGGCGCAAGACGTAGAATGTTTGTACGCAGGCGTTAAAGCATTAGTTTGCGTAGTCCGCTCTAACAAAGCGGCACAAGCCGAAATGGACCGGCGGAAAGGATACCAAACACTCGCCATGTTATTAAAAAGAAAGAAACAACTCTTAAACTCGCATATACTGCATTTAATTTTCGGACTGGTCGGAACTGTTGACAGTCAAAAGGAAACGTCTTCGATACCCAACTTGACGGCATTTCAAGTGAGTTGGACGCTCCAATGCTATGAAGTTTGTATTTTTGTATATTTTTATTTACTCTTTTTTATTTTAGCTTACTATATTTTATATTAGTTTATTTTATGGATAGTAGAGTTTTCAGAAATTACCAAAAGATTGCTTTTTCAACTTGACGACTTATTAAAGAAATTTGTTTTTTATTTTATTAGTACAAAATGATTCGTGAGTTCTGACGGAGTTTTCATTTTGTGACTTTCAGGATTTGATATGCGAATTAGACGTTTGGCTCGGCGCACCAGGTGGCCTCATAAAGTCTCTCTTAGAACATTTATTAGAACTGGCCACTGAGACCGCTCATAGAACGCACAATCTACGCACAATGAGGGAACTTCAGCTAGTATCCAAACTATTATACATAATAAACGACGTAAAAGTAGTCAGCACAAAGAATGTATTGATTCAACTACTGGCAGCTTTATTGGGCGGACAGCCACGGCCGAGCGACTTACTTTGTTTGGGTCAATTCATGGCGTATACCTTACCTCTACCATCACAAACGGAAAGAGGAGTCAACCCTAAAGAAAGCGATTGTGAAAAAGAAAGTGAGGGTGAACAAATCATTCTACGCAACAAATGCTTCAATGTCCTCCACGGGCTACTTTTTACGCAAAGGAACCTTGTGAATGGGATAGTCTGTGAAGAGATATCGAGGGTGCTCGGCATGGATTGGTTGCTGATCTTTATGCAAGAGAACGTTCATCATACGACGGTGCTGTGGGCGATGCGGATTCTAGTCATTCTTTGTTCAGGGCAAGGACAACAGTCTGCTATTATGCAGAGGTAAATAAAAGTATTTGTTTTTTCAAAAATATTAACGACTCCCTAACATATTTGTTTTAGTTCGTAGTACATACGTAGTACAGAAGTATTACACATACTTCTGTAAATGAACAATTAGCTAATCACGAAAATATCACCCACTTTCTTTCATATAAACAAAGAACGGGAGGGGTATTAATTAAACAACACTTTAAGCGATGGCGCTTTTGTTATTAATATTAGTCATCGCTGGGGACGTGAGAATCGAGTCGGTGAGGGAGTTCGTGGCCCGTCTATCGCGGAACATGTTTGACCGCGCGGACAACGGGCCACACCCTCACCTCAACAATTTTGCCCCTCTTCATACACGCCCCCCTGACGTACGTACATGGCGTGCCCTCCCCAGAGATCTTCTGTCATCCGATCCGGACAGGGACGATGGAGAAGCACAATGAGGCCACAAAACTCACCACATAACCACACTAACACAACCCTAACACACCACACGACCACTTAACACATAACTAACCGCAGCATGCGTCACTAGAACGCAGCTAACAGGGGGTCACTTGTAGGCTAAAAAAATAAAATGGCATCAAATAAAAAGTACTAGAAACAAAAGAGTTGCGGCGTAAAAAGAGCCATACGCCGCCCAACTGCCGTACACTGCCCACCTACAAGTGACCCCTCTAACTTCCCCCGAGCCAGTGAGCTCGGGAGCCCTGCCCCGGCAATGAGGTTCGCCTCGAGGCCGGTTCCCAGACCTCCCCCTCAGGGAGTGAGGAAGAACACACGATACGATATTAATATTAATACTTTTATGGTGTATTATAGATTTCGCGAAGGTGTCGGTAATGGTGGCTGGCTGCGTCATACAGAAATGGTTGCGTCTCAACAGCAAGCGGGTGTGGTACTTACCGCCGCCGTACATTCACACTCGCACTTGCATATGACGATATTACACACATCGGGATTCACGCTATTGCAATGGTATGTAGAGAAGTATTGATAAGAATAATGGATAAGGATCATTCGATAAAGTAAGGGCCCATCAGGAAGAGTTATCAATAATTGTTCAGTTAAATATCATCAACTTTCTTAGATTTTATCTTTGATAATATATAACTTTTCATATTTTTAGTGATGTTGTAAAATGGATTGAATAAGTTATTTAATAGTCGTGATGTAAAAAATAACTAGCTGACCCGGGAAATATTTTGCCATATAAATTATGAAATAAAATAAATGTAATTTAAAAACTCAAAAAACCCCGACTGCATAAAAAGTGAACTAAACTACCGTACGTATTTACTTACATACTATAAAAACTGAAAAGAATAAAACAAGCACTTAGATTTCTGGTGGTCTTATTATATTATTATTCTACAGCCATTCTAATTGTTCAATAGATCCCGACTGTTCAGTTGTTATGTTGCTTTACTAAAACATATTTTATTTTCTGGAATAGTATTAATTCAATAACATGTTATAGAATTCTAGACCACCAGAAATCTAAGTGCTTGTTTTATTCTTTTCAGTTTTTTATAGTATGTAAGTAAGTACGTACGGTAGTTTAGTACACATTTTATGGAGTCGGGTTTTTTGAGTTTTTAAATTATATACATTTTATACTTTTTAGTTATGAACAATATTATTTTGCTCAAAGTCAGTTGTTATTATGGTCAACAAAATAGGCATCTTTTGGTTTTTGACCAAATGTCTTCGTTTCTACTGATAATATGATACATAGGTTTTTCTACTGCATGTAATTTTTATAGTTTTATGTAAATACCTATATAATCATAGATTTCGAAGTTGAGTACCTACTGAACCGTTTGCAGTCGGAGATGGGCGACCCAAGCGGAGTAATCCGAGCGATTCCGTGTTCCCACCATCAGCGGCAGAGTTGAAACCTCATGGAGGTTTTAGTAGGTAGATAGAGGCACCATATCCATACATGGTATAGAGTGCAACATAACCCGGCCGTGTCCCCCCGGGCGGCAGGGTATGCGGATAAGCAGGACATGTGCCTGATGAGAAGCATGGCTACCACATAACACTACAGTGACACGCAGCTATTGGAACATGAAGAGTCCAAATCATTACCTAGCACTGCACTGCGCTCGTCATTTAAGATGTTATATCTCTAAGCCCTGTAATTTATCTGGAAACATTGCCCTTCAAACCGGAACAATAGTAATGTTTGCACATTCCTGCTTGGCGGTAGAATAACTGGCAAAGGTGTGGTATTTCCACTACAATTATACGAAGTTTTCTGCTACCTATAAATGTGAGAATGGTTGTTACGCAACTTTAAATCGATACCCAACCTAAACGGTCAGCTAAATCAAAAAACGTTGAAAGAAAGCTAACATTTATTTTTAAATGCCTATTCAACGATACCCATCTTGACATAGTTTGTTCATTTAATTTTTTTATTTGGACAATATGGGGTTCGGTAGCCGCCATTTTGAATTTACATGTCATGTCAAGTTAATGTCATGTCTTTAGTGTCACTCGCGTAACTAAGAGAAATCGATTGACGTGCAATTCATAAAAAATCGGTCCGGGCGTTTGGTCTGTATCATAAATACATACATAGACTGATAAACACATTACCACTCCTTTGCGTCGCGCAGTCGGGTAAAAACAATACTAATATCCCTATTGAAAATAGGGGTTGGTGGTAGAAGGTTGAACATGAATGGTTATTTTTAATACCAAATCAAAAAAATATATGCAAAGTATGAGTTGGCCTCTGTTATCACTTTTAAGGGATATAAAAAAATAGTCCATGACTTATTCTCAGACCTACCGAATAGACATAAAAAGAAACCTTAAAATATTGGACGAGTATGGTGTGACAACAACAAATAATGTCACACGAGAATGTTATGTATAAGATAGCACCGCTCGTAATTTGGCTACATTATAGCTTATGTGTCATTCTCATGTATAAGCTATAACAACTGTAAAATTTCATATAACTCCGGTTTTTTTGTTCGATAAATAGCAAACGTTCCACCCCTCTATTTATATGACCCCACAAACATTCAAATAGTATTTGTATTCATGAATGGCCTTGTGGATTTGGACGAATTTTATCTCTTGAAATATCGCTCTCGGTATCTCAGGCAGATAAAATTATGGAGACTGCGGAACATGTCGTTTTCTATTAGTCGCTGTCGTTCAACTGTTATAGATGTGAATTTAGAGCATTTGCGTGAAGATTTGCCGTGTTTAGTTTAAGATAAAAATGTGATTCACTTTGTGTTATCGACATATTTATATTTAAAATCTAGTCTTCAAAAATAAAAGGCGTGTTTGGACGTTTGTTAATCAACTTGGAATGAAACTACTAACAAAAAAATAAACAGTAATATTAATAAATTACATAAAATGTTTCTAAAAAATAAATAAATTTTCTCCGAAAGAAAAACAAAAGCCGACTTCAATTTATAATCAAACTCGATTAAATTTCATATTTTTTTGTTAAACCAACGAAACACATTTATTTTTCCAATGAAATATCGAAGAAGTAGGGATACGTCGTCGAGGTAAGCTAATTTCAGATTTTTGTCAATTCTTTTCAAAAACAGATACATTTCGATATAATGTATGTGGACGACGACCTTTAAACTATAATCTACCATATCGCGTAACATATACTCTTATACATAAAAAAATAAGAACCTTCTATTTTTTGGAGTCAGAAAAATACATGTTTTTTTTAGTGCTTTAAATAACTTAATAAAATACATACAAAAGAACTGTTATTTTACTTTTTGAAGACAATAATCAACCTTTTTTAATAATTATTTGGCCTTTTCTAAAATGTTTATATTGTTTCAGGCTTGTACTCTCCCATTTACAAATACCAGAGCTGTACTACCTTCTATTTGGCTTAACGCTTGGGCAGCCAATGAGAAACATTGGCCCTGACAGGGCCGTATCTGTGGAAAGAGTGTGGGCCGCGGCTTGGGGTTCATCGGCGCCTTCTCGGCAACCTTCGGCCGCCGTCGCCGCTAGGATCACCCTCTGTCCAGAAGCGGTCGTGATACTCCTAGGGACGGTTCGGGCCTTGATTCACGCTGAGAAAGATGCGCTACCGGAATGGCTCGTCGATCATCCTGTGGGTATTGTACAGGTAAGTCAGCACTCCGTACCGTATCCACACCGTTTTGTTTTACTCTTCGTTTCCGCTGTCGATGGTTTCCTGGTAGAGCGGGAACAAACACTGGAAATTTCTTATACGTTTATTATTGATGGCTCCATTTATAACACTAAGGATTTGTTACTGTTTGTACTGTTTTTCTTGTACTTAGCCTGGTGTGCTTAATAAAGTGTATGTATACTTGTTCAGCAGGCCATAGGCTATACAAAGTCTCCATACAGATTCTCTTGGTTGTACAAAATGCAGTACTGTAAGATCTAGATCTAAATTTAGTTTTCCTACTCAGAAATTACTGTTTGGTTTTGATTTTTAAATATACTTACATTTTTAATTATTGCTTGATGCCTTCACTGTGGACGGAAACATTAAATTAATATTTATTTCATTTATAGGTTCTGTTTTCACTTTACAATACATTGCCGGATTTCGTCCCAATTATGATGACAGCAGAAGTTTTGACTGCACTTGCGTCAACACTGTTCCCGCCTAACTCGTCAGATGATATTAACATGCGTAAGTCAATTATAATCCTTGATACATGAGTCTAAAGTTCATAGAAATGGCTTCATTAAACCTGGTTTACCCATAGTCGATCTTCAGTGCTAACTTAAGCAGCCCAGTAAATGTCCCCACTCCACTGAGACTCGGGACCTACAGATGTCTTCGATTTTTTTTTCAGAAACATTTTTGCCGGTTTTCTTGAGATATTATCCATCACTGTTAATGCAAGTGGTTATGACAAACTCGTCCATCTGCACTTAAAAATACTATAGATGACATATGCTTTAATTCTTCCTGCGTGCCAAATTTATTACATAAACTAGCTGAACCCGCTACTTCGTTCGCGTAAGCAGATGTTACTGACTTATACATTAATTGGAAGTATCGTACGTCAAATATTTGGATAAGTAGTCATTGAAAAACCTTTGAGTTTGAGTGAATTTGTTTTTCCACACAAAAATTTATTTAATTTTATCATCTTTATTTTTCTTTTTTTAAACAAAATCAAAAATACTTAGTAAGGTTTCGTAGTATCGAACATAGCCGTAAGTGTTAAGTTTGTAGGATTTTTATAGGATACATTATGAAAAGTCTGAAGCTAATGTGCATGATCTGATACCTACTTCCCTATTTCTTTTTATCCGCAAGCTGTTTTCTAGCTGTTACCCGCGACTTCGCCGGCGTAAAATTTTGAACGAAGCCTGTGTGGAATCAAAATAATTAAAATTTTGAGTTTTAATGATATTGAAGCAAGTTGAACCCGTAAATCTAAGCCAAGTCCTAGTGAAATGTTAATGTATGAATTTAATTGTAGGTAACACAGAAAAATATCAAGAACGAAAGAATCTAAATTTGGCATCATCATCCTTTTAGCAGCAAAAACTTATTAGTACAATTTAGAATACCAGTAACGCCACCTAGTGATGAAAGAAAAAAAATACATACCACAATAGCAAAACATCGATTTAAATGGTCTTTAGTGCTTTTAGATTTAAACTGGCATTAGCGCCGTCTAATGAGAATATTATGTTGCTTGTTATTTTGATTGTGAACGCAAATCACCTATATTATCTACGCCAAAACAGGTGCATATATATTTTTCATTTTGGCTTTTACCTTACCATCACATCAAGTTCCTGACGAAAATATATGCTTATATTATATGGAGTTAAATGAAAAATGTAGACTTATTAGCCCATGTGAAATTTTAGACTCTAAAACTATATATGTTTCGTATTTTTTAATTTCAAATTATTAATCAATAAAACTTATTCGTCAACCCATATCGTTGTGCCGTTTTGACGTGATAGTTAATATTTGTTTCCTTAGGGCCCATGCTTCTTTTCAGGTTGATAGGTAATAAATATATAAATGTGGTATTTCAGACTATGAGTTATTTCTGTTTCAATTTTCTACCAAATTTGCTTAGTCTTTCCTACGTCACAGTAACCTATAAGTAACCGATTTGCTATTTCTGAGTTCAAACTACGTGTGTTTCGAATTCTATCCAAATATGTTCAGCCGTTCCAACGTTGTCCTGTAAATATGAATGTCACTGTTTGGATGTTTGTTACGTAATACATAGAGTACTTAATTACTTATACATAGGCAATGTTCAGCCTATGTGTTCTTCCAGACTGTAATCTAATTATGTTTCAAATTTCAACCCGATCACTTGATACGTTCCGCCATGATTAAAGCGGCAATAGAAATACATCATCTGCGAAAATTTCAACTGTCTAGCTATCACCGTTCTTGAGATACAGCCTGGTGACAGACGGACGGACGGACGGACGGATAGCGAAGTCTCAGTAATAGGGTCCCGTTTTTACCCTTTGTGTACGGAACCCTAACAACGGTCTGCTTCGGTCACCGAAGCTTGTTGAACACTACCTTTAAATTTTAAACAGTATTTGGATTGAAATAATACGTTTTCTAATAAGGTACGGCTGGTCTAGTAAGTTACAGCTGACCTAGTCGGGAGAACGGCGACTGTCGATCCGGAGACCCAGGGTTCAAAACCACGCGCACCACTATCTTTTCAGAGTCATGTTCGTAATGCCGGTAATTAAAACGGTGAACGAAAACACCGTGAAGAAACCGAAATCTACCTATAATCTAAGTTCTAAGTCATATGTCATCCACCAACCGACACTGGGCCAGCGTGGTGGATTATAGCCTTGTCTCTCTCTTTGCGAGAGAAGGCCCCGACGCCCAGCAGTGGGAACATTTAATGGTTTTTTTATGCTGCTACGTATTATGCAGATATGTTTTCTCCAAAATACAAAAATCTACTTCAATGACAGATAATTTAATTCTGTCATTCGACTAAATTTTATAAGAAGGTATAACTATGTCGTACAGATAAATTTAAGCTGATTTTAGTTTTTTGTTGATATTTGAAAAACTACCTCCCTGTTTTCGATATCTAAGATCACCTCTGAAGTATTTTCTACCAAACAAAAAAGGAATTATCAAAATCAACTAACAATTAGTGGAGTTATCGCGTAAAATAAAACCAAATAAAAAACATGCAACCCGATTGAGACCATCACAGACATCGATTATAACCGAATGATGTTTGTTTTTCCACACAAAAATATATTTTTTGACAATTATTTTGTCATCCAAGACGACGCGACGCGATCACGTGGGCACTTTCTAGACTCTAGAATCTAGATATTCTGTGGATCTTCTGTGATACACAGAATACTTAGAAGTTAGTATGTACCGAACGCGCCGCGCGTGTCGTTATTATTTAATGTTTGTGTAATTTCCGAACCAACAGACCGATATTGTTCAAATTTTGACGGGACAATAAAACAAATGTGTTCTTTCTAACAAAAAAAGAATTAATGAAATTAAACAACGCAAACATGAGTTACAACCAAATACACATTCTGACTTTCACCCCCTCCCGCAAGAAAACCGATCAGAATTTGGGAATGAAAAGTAGCCTACAGCAATGTCCTTAGTATAAACTAAAATCATGCTAAGTTTCAGCTGAATTGAATCAGTAGTTTCGGCGTGATGCGTGATCCCTATACAGAAAGACAGACAGACAGACAGACAGACAGACAGACAGACAGACAGACATGAAAGAAAAAAAATGCAGTTTCGCCATCAGTATCGACTATGGAGTGCCCCAAAAAAAAAATTGACAAAATATCTTCAATGTACAGAATTCGACCCGTTACAGTTTTATTATAAGTATAGATTAACCTCTATATATATAAAAAGACCCTGAAGTCCGTGAATATTATTATAATAATAAAAATAAAAGCGAAAAAAGGACAGTCGTTCTTGGCAATAGTCTACATCGACTTAGCTATCCATCGGTTATGACTCGTATCGAGTCTAACTGATATCTATATGGGTAATATAAGTGTGGTGAACAATTACAGCAATATGCGAAAGCGGCGAAAGCTCAGGCGCGTCGACGCCCGGCTCCGAGAAGGAAATCGTCATAGGCGGGACAACACAGAGCGCGGCCCTGACACAACACCCGGCGAGACAGGCTGTCATGGACTTCTTGAAGGTCGTAGTCTTGGACTCACTGCCTTTGAACGTGTCGGGGAAGACTGCACCGGTAAGTCTTCGGAACTTGTCTTTTTTACCAAGTAATTGTACTTGATTTCGTCGCATAAAACGTCTGTACTGAGTCTTAAGGATCGTGTTTCA
This sequence comes from Ectropis grisescens, assembly GCA_017562165.1. Lineage (NCBI taxonomy): Eukaryota > Metazoa > Arthropoda > Insecta > Lepidoptera > Geometridae > Ectropis > Ectropis grisescens. Next base: position 12,679,576 of record CM029778.1, on the reverse strand, counting down.
CATATCATTATAAAAAAATATGGGTCTAACCCTGATATCACGATAAAAATCTGCACTTCCAGGCAAAATGCACTTTGGACTTGACAAAATGTTGTAGAACAACATTTTCTTGATGAATAGACCGCGACCCTTTCGATATCGATCAATCTAGGTTACTCTGTAAAATATTGGCACCGATAAACTACTAATTAATCCATTTTCTGATAAACGTAATATTAACTGTTCCGCCAAGTATATTGGTAGTATCCCTTCTCGTGACACAATTTCAAGACCCAAGCGAAACAGGAGGGGCTCTAGTAGTATACATAAACGTTTGCTAACAATATTTTGACGCCATTCGTTACTGAATAAATCTAATTGTCGGTTATCTGGCTCCATTTATACCTGATTACCCGACACTGCGTGTTTGCTGTTGATACTATAATTGTGCTGAGCATGACATATTGATTGATTATGAGTATTATAGTTTGCTAAATGTTGTCGTAGTTTAACTATCACGTTTGATGATTTGTTGTCTGATCTTTTTTTTTTTCAGAGCCTAAAGCACAGTAACCCGTACAAATCACTATTTATTTATTCGTTTTTTTATTTAATTAAATCAGGGCTAATTTCACTTTTTAAGAGAGTTGAAATTATTATTTGTAAAACTATGATTAAAAAAAATCTATTATGGTACTCACACGTCGAAACATGTCGTAGGGCATTGGCAATTTATAAAATAGCATTATTTCGAAATTCACTATTATGCCATCCAATCAAAACGTCGCCCATTGCCATAGTGTCATCGTTGGAGAACTGTAACTCGATAATTTTTAATGTGACCTTTTGGTAAACGTCACTCCCGTCTTATTTTCTTAGACAGAAAGAGAGGGGTGTGTCATTTGACAACTGAAATACACCCTTTAAACAAATAATAAATAAATATTTTGTGGACATTTCTCACACAACATTATCCAGCTCAAACTAAGCAAAGTACAATGGGAACTAAATAGCTGATATAATAGCTCATATAGTTGTAAAAATGTATTTATTATACAGAAGTAGAAATACACAGATATAAAGCAAATATTTGTGGGTGGGAATCGAACCTACGGCTTTGCAGGCAGCCTTACCACCGACTAAGGCACTAGGCATGCCAATCATAGAGTTATACAAATAAATCGGACTAACCCAGCCCGGCTTCCGTTTTCTAGAGCTCGGATACAGCCGACTCAGTGCCGCCTTCAATGTTCTGTACGCCATGTAGCCCCTGTACCGCGCCGAGATCGTACTTTTATTGCGTAAATATGGCGTTTATTATTTTAAACTGATTTACTATATCTACTCTAACCTGTGCTAACGCTTGTGAAAGATTGCTCCCCGTGGGCTGTTGTTTTGCTCTCGAATAGCTCTAGAATAATGTAAATAAACCTTAAACTATGTGCTTTAAGGTTTTTTAAACGTCGGACTGTTAAAAAAACGTTTATGGAGATATTAATTAAAACGCCTAATATTATTCGTTGAAAAAGTATTTTAGTGACAAATACTTCTTAGGATTGGGATTAGGATTGTTCCCGTTCTAGATAAGTCTTAAAAGTCACGTTGTGTTGCTTTTCTGCATCACTATATTTTGTAGTTACATTTTGACTGATTAATAACTTAGATTATGTGAACTGTTTTTTACCAATATCTGAAATAGTGAGCTTTAACGTCCTTATTTTCACTGAAAAATATCACAGTTAGAGCTTGCAATTAAATAATTCTAAAATGTAGTTATACACATTAATCACTATTTACGGGATATTAACATGGTGTCACAGGTCCCCGATATTTCGATGTTTCATGCACCATATCGGTAAAGGGTAAAATGACGATTACCGCACAAATTCGTCAGTTTGCCCGAACACATTACACTGAACAACCGTTAGTTAGTGTTTGTTTAAAACAATGTTTACGACTTAGTTGTGAGTTTTTCAATTTGTCCTAAAAATATCGAAATAGTTTCTGAGGGAGCAATCTTAACGCCACTAACCTGTATCTATAAAATATAAGACTATGACTGCGTTTTCGCACTCAATTGGCAGCGGAAAAATAAAAATGGTAATGTGGTAACCCATTCAATATGAACAAGTATTTTTAACAAAACTACAAAAATAATTTATCTTGCTTACAAAATATTTTTATTTTTGTAAAATTTTGTGAGTTGTGAATTATCTCCACGTGCACTTCACGAAAAGAAGTTCGTAAATTTTTACTGATAAACATCTGTACTCGTACATAAACCCATTTCTGATAACCCATTCACAGCATGACACAGTTACGCAATAGCACACAATTCACACCAACGCTTACCAATATGATCAAATTGCATAACGACGACCACGCACTTGCTTCGTATCCTAGACATCTTAGCCCATTCACAATAGCCTACGCCACTTAGTAGCATTTAGACCATTTTGGTACAGCTCACTTGTATTGCAATTTCACTGTAGTACCTTGGCTAGCACTTGCTAATCCGTGGTTTGTGCGTCTATGTTGGGGGGAATCAATTTATTTTCAAGTGATTAATTTGTTTGAGTATGAATAACTTTAATTTAGCCGAGGTAAATAATGTCAAAGGTGCTAAGTGCGTAAATGTTAGCTTGAAATATTAGTATCGTGATATATAAACACCGCATGACGTAAGCACCTGTTTGAAGCACGAGCATGCTGCGTTATATGAGTATCTATAAATTCTATACACATCCACAAAATATGGTAATTTGGAACATACCTTGTGGTTACGATTTAAGATTGATATTTGATTGAAATATTTTAGGTAATTGACTTGGTGCTCGACGCTTCGCCACCGAACTCTACAAGTCAACAGCAGATTGAATATCAGACCGAAGTTCTAACGACGCTGATGGAGAATCTTCTAAGTACGGAACTTTTTGGATCTGAGTCGAATATTTCTAATGTGTGCTATCTCGCTGCGAGACTCGTTGATAAACTATGGCAGGGGCAACTGTCAAGGGATCCACACGAGGTTAGTATACATATTTGAGTGAGCCAGTTAAATGTGAGCATTATAATAAATCGTAATTTTAAATGCACTTATACTTTTCAGGTATTCGATTTCATAGTGAAACTAGTAACGCAAGCGAAAAAGAAGTCTTCAGTGATATCTTTAGAAGGCCTCCATCATTGCTTGAATAGAACCATTCTGTTCCTGCTGTCGCGATCTACAGACTCCATCGCTGATCAGATGTCCGTTTTAGAGGCTTTACATAAGCTGACGACGAATCGGTAAGATTCATAATGACAAATTCACAAATAATAACAAAATGGTAAACGTACTTGTTCTCTTCCTGCATACTCTAGTACCTAGCAAGCCGCTGCTGTGTATGCTTTTATATAGGTTACTCGTCCCTATACTCGTCCAATACTTAAATAAGTTGACGACGCGACGTTGACAGGGTAACCATTTTTAAGTTAACGTTTCATTGGTTAATATAATTTCACGATAATAATAGTTATTCATTAGAATTTTGTTAAAAGTTACGTTTAGATAATAATATAAGAGTATTATGAAATTTATAAATTATCGTGATAACGACAAAAAGCTCATTATGTTGTTCATCAAAAAGTTTTCAAATAATACAAGTCTTATTATTGTAAAAGTAGTAAACATTAATTTACTTTTTTTATCTCGTGACCATCTTCTAATTCTTTCTTGAATATGTTGTTGACCATTTATCAACAATTTGTCTTGTAATATTGAAAAAATTTGAAAAAAAGTTACATGACATTCTTATTTTCTCTAGTTTGCTAATATTTGGTGCCGGAAACCATGAGTTGGAATTCATCGGTTGTCTGATGTACTGCCTGTTACAACTGAGCGCAAACATGAAGATTGCCCTAGACTCTCACATGCGGACCACTTGGCATGTCAACCCGAGCGGAGACCTCGAATCAAGAGATGACAAACTTACAACACATCAAGGTATATCTATCTAAATAATTTTCTGACTCCTTTGAGTCTTTTTTTTTTAAATAAATAGTGACTAGACGAGCAGGACATGTGCCTGGTGGAAAGCAACATGCTTGCCACATAACATCACAGTGACACTCAGCTATTGGAACATCCATTGGAGTCCAAATCATTACCTAGCACTGCACTGCGCTCGTCACCCAAATATCTAAGATGTTATATCTCTAAGCCCTGTAATTTCTCTGGAAACATTGCCCTACAGACCGGAACACAGTAATGTTTGCACATTACTGGTTGGCGGTAGAATAACTGGCAAAGGTGTGGTACTTCCCCAGGCAGACTTTGCCAAGAGTCCTACCACTATAAAAAGTCTCAAAGACTTACAAGGGTAAGTCTCAAACGAGTACAACCCGAAAAGTACGACCCTTGTATTGTTTAGAAACATGGTATTTGCTAAACACTTCTTATTTCAGTTTAGTCTTAGTATTTCGCGTAGCCACGATATTGTAAAGTGTAATACTCGTATTCTCCTAAGATATGTGCGTGGAAAAAAAAATGTGCGTCTTTGTGGCATAGCATACTGCAGTCATACGATACTAATTTGCAGTAATCCGCTCACAAATGATAAATTTAAGAATTTGCTGAGAAGTATACGCAAATGCGTTTAAAAAATGGTTCTGGTTATCAATTTATCTACTCAGGACGCAACTTAATGGCGGGAGCAGCACGCCGTGTGTGGGAAGAACTGTACGCTTGTAAGAAGCCAGCGATAGAAGAGGTGTTCAAGATGACACTAGTTCCGCCCGTGGGCAACGCCCGCGCTCCCGACTTGACGACTGTTAGGGAGCAACTCAACGAGAGCGCGCATAAACTCTGGATCAACTATATAGATACTGAAAGAAAGGTATATTAATAATCCGCTAGTTACAAAACCGACTGGACGCCTTCGTAACCTATACACTAAAAATGGCTAAATTCTAATGTATCTCAAAATATCTCATTCATTGTACGCACATATTGATATTTTTTTTAATTGTCTTAATGGCTACGTCTCTATCCCATAAAAATCCCTAAGCCTTTGTAATTTTATAAAATATCTTCAGAACAGAACCCAATTGAAAAGAAAATCACTAACTGAATTGTAAGAGTATGATTAAGTTACTGCTGTACTAGTCGGGAGAAAGGTAATTACCGATTCGGAGCCCTGATTCGAATCCCAAGCGTACTACTGTCCTTTCGAAGTCATATGCGTGCGAACTGGTCTGCTGTTTGATATTTTATGCTTATGAAGCGTATATTTTATTTTAGGCCGTGTACAGAGTACCGTGGGAGCTTCACAATCAAATCCAGTCCAAGATACAGAAAGTAACGGGTGGACTGACGCGCCTCGCTTCCAGGACCAAGGTGAAGAAGGAGGATTCCGCCAAACTGAGGCCGAACCCACCGCGGGACCATGCGCTGGCTTATATGCAAGACCATGTACAATTAGTCAGGTTAGTCCAAAATCAAGTGTGTTATTTTATGCAAAGTATATAAATTAGAAAATCATTAAAGTTTTATACGACGTGGAATTATTTTTACAGTAAATTACATTTATTTATCATTCGTTTTCGTAGTTATTTTACGTCCAATTTTAAAATCTTAATACGAATGAAGTTAAGGTTCTAATCGTGTCTACATGTTTGAGAAATTTTGCAAGTGCATTTATACAAATTAGCACAAGCGAAATGATGCGATTAATATTGCCAGAGCCAGCTATAATACCAGCCTGGGGCACCAGTGAGTTTGTTCAGCTTTTCCTGTTAAATCACAAGATTCATTGTTTCAAATATTATCTATTGATTAATAACTAATTATTCTCCTTAAAGACAATCTTGGTGCGCGGCCCTAACAAGCAGTGCCAACACAAGCGCTCACACAACTCGCTACGTTCAAGCGGAGTGGGCCAGTGCTTGGAGGGAGCTGACGAGAGAACGCGCTCTCTGGGGCCCTCCCACGCCCTCGCCGCTAGACAAATGGGCACTGGACAGTACGGAGGGTCCCTGCCGGATGAGGAAAATGCTGAGAAGGAACTATCTCTTCTACTTGCACTATCCGTACCGACCCGAGCTGGAGAATCCAGATAATGTAAGTAATGAAGCATTCTACCACTATCCTATCAATATTAAAAACTAGCAGCTCTCAGCTCTTCGCGGTTTCACCCGCCGTAAATTTTGTTCCCTTTATTTAGTCGCGATAAAAAGTACCGTATGTGTTATATCATAGACGAGATTTATCGCGAAAAATAATGGAAACAGGAACTACGCAGGTAATGGACGCGAGACGCTTTTAATTATATATAAATATGTACAGATATACACCATGAATACCCACCAGACATGTGGCTAGTTAGGAATACACGCTCAGGCTCACTTTTATACAAAACCACTACAGACAAAGTATTTTGAATCTGTCCAAACTCTGTGGAATGTTCCAGAAACAACTGAAGTACAAGGTGGCCCAGAGTCTGGACAGCAAGGAATACTACAAGGTTTACCAGCAGTGGCGCACCGCGGGGGAACAACCTCGGCGAGGCGGATGGAGTGGAACCTTCCGATCTGGAGACTTACGAGGAGGAAGTCACTAAGTCAGTAATTAACGAACATTTTAGTATTTTAAAAGAAAACATTAAGATATTTAACAAAAAGAAAATTAAAGATGTTGTGTTCCCCCGACGCAACTTATAGCTTAGACTCACCTCCGATTACGACAACATAATGAAATGAAATGAAATGAAATCGTTTATTGTGCCAAATGAAAACAATCATAAAATAAAAACACATGACAAAGGATATGCGACAAAATATAGTAGGTGGTACAGGTTTAGTATAATGTGTTAGTGTGCACTGGACCCCACACTAGGGTGACCTGTGTTGTGGGAGTCCAGGCTCTTTCTATTACATTTATTTGACCTAGTATTAAAGAAAATAAAATGACGACAAAGTTAACATTTTTTTAAATTAATGAGGGTAATCTATATATACTTAAATGCTCATACACAGAATGAGTAAAGAGATATCAGCGTACAACACAAGAATACGTCAGACATCTAAGTAACCTTAAACATCCAATTAAAGTGTCTATACAGAAAAAAAAAACTTTAATCAAGCTAAACAAGTAAAAAACAGCAATAATCGAATAAAATAAAATAAAAAAAAAAAAACATGTGGACGCGTCGCCCTTTCCCATTCTTTGTTGTGATTTACCGTTAGGTGCTGTTTAGACCCAACATTCTCGTTTACATCAAAATCCAAGATACATTTTAAATATCTATGTGGGAATGTGGGTCTGTTTCTTTCGCAAAGGTACATGTGTGCTATACTTTAGTGCACGGGAAGCGTATGTGCAAAACAATAAATGTATGGATGCGTCAGACGAGTGAGTGCGTTCGTGTGATAGTAGGTCGTGAGAGGATGTTTGTGTGCGTGGGGACCGCTTTATTGTTTGTTGTATCCGTGTTATCATGCTTATGAATAGATATCTTTTGTATAAAGTTGAAAATTATTATCATTTAACTTAGTGAATGTAAGTAATCATGTAAATAATAGTAAGACTAACTTAAATATAACGGTATTATAAAGAGCCAAGTAAAAAATTACAATATTTTATTGTAAATAAAGAACAATGTAAAAATAGGTATAATAATTATTTTAGATAATGATAGTTTAGGTGAACGATAAATAAGATTATAAGCAATATATATGTAAATTATGTTTTGAAAGATGTAACTGTGATCACTATAATAGGGTTGTGGGTTCTTCCCGCCCAGTGTAAATATTTGTGTTATGTATACAAGTATACGTTCTATGTATATATGTATTTATATTTACAACTATATAAGCATTGCCCATCATCCACTATTATATGATACAATACTACAAAATAATAGGGTCATAGGTTCGATTCCGCCAAGTGCAAATATTGTGTGTTGATTACAAGTAGGTATAATATGTTCTGTGTATTTTTAACAACTATTTAAGCGTTAGGTACATTAGCGATTTGGGTGCCACGGCACAAGCCTTGCTTATTTTGAAGTCAGGTGGTATTTATTGTATATTGTATGTGAAATGTTAGCGGGTATTTATTTATGTAATTTTAGACCGATTAGAAAATACATTTACCTACTAATCGGTCATCTGTTATTACCTACCTATCGTAAATGTATGTTTCGTAGTGACGATTTTTTTTACGTTAAACGCATACGTGCAGCGCAAGGGGTGTGTGAGTGCGACTCAATAGTTTTTTTTTTACATTTTTTGCTAGACGCGGGCGCACGGCATGTGATATCTCGTTAGTGTGCGTGCGAAACAGTGGTATAAGTTGTTCCTGCGGCTTTACTCTGGAGATTTGAATTTAATTTAGTGTAAGGTAAATTAAAACGGATACCATTTTGTAATTTCGTTATTTAGATACAAATAAGCACACATTACGTAAATTCTTTCGTAAATATTTTACAAAAATTAAAGGAAATAAAAGGATGTGTTTTTGTTGCGGATTTACGACGCCAGGACCGAACGAGTTGGGTTAACATTTAAGGCTAGGAAGAAGGCTAAGGGATATATAACTTAAGGTCGGGAATGCCAATAATAGTGGAAGAGTTTTAGTATGTAATTGTTTGTTGATTTCTAAACAATCTACGCGGGTGACGAGGCGGACAAATGCTATCATAATAGATATTTGGACTATATAGTTAATTGAAGTTAAGAAAATATATATAATAATATTAATACGTATTAAAGCTGTAGTTAGCCAGTTGCATTCATTAAAATTTTACCGCTACAATATCCTTTCTGAGATCAGGAAAAAAAAAAAAAAAAAAAACTAGGACCCGTTGAGACAGCCGTAGATTTAATAGCAGTACGCTATTATACAGTTCTAGCTAGTTACGTGTTCAGTTCTTCGGGTGGCAAGGGACCCAATATCCAGCATCGAATAGCGTTCTGGATGATATATATTGTTAGAGGCAGTATCATGTGTCGTTGGCGGTATGAGAACTAAGCTGTTTGCCGGAAATCAGGTCCCTTGATGTCACTTTGTCACATTTAATAATTTTAGGGTATCGTCGTGTCCCTGAGTCACTAGCCACGATGTAATTTTCTTCTTACACCGGAAGCGCGACAGTTCAAGAATATTCAGTTTTCCATCCAGAAGCTGGTAAATAAACGGGCCTTTAAATGAATATGCATTTTGGGCATATGCAGACTTTGTTTTGGGTAGAGGCCAGATATTTCGTCGTCGTTTTTCATTTGTCTTGGTGTGCGTCGCCGTATCAAGAGCTGATCTATGGAACCGTAATGCCACCGCTAGGACGTATAGCTGACGTACGGACATGAAATTGGTGTCTTGGTATAGCTTAAGGGTTGGGTATCTGTAAGGTTTTTTAAAGGCTACCTTCAAAAGAGCTCTCTGAGCTCTTTCTACTTTTGTCAACCGAAATTCGGCGGCAGATCCCCAACAAACTATACAATAGTTGATTATCGATTGACATAGCGCTTGGTATACCATTCGGAGAGTTTTGGATCGGCTACTGCTCCCAATCGTTTAAAATGTGCAGCATTTTGCGTAGTCGCCCACGCAAGGTCGTTAAATGGTTGTCAAAAGTAAGCTTATTATCGATAACTACACCTAGGTATTTGATATGGTCGACGCACTCAAGCTCAGGACAACTACATTCAGCTCGGTTTAGTGGGTTACAGTTGTGTATTATAATAGAGGGCTTTGTTTTTGGTTGACTTTTCTGGGAGACTCGAAATGCCAGGTATTTGGTCTTGGTGGCATTTAGTGTAAGTAGGTTTTTCTGAAGCCAATCCGCAACCAAGGCCAGGCCTTTCTCTGCAATTTTTTCGACCTCTTCCCAGCTGTCACCGTGGAATAATATTGCGGTGTCATCTGCAAAAGTGTATATATTTGCCTTGTTAATCATTAACTGACAGAGACCATTTATGTAGGTCAAGAAAAGGGTCGGACCTAACACACTTCCTTGAGGGATTCCGTATTTAACAGAGCTATAGTCACTACATTGATTCAATATACGGACCCTTTGTTTCCTGTTACTTAAATAAGAGTAAAACCAATTAAGAGTTACGCCTCGAACGCCAACAAGTTCCAGTTTTTTCAATAGGATAGGCCAGCTAACAGTATCAAATGCTTTCGCCATATCAAGGAACACGCCAATGCACTTTTTTTTACTGTTCAGGTTTTCAGTGACTTGATTTACAAGAGCCACCACCGCATCTTCAGTAGATTTGTTGTTTCTAAATCCAAACTGTTTCGGAGATAGGACTTGGTATTTCTCCAAAAAGTTTAGAAGACGTTTATTTACAACTTTTTCTAGTATTTTTGAGATCGATGGTAATAGTGAGATAGGGCGATAATTGGACACAAGATGCGTTGGACCTGATTTGTAAATTGGACATATATCAGCGACTTTAAAACACTCTGGGACGCGTCCTTTGGTCATACTCAGATTGCAGATGTGTGCAATTGGTGAAGCTAAAATATGTCGAGCTCGTTTAATTACTTCATTATTTATGAGGTCACTACCGGGAGCCGAAGAAGATTTAAGCTCAGTAATTATTTTTTTGGATTTCAATTATGTCTGTTGGAACCAGAAAGAATGAGTTAGAAGGTAACTTGTTAGATTTCAAAGAGTTAGCAAGTTGTTGTTCAGTTTTATTTATTTTTGATAGGATATTATTAGCAAGTTCGCTCCCAACAGACGAGAAGAAGCTATTTATACAGTATGACTGGTGAGATACTATTGATAATAGAGGATGTGATACTTGGCAATGAAATATGAAAAAAAAAATATGTCTTGACTAAAAATAACTACTGAGTACTCAGTAAACTTAACCGAAAGTTCAGTTATTAAATTCAAAACGCATGGTCACCGCGCGGGCGCCCGTGCTATGCAACAGGTAGCGGGGTTGGGGGGCGGGCGGGAGAGGGCTTTAGGCGGCAACACTCGCCGGCCACTGGCCGCCGCGACAAAGAGACGCCGCTGGCCTGGGTGCTACTTTGATGCGAGCCGCCTGCGTTACGTTAATAAGCTACACGTTATCAATATCGAAAACGTGTCCATACTTTATTTATTTCTTGAGATATTTGGCCAAAATTTAAGTACCTTATTTTATTACATAATTAGAACCAGAATCGCGGACCGAGTACATTCCTAAAATATCGATAGTATCTCACCAGTCACCCTGTATAATTTAGGGACTCTTTTGTTGTCTCTTTTATCTTAAGTAAGTTATCTGTGTCAGACTTGATGACTTTAATGTCGCAGATATCTTTAACGGTGCTCCATAGTTTCTTATTGTTGTTTAGGTGGTTATTGAGTTGCTCCATCTCATATTTGTTTTTTGTTGTCGTAGCAGTCGATTGTGGTGATTGCGGTATTCTTTGTATTTGGCTTGCAGATCAGCATTGTCACAATCTCTCCTGGCTTTTTTATGTATCAAGTCTTTATTTCTCGCACTTTTCAATAATTTCTGTGTCATCCAAGGTTGATTAATAACTTCAGTACTACGCAACTTCTTTTGTACTGAATTTTGCTTGATTGCTAGATTAATTGAGCTTATGAGTAACTCTGCTGCTTTGTCTACGTTCTGCAGTTTGTAAAATTCGTCCCAGTTAATGTTACTCAAGGTGAAAATTAAGTCATTGTAGTTAATTTTCGTCAGCATTTTCGGTCCAGGACACCTTTTTGGAAGGCTGATATCTATTGCAGTGAGGACCGGGGCATGATCAGTAACGTCCGAGTCACAGACAACAACACGTGCCCTTTTTTTTGTTCTTATCATAGAATGATCTAAACAGTTCATGGCCCGCGTAGGAATGGTATGTCCTGAAATAAACCCATAGTGAGCTGTTAAATCTAAATAATCAGGCCCTTTTCTATCTGTTGAATCAGGTTTGATGTCAATGTTAATGTCGCCAGTAATAACTACAGAATCGGTTGAAACTGAAGAGATCACATTTTCCAGGGATGATAAAAAAAACTAGCTGTGTTGTCCGTGGCTGGGCTACGGTAAAGTGCGATAATGGTCAGCGTATTGTTTATTTTGAGAACGAGGCAGTTAGCATCGTTAAATTGGGGTTCAGTTACCTCTGCATCTATTCCGTGTTTTACAAAAACAACCAAACCATCGTTTTGGTTCCTCAGTAGTGAGGAATAGCAACAGTTATAGTTCGATATTTAATATAATATATTATCGATAATCATTGTCAAGTTTCAGTCTTCAATCCCTTTCAATATAAATATAGTGTATAATTAATTATTCTGCTAATCAAGTCCTTTCATTTGATAGATATTAAAGAAGTTGCAAAAAAAATTGCCGTCGTTGTAATTTTGTAGTTATCAGGACTTTGGACATCTTGGATTAGAAATTTGTCATAGTGTGTATATAGTATTCTACTAGTCAAGCCCTTTTATTTGATACTCATATTCCAATTTTAAAATCAAAGTAAATCAAACTTTGTATTTCAGATAATTCGGTGGGTTTTTAACTTTCTTGCTTTTAAATGAAAGTCTCATTACTCTTGGTGTTTTTTTCTTTTCACGACTAAACAAGATTTCGTGGTATGTGACAAAGAACTAATAAATTTAAAAAAAGACCTAGGGTTGCCACTATAGTAAACGTCACATCATTGCTTTGTCTACTATACTAAACACTATAGTAGTCACTATAGTAAACGTCACATCATTGCTACCTTGTTGTCTTATTGTTATAGCAATAGAGACGCGTCAGTGGAAGAGCGGTCAAATGAAGAGGGCTCGCCCTCGGATCTCGTCAGCAGTGGCGTCGTCAGTCGCGGCAATCAGCAGTCATCAGGCGAAGGTAATTACTAATTGAAATCATAATACAATATAGTCTTAATGTTGCAAAATTGAATAAAAAAATAATAATTAATCGCCTGTTCTCGCTCTCAAATTATTCTAGTTAACAAGTTCAAAAACGTTGCTAAATAGAAATAAAGCTCCTAAAAGCGTGTGCGATACCTCATTCGATCCGGAATGACGTCTAGAAAATGTTTTAAGGGTTTATTAGCACATAAAAAGTTGCGATAGTTATTAATAATAAATAATAATAATAAATATTGGTGGACAATTCACACACAACACCATCTGACCCCAAACTAAGCAAAGCTTGTGTGATGGCAGCCAGATAGCTGATATAATACTTATATAGATTTAAATACATGCTTATTATACATAGAAACACCCAGACACAGTGCAAACATTTGAATTCATCATCACACAAATATTTGCACTGGGTGGGGTTCGAACCCACGACCCTCGGCTTCGCAGGTAGAGCTACTACCAACTAAGCCACAAGGGCAGTCAACATTCTTTATGTTATGTTATTAACAACATAACATAACTAATGATACTTAAGAAATATTAAAATACATTAATTCTGGCAAAGTAAAAAAGGAATAATGGATAGTGTATTACTTTCACAGTCACAACTTCAGGATTTGGTCAAACTGTTATGAACTTTTCTGTTTAAAACTATTTGTTTCTCGTAGCCAATGAAGACGGCCCCGACAATGAGGACGAGGATGAGCAACAGACACCTCCACCAGACAATCAAACTCTACTGAGACTACTGGAACACCATGAAAAGGTAACGAATTAGCAATATAGAAGATACTATTCAATAGTTTTATTCTTTATTAAAAAAAAAAGAAGTTAAAATGTAATAATCGATTTACACCAGAGAAGTAAATAAAGCTGTTGATTTTATTAAAACACTATCTTTTGACAGCATTGTTTGTCAAACTAAACGGATTATATTTAGACAAGGCGGTGACTCACGGTGTAACCTGCGGCTTAACAACATAAATTACATACATAAATTTAATTAAAATCCATTCAACCTTTACAGAAAGATATACAGTATTAAACAAACACTTAAAAACTTACAAATTCACTAATTTTCGCCTTTATAAATAGTGATTCTAGTCAAAAACTGACTAATATCAATTTCTTCACTTTGTTCCTAAACAGATTACCCACATGTTCCGCTGCGCTCGAATACAAGGCCTGGACACAGTGGAAGGTCTACTTCTGTTCGGCCGCGAACACTGCTACGTCATCGACGGGTTCACTCTACTGAAGAACAGGGAAATACGAGACCTGGACAGCTGCCCCGATGACTATGAGCCCATACTGCCTAGCCAGGGTATACAGCGGAGCAATCAAAGGCAGTGCTCCAAATTCTTGTATGAAGATATACGGTACGTAAATTGAGGAAAATTAAAACGATTGTTCTGGTAATATGATTGATCTGATGCTAAGCAATAGGCGTGACGACAGGTCCTGCAATTATATTAAATTGTTTGATATAATGACAGTTTGTAAATTGAATAAAACATGTACCAATTTTAATTTTAATCATTCAAAGGTGGATGGGCAAGTCCATTTTAAAAGTACGAAACTATTAGAAAATGTATTTACCATTGGATAACCCATTCAATTTCAAGTTACTTTTGTTATGATACCAGTTTTCTAAACTATTTAATATAGCTACCATACAAAGCTTACGCGCGACGCATAGAAAATATGACAGTCATCATTACAGAAACGTGACGTCAGTCACGTTTCTGTAATGATGATTTGTATGAAGCGTTTTTGGGAGAGTCCAAAATTGTGATTTTAAAATCGTGAAAGCACGGGAAGTTTTTAAGATAGCAAAGTAATTCTTTCACCTATGTTTCAGTTATTGAGTAGCCTTTTGATGGCACATTAAATCAACAGTAAGTCGTCATGCCATAATAAGAAAATACCATCGACCCGCGGGTTTACCCGCGTAGTTCCCGTCGTCAGACTAATCTGTGTTTCAAATTTCAGCCCAACTCATTCCCACGTTACGTGCATTACATTAACGTTTATAAAATTAGTAGGATTTTCTTAACTTATTTAAAGAGATCAGAAATGGTGCTTGAAATAAGTGATTGAAGATATGTTTGGTAGGCAAGTAGACAAGTATGTGATACATCCAAGATAGCTGTCGCTACAAAATGGTGGATTACAAACTTTTACATAACTTCTTTTTTTTTAATTTGATGAGTTATTTGTAATGTCCTGACCACGATGTTTTTTTTTCAGGGAGGTACACAAGAGACGGTATTTGCTACAACCCATAGCGCTGGAAGTGTTTTCAAGTGACGGCAGGAATTACTTGCTCGCTTTTCCGCGGAAAGTGAGAAACAAGGTCTGTAATTCAGTATCCATTTCTGTCAAAGAGATTTATCTTGTGATAAATAAAATATTAGATATGTTTCATTTATTCATTATTCGTTAGTAGAACGTGTGTGTCGTAAGATCGTTAGGAATGAGCATGCTAAACAAGAACAAAATTAAAAATTTTGATTAACCCCCAACTACCTCAGATTTGTTATCTTTACAACATTCTACTAGTCAAGCCCTTTCATTTGATACCCATATTAAGCGAGTTGTGAAAAAATACATGTATTTCGCCATTTTGTGGAAGCGGACATCTTGGATTTGAAATTTGTCATAGTACAATGTATTCCACTAATCAAGCCCTTTCGTTTGATACCCATATTGAGGTAGTAGTGAAAAAAATAATATAATTCGCCATTTTGTGGTGGCGGCCATCTTGGATTTGTATTTTTTTATAGTGTATAATATTCTACTAGTGAAGCCCTTTCATTTGATACCCATATTGAGGTAGGTTGTGAAGAAATATTTTGTCCGCCATTTTGTGGAGGCGGCCATTTTGAATCGATATTAACCAAACATAGCTAAGAACATCCGCACGGATATTAACGTTCAAATAAAAAAAACCGCATCGAAATCGGCCCATCCGTTTGAGCTCTACGGGGCCACAGACAGACACACACACAGACAGACAGACAGACATCGACGTCAAACTTATAACACCCCTTTTTTTGGTCGGGGGTGTTAAAAATAAACCGACACCGATGTCTTCAAGTAAAATAAACACTCGACTGAGTTGCTAAAAAGCAAATCTGTACATTTGTTTTGATCATAATTATATGAGCATGCTTAAAACAAGCATGCTTATTGCTGGAAAATGTGAAAAGTCACAGAAATGGTAATTTTCAGCAAGCTTATACCTAAACGTTTTTTATTGGTTGAGCCACGTTATGACTCATCATATGAAAATAATAACTTAGAAAATTTGTAATCTACCCTCATGAGGGTAGTTTTGACAAAATAAGTCATAAGCGAACATTTATCAACAAAAAATTTCGTGGCAACAGAAAAAAAAAAAAAACTAATTAATGAATAAAATTGTCTTAAAAAAGTCATAATCAAGAAGTTATAACTATTTGTGTTATCTCCAGGTGTATAGCCGGTTCACAGCGCTAGCGACGGGCATGGCGGACAGCGCGGCGGGCTCGGTGGCGGGCCAGAAGCGCGGCGTGGCGGTGGAACAGCCGGGCGGGCTGCTCGCCACACTCATCGGGGACACTTCCGTCACGCAGCGGTGGCTGGTACGGTCACAATTACTTTAAAAACTTTGAAAGTATTATGCCACTTATGTTTTCACCTGTTTTAAAGTTGTTAAATTTCTACATAACCAACTCTAAAATGATTTAAAACACAGAAACGCATTAAATTGTAAACATTATTAAATTTTTAGTGTTAAAATTTTCATGTTAGTTTTTATTAATTACAAATTAATCAGTTATCAATTCCCTAACATTAATCTTCTTAACAAAACAGCAAAAACCAAAATTTATTTTAAAAGAGGCTTTTTTTACCGTACGCACTGTGCTGTCATGTGGCAGGCATGTTGCTTACCATCAGGAACATGCCCTGCTCGTCTCGTCACTCTTTATTTAAAAGAAACGCTTTTGGATTGTCGATTTATCTGTCCTTAACGCTTTTAAAGTTAGGGATGAAAATGTTTTTTATTCTCTGTAGAGTTCCATAAAGGAATTAGTGCTGTCGGCTATTTGGGTTCTAAGTATTGTTAAAAAACCGTTTCTAAAATATGATGATTTAATTTGGTACAAAACATTCAATATTTCGTGTTAATAAGTTTAAAATATTATCGTCTTTTCCTTCCAGAGAGGCGAAATATCGAACTTCCAATACCTTATGCACCTGAACACGCTAGCGGGCCGCTCATACAACGACCTCATGCAGTACCCAGTGTTCCCGTGGATTCTGGCCGACTATGACTCTCTGGAGCTAGACCTAACGGACCCGGCCACTTTCAGAGACCTCACGAAACCTATGGGTGCTCAGAGCGTAGATAGATTGGAACAGTTCCGGAAGAGATATAAGGTAATTATTACAGGTGAAGAAAGCTCATTGCATAGCAATGGGAAAGTACCACACTTTTGCCAGTTATTCTGCCGCGAAGCAGCCATGTGCAAATATTACTTTTTTTAAGAGCAATGTTTCCAGAGATAGTACAGGGTAAAGAGGTAATCAGGACGACATGAGATGATTTAACTTTCTAGAAACATTGCAATTCAAATTATTTAGTGACCATTCGCAATTTTTTTTACTTTTATTCTTTTAAATTGAAGACGAATTTCACGATACCAAAAGAGTTACAAGTTGGGTTATTATGATTGCACAATTTTCTAAAAAAAGGGTTTTTTGTCGAAAATATTTTTTCATCCCACCAGCTCGGAAAGAGTACTTTTGCCCCTCGATATCAGGGCGCAAAAGTCGTTTTTACCCTCTAGAGGTTAAAGTAAATTTGAATTTAGAACATCGTGTGTACTGAGGTTTTGAATTCAAAACATAATTCAACCTATTTATTTCTACCTCCTTGGTGCCGAATGCATCATACATTTTTTTAATATGTTAAAAACTTAGACTCGGAACCTCCTTGGTGTAGTTACTTTTTTTTAATTTTGGTAAGCGCGAAAACATTTAAAAATTTGCATTTAGTCATTTCCTCGCTGAGGTGGAATGAAAAGTTACGTGTTGCACTCGAGTGCAAAGATTTTTCACCTTGTGCTCTTTTGATTCCCTTGCTACGCTCAGTATTCTAATTTTGAATCACTCGCTGCGCTCGTGATTCAATTTTAGAATCCTTCGCTTGCTCGGTCATCAAAATTGAGCACGCGGTTAAAAATCAACTTTGCACTCTTGTATAACAAATAACTATTGTTGTGTATAGGAGTGGGATGACCCACACGGCGAGACGCCTCCCTACCACTACGGGACCCACTACTCGTCGGCCATGATCGTGTGTTCGTACCTCGTCCGCATGGAACCGTTCACACAGCACTTCCTGAGACTACAGGGAGGGCACTTCGATTTAGCTGACAGGTGAGATATTCAGCAGAAGTGGATAATATACGCAAACCACTTTATCTTCCCTGGGCCGAAACTCGGGGCTTGTGGGAACAAGAGAGAGTCAATATCTGGCTGCCATCACACAAGCTTTGCTTAGTTTGGGGTCAGATGGTGGTGTGTGTGAATTGTCCACCAATATTTATTATTATTTATTTATTATTATTAATTATATAATCGTCATAGCTCGAAAAAGCGACATCGTTTCATGCTGCACGTTGCACAGACTCGAACGAAAAGGTTTGACTTTATTTTTATGATAAGAGCGTTTAAGCTTTGGAATGCGTTGCCTGAGTGGGTTTTCCCCGATGGTTACAATCTTAACATCTTCAAATCTAGAGTAAATCGGTTTCTCTTAGCTAAATATGCTCCATTGTGAGTCGCAGCGTCGGTATACTAGGCGAGATGGAGATGAAATATAAACATAAAAGTTAAAAAAAATCACCACATTGCGCTGGCCAAGTGGGAGTTGGCGGATGTCCTTGTAATGTATCTTTGGAGCATTCCGATTTTTCCTCACAATATTTATCTCTCGCCGTTAAAGTTAGTGGGGATATCAATTAATCGTCGTAATAATATCAATTAATCGTTAAAGTTAAAGTTAGTGGGGGGTACATTTGCATTTAAGAAAATACACAAAAGGTGCAGGCAGGATTTTAACATACGATGTTATGAAACTGGACATATTCACCACTTCGGCTTTTTTTCTCGCCTCTAGACCAGCACGTTTTCATGGGAGTTCGTAAACTGGTCGAATACTGGAGTTGAACCATAGTTGTTCATGAAATTAATGGACTTATACAAATACAAGTCACGTACTATCACGAGAACCATTGACCAATCTTTTATTTTGATACCTCCAGAACTCACTCGCTCACTCTTCATAACTCCAGCACACCCCGGACACTCCACTAAAACTCCATACAAGCTCCGCTGTGGAGCTACCTACTCTTCACACAACTACGCAGATGTTGTTCGTACACACGCGTGAATGTGTGCGTTAGCGCTAGGGCTACTGAATTATTTTATTGAATAGTTGTGCCCCTTGAGTTCACCTGGTGACGTAAAGTAGTTTATAAACTTGCTGTAATGTTGAGTTACATAAATAGAATGGTGCCAAATTATACTATTCTAATTAAAAGTGTGTATGTATTGCCGCGTAAAATCAAACGAAACCGATGATCGATAGGTACCTGGATATCTATTTTTGTTAGTAGGTACACATTCGCATATTATTTTACACTTACCCAAGAAGGAAACTTTATTCTGTCACTATAATTATTCCTCCAGGCGTTATCAATCCGTGCCCAAAACTGGCTGTGTAAGCTTTGAGAAATTATTACTACGTAAATAATATTATCTGAATGTGCGTAAGTTACGAATTTTGAATTAAAAATTACTACGTTATTATAAAGCAACGTTATTAAAAAAAATTTCTAATCTTACGTTATTTTATCCTTAGGAAATTAAATAAAGCTTTTATTCTTGTCCCGTTTATTTGACGGACAGCCGTAAACAGTACAGCAACCCACCATGATGGTATTTCGTTAGGAATTAGATGTTCGATACCAGCCCTTCGTTGAGTGCTCCTAACGTATCCGAAACGGCCTGAGGGGTGAGGAAGCTTGAAATTGGCGGGGGGTGGGGGAGTGTCCGTTCTATCTATATTATCTATTCTATGACTCCAGAAAACCTTTGAATCAGGCCGTAGTAACGTCAGGTCTAACGGTGATCACACATAAACTTTGAATGTATTTTTCAGGATGTTCCATTCAATAAAAGAAGCGTGGAATTCAGCTTCAAGACACAATATGGCAGACGTCAAGGAACTAATACCAGAGTTTTTCTACTTACCAGAGCTCCTAGTCAACTCCAACAATTTTGATTTGGGTAATATTTATTTTATTAACAAAAAACTAATAATGTTCCATGATTAACTTGTGTAATAAATGCTATATGTGAGCCGCCAATTTTCTTGTGCGCATGTTCCGCTGTACTAAGATAGGATGATACTGTGCTTAAATAATTATAGACACTCGCTCCACCATTTAGCCACTTATAATTCCTGTTATTAATAATACTAATGTAGTGAACAACTGTACAGCTTAAGACAATATTAGGTGTGACGAGGAAGGAATAAGACAGCCAGTGTGAAGACAATTCTACACTGGTCCCATAAGCGTTCATATGGTGGTCCCAAATTGACCTGAAATGTGAAACAAATTTGTATATTTTTTTTCGATCAGGTTGCAAACAATCCGGCGTGGCATTAGGAGATGTAGTCCTACCGCCGTGGGCGCGAGGCGACCCGCGCGAGTTCATCCGCATCCACCGCGCGGCGCTGGAGTCGGACTACGTATCGCACAGACTGCACCACTGGATAGACCTCGTGTTCGGGTACAAGCAGCAAGGCCAGGCCGCCGTCGAGGCTTGCAACGTCTTCCACCATCTCTTCTATGAAGGAAACGTCGATATTTACAAGTAAGTTGCTTTAATTAGTATTTATTCTTATTATTTACTAACAGTTATAATCTGTGTTCCAATTTTAGCTCGATCCATTCAGACGTTCCAACTTGAATGAGCAACATACGTCCAAACATCTACAACATTAAGTAACTGACATCTATACTTATAATAAAACTGTAACGGGTCGAATTCTGTACATTGAAGATATTTTGAAAAAATTTTTTTTGGGGCACTCCATAGTCGATACTGATGGCGAAACTGCATTTTTTTTCTTTCATGTCTGTCTGTCTGTCTGTCTGTCTGTCTGTCTGTCTGTCTGTCTGTCTTTCTGTATAGAGATCACGCATCACGCCGAAACTACTGATTCAATTCAGCTGAAACTTGGCATGATTTTAGTTTATACTAAGGACATTGCTGTAGGCTACTTTTGATCCCCAAATTCTGAGTGGTTTTCTTGCGGGAGGGGGTGAAAGTCAGAATGTGTATTTGGTTGTAACTCATGTTTGCGTTGTTTAATTTCATTAATTCTTTTTTTGTTAGAAAGAACATATTTTTTATATTGTCCCGTCAAAATTTGAATAGTATCGGTCTGGTGGTTCGGAAATTACACAAACATTAAATAATAACGACACGCGCGGCGCATTCGGTACATACTAACTTCTAAGTATTCTGTGTATCAGACTATCCACAGAATATCTAGATTCTAGAAAGTGCCCACGTGATCGCGTCGCGTCGTCTTGGATGACAAAATAATTGTCAAAGATATTTTTTTTTTTTTTTTTTTATGAATGGCTCTTTGTGGATTAGCCTCACAATTCCGCCAAAGACACGTTAAATGATAGGCCGTCAAACAAAGAGATAGGGGCCAGTAATATGAGTATTGTACTAAGAGGATTTGTCACGTATTCTATGTTTTACTAGGTCGCAAAAACTTAAAGCTACATAACAGACATATACACAAAAAATCTAATAATAATATAATGCACACATATTTAACTTAAAATATTCACAAGTACTAATTTTACAATTTAATCTTATTTCTTTTAATATAATTACATAAAATATAAACAAAGGGGGTGTAAACAAGAGACAGCAGGCATTTAACGGAGATGGGACGAGGAATATCAGGAGGGATAAAATCATGTAATGAAGACTGCATTAAGGGACAACTGAAAAAAATATGGTTCACATTTCCTTCGTCCAAACCGCAATCGCATAATGAGTGATTCCTAATCCTTAGTTTGGCCAGGAAGACAGGTGTACATGAGTGATTGAGACGTAAACGGGAAATTACAGAAGTAGTAGCTTTATTTGCTTTTAAAAATTTGAAAAACCAAGGTTTATGGGGAATTTCAGGCTGGATGTCACCGTAGAATTTACCTTTCTCGATCCTAGATTCCTGCCACTTTTGGGACCAACATTTACGTAACATTGGTTTAAGGATAGTACATAAGTCATGAGCATGGATTTGAGAGTATGTAGAAAGACCGGACTGAACAGCCTCACTAGCAAATGCATCAGCACGTTCGTTTCCCAATATACCTGCGTGACCAGGAATCCAGGCCAGTACTACATTAATATTACGAGAGAGGCATTCTAAAATTTTTGTGTGGAAAAACAAACATCATTCGGTTTTAATCGACTTCAAACAAGGAGGATGTTTTCAATCGGGTTGCATGTTTTTTTATTTGGTTTTATTTTACACGATAACTTCGCTAATTGTTAGTTGATTTTGATAATTCCTTTTTTTGTTTGGTAGAAAATACTTCAGAGGTGATCTTAGATATCGAAAACAGGGAGGTAGTTTTTCAAATATCAACAAAAAGCTAAAATCAGATAAAATAAAATTAGATCTATCTGTTACGACATAGTCATAGCTTCTTATAAAATTTTGTCGAATGACAGAATTAAATTACCTATCACTGAAGTAGATTTTTGTTATTTTGGAGAAAACATATCAGCATAATAAGTAGCAGCCTAAACAACCCATTAAATGTTCCCACTGCTGGGCGTCGGGGCCTTCTCTCGCAAGGAGAGAGACAAGGTTATAATCCATCACGCTGGCCCAGTGTCGGTTGGTGGATGACATATGACTTAGAACTTAGATTATAGGTAGATTTCGGTTTCCTCACAGTGTTTTCTTCACCGTTTTAATTACCGGCATTACGAACATGACTCTGAAAAGATAGTGGTACGCGTGGGTTTGAACCCTGGGTCTCCGGATCGACAGTCGCCGTTCTCCCGACTAGGTCAGCTGTAACTTACTAGACCAGCCGTAACTTATTAGAAAACGTATTATTTCAATCCAAACACTGTTTAAAATTTAAAGGTAGTGTTCAACAAGCTTCGGTGACCGAAGCAGACCGTTGTTAGGGTTCTGTACACAAAGGGTAAAAACGGGACCCTATTACTGAGACTTCGCTATCCGTCCGTCCGTCCGTCCGACTGTCACCAGGCTGTATCTCAAGAACGGTGATAGCTAGACAGTTGAAATTTTCGCAGATGATATATTTCTATTGCCGCTTTAACAATAAATACTAAAAATAAAATAAATATTTAAGAGGTGCACCCATACAACAAACATGCTTTTTTACCGTTTCTTGCTCGATACTAATAATAACGTACCTGTCACAGGTAGACCCTTTAACTATTCACATAATATTTAGTTTTATGTTCTCTTTAAAAGTAATTAATTAAAATAACATAAATTATTCAGGGGGCTCCCATACAATAAAATACTGTGACGTAGGAAAGACTAAGCAAATTTGGTAGAAAATTGAAACAGAGATAACGTATAGTCTGAAATACCACATTTATGTATTACCTATCAACCTGAAAAGAAGCATGGGCCCTAAGGAAACAAATATTAACTATCACGTCAAAACGGCACAACTATATGTGTTTCGTATGTCAACCCATATGGTTGACATACGAAACACATATAGTTTAGAGTCTAAAATTTCACATGGGCTAATAAGTCTATATTTTCATTTAACTCCATATTAATATAAGCATATATTTTCGTAAGGAACTTGATGTGATGGTAAGGTAAAAGCCTAAAATGAAAAATTGATGTACCCGTTTTGGCGTAGATAATATAGGTGATTTGCGTTCACAATCAAAATAGCAAGCAACATAATATTCTCATTAGACGGCGCCAATGCCAGTTTAAATCTAAAAGCACTAAAGCCCCATTTAAATCGATGTTTTGCTATTGTGGTATGTATTTTTTCTTTCATCACTAGGTGACGTTACTGGTATTTTAAATTGTACTAATAAGTTTTGCTGCTAAAAGGATTATGATGCCGAATTTGGATTCTTTCGTTCTTGGATTTTTTCTGTGTTACCTACAATTAAATTCATACATTAACATTTCACTAAGACTTGGCTTAGATTTACGGGTTCAACTTGCTTGAATATCATTAAAACTCAAAATCTTAATCATTTTTATTCCACACAGGCTTCGTTCAAAATTTTACGCGGGCGAATTCGCGGGTAACAGCTAGAAAACAGCTTGCGGATAAAAAGAGATAAGTAGGTATCAGATCATGAACATTCGCTTCAGACTTTTCATAATGTATCCTATAAAAAATCCTACAAACTTAACACTTGCGGCTATGTTCGATACTATGAAACATTACTAAGTATGTTTGATATTGTTTAAAAAAAGAAAAATGAAGATGATAAAATTAAATATATTTTTGTGTGGAAAAACAAATTCACTCAAACTCAAAGGGTTTTCAATGACTACTTATCCAAATATTTGACGTACGATACTTCCAACTAATGTATAAGTTAGTAACATCTGCTTACGCGAACGAAGTAGCGGGTTCAGCTAGTTTATAATAAATTGAAATTGACATTAATAAAATTAGCAAGATTCGACATAAGGGCAATGAGCCTTGCACTGACCTCCCGCTTAAGGTGTTTTGTTTTCTCTCTCACCCATCCCGTATCAGCGCTCACTCGAGCCACCTAGCTCCTTGAAATACCCGGGGAAAGTTCCGAGTTGCTAGCATAGATGCTCCAGTAGAAATGATGATGTGGAGTGACTTGAAGGTGGATTTTACGTATCAAGCTATATATTTACTTTATAAAACTCTTGATACTAACTACGATAGTGTTTTGGGCGGCGTAGCACCTATGAAAAATTGCGTACAAAACTGTACTTTAGAGACGATAAAATGTAGGTAAATGCTTATTTTATTCCGCGTATTATACCTTCACCATCGTTATTTTTTGTTCATTATCCCACTGCTGAGGCATATACTTTTCTTGATCCTGCGACAGTCTTGTCATGCCTGACTGATATATTAGACCTTTAACCTGATACTATTTAATTTCAGTATCGACGACCCGCTAAAGAAAAACGCCACAATCGGGTTTATAAATAATTTCGGCCAGATACCAAAACAGTTATTTAAAAAGGCACATCCGAGCAAGAAAATGTCACAAAGAAGCTCTACGATATTAGACCCAAACAACATCATACCATCGCAAGGAATCACTCCGCCAGAGAAACTGTTCTTCCACAATTTAGAGAACTTACGGCCTTCGTTACAGCCTGTTAAAGGTACAAGAAACACATACTTTTTTATGGCTATCAGTTTGTTTAAACCCACAATTGTAGTAATAAATAAGGGTACATTGATTTTTATATGTAGTTACTTTTTTATGCAACTGTTTAATATACAAGTTGCTTCGATATGTTACTAATTCTTCTTTTTTACAGAGGTAAAAGGCCCAGTTGGTCAAATTTTGTACACGGACAAAGCTATTCTGGCAGTAGAGCAGAACAAAGTCCTGATGCCCCCGTCATACAATAAGTACGTGGCGTGGGGTTTTGCGGACCACTCGCTTCGTATCGGGAATTATGACAACGACAAAGCCGTGTTCGTTTGCGAGACCGTAGCTCAAGCCTGTGGGGAGATAGTCACCTGCGTCTGTCCCTCCGCGAAGACGATAGTTACTGCTGGGACCAGTACGGTTAGTACATTATTATTAACAAATCCTGGCCCTAAATCATGAACTCTTATTTCAATTGCCTTACCACACTATATATAAAATTATGTTTGGTATGCGACCGTGAACCCTATTGCCTAACGGCGTACAGTTGCAACGAGAAGTGAAGCGTCTAAAACTTGTCAGTACAGGGTTTTAAATCCCATTGTACAAAGTGTAAACCTATGCAAAAAAAAACGCCTTTCAGAATTTCCCTAGACGGACCCTATCTACGAAACGAAATATAGATAACTCAGAAAACTCATTTTTGTGACACAACCAAACAAAAAGATTACAACAAACACTTATAAACTATAGGCGGTTTATTTTTAGCTAAGTTGGTAGGATATAGTGTATCATCCACTTTCAATTTCAGGTGGTAACAGTATGGCAGTACTGGTCGCGACGGCGCCGGCTAGCCGTCAAAGTCTGCCTCTACGGTCACGAAGAAGCGGTGACTTGCCTCGCCGCCAGTCCCGCCTACAACCTCGTCGTTAGCGGGAGCAGAGACGGGCAGGTGATAGTGTGGGACGTGGAACGGGGGCACGTTCGTGAGGCAACTCATACCGACGGCCAGCGGGCCCTTGCCGCCCGTCTCGGCTTTGGCGATTGACGACCTTACTGTAAGTAGTAAAATTCACAATTCAAAAATGCTTCCTATAAAAGCGTTTTCAGATACACTGACTTGCAGAAAGTACTAGTAGAACCTTATTGATTTCTTATTGACAGTTCATTGATGAGTGATGTTCATGTATGTCACATAATATGCCTTAAAACTGTGATAACATAAGCAGCCCACTAAATGCTCCCATTACTGGACCTCGGGGCCTTCTCTCGCAAGGAGAGTCAAGACTATAATACACCACACTGGCCCAGTGCGGGTTGGTGGATGACACAAACATGACCTCGAAAGATTCTAGGTACATGTCAGTTTCCCCACGATGTTTCCCTTCACCGTTTTAAGTTAGCGGCATTACGTACATGTCCTCGGAAAGACAATGGTGCGCGTAAGATTTGAACCCTTGGCACCGGCTCCGGATCGACAGTCGCCGTTCCCCCGACTAGACCAGCCGTAACTTAGTAGACACCAACAACTGTATGCAGAAATCGGTGAAATCTACCAAGGTCTTCTCTGCACCTCCAGGCCGAGGCCAACTGCGTAGTTCGATCAATCGGACCACATGAACTTTTTTTCTCGTTGGTTCGATTTTAGAATCGCACCACGTGAACTACTACTAATTCTTGGGACCTCGTGGTACGACTATGGAGTCGGACCAATGGCAATGGCCAGTTTGCAAAAAAAAAATCCTGCAAGTTGATTGTCTGGTCTCTTTTTGAAAAAGCTTGCAGGATAACATTTTTCAGGCCATTGGCCATAGTATTGCTTTTTGAATATTGTTTGTAATTGTTGAAAGAATAGGTATCATTAGCGTATTTTCTCGTAAAACAGGGTGATATAGCGACATGCAGTGGCAGCTGGTTGTACGCCTGGTCCATTAATGGCCAGCTCCTAGGCAGCGTGGAGACGGCAGGGGGCCGCGAGCGCTCGCACCAAGTGCTGTGCGTCGCGTTTAGCCAGACCCGCGAGTGGGACCCACTCAACGTCATCATGACAGGATCCACAGATGGCGTCGTTAGGGTGAGTCGTGCATACTGTCCCATGGTGTAGGTTATAAAATTGTTGTGTCACAGTGTAGAGATTTACTACGATAACATGACCCGCCCCTCCAGAATTCAAAACGTTTGAAAGTATTTGTGAAAGAATATACAACGCACCTCCACGCATGTGTGCGTACTGCTACTGCAGACGAATAATTACAACTACTTACAAACTCTTTCGTAAGGATGTGACTACACACATTAAAACAGAAATTTGGAGGGGCGGGCCATGTTATCGTAGTAAATCTCAATAAAAAATTGTTTTGTGGAATAAGGTTAAAAATTTGCAGTTCAAATATGTATTTTTAACATCAAATCATTAAAAAAAATCACAGAAAAATCTTAAAAAAGTCAGTCAAACAAGAAATTTACAAATTTGAATAAACAAAAATTCAGTGCCATGGTATTTGTCACAGTTTGTCGTAGTCAAAGTTATATAGCACTTATGTGTATACTGTATAGCGGTTAAGTGTATTTTTGTCAAACTTGAGAGATAGGATAGTTTTTATTTCCTTTAATGGTTTCATTCACTTATAATTAACAATAAACCACAATAATAAAATACCAAACAACTAGTATAGGTTGTTGTTATTGATCCTAAGTTACATAAGTCTCGAACAGATGACGTCTCAAAGGGCTTATATAGACTAGTCGTACATCCCAAATAAAGCTGGGACTGTCCGCTAGTAGGTCTAAATGGATGATATTGCGAATAGAAAACATGATCCTTGTATAAAACTTACAGATGTGGTCTATAGACTACGTGGCTGAAACGACAGAAGAACAGATAGACAGCATGGAAGCGGGTAGTGTCGATCCCGCGTCATCGATGGACACCGACAAAGACAAAGATCTCAAACTATCAACTCAAGACAGCGAAGACTTGAAAACAGACCAACACTTGCAAGAAGACTCAAAGACAGATCAAGACTCGAAGTCAGAACAAGATTCGAAGTCGGAACAAGACACAAAACCAGAACAAGATATGGAGCATAGCGAGAAAGCGGAGAGTGAGACAAAGACTGAAGAAATGGAATCGTGCGAAAGAGAGGCGGCGATAAAACGTGTCGAAGCGCTAGTCAAACAGATGAGTCTATCACAGGAACAGGAAAAACAAGGTATGGACAACTATTGGTTTTCTTGACTGGACATCTAGCTTTATTTCTATTTTGTTAACTATCCCCTGAGAAAAATCTGAGTTTTTCGGAACAATAAAAATAGCCTATATGTGCTATTTGAAATCCTAATATCATCCTGATCTGAATCCGTTTCGTTTTTATGGCATGAATGACCAAGGAGCAACCAAATTTTCATATTCATAATATTAGTGGGATATCTTCGGTTCCCGTCATTCCGCAGTTCATTAATTTTGTAGACGTTCCAGAGACTTGAGCGAAGAGGCTTTACTCTATTTTGTCAAAAGAACGTTTAGGTTTTGTAATACGTTGCCTGATCTTTTCCCGATGGTCATAGTCTTGATATCCTCAAATCGAGAGTGAATCGGTTTCTTCGAGTAAGCACGCTCCATTTCTCATTCTAACTATACATTCAGGAGTAGTTAATAGTCTATTGCAAAGTCAAAGTCAAAGTCAAAGTTCTTTATTGATAAATGTACAATTTACACGTCAATTTTATAAAAAAACAAAATAAGAGTATACAAAGAGTATACATTTTTAAAGTTTAAATTGAACTTTATATTGTACGATAATAGGTATCGTACAAATAAGTGTCAAAAATTAAAATATATGTACTTATTACAATTGTAATGAACAATGTCAATTTTTTACAATTTTATTGTGAGTTTGCCATCACTATATAAAAACTCGCTGTAACTATAAAAAGTTTGATCGATAAGCCAGCTTTTTAATCGGTTTTGAAGCTACCCGAACTCGGTGCTAATTTAACTGTTTTAGGAAGAGTGTTATAAACTTCCGGTCCCATAATGTGAGTCAGTTTTTCCGATCTCGCGAGAGTGAGGTATACTATCCAGCTTGTCCGCGTTACGTATATTGCGCGAATGTCTCTCTCCTCGCGTGTCGTATGAGTCTAAGTTGTTTCTGACATACACAGCTACTTGGTAGATCAAGATTGCAGGCAACGTAAGTATGCCAAGCTCTTTGAAATATGGTCTGACGGATGTGCATTGCGACACGCCCACGATGGCGCGTATGGCACGTTTTGGGCGCGGAAAGCACGCTCCCAGTCGGCAGCGCGTGCGTATAGTTCGGCTCCGTACTGTAACCGGGAATGCACCGTGGCGAAGTAACACGAACGAGATACATCTGCAGACACCACTCGGGATACCCGTCTTAGTGCAAAGCACGCACTGCTTACTTTAGCACACATCTTGTCGATGTGGTGTTCCCATGTCATGCAGCGGTCAATCTCGAACCCCAGAAATGTTGTGCTTTGTACCTGCTCAATCCGGACCCCGTCAAGTAAGACTTTTAGCGATTTTGTACAGTGACCCGATAGACAAAAGTGAATAAAATGAGTCTTTTTGGAGTTTACCATAAAACCGTTAGCACGAAACCATGTGTTTAAACCGTTAATTACAGTATTTAATTTATCTTCTAATTCCTCTATCGAAAGGGCGGTTACTATGGCAGCCACATCATCTGCATACATGAATATGTCTGCACCCTTTACGGCGTCAGGTAGATCGTTCAATAGGAGTGAAAACATGATGTTTGAAACTGACGAACCCTGCGGCACTCCCATAGATGAGGACAATGGGTCTGATTTATTATCGCCATCGCCAGCATCCACCAGTTGAGAGCGGCCTCGTAACATGTCAGTCAACACAGCGTATGATTTCCCAGCTATGCCATAGTGTTTCAGCTTTAAAGCCAAGGTCTCATGGTCTGCGACATCAAAGGCCTTCGATAAGTCACAGCACAAGACTGCCACTTGCTGTTTGCGTTCACGAGCAGCCAACACATTACGAACCACTTCACGCGTTAGAGAAGTTGTAGACCTCCCTTCGCGGTATGCGTATTGTTGTTCACACAGCGCGTCGGTTTCCGATAGGTAGGCCACTAATCGCGAACTCAAGCCATTTTCGAACACTTTGGCTATTGCTGGTATAATTGATACCGGTCTATATCCATCAATGTCATCCTTTTGCCTTTGCCTTTAAATATCGGGGACACTTTTGATATTTTCAGCGGTGACGGGTACGAGCCTTCCTAAGACACTTATTAAACAGTGTGGCGAGAACTGGAGCTAGGGGCAAATTGCTAGTTTTAGTAGCTCCATCGACACACCATATATGTCTTTTGACTTTTTGGGGTATTCTAGACGAGACTATGCGGAATACTTCATCCGCCGAGAAACTGGTCAGTCTGAGAGAGCGGTTAGTTGGATGACGCGCTGACACTAAAATTTTACCAACGGTAGCAGCATCAGCTTTAGGAGCCCCACAGGTAGCAGCTGCATTTAGAAACGAGCGTTCATAGCATTTACTGCGTCTTTAGGTGAACTAAACTTTTTGCCGTTGCAATCCTTTACGATATCGGTGAAATTCAACCTAGGTGTATTATTTTTCCCCCTCTCTGTGTTCACGATGCCCCACATAGCTTTAGACGGATTCGTACTTCCGTGTATAATTCTATTATAATGGTTTGTTTTAGACATCTTCAAAGTTGAATTGTATTTCCTGTTGAGATCGTCAAATATAGCTATTAAGTCCTCTTCCTCAGGAAATTTGTCAACTAATTTAGAAATGTCAAATAACAACGATTTCAGATTTAGTATGTGAGGTAACCCACGACGCGTCACGTTTACTATTTGGTTTTTGTTTTATCGGGAAACAAGTATCATACTTATTTGCTAAAATATTTATCATTGCCAACACAAATGCATGAGCGGTCTTGTTTCTCTGATTTACTTCAGACCAATCTATACTGTCAACAGATATAATAAAATTTGCGCGGTTATTTTGCGAGAAATCACGCGTCAGGCGAGTGAGCTGTACTGGCATAGACTGAGCGAATGTCACTACTCCGCGGACGGCTAAATGATCTGACAGAAGCGTATTTATGGAGTTTGCGGAAGTAAGTTCTCGCGCTACATTTGTAAAAATAAGGTCTATCGCAGTTTGTGACTTTTCTGTTATACGAGTAGGGAAGTCTACAATCGAGCTCACATTATGGGAGTTCAGCAAATCAAACAGATTTTTAAAATCAGCGCTAGAGTTGTCTAAGACATTTATGTTTATATCACCGAGAATCATAATGTTCTTTCAGCTTCGCTGAGCTTATCGAGCAAACGTTCCAAGGTACCTAAGAAACCTCTGACATGAGCTAGGCCCGTGCGATAAATGCAAACGATAGTAATGTCAAAATCTATAACGTCAATCGCGGAGATTTCGCAAAATCTTTCTTCTGACAACGTTGATAACTCAACGTTTTCGACACACCTTAGTGCTTCATTTACAAAGATACAGGATCCGCCGTGAATTACATTATTTCTACAAAAACTAGACACTAATTTATAGTCTTTTAAATGTATACATTGTAGATTCGGGGCAGTAAGCCAGTGTTCTGTTAACGCAAGAACATCGCACTTTAGTTCAGTTTCTAGGAGAACTTCTAGACGTTGAGTTTTATCATTAAGTGAGCAAATGTTTTGGTGGCAAATAATCAACTGTCTCGGAGGTGAGCATTGCGCGTTCAAACTAAGCACCGAGTTTTGCGTTACGATCGCCAGCTGAGACGCCGGCGGAGCGGCGGGGGGGCGGTGTTGCGTTCGCTGCCCCGTGCCTGCGGTTGATCCGGCATTGCTCGTGTTTTCCTCGGCATCGGTAGTGTTGAGGACGAGCGCGCCGCCCGCCAGTCGCCACGTCGAAACCAAGGACTAACTTCTACTCTGCTTGGCCAATTATCAGCGCTCATGAAGTATTCGTATTTGCTTGTAGGCACGGTTACGGCAAAGGATGCGTAATATGTATGCTTCAAAACAATTTTCTCGACGTGATACTCGGCACGTGGATTTTTCTTGAGCATATATGCTTTTAATGTTTCTGGAGTCGTTGCCGGTTTCAAGAAGCAGACGTGTAATTTTTTTTTACTCGTTCAACTGCTTCTAACTCTGCGTCGGAAGTTCCTGTTCCGCGTACGACTTTTCTCGTAAAAGAGTAGCGGTCTTTACGCCCCTTTACAGTCTGCCACGATGTATCTCGAACCGATGCTTGTTCTTTGGTCGTTTTCGTTCCTGCAGTTGTTAGCGTCACGTTATCGCTAGATGACACTGTGGTTAATGTCTGAGCGCGTTTCCCGCGTTTCCGCGGCGGCGCGGGAGCAGCTGTCGGTGCTGTTGTGGGCACACACGGTGGCGCCAACTGGCTCAGTGGCAGCGCAGTGACAGACAGCGCGGGCTGGCTCGACGGTGGTGCGGGGTTGCGCGGCCGCGCGAGCTGGCCAGGCGGCGGCGCAGTGTCGGCTAGCGTGGGCTGGCCCGCCGGTGGGAGGGGGTTGCACGGCGGCGTGAGTTTGCTCGGCGTCGGCTCAGCGGTGGCCGGCGTGGGCTGGCCCGCTGGTGGTGCTGGGTTGCGCGGCCGCGCGGGCAGGCCCGGCGGCTGCACGCGCGCCTGGGCGGGGCCTCGCTGTGCCACTGACGCATATGGTGTAGGAGCCAGCGCCGCAGTTAGTACTTCTCCAGGTTGTGCTGTCGTTGATGTCGTTGATGGTTGTCGTGCCTTAAGTCCGGCCGTCGTCGTTGATGGCACGCACATGTCACCACTCGCAAAAATTCCTCTTCTCTCGAAATTCCCCATATTTTTGAAAAAATTGTTCCATTCGGGAGGCGTAACATTCCATTTTTTTATCGTAGTTCGTTATGGTCGTCATACAACAGTTTAATTTATTGTCGTAGTCGTTAATCACAGACACGGATTGTTCTATTTTCATTTTGTAAACATCGATAAGGGAACTTGACTGTGCAAGTTGTTCCCTCACGGTCGTCATTTCATCACGCAGTTTTTGTATTTCGAGTGTCAGCTCGCGTGCACTCTGTGGTATGCTCAGCAACGTTTTGAACACGTATTTGTTTATTTCGGATCGTTACGTTGGGATCTCGTTGTTTCTTAGAAACCCCAACTGGGGTTAAGGTGTTGTCCCCTCCTTTTTTAGCTAAGCATTTACACTCGGGACAAATGTAATTTGCGATATCAATATCATCGAAATTTCTTTCGCCAGTACACAAAATGTGATAGGCTTTTTGCAGTTCAGGGCAGTACAGCACAAATACTTTTCATTATCTCCGGCTATCCTACCGCAGCACGCAGCACAATTCATAGTGAATAATGTGTTTAGCAGATATTTTAATCAAAAAAATGTTAAAAAATTTAAAAAAAAAAAAACGAGCAAAACGAAATTCCAAATACAGGCCTTAAGATGAGGATCGAACCCGGTACGAAGCGAATATTCAGCCGAGATGAAGCGGTTGCGCTAAACGTCGCTTGCAGAGAGCGTCGAAAATAGCGCTTAGTTGCAGTAGATCACTTTTTAGAATGTTGTAACTGCAGGTAGGTACGGAGTTATAATCCTGTTAGCACTGTTATGTCCACTTTAATTAAATCACAATAAATGAGGGTTATCAAATCAAATGTTCAAACTATTTAAGTTCTTTAAGAGATTTTACTACTTTTGGTTTTAAATCTGAGTCTTTAACACTGTTCCCTCATTTAATTCCACTAAATATGTAACACTAAACAGTCCACAGTCCAGTCTAATTCTTCTAATAAGCACTTTGTTCAACGGTAATAGGGATCACATACACTTGTATTATTTTCATGTAAAACGGTATTTACGCGATTAAATCATTAAAATAACACTATCACAATGCGACCAACACTTTTTTTACGCGTTTAGCAAACTACTATTACTTTAAAACGAAAGATTACTATTTTTTTATGATTTTAACACGAAGACGACTGTTTACGATGACAGCGCGACCGCGGAACTTGCTTATCATGATACACCTTGTCTGGCTCATGTCGTAAGTGCAATAAAATAAATCATAACCTATTTAAATTTTAGGCAACTTAACAAAGTCAGGCTCGGAAAGTTCGCTGTCAGATGCTTGCGAAACGAGTGCCAAGGAATCTGCCAGACGACACGACGAGAAAGACACCTGCAGCGACAACGAGGAATCACATGCAGCTGAGTACAACCAATCAGAGCTCAAGAATAAAGAAGACGTCATCGACTCTTGCGACGAAGCTAAACAGGACTGTGATAATGAAACCGAAGAGGACAAAGATGAGTTTACGCATAGGAGCAAGCTGCAGAAACAAGGGAACGTTGTACTGAGGCGGAAGTCGAAGTGCAACCCGTTATTCCGGAAAAGTGAGTACTTTTTATTAATACATAACGCGATTTCGATTTAAATCTTCTTTAAAATTTTAAGCTATGTTTTTAAGATGAACTTTCAAACAGTTACTTGTAATTCAGTAGGTAGCAAAACAGGGGTTTTTATGTTGATGGTCGGCGTCAAATTTTAATGACAAAAATTATACTTTTATCAGAACTTTATAATCATGTAAATCGTGGTAGCCTAGAAGCAAGAACCTGTAAACTGTTATCTGGTGGCGAGAGCGTCTGATTTCCCTTTTATTGTGAAAGACGGCTTAGCGTTCCAATGAGTGGGAGTGTAAAGTGTAAGTAAGCACCACCTTTTGATGCCACTGGAACTAATAG
Organism: Ectropis grisescens; assembly: GCA_017562165.1. Taxonomy (NCBI): domain Eukaryota; kingdom Metazoa; phylum Arthropoda; class Insecta; order Lepidoptera; family Geometridae; genus Ectropis; species Ectropis grisescens. Next base: position 12,644,445 of record CM029778.1, on the reverse strand, counting down.
CCTTTTCTCATTTGGAGAGAAACAGGACCCATAATGTACCACTCTGGCCAAGTGCGGGCGAGTGGCAGATGTCCTCGAAAGATGTCTTTTTTTCGAACAAGTCGGTGGTGTGTTGACACAACGAGCTCTGACATTGCGAGATTGGAACTTACGACCTCACGGTTGCGAAATCGAACTTTTTAGCTACTAGGACACCATAGCGGTCTAGCCCCTAACCCATCACTACGTTAGTATTGTAGGAATATGCTCAACGCTGTTCTTAAACATTAATGTACTCTCCGTTTAGGCGGTGGTAGCATAGGAGATTCAACGGAGCCTGGGTCCCTGGACACTCCCAACTCGTCGATGGAGGCAGCCCCGGAGGGCGGGCTAAGGAGCAGCAAGTCTGATACCAGTCTTACGGAGTCCTTCGTAGTGGTCTCAGCGCCAGTCTCGCCAGCGCATCTACAGAAGCCGGTCAAACCGCCCATCACTACCGTCGATACAGGTATTTAGCCCACATAGCTTAAAGAAGCTTTCACTTAAAAAAATGCCATATCAATAAGCATTTTTGAACTGAGAACTTTTTTATTTGTTATTATATACGCGCCATATAGATTTTTCCTGGGCTGTAAATTGAATTCTAGCGTCACGCTCGGGAATGATATGAAATCTTCGGGAAATGCGGGACCATGACCATTGGCCATCTAGACGTATCCATGTAGTAGCAGAACTCTTGGCACAGCAGTCTGCGGAAGTACCACACCTTTGTCAGTTATTCTACCGCCAAGCAGCAACGTGCAAACATTACTGTGTTCCGGTTTGAAGGGCAATGTTTCTAGAGAAATTACAGGGCTTAGAGATATAACATCTTATCTCTGGGTGACGAGCGCAGTGCAGTGCTAGGTAATGATTTGGTCTCTTCATGTGCCAATAGCTGCGTGTCACTGTACTGTTATGTGACAGGCATGTTGCTTACTATCAGGCGCATGGCCAGCTCGTGTCGCCACTCTTTATTTAAATAAAACTAGATGGCCATGCTCATGGCCACACCTTCCGGTCTCACCTGCGTAGTTAACCAAAGTAAGCTTCACTTCTATCGGCAGTTACTATGACTGACCTACACGCGTGAAGACTACGTTGCGTGATGAATTTTGGCAAGTGGTATAGTAAAAAGTGTAGAGTGAGTAGTTTGCCAATGGTTTTATGTTGTAGAGTCCGGCATCAAGTGGCGCCGGCGTCTGATGTTGCGCGGCAAGCTGACGATGCACACGGCGTACGAGCGGCGCGACAACGCGTGCCCCGCGTCCGTGACCGCGCTGTGCGCCGCGCGCGCCGGCCGCGGGCTCGCCGTCGGAGACGCCAGGGGCAGGGTAACTACTAAAATAACACTTGCTTGATATCGCTATGACTTATGGTTGCATTTTCAACTTTAACCACCAGCTCGCCTGTTTCACCATTCATTAAACCCAAATGCATGATTTTAGTATGAAATCCAACGTGGTTATTACACATTTTAAGTAGTTATTTATTTGATATAGTCAGTCCAGTCCGACTCAAGTTTCGGTCGACGTTCGGCGGCGTTCGGCGACCTTTTTCAAAGAGAGTGCGCGCGCGTAATCCCATTTCGTTTAGCTTGTGCTAAACGAAGTCAAGTCGGACGGAATATATATGAAACATAAGTTACCCGTGTATTTATTTAAAATGATTATTACAAAACAGAAAATCAATGACCTAACATTTTGTAAGAACTTTATTCCAAAAATCCGCTTGGTGAAGTACCACCCCTTTGCAAATTATGCTACCGCTAAGCAGTAATACGCAAACATCACTGTGTTTTAGTTTGAAGGGTAAAGTTTTCAAGAAAATTACAGGGCTAATAAATCGTCTTATATCTTTAGGTGACAAGTTCAGTGGAAGGTTGGATTCTTCAAGATCAAACAGCTGCGTGACACTGCTGTTAGGGCAGGCATGTTGCTTACCACTTTACTGCTTTACTACTTGCTTACTTAGGCAAATGTATTGTTCGTTTCGTCACTCTATATTGTAAAAAAATTGTTTGGAATATTATTACTTGCGCATTACTGCATGGAGATAGAATAACTGACAAAGGTAGGTTGAAATATAATTATAACCTTCCTCATAATTATGTGTGCAGATCTTCCGATGGTCAGCGCCGGACATGTCGAGTGCCGCGGGTGCGAAAGGTGGTCCGGCAGACCACTGGATACGAGACGATACGGCACCTTACTGCACGCAGTGCCAGGTCAGTGTACAAGCTGGTAGCATGGTAGCCTAAGAGGAGTTGCGACGGGTCGCTAGTCCATCCTGTCCTGTCTCCTGCCCAACTAATGTTTTAAATGGCAAAGTTAGCATCGATATAAATCAGTGGATGTGCCGTCCCGAACTTCAGGCGCAAGGAATTATGTTATCGTTGGGAAGAGTGAGCTCACTCTGTCCGTAGGTTGTAAGAAGCGGTGAACGCCGGACGTTTATACCTATCATTATTCGTTGTCAACAAACAAATTAAGTAGAACGGCAAAATGTCTTCTAGGTATATAGGATTCTATAGGTCAAGTAGATTGGTAGTTGTAAACCACTCACTCTACACACAGCGACGCAGTTTGTTGACAATTTCAAGGTGCTCAGGGCACATCTTTTGATTTATATCGATGAAAGTTAGGATATATGTTTTCTAAGGAACAATGCATTCTTGCGGAATAAAGCCGTCTAGCCCATGTGTCATTTAAGACTATAATCTGTGTTCCAAATTTAAACCTGATCCGTTCAAACTTTTCGACGTGATTGAGCGACAAACATCTAAACTTCGAACAATTTTTTTTTAACTGTAATAGGTTCTCACTTCACCACCATCTCGCCTGATGTAGGTATAGTATTACTAGCAGCGCTCTGCGGTTTTACCCTCGCAGTTCCCTTTCACGATATAAAATGCACGTGTACTATTCTTTCGTCTTTGTTTACTTGTCTTCCAATGATGCAATTTTAAAGATGTTATCATCAACCTGTCTTCGTCCACTGTTGGACATAGGCCGATCCTCAGTCTTACATTTCCAACCGCCACCAGGCGTCTTTATTTTTAAGCCGTTTCTAATTTGAAAGACGTGTCGACATCAAAGTTAACAATGTATCAGGTGAGGTTCACGGCGTTGGAGCGTCGCCACCACTGCCGCGAGTGCGGCGCGGTGTTCTGCGGCCGCTGCTCGCGCTACGAGGCGCCCGTGCGGCGCCTGCGCGCGCTGCGGCCCGTGCGCGTCTGCCAGCGCTGCCACGACGTCATCAACAAGAAGGAGTGAGCGACTTAAACGCCGCAGCCGTTATATCTCTCACCGTTATTATTGCAAATACCGTCAGAGTATTATACACCTTTTTTTTTCCATAAGCAAAATTTTAACAGGCTTTGTAGACAACATAGCGCACTATAATTGTGCAATAAGTTTACTCTTAAACTCAATATCACTGAATCTGTCACTACTTGAAATTTACAAAAATCCTGTATAGTATAGTTTTGTTTTAAACACGGCAATTTATTTCACTCCCAAAAAAAGGTCACTCACTACACCCGTAACGTTTCACTAGTATTTTTACCGCACACATACTATCATCTGACCTTGACTGCGATCGACACGTAACTAACGAAATGCAAGTGATTATTAAATTTGTTTTTTAATTCTTTGTTGAGGGTAGGCGGGTGCCACGGTTTGGCGGTCGCTGACCTTGACAATGAATCATTTTTTCTAAAATCTGATGAAAAAAAAATTCACGAAAATTATGCAATTTATGGTCACTGATATCATTTACGCACGAGTTCTGTAATGTACGTATCGGTGTTATTTATTTACATAACATAAATAAATAACACCGATACGTACATTACAGAACTCGTGCGTAAATGATATCAGTGACCATAAATTGCATAATTTTCGTGATTTTTTTTTTCATCAGATTTTAGATTGTTTTTCAGCAAGTTGTGTTCAGTAACAGCAATAAATAAAACGCTATTAAAATTTTGGCTAATGTAAAAAAAAATGACGGTGTATAACGCGTGATATTGTAATCGACTAAACTGTATGTGACACTTGGCTAATACCACTAAACTACGTGCTACACGCGGCTAGTAAGGTTAAACTACGCGCAACACTAGGCAAATCCGACTATGCTTAACATTCGTCTGATAGGATTAAATTATCAACTACACTCGTATAGTACGATTCAATTATGTGTTGCACTTGAGAAGTACGAATATTCTATGAAACTAAACTCTGTACTACGCTCAGTTAGAAAAACTAAACTAAATGCAGCACTCAACAAGTGTTGCGTATAGTTTACAACTAAATTAAAGGACTAAACTAAGTATAACTCTCGAACTCTCGACTTAAACAACTATACTATATGGTACTTGGCTAGTAGAACTAAACTATATGACGAGTTTAGGCAAGTAGGACTAAACTGGACTAATAGTACGCTGGTAGTAAGTTTACTACAGGCGGTTTCACTTGAAACCGCTACTAAGATAACGTCAAACAGAATGCTGCTAATTGTACTTCCCAATCAACAGTACCTCTACTGTACTCTACCACTCTGAACCTGAAAATTAATTATTGAATTAGATGGCAAAATTAACAAAAAGTTTCCCCACACAGCTAAAAAGAACTGAACTAATCGGATCATTCAGCTCAAATAAGCGATCAATCCTAAAACTATTTGCCATAGGCAGCTATTCAGCACAGTTCGTGTTGAAAAAGAACTATGTAGTTTCCACAATACAGTATTTAAACAATAAAGGACTAGTGTGGTAGCTAGGCGGGTACATACAACACACAATTTACGTAGATTTCCGTGGTGGTGGGTTTGACCCTACTATCATTTTTGCAAACTGTCTTAGTAACTCTGTGACTGAATTAATTTATACTACCATTGCGACAATATGAAAAGATACCAGGCACACAATCACAATTTATGCCTGTAAAAGGCTAAATTCAATCCAAATTGCATAAGTTTCATTTTTGTTTGATCAATAAGATCCTGTTGGACTAATCTGATCCAATCAACTTATTTACACAGAATACATTGTCTCCTTGCGGTTTTAAATGAATTTATACAATTCTTGGGAAGGTTCACTGAAATATATAAAACAGAATAATATAAACAATCACAGCTGATCCTAACGCTTTACTGTAGTAGTCTACTAATAAAATATAAAGAAAAATAACGGACTCGAAACTAAGAGAGTAAAATGCTTCAAATTAACGATCTCTAAAGATGTAGAATTAGATTAGAATTAATATTGTTGTGGGACACTAATTCATGTATTGTCTAATGTTTATTCACAGTTTTATACAAATTACTGCAAATTCCCTAAAGTAGACCCAGTTTGTAAATTGCTAAGCAAATTATAGATAGTTTAGTGCTAGTACAATAAAACAGTATGTTAATCTGATATACGTCATGGCAATATAGTTTGGTGTTATGTACCGTGATTGTAATGTAGAAAAAAATGTCAATAGTTGTGACATTAATATAGATCTTTGGTCATTAAATTAAGAAGTAAGTCTTAAAATTATGTATTAGAAATTTACTTTTGTGACGCTGTTTAATCCAATGCAGAGATAGCTTGCTCTCGGCTCTATAGCTTGCTACCACGCTGTACCATATTGCCACGGTACAGTTATAGTATTAGATAATAACTAGGACTTGTGTCCTAATCCTAAATGGTCCGCCAACGCCGTAAGTATCTTTGTTATCAGATAGGTAATATTCTCATGTAGAGCATTATAGTCAATTTTATCTCGAATAATCAAGGTGTAAAATATACATTTTCGAAGAGATGCTATATACTAAAATGAACAAATTATTATTATTAATCAGGTTTTTAAAATAGTCTTCAATACTATAAAATCCTGGAATTAAAACACTTTTCTTCCCGTGGTTTTTAATAATATAATCTATAGCAGTTGGCCTCAATTGGCATCTACTAGCTACAATTTTTTTTATGCTTGCTATTGCTAGATTTTACTAATAGATTGCGTAAAATGGAACGTATTCGGACTACGGCGTTTTCAAAGTGACAGATTTCAGTAATAAATGGGTGAATAAAAATGTCAAATAATAGAAATTGACATATTTTTTCAAATTATCTCTAACAAAGTTAAACATCAAGCCTGTAGCGCAATTTAATTTTTTTTTTGTTTCTTTGAATAAAACATCAAGGTCCATATGAAATTATGATGTACATTTCTTGCAAATCTAAATAAAAATTTGAGAAATGAGTGTGTAATTAATTGTCTTTTATTTTTATTCTTGTCGCCTCTATGTGGCTCGTTGACATTATTTATATGTATAAACATGTTAATGAAATCAGACAGAAAATTAATATAAAATTATTTATAATTTAAGGTGCTGCTTACTTTTGTTATTAATCAGTATTAATGTTAAAGTAAGTGTGATGTTTTAGAATTGTTTTTAATATTATTATATAATTTTAGATCTCAATAACAAAATTTTGATTAATGTAAACGCTATTGTTATTTTATAGAATATTTTATTTCTTATTAAGTATTATGGATATTTAATTTTGAAAAAAAAATGTGATATCTATTTATGTTTTAAGGTTTTGTTTTCCTGCATGGATAGTCATTCCTCTATTGCGATGGAATTTCTTGTGAATATAAAGTTAGTGCTAGTCATATTTTTAAATATATTTCTTTGGGCGTTTTTTTCTCTCGCGTAATTCATTATATCAGTATATCTACAGGCTTACGTAGAAAATGTACATTGAGTCGAAAGATGCGTGCTCTATTGGCACTTCTAAATCAGTTAGTAATTTTAAAATGATACCTAACCTGAAAACTAAGAAAAAGCACTCGATATAATTAATTATATATATTATTATATATATAATTAATTATATCGATAGTAATTTTGTGTGACACAAGCTATATAAATCTTCGTGTATTTGTGTGGAGCTTAAAATATATCTAAATTAGTCAATCCGACACTTCTTTCGATTTAGTACACCACTTCTACGCAATCCGAAAATGAGTAAAGTAATATGAATAATCAATTGTTGCATTTGTAGATTACATTCCTAGTTTCGTGTATAAGACTGGTTGATCCCAGGTCATTTGTATTAATTCTATGTTTTCTGTATTAATGTATATTTCTAACTTTTAATACAAGCTGTTACAAAGCGCTATTATGCCTCTTCGTGATATATTCAGAGTACTGATTCTGAATGCAATCCTATCAACTCAAATTCGGAATGACAATCCTTGTCTCTTGTCATTCTAACAAACAAATTCTAAGAGACAAAGACAGGTTTGTTTCCGTGTCCAGATCAATCCGACTGTGTTCTTAATCGCTACGCAGCTCTAAAATAAAGATTTATACAACGTACACATACGTACAACCGTAAAAATGTGTAGAAAATATTTTGCAAATGTTCCATACATTTGCATAGGAAAGATTTTTGTTTAAAGATTTTAACAGTTCCTCATTAGAAAGAAACAAGATATTAAAATGTTTAAATAATTATGCATTCAGTTATAGGTATCAAAATTATTAAAATATATTAGAATGTAGAAAGCATTAGCTTGCAGCAAAAAGGTATGGAATAAGTAAGTTATATTTGATAAATACTCGTTCGTATCTTGTTCTAAATCAATGTACACATATTTAATAAATAATTGAATTTGTATGTATCTGTTAAATATAGTATCTCACTTGGATAATAGTAGCGGTGTAAAGCTTACAAGCTAGCCTGAGACAAATTCTGAATTTTAGTATAGGGATTTACAAGATGCAAATAAACTTATTAAAGATAGTTTTCAATTTCGCTATAAGGAGCGCCAGTTTGGGTTTTGTTAGACATTTTTTACAAAATAAAACATTGGCGCCACACTTAACTAAATTGAGAACTTTGAAAAATCTATTTACATCTTGAAAACGATTTATTGGTAGATATTGTTCACACAGAAATATAGCCCCAAATTTCTTTAAACACAAGGTAAACTGATCTGTAATACAGACAAAAATATTCAAAATTATGTATTATATAGCTCAGGAACGGTTTACGACACGTAAGTGACAGTTAAGTCTGTATTAAAGGTTTAATTCAAGTTTTGACAACTATTTTCTGATTTTATAGCCTCAGCTGGAGCAGATATTATATACAATCTATTAGATCATTGATTATTTATTATCAATAATAATGGCGTTAATTTATTTGCTTTAGAGTTATGTAATAAAACAAAAACAGATGTTTGTAATCTCTGGATGCTTTAGAAAATAGATTGGCAGAATTCAATTTCTTCAATTTTACATAAAAAATCTCAAAAATGTTTCGAATCAAAAATATTAGAACGCATACCTAACTCAATATGTATGTTACCTAAAACGCGACAAACCTTTTGTATGTTTGTAAAAATTAAAATATTTAGATGAAATTCAAAGTATCAATCAAAAACAAATTGGCTTTCTTATGTTAGGTGTAATTATTTATTAACTGTAGTGGATGTAATGTTAAATTGAATGTTTAGTCACCCAATGAAATGTATAGAAGATCAGACAATATAAAACATTGTTTAGGTAGTATGTAGGCACTGAAGTTTATGCAGTTGACAAATGTATGTATTCGTGTACCTATAAATTAATAAAGCGATGCAACAAAATATATATTTTATTCATTACCACTTCATATAAGGCGATTAACACACAGCCACGCAGTGTAGCGCGTGAATGCATGTTCTCACGTTTCTTGTAAATGCCTCCATTTGTTGCAAAACAAGCGTGGATACGTTTTCTGTGTGTTGGACAGTGCATGTTTTCTATACAAGCGGAGGTACTTACAAGCAACGTGAAAATACGCATACACGCGCTACGCTGCGTGGTGCGTGACAGTGTTTCAATTCTGTTCGTAGCACGAAAACACGGTACCGGCAGGTACACAGTAGACCTACCGAAACCTGCCTTTTATTTCTGCAGTACATTTTCAAGGTAACACGTAAGTTCAAAAAAAATATGTTCATTACTTGATCCTTTTTTTAATTTAATATTTTGAAGTGAAAACTTCTTTTGGCGCACCACAGACCGATTTTTCGTGGACTTTGAATCGAGCTCAAGCGTCATGTTCGTAAATGAAAGAAATCTTCGGCTAAACTCGGGACCATGGCCATGGCCATGCCCTCCGGCTTCATCCGCGTAGTTTTCAAAGTGAGCAATCAAAATAAGTTTTCACTTCTGTTGGCAGTCCCTGTGACTGCCAATTTTTTCTGTATGAACTTTACAGGTAAATGTCTCCAAGGATATCCTCTCTTATTCGTAGCCGTCTGTAGTAAGTTTGGACCGCAGTCTTTTATAATACCACTTTCGTAATACGTTTAGCTAAATAGTAAAATACGGATGGATTTTTCCAGACATAGAATCTGGGTGTCACTAAGAGGGAGTTTTTTAAATTCTAGGTTAGTGTCATTTCAAACCACATAGCTCCCTTAGATAAAATCTAGAGCGAAATGCCAGGCAAGTACTTTATTTAAGAATACAATAGTTAATAACTAAAAGGAATAAAATAAAAACAAATATTTCAACTAAATATAATTTATTATTTTTTTATAATATTTGAACTCTTGTTACCTAGGGTATCTACAACGTTTGCTGATATTTACATGCTTTAGATAATAGATAAATCACTGTATATTATATTATACACAAATAACACCCAACAAATATTTTCGAAACAACATTTTACATTTAAGTACAAGTCAATATTTTTAACACCGAAACTAGTATATCGGTGTGACGTCATTCGATAATAAGTACACTATAATAGCAATAACGCCGATTACATTGGTGCTATTATGAAACCATTTACACACTATATAACAACATTATGAAGTTATCATTATGTTACATACATAGTGTAAGTCGGTACATAAATATTATATAGTCATTCGAATTCACCGGGCATAACATGCAAACAACAGTAGACTGGTCATATCACAACTCTTCAAGTACCTACTTGACTTTTAGACATCAAAATAACAAATTATGATTGTTGTGGGTGTCCATGTTTATTTAAATTTCATGCCAGGTAAGGGCGAATGAGTTTTTGTGCAGATAGAAGAAATTTGCTAATAACATTTTACAGTTTCCGTATCACATTTATAAATTTTACAAATTCAAAGACGAAGGATTCGTTTTACATACGCGTTGCTTTTTTTAGCACATTTATAATAATGGGCAACATAATCAATTCCAAAACACTGTCAAAAATATCGCTATAAATTTAGAAATAGAGCATAGAATTATATCCAATTTCCATATTATTATATAATTATTCCATATGAAAAGGCAGTAAATTCTCTATCGTATATACATAAATATGTAGATTGAGAATAATTTCCCAGTTAATATCGAACTATGATGTGTTGTAGCTATGGGAAACGGGCTAAAGGACAAGAATGGAAGTTAGAAATCGTTAATACCGAATTAATGTTAAGGACCTTGCTACCTTGCGATTTATTGAAAAGAAAATAAATTAATGGCAAATCGCCGCCGGCAACACTTTGGAATCGTGTGCAAAAAAAACATTAACCAACCGGACTTATGAACCACAGACACAAACAGTAGCGAGTAGAGTGCGTATTTTATAAAGCATATTTACGAACGCAATTATTGTTTTGAGTTTGGCCTCAGTTCTGCGTGTACGAAATAAAGTGAATATTCTAAATTTAAATTATCAAACGTCCCTTTTCTTCAGAAAATGGTGCGACAGAAATATCATCAGTCAGTGTCATATGCTTAGGTGCTAGAAGTGACTACTGCATCATGAAACAATGTTTCATTTAAATACAACGCGAGTATCGCAATGCAGCAGCCGTTCATTCTCGGAATAATATTATTTACACATTTATTCATATATCATCATAATATATATCATCAAAACATTTCTGACAAAGATGACAATTTCTAATGATTAACTGAATGCACATGATACTCAAGCTGTCGAAAAGGCACAAATTGTGGGATTGCTGTGTCACCTCCAATTACCATGGTAAATAATTTAATAACTTTTTTAAGTTAGTTTACTATTATACACAATTTAAATTTCGACAAAAATGCTACTGATTATACAGTTCAATAGAAATTCTACTCTAAGGCAGAAATAGTCCCATTTGTGTGTCGTACTGTATTTAAAAGCTTTTTTTGTTTATTTTCTTCAAGTCTAATCACTTTTTTTTTTATTAGAAAATTTTACAATTTGTAAATACAAGTGCGAGTAAATACGCAAGGCTAGTGATATGCATTTATATATTTATTTTAAACTATCGGTTATGAATTGAAATCAATCTGGAATGTTGAAAACATGTTACAATCGGTTTAAATTTTGTATTGTTGACATAATATGTGTCATCAAACCGTACCTTTTAAAGTTTTAGATATTCTATAATTTTAAGAAGACAAAGTAACATTCAGTTTCTTCAACGTTAAACATCTCTAAAAACTCTCAGGAATTTTAGATACTTAATGTACTCCGCAAACACGTAACACAGGTTTGATTACTATTCTGTGATCATCTGTTGATATACTTATGAATAAATCGTAATATTGGATTGTCATCTCCAACATGACGATTTAGCTTTAAAATTAACTTTTCACTGACGCTTTTGGTGAAATATCACCAAAACATAATTTTCATATTTTTTTAATGTTAATTCCCAAAAGGAAGGACGTGATCGGTATATTGTTATGACAATTAGCTACTGCACATCGCTTTGCGCATAGTTCGGAATATTTTTCCGTAAAAGGTCACATGCCAATCAACTTTTTCATCTCTTTATAAAAGGAAAATAAAAACAGCAAATTTACTAATATTATCGAGATTTAGAAATCATTGTAGAGACGTCGTTCAAGAAACTGAGATGTGAAAGTAGAAATTGTACAGTCAACATTCAACTACAATATTAGAATTAAATTACACTATAACTACATATTTATAAAAAATAATTCAACAGAAAATGTAATATAATAACAGGATAAACTAGCTAAAATATTCCTAAAACACGTAAGTACACAAAATTAAGAGTGACTAATGATTTATTTGTTCGCCCTTCAAGACCGTTTTAAAGTCTTATAGATAAAAAAGTATAAAAAACAGATCCACAATAATGTAAAAATTCAAACACCCTAAAAATTTACAACTATATACAAAATAAGTAAGTAAGGAAAAATATATCCAAAAACCCTATTTTACAGTTACGTGAATCGATTTAATATTAAAAATACTGCATTGTTTGCTCATACGACACTGTTTGTGGAAACAATGCTTTCGGCCAATAATACTGTATGGACGAAAATATTATGGAATTATAAGTACAAGACGTATAAGATAGTCTCAGCGTGCGACGCAAAAGCACTGTGCGGTTTAAGTACAACATTCATTTATCATATCTAAGTACTAATAAACATCTCCCGTCACATATCTCGTGTGGCTCCGGACTGACGCATTCATTTACCTAACTGTTATAATCGGAAACATTAAAATTTTAATCCAAAAATAAATCCGATAAAGGAATAACCTGTTCGTACAATAGCGGCATCTATCTCAAAATGTAATGAAAATATTGTGAAATCTTGTACGAATCCCGCATACTTCTATTAAATTTTCTGTGACAATTTTTACTAAAATACTTGTAATTTGAGCATTTAATTTCGTGATAAACTGGTCAACTTTTTGTTCGTTTTTGTAAATTAAGTCCCCCGATCTCCATTACGTATAAAATAAAATTTAAAGATGCTCCTACGCTTTCGCGACATCTCTCAGCACTGGGCTTGCAATAATCCTATTTGAAACTATTTTTATAACATATTATTATTTATTACATCATTTTAACTAAACCTCGAAATTGTTAAAATCACAACATCAGCCGCCATAATAGGTGTACAAGCCATGCTCGATCCGAAATTATTATATTATACTATTATCATTCTACGTGTTACGGCAACATGAATGTACTTTTACTTGTACAGATACAGACAAAAGAATTTAATTTTTATCAACTCATCATAGTTGTAGAATATTGACTGATCTGACAAATATTAATATGTCAGATGGCAATATAATATAACATACATATATTAATGTCAGAACCACAATTATTCTACGACTATTACGAATTTAATCCTATGAATTATAGAAACTACTGCCATTAATATAACGCTTGTTATAAAACAACTCCCGCCGATTTATCAGTTACGATTTCTCTTTCGTTGACTCTTCAATATGTTTAATATCTATCAATCTCAAACCATTCCAATGGCTGAACGATTAAGCTAACACAACAATTTGTCTAAGTGCTGAACATCGATCATATTATCAGCAGATTTATGCCTAAGCTTATTCAATTCGTCACTACCACTCCTCTTAATATTTTGTGCTAACAGTTAGTTGAACAAGGCTAGTGGGAGACCAGTAGCAGATACCAGATACTATTAGTACATTTAAACTCAAATTCTGGTACGAGAGGTTTTGAGTCTCTTGTCGTCAGAGAGCACCCTGTGTCCTTGCAGAGTTGGCTCATATTGTGATAAACAATGTGTCTTGTGGTTTATTCTGCAATTACTTATGTTATCCAAGTTAGACAGTATTTCCTAGCGCCGAAAATATTGATTATTAGACTAGTAACATTCACGACATGGGGGCGATGAGTTTTGCAATGACGTCGCAACTTTTTTGTTTAACTAAACCGGTTTATCTCCTTGAAATACAGAGAGATCCAGGCCTCTAGTACAGATTCTCTTGTTGCGAATCGAAGTGATTTGAATAAAAACAAATTAATAACTTGTACTGATACATCAACTATAGTGTTGTCACGTACGAAACAAAAACTATTAGCTTAGTGCTATTCATACTGTTTGCATTTCGGACGAGGAGTTCGTTTAAAACAATGGAGCTGCAAGAGTGTCAATAAATCGTCTCCGTTCATGCAGCGAGTCGGATAGTGAATACGACCTGGCTGGTTCGTGTCTAGGTACAATACAGTTAGCTAGTCTCTGTTATTGGAGCAGAGTCATCGAATTCACCAGATTGAGTTTGATAATCATAGCGGCCTGTAAGAACGTCAACATATTGTCTTCAGTAGTGGTGACTCGGCATACAGCTAAGATAAAATTGAAGGAATCGGCGCATAGTTGCTAATACCAGAGTGTGCTAGTCAGATAAGCATATAGTAAGCATATAGCATACAGATAATAGCGCCTATATGCATCGTCTTCAGTTTTAGTTCAGCGTACAGCTAAGATAGACGTGTGAACTCGTTGCCTGTGGGTGTCCGTCTTCAATGTCGATAATTCAGCGTACAGGTGAGACAGAAGTGTAAGCTCGTAGCCTGTGTTCACCAGCCAGCACATATCCCCTGGTGACTAAAGCGGCGCGGGCTCGTGCTCGGACAGAAAGGGGTTGTATAGTGATGCTGTTAGTTGCCTGTGTCCACTAGACGGCAGATGGTCTGTATGGCTCCTCTTAGCAGTAAATCGGCGTATAAGTAAGATAGAAGTGAGGGAATCGGCGGAGAATCATGATGGCGTCTGTATGAATCGTTATCAGTAGTAGTACGCCGTACAGTTAAGATAGAAGTGTGGACTCGTTGTCCGTGTCCACTCGTCGGCAACCGTGTCCATGGTGACTCGGCGTACAGCGAAGATAGGAGTGTAAGCTCGTTGCCCGTGTCCACTAGTCGGCACGTGACTAGAGCGGCGCGAGCGGCGCGGGCTCGTGCGCGGTCAGGAAGGGGTTGGTGCAGGGCGCGCGGCCGGCGTACGACTGCGCGCGGCCCGCGGCTCCCAGCGCCGGCGCGCGCGCCACGCGTCCCAGCCACGCGTCCGGGTGCGGCAGCGGCTGGGGAAACAACACCCACGGGTCACTTACACTACTAACAGACTTGTTTATGATGCGCATCTTTAGGGTTCCGTAGCCAAATGGCAAAACACGGGACCCTTATAGATTCGTCATGTCTGTTTGTCTGTCCGTCCGTAGGTCACAGCCACTTTTCTCCGAAACTATAAGAGCTATACTATTGAAACTTAGTAATTAGATGTATTCTGTGAACCGTATTAAGATTTTCATACAAAAAATAGAAAAAAATCAAAAAAATTTAGGGTGTCCCATACTTAGAACCGAAACTCAAAAAGAAATTCCAATAAAACCATACGTGTGGGTTATTTATGGATAGGTCTTCAAAAATTATATTGAGGTTCCTAACATATTTTTTTCTAAACTGAATAGTTTGCGCAAGAGACTTTTCCAAAGTGGTAAAATGTGTGTCCCTCTCCCCTGTAACTTCTAAAATAAGAGAACGACAAAAATAATAAAAAATGTCCATTACCATATAAACTATCAACGAAAATTGGTTTGAATGAGATCTATTAAGTAGTTTTATTTCAATACGTCATAAATTCACTATTGTTAAAACACTGCTTAAAGTAACGACGAACTACAAGAACTTTTATATTATGAAAAAAATAAATATGTGTAAGAAAGAAATGGTTATGGATCAAGTGTAAGATGTAGTCGTAAGTCTCAACTGTAGATATAGTCGTAAGTCAACTATAAGATGTGGCAGTGATTCGTGTATAAGAGTGGTCGTGATTCAAGAATAAAACATGGTCGTGATTCAGGTGTAAGGTGTTGTAAGTCAGCTATAAGATGTGGGCGTGCTTTTGTAATAAGATTTGTTTCAAAATAGTGTTAGTGTGATACCTGATGCGGCTGTACGGGCTCAACAGGCTCTTCGGTGAGCGCGCGCAGTCCGAGCGACAGCTGCTGGCACATCGCGGCCACGGGGTCGGACGAATTGGCGCGTTCCTGGAGAAACAAATATATATTTTATTTAGAAATTAGATGGTATTTCCTTTTGATGTGACAACATCTATTCATTTCATGAACGCCGGCGGCACGCACGAAAAAGTATACCGTTACGCTCATTGTACGATTGCGCCGAATCTATCTTTCTGCCACTCGATTGCATTCCATGAAATATTTTTTGTCACGTTAAACTATCGTCCGTAGGTAAACCAATTTTACAGACAACCATTTTTTTCCTTTCCTAAGATATAATGTAAAAAAAATATCCCAAATTACAAAGGTCAAAGATATGCCAGAATCTGTCCACTTGTTTAATTAAAAATAAATACAAAGACTAGATGATCTGGTAAACTGATGATGATGGCATCACTTAATACACCTGTGTAAAATGTAATTAATAACCAAGTGATAATTTAAAGATTAAAGGCAAGTTACACATCTATTTTAGGACTATCTTGTATTCGAAAATAAATTTGTCCTTTGTGAGTACATTCTATTACTGATTATTTATGTTTTTCACTGTATCTTTTAAGTTTTATCGCATTTTAACACTAGCCTTGTTACATACTTCTGTGGTGGTGATGTCAGCGCGTGCGTCTTGCGTTAGCGGGGGCGGGTCGGCGCGCGTCGGCGACGCGAGACCGGCGCGTTGACGTTCCAAGTTCGATGGCAGCTCGCTGATACGGAGCGACATCTGACGCTTGAACGGGGAACTGAAACATAATAATAACGCAATTTAAACTTTAGAAAGACAGGGATAGAGTTCAGAAACATGTGGCGTAAATTGATTCATATCTATCATATCTATCTGGCCGCCATAATACAAGTTTTGCTTAGTATGGGGTTAGATGGTGTTGTTGTGTGTGAATTGTCGACCAATATTTATTTCATTAATTTAATATTATACCTACCATTTTGACTGACTATTTGCTGTTACACGAAGCTTGATAAAACATTGCCTAATATAATAAATAGCGTGACTGTGAGGGCAATTTTGACGTTTCGCCGGCTTGTCTGCTACCTTTTAATGTTCTCTTTTTAATACGATTCTCAATGCAATCGGATTGATCTCGACACGACATCAAACCTCCCCGTCTTTGTTTTATCCGTTTAGAATGACAGATACAAGGATTGTCATTTCGAATTCGGATCATTCGGATTGCATTGTGACTCAGTACTCAGTCCTCGTTGAAATTATCACAGATGATTTGCCGCTATAAAAACAAACACTAAAAATAAAATAAATATTTAAGAGGGGCTCCCATACCTACAACAAACTCGTATTTTTTACAATTATGGCCGGTTTAAAGTTGTACATATTTAATTAAAGTGTCTGTAACCTGTAAATTGCAAGATTAGGTTACAGATAATGGTACGGAACCCTTCGTGAGCGAGTCTCACTCGCACTTGGGCGGTTTTTTATTATTATGTAATTGGTCCATGTTTTTTCGAGCTCTGTGTCAACTGATTCACAAATCTCGTGAAGATCTGGTTCAATAACCAACACATGTAGTTTCTACATCACAGCCAATCTGTAAAATGCCGGATGTTTACGTAACAGCGAGCCCGTTTACTTCAGCGTAACCGGCGTCATTTACCGTAATGACTCACTCACGTTATAATTGAGCGGACTTGGCTTACGGCTTATATATTCCGACGTATTCTGAAAATTGGTTGCGAAATCTATACCGGACCCTCGTTTCCGGGAGTTACTGCTGAATGGAAACAGTTATGGCTTTATATTGTAAGCATTACAAAGGACTTAATAGCGATTTAAATTGTTATTGAATTATATCGATGTAATCAAAGTCAAAATTATCTTTATTGCTGGGATATATAAGGTATTCGTTGGTATTAGTTACAGGTACATAATATAATAATAAATTTAAGCAACTATATCCGAACCCATAGTAATGTCGATTTATATAATAATTTCAATCGTAAATACTTATAGATCATGTGTAACGTTTTCAATGAGTTCAAATCACGAAAGTTTTGCCGTACTTTTTTCATGCCTTTATTTCTGAGCCTACTTAAAGAAAGGTCAGCAGTACCACCATAGGCAGTTTAGGGAGGCGATATCGGCGGAAAAGGAGTTATTGTAATCGTAAACATGAACAACTCTTTCTATGGCCTATGTCTAAATTATGAGAACAGGGGTTTGATATTGTTCATCGAATTTATTAAAAACTATAGTTTATTTTTATAATGACGTAGGTAACGTAACAAAACTTATTAATTATGAGTATTATGCATAATTTTCGACTTCAAAAACGATTAGCCAGTTAATGGTTGTATTCTTGTGTAAATAATATTAATACTATAACACAAACTTATTAAGCTATTATTAATTATTAAGCTATATTACTGTTTGCCGGTAGAATAACTGGCAAAGGTGTAGTCGAGAAAGACGCT
Organism: Ectropis grisescens; assembly: GCA_017562165.1. NCBI lineage: Eukaryota > Metazoa > Arthropoda > Insecta > Lepidoptera > Geometridae > Ectropis > Ectropis grisescens. The sequence continues at coordinate 12,626,174 of CM029778.1, read as the reverse complement.
TGTCTTCTTCAGGCGGACTCTGCAAAGAACACTACCAAAAAATGTACTACAAATTTTCTTAGAGTTATTTTTGCATTTTATTTGAAGTTCTTGGAGAAGTATTTAGATTACAGCTTTAACGAAGACTATGAAACTGCAGAGCACAGCTAAAAAGAAATGAAATAAAATTCACATGTCCTTTTATTTATGTTTAATCAGTCGTGCATATACAGAAAAGTTGTACCAAATAACTACCTAAATATTTACAATATTGTTTTATTTCATGCTGTCTAAAATTATAATTAATATTCATTGCAGATAATAAATCTGCAATAAAGTAATGTCGTAAAAATAACACACAAATAACCAAATATAAACTTAAAATCCGCTAAAACCTCAATCATCTTATTTCAGATTCAAATATATGTGTTATTCAACCATGCCATGCTTAAACTGGTGTTAGTGCGTCTATGTGGGTTCCTACACGAACCCAACTAGTGTGATCTATCATACGTCCAACGATGCAGTTCGAACCTCTCTTGTGAGGAGTTAATGTTGGTCATTCAACATTTTACACTCTACTAGTCCGCTGATTTTGTTTGGGCCGTGACAAGGGAACCGACGCTGTGTAACTTTATACTTTTTTCTCTTTATAGGTTATCATCTGATCTACATTTCAAATATACGAATTAAGCATTCGATACCATACGAAACGAAAGAAAATATAATATTAGTTTATCTACAATTCTATACTCCGTCAATAGTGTATCTACTGTTTAGTTAAGTTATATGAGTGACGGTATAAATAGCCAAACGCTGATTGATGAATTTGTTGTTTTTGTTAACTGCGTTCAGAATCAGGATCAGAATAATTTATTTGAGAAAAGTATCCCAGATAAAACTGCAAAATGTTTTTCTTAAGAGTATTATAAATATAAGAGTATATAAAAGTTACGGTACGGATTTTTATTAAAACTTGATTCACCCGAAAATTATGCGTTTTAGTTAGTTCCAAAATCATTACAAATTTTAGTTCGTGAATATACTTGTGCGCTACTTGACTTTAATATTAACACAAGTAAACATCCTAATATCCAATCACAATCCATAATTTCGACATTTTAACTGATTTTTACTTCAAAATGTAAGTACCTCAATTAGTGTCACCGTTGTTTATTTTTTATTCCAGATAGTGTTTTGACTATTTAGACATTTATAATTGCGGTAATATCGAGAATTTCCAGATTTGAGCACTCAGAACAGGATTCGACTAATTATTTTTGCATTTTATATTTACGAGTATTTAACATCAAGTAAACAAAGGCACATCTTGTGCGGTAAAGTTTAGTCACGGTAAAGTAGTTATAAAAGTTAGCACAGCGATACGATTCCCAAGCCACGCTAGTCCACAGTCGTAAGCAGATGTAGACGCATCACTCGTGAGCTACACCCACGGCACTCGGCTGTCTCCCACTCACTTGTTGTTGAGATGCGCGAAGCTGAACGAGCCCTGTCGCTCGAGCATGTGTGGCGCGGCGTGCGGTCGCTCCACCGCGATCGGAACCGAACTGAGAAGGACACCACCACCCTTAGACCCACCACATTGATACACAACGCCCTGGATTTTGTAAGGAATCTATATTCAGGTGACTCGGGAGGACGGTGGAGATTTTCGACCTTAGTCGACCTTAGTAGTACCCCCATTTGAGCAGAACAGTGTGCCCTTGCAATAGCGTTGAAAACCCTAAATCAGTTCCTAGAATCATGTACTACGCAACCTAGAGTAGTTTTCATTATATTCTCTTGTTTTCATATGGCTTCAATTCAATAATATCACCGCAATTTTGCCAGCGTTCAGCGTTTGAACATTGGGACAGTCCTAAATGTTCTTTATTTGAATAACTTGGTACGGTCTTCCCAGACAGTTTATCAGTATCAGCTGCAACGCAGAGCATATTATATCTGGTGATGTGCGATATGACCTGTGTAAATAATCCACCACACCCAGTACCGAATAGCGTACATCCAAACCATTTACATAAATACGAGTAATACATAGTAATTTCCATAACCAACATACACAGAAATATAGGATCCATTTGCCAATAAAATTAATGCATTTAACTGAATGCAACTTTATATCAGCATTTGAAATCGCCCCAACAACTGCATTTTTACAGATTTCTGGCTGTGTTCCATATACAGCTTAAAGTGAGAAGGATGCAGTACAATTGAACAGTAGAATTTTATTCATGCTGGAAATAGGACACTACGTCATTTATTTTGGTTTTTTTTGGGGGGTATGACAATGTGAAACAGAATGTGAATTCGGTCTCAAATTCAACAGATGCTGATATCAGTCAATGGGTGCAATATTCAGTTATCAGTTTTAAGGTGTTTGCAGATTTTCCTCTTCATTTGACAAACACAAGATTATAATTACTAAAAGTAAAAGACTGAGCCTACACGTATCTGTAGGATACAGGAGGAAGGAGCATAATCCCACAGCCTTGAATACAGAGGAGGTAGGAAGAAGAACACCATAACATAATAGTAAATGCATTTATCAAATGGTGTTCTGGTTTCTCTGTACTCAAGCCAAGTTTTGGCTGTAAGATTGTGTATATTGTGATACTTCCTCCTGTACACTACTGATACGTTTAGGCTGTTTTTTGGTTTTAACCAGCTTCCAAAAAGGACGTTACCACCATATATATATTTTCATTTTTTTTATAGTTGTAATCTTTTGAAGAACACCAAGCAGATATATTTATAAATATTGACAAGGATCATCCACCGAAGATGTGAAGCTACATGTTGTACAATACTAACTTGTTGTTAAGATGCGAGAAGCCGCGGAAGGAGCCCTGTCGCTCCAATAGATGCGGCGCGGCGTGCGGACGCTCCACGGCGAACGGGTTGACGGGGGCGGGGCGCGCGGGGGGCGCGGGCGCGGGCGCGGCGGCGGCTGGTGGCGGCGGCGGCGAGTGCGCCGCGTCCGCTTCCGACGCGCGACGGGTTATCACACCTGTTCAACAAACAAAGTTCCTTTAGAAAATGTAGTATAGTTTTTGTATCACGGACAAAATGACAAGAAATAGGAAAATACAAGTCAGATCTGAAAAAATATTATCTGATAGTGAAGTCATTACTTTCCACTACTACCAATACATTGTGTATATTCCCAAAATTCCCACAAAATGATTTGAGTCCAATACGTACAGGTTATCAAGTTGCCGGGCTCATTGTTCCCTGAGTGATACAATCTATAGAAAGTACATATTCGCCCTCATCTTAAAAAAATGAGGGCGAATATGTACTTTCTAGGTCACCGTGCGTCGTCTTTACTGCACTGTCGCTTACCATCAGGAGAGTTGGTGATCAAAAGGGCCTTTCCACGATAAAAAAAAGTGAAATGATCTTTTTTCTGAACGAAAAATCCCTGTCAAAAATAGTTCTCAATTGCGTCTCAGGTGGCGTTAACGTTTCATTTTGTTCCATAAATTTTATGAACGTATTAAAATATGACAAAATTAATAATTTGGAGAGGGGCATAGCTACCGACGTATATGCCGTTTCATTGATACGAGACCTCCGGACCACAGAGGGCCCTAGTGTGTAAGGAAAAATTAGTTAACGTTATCCGCAATCTTGCTAGGCTGAGTGGCGTATTATGGGAGAGACCTATATCCAGCAGTAGACTAGGAAAGGCTGATGGTGATCCAAATCTTTACCCTTCATTCCCCAACTAATGTTGATTCAGTGCCAATCCAAAGCACGTTACGCCACTGATAAATAATGTTACATATTTTTCACCCTCCTACAAATCCTCATTGCAGGCAAATTAACTATCTAACAAGGACGTGTTACCGAGTCCTAGTAAGGGGCCGTCCATTTATTATGTGAGGTATTCAAGGGGTAGTCCCAACAAATTTCACATTATTTATTTTATTTCCAAGAAAATGTGTAAATTCTGTGAAATTAAGTAAAAATTAGTTTCGAAAATTCTCACTCATGGATTGTCACTCCCCACATTAGCTGCTAGACAGTTTTTAATAATAAGGCGTTTTTGCTGAAATAACACGCCAGTCGCGGCTAGCCGTACTCGCGTTGCATCGTGCAACGCGAGTACGGAAAACACGCAAGGAGTGTTTAACGCGCTAGGCGCGAGTAGCCGCACTGCTGTTCAGACGAGCGACGCCAGTGCGGACAAACACATCTGGTGTGAAACACGCCGTATGCGTGAAGCAGCACTGGTGAAACGACAATACAATTTTAATTAAAAAAACGGTTTACAAGACTACAGCGGGCCTAATAATGAGCAGAAATACGTGATCTATCATAGGCCGCTCCATCAGGTAAATTAAGTTGAATCAGAATACATTAAAAAGCATAATATAGTACCATGTACTTATTGGTTCACCATGGTTTTGTAGCTCTAGTTCATAAATATCGGAGCCGGGATTCGAACCCGATCTCTGTTGACCTCTTGACCTCTGAGCTATCAACACTACAAAAAAAACAGGAATAAAGTGATGTCATTCATGGTTAAAAATATAGGTACATAACATACTATGTGGGGTTGATATGATGATGGTTAAATAAAATAATATGCATCTTATTATAACATAAATTTAATTTACAAAAACGCCACGTCGGCGTTGTTGAGATCGGTTCTAAACCAGGACGTCTACTCTCTTTCTACGAAAAACGTAATTTCGAAATTAACTCGCGACTTTCCTACTCCGGTTCTACTTCAATCCGTCGTTAGAACATTGTCGCTAAACAATGTTCGATCGGACGAAACGAAGTAGAACCGGAGTAGGAAAGTCGCGAGTTTATTTCGAAATTACGTTTTTTCGTAGAAAGAGAGTAGACGTCCTGGTTTAGAACCGATCCCAGCGACGTGGCGGAATTTGAATTGAACATTGCTCATCTACCTAATACCTGTAAACGAGCAATTCTTGTATGTCAGATTATAATCTAACAACGCTATTTTATGAACTAACCTACCGTGAGATTATAATCTCGTGCATTATATCTACGAATCAAATATGGACACTTTTATTTGAAGAGTGCCTTTAAACGTAATTTATTCGAATTTTGTGGCTTTAAAGTTTTCAAACAAAATCACTTCAAAAAATAATATAGGTACTTATGTTGGTATTAGGTAGGTACTTGAAAATATAATTAGTCGGTATTAGAGGCATTGTCTCGTACTAATTACCTCTGTAGCATTTTTTTTTAAATAAAAAAACGAACAAATACTCCTCGCATATATTTCCGCTCTAGCGTAAAAAAAATCTGACATCAGAGGTAAGTATTGTTTCGTATCAATTACTATCAGGAGAACACCAAGCATGACTTGTTTTATTTTTTAATTAAAAAAAACGATAAAACACGCCTCGTATGTACGTCCGCACTGGCGTTTCGTCTTTTTGAAACACACACGTTTGTGTGGCGCCGCACCGGTGCATAGCAATGCAGCTTTACACGACAGGCGTGTTTAGCCCGCATACGCGTTGCACTAAATAAAACACAACGTACGTGTTTTCAGCAGCCAATGTGTTAAGTGTGTGAGCTAAACTGTAGACAGCCAGTCTCATCTTTTCATAACAAAAGCGAAGGACTCGATTGTGATACCTGTACTACTAGACTTACTGTCGTTAAACAATCCAAATAGCCTTGTCCGAGTTCATAAACGCACCGTGCGTCATACCATGCGTCACAGTCGCTCGATACGGGCGCTAGATGCATAGTAATGAACCTGAATTGCATTTGGTAAGTTTCGAGAACGAGATAAGTCACGTTGAAAGGTTGAAACTGATTCATAAGCAGTTTAAAAATCACATGTGGAGGAAATATTATTATACCAACTGCGTCCCGTGATGTAATCTGCTGCTAATGGTACACTTATTTTAACGGGATAAAAAATAGCTTATATGTATAAATACAAGTACATAATGTACTTATTAAATATTTAATTGCATTCAAATCCATTCATCTGTTGTAGATATAACGTGAGATCAACACATAGGTACATAGAAACATAAAAAATTTGGTCTTTATATTAGTAGCGTGATAATACAGGATCAGTTTTAAAAGATACTTAACCCTTAAAATTACTCCTTTAGTTAAAAATTTACATGTAACTTATTGTGATACCAAAATCAACAAAGTTACATGGTACACATTTTATACCTATACTAGATGTCCGCCCCGGCTTCGCCTGTGGAACATATTTAGCACTCATCGAGATCCCGCACATATCCAACGGTGAAAAAATTTTAGAAATCGATTCAGTAATTCCTGAGAAAATCGCTTTCAAACAAAACACCTCTTCAGCTAACGCCAACGCAACCTGTCGGAAATTGGTCCTACCAACTCAGAGATTAGCAAAGGCTTTATATTCAAGAGGTATGTAATCTGTGATATTCAATGACGCAATCTTAGACACATGCTGTCATGTGTCATGTCAAAGCACAAAACGTACGAAAACTCTCAAAAAGGAATATTTTTCCCCGATTTTGTTACATTCTTGATTCATGCTCCGCTTCTGTTAATAGTAGCGTTATTTTCTATAGCCTATATAGCTTTCCTCGATAAATAGACTATCCAATAGAAAAAGAATCTTTCAATTCAGACCAGCACTTCCCGAGATCCTAGCTTTCAAACAAACAAACTCTTCAGCTTTATAATATTAGTATAGATAATGAATGAGTTTATCTCAATATCTTTCCGCTTAATGCAAACGTTCTGGGTAACTCTGTATAAAACAAAGCAAGTATAACTTACGGTGTGAAAACCCCACTTGCACTTGACCGGTTTAAATTTTAAAAGAAGTTTTTAATTGAAACATAACTCCCAACGGATGTCTACTTACAAAGATATATATTTTTATTGTACACAGCAAAACTAGAAACATGAGAAGAAAAACAATAAAAACTAGTGTTACTACCGCCTTAAGATAGAAGTGGTCTTTAAAACCTGTTAAAAAGCGGGTGTGTTTCTAAAATAAGAGACATACACCCTAAAAATGAACATAGGTACAGATATATACTAATACTTACGATAATTGTAAAATATACTAATACATGTACAAGAATAAGATAAAATAAACTAGATAAACATGTTTAATTAGAATGTTTTATGCAACATTATGAAAGATTAACTGCAAGGATAAGGACACAGGGTCGTCGATCGTACTGAATTCAATACTTTGCATACACATTAAACATAACTAGAAATACAGGTTTATAAACATTACGCATATTCATAATATTAGACGTCGTAAACACGGAAACACTCAACAGCTGCACTCGTACTTCTAAGTTTATCTCATGCTATTTATCTGATGCATGTATTAATCTCAAGTTTACCTATATTTACAAAACACACTCCACAACAATCAAAATTAACATTTAAAACAAACACTGTAAGGTATATATCTATTAGCAAGTTTCTTTATTTACCAATGGTTTGTGGACGTTGTCGTTTGAATAATCTTAATCAATGTTTAATGGTCGGACAAACCAGTGTTACATCATTTCGAGAATGTGATCACTTTATTTTTTTAACACGCTGTACATACAGCTAGTGTAATACGAGTTGAAGGTCGTGGGTTCGATTCCCACCCAAAACAAATATTTGTACCTTGGCTGGATGTTTCTATGTATAATTAAGCCTAAGCATGTATTTACAACTATGCACGTTTGTATTATATAAGGTAACTAGCTCTCATAGCACATACAAGCTTACAAGCTATGCTTAGTTTGAGGCTAAATAGTGTTGTGTGAGAAATGTCAACCAATATTTATTTATCTACGATCGCTAGGGTCGCTTTCCTATTTTTTCATGCATGTGGTAGTACTAGACGCTAACGGTACTCTAAATTAAATAAAAAATAGTTTGAAGAGCAATTTTTCCATAGAAATCACAGGAAAAAAGAGATAAATCATATTATATCTCTGGGCGACGAGTGTTGTGATAGGCAGGCGTGTTGCTTACCATTAGGCGAATCTTTTGATTTTGTGTATGTTTGCGTAATCATATGTACAAGAATCATATGTGCATATGCAAAGAGGGAGAGTGCCGAGATGACGAATGATAAAGGCGAATCCTACTAATTTGGTTGGATGTTTATTACTCGATCACGTCGTAACAGCTGAATGTATCGGCTTGAAATTTGGAACACAGTCAGATTCTGGATTAACACATAGGCAACTTTTTTGTCGCGGGTAAATCATGGGACTACGTGGATACAATCGCGGGGGTTGGCTAGTGGAAATTTATAAATAGAAATTATACATGTGTGAGATAAGAGTAAGATGATGAGAAATATGTAGATGTATTCATATTGTGTAGATGTACGTTAGTACAATTGTTTTCGTAGCTCTAATATTACAGTTCATACTTCATACATACTGTGCGTACGATAGGAATGAGCCACACAATGTAATATCCCCATCAATGAAACCCTCCAAGCCAGATCCATTGTAAGTTAAAGCACACAAAAGAATGTGAGATGAAGCAATCCCCAAAAGCTTTTTTTACACTCGCGCAAATCCTTTGTTCAGGTTTGAACACGTGTTCGCTTCGTACCTGACTTTCAGTTAGTAGCCGCTATGGAGTAATCTGTACCTGGTTTAAAATTACACTCTCGGAATTTTATACTAACAACTTGCCGTGTTGAATTTGCTAACGTTGCGTTGGTAATAATAAACCGACCAACACTAAATTCGTGTTGCAATCATACCCGTTCTTCTCAGATAAGTGGCATTTATACAAAGAGTTTAAGGGATTTTTGAACTGAAACGTTGAGTGCGTTAAGCACTTTTTTGGTAGAGGAAAATCTTATCGGGTTCACCGATATGGTAATAAAGTAGCTTACGGAGAAGGAAGGTTGTGACGTCTCGTCATCCTAAAAATTGTGCAGTGAAGTGACGTCACTGTATCTTCGTCATTTTTTATTGTGAAACAACAGAAAAAATATGTGTACAATATTTTTAATAATCTGACGGACTACCTAGTTTTTTAGTCACCATGGGAACAACATAGGTTTGAAGCTTTTGCGGTTTAATCTGCAGTCAATACTTTTGAAGCGTTAATTCTTACCGGTCTTTCGGAAGGATCCCTGCCTGGTGAAGGCGTGGCTGGCCGCGTCGATACTCATAGACACGGCGCACTCCTTGTCGCGTCGCTGCTTGCGCTCGAGACAGGCGGCGAACGCGCACCCCACTGCGTGCGACAGCCGCTCGCCGCTGTCGCGCGACGCGAGGAAACCGTGGCACATCCAGCGACGCGTCGTGCCGTCGCGGCAGATGTAGCTGGAAACCGTTCATACAATCACGTCATACAAAGCCGCATAAGAATCCCTTTTACATTCGCTTGTCTGCCAGAACAGTCTGTGTTTCCCTCATTGACCAAATGCACCTGTTAGGCATTCGAGAGACAGAGGACCCTACGTCCACGAAACCGAACAACCATGTTTCAGCTGTGACTTTAATATCGCGAAAAACATCAAAGAAACTCCTTTTCGTTGTGTAACACTAAAAGCGTCGTCAATGGAAATAGTAAAGTGGTTTGTTGGTTACTGTGATGAATCTATCTTTGGTCACAAATTCTAAACGAAATTATACCCTTATTTAAAGCTGTTGTTCTCCGATCTATTAAGCGCTTCAAACTAAAAAAAGAGAAAGAAATCACCATTATAAAAATCACAGTTGAACTAGACATAATGTGTAGTGTAATAATAATGAAACACACAATAAAATTTCACATGTATTTATTTACATTAGAAGTATAAAATATTTCAGTAACTTTAAGTAAGACAAATGTTCAAAACAACTCATTAGTATTTTACTGGGTAATCTCGTTTAACTCAGCCGTACGCCCAAGCGTGGATTTATATTTTAGAATTCCTTAGCACGATCGCGGAAGGTCACAGTTCTAGCCGGCACGGTCGGTGCCGAGACTGCGTAATATTCAGGTTCTCTATTCAGCCATAGATACCGAGATGAATAAATCAACAAACCAATTCAGTGTTCAGACATCTTGCGAATCTGAAGTAGGATTAAAAAGTGATGAGAATTTTTATTCAATCCTCATAAAAATGGTGTAGACATGCCATTCAAAATATATAAGCGACTGCCTCCTTATGCCTTCAAAAGGCTTCCCTCGATCAAGTAGGTTCATATTAATTTACACAAAATATGCCTTTTTAAGGTTGTAACAAATTATTTTATTTATTGTTATTTTGGTTAGACTAGTTTGGGCTAGTTTTTTATTGCGTATAGGTTCGCGGTTTACCACCAACTCGCCTGATGAGATTATGTTAAAAAGTTTCGACAATTAATAACATTTGTATTTGTTGTTGATCATCATCAACATCGTCTAAACCCTTACCTATCCAACTGCTCAGAGAAGGCATCCCTGCTTTGCCATCTTATAAAATGATGTAACACTTTTTTATCTAGTCGCATTTTACGTCGACTGCATTCTACGTAAATGATTAAGACAAGCAGCTCAAGGAAACTGTAGTGTACGTCGATTTATTTGTCCATTGAGAACAATTTGTTGTGCCTCTTCACTGTGAAAGGCGATCACAGTATTCATTTTATGCTTTAATATAAACAAGGTGAAGTAAGGTTACAAAGGATAAAGTATCTATCTATCTTTAGCAACATTTTGCTTAGAAACATTGTGATATACACAGTTAGCTTATGAAATATACGTTAAGGAGCTATGATGCTGAAATATGATAAGATTGGCATAAAAAACCTAGTATATTATTTTATTACCAAAGGAAAATTGGTTCACGTTTCATCGCACAAATATTTGCACTGGATGCACTTGTTTCTATGTATAATAAGTATATTTTTAAAACTATATCAGTATGGCAGCCACAGTACAAGTTTTACTTAGTTTCGGGTCAGATGGTGTTGTGTGTGAAATGCCCACCAATTTTTATTTATACTAATGTTACATTCAGTGACTATTTGACTATTTTAAAAACTCCAACACTGAAAACCCTATTTAGTACAAGAGTCTATAACACGCATAGCGAACCATACGCCAACGGTACACAGTATTTAACATTCCATCAAGAGTTGGGCCATTTCGTGGGTGTCATAAACCAGCAGGACGTCGAGTGGGCGTTTATTTAACTTCCATGTGGGTGAAAGGTCATCCTCGGGCGATCCAATTAACATGGCTCGTGGACAACTGTGCCCTCAGGGCCGGATATTTGCACGTCATTACATTTGTTTCGTTGATGGCTTGACATAAAACACACAATGGAAATGTGATGCGATTACATGACGAGTGGAGAATCCTGAATGGAATCATTGGCAAAACTATCGGATATTTAAAAAAAACTTATTTTCTAAGTCGTCTTCTCGGGACCTCATGCAGATGTTATAACGTTGCCGAAGAGTCGAAATAGTTAAATAGTAATTAGGATTACGATATCCTAT